>JAWNKW010000073.1:1434068-2868137 GCA_035041775.1 Chymomyza caudatula
CAAAAAAAAAAAAAAACGACCAAGCAGAACATTAAAAAGTCCTGCATTCTGAAAAGGCCAAAAAAGGAGAACTTAAGTCTTGGCCCTGTACCGACAGTTTAGGCAAAAAAATATGTTTTCTTATATGTATATAGTACTTTTTAATCCAGCAAAAAGGTCGATGATACTTTTAACGATGATACGTGCATCCGATTTGATTATTTAAGGAGACATTGCAGGCCAAGATAGATGCGAGGACGTGTTGATCGAGAGAAATTGAAAATACCGATGTGTGATGGTTGGAATAGGAATAGCTTGATAAATACTAGGACTGCACTATTAATTTGAATGGTTAAGAAGTAGTTTACTAAATTCCTTCGTGGGCGTACCAGCACAAATGACATCGAACGTTCGGGTCGCCCAATATTTATCATCACACCAGATGACGTCGATGCAATTTAACCATGCCGACGTCACACAGTGTAGCTGACTTCAGCAGAAATCATAACTTTTAAAGGAGTAGATATATTTTCAAAGTGAAAAATGCTTTTAACGGAGAATTTCGAACATCTGTTGATAAAGCTTTGAAATTCATTTTGGATACTTTTAATGCAATCCTTTGGTTTTTCAATTTCCCTTGCACTTAGAAGTTTATCATTGTGTCAAAGACTGCAAAACCTGGTAAACCGGTTCATGACCCTGAATCTTATAGTACTTTAAGTCTTCTGAGTTCACTTAGGGGCTGTTCATAAATGACGTCACCAAAATTTTGAAGATTTTTGTGGAACAAGCTTTCGATAGTTTGGCATGACGGATTACTACATAAAGTTATACAATCTCTAGCTTCTACAACGCCTGATGTTTTAATGTATGAATAATATTGGGCTTAATGAAATGCTTTATACAAATTTTGAAAGAAAAAAAATATAAAAATGTTTGGAGTTTATTTTGAAGCTATCGTGCACACTTCCGATAGATGGAGAAACTTTCGTCAAGAACGATTTATGTAGACAGCTATATAATATTGGTAGATTTCTATGGATAGGAAGTGCTTGAACGCTGTTCTAAAGAAGGTTATTAAATGAATTTGGGTCGAGGAACAGGAAAAGGCATTTTTAGATATCAACCTGATGTATTAAGTTTAATATATTGCACAAATAAAATTTTAAGAAGTTCTGAAACAATATTGAGAGTCTTAAAAAAGCTTACTCATTAGCACTTCTTCGATTGATGACTTGAGGGCATTCATTGCATTTTCTTATGTTTCCATCTGTTATTCTTCTTGCAGATGATGTAGAACGCTTAAAGCCACAGAAGCGTGGCTTTTTACAGACGATTTTATGCTGTTGGCGACGTAATCGAACGAAAACAATTCAAAATGGCACACAAATCGATGGTTCAACAACACCGCCACCATTACCGGACCAATCAAGGTACCTACTACCTCAGGTTAGGCACTCGGATATGCACAGAAAGTGCATGGTCATCGATTTGGACGAAACCCTTGTGCACAGTAGTTTTAAGGCAAGTCACATTTGAAGATAATTTCCAAGATATTAAGAATATTAATAGTTTCTTTTGTAAATTGCAGCCCATACCTAATGCCGATTTCATAGTACCAGTGGAAATCGATGGCACCATACATCAGGTGTATGTGCTTAAGCGACCACATGTAGATGAGTTTCTACAAAAAATGGGTGAATTGTACGAGTGCGTTTTGTTTACAGCATCACTAGCCAAATATGCAGATCCTGTGGCCGATCTGTTAGACAAGTGAGTACATTCCTGTAACATGCTAAGGAATCAAGACGGATATGATGTAACAGTCGTACGTCTGTAGTAGTAGTATTCTAGAAGAAATGAAAATGGTTTGCGACAGACGACCGAGTTTTTCAATGCAACTCCTAGGTGGGATGAGAAGTAACGTCCTTGATCGCAGAATGCAAAAAAGACTATGGTGCCTTCCATTCATATTTAGGCAGACATATCAAATTTCAGCGTGATGAAGTAAAGTGTGACGTGTTTGGCATATTGAGTGTGGGAAAAAACTATTTTCGTTCTCTTTGAGGGACAAATCGGCGAAGGAAACAAATGAAAGGTTGGATAAATATTTTGGGATTAGAGCTCCGTCAGATTACACCGTGAAATATGGGTTTCGACAGTTTCGTGGTGGCCGAAACTCCACGATGCGGTTACACAAGAAAATGTGAAAAAAATACATGAATGTTGGTCGACATGAAAGTGAAGGTGCGCTAGCTAGCAGATGCCATAAGGATATTTTGGACGAGATTCTGCATATGAAAAAATTATGCTGTCGCCGGGTGCCGCTCATGCTCACTTTCTGATCTGTTTGGCCATGCTGATGCAGAATCGGGCGGATTTTTGGAGTCGATTCGTAACAGTTGATGAAACCTGGATCCACTATTACATGCCAGAGAACATAAAGTGGTCGGAACGGTCATGGCGTCGATTTTCTGTGATTGTTATGGCAAACTCTTCGTGGACTACATCGAAAAAGGCAAAACGATTAACAGCGTATAGTACTGCGCATTATTGGAGCAATTGAAGGCCGAAATCACTTACTTCTCGGACGGTATCAAAAAATTGGATAATCGTTGGAATAAGTGTATCGTCCTAAAAGGGGATTAATTGAATAAAATTATTTGAAAAAATTTGTTCATTCCCAAGAAGGTTACTTTTCACCGCACCCAGTAGTTTAGCATTATTATTGGAAAAATCGATTAGTTTTTACTAATCAAGATATAATAAAGCGTTTCGTGACAAGTTTTTATTAAATTCATATTCACATTCACATTACGTGACAAAAATGAATTCAAACTTTTAACTAATCTTTTCAAAACTATATTCTGCTATCAGAATTTGTTTTTCTGAAGGTATAACGTGCAACTTCATCCATTTGCCAATCCGCTTGCAATGCTAATTTTACTACTTCTTTCTCCAAAAAGGTTTCTAAAGTTTCAATCTAGATATTTTCCTCGAAACAGTTTTTGTCTGTCTTGTTGTCTCTATAAAAATTGGTTTGCAGCATTTCAAATTCAAAAGATCAAAGTGTACATTTTGATAATTTTACAGCGTAACTCTTCAAGTGAAACATTGTCTTCACAATCGCTACTATGAAATATCTCTAATTCAGATGGAAAATCTTGCGGAAACATCTGTTTCAAGTGGATTATAGGCACTATCGAAAGTGCCATGTTTTGTAGCCATTGCAACACTTCTTTTTTTTAATGTGTCTATGGAGCAAAAATTTTGAAATTATATTTTGAATTCCAGCTGTTTAACCCTTTTTCTTGTACACTAACGTCTTCCGGCGCGAGTAGTCATTTTGACGAAGGCTGTCGTTCTAGGGTTAAATATGACCGATTTTCTGTTCCCAAGCAGGTACAGTGGACGGGGTTGGGTTAATAAATAGATGAAAGCTTTTGGTTAATGTATGTGTACATATGTAACTAATTGACGTACAAAACTAGCACAAGGAGTTGTCTCTATGCTTGAGAAAATTGTTTTTAATAAGTTTATCATTTATGCTCATTTCAGATGGAATGTATTTCGTGCAAGACTGTTTAGGGAATCATGCGTTTATTACAGGGGTAATTACATTAAGGATCTTAATCGTCTGGGACGTGATTTACAAAAGATTGTTATTGTCGATAACTCACCGGCCAGTTATATCTTTCATCCAGATAATGCAGTAAGTTTAAATACTTTAAATTACACTGAGCATATATATAAAATAGCATGTCTATATCTTTTAGGTTCCTGTCAAATCATGGTTTGATGACGTCACCGACTGCGAACTGCGTGAGCTTATACCGCTCTTTGAAAAACTGAGCAAAGTTGACTCTGTCTATTCGGTGCTCTGTAACTCAAATCAACCGCTAAACAATCAAATAAATCAACAGCATAATCATAATCAGGAGCTACAACAAACGCCCCAACAGCCGCAGCAGCAGCAACAACAACAGCAACAGACCATCTCTGCCACGACAGTTATTACACAGGCGAGCACCTTGGCGGCGCCAACTATGCTAAATGCGCAACAGTCGCCGACGCAGCCCAGTCCGCCGAGTCCACAAACGGAGCTCCTTAACAAAACGTAACATCAGTGGGAATTAATGTTTATAAATATATGATAAAAGTGTATAATACATGCAAGCATATTATGAGACCAAGCAAAAGCAAATCCCAAGCAAAACCCTAACTACTACTAAATACTACTCATTAACCACAATCACAAGCACAATGTACTACCTATCCATTGCTCTATATCATAATTGGAAAATCCAAGCTAGATGTAAGTTTTTGCTTCACCTTTTTTTAATTTACACGTTTTAATCAAAGCACTGTAAACCTTTATTTATTTGTTTTTTAATAACGGCTTGGTTTAGGCTTTGTTTGAGTTAGGCTAAAGATGTTTTTTTTAATTTAAAAATGAACTAAAATAATTTTTCTATATGTGTGTATTTAACAAAAAAAAAAGCAAAGAAAGAAAGGCGTACCATTATAATTTAACTATATACATAAATCAAAATATGTATAACTAATAATCATTGAACTTTTATATACAAGCTATATATATATACATAATTAAGTGCGCATATTTAACAAATGGAAAACTGAGTTTGCATAAACAAAGGTCAAAAATGAAAAAATAATAAATATAAAAATAAAAACTATACATATGAGCAGAGATAAAATCAAATCTAAAATAGCATATATTTATATATATTTTTTATTAAAAACTTAAACAAAATAATACGTGTACTAAAAAACAAAAAAAAAAACCCCATTTATATACATATTTAGCACATGTGCTAAAACTAAGCATGTAGTAATAAATTGTATTTTTATGATGCACTGCACGACGCACAGTGGATCCAACTGACTGCTTTTTCGGCAAAAATCCTAACTTTTGCGAGAGCAAAGATTTTTCAAAATTTTAAATGCTTGTAACAGAGAATACCTTACGCTTCTATTCTTCGATATTATATACACCAAACGTTTTATCCTTGCAACTAAAAAATGTGCTTATTGCTTAAGAAATCGTTAGAATTTCAGACAGACAGACAAACTTTCGACAAAGACGATTTGTTGAACATAAGCACATCTTAGAACATGGAATTTTTCCATGACATGCAAGGATAAGACGTTTGCAGTAATAACATCGAACTTTACTACCGTTTTTTGAAGCTCCCTCTATACACAGCTTATTTATCGCAGTGAACTCTCTGTTCTATGCATTTAATATTTTAAAAATATCTTTACTCCCTCAAAAGTTATGATTTTTGCCAAAAAAGAAGTCAGTTGGATCCACTGTGCGACGGGGCGCATCCAGTAATTGTGTGTGAGCAATGCTTTTAGAAAAAGAAGGCACACCCCCTCGCCAGTCCAAATAACTGCGTTTATGTGTGCTTCATATACATACATAATCTAAAATAGGGTCTTAACTAGTGCCAAGTAAACTGCATGTATACCTTTATTTGCTACGCCTTCTGCTTAATAATTGTTATATAAGAAATGCTCAAGAAATTTTTCCATAAATTTCTGAACAAAACACTAATTGAATGCAACAGAAAATCCAGACTGAATCGGGAAATTTGGGCCGTAACTAGCCGATTGTCTTCGTAAATAGTTTATATATTAAATTGTAATTGTGAAAACTCAAAAAACAAAAAATGCACTGATATTTTATGTGTCCGATTGAAAAATTGCGTGCCGCTGAAAACTAAAATAAAAATTAACCGTTTCAGTTCAAATCCAAGGCGTATTCATTATCAGTTGTAATAAATTCCCTAAATTTCCCACAAAATTGCTAGTAGCTGAAAATGGGAAATTAAGACAGGCACAAAAGTACTTTATTGTTTTGTTTTGACAAATGCCGTTTATTTTGTGATTTCTGCAGCAAATATGCACATAAATATGTTTCTATTATTAATTAATATGTGTTTATATATTTCAAGCATAAGTTGGTTTCCGTTTCCGTCATGTATTCATATGTAAAATGTGCTGCTGCTGAACAGCAAGCACAAAATGGAGTTTGAAGAAGCAATTATTGGAGCGGAGTTTTTAGTTCAAATTAATAGAAATAATAAAAACCAACCAAGTATAAACAAAAAGTCTGGCAATAAACATATTGCCCCCCTCAAAAAAAAAAATGTCCTTTTTGCAACTCTGGGAAATTTAGGAAATTCGTAAGAGCGGAATAAAATGAATAATGAATACGCCGCCTTGCTTCAAACGGTAACGAAAACACAATCGATGAATCTCTGAGCCAAGTTTTGGTTTGCAGTTGCCTTTTGGTTGTGAGTATTTGAAATTGTTAGTTTTCGTAGAGATTTTCTGTTACTGGAATCACACACATAAATGCAGTTTCCAAACATTTTGTCTAGACTTAAATGAAGTTCGTTGTGTATTCGATGAAAACTTTTATGTTATATATAATCATTGCTTGTGAACGTGATGACGCCAAGTGCGCTTATAAAACGCATTGCAATACACATATTCTTACTTATTTATCTAATATTAATAAATGTAAACATTTCTGAATGCTGTCCAAAAAAAATAATATACCTAAGGAAGCCAGAGTCTTTGTAGAAGGACGGACGGGCTAAGTGCTCTGCATAGCTGTTGACAGTTTCACCAGAAATATGTACAAAGCTACAACACATATTGTATGTAAAACTCCGACCAACTATTATACAGCTACATATATACACTTTATATATATACACAAGTATAACACTTATGACAAGCTCAAGCTGGCCACGCCAAAATCCCACCTATATGTATATAATATATACTATATATGAGGAAACAGTTACAAAAAGACGCTATGCTATACACACATATGTAGTATGTACTAACACAGCCCAGTGCTGGCACGCCTTCTTTTTCTTTAACAATAACTTCGAAACACAGTAGACGCTCGAAAAAAAGTCCAGGTTAGAGTTTGGTAGCATAACGATAAGTATTTTCGAATTCGATATTTGTGTAAACTGTTTGTATAGTTTTAGGAAATTTCCGAATTTCTGTTACTTGTAAACAAACCATTAACTTATTTTTTTTATAATATAAAGCATAAATCTTTAGTTGCAGATATTTACTTTGAAACTCATGTCAAAATCAGAATGTAGCTACTTTTTCAGTTTTAAAATAAAAAAAATCTGTATTTTTGGTTTGTAATTTCTTTCGTTTATCCTAATTGTTTAACTGTTCTTAAAAAATATTTGTAGTCGATTTTTCTTTATGTATCAATAAGCAGGGATTCAAACCGAAACTTATTTCGGATACGGTTACGATTATGTCAATACCGCGACTATAGATTTTATTTTGGTTTTGTTTTTTCAATAATATCACCATGTTTTGTTTTGGTTTACCGGTTATACCGGTTCCTATACCAAAACCAAAGAGCATGAAAGTTATAGAGTAGAATCCTGGACCGTGACAGTGTGCGTATGATGCTGCTTGTGTTGATGACTCTGTTAGACCGACCCAATCGTAGCCAAAATTGTAAAAGTCTTGGGAATGCACTATCTTAGGAATCCTCGCTTGTCATCAAGTCGACCCAATGTAACGGCCAAAGACTCCACTCTATTACTTTCATGCTAAAAGAGAACTAAAAAAAAAAGTGGGAGCGAAAAACAGATTGTGTTGTTTGGTGTTTCACTTTTTATATATACACACGGATAACGGTTACGGTTTGAATCCCTGGCGATAAGATTTTTTTGAAACATTGTTCGTTCATTTGTATTTACTTTTTTTTTCAAGAAAAGCAGATTCACAATAGTGAAAGAAGAAGTTAAGACCCATTCCTAACTAAGAGTTTACGACTCTCATTATTTCAGTGAGTTTTGTTCAAATTTAAATATTAAATTCGTGCAAGTCTACTTTGCGAGCGTCTACTGTACCATTTTACTGTAAAGATATTCAAAGTGTTCCGACTCTTCAAGTGAATTGGTAATTTTTTAGAAACTAGTGCATAAGCTTATGTTTAAATTTTTGTAAAAAATAATTCTGCGTGTTTCAAACGCGCTTTTCTCTCATATTTTTTTGCATTGAAGCAAGTAAATTTTACAAAATAAATTCGCAAACAAAAATATATTTAATTACAATGTACTGTATATCATTTACACCGCTGCAAAATTAATTGCTAATGATAAACAAAATGTATTTCATTAAGAAAAAAACAAAAAAAATAACATGTATTTAAATGTTTTACTTTTAATAAAACCCAAAAGAATATTAAGCAGCAAATTAATTTATCATTAAACGGAAAATTCTATTTTTAAAGCGAGCCTATAAATGTAATGCATAAATGTCGACAACAAAAATTTAAATCTAAAAATATTATGTCATCAAACAGTAATAAAAGAAAAAAAAAATTAAAACCAAAAAAAAAAATCAATGCTATGTTTCTTTCTAACCAAAGATATAAATTGTTTGTAGGTTCATAAGCCTTGGTAAGCCCTTGCTCAAGGCTATAAAAGCATATATTGATTGATGAGATTGATGTTTGGGAAGTTATACATAAGTTAATAAGCTCATCATATATTAAATTCGAGGGCGCCTAAAGGTAAATCATAGAGCTTAGAGCCGTACTCCTGGCTGTCACGATAAGCGCTCGACTACGCAGTGCTACCTACCTATAAGGTCTTTATGAACATTGAGGGAGTCTATCTTTACTATCTTTGTATCGATATTTTCCACAGCTGAGAGACACATGCCATCACTGAACGGTGCCATTAGCCAGGTAACACTGGATGTGAAGAGAATACCCCCAACAGTGAGTCTTGTCTCAACTTCCTGGTGAACCCATGTCTTCTATATAGACAATTTCAAAACGAAAAATTTGATGCAGACATGATACTCATCAGATTTATAGACTGCTACGCCTCCATCTGCAACACATCTAAAATGGGACTTGACGACACTTTTCCTTCTTTCTTTGTAATTCTGAAAGCCACTCGCTGGATCTATAAGAGAACACTTTGTTGGATAACTGTAGGTATGTTATCTGTAGCGCGAGTCAAGCTGCGCTTAAGGCCCTGGTCATTAGGTGAAAGACCAAATTCAACACGATTTCATGACATAACTAAGTTAATCTACCGGAGTATCCAGGGCAATGAAATGAAAGATGATGTGGCAAAGAAATACTCGGCTTCACAGCCAGTAGGGCCTGAGACGATCATCTCTGGCAACGCGATAAAATTAGTTGGAGCAAAAGTTAAAAAAATACAACCCAAAGACCTCCAGATATCTTTGTCAGAAAAGAAAAGATGATGTACTTGGCTAGCACCTTTGGAAGGAAAGGAATGTATATTTTGGGAAGTAATATGAGTGGGGTGTACTTCTCCCTTTGCAGTCTGAAAGAATTGTGTTAAAAGCAGAGATTCAAACCGTAATCACAAACGTTATCGAAAACAATCGATTGAATTTTGAAACCATAACGTAACTGAAATCATCTTTCGAAGAAGTTGTGCTTTCTTCCTCCCTTTGCGGTTTGAAAGAATTGTTCTGAAAGCAGAGATTTAAATCGTAGTCCCAAACGTTATACAAAACAATCGGTTGAATTTTGAAACCGTAACGTAACTGAAATCATCTTTCGAAGAAGTTGTCAAAGTTTAAAATGCATGCAAAAAAAAATTCCTTAAGCTGCGATTGCTGTGTCTTCTGCTGCCATAAAAAGAAATACTAAAGAAAACAATCTGTTTCTAGCTCCAACTTCTTTTTTGTAGTTTTCTTTTGGCATTGTTTTTGTATACTTACCTACTTAACTGGCCATAAAAACCCGTTACCGGGTTACGGCCTGATCTAAAGGTCTCCTCCAGGCGTCTCTGTTTTGCGCGCGCCTTCTCCAATTGGTGATACCAAAGATAGCTAGTGTACCCTCTACCTGGTCCTACCAACGGAGACATTCTCGGGCAGACCATGTCACCTCCCTTCGACACTAAGAGTTCGTCGTTCCATCGGGTGCGGTATTCGTTGCCAACGCGTAGAGGGCCAAAGATCTTACAGAGTACTTTCCGCTCAAACAATCCTAGGGCATTTTCATCAGACTTTGACATCGCCCACGCTTCAGCTCCATAAAGCAAAACGTGAAGGATGAGCGTCTTATAGAGTGTAAGTTTCATCTGGCAGTTTTGGTCTCTACTACTTATTTGCCTACTAAGACCAAAGTAACATCTATTGACAAGAGTGATTCTCCACTTGATGTCCATGCTGACATCGTTTTTCATCATGACGGTGGTGCCAAGGTAGACGAAATCCTTAACAACATCAAAAGTATAGTTATCAACATCAACCAATGAGAGTCCAACAGCTGTGTATCTCTACTCGAAGAAAACATATACTTCGTCTTGCTCTCATTTACCACCAGACCCACCCTGGCAGATTCTATTCTCTTTCAATAGCCGCAAAGGCTCCGGTAACTGCTCGCTTAGTACGCCCGACGATATCGATATCATCTACGTATGCAAGCAACTGGGCACCCTTATATTTTTGTATAGCAACCGGTATAACCGGTAAACCGAAACAAATGTTGGTGAATCGAATCGAAACCGATGTTATTGAAAAACAGGAAATCGAAATAAGACCGTTTAGCGGTACTACCGTAATCGTAACCATATTCGATATTAGTTTCGGTTTGAATCATTTGTTAAAAGGGAACCGACACATCCTTCTACGTTCTTATTCCTTTTTCTGCTTTAACTGTCCTCTAACTCTGCTATGTTCCTCTGTCGGTTATGGAACAATGACTGTCTGAGGGATGGCTCAACTTTCTTCGATGAGTCATCTAGGCTACCACAAATCTAGATTTAGAAAACAACCAAGAGCTATTATTTTTAATACGGAATAAATTTTTTTTGTATTTTATTCAACGCACATTACATACACCTTTGTTTACACACTATTTAATACGTAGTATTTGTCTTGAATTTAGATGCTTAACTAAATTTCTAATCAAAGAATTGTATTTTGAGGCCAAAAACACTTGCATTAATTTGCTTGCTCTTGTTTTAAGTAATTCTTAATCTTTTATCGTTCGTTTTCATTTAGTCTTTTATAAGCTTTATAACAATACATACATTTGCAAAAAGAAACACAATAAATGTATAAAAAAGAAACGATTTTTTGTGGAAAATCGCACGCTTAAAAGTTCTTTTAACAAAAGCATTTTACATAGTTTGCATTTTTTTTCATAAAATCTAGAATATAAAATACATCGAAAAGTAGTTTAAGTTTATTTGTATTAATTTGTTTTAGTTGAAATTGTAGTGAATCATAAAATGTTTGTTAATTTTAAATGCATTTGAGTAACTTGTTACAAATACAAACGGTTTTCTGTTTTTTTTTTTTTTTTGTTATTGTTGTCAGGTTCATTTTTAAGTTTATGAAATCGCTAAAGTTCTTTTTTTTTATTATTTGAACTTTGCTTGACATAACTATAATTAATATATGTTTATGTATATGCATATTGGTTTATATATATTTATAGTAGACTTTGTTTAACGTTTTACTTAGATGATTGCTGACTAGACGAGTGCGTAATAGATCGGCATATCTATATATAATTTACCCGTTAGAATATATTTATTTAAGTATGCAACTGTTAAGCTTTACTCGAAACTTGTTGTTAAGTAAATTGTTTTAAATTGTAATACATATTTGAAAAGCTTTATGCTTAACATTAATTTTAGAATATACGCGAAATTTAGATTTGATTTGATGTGCGCTTTACATTTTTTAGTTTAAGTATTTGGTGTTAATATCTCATTGTATATTGCTCTAAAACTGGCTTGAATACATAATTTCTTTTTTATTTTGATTTCTTTTGATATTTGCATAGAATTTGTTCGGTGTTTACGTACTTTTTGGTTTTTAAATACTTTATAGGGAGCATAGAAACGGTTTAACTTTCGACCGAAAAAAAAAAATTGTAAGAATTATGCAAAATTTACAAAAATTTAAACATTTTTTTTTTACAGGTATACATGCATAAATGTATTGTGCATTAAGATATTAAGATATATGCATATTCTATGTGGTACACTTTGGTACCAAATCGATCCGATATCGGTTAGCGACGACGCTCATGTGTCTTCAATCTTTGTGTTTAGAGTGCTAGCAAGAAAAAAGGATGTGCTGCAGCGCGCGTACCAATAACAAATCATCAAGAATAACATGATAAGGCGTATAGAGTATTACGCGTACTATAAGCTGTTGCTGCTGTTATCTAAAACAGTTTTTTTCTTGTCACACAATTACGTTAAACATGCGCTATAGGCATTTGAAGCGTCTTCGCATCCCGATAGGACTTATCCTACACATACTGATGATCGGTTGCCACACCATCGGCACATTCGGCGCGCAGCAGTGGCTCTTTTTCTATAGTCTGATGCATTTGTGTATCGTAGTCATAATAGTTCATCCAATCCACGCGCTTTGGATGCAATACGCCAAAGCATCTGCACTCGAAGAAGTCAATGCAATTGAGTAGTGGACCTCGAGTGAAGGGACTGTGACCGCCTTTGGCTTGAAAATGACGATAGCGTCCGCGATTCATACGCTCATTGGTGGTCATGCCTAGGCAAATGACCTGATAGGTTTGGCAAACGGTCAACAGAATCACCCAGGACATGTGTAGCAAGGCATTGCCCATGACCCAGCCAACCCAGGCATTGCAATTACCGATGGCACTCATGGCAGCGACGAAATCTGTGAAGAAAATATATAAAAACAAATTCGAGTTGCTCAATTCAAACAATTAAAATTCACTTACCATCAAAGTGCACATTGCACTGGTTAACATAATACTTGGAGCCGCCATACAGCATCCAGATGCACATGACGAGCAACATCCACAGAAAGCCCATAAAGTAACTGTGATTTTTGAGACCAATGCAATTACCCACCCAGGGGCAGTGATGATCGAAGCGTGCCACACAACGATCACACACGGAGCAGTGTTTAGAGCGTACAGGTCGGCGCACTAGGCAGCCAGAGCAAAACGAGGCTGGTTCGAAGCCAATGCCACCGCGTTCGGATAACTCAATAATGGTCTGTCAATATATTAAGTTATAAAAAAAAAATGCAAGGTAATTGAGCACAAAGATTTCACACTCACCTTAAAGCGCTGCTCCCTGGTGGGTCGTATGATGCCTGGATCGCCCTTCCAGGATTTGATAAAGCACACCCATAGCGCCAGGGAGCAAATGAGGAAGCTCAAGGTGGTTATAAGCGAAACTGCCTCGTCTATGTACATTAACCATGTAACATAGAACCAAGCCTTGGTAGCTAGGTAAACACTAAGCGGTAGCAAAGCCATCAAATGCTCATCAAAAAGAGTTTTGCCTATGGTATGAAATATGCCATACAGACAACCGAGCAGGAAAAACTTGATGATGTATAGCGTGTTAATTGTAAATACAATGCCGGCCAAATAGAAGGCTGTAAATGGGCAGGCCACCATGGACCACCAGCGCAAACGTTTGTCATGCCGCAGCTTAGAGATGAACGAACGGCGTTGTTGTGACGTTGCGGCGGCCTCCTTAACTCGATCCATAACCTTAGCACCAATCCAAATGGCACCACTTTGTGCCTCTAGCATAGACAGTGGTGTTTCGGAGCGTAAATTCGGAACATCAAGCGATGCCTTTGACTTAAGCATCAATGTGCTAATGGCGGTGGCATTGCGCGCTAAGATGGCCCAGTGCAATGCGGTATTACCGTGTGTATAGTCAACCATAGCAGGATTAGCACCAAGCGTAAGCAGCAGACGCACGGGATCCAAGGCACAGACCTTCAATACAAATGAGATTCAATTATAATTGATATAGAGTTTGTTAAGCTACAATGACATACCTTCCAGGCCGACCACATGAGCGCCGTCATACCTCCGCGATCTTGCAAATCAGGATCAACTCCTTTGGCTATAAAATAGGCAACCAGCGCGGTGTGTGCAAATTGCGCAGCTATGTGTATGCAAGAACAACCTTCTGCATCGCGTATGGTAGGATCGGCGCCCTCTGCCATTAGCAATACGACAGCACCAAGATGACCTTGACGCGTAGCCCAGTGCAAAGGTGTGGCGTTTAACTCACCACCAACTGCATCGACTGTAGCACCTATTTCCAGAAAGTACCTTATAAGGTCGCGTCGATTGTTAATGGCCGCCCAGTGTAGAAGCGTGACCGTTTCACTGTCTGGCTGATTAACATCCCATCCAGATTCAACCAGTTCGCGTACGCGCGCTATCGCTCCGTATTGGGTAGCCTTAACTATATCGAAGCCACTGTAATCTGGTTCAACGGGTGCGGTGGGTGGCTGTTGGGCAATAAGTGCCGCGTTTTCATGTTGATTGCCTGCACCGGCCGCACAAGAGCCAGTGGTGGCCACATTGCAGGCGCTTTGGTACATTTCCATGTTTTTTTGGCTTTACTTGCCACTAACTAAAATGTGATTCACTTACTTCGATGTTCGTTCGTAACATCCCTCAGCAACATACCACCCCCAACGAATTCACTGGTTATTGCTATTGCTTAACATTTTGAGATGTTATTATCCTTGCACATATCAAAGCACGCACCACGTGTAAATCGCATTAAACCAATTGGCGTGGGAACTTTTTAACAATTAACATATAAAATTAATGCGTTTTACTCGCGATTACTGCTGTATGAGTTGGTATGTGAAAACACAATTTAACCCTGCCAGCACGTTGTAATTTTAAGAAACTGCCATATCGTTGTTTAATGAATTGAACAAGTTTGCAGCTTAAAAATTTTTAGGTTAAGTTAGCAGCGCTTTAGAAAAGCCTGCTACTTTCCCGCGTTATCTCCGACATATTTAGTAAAGATATGCGCTTTGTGTTTTGTACTTTATAAATTTATTGGCATATAGTACACACAGCATGGATGCTAAGCGTAAAACCAATGGCCATGCATATGGAAATGCAAAAAAACCTAGGTAATAATTCGCCTTTAGTAAAGGACTTATATGTTTATACATGTGTATTGAATTTTTAATAGAAACTACGATGAGGACGATGAGATGGGTGGCGGGTTTGAATCCGAATTGGCTGCTTTTGAGCCTAACGATGAGCTGGAGCTTACACAGCTGCTTGGAGATGGTCCAGAAAATCAGCAAACAAGTGCGAAGTGGTCTCGCTCTGCTCCACCACAGCTGAATCCTATTAAAGATAAGCTTGTGTTTCAACAATTGGACGTGGAAAACTATTTGGGTCAACCATTGCCCGGCATGCCTGGAGCTCAATTGGGGCCAGTGCCAGTTGTGCGCATGTTTGGTGTGACCATGGAGGGCAATTCAGTATGCTGTCATGTGCATGGCTTCTGCCCGTATTTCTATTTGGCGGCACCGCGCAACTTTGAAAAACGCCATTGTCATGAGCTACAAGAGGCTTTGGATAAGAAGGTTCTGGCCGACATGCGCAGCAATAAGGATAATGTGCAGGAAGCTGTGTTAGAGGTGGAATTAGTCGAGCGTCTTAATATACACGGCTATCAGGGCGACGAGAAGCAAACTTATATAAAAATCACCTTAACCTTGCCGCGATTTGTGGCTGCTGCCTCGCGACTGCTTAAAAAAGAAATCATAATGGAAGCTTTTGATTTTCAAGACTGCCGAGCATTTGAGAACAACATAGACTTTGATATACGCTTTATGGTGGACACCAGCGTTGTGGGCTGCAATTGGATTGAGCTACCAACCGGCACTTGGCGCCAAAGAGGACGCAACTCAAAGCCTTTGCCTGAATCGCGCTGTCAAATCGAAGTTGATGTGGCCTTTGATAAGTTCATATCGCATGAACCCGAGGGGGAGTGGTCCAAAGTTGCGCCCTTACGCATACTTTCCTTTGATATTGAATGTGCTGGACGCAAAGGCATTTTTCCAGAGGCCAAAATGGATCCGGTTATACAAATAGCCAATATGGTCATACGACAGGGCGAGTCGGAACCTTTCATAAGGAATGTTTTTACGCTCAAAGAATGCGCGCCTATCTTAGGCAGTCAGGTGCTCTGCTACGATAAGGAAACACAGCTACTAGATAAATGGTCAGACTTTGTGCGCGAAGTAGATCCTGATATACTCACGGGCTATAATATTAACAATTTTGACGTTCCCTATTTAATCAATCGGGCTGCACATTTAAAAGTGAAAAACTTCGAGTATTTGGGCCGCATTAAAAACATACGCTCTGTTATCAAGGAGCAGGTTCTTCAGTCAAAGCAAATGGGTCGTCGTGAGAATCAGTACGTTAACTTTGAAGGACGCGTGCCTTTTGACCTATTGTTTGTTTTACTGCGAGATTATAAACTTCGCTCTTATACGCTCAATGCCGTGAGCTATCATTTCCTGCAGGAGCAAAAGGAGGATGTTCATCACAGCATTATCACAGATCTGCAAAATGGTGATGAGCAAACACGTCGTCGTCTAGCCATGTACTGTTTAAAGGATGCTTATCTCCCTTTACGTTTGCTTAGCAAACTAATGGCCATTGTTAATTACATGGAAATGGCTAGGGTGACAGGAGTTCCACTTGAATCATTGCTGACACGTGGACAGCAGATAAAGGTTCTTAGCCAGCTGCTTCGCAAGGCTAAAACAAAAGGCTTTATAATGCCTTCTTACACTTCTCAAGGCTCAGACGAACAGTATGAGGGAGCCACAGTCATAGAGCCTAAGCGTGGTTATTATGCAGATCCCATATCAACACTGGATTTTGCCTCGCTGTATCCCAGTATTATGATGGCGCACAATTTATGCTATACTACACTGTTGCTTCCTGGCACGAGGGATAAGTTGGGCTTGACTGATGATCAGGTAGAACGCACACCGGCCAACAACACATTTGTTAAAGCAGAGATGCGACGCGGCTTACTGCCTGAGATCTTGGAGTCGCTGCTGTCGGCACGTAAAAGAGCCAAGAATGATCTTAAGGTGAGTCCAAGTTGCCACATAATATTTGGAAATATAAGCTTAATCTTAGTTTTACTTAAAACAAATAATAATAATTCCAGGTGGAAACGGATCCTTTCAAGCGCCAAGTGCTCGATGGCCGACAGCTGGCTCTGAAAATATCTGCCAATTCAGTATACGGTTTCACTGGCGCCCAAGTGGGTAAACTACCTTGCTTGGAAATCTCTGGTAGTGTGACAGCCTATGGACGTACCATGATAGAATTGACCAAGAATGAGGTTGAATCCCATTACACGCGAGCCAATGGCTATGAAAATGATGCGGTGGTCATTTATGGCGACACAGACTCTGTCATGGTAAACTTTGGAGTAAAATCGCTTGAGCGCAGCATGGAACTGGGTCGCGAGGCTGCTGAATTGGTCAGCTCAAAGTTTGTGCGTCCTATTAAACTCGAATTTGAAAAAGTTTACTATCCCTATTTGTTGATCAACAAAAAACGTTATGCTGGTCTGTATTTTACGCGCCCAGAAACCTATGATAAAATGGATTGCAAAGGCCTGGAGACTGTGCGTCGTGATAACTCGCCCTTGGTGGCTAATCTAATGAACTCGTGTTTACAGAAGTTGCTAATTGAACGGGATCCCGAGGGGGCAGTGGCTTATGTCAAGCAGGTTATAGCTGATCTACTTTGCAATCGAATTGATATTTCGCAATTGGTTATAACCAAAGAGCTGGCCAAGACGGATTACGCAGCTAAGCAAGCGCATGTGGAGCTGGCCAACAAAATGAAGAAACGTGATCCAGGAACAGCACCCAAATTAGGTGATCGTGTACCTTATGTAATTTGTGCAGCAGCCAAAAATACGCCGGCATATCAGAAAGCAGAGGATCCACTCTATGTGCTAGAGAATAGCGTGCCCATAGATGCTAACTATTATCTGGAGCAACAACTTTCAAAGCCACTTTTACGTATTTTTGAACCTATTTTAGGCGACAAAGCCGAGTCTGTGCTTTTGAAAGGCGAGCATACGCGCACGCGAACTGTGGTCACCTCCAAAGTAGGCGGCTTGGCGGGTTTTATGACCAAGAAAGCCTCTTGTCTGGGCTGTAAGTCCCTGATGCCCAAGGGTTACGAGCAAGCCTGTCTTTGTCCGCACTGTGAACCAAAAATGAGCGAATTATATCAAAAGGAGATAGGTGCCAAGCGCACTATGGAGGAATCTTTTGCACGCCTCTGGACAGAATGTCAACGGTGTCAGGGATCGCTGCATGAAGAAGTTATATGTTCTAATCGCGATTGTCCAATATTCTACATGCGGCAAAAGGTGCGCATAGAGCTAGATACGCAGGAGAAGCGTGTGCGCCGCTTTGGACTGCCGGATTGGTAGAAGTTTATACATTTGCTTGCATTTTGTTTACCTATAATTTAATAATTATATTACTAAAAGTTATTACAAAGTTGTATGTGTGTGAATCTTGCTTTCGTTATTTTGCGCAATTCTGATAAGCAGCGAAAAGGGAATCTTTTTGGTAGCAACAGGCGTTACACATGGATAATTTTTTACATGGGGCTAGGTAGAAAAGGCATATTGTTAGGCGCTGACTATTTGCGACTCTGTAGGGTATTGGATAGCCAGTCCATCGCCTGATCCAAGCCCTCTCCTTTGGTGGCTGATGTTTTGAATATTTGAAAGGTTCGATTTTTAAGATTTTCCAGACCCAAGGCGTGATGCACTTCGGCCACCGTCATACAGCCTTCCATGTCCTGTTTATTAGCAAGCACAACGAGTATCGCGCCAGCAAGTTCCTCTTCTCGCAGCATATAAAGCAGCTCATCTTTTGAAATACCTATGCGATCACGATCCGCTGAGTCCACCACATATATGATAGCATCTGTATTGCTGTAATAGCAGCGCCAGTAAGGTCTGTAAACGGCAAAAACATTAGGTATTATGTGTAGAACTGCTACAAATGGCAACTTGCCTAATACTAGTTTGTCCACCTAAGTCCCAGACTTGGAACTTCAGGTTCTTGTATGTCACCTGCTCCACATTGAAGCCGATTGTGGGTATCGTTGTAACCACCTCGCCAACCTGCAATCTGTATAGAATTGTGGTTTTACCAGCGCCATCAAGACCCAGTATTAATATGCGCATTTCCCTAGATCCAAGAAGGCCACGAAAATAGCTAAGCACCCCACCTGTAAAATATATGGATTTATATTTTTTTCTTTTTTATGATTGCGGTCTGTCGCATAAATCATGTCCGGCGGTAATTAATTTTTGGTTCTCGTCGTTTCCTTACCCATGATTTAGGATCAATAACAGTGTGCTAGAGGCCTCTAAATGCGTTATGTTAGCCTAACTAATTATAAGCTGATTTAAAATGTATTAAATTCAAATTTAATTTCTTGTTTTCACTTTTTTCCCGTAAATATGACAGACTGGGTGCTGCTGCTTCTTGCTTTTGGCATTCGCATGAAACGTTCACATGACGTGTCATAGCTGTCATTCACCACGCCGTTATCAATTTTTTACAATTATAAATAAATTACAAGACATTCGAATATAAAAAAAAATGTAATCAAAAAAAATTGAAAATACGAAAAGAAGCCCATTACAATTAAAATGTGGTTTTAATTATTATAACTACGCCTGGGGAATGCGCCCTTATTCTTACCGGCGCATAGTGCTGCCACCCTTTTTAATTTGTTATACAGAGACGTCCGCCATTTAAGTTTTTTGGTGTCGCGTCGTCCAAAGTGTGAAAATCGTGTACAAAAAGCCTTCAAATAGTGCAAATAGGTAATTCATATAAATGCAGATACAAGAATCGTGCTGCAAAATGTGTGCGCTATGCTACGCGCTTAAAAATCTGCTCGCTAATGCCGTAATATTTACGCTTAGTGTAATACCCCTTGTTTCTGTTGTGCAAAAGTGTGGCCAAAATTAAGTGCACATCGCATTCATATAAGTTCGATGAGCAAACAATGAAAATTAATATAATAAATAAATGATTATATCGTTCTTATAATTTTTAACAAAGGCTCGCTATTGCCAGTTTACTGCTTAAGTAAAAAGAAAGCTAAGCATCATTATGGCCTCGCCCTCACCGGCGAATAGTCCCATGCCGCCACCACAGGCACCGAGCCCAATGGCTCCACCCTCGCAAAGCCCCGCACCATCACCTCACAGTCCGTATCCTGTACATCAACAACCTGGTCCACCACAAGGTCCACCACCTGGCGCACCACCTCATATGCAAGGACCACCACCGCCGGGGCATCCAGCGGCTTATGGCCATCCCATGCAGCATGGACCACCTGGTCAAGGTCCACCAGGACATCATATGCCGCCGCATCACCAGGGCATGAGTATGTTTATTATGTATATTCTATGATTTTATATTTAATTGTCTTTTTTTTCCTAGACCCGCATATGGGCATGCAAATGCCTCCAACAGGTCCAAATATGTCACCGATTGGCTACCAACCACATGGCATGCCGCCTAATGTAAGTCATCAAGCTATAGACATAATGCAAAGTGTATTACGTTATTAGGTCAGCCTGATAGTTGCCAAACTTAGCTTAAAGACATATTTAAAACTTTTTTCTAAAACTATGCTTGAGGGCAGGATTCTATTCTAGTTTCGCTCTGTTGTCCCATTTGATATCACAGAATTCAGCTATATTGAAAGTCGCTACTAAAAGTGCGAACAATATGGACGGATTACAGAAACTTGATACAGATTACAGAAACTTGATGTTGATATCAATTCTTAAAGATGCTCCTGCCGTTTTAAGCAAATCACTAAATTGTCGTTACTGCACCTCTTGATGCAGAAGTTATATATTTTATTTAAATTATATTAAGAGGCTTTTGCTTTACCTAGTATTCGCCTGTGAGCAACTGTGGTATTTTAAATATTTTTTCATACGAATTCGATCGTTTTATATTTATTATTGTATAGTTATATCTCAAAGAGCCACTTATTTTGCTATTTTTGATTTAAGTCATGCAATTTATCGAAATCATATTAAAAAAAAAAGCTCTAAGCTTAACCGGCTTTTTGCCACATTTTAAAGAGCACGACAAACATTGAAAGCTTTTGAGTTTCAAGAGAGCGAGCCATCTGACCTTGAATGACTTGACAAATTATTTCTTATTTTTATTGTTAAACAATTTGTTGAATGCTATTTTATTGAAAACCATAGAGCAGAGCTCTAGTTCTCTTCACAGCCCACAGATTTAGCTTGATCCGCTTTACGCAGTAGATCTTCAATTTCTTTACGTAATTTCTCTGTGCCTGCACATATCAAATCAGGTTTCATTATGTTAAATGGGCCACCGAAGGGAGCCGTAACAACGCCGCCTGCCTCACGCACTAACAAAAAGCCAGCGGCACAATCCCAAGGATACATGTCCTCAATATAGAAAGCATCCAAATTGCCAGCTGCGACCATGCAGAGCTCATCCACAATACAGGCATAAGCCAGCAGTCTAAGTACGAGTTGGGAGTATATTAAAAATCATATATAGTTCTGGTGCTTATCGATACATACCGCCTGGCATTACTACCCACGTGGTAGATACGTTTAATATGCTTATTGCGCTCCTTTTGGACATGCAACAGTGATACCTCGTAGGCGACATTCGCATTATTTAAACGCTCACAATCACTTACATGTATAGGCTCACCATTGCAAAAGGCGCCCTGACCCAGTTTAGCAGTAAAGAGTTTTTTCTGTGCCGGATTATTTGCAATGCCCAACACAATTTGCTTATTCACTGATAAGCCAATCGAGACGCATACATGTGGTATTTGCTTGATGAAATTAGAGGTACCATCAATGGGATCAATGATCCATGTAGGCGCATCGGTCAATTCCTTTGATACATTCTGATTTTTAGCAGTATCTTCTTCGCCTATGAACTTATGATCCGGATACTTGGCCAGTATTTCGCTCATAAGAAACTCCTCGATTTGATTGTCATAGTCGGTAACCACATCGTAAAAGGCGCCCTTGATGGAAATGTTTTTAGCTGCCTTTTCATAGCCCTCGAGTAGTATATCACCAGCCCGTACTGCCAACGGTTGGATAAAGTCATAAAACTCCTCAATTTCCGCCTGTGTTGCCATTGTGTTTGTCTTTATGTTCTTTCCAATGTAAATTTTAATTATCTACGCCGATATGCGTTGTATCTCCGTCCAAGTTACTCTGAAAACTGATTGCACGTCTCATAAGCTCAGAGCTCGTGTCTGTTTTACAATGCCTACATTTGTCTATGCTTCATCTGAAGTCATGACTCTCGCGAGAGCTTTCAATTTGTTGTTTGTTTAAATTGAGTTTTAATTTATGGGTATTACTAAATGACTAGCAGTGTTTCTTCTGTACAGCTTCATAGATGCATTCAATATAATTGTGTCACGAGCTTATCTTTGACAACGAGTTTATCTCGTTAATTGTGTACAAAAGAAAGCTTATAAATGTCTGGTAAAGACTAAGAAACAAGTTTGCGAATTTCAAAATAGGTCAAATTTTTAATTTTATACTCTATCAACTGTAGTATAGATTCGTGCATTGGCGTAGCAGCCTATTCGTTTCTTTTTCAAGAATCATGAGCATATAAATCTGTACGTGTGAACATCTAGATCTGCGACATCAAAAGATTTAGGGACACAAAAATTTAACAAAAGAAGCGTGTCGATATGTGTCATATTTCCCGTAGTTGAATTTCTCTATTTACATACACACTTTAAAGTCCAAGCGGCCGAAACTTGTCAACCCTTTGCCTTGATTATGCCAAAAATGAATATAGAGTATCGTACTATCGGGCACCGCACCGTCGGTCTGTATCATTATCTTCTTGCGTCTGTTGTTTATCAATTAATCCTTGACGCATGCATTTAATTTGATCTTTATTTAACTAATATTTGTCCAGACTGTGGATACAGTGCCTTTTATTAATATGATACTGTTGTTAACGTAAACGTATGCACGTAGTAAAGTCTCAAATTACTTAATTGTTTATGTGAATGTATAGCCGGTAATTTGGCTGGCCTCCTCTATAAGACCAAATACTTCTTTGGCTAATTCCTCTGTTGAGGCACAAACGCAATCTGGTTTCATGACATTAAACTCGCCACCATTTGTATGGTATATAACGCCGCCTGCTTCACGAAGAATAATGGCACCAGCGGCTATATCCCAAGGCTGTAAGTCATCTACATGATAGGTATCCACTTGTCCAGTTGCCACATAGCAGAGCGTCAAGGCGGCGCTGCCAAAACAGCGAGTTCTAAAAAATAAATTCATTTCGTTAGTAACCAATTAAGTATATCTGGGTTTATACATGTTTATTCGGTATATAGAGAAATTACCCGGTCGCATTAGAAGCCAGTTTATAAAGACGCTTGACATTCTTGTCCCGCACACCTGCTGCGTGTATGAGCGAGATTTCATAGGCCACCACAGCTTGTTTGATCTGTAAGCATATACAAAAATAAAAAAACATTTGATAAGTACTATATATGATATGAGTCCAAACTCGCCCTCTGTGAGCGCCTTTCATAAAACCTAATCTCAAACAAACAATTATTATTCGACTGTTGATTGCAATGACTAAAGTGTTATTTTTGACTGAGTAATGATGGTAGCTTTTTTTTTGGTCTGATTTTATGTAAGAATTGCTTGTATTTTGTATAACTGTGTAGAGTTTGTGAGCGTATGGGAATTACCATGCTCTCTTTTAAGCACTATCTTACCGTAGTAACTTTGGACACGTTTATGCGATGCCCATTTAAGTAGGCACCATGACCCTTCCAGGCGGAGAACAACTCATTTGCCGGCGGGTTGTATATAACGCCCACAACTAGCTCTTTATTAATGGCCAAACCCACAGATATGCAACAATGTGGTATTCTATGTATGAAATTGGTGGTTCCATCAATAGGATCTATAATCCATGTGGGCGCATCTGTCAATTCCGCTTTGCGCTGTGAGGCTGCCGACTCCTCTTCGCCTATTATCAGCGATTCGGGAAAGGCTGCTAATAGGCCTGCTGTTAGCACATCTTCAATTTGTTTGTCATAGACAGTAACCAAATCGTAAAAATCTTTTTTCACTTTATATTCATTCTGTGCCTTCTGATAGCCCTCCAGCATCAAAGGTCCACATTTCATGACCAAATTTAAGGCAACATCATAGTAGGCCTTTAATTGTTCATCGCTAACAGTTTTGCTCATCTTGAAATGGACAGAATGAGAATGACACTAACTTTACGCCCTGAACTACCGTTTAAAACTGAAAAAAGTTCAACCCGTTCACTAAAACACTAGCGACTGAAATGAAAGCATTTGTAAATTGAAGAAAAAAGCTCTGCGAGCTTTTACTACTGCACAGAACTTTGAACTTTTATTAGTTCTATTGGTTTTATTGTGTTTATTTGCTGGAAAAGTTTATTGTTCGAGTTCTAAAAAAGCTCTGCTTTATGTTAAAGTTTTAGACTGCATCGCCAGCTCCCCCCACAGATTGCTGTTGATCAGCTTTACGTATTAGTTGCTCAATTTCTTGACGTAGCTGCTCCGTGCCGGCGCATATTAAATCAGGTTTCATAATATCAAATGCGGCGCCATAAGGATGAGTAACTACGCCGCCTGCTTCACGTATAAGCAAATAGCCAGCGGCACAGTCCCAAGGATACATGTCCTCAATGTGAAAGGCGTCCAAATTGCCAGCAGCAACCATGCACAGTGAATCCACCACGCAGGAATAGGCCAAGAGACTTAAAAAGTAAATTTTAAAGCAAATTCTGAAGTATAAAACAAGACTCTGTACATACCGACGCGCATGCGCGCCTATATAATAGATGCGCTTGATATGCTTATTCCTAATCTTGGGCGCATGCAGCAAGCACACCTCATAGGCCACATTTGCATTCCTTAGCTGCTCACAATCGCTTACGTTTATAGGCTGACCATTGCAATAGGCGCCTTGTCCCAACTTTGCAGTATAAATCTTTTTCTGTGCAGGATTGTTAACCACTCCCAGCACTATTTCCTTATTAACGGACAGACCAATCGATACACAAACATGTGGAATTTTTTTTATAAAATTGGAGGTGCCATCGATGGGATCAATTATCCAAGTTGGCGCATTTGTCAGCTGTTTTGTTATATTGTTATTCTTGGCTGTATCTTCCTCGCCTATGAATTTATGATTCGGATACTTTGACAATATTTCACGCATGAGATATTCTTCAATTTGATTGTCATAGTCGGTAACCACATCGTAAAATTCGCCACCTTTGAGTGAAACTGTTTTGCCCGATTTCTCATAGCCCTCTAATAATATTTCACCAGCTCGTACTGCCAATGGGTAAATGAACTCGTAAAGCTCCTCAATATGCGATTTTGTAGTCATTGCTTAACAATTACTTTTGTTTTTTCCAAGTTCTATATGAATGTGGAACGTTGCGCGCTGTCTGCCTCTCCATTAACGTTAAAACTGGCACTGACAAATGAGATAAATGCGGTTTCTTTTATTTGCGCTGAGAACACATCATAAAAAGCTTTTGTGTTAAAATTCTACTACTTTACATAGTAGAATAAAGTTAAGTGCAGATTTAACTTTTAATCAACTGCACGAAGAGAACAAAATAAAAGGAATACGTTGACTATAAGATACGCTGAAAGTGTTACTGTTTTACCTGAAAAGGGGCCAACTTGTGAATGAACTGATATGAAGACTGTTATTTGCCTTAATAATTACACAACTACATACTTCCAATTTCAGGCTCCAACACAACCCGGTCAGGGGCCACCTGGTCCGCCTGGGCCACCAGAACGTTCTGGCCAAGAGAATCTGCACGCTTTGCAACGTGCCATTGACTCGATGGAGGAGAAGGGCCTCCAAGAGGATCCACGCTATTCTCAGCTGCTGGCCATGCGTGCCACCTCCAAGCATCAGCATCTCAATGGCAATCAAGTTAACATGCTGCGCACACAGATCACCGCGTACAGGCTGCTGGCACGCAACAAGCCCATTTCCATGCAATTGCAGCAGGCTCTGCAGTCACTGCAGGCTGCGCAGCAACAGAACCAGCAGCCGCCAATCGGTCCCCCGGGCATGCCCGGACCTCCGACGGGACAGCACGGCGGTCAACCACCAGTGCAGCCGCAACAACCGCCGTCAACTGGCACACCTCCGCAATGTTCGACGCCGCCAGCTAGTCCGTATGGTCCTGGACCGGTGCCTGGTCAGAAACTACAGGCACCACCCCCGCATATGCAAGCACAGCCGCTACCTGCGCAGCTGCCGCAACAGCAGCCTGGCATGCCGCCAGTTGGGGGAGCGCCGCCACCACCTCTACAACAGCAGCCTATGGAACTGCAGCATCAGCTGCCAAATGGTGGCAAACCAATGACCATGGGTGCAGCAGCTGGACAACCATTAATAGCAACTTCAATGCCACCACAAGGCGTGCGCACAATAAGTGCGCCACCGCCTGGCATACCAGGTAATCAAATGGCACCCGGCATGCAACCAGGTCCGCGACCAGGTGCTCCACCCGGACAACAACAGGCCATGGCGAAACCGAATCGCGTTACTACAGTCGCAAAACCTGTTGGCCTGGATCCAATTACATTGTTGCAAGAACGCGAGAATCGTATTGCAGCCAGAATTTCCATAAGAATGCAGGAGCTGCAACGATTGCCAGCCACCATGTCGGAGGATTTACGTTTACAGGCTGCCATTGAGCTGCGTGCATTGCGTGTCTTGAATTTCCAGCGTCAATTGCGCATGGAGATTGTGCAGTGCACCAGAAGGGATACAACACTCGAGACAGCCGTTAATATGAAGGCTTATAAGCGCACCAAGCGGCAAGGACTGCGTGAGGCGCGTGCCACTGAGAAACTGGAGAAACAACAGAAATTGGAGGCGGAACGCAAGCGTAGACAAAAGCATTTGGAATTCTTAGCGGCAGTGCTGCAGCATGGCAAGGATTTGCGTGAACATCACAGGAATAATAAGGTAAAATTAAGCTTAGTTTAATTGTATTTTGCGGTGAACCTTTAAATGGGATTGGACTATACTAAATTCTTTATTTTCTAGGCTCAATTGGCGCGCATGAACAAAGCGGTAATGAATCATCATGCCAATGCCGAGCGCGAGCAAAAGAAGGAACAAGAACGCATTGAAAAGGAGCGTATGCGTCGCCTAATGGCCGAGGATGAGGAGGGCTACCGCAAGCTTATCGATCAGAAGAAGGATAAGCGTTTGGCCTTCCTGCTCTCGCAGACGGACGAGTACATAAGCAATTTAACCCAGATGGTGAAGCAGCACAAGGACGATCAAATGAAAAAGAAGGAGGAGGAGGGCAAGCGTCTACAGCTATACAAAAGGGAGCTGTTGCTTAGTGGCGAGTATATGAATATCGATGAAGGCTCTATAGTAGCAGACATGCGTGTTAATGTGGTGGAGCAATGCAGTGGCAAGAAGTTGTGTGGCGATGATGCGCCAATGTTAAAGCATTTGCATCGCTGGCTGGATATGCATCCTGGCTGGGACTGGATAGATGACGAAGATGATGGCGATGATTCCCATGAGAAGGACAAACATAGAGGATTAGAAAAGGAAGAACACAATGAGCGTAAGTCCGATGACGCAGCAACAACAGATTCGCAGGAAACCAACGAGAAGGATGTAATTCCCATCGCCAAGGTGGAAGATGATGAGTATCGTACCGAAGAGCAGACCTACTACAGCATAGCCCATACCATACACGAAAAGGTATACGAACAGGCGAGCATAATGGTCAATGGCCAGCTGAAGGAATACCAGATCAAAGGTCTTGAATGGCTGGTGTCACTGTATAACAACAATTTAAATGGTATTCTGGCCGATGAAATGGGCCTGGGAAAAACTATACAGACCATTTCACTGGTCACTTATTTAATGGATCGCAAAAAAGTTATGGGACCGTTTTTAATTATTGTACCCCTCTCCACATTGCCCAATTGGGTGCTGGAATTCGAGAAATGGGCGCCCGCTGTTGGCGTGGTAAGCTACAAAGGCAGTCCCCAGGGTCGACGCCTGCTGCAAAATCAAATGCGCGCTACCAAATTCAACGTTTTGCTTACAACATACGAATATGTGATCAAGGATAAGGCAGTTTTGGCCAAAATTCAATGGAAGTACATGATCATCGATGAGGGTCACCGTATGAAGAATCATCATTGCAAACTGACCCAGGTTCTAAATACCCATTACATTGCACCCTACCGTCTGTTGCTTACCGGAACACCGCTACAGAACAAACTGCCTGAGCTGTGGGCTTTGCTTAACTTTTTGCTGCCTTCTATATTCAAATCCTGCAGCACATTTGAACAGTGGTTTAATGCTCCTTTTGCCACAACCGGTGAAAAGGTGGAATTAAATGAAGAGGAAACTATTTTGATTATTCGCCGTTTGCACAAGGTGCTGCGCCCCTTCCTGCTGCGTCGTCTGAAAAAAGAGGTTGAGCATCAGCTCCCCGACAAGGTCGAGTATATTATTAAATGCGATATGTCCGCATTGCAGCGTGTGCTCTACAAGCACATGCAGAGTAAAGGTGTGCTTCTGACCGATGGTTCCGAAAAGGGCAAGCATGGCAAGGGCGGTGCCAAAGCGCTGATGAACACCATTGTGCAGTTACGTAAGCTTTGCAATCACCCGTTCATGTTCCAGCACATTGAGGAAAAGTACTGTGATCATACAGGAGGACATGGCGTCGTGTCAGGTAAAGATTCTTGAATTCAATAGCTTAAAGTTAAGTTTTACTAAAAATGACATGTATTTTAGGACCAGATCTATATCGCGTGTCTGGCAAATTCGAGCTGCTTGATCGCATTTTGCCTAAGCTGAAAGCTACCAATCATCGCGTGCTGCTTTTCTGTCAGATGACCCAGTGCATGACCATTATAGAGGATTATCTTAGCTGGCGGCAATTTGGCTACCTACGGCTTGATGGTACCACAAAGGCCGAAGACCGCGGTGAACTTTTGCGCAAATTCAATGCTAAGGGTTCCGACGTCTTTGTATTCCTGCTGTCCACACGTGCCGGTGGTCTGGGCTTAAATTTACAAACTGCCGACACTGTCGTTATATTCGATTCGGATTGGAATCCGCATCAAGATTTGCAGGCGCAAGATCGTGCTCATCGTATTGGTCAGCGCAATGAAGTGCGCGTGCTGCGTCTAATGACGGTTAACTCTGTAGAGGAACGAATTCTAGCAGCAGCGCGTTATAAGCTAAACATGGATGAAAAGGTCATACAGGCGGGTATGTTCGATCAAAAGTCGACGGGTAGCGAGCGTCAGCAATTCCTGCAGACAATTCTACATCAGGATGATAACGAGGAGGAGGAGGAAAATGAGGTGCCCGATGATGAAATGATTAATATGATGATTGCGCGCAGCGAAGAGGAAATCGAGATATTTAAGAAAATGGATCTAGATCGCAAAAAGGAAGACGAGGAGATACATCCAGGCAGGGATCGTTTAATAGATGAGTCGGAGTTGCCCGACTGGTTGACAAAAGATGATGATGAGGTGGAGCGATTCCACTATCAAGACGATGAAGATACTATATTGGGTACGTTTGCAACTCAATTGCTAAGAAGTTTATTATATAGCTAAAACTAAAAATTAATTATTATTTTAGGTCGTGGTTCGCGACAACGCAAGGAGGTGGATTATACGGACAGTCTTACCGAAAAGGAATGGCTGAAAGCCATTGACGATGGCGCCGAATTCGATGATGAGGAGGAAGAAGAAGACTCCAAAAGAAAACGGCGTAAGCGTAAAAATCGCAAGGAAGAATCGGATGATGATTCAATGATTTTAAAGCGAAGACGCCGTCAAAACATAGACAAACGCTCCAAAAAGCAAATGCACAAGATTATGAGCGCTGTCATCAAGCACACACAAGATGGGCGCACATTATCCGAACCCTTCATGAAACTGCCTTCGCGTCAGCGACTGCCGGACTACTACGAGATCATAAAGCGG
The DNA here is from genome assembly GCA_035041775.1 of Chymomyza caudatula. Taxonomy (NCBI): domain Eukaryota; kingdom Metazoa; phylum Arthropoda; class Insecta; order Diptera; family Drosophilidae; genus Chymomyza; species Chymomyza caudatula. Next base: position 1,464,055 of record JAWNKW010000073.1, read on the forward strand.
CCAGTTGATATTAAGAAGATATTGCAGCGCATTGAAGATTGCAAATATGGGGATTTGAATGAGTTGGAAAAAGATTTCATGCAGTTGTGCCAAAATGCACAAATCTACAATGAGGAGGCTTCGCTCATCTATATGGACTCCATTGCCTTGCAAAAGATATTTGTGTCAGCGCGGCAACGCGTGACAACCGCAGCGGCTGCTGCAGCGGAGTCGGGTGGCGACAATACGGGTGAGGGACCAGGAAATGGTTCGGATAATTCAGATAATGAAGACGACGATGGAGACGATGGATCCGATGATGAAGATATTGCCACCACTTCGGCTGCTGCGGTCAAAATGAAGTTAAAGCTAAATAAACCCATGGCTAGCGCACCTTCAACGCCCACACAGTCGGCCTCAACTGCTATGAACAGCGGCGCAGCAACCACATCAAAAAAGCAAACGCGTCGTAAGCGCACACAAAAGAAGTACACCATATCCGATGATGATGACGATGATATGGACTAGCTACCGTTGGGATTAATTTTTAAAAGAGCTGCGGATGTATAGATGAGCCGCAGCTCTAACGATACTAACATAGTTTTCTAAGATCTCTTATGATTTTGGTTTAAGTTGCTATTCTGCTCCTTCTGTCTATCCCTATATACATGTGCTCTATTTAAACTTGGACGTTTACAATTAAATTCAGATATACGCAAATAATTAAAGTATAATTAAACTTTTTAATCAATACATACTAAACAAAACAAATAAAATGTACGTGACAAGTATAAGAAAAAACCGACTAGAGTAAATAATAAGAGTACTCATCGCATAATTCATGCACGGATGCTGTATATCCCTCCCATCTTTGCTCCCACTGCGACGCGTGGTAATCTTGTGTGTATTGGCATATTAGTCAATCAGTAATGTCTGTTTCGACCGTATTTGTAAGATTACAATTTATTTAAAGTTACCTATATAGACTATTAAATAAAAGGATGGCTCAAGCTAACTTTGAGCTGCCGAAGTTCGTATACTCTTTACGTACGACTATAAACATATAACTAATTTCTGAAACTAATAAAAAATGTTTAAAACCAACATCTTAAAAACTTAAGTGCTTCTTATTCAGTCTTTAAACCCAAAGTTTCTCTCTCAAAGAGCAGGGTTAGGTTACGGATTTCGTACGAAACATTTGATAGAAAATCTTTTGAACCCTGTAAAACTATTTACTCCCCATGACTTTCCGTCATGCGAAATGTGACTCTTAGTTACATAACTTCCCTACTTCCTTACAAACATCTAGAAGGAATCAAGAACCCGCCCGCACAAACAATTAGCTTCAGCAGTTAAAACTTTGTCGTTTACAATTTAAAACATAGATTTAATTAAAGTACATACTTTTAAATAAATGCATACTAAAAAAAACAATTATAATGTAAGCGACAAGTATAGGAAAGAGCAGATTAGAGTAAATAATGAAAGTACTCATCGCATAATTCATGCATGGATGCTGTATACTCCTCGTCCCCGCTCTCGTTCCGACGCGTGGTAATCTTATGTGCATTGGCATATAAGTCATCAATATCCGATTCGTCTGTATCTGAAAGATTAAGACCTTTTTAAATTCGCTTTTATACACGCTAGTAGAATTTATAAGAAACAGCTGACTCAAGCTAACGTTGAGGTACCGATGAACGAATACTCTTTACGCACCACTATACCTCCTATATAACTTAATTCTGAATCTAAAAAAAATGTTTGAACCAGTTTTTTTCCTTAAGAAAGTGTGGCTCTTGCTCATGTGTGTGAAGACTACCTATCAAATAAATCCCAATACATTTCATACGAAATTTTAACAAAAGCCTTACTTACCTCTTCTATATTTTTGCTTTCTTCCCAGACGCAGTTTAGAAGTAGACAGCACCGCCTCATCGCCCAAATCCAGCTCATACTCTTTGGAGCTTCTGGAGTACCGCACAGGTGGCGCCAGGAACCAATAATCTTGCAATATGCTCTTTAGGCCTGGCATTTGACGCAGCTCTTCCAGTTTTTCTGGCTGCTTGGCCAAAGCTTGAAAGGCTCTCAGCTGCAACGTTTCCGCTTGTGACGTAGAGTTAATCAGTCTTATGACCGACTTGGCCGCAGTCGAGCATACCATGGGATAGATTTTAACGCCCGCATCTATGGGTATATTTGTATAGGCAACGCCCAAAGAGCGTCGATTCAAATAGAATTCCAAATGGCCACGTATACGATCCAAATAGACGCCTACCAGGCAGCCCTGCGAAAACTTTTGGCCGTAGGGCAGTTGCTCGCCACAATGCTGAATTTTTCCATAATACGAATAGCCCCAAGATTGTGCATTAGTGCCCAGCGCCGACACAAAATGGAACTTAAATTGTTCTAGATTGACGCTGTCAGTGCCAATGCCAAACATCTAGAAGAAACCAAGACATGTTTTTATTACATTAATGCGCTTGAACTTTTGTAACACTAATGTGAGCCTTAGGGTAAAAAACCTTATCAGTAGTTTGTCTGTTGCTAAACGAACATAAATATACGTATATATTTACAATTTCCTCAAGTTAGTACTACAATGTCTATATATAAAAGATTGCAGCAATACATTCCTGAATTCTTTAAAACCCACATTGAAAGTGTTCTTCAAATCATATAAAAGTCATACCTTGTAGAAATAGTCTCATGGATTTATTATAGATATCTTCAATGTATGCAGACAAACTAGCGTGGGCGACCTTAAGTTGTCAGCAAAAATATTCTAGTCCATATTTAACCAAGTTCGTCCGTCGTCATTAATAACTAGAGTAAGGGAGAATTTCGTGGTTAACAGCCACGATTTTCTGCTCTTTATTTATAGATATTAACGTGGAAGTGATTTCGAAACGAATTTACTACAACGTTGTTGTGTATATACCAGTCAATTCTGTGTGAATCATGAAATAGTTAGGGGTCCAGCCCTATATTTCATGAGCTGTCCATACAATTAGTAACAAATCTAACAACGGTTCTAATCGGGAGCTTTGTTTGTAATTTTTACCCATTTCATCAGACCTCAAAGTCTGTACTTTGATTTCCTTAGAAATAAACTTTCCTGCTTTTTATTATGTGAGATCAGTCAGGCATCCCGCATAGTGTTCTTATGTATTCATAAAATACACTTAACACATAGAGAGCACGTCAAGTGCACCCATCTTGTCTTATCTCTGTTGAAATGCAAACTTAGTCTCCTATCGCTTTATATTGTAATCCGTGTAATTAAGTGTAAGTTGTTGACGTGCCACTTATATAGCTTATCGGATGTAAGTAGACCATAGGTTAAGCTGCTCATTGCTGCCGACTTTGACTTACTTTTGTACCGATTAAGGAGTGTGTGGACTTACCACATCTGTCCCAGCTAAAGCTGTCATGACCCGCATCTCCCAGAAGTGCACCTCGTTGGCGTCCAACGGCTTTTCGCCTCTTACTATAGTTGTACCCTGGCTGTATGTGGGATGGAAAATTATGTCACATCCATTGATTTGTGCATCGGATTCGCAATCAGGCTGCCACTGCCACTGTAATCCATTGCCGCTATCCTCGCCGCAGCGGCACTTGATAAGATCAGGTATATGGCCCTTGTGGTTAGTCACCTCAATGCAACTGGGATAGGCACAGTCGCAGTAGCCTGGACAGCGCGAGTCCTGTTTTGTTGCCAGCATGATATGTTTCAGTTTATTGTGATCCCTTTAATTCAGTTAGCACGCATTACATGCGTGTACAATGACAATGCAACGATATTTACGCTTCACTTGCAGTTTGATTTTCAATGAAACCTGTTTGCTTTTATCTTTTTATGTGCATTTAGTTGAACAAATATATTGCGTATTGTTCGTGCGCCGGCTAAATCTATAATGAACACAAACTCAACGTTGTGAAGACTTTTGTTTGTTTACTATATATGAGCTACAGTGTGTACACACTAAAGACAAATATTTAAAACATGAACTGAGCTAGTTCCATGAACTGCCGATGTTTGAGTATTTTATGGAACCACATGCTGAGCAGCCGCAAAAACAAAGAAGAGGAAGCATTGCAGAAAAAAAGCGGCTATTACATTTTATGTAAAAAAAAAAGTGAATAAATCAATTGCTCTTCATAAAAGTTAGCCCATTTAGTTTCTGATCATGGCCGATGCGGCAGCACGTCAATTGCAGTATGAATACAAGGCGGTGAGTACATTAAAAACCCACGAATGTTAAGGTCGCTGCAGCGTCCTCCACATGCGCTAAACGTTTACATACGAAACCGTGAAAAGTGTTTTAATTAACAATTTACAAACCTTCTTTTAGAATTCCAACCTTGTGCTGCAAGCTGATGTACGACTTATCGAGCGTCCGCGTCGCGATGAAGCCACTGGCGAGGTGTGCTCTTTGGTAGGAAAACTCGATGGTACACGCATGGGCGATCGCTATCAACGCACCAAACCGGAGAAGACAGAGGAGCGTAAGGTTAAGCGTCAGAAGCGTGATGAGGCACAATATGATTTTGAGCGTATGAAAGGCGCTACATTGCTCTCTGAGGGCATAGATGAAATGGTGGGCATTGTGTATCGCCCCAAGACACAGGAAACGCGTCAAACCTATGAAGTCTTACTAAGTTTTATACAGGAAGCCTTGGGCGATCAGCCGCGCGACATATTGTGTGGTGCCGCAGATGAAATACTTGCTGTACTAAAGAACGATAGGCTTAAGGATCGTGAGCGTAAGCGTGAAATAGACAGTCTGTTAGGCGCTGTCACGGATGAACGTTTTGCGTTGCTTGTAAACCTTGGAAAAAAGATTACAGACTTTGGCAGCGATGCTGTCAGCGCCTTGAGTGCAGCGCCTAATAATGAGGAGCAAATTGACGAAACCTATGGCATTAATGTGCAGTTTGAGGAGTCGGAAGAGGAGAGCGATAATGACATGTATGGTGAAATACGCGATGACGAAGGGCAGGATGAGGGCGAGGAGGCTCGCATTGACCACACCCTGCATGCAGAGAATGTGAGTAGCTGGTATTCTTCTAAATTGTGGCAATTACCTTATTTATCTAATTTATTACAGTTGGCTAGCGAGGAGGCCGCCAACAATGTGAAAAAGGATAAAATACTGCATCCTCTGGATATTGATGCCTATTGGCTGCAGCGCTGTCTCAGCAAATACTACAAGGATGCCATGGTCTCGCAAAGCAAAGCAGCAGATGTCTTGAAAATACTTAAAGATGCTGCTGATGAACGTGATTGCGAGAATCAGTTGGTTTTGCTGCTGGGCTACGATTGTTTTGACTTTATCAAGCAACTTAAACTAAATCGACAAATGATTCTCTACACTACCATGCTGGCTTCTGCACAAACTGACAGCGAACGCCAACGCATACGTGAGAAAATGCGCGGTAATGCGGCATTGGCCAAAATCCTTCGCCAACTGGACACTGGAAAGTCCGATGAGCAGGAAGAGGCAGCAGCACGTGCTAATAAACGCGGCAAAGGCGATGCTGATGATGGCGGCGCCGCAGCAGCGGGTCAAGTAGCTGGCGTACGTCAGCTATTGGAATTAGACGAGCTTGCCTTTGCCCATGGTTCACACTTTATGGCCAACAAGCGCTGTCAGCTGCCCGATGGCTCCTATCGCAAACAACGCAAGGGCTATGAAGAAGTGCATGTGCCAGCGCTTAAAGCGGTGCCATTTGATGATAAAGAGGAGCTGCAGCCCGTTGACAAGCTGCCCAAGTATGTACAGCCTGTATTCGAAGGCTTTAAGACGCTGAATCGTATACAGAGTCGTTTATATAAGGCTGCGCTGGACAGTGATGAGAATATGCTTCTTTGTGCGCCTACGGGTGCTGGCAAGACCAATGTTGCTTTGCTTACAATGATGCGTGAGATTGGCAAGCACATTAATGAAGATGGCACTATAAATGCACAGGATTTTAAAATCATTTATGTGGCACCCATGAAATCGCTTGTGCAGGAAATGGTGGGCAATTTTGGAAGACGTCTCGCTTGTTATAATCTTACAGTTTCTGAACTGACGGGCGATCATCAGCTAACACGCGAGCAGATAGCGGCCACGCAGGTTATCGTTTGCACGCCGGAGAAGTGGGATATTATAACACGTAAGGGTGGAGAGCGAACCTTTGTTAGCCTGGTACGTTTAGTCATCATTGATGAGATACATTTATTGCACGATGAACGTGGACCGGTACTCGAAGCTCTAGTGGCGCGTACCATACGCAATATTGAGACCACGCAGGAGGATGTACGTTTGGTTGGTCTCTCGGCTACATTGCCCAATTATCAGGATGTGGCCACGTTTTTGCGCGTCAAGCCGGACAAGGGCTTGTTTTACTTTGATAACAGCTATAGGCCTGTGGCTTTGGAACAGCAATATATAGGCGTGACGGAGAAGAAGGCACTCAAACGTTTCCAGGTCATGAATGAGATTGTATATGAGAAAACCATGGAGCATGCCGGTCGCAATCAAGTCTTGGTCTTTGTGCACTCACGCAAAGAGACTGGCAAAACCGCACGTGCCGTTCGTGACATGTGTTTGGAGCAGGATACGTTGGGCAGCTTTTTACGCGAAGGTTCCGCTAGTATGGAAGTCTTACGCACTGAGGCCGAGCAGGTAAAGAACAATGAGCTAAAGGAACTGCTGCCATACGGGTTTGCCATACATCACGCCGGCATGACACGTGTAGATCGTACGCTTGTTGAGGATCTCTTTGCCGATCGACATATACAGGTGCTTGTATCCACAGCTACCTTAGCTTGGGGTGTGAATTTACCAGCACATACGGTCATTATAAAGGGCACCCAGGTCTATAATCCCGAAAAGGGTCGATGGGTGGAACTAAGCGCGTTGGATGTGTTGCAAATGTTGGGTCGTGCTGGTCGTCCACAATATGATACCAAAGGCGAGGGCATACTCATTACTAATCATAGTGAGCTACAATTTTATTTATCGCTGCTTAATCAACAGCTGCCAATTGAATCGCAATTGGTTTCCAAGCTACCCGACATGCTGAATGCCGAAATTGTGCTGGGAACTGTACAACATTTGCAGGATGCAGTAAATTGGCTAGGCTACACTTATCTCTACATACGCATGTTACGCAATCCCACGCTCTACGGAGTCTCGCATGATGCCATCAAGTTGGATCCTTTGCTGGAGCAACACCGTGCAGATTTGTTGCATACGGCGGCTTGCTGCCTCGAACGTAGTGGATTAATCAAGTACGAGAGAAAGACGGGACACTTTCAGGTTACCGATTTGGGTCGTATAGCCTCGCATTATTATCTTACTCATGAGACTATGTTAACCTACAATCAATTGTTGAAGCAAACGCTCAGCGAAATTGAGCTGTTTCGCGTATTCTCACTTTCCTCCGAGTTCCGCCATATCTCCGTGCGTGAAGAGGAGAAATTGGAGCTACAAAAGCTTATGGAACGTGTACCCATACCCATCAAGGAGTCCATTGAGGAGCACAGCGCCAAAGTAAATGTTTTACTGCAGGCCTATATATCCCAGCTCAAGTTGGAGGGTTTTGCATTGATGTCGGACATGGTTTTCATAACACAATCTGCAGCGCGACTTATGCGTGCCATATTTGAGATTGTCTTAACTCGGGGATGGGCTCAATTGGCCGATAAAACATTGACGCTCTGCAAGATGATAGACCGTCGCATGTGGCAGTCCATGACGCCTTTAAGGCAGTTCAAAAAAATGCCCGATGAAATAGCCAAGAAGCTGGAAAAGAAACACTTTCCCTGGTCGCGTCTCTATGACCTGGAACCCCATGAGCTGGGCGAGCTCATACGTGTACCCAAGCTGGGCAAAACCATACATAAATTTGTACATCAATTTCCCAAGCTGGAGTTATCCACACATATACAACCCATTACACGTGCGACATTGCGCGTGGAGCTGACCATAACGCCGGACTTTCAATGGGATGAAAAAGTGCACGGCCAATCGGAGGGCTTTTGGGTGTTAATTGAGGATGTAGACTCTGAGGTTATACTGCATCATGAGTTCTTTTTACTCAAACAAAAGTATGCACAGGATGAGCATCAGCTGAAGTTCTTTGTGCCGGTATTTGAACCACTACCGCCACAATACTTCCTACGCATTGTATCCGATCGCTGGATTGGCGCGGAGACTCAGTTGCCTGTGTCTTTTAGGCACTTGATATTGCCCGAGAAGAATATGCCGCCTACGGAGCTGTTGGATCTGCAACCGCTGCCCATAAGCGCCTTGCGGCAGCCTAAGTTTGAGCAGTTCTATGCGCAACGTTTCCCTCAGTTCAATCCCATACAAACGCAGGTTTTCAATGCGGTCTACAACAGCGATGAGAATGTGTTTGTTGGCGCGCCCACAGGCTCTGGGAAAATGACAGTTGCAGAGTTTGCCATTATGCGCTTGTTTACACAGACGGCTGATGCGCGTTGTGTCTATTTGGTATCTCAAGAGGCGCTATCAGATTTAGTCTTTACCGATTGGCATGCCAAGTTTGGTGCCTTGGACATTAAGGTAGTTAAACTAACTGGCGAAACGGGCACCGATTTAAAGCTCATAGCCAAGGGTCAGATTGTTATAACAACAGCAGATAAATGGGATATCTTGTCGCGTCGCTGGAAACAACGCAAAAATGTGCAACTAGTCAACCTCTTTATAGTGGACGAGCTGCAATTGGTAGGGGGTGAAGATGGACCCGTGCTGGAGATTGTATGCTCACGCATGCGTTACATAAGCTCACAAATTGAGCGTCAAATTCGCATTGTGGCGCTGTCCGCCTCGCTCACAGATGCGCGCGATGTGGCTCAATGGCTTGGTTGCAATCCCAATGCCACTTTTAACTTTCATCCGAGTGTACGACCGATACCGCTGGAGCTGCACATCCAAGGCTTCAATGTAACACACAATGCGACGCGCATTGCTACCATGTCTAAGCCTGTGTACAATGCTATACTCAAGTATAGTGCACACAAGCCGGTAATTGTGTTTGTTTCATCCAGAAAACAGGCACGACTTACGGCCATTGATGTATTAACATATGCGGCATCAGACCTGCAGCCCAATCGCTTCTTTCATGCCGAGGAGGAGGATATACAGCCTTTCCTAGAGCGAATGACGGATAAAACATTGAAGGAGACTTTGGCTCAGGGCGTGGCTTATCTACATGAGGGTCTGTCTGCCTCTGACTATCGTCTGGTGGAACAGCTTTTCGACTCTGGCGCAGTGCAGTTAGCTGTGGTCTCGCGCGATCTTTGCTGGGGCATGAGCATTTCCGCACATTTGGTTATCATTATGGACACGCAGTTTTATAATGGCAAGAATCATTCGTACGAGGATTATCCAATAACCGATGTGCTGCAAATGATTGGACGTGCCAATCGACCAAATGACGATGCTGATGCGAAATGTGTGCTTATGTGTCAAAGCTCCAAAAAGGATTTCTTTAAAAAGTTCATCAACGAGCCGCTACCCATCGAAAGTCATTTGGATCATCGGATGCACGATCATTTTAATGCTGAGGTGGTGACCAAGACCATTGAAAACAAACAGGATGCTGTGGATTATCTCACGTGGACTTTCCTGTACAGACGACTGACACAGAATCCCAACTACTACAATTTACAGGGTGTTACACATCGTCATTTGTCGGATCATTTGTCCGAATTGGTTGAGAATACTTTAAGCGATTTGGAGCAGTCCAAATGTATTAGTGTTGAAGACGATATGGATACTTTGCCATTGAATCTGGGCATGATTGCTGCATACTACTACATAAACTATACGACTATAGGTTAGTACAAAAAAAAAAAAACTTTTCCATTTGAGTTTATTAAAGCCCAATCTCTGTATTTTAGAGCTCTTCAGCTTGTCGCTTAATAGCAAAACGAAAGTACGCGGACTTTTGGAGATTATATCATCGGCCGCAGAGTATGAAGATGTGGTGGTCAGACATCATGAGGAGAATGTTTTGCGCACATTGTCACAGCGCTTGCCAAATAAGCTGACAGGTCCAAATGAATCAGCACCCAAGTAAGATTTTTTAATAGGGTATTAAGTACACTTTATTAACTTTTTGTGCTTTCAGATTCAATGATCCGCACATCAAAACCAATCTGCTGTTGCAGGCGCATTTATCACGGCTTCAGCTCGGTCCAGAATTGCAGGGTGACACAGAGCAGATTCTGGCCAAGGCCATTCGTCTCATTCAAGCCTGTGTGGATGTGCTAAGTTCAAATGGTTGGCTTTCACCTGCTGTGGCTGCTATGGAACTGGCACAGATGGTCACGCAAGCCATGTGGACCAAGGATTCGTATCTGAAACAGTTGCCACACTTTAACGCAGACATTGTGAAGCGTTGTACTGAGAAGGTTCGTTTTATGCATAGATTTGAACACAAAAGCATCTAGTTTTTGCATGGATTCAATATAAATCAAAACTTCGTTTTGGATTTGAAGCTAGTTTCCATGTAGAATAGAATCTCTTTACATCTTTTTCCCGAACTAACCTAAATCTTTTTTAAAATTTTCAGAAAATCGAAACCGTCTTTGACATTATGGAACTGGAAGATGAAGATCGCTCGCGTCTGTTGCAATTATCCGACTTGCAAATGGCCGATGTGGCGCGCTTCTGCAATCGCTATCCCAATATTGAACTCAACTACGAGGTGGTTGATAAGGATCGCATCAACTCTGGCTCTACGGTCAACGTAGTGGTACAACTAGAACGTGAGGACGAAGTGACGGGTCCGGTCATAGCTCCATTCTTTCCACAAAAACGCGAAGAAGGCTGGTGGGTGGTCATTGGCGATCCCAAGACCAATTCACTGCTCTCCATAAAGCGCTTGACGCTGCAGCAAAAAGCCAAAGTCAAGTTGGACTTTGTGGCGCCAAGTCCTGGCAGGCATGACTATACTTTATACTATATGAGTGATTCGTACTTGGGCTGCGATCAGGAATATAAATTCCACATTGAAGTTGGCGATTTTCAATCAGAGAGCGAAAGCGAATCGGATTAGATTAGTTTGTATAATCTATCAAACTAATATAACAATAAAACAAACCATATTATGTCCAAAAGGATGTCACCTTTTTATTAGTTAAAAAACACGTTAGCGGCTTACTGAAACAGCAGCGCCATGACTGTTAGCATTGTTTCCAAATGGCCCATTGGCAAAGCTGTTCGTGGAACTAAAGTTTATGGTCTGGCCATTTGGTAACTTGTAGACCTGACTCAGTGAAGCACCGGCCGAATTGTTGCTGCCAAAACGATTTATGTTTTGCGACTGCGTGGCCGTGTTGGCAGAGGAGGCACCAAAGCCACCATTTGCACCTTGCGATTGAAAGCCCTGCGCCTGCGCATTGGCGGCCGAGGAACCGGAACCAAAGCCATTGTTGAAGTTATGGTGTGCGGCACCATTTGAGGCAGCCTGCTCTTGACGGTAATCATCACCATCTAATGGACGCAGTGGGCCCAGATCTGCATTGGCGCCCGCATTGGCACCTTTAGGACCGGCGCCCACATTAATGCCAGTTTGAATGCCAGAAGTGCCGGCATTGGCACCAGCCTGTCCATGTCGCTTACGTTGACGTTTGACACGTTTGTGTGCGGCATAGATATCGGACAGGGCATTGTCCAAAGCTGCGCGCACGCGACGCACTTGTTGGCGCTTTGGCTTAATGTAAAGCGCCGATTCGACAACGACTTCCTCTATGGTGGCGCCCTTGGGAGCTAGAAAGAATGCGAGTTGGAAATTTTTAAGTACAAAGTTTTGCTATCTTTGAAGACACGATAGTTTTCTCTTGTAAGAGAGTGTATGGGAAGTATATTTTGTGACTTTAAAGCTTCACAGCGGCAAAGAATTTTGTTTGTGTGTGTGGACTATTTAAAACTATTTATAGCATTTCTAGTATTCCCATATGGTTTACTACATGCTACCTCCTAAAATTAAAAACAGCAAATGATAAGACATGTTACTTACGTAAGTCCTCCTCCGTTTGAACTTGCTTCTCATTGCGCTGCTTCAGCTGCGGAGCTGCTGTGGCCGTCATTAGGCAAATAGCTGCCATAATTAACATGGAAATTGCTAAATTCATATTAAAAACTTTTTTCTTTATTTTGATAAATGAAATCTGCCCACGGTACGTCTACTAGCTATGCCGCCTGACAAACAACTGACCAAATCTAAGCACGCTGCTGGCGGTTATTCGACTCTCACTTTCCAGCTACACTGGGCTTCCCGGTCTGGGACGTCACTGGCCTAATGCTAACTGTATTTATAAATATGTTTTTGCGTTTGCCAAAAAACCGTAAACGCTTTACAGCCAAAATTTATACATATATAATAATATTAAGTTGTATTATAGCATAGCAAACAAAAAAAAAAAAAAAAACAAGTCTCCAAAAGCCAAAAACTGGTTTTTGTTTATATGGCGCGCCCTCTCGACCCCTACGCAAAGCTTTGTTTCAGGAACTAGTTTCGAGCTGTTGTTGTGTATAGCTTCAGTTATTGCTTTGATTTTTGTATTTCCTTTTTTGGAACAGATGTTGTCAAGAAGCCGAACGCTTAGGCTACTCTACAGCTGTTGAGAACAAGTCGAGCCTAGAACTTTATAGCTCAATTTATGCTGATAAAAGAAATGAAAAACTAACTCCTGGTGTCTATCGAATAGTGCTTACTCTCTTTATAAGCAGCACGAATAAGCGAAGTACATCTATACACATTACATGTGTCGTAAATTGGAAAAGTTTTTCCAAAAAACTTCTTAATACACATTTTCTGCTACTTGGAATTTGGTTTATGTACAATATAAAAAGCGAGAATGTTTTTACTAAAAATTTGATTAATACATCGATTTTGATCAAAACATCTAGAATTTTGGTTTAAATGTTTGTTGTTTTTGCTGAATTCAACAAGATTTTTTCTAGCTGCGTGTCGGACATTTCGAGTTTTAATATATTTTTTACAGATCTTTTGCTCGAAATTGTTTCAGTGAGAAATATCTGCTCTAAAACATAAAAATGTTGTTGCTCAATTGAGACCCGAGACATTCTTTTATAAATTTAACGATAAACTTATTAAATTAGTTGAGAACTAATTGTTACTTTACTCATCTTTATTTGTTGAATTTTGCAATTTAAAAAACTTTAATGAATTTGCACTAAATAACAGCGAATAACCTAACACAATTTAGAGAAATTTTTTTTTTTTTTTTTTTAAATAAAATCAAAATCTTAAGCATATTAAATGAAAATGGTTGACAATGTACGCACTTTAAGTTAATAGGCAGTTATTAGTTAGTTTTTCAACAAATGGTAAGTACATATAAAACTAATTAAAGGTTGCCGTCGCGAAATTAAGTGAAAATAACAAAAAAAAATTATTTTGAGATCGCTTAATTAAACAAAATATATGCTATTATGCTTGTTTAAATGGAATATGCTGGCATACTTAATGAATCAATTAGAATTGATTGTTTTTTGTACAACTTGAGAGTCGTTTTGAGGCGCTTGAATGTCTTTAAGTTGCGAGTAATTATACGTTAACGCTACAATTTTAAGTTTGTTTACTTAATCATTAAATTAAGGAAACAACAAAACTGAGCACTTTACATTTATATATATAGTATATACCTATTCGCTAGTTATTTTAGTAGTTAACTAAATGGTTGCTCTATTCGATGCCATGTGCAAAAATCATAACCAATCCAGGCTCAACCATTACATCCTCAGTTTCCGTCATCATGTGCATATTGTCACAGCTTAGCACTAATACAGCTTGCTTGCCTAGAAAACAGATTTCTTTTATTTATATTTAACTAAACACAGCTTTTTAGAGTATGGATAGGATTTTTGGTCAATCCGCCGTACCTGGTATGCGCCGACATATATAGCTATCGTAGATTCGACGATTGTTTTGACGTGTTTCAAGCGAACTGAGCCCGCGCGGCCAACGTCTTTCGTGGCAGTTCTCCATGAGGCTATCTAAAATGTGTGGCGGGCAGCCCGATTCTGATAGGGCGCGCTTAATCATTAACTGTAAATAGTTTGAAATACAGCTGTTGTGTAACCGCAATCCAGCAAAATGACTCACCTGCAGCGCATCGTCCGGTGTGGATATCATGCCACCCCAGCGTGTGACACGTGCACGTGCCAAGCCACTGCTCCAGCGTATAACCTCATCCCGTTCCATTTGATCCGCTATAGCGCGCATGGCTGGATTCGAAACGCGCATAGCTCTCATAAAATCCTTAAACAGCTGTAGTTCACGTTTAAGTTCGTTTATGGTTAGCTGATGATCCGTGAGCTCGGTTTTTAACAGATCCATACGGTCATTTTGCTTCACAATTAGCGTGCGCAACTCACGCACACAATTATGATCCTTGAGCTCGTCCTTGGGTATATCAAAGCCACAGCCTTTTTCACAGGGAAATGGACGCTTCGGATTGTGTATACATTCTTCCAAATGGTTATTGTAGGCGTCTAGTTTGAGCACAGCCGTGCAACCGTAGGGTGCATTGTCACAGGTTATGGATAGTCTGTATTGTGAAAAACGAATTTTAGCGCAGAAATATTAAAAGGTTGCTCAGCCAGCGCGCTTACCTGGACAGCAAATTGCGCAATATTCGCGGCACAGCACGTAAATTTGCAGTGGTCAATGAATTGCGATCCACAGGACATGTGGGCTGTCGTGTAAGCCATTCGTTGATGCAGCCGCGACAGAAGGCATGCTCGCACATGACCGCCTGCAAGGGATCTTCCAAGACACCAGAACAAATGGGGCATGTCAATTCCTCGTCGACTTCGCCCTGAAAGCGATTTACATCGTAGCCCATTGTGCTACCGTTGGAGCTACAGCTCAATATGTATTGTATTGGCACGCAATACGTGCTGATATAAGCTTAAAACGATATCTTATTACTAATTATGTTAACTAAATAAATTGTAATTGAATTTAAAGGCTGTCTTTGCACAAAATTGCAAAGTTTTTATAGCAGTGTTGTACAGTGTGTACCATGTGCCAAGTGCTGTACAATTTCGACAAAATAATAGTATTTGCCAAATACGGTCACTCTGCACTGGTAGGCGCACAAAATGATTTTGTTTCAAACAGAATTTGTGTATTCGAGCGATTGAAATGTTTTATTTCAAACGTTTAAACAAAACTTATGCTACTGTTATTAAGAATATACATAAATACATATATCAAATTCGTCGTTTCATGTACAAAACACAACTAAAATCTAACACAACTCATTAGAAAGACAACAAATAAGACGTCACGCTATGTACTAAATTTCATTGCGATCTTTCCAGCCAAATTTCTGTCGCTGTTGTTTTTCTTTGCTATTATAAGAATATTTATTGTTGGCTTTGGCAGGCGCACAATAGCAGGCGCGCTTTTGTGAGTCCAAAAACGACTTACAGCCCAGTGTTAGCGTTCCGGTAAATAGCATTTTGGCTGCCGCCTTACAGCCTTTGGACATCAATTCGCTGGTTAAAGACTTCTCGTAGCTATCACAGTATTTATAGAGACATCGTTTAAAGTCTAAATCGCACAATTCCTTATCGCTGTTGCAGCTATCATAGCATATATCATGTGAATTACAACAAGTCTCCATCTCTACAGCGGGCAAATAATCAGTGCTGATGCGTAGACCCAGCGAGCCGCAGCCATCGGATGCTGCCGTGTAGAACTTATTCTGCACGGCACGGAGTGCTGCAAAGTGTCAAGGGGAAAAATAAACACGTCAGTTTTACATAATTCTCTGCACGTATTTGCGTCAGCTCACACACTTACCCGGTCCACCACCCTCGGGCACTGGGCACTGAAACACACAATTCTCATCTACGGCTGCATCAAATACCTCGTGTACTGTGCGAAATTTACGCACTACTGTTATAAGATTTTTAAATACATCACCAAATATTGCTTCAGCTGCGATAATGGCATCGCGCAAATGTACAATTGTGCTGGAACCGTAACCAGAATAGGCGTAGGTTAAAAATGTGAGCACATAGACGGCCACTTTCATCCAGGAAAACTGCATGTTGTGTAGTTTTTAGTTACCGTGCTTTCAACGTACGTGTTTCCCAGATCGTTTCGAAAATTTTATACAAAAGCGTGTTTTGTTTTTCTATTTTGTTTGCAACAGCTGTTGATCACACTGCCGCCATCTATGGGCGATGTTTTTAAATATAAATTGCTATCGATATAATACAACGTAGTGGCAACACTGCAAATAGCACGTTACCTGTAATTGAGGCCACAAAATGTTCTTAATTTTGGCTTACACATGTAAAAGTTTATAAACTAGTGCCAAATGCTTATTGAGTGCACTTTGCAGCGATGTAACGCTTAAGAATAGGCTTCGTGTAAGTGCAAGCGCTTAAAAGCCGGCCGGCATGTGCAATTATTTGTTTGTGAATTTGTTTACCTTGAAGCACACGCAATCACAATGCCAAGCAGCCGGAAGTCTAAAATGCTAAGTATTTCCTTGTCAAGTGCGTGTGGGCATCTTAACCAACGCCTTGCGCCCTGTTCTAGCCTTGTCCTTGACAATTATAATGGTAACAGCTGCTGCAACATCCACTTGAAAGTTTTACCAACATTTACATAAGTTGCAAGCACACATGTATGTACATGTACGCGGCAGCTCGTGTTTGCGCGCGCTTAATTAAAGCATCAAATTTATGTAAATAAAAATAAAAGAATTGTGGCACACAAAACGCCTCCAAATGACGCTCTTGCACGCAGCTTTGCGCCTGACCTTGTCAACTACAATTAATCAACATAAACATGCAATTTTGTACAGTTCTTAAGAATGGTTGTTGTTGCAAACGTAAAGAAAACAAACAATTTGAAACAAAAAGTTAAACAATATACCAAAACAGAGTGAACCATCTATGTGAGGCTATTATTGAAATGGGCAGACGAGTATTACAAGTGCCAGACCCGGTTAAAGGCGTCGTCTGAAGGTGTTATATTGCAAATAAAGCCACTGCAGACATAGGAGTGAAAGCTGGCCAATTACGTACAAATGCTGTAGGTCAAGCTGCAAAACTGGACGCAGCTAAAACACGTTTCTGCTGCAGCCCTCTAAACGGCAACATGGACTTCAAATTTAAAATCCAGACACAAGAAAAGGTAAGCTGGGGAGCAGGGTAGCTTCCTCCGTCTTATCATGTTATCTCTGTTGATGGTTATTAATATGTGAAATTGTTTTTAAGCCATATTATAAGTACTTATGTTCATACAAATTTTGTCATCCGATAACACTATGCAACAAAGTTGACCTCAATGAAAGGCCTATGACTAAAACATACCTTTTGCGGTAAATGAAAGATAGCTGATTTCTACAAAGGTTTTCGAATTATCGCTGTTTTAAAAATTCGAGTTTTCGAAATATTCAAATTCAGGTAATCTCACATATGTCGGGAACCGTACTACCGATTTTGATTACCTATAATTTCAATTGGAGGTAATTGACTATTGAATAAATCCGTTTTAGTTAGTTTTGTTGTAACTGTATTCGATTGCGAGTTACAAGGAAATAAATTCAAAAAATATTTTGGGAATTAACAATTTTTTTGTTTTATCATTGCCTTGCAACTTGCAATCGACTAAAGTTATTCATCTTGGTTGGGAGTCAGGTTCCCAAGATATATAAATCTCGAATTTTTTGAAATAGCGATAATTCGATAATTCTGGATTCGCAATCAGCGAGCCCAATATTATCGGATTGAGGTCAAATCTTAAAGGTTACTCTCCGAAGTAGGAGAAGCTGCCGCAGCGCTTATCAAAATTTTTATGTTTACCTAATTTGGGCGTAGATATATTTGGTCTGTAGTATATAGTATCTAGGAATCTTCCATTGTATACACAGCTTTAGTTTCACATGTTTTGCATCATATAAAGAAGTGTCCTACACAATTTTAAAACACAACACATCGGAAAACCATAGAGGCATCGATGTTTTTAGTTCGATGCATCGATTTACATCAATTTCCAATGGCGATGGACTCTGCAATGTTTTCTGGTTTTAAAATCAAGTTCTTTACCATTCGGTTTTGTTTCCAAACTGGGAAACCAACAGAAAAAGTTGATTTTAATTATTTTCAAGTAAATATACTCATAATCTGTTAACACGATCATTAACCAAATCGGATGTTTACCGAACCGAATCGAACCCGGAAATACAAATATTATTATTTGGAAATCGAAGCGGCCAACGAACCAAATCTACTTTAATTTTTGAAACTGAAACCAAAACATATCACAGGTGAACAAATTTAGTCATGCTGTTTATAACCCGTTTATATATGCTAGATTCTGATTTATTCCATATTACAGTATGGCTACCATGAAAAATCTGCCTTCAGTATGTTTTAATACTGAATTTTGTTTTTTAATATGGGAGTCATCTTCGTCGTCGTCAGTTAAGAGTATGTACATGGTGGCAGCGTAATTAAATTAATTAAATAAGCCTTCGACAGAGTTTGGCACAATGGTCTCCTCTGAAAATCAAGCCTCTGTTGACGCCTCAACTTCTCTGGATAGTGAGTAGTTACTTGACGGATAGTTCCTTCTCGGTGGTGCTTGATGGTGTTGAGTCTACTGTCAGGGCCATCCGAGCTGGGGTACCACAGGGAAGTGTTTTGGGGCCCACGCTTTATAACCCCTTCACACACAACATGCCCATTGGCTCCAAAATAGGATTACAAGACTCACAGGACCTGCTCATCGCCACTTAAGCTGATGACACGACCATCCTGGCCAAAAACAGTTGTGTATTTGAAGCAACGGATGTTGTAGTGACAGCCAAGCGGCTATAAAATCATTCAGTTCAATATCGTCTTAATCGAAAGTGGCAACAAACTGCCGCAGATCTCTACAGAAGATGGCTCAGCAGTTTGTTATTAACGTGATATGGGTGTCGGGACATCAAGCATAGATTGTAACTATATAGCCATTGAGCTTGCCAGACAGGATACTATACCTCTCCTTCTTCTTGGTAAAGGAGGTACAAGTATACCACTGGCTACTTGTAAGCTTCATATTAAGAATTATTATGAAAGTAAGGTCAACAAATAGTAGAAAAACGTGACTAATAGTTGACTCCCCAATGTAATATGTTCCCTTGCTCTGATGTGGTGTGCGCCATCACCGGACACTGGTTGGTCGGTAATCATGCAGCTAGGGTTTTTGCCCCTTTTAACGATTTCTGCAGGAGCTGCTGGGATGAGGAAGGAACGGCTGAGCAACTCTTTCATCCTGCGCCCGGTTTTTCTCTCCTCCTGTTGGTAGGAGGTGCATTCAAGGGTTGCAGTTTAATCAATGGCAGGACATGCATTAAATCGATAATCTGAAACACCTCATATATTGAGCCCCAAACCTTTCATGGAGTCGTTTTTATAGTTTCATTTTCTTCATGACTAAAAACCAGTCTTTTCTACGTGCAACCAATGTAAACTTATAAAGGAACCGTCGTCGCTGCAACGTCAGCAGCGCAGCTTCTTAATTTTTCATTCTCTTGCGAATTTCAATGAGGGATGTTGTGTGTCGCGCATGTTATTTTTTCAGCTTATGTCATATGTATATGTAACATTCTACATTCTCGCACTCAAACTAGCGAAAATGTGCGCCTCTCTCTTTCGCTATTTCAGACTTTCGCCAAATTTTGAGAAGAGTCGCTCAACGACGACGTTACCCTTATAAGTACACATTTCGTGCAACCATCACATGGTGGTAAATCAGTTCAACTAATCCTAACCTATGCTACAATATGCCAATATGTAAGGAACCTGTTGTCTTAGTCTTTTTCGGCACGTTATAGGGCTATATTATAATGATATATTCTTTTATTGGAATTGTGGTTTTACGTAGTGGGTCCCAAACCCTACGCACAACCCTTTTAAGGCCTACCTCTACTGGTCTCGAAAGAACCTAGTGTCGTTGTTAGTCGCATCATACGACAAGCACTAAGCGAAAATTCAGTGTGGTACCGATTACTTCGCAATAACGCAACGTTTTTAGGTAAAATCTATACCATTCGAAAGATAAAATGCTTGCGGTTTGCAGAATATAAGTTTCAACTGTATACGATGCGTTTTAGTCTGGTAAAAATTGATTTGAAGTAAAAAAACAACAACAGCTTAGTACATTGTGCGCACAAACGTTGTTATTTCGTGTTTTCTTTTCTCCTCCTCGTAATCAGCTGTTATGATATCTATAAATACTTTATTCAAAAACCCCTAAATGTAGCTACATATATATAACTTCGTTAACAGTTTAATGCGTAGCGGTAGAAACGGTTAACACATCCGTAACTGTTAAATGCATCGATTTGATTCCCCGCCTGCCCCCTACACACAATGTAAACAAAGTTATGTTGCAACTTTTTCTTTCAGATGTTGTGGTAAGTATGTTGCTGCTGCGGCTGTTGTACGTATGTATGTGCCTATTGCCGGTGTGCAGTAAGTGGCCATCAGCCGAATGACAAGCCCATCGACAAACAGACAGACGGACACATAGCTAACAAGCAAACAAAACACGCTGGCAAGATGTTGCTTAGAGGAGCAGCGTTGCCTGCCGATTGCTTGGCATCGGCCGTTTAAACCAACAAGGGAACAACACTTCAGTACAAAAACCAACAACAACAACAAGAGCAACAAGCGCCTACGTCATGCGGCAGTCAGACACTTTCACACACACATGCAAACAAAGATGCGCGCAAACTTGGCCAAAACAAACACAAACATACACAGCATCAACAACATCATCATCATCATCATCATCATGAACATTATGAGCAACTTCATAATGACGAACGAAGCGAAGCGAGCAGCGCGCTGCAACGCCGACGACGACGCCGACGAGCAGCAGCACAACGACGACGGCCGTTGAGACCGAGAGTTGTGGCAAGCGATTCGCAGATTTAGCATTTCAGTTTCGTGCAAAACGTGGAAGCGGCTGGTCAAAAACACAACAAAACCCAAAACCCAAAACTAAACAAACAACAAAGTAGGCGGAAATTTCGAATAGTGTAGCGCCAAAAAGCAAATATATAACAGAAATAACAGCTCAACTTGTGCGTAAAAGTAACGTGAAAAAACAATTGTTTATATAGATTCGTTATAGAATTTGCATACAGTTTAGTATATACTGCAACTATTACTGCGTTTTGCTAACTGGCAAGCTGCACGTTGCAGCATATTTGGTAATAAACCGGATATTCTAGATCTCATAGACGCGGCTTTTCGCACAGACTTCAAACGTGCGCCGTCGTCGTCGTTTGCAAGTACTCCGTCGTCGTCGTCAATAAAAACTAACAAAAAAAAAACGTAACTCCGATACTTGTTAGTACGCTCACAACAAGCCCAACAAAGTGACACATTTAAACGGCCAACTGAAACGGCATCCATCATACCATATCGGCCAGCGGCACATCTGCACCCTAGATACAGCTACAGATCCACATCTCTATATACATATATTGTGGCCAAAAACTCTCTTATTCATGCTTGCATATAAACAGCTGAAACGCTGAGTGTTGGTCTTATTTTCGTTCGAGTTGGAAATGTAGAAAAGTCGGCAAGTCGAAGACGTAAAGGCAACAAAAAACATATTTATTTTTAAAAATTTCGCAAGCGTTATAATTTGGTCTCTTTTTGCGCCTCCAGCGAAATAGAAACTGAAACACTCACAGACAGCTAGACGTTGAACAGCAATAATAATAATAATAATAATAATAAAAGCAACAAAAAATACAACAGCAGAAACGTTAATTAAGAACGGCGGCAGCAGCATCGGTGGATCTTAAAATTGATTCGGTGAGTAATCATCTAGCTCTCGTCGTGGCAACTGAACGAGTTTTTCCTTCCAAATGGCCAATGGCAAGACCCAAAATTAGGGTAACCTTAAGCACCCGAAATGTGATTGTTTTTTGCCTTTTAACGGGTATTAAAGTAATTTGCGGTTTAATAGTTAACTAAGTGGCTGAGACTTTTCAATTGATTAATGATCGTTTTAGAACTTTGGAATGGCAACATTCGCGCTTATATGGAGGATACTACAGTCAAAGCCTGACCACCTGTTTAACACTAGTTTGCCGGATGTTGTATATATTCCTATTTAAAAAAGTACAAATTATGCATATCGGATAGGAACTTTAGAAGATATAGCTAATAATATGCAAATTTTAGGCCCCATTACTATGCTTACTATGAAATACAAAAGAATTTCACTTTTTACAGAAATGTTAAACTTAACATATATGTTAACCAAATGTGATACGTTAGGCTTGTAAACCAAACAATGTTGATCTTTTTCCGAATCATCCCCCCTGCCCCCGTATCAAAATGACCGTTATTACGTACATACCCGTCAACGCGTCGGTACAAAAATTTGCACAGAAATGCGATTTTCATGGAAAAATGGATACAGGTTATCCCACTGTGGGGCTCCGTTCCGACTGTCTGCATCAAATTTTTGTTCTTATCGAAACGTATAAATCGAAGTATTTCTCTGAACTTATGTCTATACATTGTTCGGGAGAAAAAAAAGGAGCAGACCACAAATATGAACACCTACCATAATTGCGATTATGTTACTGTCCACTCTTGTTTCTCAACTTTACGAATTTCGAATTGAGTGCATGATTTTATATAATCCATTATAAAAGCACTCTTTACTGTAATAAGCGTAATATTTCTTTTGGCATAGGAAGTTGGCCCTGAGACGTCTTTGAATTTGGTATGACTGGGAATTCTACCAGTATTTCTATTTCTAACTGCATTATCTTTCGGTTTCAATATCTGGAAAATATCGTACTCTCTTTTTTCTAAGAGTTATATAACGACCGCTATCGCTATTACAGAAAGAAAACAAGCTCTTCTTTGAATATCTTCATCTTTACTGCTCGAAAATTCACTCTTTTTAGCTTGATTCTCCATTTCATTCTCGATTTCAAATAGTTACACATCAGATTCCATGTCTGATGTTCTTCTTTTCGGTATCTTCGATTTGTTACCATAATAGAAATCCTAACCTAGAACTTAAACATAAATACGTACGTAAAAAAGTGTGTGTAACACGATCAACTTTAAAAATATTTAATGAGTCAATTTAACTCAAATCCGACAAAGTAGGTATAGTACATATGGATTTTTTTGGAACTTAGTAGTGTGGATGGCAAGGAATCATTTTTATATATTTTATAATTCTATGAAAAAGACAACATATTTAAAAATTATTGAAATTTTTCGATAAAAATAGCCATAAAATCGTAAATGAGTCAAATTGACTCGCACCGGCATTTAAGTGTTAAGTTGACCGCTTTTTAATAAAACCAAATAACATTTGTTGTTTTTGTTTTCAAGGCATACTTGGTTAGCAATTGTCGTGCAACTTCCAGTTGCAGAAATGTATAATACAAAGAATTCGTTAAAAAAATTTCAGCCACAGCGAATTTCTGAAGTCAAAATAGATATACGGAAGGAATGGATTTCCATTAGCATATATTATAAAGCACAGTATAATTCTTAATTTATTTTTGGGAAATTACAGAATACAGAAATTACCATATGTATACTTAATAATTTAATTTAATTTGGCAATAGGTCAACTTAGCTTACTGGCTATTAGTGTGTGACCAAATCCCAGTTCGTTCGTCCTGATTTTGCCGTACAAACACGTTAGGTGTTTGTGGTCATGCCGGTAATCCATAAGCTGGCATGCCGTGCAGTCTGTTGAGAAGAGTGACTATAAACTGAACCATTGTTCTCTTCCACCAAACCACGGAGTCATATGATACTACGAGCCCGATTAGAGCTATGTACAACCAGTGAACGGAGCTCGGCTTCAAACCGCTGGTCTTACTAAAAGTCCGTCTGCACTGCCAGAATGCTCTGAGAGCACGTTCAATGTGCACTTTCTAGGTCAGCTTAGTATCAAGGGCGATTACGAGATACTTAACATCGCTGGCCAGTGCCAGAGTCACACCTTTTAACATTGGAAGTATCAGTCCATTCATCCTACGCTTCCGAGTAAACAGAACAAGGGTAGTCTTACTCGGATCTACGGTGAGACTTTGTGTATTGCACTAGGAGTCAATCCTATCCAATACAGCCTTCATTGTGGTGCAAACTGTATGGAGAGATCTACCAGATACCAGCACGCACACATCATCAGCATAAGCTTGCATATGTACGCCCATATTTTGAATGTCCTGCAGGAGCTAGTCCACAACTATCGCTTACTTGCTATCGATAACTTACTTGTCCAAAATACATCGTACTTATTCGCACATCGTACATCTTCTGACTATCGATGTGTAAATAGCCGTTAGTGCACATAAATACTTAATAGAGTGATCACATTTAATCGACTGTTTTGAGCCTTTATTCATTAGTTTATGTCCTTGTGCTAACTTGAAAACTACACTTAAAACTCTTTGTATGAAATGATGAACTGCCATTAATGATATTCTAGGCAAAGTTCCCAAACAAACTTTGTTTGCACATATATTCCGCTCATAAAAAAGTAGCACAAGGACAACGGAAATGAAGTCAATTAATACTCAGTGGTATACATTTGCTACCGTTACTGAGAAGTGCAAAAAACTCACCCAAAATAATACACAAAAAACAAAAACAACAACAACATCGCTGTGTCATACGTTTTATGTAGAAATTTGTAGACATTACTTTTGATTATTATTACCATTGGGTTTACGATTATGTGTATGACCCCATTGAACGCCTTGACGACGCGGCTGCGGCGGCAGTCAATGAGCCATCTCCAGACCAAGTCCCAGACCAAGTAGTACTCCACACAATATCTTGTCTCACATAAAATACACTTATGTGCAATAATTGTCGCTGTTGCAATTTGGTCTTTTATCTACTACTTACTATATGTTACAATATCGTCGCACTTTTCATAATTTTATACGAGCGTTTTTCCTCATCATATTTTTCCTGTCAGCCGTTGTGTTAATGATGTACAAAGTTTTGTGGCAACATTAATATAAAAACGCCTACAACACTTTGGCATGGAAATGCCCCAAAAATACGTTGATGACGCCGCTTCAGTCGCTGCCGCGGGCAGCATTTTAAACATTCAGATACAGATACAGATACATAGATACATATGTATCTTTGTATAGGATGCGTTAACAAATCGCGTCACGTAGCTGTTAATTAATAAATAACATAATTTATAGAGATGTGGGAGGTGGGGGTGTGGGGCGTGGCAAGCCAACAGATTAATGAGCAATGTTGCAAGCGCTAAAACGTAAATTACATTTTCAAAAATTAGTGGCAAAGTTCAAAATTGTTAACTGTCATAAATGAGCAATATCTTTTTTAGGCATTACAAATATTTGTAAATTTTAAATACAAGAAATGTCAAAATGCGTACGGAAATCTATTTTAAATAAATATTTATATGCGAATTTAAACAATATATTCCTATGTGTGACGTATCGAAGGTTAAATTAAATAAATAAGTATATTCTGTTTACTGAAATTTTCCAAAATAAACTGAGAATTATACTGCGCTTTATAATATATGCTAATGGAAATCCATCGAAATCCTTACGTATATCTATTTTGACTTCAGAAATTTGCTGTGGCTGAAAATTTTGTAACGAATTTTTTGTATAATACACTTCTGCCACTGGAAGTTGCACGACATATGCTAACCAAAACTGCCTTGAAAAGAAAAACAACAATGCTAATAATCGATAACTATGCTATACAAAAGTTGTTGTTATCGGCTAGTTCCAACTAGAAAACCTATAAGTTACAAATTATTACTAAAGTCGTGATCTGAGAACTCTGCTATGTTTCGACTTGTCTGGCAACCTTTCATTTCTCGCCATTGGCTTTTGGGAACGAGATATCGTTATCGATTAGCATATTATCCTTTATTCAAAAGTTACTCCATTGAAGGTACTAGACTCTACGAGCAAAAATGCTTGTTTTCTCATACGATGAAATCAAGTCTTAACGGTGACGAAAAAGAAACAAATATTTGTTAATTCTCGACAGGAGTCTCACCTTCAGGAGGTACATATTTCTTTGCAAGCGAACATATTCCGTCATTCTGCATTTTCGCATACGTCGCACAGTGGGCCATCTGACTTCTTAGCGGCAACATACATAATTTTTGAAGGAGTAAAGATTAAAAATGCATGTAACAGAGAATCCCTTCAGCTTCTGCGATACACTGCCATAAGAAGTGAAACACTAGACAACACAATCTGATTTTTGGCCCCACTTCTTTATTTTTGTTGTTCTCTTTTGAGAAGAGCATGGAAGTAATAGATTGGAATCCTTGGCCGTTTCATTGAGTAAAAATTTAAACATTATTTTGTTTATAAGCTTAACATGAGTCTTCGTACCTAATTTGGTGGCTCTAACATAAATGATAAGCTTAACATTGCTGTAAAAAGTAAAATGTTGTTGAGGTTTATAGGAAAAGGGGCCTAAAATTGCCACATTATTACCTATATCTTTAAAAGTTTTTATTCGATTGTAATCGTTTTGTATACAGCACAAGCACAGTAACACTGCGCAGAAATGTGCCAAGTTTCAATTGGATAACTTTTATAGTGTGGATGTAAACCGCAAAAATCACATATCGACATGATTCGACAAACTTTTTGTGCCGCTACATTTTATGGTGTCTGAGATATCGACGTTCATACGGACAGACGCACAGACGGACGTGTCTATATCGACTCGACTATTGGTCCTGATCATTTTTGCCCATGGAACATATGGTCTGCAACGCCTCCTTCTGCCTGTTACATACATTGCACAAACCGTTAATACACTTTAACACTTTGTGTGAAATCGAATTAAAACCGTTTTCCTGATCCGGAGTACTAGTACTAGCGGAATCGTAGCCGTAACAAAATAAGTTTCGCTTTGAATCCCTACTTTAAACTATACGAAATTGATGCTGTTAATGCCAATCTATAATGTGGGAGACGAGCATTTGAGTTTTCAAGTTATTGGTTAAAAAGTGGACAATAAACCCTATTTATCAAACCATATGTTATCTTTGTCTATACCCGATTTGTATAATCGTATCGATTGTATATCTTTATGTAGTTTTGCTTTTAGATGTGGCTTTTTCTACAATTGATAGGGTTGTGGGAGTAAAAATAGAATATCCAAAGGTTTATATAGCTTGAGGTGTCTCTGGCTCATCTGCTGGCTTTTGCGTAGCAGATTTATTAATAAATTGTTGACAAGTTTTTCAAATCTTCTCATGTGTCTTGCTCGTGGTATGCACGGGAGCCGAAGAGCGGCGATCATTTCTAGGAGGTGTGATAAGAACTGGCACAAAAACAAAGTTGCTGTCTAATCAGGGTAACAAAAGCCAACCGTAAACCATATAGCTTTCGGTTTAATTCACAGAACCAAATTTTTGTTTGGTCAACTCAACAACTTGTGTTGGATTTGTCTTGACACGCTGTACAGAAGTCATATATAGTGCTATATCGTCTACTATATACACGCATGTATATGACTTGTCATTTTCCATTCAGTAAAAAATAAAAGTGCGGAGCTGCGCACCGGAAGATTAAGCAATCTTTGCTTGCCAACAGCGAGCGACCCCAATTTCCATTTCCATTTTCCATTTTGGCAGCGCCCAAGGTGAATGAGACACGCTGAATAGATGGAAGATCGAGATCGAGACCAAGACGTCTGTCGGATGACTGACTGACAGACAGACAGACACACTTTCTGACGTTATTTGCTTAAGTAAGCTGCGTGCCAGCGCTAATTTACAGCCATAGAATGATTGTCTACAATAATTTTGAAAAATTGTTTTCAAAGTGCGCTCATGCACTTTACATATCGTAAAAGATTATATAGTATAAGGAACTTAAAGTTATATTTCCGGAATTTTAAATGCGCTGCGTTTTTGTTCAAACAAAACTAAAAAAAAACAACAAAATAATGTTGAGTGACAGCAACGCATAAAATTAATATGTGTAATAACAAAATTAAAAATTTTGCTAAAACCCAAATATTTGGACAAAATCGTAAAAAATACGTATACAAAACAAACAAATGCAGCAAGGCTAACTCTTTGGTATTAAAATATTTTTTAAATAAGTTCATATGTATTGGATACACTGAGAAAAAAGCATCGATGTCTCGTAAGTACATTTTGCCTAAGTTAGAGAACAAATGAACAACGAACAGCAGTCTCAAAGAGCCGTATGTCTCCTTTCATAAGATTGATATGCCTGTACGCGAAGGCGGGTAAAATCAGCGTATTTTTGACTCTAACTTTGTTGATGATGTATTTGTCCAATTTCGATAATTTTTAAAACATAGATGCACATTAACACGACGCCCACCACTCTCAAGTTTCAAGTTGATAGATTCAACGGTGCGGCGGGGAAAGGGGCAAGATATCGACATGATTCGAAAATGTGTGTTTGATATCTCGACGGAAGGACAGACAGACGGACATTGCTATATCGACTTGACTATTTTCCCTGATCATTTTTACCCATTGACCATATGACCTGCCACGCCTCCTTCTGCCTGTTACACTTACCTTTTTACACTTTATGTACAGGGTATAATCATGCGAACATATAGGCAACTCTGCTTTTTCGCAAAAAGGTTGTTTTGATACACTAATGCAGGGGTCGGCAGCGACGGCAGAGAAAAGCGAGGAACGGTCAGAGCAAAGCCCTAACAAATAGCTTTAAAACTGACATTTGCTTCTATAGCCGAAGTATTTGCCGAAGACTTGACTAACTGCTTGTAGGAGCAATTTCATGTTACTCACTACACTAACATATTCACGTTTTTTGTGTGGCGCTGCTTATCCCTGCTTTAGTGTAGCCTGCACAGTTAGTTGTCAAACCAAAGCAGCTGTTCGGCTGCGTCTGATTGGTCACACTGGCATTTTCATTGTGAATGCGACATTAAGAATGTTCCATTTTCATTTGTTCCAAAAACACGATGTAGAACACATGTGCACAAGTTTAGACCTAGACTTTTTGCGCAGTGTATGCGGTTTTTAAAAGTCTTTTTGCTTTTGTTATTAAGCGCCGCGTTTGGCATTTGTTTTCTTTTTTATATTTATTGTATAACATTAGCTTAAGAAAACACAATTTAATTTCGTTGGTAGCAAAGCGTGCATATAGAATTTTGAGCGTTAAATATAAAATTTAGCGGCACAGGGTGGTTCAGGTGCCCATGTATGATATTAACCAAACCAGTTCGCGTATCTTCACAAAGAAGTGAGGGATTATTTGGCATTTACAGGGGCGAAGTATGTGTGTACGGGGCCGCCACACAGTTCTTCATGAAGAACTTTGAAAAATTTAGAAATGTATTTAGATCAGGCTAGTCAAAGGAAGCAATATGAATTCTAAGAGTAAATCATTTTGCGATTGTACCTGGACAACGGTGAGCACGTTGACGATTACTTGACGAGGAACAGGACACAGACAATGCTACCAAAAGACTACGTCAATGTGGAGAGTGTCAAAGACGATTTGCCGCAGCCGGCAAATTGCAAACGACGCGCGTGAATTTCGCTTGGAAAATTATCAAAACTTAAATTGATCACAAAACCATTTTGTACTTACTTGAAAGAAGACAGACTTGATCATCTGCTACAGAGCTTGCAAAAAAAATTCGTAATTGCTTGAGGGAAGACAGATTTGATCATGTGAATCATAACTCAAATTGATCGAAATCGATTTCGTACTATTACCTACGACTTTTTACTAACAGACTTGACATTTGATTCATAACTCAAATGTATTCAAAATTGACTTCTAACTATCATCGGACTTGAACATCGGATTCTTCTAAGTTTAGCAAGAGCAGAGAGTTCTTAAAGAACTATATTTCGACGTTATTGTTACCAAGTCACTAATCTCGAAAAGATTCATTCCAGTTATATACACAATAGGTACATTCGTTAAACGATATGATCACATTCTTGTGGAAGAATTGCGTTAGTGGTACAATTTTTTTTATAAAGACCGTGTAGTAATAAGCGATTGGCAAAGCGATGACTTAGTGATGGAACTATATGTAAATTCGATAGTTTTCGGAAACGGCCTTCAAATATGTCCATGTGAGATTATGTGTTGCCTATAAGCGAATAGTTTGCATGGTAGCACACAAAGCTTGATGGATTTTTAAAATATTTTTTTTGGCATTATGAGTTGCTCTTTGTTTTGGGACCAGTGCAAATCCATAAGACGAATTCTATTGCCTGCTTTTCATTAGCTTGGAAGCAGCAGTTGGCAGTAATATGTATGCACATGGCCTAGATAACCGGCTCTTAAACAATAAAAGCCACTCGGGCCTAGTAATAGCTATTGATTTTTGTACTTGCAGCATGTACAACATTATAATACATCTTTGTTTGTCTTTTTGTTGTTGTTTTTTTTGTTGCATATAAGCGGCATTGGTGTGCGAACGATTGGCATTTTATGACTGACTGCTTGAATGCACCATTTGAGATGGGCTGACCCACTGGGGCTGGGGCCCTGATTGACTGACTGGCTGACTGAGAGACTGGCGTGTGCCTGTCTGTCTGACGGGTCTTCCAATAACTTTTCAATTAAATGCATTACATGAGCTTGGGGACCAAGAAGCCGTTGAGTGCCAGTCTTTGTGTGCTTGTAAATTGAATCAAAATAGCATTTATTGTTATTAATAATATTAGTATTTATTATTATTATTGTTATTATAACTATATTATGTATTGTGCTTTGTTACTTGCCACATTGTTGTCTTTACCCTTTGGCACAAAAGTCAATTTTAACGCTACGTTGCAACAACACAAAAGATACGGCCAGTTGCCAAGTGTCGTCGCTCTTTGCTGGTATGACACAAGCTCCTTTGCAGCCCACCTCTCTTTCACTCACTCTCTGTGGTTTTGACCAGCGGCGTTTTCATTTCACTTTCAATTATAGCCAAACAGGCCCAAAAACAAAGTCTTTTAGCTTGGTTAATTAAACCAGCTGGGAAAGTGACACCAAAATAGCCTTTTCTTTTTTAACCAGTATCTGTCTCCGTTTGCTTGCAGCTACTGCCACATCGTCACCATAAGCAGCACTACGCCAGTGCCTTCATCAAAAATGTCCACTGCAACTTGTGCGCGTTTTTGCACACCATTGAGAACTAGCAACAAAGCGGCTGTTCCAACGACTTCATCTGCGCCAGCCGCATCAAAATTGACAACAGGAACAGGAAACAACATGACGTCATCAGCGGCAACACAATATAAGAAAAAAATGCCAGCAAACACACATGACAACGCTACAGAGGCAACGTTCACATTAAAATTAGGCGGCGGCGTCGGCGGCGGCGGCGGCGGTCGCAATGGCCCTGGCAGTGACGTTGGCGGTCATAGTGTAGCCTCCAGTGAATCATCGGATCCTTTGGAATCGGACTATAGCGAGGAAACCGAAGAGGATGAACAACAGCCTAAACATGTCAGTGTAAGTGTTAGAAGTAGCAGCAGCGCCACAACGTCAAGAGATTCCGTTGACAATGGTGAGAACGACGTTGACGATGACGATGACGAGGAGCAGGATGCAGATAATGCCACCAATAACGATGATTCTGTCGATGATGAGAGTGTCGAAGAGGATGACGGCAATGAAACGGATGATGAAGACGATGAAGAGGATTCGGAAGAAAGCAGCAGCGTGCAGACAGCAAAGGGTGTGCGCAAATTTCACTTGGATGATTATCAAATTATCAAAACTGTCGGTAAGTAACGCACTCGCTCTCTATAGAGCCAAGTGTTTCCAAAGTTTATTTTATTTGCATTAAGGGCAGCTTTGTTTGTTTATATTTGTTGCTCTCTTAACTGGTAGAGCTATAAAACCGACAGCTCTAGGTTAGTCAAGGCTCAAGGTCACACAATGTTATTGTTATAGGCAGCTCTTGTTTAGTTAGCTTTTATTACAGTGACTAAAGCTATTAGAATTAAATATAATTACACTACGTTACAACACATACTGTGTATAAAGTTTACCTTATACACCTGTGCCATTAATTAACTGCAGAAACAGGTCTATAATCAGGCAACAAAGTAGGTCACACTGCACAGCTACTTGTTTGCTTCACTAAACAGCGACAGTGTCCGCTCGCGCAGCATTTAGTTGACTCTCGGAGAGCTTATGAAGAGTTCACCGACGAGAGGTGCCTTCTATCACAACTTTCTCAATGTGCTGCAATAACGCACAACGTATAATTTCTCTTCTTTAGACCCAAAGCCTGAAAGTAATAGTGTGGAATCCTGGAACGTTAAAAAATTCAAAATTTTTGTTAAAAGCGACCACTTTCAGCAAGCGTACGTGTGAAGCTGCTTGTGTTGCTGTCTCTGTTAGACCGACTCACTCGTAGACAAAACTGAGAAGGAGAAAGAGCAAAAAAAATGCACATGTGTGCACTGCACAACTCAATGGATAGGATTTCACTCTATTAAATTTCATGCTACTTGTTTAGACCCTTCTCGAATTAGCATGCTTAATACTCTGTTACTCCTGTTAGCAGACTCAACGACTGAGCGTGTCAGCGGGTACCTTTCCCTCCGTTACCAGGGTTTCCAAGGTGGACCGGCAATAGAGACTTTGACAGTGACACAGGCGCCCGTATAGTTATTATTTCAGGCCCGGAGACAAAGCATGTTGGGCACAAAGTTAAACCATTTCTCTTCTGCAGCAGAATGGTTTTCATAACAAGCTGAAAAATATCGATTTGTATGATCTGCCGTTCATTTCTCAAACTGCATTCGTAATAAGTACGTAACATGCATGTAACATACATTGCATATATCTTTGCTTCTTATAAGCGATCTTTTTTGCAGAGCTTACGTGATACCGTAAAACATTAGTTGCTTTTAATGGGGGTCTTCTCAACAGTAAAATCACGAAATAATAATTACTTCCGTATATGTTACGTAGTTTTGTTCAGCCGAACTACGCATTTTCAACAACAATTCGCCGGTATGGCACATATCTTTTCAAATTTAGTTAATTAAAAGCAATCTGTCAAATTGTCGGACAGTTGGGAGAGTTGCAAATCGATCATGAAACTCTTTGAGCGACACATTTTTCAAGAGTTTTCAAACGAAAAAGAGGCAGAACCGCGTAGGGATTTTTGGTACACAACTAGTATTTATGTCGTAATTTAAAGGATTTTCAACGCTCTCTAAGAGTCCTGTGAAGTTAGCAGAAGGAGTAAAAAAGTATAAAAATTGTAGACAGATTATTGAATAATTCGTAAAAAGAAAATGTCCAGAAATCTCTTGAAAAATAAGTCAGTCAGAAACTTTAATTATAGATTTTCAACGCTCTCTAAGAGTCCTGTGAAGTTAGCAGAAGAAGGAGTACAAAAGTATAAAAATTGTAGACAGATTATTGAATAATTCGAAAAAAGAAAATGTTTTTTGCTAAAGTAATAAAACACTACAGTACTGAGTAGTAAACGAAGTGTTCTAGAATTTTTGATACTTTTTTAATAATTTTCATATTAGACACTAAATTTGCCAGAACTATTTAAATTAAGTATCAGGATCACTAGAACTCTCCATCTGCTACTCAGAACTCTAAATTTTTTGTACTTTTTTACACATTATTCTACCAACCTCACAGGACTCTCTCTAAGGGATTTCGTTTTGCGCTGAAAACCGTTTGAAAAAATATATGTCACATCGCAAGATTGCTGAAGTATTGAAATTCGGTTGAGAGAGTTTTCTGGCACAACACTGGGTGCATGGGAATACAATGTAGCTCCAAAGTTTAATCGTTAAACGAACTCAAAGTATGGCATGTCTTAACGGAATGTTATTTTAGTACATTTTATTAAAAATTCCATTGCTTCAATTATTTGAATTTTTTTTGCTACATTTTTACTCTTTGATTCTTCCCACATAAAATGTGATTTCAATTCAATTTCGAATATTTATTGGCAATTTTTTAGCATTTCGTTACGCTTTAATGTTCAGACTCGCCCAATAGCATCGGGTTTTGGTTCTATTAGTTTTTATTGTTTTCTACGTAAATAAATTCTTATTGATTACGCAAATTGAATGAAAAGCTCCAAGTATTATTATTATTATAATTACGTAGTATTCTTATCGTTTTCAATATTGTGAACCGCAGACGTTCAAGGCAATGGTTTTTTTTTTGCAATTATATTTTTAGCTTCAGGAAGAGCTCTCTAGATGATATACAATACATTTTCGAATTTATTTTAGTTTTGATTCAAGCAAATATCGTGTACTAATGAATGGTCGGATTTTATGGGTACTAAACAGTTATGCATAGATAAAACCATTAAATCTTTAAATTTATTGCATTGGTTTTTGTGTGCCGTCTTTTTTGTGTTTATATTGACGGACCAAAAAGTTTTGGTACTAAATTTTAGTACATATTTTAATGACCATTGGTTTGGGATTACGGCCACTGTGCAAATGTTTACTGTTCTGACTTAAAAGTATCTTTTCGGATATAGTAAATCCCGGCACACTCCATTCAATTTTAGTACACCCATTGCGCTTGAGTAATGATCTAATGTGTTGTATTTCAGTTTTTTGTTTAGCTGTAGTTGTGAAATATATACTAGATATCCCGTTGTTTAATGGCCCTTAACGTTTTAGTACTCGATTTTGTTTATTTAGTACATAATTAAAAAACGACTCTTGTAGATGCTTTTCCACGCAAAGATAGCAGTAATATATTTTTCAATTCGTTCAAAAACTCAATAAATGATTCATCAGATGTACAGGAGCAGGAATGACGATAGGAAATTCTTTCAAAAAGTCAAGCGTTTGTCTGGATTCAGTCCTAAAGCGTCTCTCTGTTGAAATTCAGAGAAAAATCTGATAGTAGACTTAGTAAATACCGTACCTTCACCGGAATTCGTATAACATAAGCATAACAAAAGCATAACTATTCTAAGCCAGCCTTGTGGAACTTTTCATTCTCAAAAGGGACCTCTTCTGGATCGCTCTGTGTCCCTCATGTTCGACATCAACGTCTTGGCGAGCGCAGTAATTACATTCCAATAGCTCTCGCTCTCTACCATTAACGGCAACAGGGTTTCTGATGTTTAACGTGCCATGTTTCATATGTTGGACTAAAATCAGAACATCAGTTCGCGTTTTGGTTTACCATGAGTTCGTCCCGAACGGCCAGACGGTCAATAAAGACTGTTACTTGAACGAGTTGAGGCGTTTACGTGTAAATATCATGGATTTAGCATGACGACAACGCGCCATGACAACAATCACCTATCAACCACCGTATTCGCCGGATTTGGCCTCAAGTGACCTTTTTTGCTTCCAAAACTAAAGTTGACACTCCGTGGAACCCGTTTCGTCACAATTGAGGCCATAAAAGAAAATTCGCTGAGGGTGCTCAAGGAAATCCCGGAAGACGCCTACAAGGCATCATTTAATGATTGGAAAAAGAGGTGGCATATGTGTATCGCTCCAAAAGGGGCATAATTCGAAGGAGACAAAATGAATAACGATGACGATTAAAAATTTTGCGTTTTATTTACAATTTCCGAAAACTTTATTGTCACAATGTATGATATAGTTGACCGATTTAGACCAAATTTGGCACAAATGTGTAGACTGAAATAAGCCCAACCGAATCAGGCCACACGAATCACACCATCCACTGACTTACGTGCCGGTTGAGCATGCTTCAAATTCGCATCACTTCTATACATATAAAATCTCTCGACCGATTTTGGAAAATTGTTAAAAGCCAATTTATTGTCTCACTTATTTGTCGCAGAATTGGAAGACTGTTTCGCGGTATTTGACAGTTTGTAGTTGCAATTTTATCACGTGTTTTTCTTTTATGACTTGTTAAGTTTAGTTTTCCGGTTTGTGCTGAAATATGCCGAATTTTTTAGTGCCTGGCATAAAAATGCCATATCTCTGCAAGCATTTTCAGTGCAGTCGCTGAGTCTAACCGCTTTCTATGCAACATCTTTAGGCCGTTGCATGTTGCAAGTGCAGCAGACACTTTCACTGCAGAAACATTTAGCAAACGTTTAACAATAAATCAAGTTTCAATGGTTAAACATTTCCTTTTGAAGAGTTCGTCTGGAGCGTCTAATTGTGCCACAAAAGACATGACAGTTTTATATGCCGGTTGGTTTTATTACGTTGTTTTTCCAAACCAACAAAGACAACACACACACACACTCATGCAGAGTCACACTTTTGTTTACCAAATGAAAAATGCACAAACAAAAACATGTTGGTTTTCGTTTTTATTGCATTTTGTTAGGCAAAATATTTAATTTGAAAAGTCAAAAACAATTCTGCTGAAATTTTGTGAAAATTCCCCGACAATGATTTTATGAAAAAAAAAATAAAAAAATAAAGTCACCTCATCGCTGGCCAAGTTTAATTGCTTTTCATTGTTGTGAAGTGACCAACAGATGAAGCTATCAATTGAAAAGCATTTTTGATGAAAAAAAACTGGAAATTCTTTAAATTTCGTGCCATCTGAACGCTCATTTCAATTGCGTGTTTACGCTTCATGTGCAGTGTTTGCGCTCTTAAATTTTATCCGTTTTGTGGGGTTTACTTTAGTTTTGTACGGCATGTTGGACAGCCATTGTTTGTTATTGTTTTTACTGTCGATAGCACCGGGAGGGAAGAACCGGAATAGTTGATATTTGCGCTCCGTCTCTCCCACTCTCTGTCTCTCTCTGTTTAAGCCCTAATAGACGCGTGACTCATGAGCATTACTTGTATGGAAACGTGTATGTGGCCAAATATCCGCTTAGTTTATTTACTTTTTGCAACGTTTTTTTCCTAATAATTTTACTCAATATGGAAGTCAGTGTGTAGCTGGCTACTGTTTGTCTGACATTTGTTTGAAATAATCAAAGATTGCTCATACGACGTGTGGTGCGTGAGCCTCAGCGCTATTGAAATCAGTTCAAACCCGTGAAAAATGTTTATATTGGCAAAATTGCAGCCTGTACGTGCTTATAAAATGTGAAAATATTACTCATGCACAGTGGGAATGCCTAAAGCAAGAGTAGTTCATTGCAGTTTCATTTCAAACAAGAGCTTATTTACGCAAAGAAAACCAAAAACTTTTTTAGAACTGTGTGTACTAAAATTTAGCACTTTATGATATCGAGCTGTTCGAACCAGTTCAATAACAGCATGTGTTTATATTACTCATGCCAAGTGAAAAAGTCAAAATTGACAGGCAAATATGTACTGAAAATGTGTGTACTAAAATGCAATTTATGGAAGACAAGTCCAAATGCGATTGCTGTACCTTCTTCTACTTGACTGGCCATAATAGCGCGTTACCGGTTTACGGCCCAATGTAAAGCTCTCCTACAGGCGTCTCTGCTTTGAGCGCGCCTTCTCCAATTGATGATACCAAAGGTAGCTAGAGTACTCTCCACCTGGTTCTTCCAACGGAGACATGGTCTGCCCTTTAGTCGCCACCCTTCGACACTCGCATTGAAGACCTTTCTCGCATGAGCTATTTCATTCATACGCACAAAAAGGCCTCATAGAGTTCGTCGTTCCATCGGGTGCGGTAGTCGTTGCCAACTCTTAGAGATCTTACGGAGTACTTTGCGCTCAAACACTCCAAGGGCATTTTCATTAGACTGCGTCACCACCCATGACATCGCGTAGCAGCCGACTGCAGGGTCCTTCTAAGGCTTCAGCAGTCTGCTATGATGCCTTGTGATATCCAACTTTCGCCGAGCACTAGATCGGACGTTCTTCGCTATGCTTAGCCGCATGCGGACCTTGGCTGGAACAAGGTAATGATCAGAGTTGATGTTGACCCCTCTGAACGTACGAACATTAAGCATACTGAATGCATGCTTACTATGCTCAAGCACAACATGATCAAGATTTGTACGCGGCGGGTCCCAAACCCTACGCACAACCCATTTAGAGCCCTAGGGCTCTACTACTCTGTTGGCAATATGAGCAGCTATTCAGAGGGTACCACGTTTAGGTTGTTCGTCAAATTGGTTAATGTAGAGACCCTGGCCAATCCCCAGTGAATGGCGATCAGAAGCTTTTACCCTGTACCAGAACCCAGGCCCACCCAAACCAATAACTAAATATAAAAACCGCCCATGAAAAGGTTAATCTACGCTGTAGTACCTAGACAACGGTATATGGTTCGACCGTATCAGACGCCCTAGACAAAAGCTCAAAACTTGCTGTAATTTATAGCTAGCAGAGTCTCTTGCTTTCGTCACAGCACGAACTACCGTTCGTTGTGATAGATTCCAATTAAAAGGAATTTATTAGCTAGTTCCCTCAAAATTGTGCCACGTTGTCGCTCGATATCCATCTTTGAAGCGACAGTTTTTAGTGGCATGCGGAAATAATTTGAATTTTGGATACAAACTCAATTTGTCTGGTCATTGGCTTCTACTATGTTTGATATGTATATCAAATTGATAAATGTTTATTGTGGGTGTTGCTTTTGGATGTTGTTCCATTTAGCAATCTTTAACATGACAGAGCATAGCGATCTCTTGTTCGAAATCAAAATGTGGCAATCCTTTTGCCACAATGATTGATGGCTTGGTGCAAATAAACATTTAGGCGCGATTCTCGGAAATACCAAAACTGACGACGCCGGGAACACATGCCCCGAAAACAATTGCGTTGTCTTTGAATTAACTTTAAAATCAAATGAAATGCAATGCTTTTTGTTTTTCTTATTGATAATAATCGGCATTTAAATAATAAAAAGCAATTAAATAACAGCAGATACATTTGTATCTGCTAAATGCCAGAGCATGCGAAAGTACATATTGTGGTACATATTGTTGTATATACATATATATATATATACA
Organism: Chymomyza caudatula; assembly: GCA_035041775.1. Lineage (NCBI taxonomy): Eukaryota > Metazoa > Arthropoda > Insecta > Diptera > Drosophilidae > Chymomyza > Chymomyza caudatula. Next base: position 1,502,985 of record JAWNKW010000073.1, read on the forward strand.
TATATATATATATACATTTGTGTAGTTGTTGTGTTTGGATTGTTGCTATAGAATGTGCGCTTTTTTTCGCGTTTCGCTGTGTGTATTTTCGAACAAGTTGTGTGTCGTCGTCGAGTCTGCTTTATGTATCTCATAGTTTATATAGACGATCGAGAGCAGCCCCAAAGCAACCAAAAAAAAGAAATATCATTTGCAGCTTTTTGTTCAAGCATTTCATGTTTTTGCTCTTAAGTGCCGTGCCGCCTTATAGCGTATGCATAATAAATTTTCTATAATAACAATAATATCTAGCGCAAAAGACAAAATCAGTCAGCACGAATTTATGATCAGTTGGAAAATCTGAATGCGGAGAGACCGAAAGATCGAAAGACGAAGAAGAAACCAAGTCAAATGCGTGCTTTTCATTTCTTTCAAGATGGCAAAAATGTTGTATTTGAAAACTCATAATACATATAGCGTATACAGAAAATATTATTGGCAAATTGCCGAATCGTCGCACCAAATTGGCTGGCTGGCTGACTGCGTCGGCGTCTAGGACGGCGTCTTTTGCTACCTTACACTCTGCAAAAGAGCGGGGAAGGCATCAGTTTATCGAGAAATCTAGTACTAAATTTGTCTATGTGTTTTACAGAACGAAGGGTGGCATTACACTCACACGGTGATTGTCGACGTCTGTGCTGCAGTGCCAATCCCTGCTTTAGCTGAATGCTAGATGCAGTGCGACCCTTAGCATCCATTGTGCTCCCTATCTGTCGGGCATGTATCTCATTATCTGGGATGGTTCATGCATCGAGATGGCCCGCCTAGGAGTTTCATTCTGCTTCTTGCCAGTGCACATACCGAGACGGTTACTCCTCCTGATCACAAAACCTGGTGAATCCCAGCTTGCTTAAGTGTCCCTTCAGTCTGCAGTGACCAGTAACTTGGCCAGTCACAATTCTGAGGTTATTCTTGCTTAGTTGCACTATTTTCTTGAATCTATTAGAGTTGTAGCAGTAAAGGAGCTGTTTCGCCTGTCTGAGGTGTTATGTGCTTATCCAGTGTGCGGTGGAGCTGCAAAACTATCGATATCGGCGCCATTATCGATATTGATAGTTGAAAATATCGATACTGTAGATAGTATCGGCATTTTCTATATAGGTATTTTTAAGCGAATGTTACAGCTTGAGAAACGCAAAGACCCCACAAAATAATGACCATTTAAAAACAAGTTGATATAACAGTATTTTCTAATTAACTTATACAACTCTACATACTGTAACGAAGTCTCAGGCTGGTGTAAATCTCGCCGGTGTACCCAGGCGATCTGCTACTGAAATTTGTGTGGTCTGGTGCACTGCTGCGCGTACTTCTGCAATCGAACTCTCCCATCGACGTCTGCGACGGCGCTATATATGCAATTTCTGTTCGTTAGAAACCAGTCCGAAGTGCGTCGGTCGTTCTGTTGCGAAGTAACTGGAGACGATTAGGATGAGCATATGGTTGCTTGGATGCGTCTCTAAGCGAGCCGACCACCAAGACCACGTGGAAGATGGTCACAATTCATCTCGATCGGTAGTAAGGTTTCCAAGATATATGAGATTTTCTGACTTCGCAACTTTCGAAATCTCGAGTTTTTTGAAATAGCGATAATTGAAAACGGTGCTAGAAAATCCAAAATGGATTCCGGATTCGAAATCAGCGACCCAATATTAAATGGAAAAGGTATATTTGAGTCATAGACTTTTTTTGTTGCATAGTGTTACTACATCTTTTACCCGAGATTAGGCCCATCTTTTGGTAAGTTTTTATGAACCTAGCTAGGTCTCCCAGATCTAGCGCATAATAGAGACGAATAGACGGACATGATCCAATTGCTACCCGAGTCAATGCTGAGCATTTTGGCAAATGGAACTTATAGCTCTTTTACACTATGTGTACAGGGTATATTCTATTCGTGTTTTCCCAAAAATTGCCTTGAGACTCGTAAAAAACGAATCGAAAAAATAGAAATCTTTCAAATAGTTAAAGAAAACTAGAAACTAAAATTCGGCAAAGGTTACAAAACAAATAGTTCAGCGTTGCCAGATTGATAAATGCCAATACAAAACGTGTCGCCATTAGTACCGTATATTGCAAATCGCAAGCCACCGGCTACACGAGCCATTCCCAAGTCTCTAGAAAAGTCTATGTAAGTCTGTCGCACTTATAAAGTACTTCGGGAAGAGTATTTCAACGTCGCCATCTCAAAGTCATTTTCACGCAGCTTTTATTTTCATTTGTGTATCTTTCTAGCGGTTTGTAAACGACAACATTTTAAGTGAAAAAATATATCTACATACAAGCATAAAGATACATTTTAAAATTTTAATATTTAAATACTGCTGTTGTTGTTGTAATTTTGTTATTATTAAAAGTGATCTAAAAATTGCATTTTCGCAATGGAATCAAAAAAAAAAGAAACCCCCTGGGACAGTTTTGCAATGTAGTTTCTAAATTTCTGACAACAAATTTATGTTGTTTATTTATGTGTCTAGTTGATTTTGTTATTCTTGGTCTGCTTCTTGTTCGGAAATTGCATTAGGAATCGGGAACAGTTCTGGGCAGGTGGCTGGCAATGTTCAATCCAATCGTAATGGTAAACACATGTCAAAACTGTACGATTTATGTGCATTGCTTCATTAAAATAAGCAATCATTGGGAAAATCTATTTTAGAATGTTTTGACAGTTTTATATGCCCGATCTTTGTTTTAGTTTAGGGGTCTAGACTCCTCTAGATGCACTTGCTATAACCTGTTAGCTGACAGTTGTTCTTTGCCTCAAGCTATTTATGAACTGTACACTTAAAAAAATGTATTCGGTTTTGCTTGGTTTTGGGTTGTTGTTCCTTTGTTTGCTTCAAGAGCATCAAAATCGAAGTTCATGAAAACCCAGCGTAGTTAGCTCAAGTTACCAATTATAATCATATACTCACATCTTTGTCTATCTATCACGACCATTTACTCTTTATACCCTGTACACATAGTGCACATTATAGATTTGTGCAATTTAAGTTCCATGGGCAAAAAGTCTTATCTATCAACTTCAAACTTCTTAACTGGCCATAACAACCCGTTATCGGGTTACGGCCTGATGTAAATACATTCTTTCATTGGAATTGTGGTTTTTCGTGGTGGGTCTCAAACCCTTCGGACAACCCTTTTAAGGCCTACTGGTGTCGAAAGAACACAGTGTCATTGTTAGTCGCCTCATACGACAAGCTTTTACCTGCAGAGGTGGTATTCTCTAACCTGCTCACCACACGGGTGAGTACATCTACTTAATAAAAATGATCGGAATTGGATAAATACATCAAAAGTTATAGTCAAAAATATGCTGACCCCCCTTCTTATATAAACTGCACCAAAGTTCCACTAAATGTAGATATGGATACATGTGAGCTAGAGTTACAAAATTTGGTGTGGAAACTCGAGTGACAGTAATCATTCACGATATTGGCCTTAGAATACTGAAATTATGGGCACACAAAAATAATTTTTTTGCCCCAATAAGAACCAAATTCCCAATACGATTATCGCATTGAACTGTAGAGCTATTGTGAAATAACTATATATTTCTGCATAAACTAATATGTATATCTTATGGATGGAACCCTATGACTCACAGAATCTTTCAATGCTTTTAACTTTTTTTATATAAAAAGGCCAAAATATTTAACAAGGTGGTAACAATTTTTTAAATTTTATTGTGGTCATATGAATTATAAGGTACTCGTCGTCTGCCAACGCTCGCCCTCTTTAAGGTACCACTTTTCAGCCTGTTGCAAACGTGAACAAGGAAGTGTATGTCTACGCATCCCTATCGCACTTTTTAAAAGCATGTTTCTCAAAGAAGGCTTCATACTAAAAGTCATTATGAAAAATCACCTACTTCTTTTTTTGCTTACTCCGTCAGCTTGCAAGGTTATATATGCGGCTGTTCCCTCTATAATTATGCTGCCTTTAATACTTCTATAAATGCAGGGCAAAACTCGAAATCACTTTTAAGTACAAGTACTTCTAAATGCCTTCTTTCGTCAGTTCAAATCACAGGACCCTTCTTTGGGAAAGGAACATCGCATTACTTCAAAATACTATCTTTCGGAAAGGAAATCGTATTACTTTTACGTAAAGTTCAAATCCCTTACAAATACCTTCCAAAAGCAGTATGAAAACTGCGGTCAAATCGCATTTCTTCTAAATGCCTTCTTTGAGAAAGGGAAATCACATTACTTCTAAATACTTTTAAGGGGAAATTGTATTACTTCGTAATATTTTCGTAACAAAGCCCGAGGGTTTACGAAGTTGTCCAACTTCCTTACAAATTCGTTCCAAAAGCACTGTGAAAATTGCGGTCAAATCGCATTACTTTTAAATACTTTCTTTCAGAAAGGGAAATCGCATTACGTCTAAATACCTTCTTTCGTAAGAGAAACCGAGAGTTCAATCAGTTGTTCAAACACGTTTACAAATGCTTTTCAAAAGCAGTATGAAAATTGCGGTCATCATAAGAAACGAAAGGAAGTTGAAGATTTTGTAGGTGCTTCAACCTGCAAATTTCCCAGAATTTTACTTTCTCATCGAAGCTGCAGGAGCAGCTGTTGAATTCAATAAGGTTACCAAACATTTTTCAACTATCAAAATAGCTGAACAATCAAGTTGACAGCATCTTAAAACGATTAACACAATTCGTAGCATTACGCTACTCACATATAAGAGTTTTTGGAACACCCAAGAAATGATGCAATCGAAATCTTTACAACAAAGTCGTTAATTCTAAATCAAATGAAATGTGCGTTCTTTACAGTTGTTACATTGTACTTTACAAGTTCAATCATTTAGTTGATTGCATTCCCTGTTGTTAGACATACAAAAGAACAAGTACACAATCAATTCGTTTAAAATTACACGATGGGGAAAATATTTGATTTGCACGTGCGTGTAAAGACCTTGGCAGATCGACAGGTGCACTCACCCGTTCCTCAATTCCTCCAACGCAAATAGCATTTAGATTGATGTTCCGATTGTTTAAATTTAGCCAAATGCGGCTGGTCATTCCACAAATAGTTTCTCAAATATTTTAAAAGTAGAATGTAAAAGTGAAGGGGTGCGCCAGAAAACGCATTGTTGGCAAACAGTGAAATTTTATTGGTTTTTTCTAGCATATCATTTTTTGTTCAAATAATTACGAGGAGGAGTCTCAAATGTAAAACAAATTTTAAAAAAATATATATTTCGAAAAGTAACGTATGTCACGTTACGTTATTGTGCATTGAATAAAAACACATAAAGAAACTTTTGAAAACAAAATTTATTAAGATAAAGTAACGTTATTCCAGGCTTTTGCGTTTTTAAAAACGCAGACAAAAACCACTTCTGTTTTCTGTCACGTCACGTATTACTTCCAGATTATAATAAAAAAAATTCGTAGAAAAACTCGGTAAATTTTCGCAGACCTACGTTTTTATGAATGCATACAAAAACCAATTCAGTTTTCTGTCACGTAGCGTATCACTTTTTGCTCTACGATCCTTTCGACGGCTAAAGCTATTAAGGCGCTATTCAAAAGTCATAGCACAAGTTGAACTAACGATCTGTATCTTCAAATTGGACTGGAATACACTCTAATCTGGAATACTGTGGCAATTCCAAAAACATCTAAGGGAACTTCATTAGTCTCTACTCAAACGAGTCCTCCATCTCATTTTCACTTTAGCATGAAATATGTACAAAACACGAAGCATGATATAACGAATAGTACAGTATCATTAGCTGCGAATTCGAAATTTTTGAATTATGACAATCTTTCAGTAAATGATCGATTTGTCCAAATAAGTGAACGTCTCTCAATGGTAACTACGTTACTCAAATAAAATACCTTTGTCTGAAATAATTTAAGTTTATAGCTTCAGAGCTTAGCTGTACCTAAAGGTGCTCAATAGGCTCTGGGTCGGGCTGTAGGAGTAGATCGGCCTTAGACTAGTTTTGAATCAAGTTTTGCATTGATATCTTGCAAATTGTAGCTTTTGTGCCGATAAACTTACTAAAGCTTTTCATGATAAGCAGCCTCAGCCACAGATTCCGATTGGTCGACCTAACAATACAGTAATTTCGAACAATCGGTATCGAATTCGAAATTGAGAACGGGCATATATATTCGAAAAGATGTAACTTCTGCAAGCGACGGCTTCGAATACTTATGTGTGCGAAAAGGGAACCTTAAGAACTTGTAGTGAGTCAATCTGAACTGCTAATTCAAATTTTGGAAATAATTGATTTCCTCTATTGTGCTTGTTATTTCGAATTTATTTTAGGAATATTTTATAACCTAACCAAAATTTATTGCACGCAAGCAAACCAGACGAAAGTGATCTATATATCATGTGCATTATATTAGTACTATACGATATACGGTTGCCATGGATTAGTTCAATAATCTCATTTTCCGACGTGAATTACTTGCATTTAAAATTATAATAGATGGCCTAAATCAAAATAGAAACGTGTGAAAAACCAAAACCATGCATATCGTAATACTTTTCCTGATTTTCCTTGCTTGTAGATACATGGTATGTGGAAAATTGTGTGGGGCAGCTGATGAACTTTCGGTTTTGATTTATAAGAGCAATTTGTAGCAGTTTTGTTTAAGCATAAAAGCGAAAAAGCAAAGAACGAGGGTATAAAAACGAATAGAAGCAACTGGCTTTCGACGTCGACGTTTGTATACCCTGCAGCGCACTGCTATGGGCTGTGGTGTAGACACGGTATATAGCGTACATATTTCGGAAGGTTCTTTTTCTAAGGTACTATGAAGCGGATTTCTCAAAAATTTTTAAAATTTTGGTGACGCCACGCATCTAACTTTGTGGCCCCTAAAATCTACATATTTAAATGGACGGACGGGCATATGAACACCGCTATATCGCCTATAATACTATGGATCGGTTATCATAAAAAAAAATTGAGAAATAAAAACAAAAAATCTTTTGGTTCACCCTAAATACATGCGAAATACATTTTGCTCCGAAGTTTTCGGTTCCCATACAATAAAATGTAAAAACTACACTTAGTAGCATATAATTAAATAATATGATGCTGACGATCGGGTACCCGTCAGTGGAATACCCTGTACCCATTTTTTCCCATGTAAATCAAATTTCTATACTGATTTTGAGCATGATCAAAGTAACTACTAGAGGGGGTGTGAGTGTTGATTCGACAAAACAACAACATTATTTGGTTTATAGGCTCAACCAACGAAATATAGTGGCTCTAGCTTAAATAGTAATCTATATTATTTCTCTAAAAGGTGAAATTTTCTTGCAGTTTATAGGAGGAGTGGTCTAAAATTCATAGTTTATTACATATATCTTTTGAGATTTTTATCCGATCATGATAATTTTTACACCACACATGCAAAGTAGCATTGTGCATAGCTGTGCCACGTTTCAATTGCATAGCGCTTTTATGGTGTGGGTGTAAGCCGCCAATTTCTGTCATAAGGGTACGGGGTGATATTTTGTCATAATTCGATAAATTTGATCTGCTCCCGGAAATTTCGCATCTTATGGTAAAATAGTTTTGCTCTGGCTGTTATGGTCTCTGAGAAACAGAGACCCACACGGACAGAAGAACAGTCAGACAGACGGACATGGCTATATCGACTCGACTATTGCGCCTGATCATTTTAGCCCTTGGAACACGCCTGTTCAACGCATTGCACAAATCTATAATACCCTTTTACACTTTGTGTACAGGGTATAAAAATGTATTGGTCCACCCTAATTACCAATGAAATGGTACAATGAAAACATTATTTTGGTCCACCCTAAATATCTTTGGTATTTGATACCCAATTTTTAAAAATTTAATATTTTTGTAATGGGTGCTATGAATGGAATATTACATATTGGTCCCGGGTATTATTTACCTAGAGACCGGTATTTTACTAGGGAATTCTAGTACTGAGTATACCCCTGCAAAACATCAACCTCATATCAGTGGAAAGAGTTTCGACAACAAAGAAACTTGTAAACAGGGATTTAAGCCGAAATTTATTTCGGCTACGTTTACAGTTACGGTGGTACCGGTACTCTTCATCCGGTAAACGATTTTATTTCGGTTTTCTTTTTACAATAATTTCGGTTTCGATTCGATTTACCGATATTTGTTTCGGTTTGGCGGGTATACCGGTTCCTATACAAAAACAAAAGAGTATGAAAGTAAAAAGGTCCTAGACAGTAAAAAATTAAAAAATTTTACTGAAAAGCGACCCTTTTCAAGACAGTGTACATGGGATGCTGCTTGTGTTGCTGTGTCTGTTTGACCGACTCGCTCGTAGCCAAAATTAAGAAAGAGAAAGAGCGACGTGGTGCACTTCAGCACGTCGACTCAATGAAACAGCCGAGGATTCCACTCTATTGCTTTCATGCTCTTTGACAAAAACAGTGCCAAAAAAGTACTACAAAAAAATGCCATCGGTTGTTTTGGATAACGGTTACGGTTACCTTTAAGGTTTGAATCCCTGCTTGTAAAAGTTACTAGCAACGATGAACCGATAAGAATTGTAAAGGTTCTGAGATACGTTTGTATAATTCTTGTAAAGAACATTCTATCCGGCCGCTCTTGTTATTCCCTCAATGAGGAAAAGACGACGAGTGCGGTCTATCCGCCGTTGGACCCATTGTCTTACGAGAGAAGATACGAAATTCAAAATTTAAAGAGGGAATTGCTCTCATCTTGATCAATAGACTCTCTCTTTGAGGGTATAAAAAGTAATGCATATGAGTATGTAAATGAAAAAAGCCAATGTTAGTCATGCTTGACTTTCATTTAGCTTTTAATATGCTTGTAATTCGAGCTGTCCAAACACACACACACACACACACACACACACTCACTCACACACACTCACTCACACACACTCACTCACACACACTCACTCACACACACACACACACAAAGTGCAAGCTCACACACACAGTTTCACGTTTCGTTGGGGCTTTCACATGTCTACTAGGCGCAATATGGCTTTGGTTTCTACTACTTTGTTCGGCCGTTAGACCCAATTAAATTTTCAAGGCTGAGAAAATCTTATGGGTGCCGTTTCTGCGGCTGTTGTTGTTTTTTTTTGTTTTGGTTTTCATTCGCCGTAACCTCAAAACGTGCTCAAAAGTGAAAAAAGTAATTATGAATATTCAGTTGCTGTTGCTAATGCCTGCCACTAGCCGGGGTCTCAATCTCTTAGGGTTAGCCGCACTATTTAGAGGCCTACGCATCCAGTTGACTGACTGTCATATCATTTACGGAGACCATGTTGATTGTGGGTGGCACTTAAATGGGGCGTGCCGGACACTTGAGACATTTGTGGCTTGAAACTAAAGTATGATATATGCCAAATGTCAACTAGTTTTTACATCTACATTAAGTTCACATGGCAGCGGCGCGTGCTCGTGCTCATGCTCATTCATGTCTTGATTTGTATGTTTTTGTGTTGTTTTCTTTTTTCAGGCACTGGCACCTTTGGACGCGTTTGCTTATGTCGGGATCGTATTTCCGAAAAATACTGTGCCATGAAAATACTGGCCATGACCGAAGTCATACGCCTCAAGCAGATTGAACATGTCAAGAATGAGCGAAATATATTGCGCGAAATACGCCATCCGTTTGTAATCAGTTTGTAAGTATTGCGAATTTAGTCAAAAGACTTTGAACTGTGCCAACTAATCAGATGATTTTGCAGGGAATGGTCCACAAAGGATGACTCCAATTTATATATGATCTTTGATTACGTTTGTGGTGGCGAACTTTTTACATATTTGCGCAATGCCGGAAAATTCACTAGTCAAACTTGTAAGTATTAACAATAGCACTAGAAAAGAGCATAGAAGTAAGCGACAGAGTTGCCACTGGGATTGCTGATACTGTATCGATAAATCGATATGTTCGATATTTTTTGTTTTTGATACAATACTATCCGAGCGATATCAATATTTTTTGTGTCAAATATCGAAATATGTCAAACGGAAGACCCAAAACAGAAACTAGACTGACTTGAACTGCTCTACTGTGTATATATTAAGCTCTCTTTACAAAGAATACTGTTAATTCTTAAGATCAATTCTATTCGCTTATCTAATACCAACTACATAATATCACTTAGCCAACTTCTATGCGGCCGAAATAGTCAGCGCCTTGGAATACCTGCATTCTCTACAAATTGTCTACCGTGATTTAAAGCCAGAAAATTTGCTCATCAATCGTGATGGTCATCTGAAGATAACAGATTTCGGTTTTGCCAAAAAGCTGCGCGATCGTACCTGGACATTGTGTGGCACTCCAGAATACATAGCGCCGGAAATCATACAATCCAAGGGCCACAACAGAGCCGTAGACTGGTGGGCCTTAGGTAAGTTTACCCAAAAACATTGTATATAAACACAAGCTCATTGGCTTTTCTATTTTTGCATTTCTCCAGGCGTTTTAATCTATGAGATGCTGGTGGGTTATCCCCCCTTCTATGATGAGCAACCCTTTGGCATATATGAAAAGATTTTGAGTGGCAAAATTGAATGGGAACGTCATATGGATCCCATTGCTAAAGACTTGATAAAGAAGTTATTGGTGAATGATAGAACCAAGCGACTGGGCAACATGAAGGTGAGTGCCTAAACTCAACTGAAAAGCAAAACGCCCGAGTTGCCAGCGCTTTTGTCACTTGGCATGCACCTGTTCCATCTAGAACGTTTTTGGCTTTGTCTGCCTCCCACACGAAATGCACAAATCATAAATTTACTGTTGGTTAATAGAGATGAGCAAATCTTTGTGTTTCGATTAGTTAGTGACAACTGTGACTTTTAAAAATTTGAATTTTGTTTCATTCGCTCGATGGCGTCACATAATGACAAGTCTTGAATCAACTATAAGAGGTCAAGCAATGCGCAGCTCCGGTATTCGTTATCTCTTTGAGCGTGTTAAAAACAGAGAGCGTGATAACACTCATTCACATTTTAACATTTGTAAGGAAGCTTTTGGATTTACCGTAGCTATCGCTTATATGCAATGCCGGAAAAGCAGCGCAGTTTTTCATGTATGCTATTATCGGTTATTTGCAAAAAGTTTCAATTAAGTGATTTTCTGTTATAGTAGGCATCGCTTATATGGAATAGCGAAAACGCAGCACAGCTGTTGCATATTAGCGATAATCGGGTATATGCAAAAATTTTCAATTAGTGATTTTCTGTTATAGTAGATACCGCTGCATATAAGCGATAATCGAATCTATGGAGGTAGACGTAGAGGTAGATTTGGATGTAGAGTTGGAGCTAGAGTTGAAGGTAGACGTAGAGATGGATGTAGAGGTAGATATAGTTCCTCTATATCAGGACAGGAAGATATTACCAATATACCAATAACCGCAGCTGGACTTAGTATGAGGAAGAGAAAGAGAAGGAACATGAAGAAAAGAAGAACGGGAAAGGAAACGGAAAATCGGAATGAAAGAAGAATTTGATCTGCATTTGTTATTGTTTGTACATTGTACCTGATACAATGTGTACATTGAATTTAATGACAGCAATAACAATGGGCAGTGTAGCGCGAGGGTTCAACTAGATTAGATTGATATAAACGAAACGTCGAATTTCCAAACCTTGCTTAGAGCTAGTTTCAAGCAAAAACGAACAGTAATCATTGGAAATTTACTAATACTAGTGTTCACCTTGTCGTCGTCATTCGACGACTTAATACACGCTCTCATAACAGCAGATTACGAAGAGGAGAGAAGAAAAAAACAACGCTTGTGTGGACAATGTATTTTGTTGTTGTTTTTTTTCTAACGTATACAGTATTTTTTTTATTTAAAATCAATTTTTACCCGACTAAAACGCAACGTATCCTGGTGAAACTTAAATTCTGCAAACGGCAAGCACTTTATCTTTCGAATGGTATGGTTTCACCTGGAAACGTTGCGTTATTCCGAATTAATCGGTACCACACTGAATTGTCACACCGTCACACCTAGGAGCTTCCGCTCCCAGTGGTAAATTCTTATTGTGCATCTTATTGAATACAAGGCATCCAATTTGGTTCTTGATTTGATGGCCTGAGAAAGTCAAATTAGTTACACGGGGTAACAAATTTGAATTCAAATTAAAGGCTTTTAGTTAAATGAAAGTTAATGAATCCGAATCCACAAAGCGTTTTCTTTTTTCTAGAACGCTCATCAATGACGTCACACTAACTATTTATTAACGATCGATAACAACTAGGTATTTTTATATGCTTTGACCTTTGTTCGAACGGTTTTGTCCTATTTTGTGTTGATTTTTTATTTAAAATTTGAAGCCTTACCAAGTCCAAATTTAAATTAGTTCTTCGCTGTCTCCTCTGATTTCCGTGGACTGATTCAATTCAATTTCAGCAGAATCGGCCAATCGATTTTCTTGAAATCACGGAAAAATATGGTGTAATTTTAGGCGTTGTTGGAATTGCCATTGAAGGTACAAAGTAAATAAAGTATTGACTACATTTGGAGATAACTTATGTTCACAATAAAAAAAAAATTATAATATTCTCTTATAATTGTGATTTGCGCGTGCATAAAAAGTAACTAATAAACAATGTATCGCTCATCTCTAGATGTGCTATATAGTAGCTTTTTGGCAACGATCTGTGCCTTAAATTTGAAATTAGGCGCCCGTTAATATATTTGCATACAATGTGCCACAAACACACACACACACACCAATAGCACTATATTTACCAATAGTTTTCTCTGTAAACAACAAGTTCAGTCCCACAATTGTTTATACTTGTCACATTTTGGTGAAATTTTTGCAATATTAACAGCTGCGAGGGTTGCCTTTTATGTTTCGGGATGCAAATGGTTTCATCGTTTTTCAAAATATTCATAGCTCAATAAACCAATTTTTGAAACAATTGCCATTCCGAATAACTTACATCCAAAACATACGAAAAACGTCAACCTCTCAATTTTTTCTTGATGTTCGGGAAGAAAAAGGTATCATTGGGTGACAAATTAGGGCTATACGCCGGATGAACCATTATTTCGACGTTTTAGGTGCTCAGAAAGCCTCTTATGTGAGCCTTTTGTGTGTCATTTTGGATATTAAGCTACCAGGGGAAAAAGACCAATAAAATGATCGTGCCTGCCGAAGTATGACATGGCGCAGCGTCTCCTTGAAACCCGTTTTCAGGGAGGCGTGTAGTTTTTCATCTCCTAGAACTGACGCTCTCAATATGTCTTGGAATTTGTTGATGACGTATCTTCTTCTACTCAACTGGCCATAACAACCCGTTGTCGGATTACGGCCTGATGTAAATACATTGTTTCATTGGAATTGTGGTTTTACGTGGTGGGTCCCAAACCCTGTGTGCAACCCTTTTAAGGACTGGGCTGCATTTTTAGTCGCCTCATAAGACAATCTTTGACCGGCTGAGGTGGTATTCTCAAACCCGCTCACCACACGGGGGAATATGATGGCGTATGTCAAAGTTATAGTGAACTTCTAGATGGGCGACTCTGTATTGTGGTTTTCGATGAAGCTTCATCGCTTCTTGAGATAAATGACGTCGAACTACTTAACTTTGTTTGGATCCAGCAAGGATCTAGCTGATTCCTGAAACATAAAAGGCAACCCTCGGTAACCCAAACTTTGACTGACTCTTTGGCTCTGACTGACTTGTGGGCGGTCGGGCGTTTATTGTCAATTTGTTAGCGAAATTTATGCACATCTAATTTTTCAAACAAATGTGTAGTACATTCTACTAAATATGTGCTAAATTTTGCGCGAAAGATTTTTAATAGCATGTCGCAGGCGTTTTGCAATACGAACCAACAACAAAGCACTAACAACACGGGCAAAAAAAAAAAAATAATAAATAAAAAATAAGAGAATAATTATAAATATTTATAATTTTAACTTTTCTCTTGTCTATTTTTCCCTATACACGTAATGCATAAACACACAGAACGGTGCTGATGACGTTAAGAGGCATCGCTGGTTTAAGCACTTGAATTGGAATGACGTCTACAGCAAGAAGCTAAAGGTAAGTTGCTTTTATACACTATCCAAGAGTAAGCATGTTAGCTATGGCAACAAGTAAGCTGAGTTCATGACGTATACGAAAATCACATTCGAAAAAGTCGAGTTTTTTGCCATACAACTTAGACACTTTGTAGCGGAGTCCCCCAATAACAGTCAACATTTATTTTCAATGCGGTCTGCTCGCTGAAAAACCGCACAAATATTATTTAACTCAGTTTCACTCTGAGCCGAACACTTTTTCTCGGTGTGCTTGTTTCGTCGGTTTTGTGTTCATGGCTGAGCAAATATCCTGAGCGATAAGAAACGGCAAAAAATCAAGTTAAGCAACAGTAATGAAGCCCTCGGGGCAGAACGACGTTCTGAAATTCACTTTTCAAATATTCAATAGCATCTTCTTCTTCTATTTCATTCCCGACTTTTCCCATCAGTGATAACAAAGGTCGTTAGTGTGCTCTCAAGGGGCTATCATATGCTGCTTTATAATCGACAAGGAGATGCTAGGTGTTGATTTGGTATTTGTGGTTCTTTTTCGGCATTTGGTATAGTGTTAATATCTGGTCAAAGGTGGACTTAGCAGGCCTGAAACACCGCAGCTTTGATTCTTCATGGGCCGCATCTTTGCAACGATTACTTCGTCATGCCTAGGCGACGGTATATACACGCCATCATCTATGATTGGGGACGCCAGGAAGTTACCACCTGAAGCGGCCTTCCGCCAGACGCTTGACTTTTTGAAAGAATTTCCTAACGTCGCATCTGACTTCTTACAATAGATTAACAAAGCTTGAACACAATTTTTTTTAGGAAGACTAAGACATTTGGTGTATGTAACATCGAACTTTACAAACTTTCTTCGAAGCTCCCACTTGTCTTAGTTATTTATCACAGTGAATCACAAATTCTTACCGGGCCCGACAGTTCCCATAGGCGAATGTAGCGAGATTTTCAAGCGAGGCCGCGTGATTTGTGTCTCCCACCGTTTATAGACATGGTAATATAGCCCATAAGTTGTCTCATCTGCAACCCTATACGACTTGATTCATTATTGAATGCATTCTAATTTCGAGTGAGATTTTGCGAGAGATTTTATTACTTTCTCACTTCAAAACTCGCTTCGTGTAACAAGCGCCTATGGAATTATCTGTTACATGCATTTCACATTTTGAAAATGTTATTACTATCTTTCAAAAGCTATGATTTTTGCAGTTAAGAAGTCAGATGGCTCCACTGTAAGTCGTTTGCTGCTTCTGCACATCTCGATGTCCTCTCGCTCGTGTTTCTCCTGTCTGAAAAGGGGCCACGATTCTTTCTTACGCAGATCTAGCTTCCAAATCTGACGTTTTCCTTTCGCTTTCGGGAGTGCCTTCTTATTCCCAATCTGCCAAACGCACTTCTTGGGAAAGGAAACTTTTTGGGTATCGCTGCTATTTTGCCTTCTTTCGCAGTGGACACAGTGAATCGTCTTGGGGTTGGATGCTAAACGTACTTTAGCCTTCTTTCGGAGTGAAAAAGAAGACTGATTCCAATCGTTTTTGGATTGCTTGTATAGATACTTTTTTGAGTTCTTTCGGAGTGAACAAATTTGGCTGTTTCCAATCGTCTTCGGGTTACATGCTAAACGCACTTCCTGGAGAAGGCAAGTTTGCATGTATCACTGCATTTTTGCCTTCTGGCGGAGTGAAAAACAACGTAGTTCCACTTATCCTGCTGAGAAAAGAATGTATTTACTTTTCTGTAAGAAGTCATTCCTTTGGGGAACCACGTAAAGTACGACTGAGTCATATAGCAAGAGTATGCAAAGTTCGGTACATAGCTTTTCTCCGCTTTCTGGTTGTTTTTGGTTTGGTTCTATTTTATTTTTGGTTGGTTTTCTTCTAATAAGCTGCATGAGTCGCAAAATATGGTCAATTTTAGTTTTCGCATCACACGCGTGGCTAATTTGTTGCCATCCCCATAGAATCAGCTAAAGTGTATATATTTTTATACATGAACGTAATTAAAAGCGTATAAACAAATCAGTTTTGGAAATTAGCTATGCCGTTAGTTAATGACCCCCAGCGGCTATTTCGGTTGCTGCCATAAATCCGGCTGATATATAAAATGTAATAATAGGCGGGGCACTCTTGGTCATGATTTGGATAACTTGTTGCGTCACGGTTTTCAATTTTTATGTTTATTGCAAAAACAGATAAATAGATGGAGAGTACTTAGTATTTTGTGCTAAAACGTTACTAATGGATCTCGTGCGTCTGTTTCCTTACAGCCTCCCATTATGCCCGATGTGCATCACGATGGTGACACGAAGAACTTCGATGACTATCCGGAGCAGGATTGGAAGCCCGCCAAGGCAGTGGACCAAAGAGAAATGCAGTTGTTTAACGACTTCTGAAAACAAAGAGCAGATCAATAAGAATAAAATCAAATAGTAATCTTTAAACTTATATTTCATCTGCTGTGCTGGCAAGCATCAAGCAACAACATTCATTATTTATACTGGCACTTAGTGTTTAAATGCAGTGTTGATTAATGCGCAAAAAACAAAAAGGAAGTAAATACTATGAAAGTAAAAGCATTCATAGATATACATACTTGTATCTACCTATTTATAACGATTATTTATTAAAATTTACAACCAATAGACCTAATTTTAATTTTAATTGTATTCCTAGAAATTAAAAAGCGTCATCTCTATGATTACGATAATAATTATCATTATGTTTAATTGTTTAATGTTCAGTGAGCAAAGTTATAGCTGCTTGATAAGTATGAGCTTCTCCCATAGCACATAATATGATTGTTGCCTAATTTATCATTATTATTTAAAAACAAAGTTTAATTAACGTAAAACGTTGAATAAAAAGTGATAGAAATTTCAGATGAATGTGCTTTTGGCTAGTTTGGGTAATCGCGGTTAGATCCCTAAATCTAGCTTAACGAAGTTGTTGTACACCCCTCCTCCCACGTGGTGGCCCCTGCTTATCTGCTATCAGAGTAAGGATAGTAAGAAAATGTGCTCAGCAAAGTCTCCCGACACTTGACAGTCTCTGCAAACGAATTAAGGAATGATATCAGGCATGCACCTAGAGTGTCCAGTGCGATGGTGGCGCTACTCAGCTGTCGGATGCTCTCGATCTATGTAAAGCAGCTATTCAGGAGATGCGATGGTGAGGTCAAGACGCGTTAGCAGACTGTGACGCCTTATAGGAATAGGCCTCGCTCCCCCCAGTGAGGAAGCCCTGCCCATGAGCATGGTGTATATACTGGTACAACTGTCGGCTAGAGCTTATGCACTAGCCAACATTCTATTCCGTACAACTTTGGAGTTTGAACTGACAGTGTCTTTCGATGGTACGGGTCCTAACCGGAGGCTTTAATTTCTGGTACCACGGGCGGTCAGGAGCCCACAGAACTTGTCCTGTTCTGACCTTGCGGTTGGCCCCTTCGTGGAGTATCGTCGTGTCTGTGGTTTGACACCCAAATGCGGTTAGAGCTTTGGCAGTGCGTGGAGTTGTGTTTTACAAGCGGGTGCTGCGACCCAAAGACCAGCAGTGGTTTAGATATGCCTACGAGACCCCATGCTATGCGCAAACTACCATGGTATCTGTCTTCTTTCTAAGCCATTTGCCAAAGCACTGACCTTATCAGGGTGTCCTTAGGCCCGGTAAGTTCACCAGGTTTTCACACTAAGCCAAATTCAGGAAAATACGTACGATTACCAAATCGAGACCTACCGGCTCCTTAGCGATTATTAAGCAGCATTTGATAGCCCATTCAGGGATACAGCTTGTGTCGCATTGCTTGAGCTCCCTATTCCTTCATAATTGGAGCAGTTTTGCTGAATGATTTTCGATCAATACAATGATCTCCTTCAAGGCAGGACAGTATCTCTCCGAACCTTTTGTTATCGTGCGACGATTCATACAAGGCGGTGCCTTCTTCTTGGACCTCTTCAACTTTGTGATGCAGAGTGTGCTGCTAAAGGCTGGTTTTTACTAGTACAGTTCATTGGTCGTAATAAGTGAGATGTTACCAGAGCTGTTGGGTTCATAGAAAGGGTATTCGGTAAGGTAAATGAGAGCAAGACAAAGTAGAGAGACGCGGCGGTTGGACTCTCAGATTGCGGTTGAAAACTATACTACTAGTTATACAACTACTTTGGTACCACCGATAAAACGATGTTAGCATGGAGATCAAGATAGATGACCGGACCATCCGAAACCGCTCAGCGATTTCAATTCTTTAAACATCAAAGCAAAGCTGCTACATGTAGAGGAGGCTTTTTGGTTAACATTCTGATGTATTTTTCACAGGTTCTAGTACCATGGGCCAAGATTTGCCATAGAAGTTTTAGACGCGGTACTGAGCATACGATCTATTAATTTACTTATGCATAGTTTGAAGATCATACGTGCTCCGAGTTTCCACCACATTAGCTCTAAAGGAGAACTTGCAAGGATCACATATGACGCAGCGTTTAGTTTCGTGTTACACTTCGTTTAGTTTTCAAAGTGAGATCATTTTGAAACCCATAAAACTGGTAGCAAGAGCTGGATACAACTAGTGGACGATGTGTTGAGTCATGCCTTCAGCATGCCTTCTGTTTCCTACTATTGGCTTTAGGTACAGTGAGATGAGTGTGAAGAATTGCTGCATTCCATAAACTGGATGAAAAGACAACACTCTCGAGGGCGCCTCAATGGAACAACCCGAAGACCCCTGTTACAGAAACGATAAAGTATTATATGGGATTTAGAAAAAGCTCATATTGGTTGTGTTATTAGAAAGATAATTCCGGAAAGTATAGAGTCTCTAATGTGCTCTTGATATAAAACTATTTCTAAAGTGAACAATTGTTGCTGTCTTTATAAGTTCCGCAGTTTTTAAGGAACACCCTTTATTTGTTGTCCATTGTCTTGGGATTAGTTGGACAGAAACGTGTCAGTCCATTGACGTACCGTTACCTATAGATCGTTTGTTTTACTTGATCTTCTCTTGACATCTTTATATGTATATTCCACACCAAATGTTTTTTTAGTTTGCTGTTTGTTTTTTATATAAATTTTTCTTTTTCTTGTTTAACATTACATACGTTTTTTTTTGGATTTCGTTTGAGTTTTATTTATTTTTTATTATTATGACTTTTTTTTTAGGTACATATATAAAGCTACTTTATTTTGAAATGCTTTTATTTTCATATTTTCTTTATATACTTAATGCAGCTTTTGTTATCTTTTTTAATTTTTATTGAAACACATAAATTATACACTTTATTCGCTTTTTAATGGTTATTTTTTGTATTTATGATGATATTTAAGTTTGTAGTACATCTTTTATTTAAATTTATTTATGTTTTATAAATTTTTTTTAGGTTTTTATGTTTATACTATATTATTTTTTGTTGGCAATTTCACTGATTTATTATACCAAATTGGCATACATTTATTTCAAGAATACACTGCTCAAAATCCAGAGCACGTCAAATAGTCAAGAAGAATTGGACAAAACTTTATCCGAATTTCGATTCGATTCCAATCAAAATTTGTCACTCGATTAAATTTTCAGGTTCTGACTGAATTATCGCTATTGCAAAAAATTTGAGATTTCAAAAGTTGCGAAGTCAGAAAATCTCATATGTCTTGGGAACCTTGCCATCGATTGAGATAAATTGTTACTCGAATTGAAGATAATAAAATCAAATCAATGCCTTCCCCATGGTTTGGTCAAACTTGGTTCGATTCCGAGTTACTGAGAAATTAACTCAATTTTTGTTTTTCGAAATAGCGAAAAAGGTGCTAAGAAATTCAAAATGGTTTCCAGATTTGAAATCAGCGACCCAAAATTTACCGGAAAAGGTATGTTTTAGTCATAGGCCTTTCAATGAGGTCAAATTTGTTGCATAGTGTTATTTGATTTTGATGGACAAATACATCTATATTTTTGACATTATTGATACGGGAGCATTGTAAATTTAACAATTTCGATGCATATTTACACTAGTCTACAAAATTTCAAACTTTTTTAATATATTTGAGCTCCGTTGCGTGAATATGTTTAAACTACCTTCCCTTAATATTGCGATTTCGCGAATATCGGTATTTTTGAGAAGGTTCCACTCAAAACGCTATATCTCTATTGTCAAATAAAGTATCAACTGAATTCTTGCCACTATAACCCTTTCATAGACCACTTTTCGATTTGGCCTACGAGTTTTTCGTGACAGTACTCACTAGATGGGTCTCCAACAGTCCTGAATAATTATTAAATAGCCAATAGAACTGCCCGCCACACGATTTGAAGCTTACCAAACTCAACACGCACATTGCGAACTCACCACGATTCCAACACCCAAGACACAAACCATTGCAAAGCGCATGCGCTTTAACACAAACACAAGGTGCACTTGACACTTTGCGCTATTGACGCCCTGTGAACAACCCCAAAAGTTAGACCACGCTTTTGATAACAGAGCACACACACACACACACACACACACAGACACTTGAACAAACGACCAAATTAAATGTCAATGCGAAGAGCTTTGTGCGGCACAAGGCGAAAAAAAGCAGCTCTGCTACCGCATAACGTGTCAGTGCTCACGCTCGCTTGCTCTCTCTCGCGCTCTCTCTCTCTCTCGCCAAGCTAACGCTCTCTCGCAGGACAGTTGCTTTCTTGGCAGTTACACATACAGGCCACTTGCTAACTTTGTAGACGCTTGCCGTACGCGATACTGCACGGACGTTGGCTGATAGACGCGGGCGATTTTCGTAACGCTTTTGAACGCGAAAGAGCAACAAAATATAATACATATATATATATATGTATATAATAAGCAAAAAGTGTCTCTCTGCATACGATAAACGTGTGTGTCTGTGTGGAAAATCACTAAAATGTTTATGCAAATCGTGCGAAATGTGTGCATAATGGCTTAAATGCATAAAGTATAATTCAATTATATAATAATTTAAGCGCACAAAGTGCCAAAATAGTGTACTAATTTCTAACACCAAGCCTCAAAAAGCTGCTAACTCGTAGAAATCAGTTGGCCCGCGTCTAAGTGTGCGTGTGTGTGTGCGTGTGTGTGTGTGCACATGTGTAGGTGTGTGTGTGTTTTTTTATTTATTGGCAAGGCAGCAGCTTAAGAGCTGCAACGCTTCTGCGCCTGTGTGTGTTTGTGTCGCGCTGCTGCAGCTGCTGCTGCTGGGCAACCGGAAGTGATTTGTATAAGGCGTAAAGTCGCTCAAATTTCACGCCGATCTTTTTCAAAAGTAATACTACACTTGGCTACATGGAAATAGTTACGCGGCCATCACGCTACACACTCGTCATAGTCCTTGTGGTATGTACTGGCTATATTTTGTGTCCGCTTATGGATTTTTTGTTATATATCGATTTTCAACCAAACCAAAAAAAAAAATGAAAAAATGAAAGAAGAAACTTTAGCGCAGACGATAACACGAATTACGACAACAACAAGAGCAAGAACAAGAACTAGGAAACAAAAACATGGCATGTTATGTACGAATAGTCAACACCAACACACACACACACACACACTAACACACACACACACACTAACACACACACACACACACACACACAAACATACACACACCTGCAAACATATAGACAAGGGCCACGCGTATAACCACAGTACGATTCGCAGCTAGGTACACAAACTCATTCACACACACACACACACACACACACACACACACACACACACACACACACACACACACACACACACACACACACACACACACACACACACACACACACACACACACACACACACACACACACACACACACAGTCTCGCTTATTTAACTGTATTTATAGACAGTTTTATGTACAAAACGAAAGTTGAACTCTAGAATTTAATATGGCGGATGTGGCTTTTTGAGTTTTACGACCCGCACGAGCCACGAGGCCAACATCGAATGCAAAC
This sequence comes from Chymomyza caudatula, assembly GCA_035041775.1. Lineage (NCBI taxonomy): Eukaryota > Metazoa > Arthropoda > Insecta > Diptera > Drosophilidae > Chymomyza > Chymomyza caudatula. The sequence goes on from JAWNKW010000073.1 coordinate 1,525,020, forward strand.
ATTTCTGGTTGCTATTAAGTGTTGTCCGACATAGTAGTGTAATTGCTTCTAGGTAGGGCCTTCAAAAGGCTAAAACCAGTGTGTTAGTAAGGTAACTTATTAGCTAACTTATAGGCAACTTTTTCAAAAAGAGCCCACTGTATTAGTAAGGCAGAGTCAAGAAAGTGAGCTTTTGGTGGTTCTATTTGAAATACACGTAGGTGGCAGACATCTAGATTTGTAGCACTCGCGGGAATAGTACATTATTAGGTAAGTCTGCATACATCTGAACATAGTGTTATAACGATCTACCAATAAACACTTTTGTAAAGTTATGTTGAGCTGTTGGGCTCAGTTAAATAGGCTTCAAATTGTGCCAGTGCTGTCTTCGCTAGTCATGTCTTGAAATTGCCGCCCTATCTTCTCTTTCCTTGCACAAACGTTTGGAAATCCCGTACCTTTTGTTGTTTTTACTATATCCACTAAAAAATAGCTGCTTTCAACCTAGTATACAGATTTTGTTTCGCAAGATCGAAATTGTTGCTGATGCACAAGCTGCTCCTAAGGAAATGCATTGGATTTTATTCGAGTATTGACTACTTTTGCTCAGAATTTAGTATACGTACTTCTTCATCTTAACTGGCCATTACCAACACGTTACCAGGATACGTCCTGATGCATTTCTTTCATTGGAATTGTGGTTTGTGGGTCCAAAACCCTACGCACAACCCTTTTAAGGCCTGTTCTGGTTTCGAAAGAAGCCAGTGTTATTATAAATCGCCTCATACGACAAGCTTTGACCTGCTGTGGTGGTATTTCCTAACTCGCTCACCACGCGGGTAACTATTTATACATACTAACAATTTATTTTGTTTTCAAGAATCTCCTTTTGAAATATGTTAGTCAACTTTATGATAACGATTCGAATTAGTCATTTCAACATTTAATCGTACCTTAAAAATATAACTCGGAGGCAGTTAGTTAGTTAATTGTTACAATATAAAAGTTTCAAAGCTTCCTCGTTGTCCGACAGTTGGAAGGCTAGCTCGACAAATTGTGATGAACTGCGACAATGGGGATTCAGAATTTTATATCCTTTATATCCTTACTAGGAAAATTATTGGCCTACCAAAAGGGCAGGCACCTTAAGTTTGCCAAAGAGTATATCCCATATGGACTGCTAAGAGCAGGTACCACGTGGTCCACCAAATAGCAGGTCACCTATGAGGTACCAAAAATCTTTGGGTAACTTCAAATAAAGGCACACTTCTTCTTCTACCGGCATGATGAAGGACACACCTCCATTTTCACTTAACATCTTTCATTTCACTCAGCAAAAGTCCTGGAGAGATTTTGCTGCGCATATTAGCTCACTACCACAAAACGATAGACGAGAGACGATTAGACAAGTTTATGAGCAAACTCTACGTGGTGCCACTTAGACACGTTGTTAACCATATCGAGGTTGTGCATAAACCTGGTTAGGGTAGAGACATGGTTTAGGGAGCTGTTCCTGTCTTACCAGAACCCTCACACTTTTTCAGACTCACAAAAAATAGGGAATTGTCGTAACTGCCTAAGCTTACCTTGTTAAATATATCTTGGCTTTATTGTGCACTTCGATAAGGAATACTCTATGCTCGATTCCCAGTTTGGTAATGCCTTCATAAATTCTAATTCGAGGATTTGGGTTATGTGCTTACCTGTCATTCATTGATTTAATATATATAGCATTTATTCAAAGGCTCTTTCCCAGCATTATTTCGAATTCTTTAGAACTTGAATCTTTTAACAGTTCTAAAGTAAGTATGTTACGCTTAAAAATCCAATGCAAGGTCAAAACGTATAGTAATTCGTTTGATCTATTCATTTCTTCTTGGTGTTGTGTCTTGGTTTCGGCCAAAAACGGGAGTGTCCGTCTAACTTTAAGGCTCTCCTGTCTGCGCTTATTACGCATAACGCTTATGGCATCACTATAACAGCTAGATAGCAATCAATATCCAGATTTATCTTTTGGTTGAAGTTTTACTCAGTACTTTACATAATAACCCTAAATTACTGTGAGTTATTGTTACCCCCGTTATATGACCTTTACAGTAATAGTAAAGGGCACAAACGTTTATTTTGCCCGTGCACTATCCTACTCGATTCTCATGCGGGAAAAATGAAATAAATGAGTGCTAAAAAACTAAATCTCACAGTTGAAGAAAAAAGCCACGTCGAAAAAAACAAATGCGTATGACAAGCGGGTAAATCGCAGCGTCGAAAATAAAACTTGTCTATTGAAAAAGATGGATCTATCTACATACTTCTTAGGAGCAGAAGGGTTGGTGAGCGAAATAAGCAGGGGGCGGCGCTCCATAGTTCCTCCAAGTTTTAGCTTTGCCCAATTTTATCTTATCGCTTATGCATTAGTAGTACTGACAATAGTTGGTTTGGAGGTTTTCATGTATTTCTCTTCATGCAGAGTGCAAAATTGTGTACGAATTAAAAAATACACTTTTTCAGACAGTTGACTGGTTAATTTATGACTCTTACTAGTTGAAATCCTTTAATCAAATGGAAAACGTTGCATTTATATGCAAATTTGTCAAATGATCTTCTCTTCTTCTTTTTTCTTTGTTACGATTGGTACAGTTTTTTGTTCGTTTTATGTTGTGTAGCTTCATCTTTGTAGTGTACGTTTCTTCGCTGCTAACAGTTTGGAACATGCAGGGAACTGCCAAACGGAAATGCAATAAATCTGGGAAACAAAATGCTTAGCATAAATAAAGTAAATTAGATAAATTTTCTTTCCAATTTTGATTCTGATTACGACTTGTCGAAAAGACTGCACTATTTACGCTTCGAAGTCAGAAAACAATAAGCCTAGGCTTTGGAAATATCGATGAGAGTACATAAAACGATGGATTGCATTGTTAAGGCGACTTATCGAAATATATAAACTTAGCTTATCGAATATCTTGGGGTTTATAAAAATAGTCGTATTGGCATACGAGTAGATTCAGAATGCAATGAGTTCGTGCACAAGCTACACAAAGTCAGAAAGCACAACACCATGAACACAATCGATCGGGACAACCGATCAACTTGAAACGAGCCGCAACAATTAGAGAAATATCGTCAGTCGTTTTTCCAAATACGATGAGGAAGGCTACCGCGAGTAAGGCAAAGAGGAAGATGACAGCGAAAGAGAAGACGAAGTGCAAACGGAAGAATAACGGGAGGGGAAGGAAAAGACGAAGAGGATGACGAAGAAAAAGGAAAAATACAAAAAAGCGAGAGTTTAGGTAGTTATAGATACGAATAAGAAGTTGAAGAAGAGGAGTAGGCTGAAGAGGCGAAGTACCTGCCCACATCTTATGAGTAAGGGGGTTGGAGGGCGACGCACACAGGTCGCGGAATCCGCTAGTTTAACATAAATATAATGTATATTATAGTTAACTCGATAAGCTTAACACCATGCGAGCGTAACAACAGATTTTATGGACGGCATACGAGTTGATTTTACCCTCCGAGGAGATGCCAATAGAAGTTCCACATAAAAAAAGTCATAGCGTTGACGGGTTAACTTAACAGTATAGAAGGAACTAGATTTTGCAATCTATTTTCGATAAAGTGCAATGAAATTCATGGCCAAAGGCATTTTTTTATGGCCACTTTTAAAATACGTTTAAAACGCTGCAATGCATCATAAAAGTTGCACTTCAACTTGCATTCAAGTGGCAGTCTGGGTAGTTTAGCTGAACCGACTAGCTGGATAAGGATTACCCATCAAAATAACTGGCCAAACAATTAAGGCATCGTCAGCAGTCAGTTGCCCGTCTTGGCCAATAAAAACAGAAATGACGTTTCGTATCAAAAATGCTACATAAAATAAAGTATAAGCTTCTTCCGTTATGTGTCCCACACTTTGTTGTTAGTTTGCTGTCATGTTGGAACTGCTGACTAAGTTTGCTGCTGTTGTTGCTCAATATTTACAACCTGCCGCCAAGAAGGTTACTGTCACCGGCTCTGAACTGAATAAAACATGGAACAATCAGCTAGAGAAGCAGCAGTAGCAGGAGCAGCATTGGCAGAGATGATGCGCTGCAGCGCTGCGACGCAGACACGTAGACGCCTTAATGACCCCGGGGATTACCGGTAGACAACGACAACTACGACGACGACAACATTGGTGACGATGACGCTGCAGGCTAGACCAAACTAACGTCAAGACTTGAGGAACAAGATACAAGTTACTATCACATATGCATGAGACACACACACACACACACACAAGCTCAAAGGGTTGCTCTAATTGAATTATCGTCACAAAAAATCGTTTCTCCTGTGCTATAATTAAAAAGCAATGAGCGGCAACTATTTGACTAATACGAAATGAAAGGCCTGGCAGGTTCCATATCTTGCTGCTGGGGTTTTTGCGGGTTGTCGGTCGGTGTTTTGGGGGGTCTTCAAATCGCGCTGTTGCGTAGTCAAATGCCGTAAACGGGCTGGCAAAGGGGTTGACCAAAGAGAGCAGGCAGACACGGGAACGACACATGGACTATGAAATGTCAAAAGCAACCCCCAGCGAGTAAATGTTGGCTGTCAAACAACAACCACCCATTGGGCGTGTGCGCCTCTTAGCCGCTCTCTGGCGCTCTCTTCTACACACACACACACACACACACACACACACACACACTCTCTCTCTCGCTCTCTGCCGCTCTCTTTGATTTAGCGCTTGCGCCTGCGTGGGCACCCAACCTTAATAAAATCCACCTCGTGCGTTTTGCTTTAGATGCGTGTGTGTGTGTGTGTGTGAGTGTGTGTGCGTGTGCGGCTTTGTCGTCAACAATTTTGCATGCGCTTCCGCTCTTTCAAATGCTCTCTTTAAGCCGCTGCTCCCGCTGGCTGCGTATTTAAGAATGAAATGGTTGCTTACATTCCCGTACGTCATTTGCCTTTTGATTAAAGCATATGCAAAACTTTTTTCTCTTTTGTAGTTTACACGTTGTTTGTTCTTTTCTATTCGCTTCTCTTCTGCAATAGATTCCTTTCCTGCACACACACATGAAAGCATCACTTATTTTTCTTGAGGGAATTTTTTGCCAAGTTCGCAAACAAATCGAATTTCTTGTTATTGAAGTTTAGCTGGAATGCCAGCTGCTTGACTTTGCAGCTAAAAGTCAAATTTGGTTATGTAGGCGCATATATTTGGCATGTATTTCTCTGTTCGCTTGGCCTTGCCAATCCTACTGGTTTGGGGTCGGGGCGGAAGTACTGGTGACTGGTGGCTGCATGTTCAATACAAACTTGTCTTCGTATGGCATATTTTTGATTGAAATTCCATATGGCTCGATGTTGTCTTAATTGGTTAAAAGCAAAACTTTAGATGGCAGTTGACAGATGCAACAAATAGCTGGCAGCACTTTCCCTGATTGACGAAACTTTGGTTTGTGGCCAACTTAAAACAACTTTTGATCTCAGAGCTCATTGATGCCAAGATTATAATACCTGCCTTAATTGGGAATACCGCCGTTGCACACAATTTCCGTTCAAAAATTAATCAACAAGTTGAGTGTTGAAAAAAAGTGTTGTCTAGGTTGGCCAATCTGGGAATTGAATTCGTTTTTTTTGAGTTAATTTATTTTTCTGCACTTCTTGAGGTGCTTGACATCGATAGGTAGCACTGTGCATAGTGGTAATGTTGACTGTAGACGTATTGCTGGTGAAAAGGAAAAAAAATTGATTCGAACTTGTCCAAATTAAATTTTTGTGACCATTCATAGAAACGCATAAGCTAGTTAGCTATTTAGTATGGTTTACACTTAAGATTGTGAACGTGACCAACTTTAAATGGCTCCGAAAATTTGTAATTTTCATTTGCTGCTGCTAGCAATTAAAAGAAAAGCAGACAAATAACGTTTTTCGATCGCGAACGTGACATTAGAACATAATTTAGAAAATACAATTTTACCGCTAATATTGAGCCGTTGCTAGAAGAACAACTTTTGCCACTGATATGCGCTAAATTTTTACACGATGAGAGCGCTCCGAGCGGTAAAATCAGTAAACGTACGCTAAGTTAGTCCGACTGCGATTTCGTTATAGGAATTCGAATGAGAAAGAAGAGCATGCTCTTTCCTTTTCCCTCGCATAATTCCTGTAAAGAACAGCCTAGTCGGCCGCTTTTGATTTTTTCAAATTTTCATCTTAAAGCTATCTCTATTGCATCTTCCTCTTAAGCGACTTCATCTAAGCTCAAACATATGTTTGAGTCTTTCATTTTTCACAAGAACCTAAATCCTATTCCCATCAACTCTCCCTAATTATAAGCTTTATCCACTCTCCAGACAGTCGTCTGTGTGCATACAAATTGTAGCGTATGTATATGTCTGTGTAATGTGTATTTCTAACAGTTTGTTGTTGTTGTTGTTCACCTTTGGGCCTAAAAGCTTTATACAAACGAAATTAGTTAGTCAAAGACACAATAAGCCAAAGTCAACAGTAGGAGTTAACATAGAGCCTTGACGGCAAAGGCCATTAAGGCATTCGATATGAATATTACACTTGATTAACTCGGAATTTGTCATTCACTTTAATGCATAAAGTTAACTAGTAAACGGAATAATTTTGACATTTTTATTATAACGAAATATGAAAAGTCATATTTTCGTTGGATTGTTGTACTTTTTGTAGTTTGTTGAGTGACATTTTCCATTACACTATTTTTGTGTGCGTTTTTGTTACTTTTATGTTATTCTGTTTCAGCAGAGTTGCCAGATGACAAAAAAGTTATTGCTGCTCCTTTTTGTTGTAAGCGAAATTTTTTCCATAAAAGTTGTTGTTGCAAGTTATTTAAATCTATTCGTTAGAAACGAATTTCAAAGAAAATTTCATACTCAGTCGCGTGCTAGAAATCTCTAGAAGGTTTTGCATATGGCTTGACTTGGAATCAGCTGAATTTCTCCATTGCTATAAAGGTTTGCACATGTTTGTTTTTCCGACGAAGATATCTGGCATAAAATTTGATTGAAAGACACATTCTGGCACATCGCTGGTTAATTAGGAGTTATAACTATAAAGTATGAAATCATAACAGATGGTTTTAGCTACACGAACTTTCAGAAATCACAAGATGGTTCTTAAGTTTGGTTTGAAATCTCTGAAAATATACATTGTCTAATAAAATTTATGAAAGATTTCCAACGCTCCCAAAGGTGTTTCCGTCAAAACAATAGATTGAGTTGAAAGGCATATCTTGGATTCTGATTGGTTGCTTTTGGGTTGAAAGAAATTGCTTGATTTTTGACGGTCACTAAAATCATCTAAGGATATAGTACTTTTTGGATTCTAGCTTTTGACGAGCGTTTTCTTTCGCTAGTTAATATATTATTTGCAAGAAAAAACTGCTTATTTTTGAAACGGGGTGTTCACGTAATAAGTTCCGTTAGGCTAAGGTTAAGGTTCCGTGAGCGGATGCTAGGGCTTTCGAATCAAAAACAGGTTTGAGCGGTTCCTAGATTTAGAATCGAGCCGAGTTTCACTATTTGTAGTTAGGTTCAGTATGTTGCTAAAAGTTGAATAAATGATCTTCTCAAAAGATTTTTTTGCAAGGTTTTTTTATTTATTAAAAATCTATTTATATTGAATGTTATTGTTATTCTGTACCTATTGACATAAACCTATTGTCGAGGTCGACCGGATGCAACCTTCGTTATCTCTTTCTTAAAGTATGGCCTCTTTTTTGCATCGCTTTAAAAGGCGCCTTGCCGAAGAGTTTGTGTGACATGCCCAATTTTAGGCACATCTGGGACACTCTGTATGTCTGCAGTTCGCATGAACCTGGAGGCACCAGTTAGCATGCGAAGGGTTTTTTCCTGCAGGATCCGAATTTTTTGCAAATGGGTTTTCGCAGCAATTCCGTAGACTTGCAATTCATATCTCCAGGCAGGAGCTATGCACGACTTGTAGATGGTTACCTTGTTGTTAAGGGATAGCTTTTTGCTGGTAAGGAGCCATCGGAGCCTGCAAATTCTGTTTTTAAGGCCGCCTGTGACGCTGGAGATGTGCTTGCCGAAGGTCAGCCGCCTGTCCAAGTGTACACTCAAGTACTTGTAACTGCTGTGATGCTCCAGCAGTTGGTCCTGCAAGAAGACACCAGGGCGGAGACCGTGCGTAAGTCACATTGGTGCACTTGCTTGCATTTATGCCTATGTTCCAGCGCTTAGCCCACATTTCAAAGCTTTGCAAGTACTGCTGTAGAACATCCGTTGCTTCATAAACACAATTGTTTCTGGCCAGGATGGCCGTGTCGTCAGCATAAGTGGCGATGAGCAGGTCTTGTGAGCCCTGTAATCCGGTTTCAGAGGCAGTGGGCATGTCGTCTGTGAAGATGGTGTGGGCCCCAGAACACTTCCCTGTGGCACCCCTGCCCTGACTGTAATCTCAACACCATCCAGCACCACCGAGAAGAAACGATCCGTCAGGTAACTACGCACTATCCAGAGAAGTTGACGCGGCAACAGATTCTTGACTTTACAGAGGAGACCATTGTGCCAAACTCTGTCGAAGGCTTGTTTAATGCCCAAGTACGCTGCCAGCACGAACTCCTTCGCCTTGAAGCCCTCAAGTATGAAATTTGCTGCCCTGTGCATTTGTTCTGGTGCTCCATGCGACTTTCGGATACCAAATTGAAAAAAAGGGAATTTTTCTTTTATGCTTTCTATGAACAACAGACGAGTCAGCAGGCAGCGTTCCAATAGTTTTGTAACCGTGTGACGCAAGCTTATTGGTCTGTGTGAACCCAGGGAGGAAGATGCAAGGTGGACCTTGAGCCGGCAAAAAAAAAGGGCCAATAGATTTTTTTCGTTAACTAGTTAGATATTCACCTTTATTGTGAGAGTCATCTTCGTTGTAGTCAGTTATGTTATTAGCCGCTCTCTATGATGCCCAGCCACTAAAACTCAAGATGGCAGAAGTCCAACAGCCGTGCGGTTATTTCGCATGCGGCTCGGGGTTATGAGCATGAGCTCTGTTCAAAATGAGCGCAATCCACAGGCAGCGGGGGGAAAACCCAAAAAAAAACCGATTTTTTACGAAATCTGGGTAGAAGTATCTCGCAGGTGCCGAAAGATAACTCTCTACTAACTCTAACGCTCTACTAAAATAAAAAAAGATCCTTGGGTGAAACATTCCCTTTTCGATAAATTTGGATTATTCGCGAACTCGAAGTCAGAAAGTGACTTATTGCTAAGCAACCTTGTTTCTCATCGAGGTGAATTGTAACTAAAAATAAGAGGTATTACTGGTTTCAATATCGCTCGGCCAATTTTGGGTTAACTTTCCAACTTAAATTGTACAAAATTCAAAATGTCATATAGCCGACCTGCGAATAAGTTTGAGCATTTCCATAAAAATTGGTGTAGAAATTATGTTTAAAATACATTCAATTAAATTGTTGAAACTCTTTGTCGCTTCTACTTGTAGTGTTCATGTTGCTGCATAACATATGCACATAACATTTCCTGTTGAAGCATATTTTCCTGCAATCCCAAAAGTATGCAACAAAATATTTAAAATTTTCATTGCATGTCACACAAAGCACAGACACGTCGTAGTAATAAATTAAATTCCCACATTTCAGCTTTTATACCCTGTGTTTTCAGTTGTTTTTTATTTTTTATTTTTGGAGTGCATACATATTTATAATTTGTTCGTCCCACTGCATTTACTGGCATGTCCTGCAAGTCCCAGGACACCAGCTGTTTGTAGTCATCCAAGGCATCCTTTGGAAATGCAGCACAACATAAAAAATTGTAGTCATAATTGGCATCATAATTTGCAGCCGCATCGCCCTCAAGAGCGTTGATGAGTTATTTTTCAATTTTTTCTTTGTTTTCTCTAGATACACTTTACTCAAAGATGGGTACATTTATCTTCTATAAGATAAATGCATCAGCTAGGTGAGTTTGACCAGTTGGTCCTTTGTGTGCGGGATGCTTTGAAAGGTGGGGTCGTTTTAGAGATTTACTTAGCAACACTACAGCCGCAAAGTATTGCTTCACAGGACCAGTCTCTCATGCTCTAGCCCGCCTCGTCGATGCACTTACAATCATCAGGCTTGGCATTCATCACGTCTCCAATTGGAGAGTACGTGAAAACACGAAGAGACCGTGATGTGCATCTTCGTCGCTACTCCATTAACGCCAAGAGCATTCGATAGAGTCATGGCCGAAGCGCCGTATATAGCTCCAAACGAATCTGTTCTGACTCGGAAGCTACGTAGTGTACATTAAGTCACTGGTTTTTAACGTGAGCACCATATTGCAATCATTTCTGTTTGGTCATGACTTCTTCCATGGCATGGATCGAGGCTTATCTAAACCTCTGCTGGTCTTTGGGCCGCAGCACCAGGTTGTAAAACCCAACTCAATGCCGAGCCAAAGCTGTACCTGCATTTGGGTGGCAAACCACAGCCACCACGAAAATCTCAGAATTTAAGCTTTCGGTCAGGCGTCGCACCATCGAAAGGCATTAATTTGAACATAGTTGTACGGAATAGAATGTTGACTAGTGAATAAGCTCTAGCCGACAGATGGACCAGTATATACACCATGCACATGGGCTGGGGAGAGCGAGGCCTATTCCTACCTTTATCATTGGAAAAATTTAAACCGCAAAAGCGGCTAACTATGTCCCCACAATTCGAAAAGATTTAAGCGCAAGGGCAGATAGCGAAGCCGTCTCTGTGATCCCAGGCGCCTGTGGTTGCAGAAAATCCTGTGGTCAAGCTGGGTATTCCGAAGAATACTACCAATTAAGCTCCATGAAGCGTCGGGACTGGTGACCCAAACGTAATGTACAAGTGAACTTCCTTAGACTTATGTATGATTTGAGGTTTTGCGTCCACCGACTCTTCGTGGATGTGTCTCATTCTACTTGCCAACGCGCCAGGCTTTCCTTTTAGTAGGCAATTGCGTAGTAGACGCCACTCCTGCCAGACGAAAATAGCACTCTACAAGACGCTCATCATTTCCGATATGCTTTATGGCGCTGAAGAATGACTGATGAGGCACTCTGACGCAGATGCGTTTAAAGTCTTTGAGCGGAAAGTATTTCGTAAGATCTTTGTGCCTTTAAGCGTTGGCAACGACAAACTCCATGAGCTCTACGACGTCACTGGCTTAGTCCTGTTGTGCGTATAGATGAAGTTGGCATTGGGAAAAGGTCTTTAATGCGGCTGTTGGAAGGACCAGTTATAGAGCGCTGCCATTAGAGAAGCGCTGTACATCAGGCTATCATCCTGTAACTGACAAGGCTGCCAGTTCACTGATGTTAAGCATTCCAGCTCCGTCTGTGTGTAACTATACCACTGTAGCCACAAACTGTCAGAGCTCTCGACCAAACTAGAGCAGCTTACAGGAATTATGGCCTTGGTCAATCCCATAAGAAGTCGGCTGCACTAGTGCTTTGAAGCCGCCTTGCCATTGACAGGGGTTAGGTGCTCCTTAAAGGAGCCGTCGTACTTACTGGGTCGTTTGGAGTGTATTACAGCACCTCTGACCTCAATGTGCGCAATTTCTAGCCGGTGATCAAAACCAGTTTAGTCTCACAGATACGAGCCACCTAACAGGAACAAGACACATTCTCTTGTCTCGTCATACATTTGATTGTCGGTTTGCTTGCTCATATGCTGCTTTTCATTCTGTCTGCTTTTCTGTTTTTGCTTTTTTGTTTTACTTCAATCACGATTTGCATTCATCCTTTGACCTTGAGGATTCACCTTCACATTCACGTTCCTCATGTATGTTGTGAAATGCATATAAATTCCATGAACTTGGCGAGAATGCACCATAACTTTCCATCAAACTTCAGCTACGTATACTTAATTTTATAGGGTGACTAATAGTCGGAATCTGCCGCTTGTCGCTTCTAACTTGTTTGTATTTTCTGTTGTTGTAGTTGTTGTCTAACATCATTAATTCTAATTGAAAAGTTTTCTCGGCGGCTGCTGCTCTTCAGTGCTCCTCTGACAGCCAATTAAACATATTTTCCAAGTTGAAGTGGTGCCTACAGCTGCAGCAACAACGCCAGTAATAACTACTCAGGGAGCAGTTGCCATTGCGGTCAGGCAATAGCATTAAAAGCAGAAAAAACCCGCTATAAAATAAATTAAACTCTAAAGGAAAATTGTTGCTGCTGCTGCTGCGTCTACTGCAAAGGAAGCCAAGAGCGAAAAAAATGAAGAAAACAGTGTCAAGGTGACGTGGGAAAAAGCAGCAGCGGCAGCAGCCAAAGCCGCATCTGAAATTGGCAGCATTCACCGTATAAAGACTGCACGGCGGAAGGACATTACAGCTCACACACACACACACACACAGACGCGCTCGAAACTAACACACACACACACATGCATAGTAAATGAAAATTGAATTAAGTGCGGCTGCAAGCCACAAAATATACGTAGCGCTGATCCTGACCCCCAACACGTCTCCCGTAATTGAATTCAAAGGCAAATATACGCACGGCAGCAGCAAAAGCTCCGCCGGCGCTAGCAAACAAATGGGACCCAGGCACAGGTACACACACACATATAGACACACACACACACACACACCACGACACACGAGGAAAATGGAAAATTCTGCTTTTCCATTACCTATGGAGTACATGCGCCTGCTACGAATATTATTGTTGTTTTTGTTTATTTTTCTTTTGCCATTTTGTTTTTTGTTTCTTTTTGGGCGAGGATTATTTGTGTAACTAAACTGGAATTTCATATCGGGACAACATGCAGTTCCTCACAAGCACGTTATTTCATGCAAAGGCACAGTGGGGCAATCCTACGGTCATGGCGAACAAATACACTTCACTGCTGACGTCAGAGATTGCGCCAATGACATAAAAAAGACTGTGAATTTAAATTAATCGGGGAAATTAGCGGTTTCAGCCGAGTTTCAGCTCGGACGCCACTGATGAGGTCTCAAATGTCTAAGACTGCCATGATAGGCACTTGACACGATGAGGGCCTAAACAGAACACCCTCAATCCGCCTTCAGCGATGCTATTTAAACTATTTTGAGCGCAGTATGGGCTTTGACCGCGAAATGACAGAGCGGTTAGGAGGTCTAAAAGGGAGCCAATGGGGATGACTAGAAGCAGCAAGTGGACTTGATAAGATCTAATAGACCAAAACCAAAAACATGTAGGAAGGATTAGAAGGGGCACATGTTCTGTGAAAATATGTTATTACACTCAGATGGTATTACGCTCCGGTGATGTTACGCTTGTGTGCGCTGTGATGGCAGCGTCCACAGAAGAGCGAAATGGCGACAAATTTGTTTTTGTGTGCTGTGTTAGCAGTCAGAGAGAAGAGCATGCAAGCTTATATTAGGTTGTTATTTTCTTGCTGCGATATATGTGAGAGCTCGCAGCTGAATGCTTCAACATAGTGCTTCTAAAGAGAAAACCAACATCTAATTTCTAATATCTAACTTCTGAACTATAATATTAATTTTATGAACTTTTTCATTCTACATTTTTGCTTCAAGATTTTTTTACCTCTTATTGGTACACATTTTTAAAAACCGTCGGTTTCCACTGTCTATTTCATTTCTACCACTGTGCTGCGCACATTTCATCACGATGTTGCCGTTCGAAAAATGTACTGCATAATTGAATTTTTTTTCAGCACGTTCATTGCTCAGTTTGGTTACAACGTTTTCACGGCTGACTTCCAACCTCCACCACTATACAACTCTGGTCCCCCCAAACCTCACACAGAAAGCTCGCCAATTTGGTTGTCTATGCTCGTCGGTTTGCTCGGTAGTGCGTTTTCACTGTAATTGCGCTCTTAATCATTTCATCTTGTTAGCTTCCGGTCAGGTTAGTCATTTAGGCCATGTTTGCGAGTCTTTTAGCTTGTGCCAAGCTAAGGAGCCTCAGGATAACTAGCAAATGTAACCACGTGCTAAACATCTTTAGCAAAGCCTACAAACTGAATTGCACTCGGGCTAAACTGTAAAAAAAAATCGGTATATGTAGTTTTTTTGCACTACGCTTTTGGGTCGAAAGTGTATATTTGTAAATATGCTGCTTTTGTGACTAATCCTAGGGAATGAGATGAAATTAAGTTGAGTGGTTAGCTCGAAATGTCTTTTAACCGTTCCAAGCCCATACCTCTCTACCTCTACCTCTACCTCTACCTCTACCTCTACCTCTACCTCTACCTCTACCTCTACCTCTACCTCTACCTCTACCTCTACCTCTACCTCTACCTCTACCTCTACCTCTACCTCTACCTCTACCTCTACCTCTACCTCTACCTCTACCTCTACCTCTACCTCTACCTCTACCTCTACCTCTACCTCTACCTCTACCTCTACCTCTACCTCTACCTCTACCTCTACGTCTACCTCTACCTCTACCTCTACCTCTATGTCAAAAAGCAAATGGAAAAGAAGAAGAACCAAATAGAATAAAACACTGTAACTATAGAGTATTATGCACTTCACCGAATGTACCATTTGCTATTGCATGCATTTGAGCGAGTATCTAATAAGTGCAGAGTAACTTTAAGTCTTTAGATACCGACTGCAGCCTCTCTGTTAGCTGTTAGGAGCGTTGGGTAGGACATTTTTGCCTCACTGGTTTTTGCCAGTCACTTTTAATCGAAAGTTTTGCCAGTTCGCCTTTTTGAGGATGGGTTTATTTTTGCGGGTAGCTGCTTGTGTAAGCAGATTAAAAATGCCAAGAACTGGGCAGGATGTGGACATGTTTTGCTTTTTTGGACTTTTGCGTGTGGGTTTAAGCGGTTTATTAGCTGATTTAAATTAGAAGCACTTGTTGGACGTCAAGTTAACTAGTTAGCTTGTTGGCTGCCTAGCTTCTTATTTAATCATGACCAAATGTTGGCTTGTCGTTCTGCTGACGTTTACACAGATTTCAATTGGACCCTAATTATGTTGGGTTTTCGTTGGATGTATCAAAAGTTGTTTGTTTGCCTGGGACTTGGCTGCCAGTTTTTTAATTTATTTCTATATCTAAATAAAATGTGTTTAGTGCCCTGAAAAGTATGCTACAAATATTTATCATTCAGGTTGCCAACAAATTCATTCAGCGTCAGGCACTAAAAGGTCCCCAAGCAACTTTGCCTCATGCTGACGAAACAAAATTTGATTGCAAATCAAATTAAAATTGCAGCTGACAACTGTTGACGGCGTCACAGAGCCACAACAACAACAAAAACAACAGCAACAATTAAAACGACAACAAGTTCAATATTGATTTTAGTTGCCACATAATTGCAATTTGTTGTACAATGTTGGCAGCTGCTGATGAAGCATGCTTAATCAAACACAGAATCGACACTAACAATAGTAATCAGAGCTGCAAACCAATTTCGAACTGATGGAAGCTCCTGCTGAGTACCAAAAGGCTTTAGTTCCATACGAAGAATGAGAAAACGCAATTACACATTAAAGTTTAAAATTTGAAATTGTTGTGGTGAGATTTGCTTCGACTGACTTGCTCGGTTAAGAGCTTCACTCGAAATTGGGGTTTTACATGGTGGGGTGGGTCTAATGGTCTCGAAAGAATCCAGTGTCATTATAAGTCACCTCATACGACAAGCTTTGACCTGCTGAGGTGGTATTTTCTAACCCGCTCACCACACGGGAAATAAAGACTTAGTCGGCAGTAACTGGGGGCAATTAGGCGCCTCCTGCTCGACTACGCTGCATCAGTTTGGTATCCTGCATTTAGCGTTACCCAGTGAAGGAACCTTCAAATTATGCAGAATGTTGGCTTCAGAATTGCCACTGGCTGCTATGCGATTACATATGGGGACCATCTACACCTCCTTGTTCGGGAGCACTGACTTCTTCTTAAGCGAAAATTGCTCCTGAGCTCTGCCTAGAAATTTTAGGCTAACGACACATCAATAGCAGGTCCAATGTCCACCCATCCACCAAGTTTTCCGAAGTAATTTTCCAACAATTACACATAGCTTTACTTTCCGTTGAGCTATAAACTCAATTCTTTGTGAGTCCATAAACAATCCGTTGATCCCATGTTGCTGCTCGCAAGACCCAATCCAACACTGGGCACAAGAATCTCCAGTTGTACCCTTCAGAGAGGCAACTCCCAAGATAAGTGTGGATCTCGTAAGTCCAGACTACGGCATAGCACCACATGATAAACCACAACGACCTCACAATCCTCGACGGATCCAATCGAGTCATACGATACTCTAAGGATAATAAAACCAAGACGCTGGCAAAATTGAATTTTTTTTTCACAGTGTACTTAATTGGTTTCTTTGTGAATGCTGATCATGTGGTTATTAGCTAGCTTTGCGGTGCTCGCATAATCTCAACGCCATCATCTAAGCCTTACAGCTAGCAGAGCAGAATGAACATAGATGCTGCAAGGATATAAGAGCAACAACAACAACAAACACAACAATAAAAGCCAGCCAACGAGCTGAATGAGCAGTCATCAAAGCTTGTTATGAAAGCCAAGCCAAGCCAGTGCACAGAAAGGCGAGCAAGTTACGCCCATTTCTTGTTACCTCTTTGGGCAAGTCATTGTGTGTGAGTGTGTGTGTGAGTGTATGTTTTGCTTGTTATGTTACGGCTGATGAAAAGGCACTTACGCACAATTTTCACAATTCAAAAGCATTTATTGATTGCACTTTAAAAGCCGGCAGCAGCAGCAGCCAACACTCATACGCCACGTTGACCCAGCAGCAGCCTCAGAAGCAGCAGCAGCAATCTCGGTTTGTTGCCTGTCCCACATTTCTGTTGTTGCTATGCTACTTTACTCATCTCCTCTGTTTGTTGTCTGCCATTTTGTTTTCGGTTGTGTATGTGTGTGTGTGTGTGTGTGTGTGTGCGTGTGTGTGTGTGTGTGTGCGTCTGTGTGTTTGTTTGTTTGAGTTTATTTACTGCCATTGCCGTTTTGAAATTGAGTTTTTCTGGTTTTTGCGCCCAACGTTGAGGGTCACGACAGACGTTGAGTGAGCGCAAACGAAGGACGGACAACTTGTTCCTGCCCCGCAGGCACTTAGTTTAACTTTTTTACATTTTCAAGAGCCAATTTTGTAGCATGACGCGTGCATTTTCATGCCGTACGCATGCTTATGCGGAGCAGCATGGAATTGTTGCCACTGCCACAAGCCTCAGGCTTGCAACATGTAAATATGTAGCATAAACACACACACACACACATATTACGCAGCCAAAAATCAAAGTTCTGCAGCTTTTTGTTAGAAAATTTGTCGACTTGCTTTAAGGCATTTTACAGACGCTCTAATGAAGAATTACTTTTGGGTGGCAAAAAATTGTGTTAACGAAGTTTAAGATCTTTGATGTAGAGAGAAAAGCAACAGCATGAACTTTACAATTTTCAATTTTACTTTATGCAAGTGGCCTTGTCATGCCAAAAGTAATTAAGTATGTGCAAACTTTTCCAAAAATCGTGCTTATCGGCTGAGATACTACGATGTTCTTTATAAGTTTGCACTGCAAAAAGAGCAATGATGATGTGATAACGCTAATGAGGCCGATTTCGATAGTACATACGGACATTTGGACCAGTTGGAATCGGAATCCAAAGAAGGAACATGAATAAGTATCAGTTATTAGCTCTATGTATAGGGCCTAGTACTGTAAAGGACAACAAAGTTGCTGACACTGACCTCATCAGTGTGGCCTCAGGTCTAGTACGTTTACCTTAGACCAGATAGTACCACAACGCCAAATCGTAGAAAATCGACATTCACCATCGCTTGTCGAGCTCTGCGCATTCGATGGTATGTCGCTCTCTATAAGCGCTACGATGACATTGACATTGTCAAGCGTATAATCATCCAGCGGCTCCGCTGGGTGCGTCATATTTCACATACAGCTGGTGTAGGGATACGACGAAGGCGTACGCTGACTGCCTTTGGTACACCGATTGATATGATAATGTTGTTGGAAGTTAAGAAAAATCAGATAATAGATAGACATTTCGAAATTTAACAACATTCCCGAGCGGAAAACTTCTCAATTGAAATTTACCAAACTTACAGTCAAAGCGGCTAGCAGACTCAACAACAACGGAGTCTGGACGAACAAACTGGGGTTTGGTCATACACTAATAGCCGGTAAGCTAAGGGAAGAGTGTCGTCGGGTTTCCACACGAAAATCTACGCAATTCTAAATGCCGCGAGCTGAATCCATGAGAGAAAGTTGAGTGGGGTAGCTGTTGTGATAGTCAGGCTACGCTCAAGTCCCTGGAAAATTCCGCACAACATCAATCATAGTCAGCGAATGTAAGACCAGACTTAACATGATTTCACGTTATAACAAAGTCAGTCTACACTACAAAGTCAGCCTACAACGCTGGATGCCGCGTAATGGATGACGCATTTTGGGAACACACTCAGCTTGAGGGAAGTGTATACTTTCTCCTTACGACTTCCTACGGGAGTCAGGAAGATTGTGTCCATAGGGAGCCTTTATTGCCTTCTCTGTTTTCACACCCTTTTTCTTATTTCAACTGTCCTTTCTCTTTCTTAACTTCCTCGGTACAATGGGCAAGACTAACTGAGTGCTAAGGATGGTTTCAGCTCTCTTTGGTGAACAATCGCACTCTCCACAAATCTAATCTACGGACTTGAGAGAGAGGCATAAGAGAACATATTTTCGTTACCATTTTACCGTATGCTAGATTTAGTGTTTATGGGACCAAAAGAATTGACATAGAATTGCTCATTCCCGAAATGTTAAGGGCAGCCCTCGTTTGCCATGCAGTCTACAAATTCTCAAATTCCCAATCCTAGTTTGCGTTCTATACAAAACTTGTAGACAACTTTTCAACTCAAGTTGCCAACAAAAGTAAATCTTTAAGACTCACAAAAGTGTAGATGTTTTCAGCAATATATGCAAAGTATCTTTTATATGCTGCATAATAGTTGGCGCATCCAACTGTAAAGTCTCAGAATCTTACACACCAGATGACAATAACTATACCTAAAACTATGCGTGGCTGCTGACGCATTCATCTCGACTTGTTTGTTGATGACACTGATGATGATGATGATGAGGATGTTGCAGCTAGCTAAATTTGTGCGCAAGTTGGAATGAGTGACTTTAGTTGGTTACTAAACTGTCAGACACACACACATGGCGATATAGACGCGCTTTCAAATGAAACACAACCTATACAAGTAGGGAGGCAGTGTTGGCGGCGGCAGCGGGAAAGACAAGTAAATGCCGGCAGCTGCTCAGGTCAGACGTTCGAGAAGAAAAGAGACTAACCGGGAGGGGCAGCATCAGCTGCGGAAACTGACTGGAAGGAAATGTAGGAAGGAAGTCAGCTAACAAGCCCAAACAATACGCTGTGTAAAAAATGAAAGAAACTTTCGCCTGTCGAGCCCGCCGTTGTTATAGACGGCGGAGTCCTTGTCTGTAGCTCGGCTAACCTAATTTGAAAAATGCGCTAAAAGTTTCAAACTGACAGACTTTGGCGTTGACGGCAACGCCGACTGCCGCAGTGAGAGCGACTTTGGCAGCGCAGTCGAGTGGGAAAAATGAAAATTTCCAGCAAGCGGTTGCTTTTCTTCTTGTTGTTGATATGAAAAATTGCTCATCAAAGGATACAGCAGCATAGAATGAATGAAACAAACTAAGTGCTTACACATATATGCATATAGGCAAATGAACACAGTTTAACATATGTGCCAAGAGGCGTGGCTTTTTGCCATAAACAAGTCGTCGTTGTGCTCCTAAAATGCTGCTCTGGCGCACTTAATTCTGCGGCAAAATGTCTACAAAGATGCCAACACGACTTGAGCACACACACACTCAGCATATGTGTGCCCCATGTGTGTGCTATAAAAATCATGAGCAAAGCTGCTTGCGTTGATTTTGGCGGGCACGGAATTCACGATTTTAGGTCATATGTCTATGGCCTATCTGAAGTGTCACTAAAGGAAGTTATTGCTACAATCTCAATTCACAAAAATACGACTAGTCGTTATAGTCGTACCATTAAAAAAGTGTCAACAGTCATTGAAGATATTATGCTCTTAGAGCTTTGGTGTGAAATGTGTGCAAAAGTATCGTTATGAATGTGTTATGTCAGATTATGGTGACGAAAAGCTGAGTATTACACGATTTTCAAACTTTGAATTACTCGATATGAGTTATAGGCGCTCTTGCAAGCTTAAGGTAAGCGGAGTAGATAATTCAAACGCTATTAGCTCCTTGATTTGAAAGCATAAGTTGTGCTTTTTGCGCTCTTTTAAAATACATGATTTTTCTGCATCACATATACATATAGGGGTTTAAGAGGCTCGTATAGCTTGGGTTAATCAATAGCACTAAAAAGTTAGCACCTCGCATATGAGCAATTGTTTTACAAGCCAAACACTCATTTCGATTTCAGAATCTATAACTTAAATGTGTTTTTTACTTTAACAGAACATCTCTTCTTCTTCTTAACTGGCCTTAAAAGCCCGTTACCGGGTTACGGCCTGATGTATTTCTTTCATTGGAATTAGGGTTTAACCTACACACAACCCTTTTAAGACCCAGGGTGGCTCAACCCCAACGACAAGCTTGGAACTGCTGAGTTGATGTTCTCTAACCCGCTCACCACACGGGTTGTTTTCATCTCAGATGAGGAAAAAGTGCTAAAGTTATGATTCGGGTTTCAAGCAAGAAAATAGAAAAATAAATTTTTTGAAACGTGTTCGGTCTGCTTCGGTAAGAATCTCGTTTGCGGTTCTAATTGAATCTTTAAAGCAATTCTTCAAAATTTACACTATTTGAAACATGTTTTAAAACAATAATTTTAACTGATTTCTCAGACACTCTACACAAGGTTTAAAGTTAGTTTGAATTAAAAAAGTCTTTCCTTCTTGGGATGCCTGGCAGTTGTGAAACAACAAAATTGAGGTTTATTGAACGAATTTATAGTTAAAGAAAACCAATTCAGGGATATACTAGCGCCACCTAGGGTGTGCCAACTATCGAAAAAAACAACAACAAACTTCTATAAACATGAGGGTGAGCTATACACAACACAGCCGGGAATCAAACCTTCGATATTTGCAAGCAAACCTTTTAGTCAGGACTTATTGACTCTTGCAAACGAAGGATGATGACCAACCAGCCCAAGCTAAATACTTCAAGCCATCGTCATCACAAAAAAGAAGAATATATTTGGCAATTTTATAGTCAATATGGATACCATCGAAGAAGCTATTAGCGCAGTCGATGTGAAAGCTGCGATCTGTGGGAGACTGTCTATCGTCAAAACAGTTTTGAGCATGCAAGTCAAAGAGGATTCAAAATAGTTCGTAAGCTCAAGACTTTAAGACCTCTTTTTCGTCAGCAGCAGATTTGTCTTTGGGAAGCCCCTACTCAATATGGTTGTCATCGAACAAGCAATTGTTCTGGTCTGTTTGAAAGATGCCTTCTATAGGATATCGCGAAGACTGTTTCAAGAATGGAAGCCAAAGATGAAAAAATCCAAGCTGAATTCTTAAAGCCATTACTTTTTTTTCAGAAGAAGAAATGCTTTTGGATAGCTTTTAGGCAATATGGGTTTCATCGAAGAACTAATTATCAGAGTCTATTCAAAAGCTGCTTTCCACGGCCATAGATGTTTCACATCTAAACAGTAAACGATTTGTTCATCCTAAAAAGAAGATCATTTATATTCGCTTTGATATTTCATTAGCCAAAATTTATACAGAATCGTCTACACGCGTCTCAACACATTCGGCGTGAAACGACCTTTCTGTTGTCTTTGAGTAAAGTATAAATGGCTTGCGCTCCTGAATAGCACTTAGAGTACTTACATATATAGAAATACACTAGAAAATCTTAGTGCGTAGCTGTATAGTAAGCTTTATAAGCTTTGGATTCCACAGTTGTCCTAAGCTTTTCGCAGTCCGTCTCACTTAATAGTTCCCCATAACGAATCGTCCGTGAGAATTCCGCCTACGTTGCAGCTGTTAATACAAAGTGTACTGTTAGGTCACGTGAACGATAATTTTAAGTAAACAACAGAAACATTAAATCAACAAAGTTCTGAACGCTTTTGCTTTTATGACTTTAGAAGGAAGCATTTTTGAGATCTTTCAAGCGTGTTTCATCAACGTGAAAGTTTGCTTTTTTATTAAACTTTTATAACAGTTGGAAGATGAATGAAAATTACTCAAAATATGATTTTCACAAATCAAGGATGCACCATAAAGTGGCCATTGTCCATTTTCCAACTGTTGCAGGTTCATATTTCCATACAATTACGCAAAGTTACGTGCATCGATTTGTCGTCACGAATATATTAATATCTTCTACACTGCAGAAAATGATGTTCAAGTGCGTCAAACAAAAAAACATATGTCTAAAACATACCTTTCCCGTAAATTTTGGGTCGCTGATTTCAAATCCGGAAACCATTTTGGATTTTTTAGCACCGTTTTCGAATTATCGCTATTCGAAATTCAAAATTCGAGATTTCGAAAGTTGCGAAGTCAGTTAATCTCATATATCTTGGAAACCTTACACCCGATCGAGATTGAATTGTGACTCGAATTGAAGATAATTGAACATTAAATCAATGTTTTCCAGACAGTTTTGGTCTAACTTGATTTCATTGCAAGTTACAGGGCAATGAACTACAATTTTTTTTTTCGAAAATTTTTAAATTTTTCTTTTGAAAATTATTTTTTTTTCGAAAACTTTTGTGCGAGAGAAAAAACAATACAAAAACCTTGGAATTAAACATACCTTTTCCGGTAAACTTGGCGTCGCTGATTTCACTGATTTGATCTTGAAATCGTTTTCCCCGGATTTAAAATCAGCGACTTAAAGTTTATGGAAAAAGGTATGTTTTAGTCATATGCCTTTCATTTAGGTCAAATTTGTTACATATGTTAGTGTAATCTTTGGGTTCCTAACATGTAACTTTGCTGTACTACTCAAAGTATTACTGGTTTTGAAGTCTTGACACGATTACACGTAAACAATGATTTCACATTTGTAAGATTGGAACAATCTTTTATATGAGATATTTATGATTCTTGTTACCATTATTCTATATGCCATAGTCCGCAAGGAAGGGGAAGTTAAAGTATCCATATTCTCAAGCGCTACAGTTTACAAATGGAGCAATCTTCATCATAATCATCAATCAAAATTTTGCAATGGCTTCGCAAAATCTACGTAGGGTTCCTCTCTCTCGTTAAATTAAACTTAACTGGGTTATATACCTACACTAAAGTGTTGGTCTAAAAAGCAGGAAAAAATTCATCTTATACTTTTAAAGAAAATGTCTTGAAAATAACTCTTCAAAAGTGCATAAAGCATGGATTCAACCCAAACTTATTTCGGATACGGTTACGATTACGGTAGTACAGGTACTCCTGATACAGTAAACGGTTTTATTTCGGTTTTCTTTTTTAATAAAATCGGTTTCTATTTGATTCACCGATATTTGTTTCGGTTTACCGGTTATACCCGTTTCTATACAAAAACCAAAGAGCATGAAAGTAATAGAGTGGAATCCTGAACCGTAAGGTTCTTGAATCTCTGGTATAAAGATATGTGCACTAAGGCAAAAGTATAACTGTTATAAAGTCTTTCAAGATAGAAACCTTCAGCACGATTATTGCGAACTAGGACCCCCTATTTTATATTGATTGCTTAGTGAAATTAGTTTGAACATACACAACCCAAGACATATTTTAAATTTGTGCTTAACAACTGCCCTTTAGACCAAGTTACTAAGATATTTAACCCTTAACAAATAAATCTTGCAAGTTTTACGTCATTCAAATATGCAACCTCGAAGCTGGAATAGAAAATAGCTAAATAATTAAATTCAAGCACTTAAAAATCTATAAATTGTATTCAATTTCAATGCACGTTCGAAATCAATACACACACGTACATATGCACTAACAAAATGGCATCAACACCACAGGCCATAAATTTAGTGTCGAATTTGGAATTAATGAAGCGAAATACACTCACACATGAATACTAATACTATGCACAAGCTCAACTTGAGGTGTTTTTAATTAGAACACTTTTGCTCCAGAGCACATAAATAAGCACTGACATTAGAACATTCGAACACCAATGCAATCTGTGTTTCAGTACTTGTAAATTATGTTTAACGTGGCGCTTTCCAAGTCGATAATCCCATTGACCCCTAAATAAATGATTGATGTTGTGAAACTGCCGAAAAATGGGGTCTTAATAGGCGAATAAATGTTTAAGATTTTGAAAATTGAAGGATTTTAATATGCTTTATTCAATTTTGCATTCCTAATTACTAATTTCGAGTAGATTTTCTTTTCCTTTTATAATATATGTTTTACTATTAATTACCTATTACCAAAGAATTACTTCATTAGCGACAACGATGAACTGCTTATAAACGATTAATTTAACAAGAAAATTCGAAATTAACCTATCGGTTTAGATATCACTGGACAGTTTTGACCTAATTTTTTTTGCAAGTAGATTTCGAATGCCCTTAAAGACATTTCTGACTATATGATAACCAGTCGGACTTGGCACCATGAAAAAGGTACTTCTTGCACTGTTCTTTTGTCATGCAGAAGTACATTCCAAAATCGTACCTTTTTCTTCCATTTTAACATAGGGGGTGCTGCTTCGTTAGTCTTTCGGGTTTCCCTTCATATTTTGCAAGAAGCGTGAAAGGAAGAAGTGCCAAATGCATGTAGTGTAACATGTCAGTGTTCAAGTAAGGAAGTAAAACAAAAACGATCTTTTGCATTGGTGTTCACTTTGGTGTACACTTTGTTTTGGCCTTTTGAAACTCCTAGTGAGCATCCGTTGAGTAATCGTAAAACAAATAAACTTCCCTTTTTTGGGATTCAATTGTATATGAATACAATTTGTTAGTACAAATTTGACGCGTTTCATGTGAATGTCACACTTTTTTGTTTTTTGTGTTTACAAGCCCATATTTTCCAAACTTATAAAGATATCTGACTGAAGTAAGTTCTTTTTGATAAAGAATTTAATTATTAATACTTCGAAAAAATAATTGTCTTTCTATCTGCTTTAGTTTTAGAATAACAATAAAAACTTTTCTTGTTTCACTTGAACTAGACTTTTAAAATAAGTTTTATTCTAGAAAAAAGAAGTTTGTTTATATGCTGAACACACTTTTTGAAGAATGGAAGTTTGCATGTATCGCTGCTTTTTAGCCTTCTATGGAGTGAAAAAAGATGGTTGATAACGATCGTCATAGGAGAAAGGAAATTTTCATGTATTGCTGCATTTTAGCAGTCTCGCTCAGTGTAAAAAGAACGTAGTTCCATTGTTCATGGTTCTATTTGCTGTTCTGTCATAGTGAAAAAGAATTTACTTACTTTTCCGCTGTAAATAGAAGCGTGCCAGAAGGCATTCATTTGTGAAACACGTTCTGTTTTGTATTTCGCTTGAAATTCGGCTTAAAAATACACTTTTTGGGTTGAAATTCGGTTGAAAGTGAAATATGAGCAAAAGTACGGCCGTTGGGCTAAAACAAATTTTTCCTGGAATCCTCACTGTGAGCATCACCTAATTGGATGGCTACTTTGGTGTGGGTGTAAATATGAGCATGATTTGACATTGATTTGATTTTGTTATTGAGCAACAAATTTGACCAACATGAAAGGCCTATGGCTAAAACATACCTTTTCCGGTCAAGATGTTAGAGTCTCACAAACTTGTAATTGTGTTGCAAAAGTGGTGTTCAATGTGCTCGTTTTTCTCTTTTTTGAAGTATTTCTGCAATAGTTTGTACTCTTGATCGTCACTGACGGTAGTTAGCACACACCGTGGGGTCATCCTTCTTGAGTATAGGGCATCATCGGGTATGCTCTCATCAAGCTATATACTGCAAAAAAGCTGGTTTTGGTCATCCTAAAATTGGGGTTTTATGTGGTGGGACCCACCTTTGACTTGCTGAGGTTGTATTCTCTAAACCGCTCACCACACGGGGAAACACTTTCATATCTCAAATTATACTAACAGCTGTTTATTGACTTTCCACTGACTGCAAGGATAAAGGTGGAAAATCAATAGCACTTCATTACTTTCGGTTTGGCGTATCTCTTTCAGTAACTCATCACATATTCTATATATACATATATGTATATGTAAGCACAACAATAGTTAGTTAATATTTTAATTAAAAATTCAGTGTCAGGTCAAAGGGCATAAATATTAATTACTAATCACACACATTGTTCGAAAACAAGTCACTTAATATCTCCCTCTCGCTCTTTCTCATCTACAGGCTAACTAGGATGTGTTATTACCTTGTTCGCTGAACTTGATTGTTGTTGTGATGAAGTCATGTAGAATTAATAGCTAGCAGCAAGCCAACAACAACAACAACAACTACAACTACAACAAGGGCGCTCCACAGCCCATAGGCAAAAGTTAATTAATGCTGCGCCAATTTCAGCTGCAACCAATTTCTAAAAACGTAGGCGAAGTGGAAATTAAGGGCGTGGCAGCAAACACAAACTCAAACTCAACCTCAAGCTGAACGGCGACACTCGACACTTGGCACACTCGAAACTATAGCAATAAAAGTTTAAACAAAAGTAATTAAAAGCCAAAAAACGACCAAAGCTCATACACACTCACAGACACTCGTAGAGGGAAGACCTTCAGCTGGCGCTATGCGTAGACGACTGTACTGAGTGTGCGAACTGTGGCCAGGGAGCTGGAACCACCACCCACCAAGGAGTAGCCGCCTGTGCATGGCCAGACGCCAGTTGGTGCAGCTGTTGTTGTTGCTGTTGCCAGCCACAACAAGCTAACCGAAACGGGTTTTGGGAGGAGGTCGCAACTGGTACGACGACAACGACGACGACGACGACAACGGCCACAACATGCAGAAGGAGAACAATGTGACGGCAGAGAACTGCCAGTTTGTGGGACCTTATCGCTTAGAGAAAACCCTGGGCAAGGGTCAAACGGGTAAGATAGCTACTAAATATCTTAAGCAATTGTTTGCAAATCATTAAGGATTATTTGAAATTCTTTGCAGGACTTGTTAAGCTCGGCGTGCATTGTGTGATTGGCAAAAAGGTGGCCATTAAAATAATCAATCGCGAGAAACTCAGCGAATCGGTGCTAATGAAGGTAAGTAGTTGTTGTTCCTTCAGTAAAAAAACACATAACATTGTTCAAGGACATCCAGTGTTGCCTTATGACATGGCAGCTCAAGTTTTTCCTTTTATTATTTGGCATTTTGTTGTTCTTCGACTCTGTGAAAAAAGGGTAATAAAAATGGTGACAACAAAACTTATATGCTTGTATGTGTATCTGTCTATGTGTGTGTGTTTTAGCCTGAAGCTATGTCAGAACTTTTCAGTCAAGTTGATTGTTGACCAGCTAAATTGTCTGGTAACAAGCTGCCCCAATATGATAGCTCAATGTTGTAAGCTCCATAACCGCACTGCGTTTAGAACACTAATTTGAACAAGTTTTCTACTTGCTCCAATTTGCTAATAACAAGCTGATTGTAAGCTTTTTTCAGGTTTTGCGGATACGCTTTTAGTTCCAAGTTGCGAGTTTTAGAAAGTTTAAAGTGTGTTTCGTGGAAGAGGTTAGCTAGTAACTACGACATAAGCGAGGAAATTGTTACACGATTTGTGTGTAAGCAGCAGCTATTACGTTCCAATAGACAACAGACGCCAATTCCACAATCAATACAATAGCTGCGGAGACGAAAAAATAACTCTTAGATTCGTTGACGCGAAAACCCCAGCCAGAAGGAAAGATAGAAACGACCAACTGCTTCCATCACATTAAGCCAATTCCATGCCCTTCAACAAGATTCGAGGCTATTGAACTACGTTGATGAATTTCCAGCTCTTTCATCGAAGTATTGGAAAAATTATAACTGAGACGGCGACAAATTGCTGTTTGGTTGCAATTTGGATTCAACATGGACAAGTCTGGGTGTGTTGAGTCTTTGGGAACTTGTATCTCAAAAAGAGTCAAGAAAAATATTAATTTAAACGTTGAAGCTGAGCTCTATACTAGTATTGCTTATTCCCACCTGGTCATAACAACCCCTTAGCGGCTTACCACTTGATGTAAAGCACTCCTTGAGGCGCCTTTGGTGTGCACGTGCCACCAACCAGTCAGTGATACCAAAGTTAGTTAGTAAGCTCTCTACCTGCTCCTTCGAACGCAGAAAAGGCTAGCTACTCTGTTGCCTGCCTTCAACAGCCGCATTGAAGACGATTTTGGCAGGAGCTTCTGCGATCCACGACTTTATGAATGAACCGAATGCCAAGGACTCCTGATAAGTATTTTCTTCGGCAGAAGAGGAAAGATCTGTGATCCACGACTTTATGAAAGAACCCAATGCCAAGGACTCCAGATAAGTATCTTCTTTGGCAGAAGAGTAAAGATCTGTGAGCCGTTGTTAGATTTATCATGGGTCACAATACATTAGGCCCACACTTGGCTAAAAGGGCCTCGTTGACGATGCAACTTGCGCGGCCTGGCTTAAAGAAGTAGACTCCACGGACCACTTTCTGTGTTACTGTCCTGCATTTGCAAGAACTCTCCCCTTAGGAAGTCTTCGCGGCAGCTACGGAAGCAGGGAAGATTGTGTCAAAAGGGAACCTCAAAATTTCAACCGTCCTTGCTCTCTTTTACCTGCCTCCAGCGGATATGGAGGACATTTCAGCATCAATCTGCGAGTCCAACCGCTGTGTCCCGCTACTCGAAGAAAGCATATACCTTTTCTTGCTCTCATTTACAACCAATAGCCGTAAGGGCCTCAGTTACTGCTCGCTCAGTACTACGAAAGATATTCATATCATCTGCGTAGGCGAGCAACTGCGTTCTCAATATTGTTGCCTTTCTCACTCTACGTCCCAAAGAAGAGGTCGTAGGACAAGGTATCGCCTTGTCTTTGTTTTATTTACCGCTCGGTATCAAAGTGTTTGGAGATGTTTTCTACTGTTGCTCGTCATTCTGCAAAGTCGCACCAACTTTGCTGTCTAGCTAGGCTGTCAAGTGCTGGGGGGTGTCGATTTCGTATTCTTGGCTCTTTTACAGGATTTGACGTAGTTTGAATATGTGGTTAACGGTGGACTCACATGGACTAATGCCACACTGACTAGGTCCAATCAGTTCTTTTGCGAATGACGAATGGACAAAATCCGCTCGATAGGGACTAAGAAGCACCTGACAGAAGACTGATGCCATGGTACTATGAGATACCGCCAGTCTTGAATAACTGCGTAACTATTACTTGTTCATGGTTATGCAGCGGTATATTCACGTCGTCGTCTATCATTGGGGACGTCGGGAATTTAACAAGCATCATTAATCCCATTATCGCCCGATAAGTGCTTCCGCCAGAACCTGCACCCTGTGCTACCAGATTTTTGAGGATGACGCACTGGTTTCAAATCCTTCAGTCATTGACTTTTTGGAAGAAGCTCCTAACAGCATTCCTGCTGCACACCTCTATCATCTTTGTACACTACCTTCTTACAAGACGTTCCTTGAGCTTCGATAAGAAAGAACAGAAAAATCACAAACTGCACTTTGAAATAAATGAAAATATTAAGGAAAAGTTGCAATATTACTTATTACTCAAAGAAGTTTGATAAAGTGTCATTCACTGTTTTGCTCAAAAGCTGCAATTTGTCCGCCATTAAAGAAGGCACGGAACAAGTACAAAGAAAAAACTCCATAAAATGAAAAAGTGACTTCCAAAAAAGGAACAAAAACTGTGACACTTCAGTGAGACGCCGTCCGGCGCATATATAGGGCAATCGAGTGCAAGGTGAACAGGCCATGCCATACCATGTCATGCGCCCGCGAGTGTGCAAACAGCTGGCGGGGATTGCGTGTCCAAGCGGCCAAACACGCAAAGACATTGTCAAAAGAGTGTCGATGCAGGGCAAAGCGGTGTAAGGACAATGGAGGGCCATTTACATTTCGAAGCATAAAAGGAAACCTGAATGCTTGGAATGCTTTTTCAACATGCATAGTAAGCGTAGATGTGTCCAGGAGATAGAGTATCTGGGTTGAAGCGTGTGAGAGCATGTGTGTGAGATAGTTGCCATGGCGTGTTTTTGTAAGCCTTGTCGATAATCACCAGCAAATGATATTAATGATTATTGCCGAGGCAGAAGAGTTCAGCACTGAAAATTTGCTTGCGCAATGCACACATAAACCTGTATGTGAACGTGTATTTGTGCGCACATGTGAAAAGTGTCATTTGCGAACAAATTGAGTTGTTGCTCATTAATGTTTCCCGTAATGTCATCGTTTCCTTCTTTTGCTGTCTCCATTCAAGGTTGAACGTGAAATTGCCATAATGAAACTAATCGATCATCCGCACGTACTCGGTCTGAGTGACGTATATGAGAATAAGAAATATTTGTATTTAATCTTGGAACATGTATCCGGTGGCGAGCTCTTTGATTATCTTGTCAAGAAGGGACGCCTGACGCCCAAAGAGGCGCGCAAATTCTTTAGACAAATAATATCTGCTCTGGACTTTTGTCACTCCCATTCCATATGGTAAGTAGTGCTTCATATTCAAATATTCAAATGCAATAAATCTTGAACCGTATCTAACATGTTGCAGCCATCGTGACTTGAAGCCGGAAAATCTGCTGCTGGATGAAAAGAATAACATTAAGATAGCGGACTTTGGCATGGCATCCTTACAACCAGCTGGCAGCATGCTGGAGACCTCTTGTGGCTCACCGCATTATGCGTGTCCAGAGGTTATACGGGTAAGACCAAGTGAAAAATGGCTATAAAATTTGCTGCTCTTGTCAATTTGCATGGCAATGAATAGAGAGCGAGTGGGATAGATAGTGTGAGAGAGAGAGAGAGAGAGCGGGAGGCACAGCAGCTGAGAGCAAAGAGATATTTGTCTTTTTTTGGAACTCCCTTTGTGCATAAACGTCAATCAAGTCAAACTTTTACCACATTTTCGTATGCGACTGATACGTGGATAAGCTGTGGGATGCAAATAAATATATATATATAGCTTTAAACACTGAGAAAAAAAACTATGAGTTGGACTCATAAATTTGAAAACTCATAATTTTAATGCCGATTTGGCCCAAGAATTGTAGAAAAAATAACAGCGCTAAAATTAGATTCGAACCATTCCTGTTGCAATCTGTAGTTCCATGGTGTCGAATGTGACAGTCGTCAACGTTTAAGATGGCTTAAAGTCAAAGTAAAACTTTTTTTAATTCTTTTGTTACTTGAAATAATAGCACTTTGGTAGCACTTTACTGTGGTAGCTTGATTCCAAGATATAAGAAAAAAGTTGATTCAAACTTGACCATCTATAGAAATGCAGAAGTTAGAGCAATTAATGAGTAAAATGAAATATATCATTGAAATTCCTTGCTGTTATCAATAACAAAATGAGAATAAACCATGCTAAAGGAAATGTAAAATTTACCGTTAAAAGAACAAAATTTTGTTTTTCGATCGCGCACGAGACAGTCGATTATCGATAATTACCGCTGTTATCGATCGCGCACGTGACTTTAGCACATAAACACCTTCTGCTGTTATCAATAACAAAATGAAAATAAATAATATTTTTCGATAGCGTATGTGACATTAGAACATAAGCTAAAGAAAATGAAAAATTTATCAGACGGTAACGTTTTTTTTTTTAATAACTTTTAATGTTTCGTTTACTGTTCTGTAGAAATATTCATCTGCTGTTTGATGAACAAAGATTTACAATTATTTTAAAGGCAAGAACTTCAAAATTGACAGAATGTTTCCTGGAAAATCATACTTTTTCCTAAGTTTTTTTCTTTCGAATTTTTTCTACTATTTAGTAAAGCTTCATATATACATGGTTACATGGTTCACAGTTAACTCCTTTTGATTTGTGTTTTCCAAAACTAAGTAACATTTGAATTTTATGAAATCGTTGGGTGTAGCCACCCGATGGTGCTGGAGCTCCAGTAATCCCACTACAAAGTTTTGATCTAAGTTTTTTATCAAAATCATATTTTATTGAGGAAAACTAACTTGTTTTTGAAGCTTAGTTGGAATCATTTTGTTACTGGTACCAAGTTTTGTTCAAATTGGAACGCTATATCATGTGAAGAACAATATTGGTTCTTAAGCGATCTTAACGCAATTCATCATAAAATTATGTGTTTATTAGTCGAATTTGATCAAAAAATCATTCCCACTGACTAAGGAACTCAATACACATGTTTCGGGGTGATTTACATATCACTTAGAGGTATTTCTCTTGGCCTTTAGGTGGTGTCATTGTAGATAGGTCGAATTTGTGGCATAATTCAAGCAAATCCCTAATGCATTCAAAAGAGTAATAAGTTCGCAAAACCCAAATCACATAAGAAGCTTCCTTCTTAATTCTAGCAAAACCATTCTAACCACAAAATGCTTAAAGTTTTTCTCAGTGCATGCAAATTTCGCGTATGCAAATGTCTTGCAAAGGCAGCGAGCGATGTCGTTCTTGTCACTGCATAGTCATGTGCGCATATGATTTCCCATCAGAAGCAGACACATCCTTGCACGGTATACAACAACTACAGAATCCCTATTAAACCCAAACCCTAACGCCAGATTTAGGGGTAAAAGCACGGCAATCTGCATGCTTCATTTCACTCACGCAGTAGCTGTAGTTGGAGCTCCATGTTATAAATTCAAAAGTGGGGAATTTAAAATATTTCCATGCCGTTATACATTTCCTAGGGCCATAAATCCCGCTCCTGCTTTGCCAAACAACTACGTGAGGTTTGATTCTAGACGCTTTGCGACCATGCATGACTGGCTGGATGGATCCTATAGATACATTTTTATAAATATTCAACAGATACAAGTGCACTGACAGGACGACAGTGATTGCAGCTCGGGCTTAATTGATGTGCATGTTATGGCAGACATATTTGGGAGTTGCATTAATTGAAATGGGCGCTGTCAATTAACATTAAAGCGAAACGTTTGTACAAAAGATACACGAGTTGCATTCCAACGTCAGCTGGAACCTCTCATAGAACACTTTGAGCAAGAATGCTTACATCGAATCTTTAAACACGCTTTAGAGTTGACTTGCATTTAAAAGTGCGTTGAACCGAAGTACAATCCATGACAAGTGAGTGATTCTTCTAGGTGGTGCGTCAGGCAAAGAAACCTCCAGCAGGATTTCGCCCAGTATATTTCGTAGTCACTCAATCTAGAGCTAAGATTAGGTGTTCTTGTACATATAGTCTAGCCTTAGATTTGGGCTGATTACTGTGAAAAAGAAAACAAACAAGACTGCGAACGCAGTTTTGGGTTATGGGGAATAGCTTAAGTAGGAAATGACCACTTATTATACCTTGGGACGCGCGTAAATTTCTGATATTTTATGCATCTTATGAAACACTGGAATAAATAACTATGAACACAAAATTCAACGAGAGATCTATAGCGTGTTTTAAAAGAGGTTTCAAATAAAACTAAAATTCATATTATGAGAATTTGCAGAATTGTCAAAGAACTCGCCTGCAAATCCCGTCTTTAGAAGAAGATTATAAATTATATTTTTTCCCAAAAATGCACGTAGTCTGGCAACGCCTATTATTGGCAGCCCTCTCAATAGATGAGACACGTGTCACAATTGGTATCAATATCCGCAGCTGAACTTAGTATAAGGAGGAGGAAGAGAAAGAGGCAAAGGAAGGGGAACAGGAATGGAAATGGGAAAAAAAATGATATACTCGAGTGTAGCACGTGGGACAGCGAGCGTAACGAGCAGGGAGCGAAGCCACCTGGTGATATGCATATGAAATCATTTCACTGTAATGCTGAACATGTTTCATTAATTTGGAAACGACTTTTTAGAAAGATATATATCTATATGCTTGTTTTCCGTATTTCCCGTGAGTTTTCTCAATAAAAGTGTTTTATTTTTATCAAACTCCCGTCAACAGTTATACATTCTTTTATTTGCTTCAATTTTCTTCGAAAGTGTGAATTTAGTGCTTTTTTCACTATTCGCTCTAAGTAAGTGCAAGTAACTTGCAGTCATTGTGCCACTTATTGGCCAGAAAGTCAATAACCGCCTAGTTTCCACTTACGACAACACGTCAATGGACGTCGAATGTGGTAAGAGAGCCGTAAAAGCAAGTTGCCACTGACATTTCGAGTTGGTCAGTTAGAGTTGAATGACTGATTGACATGATTGAAAATAGCAAGAAGTTAAAGCAAGTTTATAAATTAGTCAATACCCTAACATTATGCAAAGGACAAAGGGTTTCCTATAAACAAAGGGCAGATAACGTTATTCAATGCCGACCAATATTCCTAATCGAATCTCACAATGTGGTAAAAAAAAAGAAATGGAAAACCAATCGAAAAGCAAACACATAAATATCGAAAGGACAACATGCACGCATAACCACAAGAACAACAAAAAAAAAGTGGAAAAAATCGTCACAATTTCTGAAATTTTCCTTCTTTTGTTTGTGTCATATTTATAGGGTGAGAAGTATGACGGGCGTAAGGCGGATGTCTGGTCATGTGGGGTTATACTGTATGCGCTGCTGGTGGGTGCGTTGCCCTTCGATGATGACAATTTGCGGCAACTGCTGGAGAAAGTGAAGCGTGGCGTCTTTCATATACCGCACTTTGTGCCACCAGATTGCCAGAGTTTGCTGCGTGGCATGATAGAAGTGAATCCGGATAGACGTCTAACGGTGAGTCATACCAGTTTTGGGGTTGGGCAATCACACATATATGTATCGGATGCAACAAACAGTCGAACAATTGAATGTTTGTACTGTTAATGTGTGTGTGTGTGTGAGTCATATTCCAGCTGCAACCCCCAAAAATAAGCATAAATCCGGTTTTATGTGCGCCCATTTTTGGGTCAACTTGCTTGTTGTCACAACAAATGTACGCCGCCCTTACCCCTAGGCAACCTACCCCGCGCTGAGTTCATTATTTGCTCTTATGCTAACCTTTTTTTTTTTTTTGGTTGTCTTGTTAGTTGGCCGAAATAAATCGCCACCCTTGGGTCACTGCCGGCGGCAAAGGTGAACTGGAGTTGGAGCTGCCCATGATGGAGGTGGTACAAACACATGTAATACCTACAGCTACGGCTGTAGATCCGGATGTGTTAAATGCGATTTGTTCACTGGGCTGCTTCAAAGAGAAGGATAAGCTTATACAGGAGCTGTTGAGCTCCAAGTAAGTATGGGGCATGCCTAACTAGATTTATATGTGTTGACATGGCGTGCGGCCAATTTTCCGTAATTACGTTTATGCAAATGTTGGCCGTAACTTCATTTTTGTGTACTCATTTTTCATTCATTCAAATAGCCACAATACCGAGAAGGTCATTTACTTTCTGCTGCTGGAACGCAAGCGCAGGCGACCGGCGCTGGAGGACGATGAAGAGATTGCACAGAAGTCACGCAGTGAATTGGATGCGGTTGATCCGCCACGCAAACGCCTGGATACCTGTCGCATAAATGGCACCAATGCGCCTAGTTATGGCCAAATTTCAGAGGGCTCACCCTTGACGCCGCGACGACAAGCCTTCAAGTAAGTTTCTTCTGCCAATAAACACTTTGCAGCCTATCATGCTAATGGTAACTTCTCTCGCTCTCGCCCAGTTTCCGCTCGTATAGTAGCACTCGGAATCATCAACGACGCTCACCCACAACGGTTTCATCGTCGGTGCGCAGCTCTTCATATCACAGTCCCACGCGTTGCAACTCGCCGATGAGCTCGGCGCAGCAACAGGCCAATGCCATATCGCGTCCCTCCTCGCCGGCAGCCACAACACGCCACTCCACATATGGCAACGCGGACCGCGATCGTTCGGGCTCCATACATCATCCCTCAGTCAGTCGTACACCCTCGCATAGCTCACAGAAGAGCATTGAAGGCACGAACAGCGATATTGTGTTGGTGCGAGAGCCACGTTTGGAACGTCGCGATTCGTCACGTAACGAGCGCAGCTCAATCAGGGAGCGGGATCGTGGAGGTGAACTAGTGCCGCCTGGCAGTCCCGGAGGCAATTCGTGCCATTCGGGCACAGCTTCGCCATCAGTGCATCATCGTGCCAACTCAGGTCCGACAATTGCCATTAGTATGTTCCACGATCCAGATTCGAATAGTGGTGTGTGCATGAAGCGTAGAATTTGTAATATCCCAAGTTGCCCTGTTCAAAGCCAGCTAAACTCTAAATTTGATACTATCTTTTGTCTTCCTCTTTTTGATCTTGCAGTTGTGAATCCTAACGGCTCGCCAATGTTAAACAATAGCAATCCTGGCATGCCCGGCTCACCATGCAATACGCCTGGCGGCCAATTGTGGAAGACGCGTCTGACGAATATCAAAAACAGTTTTCTGGGCAGTCCGCGTTTCCATCGCAGAAAATTACAGGGTAAGAGTTAGCTTTAATACCCAAATAGTTGCCTTGGGGTTAAACACTTCTTTTTTTTAGTTTCCGCTGATGAAGTGCATTTGACGCCCGAATCATCACCAGAGCTGACAAAACGTTCATGGTTTGGCAACTTGATCACCACAGAGAAGGACGAAACCTTTACCATATTGGTCAAGGGCAAGCCCATAGCCACAGTAAAGGCGCATTTGATACATGCATTTCTATCCGTAAGTGTACTATATGAACATTTATGGCCTTCTTCAACTGGAAATCAATCACTCCAGTTGTTGTGAGAGAAACACAGGAAGAAACGCTTTGGGATTGAAACGTTTTAACGTTGATTACAGATATTCTTTTGGGAATGCTCACAATTACTTCAAATAAAACATAAATTTTGGGCAAGAAAAAGAGCACTAGGTGAAGTTTGGAGGGATTCGGCTTGAACAATACTATAGGTAGATGAAGGGAATATAAAAATATTGGTTCCAATATCCGTAGCTGAAAGAGAAGGAAGAGGAAGGGGAGTAGGATCGGGAAGAATTAATTTATATTATAATTTTATTGACGCCTTTATCAATGCGCAGCGGAGCGCGTGGGCTTAGCTAGTAGTATATAAAAGTCAATGCCACGAGAAAGTCTTGACCGACTCTCCCAATTTGGATAATTCTTTTCTTTTGCTATGGTTTGTATCAATACTAGAGTGTTTTATAAAAAAATTCGCAAAGAAAGCCAATGACGAGCAGAAAAAGAACCTGTTACTCTTGGTAGCACAAGGGATGGCAAACGAAGCAATTAGTGGTGGAGCCCCTTAGTTTAATAACTAAAACGGCAAAGAGTGATAATTTGTTTTTTCATGTTTTCCCGCTCTTTTAGATGGCCGAACTATCGCACAGCGTTGTCTCGCCCACCTCTTTTCGAGTGGAGTACAAACGTAATGGAAATGGACCGGTAATGTTCCAGCGACATGTCAAATTTCAGGTTCGTACAACCAAATTGGTTTCATTTTATGCCTGTCCTATAACGGTTTTTTAAATACCTCCCAGGTGGACATAAGCGCTATATGCAAACAAGGTGATATTGCGGACATGCTGTTCGCTTTAACGTTTACACTGCTCTCAGGTACGCTGAACCGATTAATCGATTAACCGATAACCAATTTGAGCTGTTTAACCTTTTACCAGGCAACATACGCCGTTTTCGTCGCATTTGTGAGCACATACAATCGCAGGTCTGTTCGAAACGTTTCCCAGGACCCAGCAGTCCTCCTACCGTAACTTCAGTAACACAAGCCGTATCCGAGAGTTCTTCATGTGGCTCAGTGTCCAGCGAACGTTTGTCATACAAAAGACAAGTGGTAATGAGTGATTTTTTTAAGAAGTTGGCGTGTTATTTATGCGTTTTTTTGTTTTAGATTGAAAATGACATGGAAAATGATACAATATTCTCGTATAAATCGGGCAATGGCCGTCGCTCCTCTGCGACAAACAATAATAATGGCAATCCTGTGGACATACCAGGCAGTCCCATAGCTGTGCGTTCCAAGTAAGTGTGCCATCATTTCAGCTTTAAACGTTAGTTGTTCCTTAACATTTGTTCCGTTGTAGCTCCGAAACAGCTGAACACGAACGCAATCGCGAGCTGCAAAGTGAGCGCCAGGCGACAACGATGTCCGGTAGTGCAATAGCATGAGAATTATTTCTCTGATTTAGTTACATTTTTCTAAAGAAAATTTATTTTGTTGTAACTCAAAGAACAACCAAATATTTCAACTAAAGAATACAATACCAATAATACAACTTAACATAGACAACAAATAAAACGAATTCACTAAAATAATTTACAATTAAAGCAATAATAGAGGAATTTGGAAAAAAATACTAAAAATACCAAAAATACTAAAAACTTTAAAGCCGCTCAGCTACGCTAACAAGAACAGCTTGTGCGCCAGCTGCTAATCAGTTTTCTATACTCAATTTTTATAAGTACAGTTATTTCGTAATTTGTAAGTATTCGTTTTTTATCGTTTTTTTAAGGACATTGTTGCCGCCGCGCCTAAAAAGCTTGCAAGTAAGAACACCGTGTAATATAAATACCAGTTTTGACAAACGCAATGAAATGAAAATGTTACCAGACGTTTTAGCTTAAGTAAAAATGTAGTATTTTTTCTTTAAAATTAGGCTTTGGTATTAGCTATGCAAATTAATGCTCTACACAACTTGACTTGATATTATGCGCTAAACTAAGCAATTTGTATTGTATAGAAAGCTTTGATGACAAAGTATCAATCAAATCCCTTTTAGACATAGAACTTTTTGCAAAAAACTTAGCGTTGAAAATAAATATGTTAATGAGCAAACTATTTTTCCTAAAAAAATGTAAGAAAAAAGTGTCATCTTTCAAACTAAACTTGCTAACTTGCATGCAGGACGATCAAAAAGTGTTGTGGGCATAAATGACTCGGTTTAATAGTTGATTAAATACTAAAGAAATACCAAATGTGCATAAGTATATAATATATTGTAGAAGTATTGCAAAATGGCACAGCGTACATACAGAACACATAAAGTACATATACACGTATAATAGAAATACCAAAAAAATACCAAAATTATATTTTGCATGAAAATGAAACATAAAAATACTAAAGTGAATATTAAAATAAACAAGTATTGTAGCGTAAATTGCTTAAATTGCCAAGTTGTACTAAAAAAAAGCCTTAAAATACTAACTTAATGTTGCGTATGGCACACCTTGTAAAAGCACACACAACAAATTGACGGAATAAATGAATTATCTTAGTTTTTTTTTTGTCTCAAAACAAAAACTAACCTATAACTTTTTGGTATATAATTTATAAGACCGCATTTTATACGATATTTTGCAACTAAAAGACTAAGAAAAACTACAACATTAATATAAAGCAAAGCGAATCCAACAAAAACCGTCCATTTTTCCAGTTGAAAATTAAATTGCTAACTAAAAAAAATTGCACACAACTTGGCAGCTTAGGCAATTTGTTTGGAGAGTTTATGTATATCGGGAGCTAAAGGTAAAATTGTGTATGACAGCAATATCAAAAACTTAATACTAACTATATAGTTAATAAATACCGCAGTTAAGGTGATGCAAGAATATAATTATTCATTGAATACAGTTAATAAAATACTTGTGAGCAACGCTCATACCTAAAAAAATACTCAAAAATTTGTATAGCTAAAAAAAATACTGACTTTAATCATTAACAACACATGCAATAATATTGAAATTCAATTACTTTTTAGGCATACATACATAACACACACACACACATACATTCTTACATGTTTAGCATGACGTCATAAAAGTACAGTGAAACATCTATACCACAAAACATATATTCAAAATTAAGCTCACCGAATTGAACAAATGGCATTGCATATATTTATTATACCTTTATATACCATATACCATATACATAAAAAATTATTTATAAAATATATAATACATATATATTGTATTGTGCATTTACTTTCATATATACAAAAAAACCACAAGCTCATGTCCCACATAAAAACATACATTTATATACATCACGTCATGTACTAAAAACAAAAAAAATCATATTTACAAAACCTATAACATATGTAACTATAAAAATACCAAAAATGTTAAAACGCTTTTATAATTAATACTAAAAACATACCAAACGGAAATTGTTAATTTTTGTAAAATACAACAAGTATTAAATTGTAAAGTACTAAACAAAACCACATATTTTTGACAAATCGAATTAAACTTTAAGCAAAAATTTAACTTACAAAATACCAAAAGCTGCATACTAAAAACTAATGCTTTATATAAATACATGTAACTATGTAAATCTAAAAAAAATAGTCAACAAATTTTCAAGTAATCGCTGCATAATACCACGCCTACCTTACCTTTTACCTTAAAACACTCGCCAATACCCACAAATATGCCTCAACATTTCTCGCGATAAATACTAAACAAAAAATACCAAACTTCTCAAACATAATCAACCAAGCAACCTAGCTCATTTTACTAAACGCTTTTTGTCTCACACGAATGAAGCCACTTTTAAGCTGAGTCTAACCTCATTTGTGACGTCACTTATACATATTTCATATATACATAAAAAGTATATAATATATTCTTATATACAACAAAAAAGCGCTTATTTCACATGCAGAGTTTACATTGCGCGTTTGGCACAGGCGATCGATAGCTTGCCAGCAAGCAGCAAACTATCGATACATCGATAAAAATCGACAGCAAGTTGAACGCTTTATATTGATAACAAAACTAACAGATTTTGCATACTTAAACATAAATCTAGAGTGTAACGTTGTGTATTACGTATTATGATGCTTAATATGTTTAATTTATCGATAAATCAACTGATTAACATTTATTTTTGCAAGTGTTTAAACTAAGTTCTATGCAATGTGTGTGCTTTGTTTTGTATTTGTATTTAAAAACTAAGTTCGAAAAATTTATGTTAAGCTTGAGGAAACGTGTCTGAAGAAATGCTGATAAAGCTGAAACAAAGAAAAACACAAATATAATAATAATCGATAAACGACAGCAAAATAAACCAAAAAGCGCATCTGTTATTAGGTTAAAAAAATTATTGATATTGTTTGCAACAAAAAATGTGTGAATTATAAATTAACTAAAAGAAATATATATATAAATAAAATTTAGCATTAATTCACAACAACAAACTGAACAAGAGAGAAGCAAACCACAAATTGTAATTGCAATTTAAAAATAAAATTATAAATATTTCAAGTAAGATATTGACATATTTTATTTTTAAATATTTGGGGCATACTTGCTTAAGTATTCATTTTTTTGAAGAAAGAGATTTCATAAAAAGCATTTTGATATGAAACATCTAGTTAGGGGTAACAGCGACGAGTATGCCGTCACGCTCTTACGGTATGACACTCCATTGGTGTGACGCTCGCATCGCTTTACATTGATGAGATTGTGATGCCGCTGGCATAGATTAGCGCTCCACCATATGAACTAGAGTTCAATAAGCTCAAGCGTATTGCTCACTTATTTTGATCGAATAGGGACGCTTTCTCTTTGGTAGTGGTGTAAAAATACATCGATGCATCGCAAGCATCGATGGTTCTCCGATGTTCTCGAACATACGATGCATTGGCAAAACATCGATGTTTTTAAAATCATCGAACTTTTCCACAACTCTTACGCCAACCTTCTATACTTCAAGATCATGCCAAAAGTAAGTAACTCCTCAGTTTTACAAATAGTGTTTGCTGAATTGTCTTGCTGAGTGTCCTCTCAAAGTTTATTCAAGGGCCAAACTCTCAGCGAAATAGACTGCTAGGGGGACGATTATGAAAATTTTTATAGTTTAGTCGTAGATCTATTGGTCTGCATCATATTGTAACGAAGTCTCAGGCTGGGGTAATTCTCGTCGGTGTACCCAGGCGATGTGCTACAAAAATTTGTGTGTTCTGGAGACACTGGTGCACTGTTGACTCTCATAAGTAAAAGATAATGTTAGCGTTTGTACTTCATATTTATTATTTAGGTGGTAAGTTTTAACACTCTGCCTAGCGAGACTCAGCGCGCACGGCTGCACTCGACGAGTGCCTGAGCCGAACTGTCTCATCGCCGTCTTCGACGGCGCTAAATATACAATTTCTGTTCGTTAGAATCCAGTCCGAAGTTCGTCGGTCGTACTGTTGCAGAGTAGCTGGAGAGGATTAAGATGAGCACATGGTACTTGGATGCTTCTCTAAGCGAAGTGACCACCAAGACCAAGTGGGAGATGGGTTGAGGAGAAAGGAGGATTCGGAGGTACTACTACAAGTTATGGGAGGTTACTACTACTACTTTATAGGCACTTCCCAGTTGATGCTGCAGGCTTTGCGATCAGAATATAAGTGATCATGTTTGTAGCAATTGGTCTGATCTGCCAATCACAGCTCGCGGCTTATCTCTGCCTTTTAAGTCCCGTTATCCTACTGTGGTCTGTTGTTGGTTTGTTTGTGTGCTGCTTTATAACGGTGGCTTGTTTACTAAAAAAAGAAAACCGAAATAAAACCGTTTACCGGTTCAGAAGTACCGGCTCA
Source organism: Chymomyza caudatula (assembly GCA_035041775.1). Classification (NCBI taxonomy): domain Eukaryota; kingdom Metazoa; phylum Arthropoda; class Insecta; order Diptera; family Drosophilidae; genus Chymomyza; species Chymomyza caudatula. The sequence continues at coordinate 1,567,553 of JAWNKW010000073.1, forward strand.
ACCGTAATCGTAGATGTATCCGAAATAAGTTTCGGTTTGAATCCCTGCAATCAACACACCTTTGTGTATATGAGCGTGAGCATGTGCATATGTGCGTGTGTATAAACTCTTTTGTTTTAGTGTTTTGATGTGCGCCTCACACTACCGCTATCTTAGGCGCTCAATCCATTACCTTACCTTGTATTCTTATTCCATTGAGGTTACTTATCTTGAATTTTTTTCCAGTTTATTGTCGCCAGACACAAAATTTCGCTGGTTTTAATCATAAACAATACTTTGTAGTTTATTGCGCTTGTGGCCCACTGTGCGCGCCCGTTCAAGGGTTGAAAAATCAGCTGTTTCTGACAGTTGCAATTAACATGTGAGTAAATAAGCGCGATGCCGCATGCATTTTGCGGCAAACAGCTGTGCAGCTTTGACAGAGCTTTTGGCAAAAGCTCCGCTGAGAGGACTTTTATGCTTTAGTCCGAAAAAGCTCGCCCACCATACAAGAGCCAACAAGCAAGCGGCGCACCACAAGCCAAATGCCGTTAGTCCGGCATATGTGTAGGTGTGAGTTTCCGAAAGAAAATGCGTGCCAACTGCATGAAACGGAAAACTTGGCCATTTCAGCGTTCAGTTCGTGTCGGGTTTGCAATTGAATAGCACAGTGAGAACGGAGCGGAAATTCCAACGCAGATTCTTCATACAAGCCAAAGGCAATACTATATGAAGCTAGTGAAGTAATATTCTACATACTATATACATACATATATATGAAAAGCAACGAAACTCGGTAACCGAAAATAACCAAATATAATGCAAACCAAATGCAGTGTGCTCAACGAGAGAGTTAAAGAGTGCAAATGTTTGCGCCTAAAAGTTCTTCCTTAAGAGTGTTGAGCAACGATTTGAAAACGCATTCAAGAAATTGTCTAATCAAAAATTGAATGACGATTGTGTGTGTTTTGAATTTTTAACGTGCAAATTTTGTTCACACGAATGTCGTTGTCGTTGTCGTTGTTGTTGTAGCTAGAAAACTTCATGCAACTGTGTTTCCTTCTATTTTTTTTTTTTGGAGGTGCAACGTGAGTGAGTTATGTAAAGCGTGTTGTTCTAGGACAACAAAGTCCATAACAACAATGGGAAACAACAACTGAAACGTGAACCACAGAAAGTCCAACAATAAAGATCTACTTGCTTTCCGAGTGATGACTAATAATCGAGAGAGACAAAAATACGAGCACAATAATTGAGCTCATTTAAAATTAAGTAATCGGCAAGTAAATTAAACTATAATAAAGTAAACTGACTTTTAAGTTTAAATAAAAACCTGACTGAAAATTATGCTTTATAATTATTTAAAAGTAGAAGTTTTAAAACTCGTTAAATCTTTTTAATACGACAATTTAATGGTTTGAATTATTTTAAATAAAATAATATATAATATAATAACAAAAAAAAATTAAATAAATAAATAAATTGAACTAAATAAATAAATAAATGGAACTTAATAAATAAATTGAAAAAATTATGCCAGCAATTAAAAAAGGCAAAATCAAATATTCAATAATAAAAAATTAAAAATAATAGAAAATTTGAATAATGCGTTAATTTTAAATGGTTTTTTATTTAGAATAATAGACAAAAAACAGCAATTAAACCGAATGATATGATATATATATATACAAAAAATATGTATAAATTAAAAAAAAAGAAAAAAAAAACTTTAATACACAATTTCGAAGAAGGTCGGAAATATTGAAAATAAATAACATCAAACATTAAAAAACTCTGAAGTTTCAACTCCTTTGTTGGTTCTTGAGCTGGGAAGAAAAGCAAATGAAATCAATACCTTTAAAAGAAGCCTATGATGACAGTATTTTGAGAGAATATTTCTTTTTCTTCCCAACTTTAAGAACAATAGGAACTTGAGAACTAGATGAAGTGAAAATAAGCGTTATTTGAAACCACTTTTTCACATATAAATATCCTACTTAACAAAAGTGGTTTTCCCCGTGTGCCAGAAATCTCTTTTTTAAATGAAAACTAAACAAAAAACGTCTATAGATTAAAACAAACTGATTAAAACTACCCTAAAGCCAATGGTCGCTATGCAAACTTTTTTATAAAAATGATTAAATAAAATACTTAAAAAAATTTCCTGAGCGAAATAATAATATTTCCTTATGTCAACTTAGGCTACTCTTCCATATGAACACAGATATGTTTATTATCTTTTGAGATTTTCATCCAATCTTGAAATTACAGCTCGCGTGTTCACACAGCGAAGAAAACCTAAGAACATTGTACTCAAACCGAGCAAATCAGTGCATTGCAATTCTAACTTTGAGTTGAAAACTCTAATTTCAAGTAAAGTTCTTTGATTTTACAACAACTCATATCACATTGAGCAACTGTCTCGAAGAACTGTGGTACTCAATTTGAGACGATTCGTCCAAACTCTGTATTGCTTCCTCTTTTCTCCTTTGGGAATTGAACTTATTTCTAATAACTATTATGGAGACAAATTAGTACTCAAATTTTCGTTCGCCTACTAAGTACACGGCAATTCAGTTCCGCAACGGCGTTTATCCTTCTGTGTAGTAAGAGGTTGCATAACTGTCCTACTTTTAAAAATTTCGTATAACTATTAAGTTTGTCGACTATATCGACTTGATTAGTGATTTGACTTGATATGTTCGTAGACTAACTTTTTTCAGAACACAAAACTAATTGTATGCACAGGGAACATTGTACTAACATAAAACAACGATTGCTTTAACTATCTTGAGTGCGTTATATTTATTGTGGCTTTTGAAAAGTCTCCTCAAATGCCAAATCCAACATTCATAAGATTTACCATATTATCTTTTTATATCGAGGATTTCAGCTTAATTGGCTGTATTGTTAGGTAGAGGATAATTAGTAGAGTATTAGTTATAAACAGTTTGCAATCGCATTATTCGGGGATTTTCTCGTAATTCGTCGATTTTCTAGTTTCAAGGCATGTTTTGCGTTCCGCCACGAAAAGGGAATCAATTTATTGCACAGTTCAAAAAGCAAGTTCTTGTTTCTTGATCGTTTTTGCCTCTTACAAGCTTTGCGTTATGTTCAGGAAGCTAGTATCAAAGAACTGGAATCGATCTGTTATGCTATGGTTCTTCTTGCATTTTCGTTTCAGAAAATGCTAGCAGGTCTGATTAAGGTATAAATAATAAGGTATGCTTACTTAGTTGCTTGCCACTTTAAGGTGCCTTTTTTTCAGTATAGTGTGAAAGTTTACTAGTGATAAATTGGGGACCTGACGGGAGAAGAGTGAGCATAACTTGAGAGTGATACCTTTTTACACCGAATAGGAGCCTGTTCATATGAACGAAATCAGAGCGAGCTAATCTAAGTTTATATTCTCTTCATTGGTTTTTTGCTTTTGTTTAAAAGAACGTAAGTTTTGTGTCATTTGTAACTTCCTCGGTTATGGGAGTTACAGTTTTCTACAGCGAATTTTAGCGCGAAAATGCCTTCAGATTTATTTGCACACTAGATTGAGCTCCATCCCCTGCTCGCTTCGCTCACCGACTCCCGTGCTCCTGAGACGTAAACTGGCCCTTTTCCTTCTTTTTCAATAAGCAAATATTCTGTGCGATGAACCATTTAAGTACGAAAAAAGTTAAAAAAAAGGACTCGCGTAAACATTTTGACGAGGGATGACGTTCTAGGGTTAAAAAAACTGAGGAACTTTTAGGTTCTGGTTTTAGTTGCTTCTCAAAAAGCTAACCCCACAACTTAATTTAACACATGAGATGACATACAAACCACAGTTAAGTTAAGTCTTCAGAACGCTGTTTTCTCATGCAGCTCAGTTCAAGATCTTAATCCGCCGTAATCAAGCCCAGCGTAGAAAAGCAGCATTCAAAGTCACGAATCCTAGAAAAGTACTCAGGGGAACAAACACAAACAGAGCCACATAAATAGTGCTACTTTTGTAGTAGGTGCTTAGCAAATAGAACCTACACGAATCAATTTTCTTATGTCTGCTATTTTTAGTTGTACTTTTTATTCAATATTAGTGTCAAGGTGCAGTCAGAGCAGAGCGATGGCAGAGCAGTGGCAGAGCAGAGGCAAAGCAGAGGCAGTGCAGCGCGTGCACAAAAGAAACAATCAAGAACAAGAAGCAGCAAAAGAACCAGGCAAGGAAAAGCTCACGGCAGACACGAAAATTGTAAAAGCCAAGACAAAATAATAATAAAGCCAAAAGGCAGCAATCAAAAATATTGTATAATAACAACAAGAAAAACAAGAACACTTTGGCGACTCGTCACTTCGAGGAACAGCAATTGAATGCATGTCTTCGAACGAACACAATGTTGGTCACATAGCGAAACGCAAAGTAAATCGCATTGGCAACAGACGCTGAAAGTTGAAAGTTTCTTGCGTGGCAAGTGGCAGGGCTAGACTTACAGTTACAAGAACAACATGTCTTTGGACGAACACAATGACAATTAGCTAGCTCGCCAGCCAGTATTAAGTATACGAACCGTAAGCGTGTGTAAAGTTGGTCACATAGCGAAACGCAAAGTAAATCGCGTTGGCAACAGACGCTGAAAGTTGAAAGTTTCTTGCGTGGCAAGTGGCAGGGCTAGACTTACAGTTACAAGAACAACATGTCTTTGGACGAACACAATGACAATTAGCTAGCTCGCTAGCTAGTATTAAGTATACGAACCGTAAGCGTGTGTAAAGTTGGTCACATAGCGAAACGCAAAGTAAATCGCGTTGGCAACAGACGCTGAAAGTTGAAAGTTTCTAGCGTGGCAAGTGGCAGGGCTCAACTTACAGTTACAAGAACAACATGTCTTTGGACGAACACAATGACAATTAGCTAGCTCGCCAGCCAGTATTAAGTATACGAACCGTAAGCGTGTGTAAATTGGTCACATAGCGAAACGCAAAGTAAATCGCGTTGGCAACAGACGCTGAAAGTTGAAAGTTTCTTGCGTGGCAAGTGGCAAGGCTCAACTTACAGTTAGCCGCTAGCACTAGCGACGACCCATATTACTTGAAAATTACAAACTACACGCAAAGCGGCAAGGCAAGGCGGCTGCGCGTTACTACAGCTTGGGAGAGGTTAGGGATTGGGGGCGCCAAGTGGCACTTGGTGGGGTTTAGTGTAACGGAGCCAGTCAATCATTGGGCAACCCGCCAAGTTGGTGAGTTGAAAACAGCCTTTGTCTGATGGACAGCGCTTATGAGTCAGCTTGTCGTTCACATTGCGTGCCGCTGGGTGGAGTTCACACACACACGCACACAGATTGTGGCACTCACCGCTCGACATGTTGCATATTTTTGGGCACTTTGCACGCTTGCTCATGGCCTGTTGGCTGACAGACAAAAATGCGCTTTCTGCCTCGACATTCCAATGCTTTGTTTTTGGCTCAATGTTAAGGGTAGAGAGACATTCAAACATTTTTGGCCCTCGTCTTAGCCATATTGTGTTGTAGTACAAGTAAATACAACTCTTAAGCAACTGAACAACAATAAAATGCCAATAAAAAGCAAAAGAAGAAAAAATGCTACAAAAATACTCATAGAATGCAAACATTACATTAAATAAAATTAAATTAACATACTTTGTAAGACCTGCAAAACATGACATCCCCCACCAAGAGGCGCTCCCACAGCGAACTATACACACGCCGCACAGTGGTAGCAATTTTTGTGCTCAAGGCTCAAAATGTGATTTAGAACCAACACTAACTCGATTTTATAAGTCAAATTTTGATGAGAAAAACTACAAAAGGAATGTTCTTTGATGCCTTTTTTCTTAGAGTCTAGTTCCACTGAGCTGATTTTTGACGACGCATGAAGGCATGAAAGGCAAAACTAGTGCCGCAACAAATTTTTACCAAATGCACAATATTGCCATAAAGAAATACATATGTTGGTATGTTTGTGCGCTCCGAAGAAAAGCGCCGCTAATTTTGTTGTGGAAAGTGTGACCAGAGTTTGCCGAAAGTACTGCCGATGTGCTATCGATGTTAGTGGCAAAACAGTTGTAATTGGGTTTTTTCCTTCACTAGCAGCGCGCTCTATTCATAATAGATACAAAGAGTAAGTGATTCAGGGGTGTGCCAGAAATCTCCTGACGGTTTAATCTTAATTTTACTTTGAAGTCTCTAGGAAAATGCATTTCATTATAGACTTCCAACGCTCTCAAAGCTGTTTCTGGCAAAACGTCGGATTAATTTGTCCTGAAATCAAGTTAAAAGCGATATCTTGGACACTGACTAATTATTAATTAATTTTTGCCCTGTATGGCCTGAAAGACCTTTCGTAAGAAATTTGCCATTCACACAGCGACGGCAATACTTTATTCGATTTTTATTCTATTACTCCCTGTTGTGTTAGTTTTGCGAATGGAAAAATTGCTGTCAAGCGAATTTTTACCCCGCCAAACGAATTTCACTTTTTTGTATACAAATTCATGCACACAAATCAATCAAAATGTGCTACAATTCCAAGTGAATGGCAAGCGATAATGTTGTCGCTGGTTTTTGGACAAGTGGAACCCGGTCCTGCTATTATATACCGTTTTTGCCGATGTGGCAATATTGTTTTAACGTATGTGTTTAATGAGGGAGTTGCTTATAATTGAGTAGCTGGCCAAAACACACTTCGTTTTGCCTGTCTCGTCGAGGGGCTCGAGTATTTTTGGCAATGTTTCCTCTCCTGGGCCGTCTCCTAATCAAATTTCAAAGTGAAAACACATATTATTTTTAGATTTTAACAGTCCCCCCAAATGATAACTGTAAAAATTCCAAGACAATGCGATCATTAGTTTTCAAGTTACAGTCGTTTAAGTTTTAGCTGCTGGATAATTATACAAAACAACCGATTGCATTTTGAAACCTAAAACGCAATAAGCGTTTTGAATCTGATTTATTACAATTTTTTTCTTTGCAATCATACGTATTTTTCATGTTGTGTTTTAAATTTCGTCATTCTGTGAAGCATTTTCGTCGCACAGTTGCGCCATTGGTAACATTCATTACTTTTTAATCAGTAAAGATGGTTTCAAAATTTCAAATGCATTTAACAGAGAATTCCTTAAGTCCTGTCATTCAAAGTGAAACACTAGACAACACAATCTGTTTCTCGCTTCGACCTCTTTTTTTGTAGTTCTCTTTTGGCACTGTTTTTGTCAAAGTATAGAGTGGATTACTGTAAAAAAAATCAAAATTTTGCCTAAAAGCGACCAGTGCGATGCTGCTTGTATTGCTGTTTCTGTTAGACCGATTTACTCATGAAAGTCATAGATTTATGAAAACTTCATGTCTAAAAACTAGAGAATACAAACTTCGGGGAAACTTCTTTTTATAGGCACTTGCCAAACCTACTATACATACAAAAGAATATGTTGTCAAGGGAAGCATGTTGTCTTTGGTTGGAACTTATCTTGGATATGAACATAGTTCACAATTTCCCATTACCCGATTAAACTGCATTTTCGCCCACTGTGCACTGTAGCTGTTTTTAGCCACTTGGCGATTTGGCCACTTAGTTTGTGCCATTCGAACACACTTTTTTCTTTCTTACATTTTTGTTCTTCTTTTCTTTTTGCATTGTTTTGCTTTGCTCGGCAGCTTCGCATTTTGTCGCTTTGCTTTATTTTTAAAAGCCATTCTGCATGTGAAGAGCGCACAGTTGATACTTTTGACAAAATCTGGGAAAAAAATCCGCTGAATTATTTTTATATTTATAACAATATTTTACACTCTTTAAGAAAACACATATTTATTTTTCGTTCGCTCGACTGCAGCTCATAAATTTCCAAATTGCACTATAAATGCCAGCACATTTTAATATGAACTATTTATTGCCAACGAGGTAAATTACTTTCGAAAACTACATGAGTTTCAACTATGCATTTAGCTATTTTAGAGGTTAATGTCAGAGAGAAGCAGACAGCGATATGAGATGCGAAAAGAAGAAGAAATTAAAAGGGGGAAAAATGAAATAAATAGATAAAAATAGTTCATTGAAGAATGGTCAAGAAATTGCAGTTCGACATTCTAATGAAATTACGAGTAATAAATTGTGATTTATTAATGAATGGCTGAAAATGGTTGCAAATCGTGAGGAAACACAGAGATGAGATGAGAGATACTGATGAATGTGCGCTGATTTCAAAAAGGTGTCTTTAATAAATGATAGGTGCATAATGAATGATCGAATTTCATCAAGGTAAGATTAAATTTCGCATTAAATGCAGCTATAGGCTCACTTTAGCTCAGGGTTCAGCGAATTGGTCAGCACATTTTCGTATACCTGCACATGAAATGCAGAGCGCTGGCAGAACCAAACGTTTTTGATGACGACGCCGTACCCTGCTTTAGAAGATCTCGGTGCGGAGGGATCTAGCCGCTTGACAACCTTTCTCGGCTGACACACAGTCGCTATCTGCTGTGTTTTCGCTGCCGCTGCCGACACCTGTTCTAAAATGTTAAAACAATTTTCTTTTATAACTAATTCCCTCGTCTGTTAGTGCAAAAGCTAAAAATAAATGAGTTAAGGCATTAAATATTCGTATACAAACCAATATATCCAAAACTGTTTTATACAACGTTTGCCGAAATAAAATGTTCACTTGTAAATATTGATAAAAGATATATGTTGAGCCTTCCTTCTAAACTTGACACGCTTTAGGACTTTATTTACATTTTTAATACGAGTTTCTAACATTAATTCCATTTAGTAACTAACACATATACTTTGCTTGCGCTTCAAACTATGCGGCCTTGACCGCACTCAATCAATACTTCTCACATACTGATCGAGTGCTGTGAAGCTATTGCGATAACTGCTACAGCCACTGTCTCAGCGCAAATAGTGCGAGTGTGAGCGAGACAGACACGCTGTGCTAGAACAGTTATTTTAATGTGACTTACAAAGCAGCCCAGTTGGACTTTGAAATGTTTAGCTAGTTCGCCTCGAAACACCTTGTACCTAATGCTCAGAACTGTTTTGCTAAGGTTAAGCAGCAGCAACATAGACTTTTAAGTTTCTTTGCACTTCCTTGATTAGAGCATCGATTCCAAAGTGCTATGTGACTTCACCTTGCACCGTGACTTTAATCTGGCTGGAGAACAAACTTCAAGTTTTCTACTGTAAATGTCGGCTGGCTTGGCTCCAGTCAATGATATTGAACTCCCAACACCCAGGCCCTGGCACCCGAGCTTGGTAAAAAGGCCGTTTGGCTCAATATAGCTTGGAGACTCTTAATATGGCTCAAGCGATTTGTTAGGTTCGGTTAGGTTGAAACCGTCGGATCTACTTATACTTCCTCCTTTCTGGTCTGTTTCAAGTGCAGGCCATTCAGAAGCTGATATCTTGATCCGCTATTCTGACAGGCTGCATTGGAAGTACCCCCCTAGTACCTGTATCATCTTTTACGGTCCAGTATTCCACTCTATTACTTTCAGGCTCTTGACGCACCAATAATACATAAAGAAGGAGTCGAAGTGATATGTTAAAAAGGGAAAAAGAAGTGAAAACCCTTTTTTTCGTGTTTGGCTTAATCTCTGATGTAGGTCGTGATTTTGACTCCTCAAATCGGTTACTTTTAAAGACTATTGTGAGCGAGCATTTCTGTGCACTTTTGCCTGGAATAACATCGTCGAAACACATGCACAATATCAATTCGATGCGTTCCTCTTAAGCCACGTAAATGAAAGATACACCAAGTTCCATTCCCAAATTGTTCCTTGCTCCGTTTGACATACGCTGCTTAAGAAAAAGCTGACTTCGCCACAGTTTACTTTTACGTTTCCTGCCTTTTGCAGAGACCAAAACACTTCTGACAGTTTCATGTTGTGTTGAGAACGCTCCCAAACTTGCCCCAAAAACTGTCCGAACATTACCTAATTTGAATATCTACTCTTTGCGTCCCGCTGTTATCAGCTTTTAGCGTAAGTAGCAACAATTTAGAGGCAGCAACTTTTCGGGCACTTAGTCCCACTCCCAAGTTAAAGCAACTTTACAAAGTTTTCGCCATTGGAAAGTAGCTTGGAGTGATCAGTGCTGCTGTTTGCATATAATTTAAAGCATTTGCATTTAAAAAAAAAAATACTATATATATAAAAAAAACCAAAAAATGTGTAAAAAAGCAAATAAAATGCCGAATTTAAAAGGCCAGCGAAAGAAATAAACGCGACAAAAAAAAAAACGAGAAAATCACACAACGAAACATGAAACGGTAAAAGTTTCCCAAAAGAAACAAAAACACATAAAATAATAAAATAAAAGAATGAAAGAAAAACAAGAAAGCAAAAAAACAGCGCTTTGGACATACACATTTCCCGCTCTATATGGCTTGACGCGTAGTTTTCGCTGGCGATTGTTTTTCTGTTTTTCTGTGTGTGACAATTTGAAAGCAACAATAACAACTGCAACAACAAACGAACAAAATTGCAAAATGTCGCGTGTGTGCGTGTCGCTTGTAGCGTTGGTTGCCATGTCCTTGCAACTTTTGGTTAAACTGACGACTAGCCCTCACGCGCTCGCTCCTGCTCGCTCACTCTCTCGCTCGGCTGCTCTATAAATGTATCTCTATCTCTCTCTCTTTCTCGCTCCGCTTAGCTAGCTAGCCAGCGGCAATTGCACGTAAGTTGCAACATTTTTTCGAGGCACAAGTGGCAAGACATTGTCGTAAGCGTTGCCAGATTGTCGCGCACGAAACGTGTAAATTAAGCCAACTACACAAGTAAAACAACTACAATAGCCTTTGGCTAACACACACACACACACACACATATACACACACACAGCTTCAGCTTCAAGTGAGAGGACGACGACGACGTCAGTCAGTCCGTCAGTCCGTCAGTTGGTCCGTCGAGCGTGCAAGTAAGCGTGTAACTCAAAACGCCTACCGCCAGGTGGCGCTACGTGCTGGCATGCATAGCTGCTACCACTGAAAAGTTCGTGCCGCTGGAAATCCTGTTGCTAATTAGGTAAGTCATCGCAATGCCTTTGTATGTGACATGTATAAGTATAAGTGTGCATGTGTGTGTGCATGTGTGTGTGTGTGTGTGTGTGTGTGTGTGCTTCACATAGTAGTTATGCGCATTATTTCATTTAGGTTTTCATTATGGTAATTTGTGTCGCAGTTGATTGCTGCTGCTTCTATCCGTCCCGCACATACGGCCTACACCTGAAGTGTCAGGTGATTGGAGCATGGGAAAAAGTTATTTTTTGTATATGGCAAATATTACGCATACGCAGTGTTTTCACAAAAAATGTTCATCCACTCATTAGTAGCACAAAAAAAACATAATAAATGCAATTTTATTTCATAAAAAGTTATTTTTCATTGCGACCTAAAACGGCAGCTTACTTTTTTTGGTACAGCGTTTTCGTTCATACGCATTCTGTTTGCTCTTTAGAGAAGTTTCAGTTCTTCATGTTTGTTATGTATGTTAGAAATGCTAGAAATGTTACTGCTCAAGGGATTGTACTATCCCTATATTCTATGGAACATAGCATATTACATAAAAGTTTAAATCCTATCATTCAGTGTGTTTAGCGGGTTAGAGAATAACACCTCAGCAGGTCAAAGCTTGTCGTATAAGGCGACTAACAATGACACTGGGCTCTTTCGAGACCAGTAGAGCAAACACAGGCCTTAGAAGGGTTATGCGTAGTGTTTAGGAACACCACTTAAAACCACGATTCCAATGAAAGAATGAGGTCGTAACCCGGTAAAGGGTTGTTATGACCAGTTAAGAAGAATAGTAGTTTTTTGCGAAAGAGCTGAATTTCCTCTAAATACATCAGCGTGAATAGGTATTTTTTGACATATAAATTTCGATCCCACGTAGATGGTACGCATCATAACCGGTAATGAGACATGGATCTATGAAAACGACATGCTAACTAGACAACAATCATTGGAATGGAGGAAAAAAAAAGAGCGAAACCCGAAAAAAGCCGCTCAAAAATCAAGGTGATGCTAATCGTTTTTTTCGATGTTCGCGGTTTGGTTCACCTTGTGCTCATACCAAACGGCCAAATGGTCAATAAAAACTATTACTTGAACTTTTTGAGGCGTTTACGTGAATTATCCGTCGTATTCATGGATTTTGCGTGACAACAACGCGCTATCGCACCGAGCTGTAATTGTGAATGATTATAAGGCCAAAAACTCATTGAAAATCATCGATCAACCAGCGTATTCGCCGGATTTGGACTCAAGTGACTTTTTTTTGTTTCCAAAACTAGAGTTGCCACTCCGTGGAACCCGTTTCGACACAATTGAAGCCATAAACGAAAGTTCGCTGGGGGTGCTGTAAGACATCCCGGCCGAAGTATACAAGGCATGTTTTAATGATTGGGCAAAGAGTTGGCATATGTGTATCGCTTCTAAAGGGGCATATTTTGAAGCAGACAAAATGAACAACGATGACGATTAACTATTTTCAGTTTTATTTACAATTTCCGGAAACTTTCTGGTCACAATGTACATATATAGGAATCTTTATGCAAATATGATTTTGTTTCTGTTTGTGAGTGTATTTTAGATCCTACGGTAGCACAATGTGCTGATAGGTGTTTCAGACAGATAACGTAAACTAATCTATGCTCTACAAATTTCAGAAACAAATAAAGCTGCATTTCGAAAAGAGCTGTCTTAAGGTTTTTCTAGGAAGAAACCATTTCCATATTCTTTTAATGCAAGAAATCGCACAGATAGAACGCAAATCGGACGTAAATTGTAAACAGACTACACGAAGAGTATATGTACTTCGTCTACCCAAAGCACTGCTCATGGAGCCTTGTTTTATTTGATGCCAGCTGTCAGGAGCTAATCAATAATGCATTAAGTTACCATGAAACGGATTCGATTTCGCTGTATTATTACTGGTTGCAGGTTAAATGCTCAATATGCGCGAAAAGCAAATTGAATTTTTACTGTTATAACGTATACGCAATTGAGTTGTACCATTGCCATATGTATGTGTGTGTGTGTGCGTCCATTTTGTTTGTATTCATTCAGCTGAAGGCTTTCTGATGCAGACATTGTTGCAATTGTTTGTTGGCAATAAAAACAATTGCAACACAAAAATGCAAATGTACTGAAAACATTAAAAAAGTTTAATAACAATAATGAACTAAAGCCATAATTAATGAGTTATCAGGCAACAAAAAAATGACTTAATATATTTTATGCATGAATAATGAATTTTCCAATAATTTATTGGTTAATTTTCAATAGAAAAATAAGTGGAAAGGCTCAATATATAAATCAAAAAGTAATTAAACACATATTTTTATACTCTTCAGCGAAAAGCTAAAAGTATTCGCCTATTTTTGGATTTTGATGGAACTTTTAATTGTATATAAACAAAGTTATTGTAAAAGCAATATCGTAAAAGTAAATAGCATGAGGGGTAAGACCAACGCATATGCCGTCACGCTCGTTTGGAGTGACGCGCGCATGTTCTTATATTAGCGATTGTGTGCTCTCTTTCTGCACATGCCTGCCTTACAGTTCGTTGATGGTACGTGATCAATATAATACTCATTAAAATCTGCCAACTTCTCTGTTACCGCTGCCGACCACTGCTTTGTATTAATGAGATTGAGCTGGTGCTGGCATTTGGACAGCTCTCATCTATTCGTTCGAACTAAACGTATTAATCCAACTATTACCGAATAGTTCAAAAAATGTAGTTCGTTAAAACTAATCAGAAACATATAATGGCGAGCTGCTTACATGCCGTGATTATAGTTCATCAATAAGATTCACATTGCGCTGGCATAGACGCACTCTAGATGACGCCAAACGTATTAATCGAACTATTATCGAAAAAAACGAACGAGCTTCTAATAGTTCAAAAAATGTAGTTCTTTAAAACAAGTTCAGAGCTGTTTTATCTTTGCAATTTTGCACATTATTTCCTATTAGAAACATTTGATAGCGCACTCTGTTTCTAAAACCAACTCGTATGCCACTTACATGCCGTGATAATAGTTCATCAATAAGCTTCTCACGGCGCGCATATGCATTTTGTGTCTAAAACCAACTCGCATGCCGCTTACATGCCGTGATAATTGTTCATCAATAAACTTCTCACCGCGCTAGCAACGTATGCTAGATGGCACTAGCATATGCGCATGCTAGATGCCGCCACATAATGCCAAGTCGTTATCCAACAATCTGAAAACACGCAATGCGTATGTCCGTCATTTCATAGTAATTCTCGGATCGTGCTAAGCAATAAGTGAGCGTGACGACTTCAGATTTTCCAAAAATATTTTATAGCAGCTTTATGATTTTACTAACAGAGAAAATATTGTAGCGTTCCTACGGCAAATTTTTCTTATTCCGAGTTGATATTTAAGAACTCATTTTAATTTATAAAAACTTAAAATGGCGACCTTTGGGAGAATATATATACAGCAACATTAAGGTTATCATGGTGAAGGCGTCAAGTGTTGGTGGTGCATAATGCATCTTTCGATTCGGAACTTACGCATTCTCGCATTTTTGCTGCCATGTGCCACTCAGAGCTTTGCTTTATGGACATCCACATCACCCGTAATCGCATTATCAAAAACTTCGCCTCAATTTGAGCTTGCTGTTCATTGACAATCACTATGGGACAATGCAATGTAGAGTACTTTTTGGAATACTAGTGGCAACCCGGCAGTTGGATCCCGACTGCAAATTAAAATCCATCAATTTAGCATTTGTGATTCCTCTCTCTATCTCTCTCTATGATTTATTTGACCAACTGGCACATGCATGTGTCAAAACATTGACAACTATTCTCTCTATGAATAAAACTTATATTCTGCACTTCTTATGAAAATTCTCTACACAATGGTATAAGTTTTACCGATATTTGATTCCATATAGTTGGTAAAAAAGGGGTCCAATAATTTTCCGTAGCCTATTTATATAATAGATTACACTCAAATGCTAGCATTTTAACCCTCAGGCGTTGAACTGAATTCAACTTACATTTTGGTCGGAATGTAAGGTTGACGGGCGTCCGGAGTAGTCTTCGTTCAGGGCATCCTCTTTGGCCAACCGAAACATCTTGCGTTACTAAAATACGGATTGGAACTAGTAGACATGCGGCATTTAGTTAGCAAATGAATTCTTTAATCCTCCCAGTACTTTTCCTTGCTATCGACTTACTTCTCCGGCTCAAGGTCATTCAGCTTGCTTCTGAGACAGACATATCTTTGCTATTTAGGTTGCCTGCTAAAATATTTATCAGCCTCAATACTTATATTTAAAACTTGTCGATTCAAAATCTAGTTATCGTTAAAGACTGTTCCTGTCGTTCAGTTGAAGATCTTTTAAATTCATATGCACTAAAACACACCTCTTGGGACTTTCTCAATTTAAGTGGAATTTTATTTGTTTTGAAGAATCTTTTAGATTTAACTCCAAATGAATTGAAACAACAGGCATAAAAAGCAAGATTCTATGCGTAGACCCAGTCGTTGGTAGCTGGAGTCTAGCTAAAAAGCTCCTTCTCGTCAAAGCAGAGAGCAATTTCTTTGTTGGCGGACTCTACAGCATCAGAGCCATGAATGATGTTACGGCCAACCTGAATGCAGAAATCTCCACGAATGGGAACGGGCAATGAGCTGGGTTGGTGGCGCCTAACATTTGATGGCCGGTCATACCATGGGAACCACTGGACCGGAGTTCATGTAGTTGACCAAACCAGGGAAGAAGGGACGGCTAAACAGATTAGCGTAGTGCTTCTCCAACAATTCTTAGGAAGCCCGAGTGAACTTCAGGGCAACCAATTTGATGCCCTACTGCTCGAAACGCTTAGTAATTTTGCCGACGAGTCCAAGCTGGACATCGTCAGGCTTAACTATGATAAAAGTGCAATCCTTCCAACATGCCAAACAACTTTCGGGCACAAAATCGAGCTAGTTGTACATTGCTGGGATACCAAAGTAAGAAAATGCGGCATATACGCGGTTCCTCAATGGGTTATCAAATGCTACTTTAGGTACAATCAACAAAGAGATGATCTTTTCCAGGATTTGGCGTAGTTGTCATAAGTCACACAGTTAAGTGTCACAAAAAATCGAGCTCCTTGACTATTTACTTAACCTGAAAATAGTTTGATTCATAAAAAAGTTCCGCAAAATCGAAGTAAAGCAAGTACAACACATTTTTTTATAGCGCAAACTGACAAGAAACGACAGCTCTTCTGGAAAAACTTAAGATGCATGCTATTTCACTTAGTTACAGGAACAGCTTACACGCTGCACGTAGCCACGTGACGTATGCGCAATATTGCGCGCAGCAAACGCATAAAAGTATGCAATGCTATTTGTAAAAACTTGAACTTCTGTGTAAGAACAAGTCAAACGACCCAAATACCGTGTCTAAACGGCATGCAACATGAAATTTCAGGCATGCAACTTAAATATGCGGCAGACTAAACTGAACACCCGCAAATAGTAGTACAAAATAGGCCTTCAAGAAAGTTGTTGGTAGCACCCAAATGCCAAAGAGTAGGCTCTAAAACTGGGCAAGATAAACGAAAACGAGACGGATTGTTGGCTCAAACTAAGCGTAGATCCTCGGGGCCAGCTGTTTGTTGTCATAAATGCTCGAGCACAATGGCAGGCATTTTGTTTACATTTTATGCAGGCCGCACACCAAAAAAAACAACAAGTTTCCTGTTGCTACAAGCCATATTACACGCACACACACACACACACACACACACACACACACACACACACATGTGCAGTAACACTTTGAGGCCAGTGCCCGCGGCTATATGAACATCTGCATGACCTCAACATCACGCTTATTGGCCAGCTTTTGTGCGCCGCACTCCCTATGCCAAGAGTGGCGCTTTTTGTGCTCCTTAATGGCATTCAATGTGTGTGTGTGTGTGTGTGTGTGTGTGTGTGTGTGTGTGTGTGTGTGTGTGTGTGTGTGTCCTTTTATTTGGACAGCAGGAAACTGCACTTATGCCGCGTCCACGCGCTGCAGACTGCGGCTGTCGACATTCACATCGAGATCTACGTCCGTGCCTGCGCCCAACCGAATGGGAAATTCTCCATGTGCACTCAATTTAGCCATTTCTTTTTGCCAATTTTCTTTTTTTTTTGCTTTTCTTTTGTGCAATTTTCCGTGCCTTACTTGAGCTTTGCTAAAACCGCCTTGGTTGGTGGTGACTGTGGCTTTTCTTCTCAAAATGTTGCGCTTGTGCGGGAAATTTAATCTATTTTGAAAGTTTTATATTGGTGCTTAGGGAGTTGTGTTTTTCAGCCGAATGTTTGTATGTATGTGTGAGTCTGTGCGAAGCAAGTTACAGTTTCGGGTTTTTGGGTTAGCTCAACCGAGCAGCTGTGTGGCCTAATGCGGCAGTTACTAATTAAGTCATGGCAACTCGTATCTGCCAGAGTTTTCAGTATCTATCCCGGCATTAAGTTGTAAGGTGAATTAAGGCTAACAACTGTATGTGGAAAATACGTTTTTGTCTGTGGTATTTGTGCGAAATTTGTTACTGTGTGTTTGCCATTCACACGCCAAATTCTAAGTATCTTTAAGAAAAGCTGCTGATACGGGGCTTTGAAACACGTGCATTACAATGTGTGACTGGTTTTGAGTCGAAGTAAGTTGGTTTTCCAATTTCAAATGACAAAAACTGATACCGCTTGTACTTCTTCTTCTTCTTAACTGGGTTACAGCCTGTTGTAAAGCTCTACTCTACAGCGTAGGCATCCTCACTTCGACACCCGCATTGAAGAGCTATCTCAAAGGAGTTTCTTCATCCTTACGCACAACATGACCCAGCCAGCGAAGCCGCTGTAGCTTGACTATACGAATGTCGTCGTAGAGCTCGTAGAGTTCGTCGTTCCATCGTATGTGGCAGTCGGTGCCAACGCGTAGAGGCATTTTATTCAGACCGCGTCATCACCCTTGCTTCAGCGTCATAAAGCAAAACGGGAAGAATGAGCGGCTTACATAGTGTTAGTTTCGTCTGGTGAGAGTGGTGTCTACTAGTCATTTGCCAACTACTCCCAAAGCAAAATCTATTACGAAAAGTGATTCTCCACTTGATCTCCATGCTCCATACGCAAAGGCTCCCGAAACTGCTCGCTTTGCACGACCAATGAAATCGATATCATCTGCGTATACAAGCAACTGTACACTCTTATAGAACATGGTCCCGTTCCTATTTATTTCGTCCTTTCGCAACATACTCTTAATAACAAAGTCGAAAGTCCCACCTTGACAGTCGCACCAACTTTGCGCTTTGAATCTTCCTCTTCTTAAATGGTATCTCTTTGAATTTGGTCTTCTTTATTTACATAAAAACTATGAATTTAACCATATAGAAGACATTCTCAAAATTAGTTTCTTTACTCACTCTTTGGACCCTACCTACCCGACAACATTCATTCAAATCGGCGCTGACAGGGCAACAACTTCGGTTGTTGTTCTCTGAGGGGCGTAAGTTGGCGCATTATACCAGACTCGCTGTGCTATGGCAATATAGAGTACCGTGATCGTAATCCAACTCATGGAAAATGTCACATTAAATAAATTCCGGTGTAGATCCGGTTCATACGGTATATGTTCATGGGTGTTACCTGTGCAGTAACGCCCACATTGTACTCCCACATTTGGTAGAACACTTCCAACTGGCATTGAGTACAGCATACATTTTTTCTTGTTTTTTTCTTACGGAAATAAAGGAATGCTTGGCCCTCTAAACACAACAGTAAGCAACTAACTTTTGTCTAATAACATAAATATTTGTCTTTTTATATCAAAACCATGAAGTGCTTCACTTCCGGCCGCTTTAAGAACATTTGGCAACAAACGACTCAAGAATGTTCGCTCCATTTACTGAGTAGGTTAGTGGGTCAGTCGCCAGAAATCAACACTTATTGTTGGATTACGTATACGCCTTGTATAATCAACAATTATCAGCTGTTAATATTGTCGGCCGACTAATGTAATAAGGGCGCTTACATAAGGAATACCCTAACCCAGAGGACAAAGCCTGCCAAATGGCGTAAAATGTGCGCCAATTTAGTTGCCATTTAATTTGATGGCCAAGAGACGGCGGACGACATGAAAGCCGGCAACAGTGGCAACAACAACAACAACATCAACATAAGCAACAAGATTTGGGGGAAAACCCAACAAAGAAGAAGCAAATCAAGTTGAACAATAAAATGCAAACGTTAGCCACAAAAAGATGACGAAGGTGCTGAAGAAGCAAAAACCCAAAGAAATCTAAAAAGAAAAGGAAACAGAAAAAACACGATGCGTGCTATTTGTAAATATTTATCGACTTAAGGCCAAGGTAGCTACACACACACCACACCACACACCACACCACACACACACCATACACCAATACACCAATATGGCGGACCATTTACATTAATGACTGCGGCAAAAGTCGTTTAGTCCGAAAGTCTCAAGAAAAACGAGAACCAGCGCGCCAAAAAGTCCAAGTCCAGTGCGAAAAGTCGAAATATTATGAGGTCATTTTAATTATTTATGTGTCTGTGTGTGTGTGTGTGTTTATAAGCCGCTATATAAATAGAGCAAGTTGGATGCCAGCACGCCTACAATAAAAGTTTAGATGTATGCTATAAAGATTTCGCTTTGTTTTTTGGCTTCGAATCAAGGCTAAGTACATAGAAGAAGCAGCAGCAGCAGCCGCCATTTTGAAGCCCCCATTTTGAAAACTCCAAATAGTCTAGCGAGAATTTCAGATTTTATTTCATTTGGTTTTTATTTGCTTTTCATTTTAATACACAAATACACTGAGCAAAAAAGTCAGTCAAGAACGATTTGATACCATACTTTGTGCACAGTTGAGCACATTACTTGCGGAATGTTTCAAATGCTCCTTAAAGTTCTTTAAAGCATTCGGGAAGCACAATTTTAATTGAACAAAGTTTGTATTTTTTGCTTGGTACGCAGATAAACGAAATATTTATGTGCGGAATTTGCGTTATACATCAAAATGGCACGGTCACAATGTTTTATCAGCTGTTTTTGCTGACTCTTAACAAAAGTTAGTTTGAAGTAAATTTTTTCTATCTGTTGTCAAAATATAAGTGGGTAAGTTTGGATTCGTCGAATTATAATTGAAAAGATTAAAGTATTAGGCTAACTCAGTAGTCAGTTTTGTACCCCCACAATCGATCCGCCTGTCTTCTGATTACCAACGCAAGAGTTCCCAATTCTGTGAACAATTTCCATGGATTCCTATTTGTCTTTCACCTTTCGCTTCTTAAATGGTATAGACTGCTGTAAAAACCAACATGGAATAAATGAGCGTAGCATATTTTGATGAGGAGCTGTTCACTCGCTTCACATACGCTGTTGATATGGCAACCTTCCGTGTGAAAGCTGACAACTCTACTCTCGTTCTAACGAAACATACGTGCAGTTATCGGATAAAGTAAAATTTCGCACTAAGCTTAAAAGTCTCTCTTAAATCTCATCAATCTGCCGTCATTCCTTATCTACTTATAACTTTCTCGAGGTTTATTTTTTTCAGTGTACATTTATACGCGTTTTTTTGGACTGCCGGCAAGTTAAGCTGCTTTCAAGTTCCGCAAACAACTCATGTTTATTTTGTCACTGACCCAGTTAAGAATACACACACACACACACACACACAAACCACATAGATCATTTGCGGCTTTATACAAGAAACAAATGTTGAAAAATGCGCCAAGTTTTATAGTGGGAAATCTTATTGAGCGTTTGACATTCCTTTGAGATTCAAACTTGCTGTGAATTTATTAGACCGTCTGTGACCGTCGCTGGCGGAGCACCTTACATTTGGGCTGCTTGATTATGGGCATTGTTCCATGGGCTGCAACTTGTCTGCACCATTTGCAAATTCCTTAACAAAACTGTACCTTATGTTCCTGGCGGTTGTCTGCCATTCGTTGTAGGGCTTTCGGTTTGTTTCATCTCACGTGCGTGCTTGAAATTCTGATTTCCCCAAAATTTGTCAAGGCCACCCGCTGACTTACAACCAAAAAGTTAGCTGTTTGGGGCTCTGTAGCCAAACACGCTTATATTGGATGGATATTTATGTGCCAAGCGCCCACTTATTGCCGGTCTTATCGCCACGAGTTCGCTGTGGGCGCTGCGCTCAATAAGCCAAATGGCACAAGATTTTTTCAGCTATTAATCTATTGGGCAATAGAAGCCCGAATTGATGGGGATTTATGGAGTTGGCAACTGCCAGAAAGAGTTACAGTTGCTTGAGTTGAATTTGAAATGACAATAGCTTCATTTCCAACTGGGCTAAAGAATGAGGTCAAGATAATTTGGCGAATAAGTAAGGGAATTTTCGTTTATTAAAGAGAAGTTTATTTGTTAAGATGCTGTAAAAGTCGAACTAAATTATGGTTCATTTTTTATGGAGGATCTTACTTACCAGTTAGTAGTGCGGAAAGTACCTGCGAAGTACATCTTCTTCTTCTTGATTGGGCATAAGATCTTAGACGTCTGTTACACAAAGCGAGACTTTCAAGAGAGGCCGCGTGATTTGTATCTCGCAACTTTTATAGGCGCGATAATATCGCTATGTGACTGGCTTCATATTAGAACGTATTCTAATATCTGAGATTTTGAGAGAGGGATTTTCACTTTCTTACTTGAAAATCTCGCTTCGTGTAACAAGCGCCCTAAGGATCTTACTTTCCGTTCGAACACTCCCAGCTCCACAAAGCAAAGCGGAAAGATGAGCGTCTAATAGAGTATAAGCTTCGACTACTGAGTCTCGTGTTTACTTCTAATTTGCCTGCTGAGAGAAAAGTAACATCTATTGGTAAGAATGATTCTCCTGGAGATCGATTTGGTGCATTCTTAATATCTGCTGAATGTTGGATTTACTTATGATCTTATCTTATTCCAACAGGCACGATATGTGATAGATAGAAGGCTTATAGGTATGTTAGATACTACGGTTGTTGGCGTATAACGTGGGTCACCCGTCTTCAAAAGCGGTCATAGAGCGTCATGAAGTACCTACTTACTTACCAGTATGTTATACTGGGATACTCCTAATACTTGCCAATAAGGTATTCTGAAGGTACTTCTTAAGTAGTAAGTAATTCCGGATGTTTGAACGGAGGTAATAAACCTTAAGTTAAAAAGAAACAGCTCCCAAATAGTTCATTCCATTAGCGCGTTTAGTTCGATCGAAATAGACGAGAGCTATTCGGCCAAATATGACATGATAGCGCCATCTAGCATTCATCTATGCTGGCGCATTCTCAATTTCATCAATGTCAAGAGCGTGACGTCATACGTGTCGGTTTTACCCCTAAGGTGCGCCAATAGATGTTTTACATCAAAAATTCATGTTTGCCATTATGTTTGAGCTGTTGTAAATGAAGCACACAAATTTCTTCGTTCAGATGATGTCTGAATTCACCCAAAGACGTGTGGCGTCAGCTGTTTACTAAGTACGTATACATATATACATATATACACTTTTGCAGTCCAATTCAATTAGATTTTGCAAATTTGCGATGCACATGTAAAATTTGCAGTAGTTCCGCATAGCCAAAAAAAAGTATCTCGTTGCTATTTTTGGCCATGTTACAAATTGACTGTGACATTGGCCAATTTGTTGACGGAGACAACAACAACAACAACAAAAACAGCACCAACAAATAACACAATTTGTACAAAAGTTTTGTGTGCAAAACAAATAAAATATGCGTAGACGGATCTGAGAAGAGCATTTCCTCAAGGTCGTTTGGCTGCCTGGGCGTCTGATTATTTACAAAAGTCAAATGAATAAAATATTTGCATTTGTTTTGGTTCGGTTTTTTTTTGTGTATTGCCTTTATGGCATTTCCATTTGGGTCTTATCTCTGTTGATGACTTGAAGATGTGCAAAGAAAAACAAGGTGCACTTTAGCTAAGACACAAACCTAGCCACCAGCAGCTGTAAGCTAAAAAGGGACGAATATCGACTGTGGTATACCCTGAAAATAGTGAAAGCAAATGTGGAAATTTATTCAATCAAGTATCAGTTGTTTTTCATTGTCATAAATTAGAACTTTCCGATTTGTCGAAATTACAGCGATGTTCCTTCTACTGGGTCGCAAAACATGAACTATAGGCGTTGAAAAATTATGATAGCATAACTATTACGATGTACTGCATTGTTAAGTCGACCAATAGAAATCAGAATTTGAAATTTTTATGTTAACACCATGTGTTATAGCTTAGTTTTCTCTAGGTAATGTTTCACTAACAGAGTTGTCATAGCTGCACTGAAATAAAGAACCTAGCCATTCACTTGAGTGAATGTTTCCAAAAAATACACGTTTTATAACAATTGTCTAGTAAGTAATACAAAAATGATCATGAAATCAGAAAAATACTGCACGAAGAATAAACAATATCTGGTTCTACTTCTTAAGATTCCACTTGATATCGACTGATATAAGCGAATGCATCCACAAGCAATTTCATTCGGATGACTAATGAATGCTCTACGAATTTGTAGAGAATGAAAACGCTGAACATGTATATAAAGAAATGCTGTCACTTTAGGCATCTCGAGCTTGTTATAACGAAAATGAGCGGCAATGATATGAGCAAATGCCAGCTTTAATACAATCTGAATAAATGAGAAGAAATCTTGATAATTTCAAAATGCATTCTCTTCCTTTTTAATATTTGTCAAACGCGAAGAGCATAAAACTTGTATATTATTATTGCGCTATTGCAAGCTACATGCTTGGTCACTATTACAACAGTGTCGCTATCCCTTTCACTCACTGATCAAGCGCAATAGTCGAGTCGATATAGTACAGTTAACTTTATCCA
This sequence comes from Chymomyza caudatula, assembly GCA_035041775.1. NCBI lineage: Eukaryota > Metazoa > Arthropoda > Insecta > Diptera > Drosophilidae > Chymomyza > Chymomyza caudatula. The sequence continues at coordinate 1,591,416 of JAWNKW010000073.1, forward strand.
TAAACGTATCGCAACAAAAACTCGGCCAGAAATTTGATTTTCATGCGAAAATGGGTAAAAGGTTATCCCACTGTCGGGCAACGTTCCAACTATCTGCATGAAATTTTTGGGGTTCTCTCTTTCGCCGTCAAAAAAGATCTTCTTTTTGGTTTGACTTTTCATCTAATAAAATATCACTTTTTTCTGTGTAAATTATCATTCCCAACTCTTGTATATTCTGAAGTCTATGCGTGCATAAGTATAGTCAATTATACTATACATAAACACGGATATATTGCTAATCATTTATACATCCTTCTGCATGTAATATCCAAATCAAATTTGTAAGCTTTTCTATGTGGATCGGTGTGAAAAATGTGAATGTTGACACACAGAGAACTATAAGCATGGCACAGTGATCGAAATGTTCAATCTAGCTACAGAAGAGTCTATTTTATAAAGTTTTTCTGGTTAATAATGCCCGTTAATATTTGAGGTTATGTTCACAAAAAGCGACCTGTGGTCTTTTGTTGAGCAAATTCTTACCCCGGATTCAGATTCTACGCAGCAAATTACTTCGGACATGACACTTAGCTTTCGAACAACTAAACCATGTTGACCAGACGCTGCATATGTTACATATACTGCCACTAAGCTAATATACCCGCTCAACGCTTATAGGGTATTCGAATCGAAATGCTGAGCATGTTCGAGTGCACGTGTGAGTGAGTGTATGTGTTCATTTGTGTGCAGAAAATAAAGTCATAACACAATGTTCTTCAACGTTGTTCTTGTTGTTGTTGTTTTGAGTCTTTCGTTGGGTGTACTCTCACTCGCTCACTCATTCGCTCTCTCTCACTCTCTTTCGCTCGGCTTATTTGGCGTATTTTTCGTAGCTAATGAAGCTGAATTTATTGCCAAAACATTATGAACATAAACACAGTTTGCACATACTCATTTTACGGCCAAAAGCAGTGGCAGCGCAGCGGCAGAGCAGCGGCAGCGGCAGAGCTGCGGCAGCGGCAGCCATTGCAAAAACAAAAACAACAATGGCGTCTCTTTGAAATCGGCTAATGTATGCAAATGTACCAAAACAACAACATCAACAACAACAAATAGCTGCCAGCTGTTTGCCCCTTGGGCGGCTGCTGATGGTTGTTGTTGTTGTTGGTTGTTGGCTGCTGAGGTTGTTGCTGGTGTTGCAAATACCAAAAAGTTGGTAATATTTGACGCTTCAATATGAGGCATGCCCCAAGTGGGTGGGCATAAGTGTGTGCAGGATTGTGTGTTTATTATGTATGTATGAGTGTTTTGTGTTTTGCTCAACTCTTGTTTTTGTTGTTCTTTCTCGCACTCACTCACTCACTCACTCACTCACCCACTCACTCACTCACTCACTCACTGGAGGTAGTCAAATCCTGTGAAGCAATTTGGTTTGCTGCTTTTGCCTGCATTAAAATAACTTTTAGATAAAGTGTGAAAATTGCTTTTGAATATATTTTTGATGGATTTTCGTACGTTTTGCTTGTTGTTATTATTCTGCATAAAATTGGAGCATATTTTGTTGGCAGTTTGAAATCGTTATGATGCCGCCGCATTCAGCTTAATGCGTTTGCAAAGTGTCGTATACGTAATATGCTTAGCCTGGCCTTGAGAAGGTGACTGAGCTTTTTTGTTGTATGTTGAACTGATTTATCTTATAAGTAGCTTATAATGGATTATAATGTGTGCGATTTTCGACTCAAATGTATAGAATAACGGCCAGCGTGTAATAGTATTTCCAGCTTTTTTATTTTGTTGGTTTCTCTTTAAGGAAACATTGTTATAATTCATGTCTTGCGAACATGTTAGTAATGAAGCATAAACACAATATTTCAATCAACATTTTGCTTTATGAATTAAAAGTTTGCCAGCCACTAAACTTGATGATTTATGCGGAGCTTAAAAGAGTTTACTACTGCGAAACAGTAATAAATTGGTTGAAAAACAAAAAGTAAAAAAAAAACCGACTGACCTATATTACCAAAATGTCAAAATGAAACCCAAACAAAAGTAGTACATACATGTTTTTTGTGCTCGGACTCGACCAAAATTGCACTTGGTTTTTAATCCATAAGTTGTTTAAATAATCGATTACAGATTACTTAAACTCAGTTCTTCAATGAAACTTACTTACTTTACTTAACTGGCCATAACAATCCGTTACCGGCTCAGGCCGTACCTGACGTAAAGCTCTACTCCAAGCGTCTCTGCTTTGCGCGAGCTTGGTCCAATTGGTGAAACCAAAGGATGCTAGTGTAGTCTCTATATGGTCCTTCCAACGGAGACATGGTCTGCCCTTTCGCCACTTCCCTTGGACAACAGCATTGAAGACTCTTCCCGCAGGAGCTTCTTCAGGCATACGTACAACATGACCTTGCCAGCGGAGCCGCCGTATCTTAATTCGCTTGGCTATATCAATGTCGTCGTAGAGCTCATAGGGTTCGTTGTTCCATCGTATCTCGACCTTACCCAACACGTTCTCCATCGAAAGGTCAAAGGGCAGAGAAGCTCTATCCTACCTTGACGGAGCTGCTTGTGTTGCTCAACGTCATTGTCGTATCAACTTTGCAGGGATACCAAACTCAGACATTCAAATGCTGCCTTATAATCGACAAAGGGATGGTGGGTGGCGATTTGTTTTTCGTGGAAAAGACCTTCCAGGATTTGGTCCATGTGGACTTTTTCTTCTCAACTGGCCATAACAGCCCGTGTTATCGGGTTACGGCCTGATGTAAATACATTCTTTCATTGACATTGTGATTTTACGTGGTGGTGGTGGCCAGGGGTGGCGCTTCTGCTCTCGAAAGAACCCAGTGTCATTGTTAGTCGCCTCATACGACAAGCTTTTACCTGCAGACTGCAGAGGTGGTATTCTCTAACCCGCTCACCACACGGGTAACAAACCTAATCTAATCTTAGCTTTTCGAGTAATATGAGAATTGCTGACATCGCCAACCTCGAAATCAGGAATTTTAAGAAATAGCCATAATTCGAAAACTTTGTTAGAAAATCGAAAACGGTCTACCAGCGACAGTAACTGTAACGGAAAATGTATGTTTTACACATAGTTCTTTCATTGAGTTGAAATTTGTTGCATAGTGTAATTTTCATCATATTTTTAATTAAAGTGTGGAACAATGAATGTGAAAAACTTGCCAACAAAAGAAAACAAGAAATTGATTGCAATGTATTGATCAATTCATTGGAATGCCAACAATAAATCAATGGTGTTATATGGGTTAAACGTTTGCTTCGACGTTACGAAGGTCAACGAAGTTAATTAACTAAATAGGTGCAACTATTTGTACAGTTCGCATTCGAAAAACAAAAATCCATTTATCAGGGCCAGTCACAATAGAACTTAACCTCAATACGAATATAACAAAGTTGGTTGTTTCATTTTTTGTTTTCGGGGTTTCTAGGGTTTCCTTTGTTAGATTGTATTGCGGGGGTTTCCCCGCATAAATAGCTGGCAGGCACGTGTAAAACTGTAAGTAAAGTTGAGGGCATCATTAATAAAAATCTGCAAAAATTAAATGTAACAAATACGCACACACACAGGCACTCAAAGGAAAATATGGCTTTGGGGTACAATAAACACAAAAAAAAAAAACAAACAAATATATTCACAAAATTAAACAAAAGCTAGGCGAACACACAGCTTAATGAGTAGAGGGAGCGAGACAGAGTGCATAAATTTGTTTGAGCAGGAGCAGTAACTGTAGTTGGGGGGAGCAAGTGAGAAATGAGCTTGGTTATGTTACATAATTGACGACATTATTTCCCAAAAGGCGCAATGTAGTGCCAACAATGGAGCGCCAAAAGAAGTTGCGAAAAATGCTAATGAAAAATTGACCAAGCTCCAGAGGTCGAATTATTGCGTCCGTCGTCTGAAGTTGGCAATGTGTATTAGCCAGCGGAAATGCCATGACATCCGGTTGGCAGGCCTACCTCGAAATCCGTTGAAACGACCAATACAAGCAAAAGCACACGCATCACAGCACACACACACACACACACACACACACACACACACACACACGTAGCGAAAAACTCAACCAAGTTGAAACTTTTTTTTTTTGGTTTTGGTCATTACTGTCAAGGTTCGGGCCACTCGACATCAAATGAAGGTTTGAGTGAAGTGCAAGTGAAATATGGCCGCCTTGAAATGCAACCAGCCAGCCAACTAGGCCAAGTCGGTACAGTAGGCGACTAAGCCAGCTCGGCTTAGCCATGGCTCACAAGCAATCAGTGTCAGTGCCAGGGGCGATACGTTTCGTGCAAAAACATGTAACACACAACAAAAATCAGGAAAAAAACTCAAATGGAGTCTAGTTTATTTGCTGCTTTTGTATCAAGCTTGCAAAAAGGTTAAACAGCCTAAACACACACAAACACACACGCATGCACACCAAATACACACACCTTAATACACTTTGCAAAAAGCGTATGCGGAACTAGTCAAGGTCAAACTTGACAAGAGTTTTGATTTATGAAGTTTTATATAAGAATATCACAATTAAGCCTAATTGTTAAATTCGAAAGTAGTATCTTAAAGTAGCTATGAATCTGCCAATTAGGTAGTTCTCTTACTATAACTACCGATCAAAGCACGCATTATTCTCAACTGGTTGGAGCACAAAGGATCCAAACAGCAGCCTATCACTAACGGTTTTGTTGAAAGGTGGCAGCGTCAGCTTAAGGCTACTGCACTTCCTGTGCCTTGGCCAGACTTCCTTCCAACCGCATTGCTGGAACTTCGCAAAGCCTATAAGGAAGACCTCAAAACGTCACCTTCAGAGCTGCTGTTTGGCACACCAATCTGCCAAATCACAACGAACTCTATGAGCTCTACTACGACATGGACATAGCTAAGCGCATTCAAATCCAGCGGCTCTGCTGGCTAGGTCATGTGGTGTACGTAGGGAGGCGATGAAGGGGCAGACCATGTATCCGTTGGTAGGACCAGGAATTTGAATTAGAGAAGGCGCGCGCAAAGCAGAGAGGCCTGGAGGAGAGCTTTACATCAGGCTGTAACCCGGTAACGGGTTGTTATGGCCAGTTAAGAAGAAGAAGAATGGAGTTGATCCTCAGCGCTATGTAAAGAAGCTCCGTCAACATATGCGTGCGATTCGAGCGAAACCTACTGCCTAGGTAATTGAGCTAAAACTAACTTGCTGTAGCAACCTCACCTGGGCAACAGCAGCGCCACCTGCCTCATCGAAATAGTCATAAGCAATTGTTGGTGCCAACGAAGATATTTTCCCTGCAAGGAAACACTGACTTAACAAAATACAACGGGTAGCGGAACTGTGCATTACAGGGGCGACTCGTACCATGTCAAACGCTGGCCTTGATGCTATTTTAAATATCCAACCTTTGAATCTCGCATGAAACAATTGTTGCTTTGGTCATTCTTCTATACTTCTTCTTAACTGGCCATTACAACTTATTATCGGGTTACGCCCTGATGTAAATACATTCTTTCATTGGAATTGTGGTTTTACGTGGTGGCTTCCGAACCCAACGCACAACCCTTTTAAGCCTGGGGTGGCTCTACTGGTCTCGAAAGAACCCAGTGGCATTGTTAGTTGCCTCATACGACAAGGCTTGAGCTGCTGAGGTGGTATTCTGTAACCCGCTCACCACACGGGGGGGTGTGGCTCTATACTAACGAAACATAATTTCGTCCCACTCAAAACTGACTTCTGTGTACCGGTAGATTTTTCTCTTACACCTTTCAACACGCTAATCCCATGTAGGGAACAATGGTCCCTTGGTCCTCCTCTTGCAAAACCTAAATAACTCGGGAAGATTTTTGAGCAACGTAAATATCTACAGTGATAGCCAAGCGGCCATCAATTCAATAAAATCAATGTCGTGTACAGGGAGAAGTGTTCTGTAGTTATACAAGCAAACCTGTCCGAAATGAGACCCAAAAATGTCGCAGACTTAATCGCTGCACCTGGATGGTCTCCCCTTTGATTTTTTATCTATTTGTTAACGGGGGAGTGAGCTCGAGATCTTACGGTAGCACAACTGGCCGAAATAAGGCCTAAGTGTGGCCTGGTAGCCCTTCTAACCTGACCCACACACTGACTTTTATTACTATTAAGACGATATTGCAGCTGTGGGACTATCAGCTCAAATTTATCTATAATCGACCTGGAATCATAAGGACCTACCACCTGATTAGATATGATGCTCACATATATGACTCCATTTTGGATCTTGATAAAGCAGTTTGTTTTGAAAACTCCGCTCTTCAGAAATAAAACTTAAAAGTTCGATAAATATAAAGGAAAGGGTTCAAGTGCACTAACTTGAAACTGAGTCAGCCTTCTGAGAGCAACGTGTGTACCAACGCTTGTCCACAATCTCACACATCCTTTTAGAGATTGCTTTGCTGTAAGACTTTGAATGCACTTCGTTACTATGAATGCAACACTGTCAAGTGCCAAGTCAAGTGGAAGTCCGCCGATTGCCAAATCGTCTGGAATTTTCTGGTTTACCTCCGATAAACAATATTTTTATGAAATCAATATTGAAGTAGTTTTTGCTGCTTGGCTGCGCAACTTTTTCTCAGTGTACTCGTCAGCATTCGTCAGACTGCTGTGGCTGGAACCAGGCGTTCGGAGCAGGACTTTGCAGTTAGTTTATGCCAGCTGGTAAAACTCATTGGAGCGTTAATTCAAACAGAAATTGATTTGTTTTATTTTGCCGTTGCATTCACTTTGCCGAATTTTGCATCAGGATTCATTTTTTTCTCCTTGCGTGTCATAGCGAGACGACAGAATTTGGGCTTTGAGAATTTAGTATGCAAATCGGTAGCAAGCCAAACCCGTTGCAAACCGCCATTGTACCAACTGGTTTAAACTGGTTGATATTTTCAAAATTGTTAAATTTTTCCGTTCATAACCGTGTTGCGATCAGGATATGCTTTTCCACAGTCATGGGAATGGATTGGCGAACCAGTTAAAGTGTGATCTTAGACGTCGAAAGGTGTTGTTGGCTGAGGTGAACTCAATAGTGAAGTGGTCACCTTTTGTTATAGAATGGAGCCAGTGACAGTTCGGCTTGCCGCGTTTTGCTCAGTTTGAGGGCTTCATTGCGCATCACTTAGTGTGGAGAACCAAACTGTTGCGGCATATTCAAGGAGAGAACGGATTTTGGTTCTAAAGTTTGAGACTATGGATTCCATCTCCTTGCTCCAGTTGCTTTCGGCTAAAGTAATGAACATCTTTTTTCTGCCCCAGATCCTGTTGTCTATCGCTTGGTAATCGCAGCTGTCGTAACTCCTACGACAAGGTCATCAACGATAATATTGTCGGGCTGGGGTGAATCTCGCCGGTGTACCGAGGCGATCTTCTACAGAAATTTACTTTTTCTGGAGACACTGTTGATGCTCTTGAATAAACCAACAATATTAGAAGATTACTTCAAATTGATTAAATAATGGTATTTTAATACCATACTTACTATATAACTAGATCGAGATGGCAATGGTATGGTTTGCATTTGATGAGTGCTTCCTTTTTGCAGGCATCCACAGTGGTATTTATACAATTTAGAGTGAGAGTCAGCAGAGTTTCTGGAGATGATTAGGTGGAGTACCACGTGGTTCCGATGTGTCTGAACAAACCAACCCATTACTTTGAGCCGATTGGACTAGCAGCCCTCAATGTATGTGACACTGGTGAAGATTAGAAGGAGCACATGATGCTGATGCGATTGAACCAACCAAAATCATTACTAAATGGCAGAAGGGCCAGTATAGACAATCTACCAAAGTTAGAAGGTTCTACTACTATCTTTCTACTATGGTTAACGACTTCTGTTTATAGAGACACAGGAGTTGCTGCACGTTCGGAGATTACTTTATAATGCTGACCGCTGTTCTATCAGCCAATCGCTACCTGAGACCTACCTCTGTCTCGTTCTAACAACATGCCTAATTCCGTTATGAACTATGGTCTGGTTCGTTTCCAATTTGGTTCTAACTAATTTGGAACACATTGAAAATGTAGTAAGAACGGACATTTGCGCTTTGCAAAGCGTCGTTAGAATATTGAGGTCTGATCTTTGGTCCAGTTAGCGGTTAATTTGGGGGCCTTCTAGCCATCGAAAAAGTTGCTTTAAGTCTTATCTAAAGGCTATCAGCAAGTTGCTGAAACATTGGAAATATAGTGTATTATTTGCAAGTATGCCAGATACCTATAGACGTTGTTTCCTTACATTTCAATTGAGATCACTTGGAATGTCCATTCTTTAATAACTCAAACTTATTATATGAGATATATGGCTTGCTGAGGGTTTCCTATTGGGTTGAAAAATTGCTGGCTCAGCGCAGATTATAAAGATCTATAGTTACTCCTTACTGAAAACCTAAGAACATTGGAATGTGCATACCTTATTATGTGAATTGTGCCCACAATTAATTAATTATAGTCATATGACTTCTCCTATATTTCTATGTGTCATATATATATATAAGTTAGTACAATGGCAAATGGCGCCCATAATTTCGCTCAACACTCTTAAGTCTGCCCACAAGACAAAAAAAAAACGAGAAGAAAAACTTTGCATTACACGCGCGCGTTTTCATCGTAAATTATTCAAAAACTTTCAACGTGGCCATAAAACAAGCAGATATGCGCTATGTTATATATGTTCCATTTATGCTATATATACACACATATATATATACTATATAGTATATATGAACTATATAGTTGACGGCGACGTCGACGTCGTTGGCTTCACATGTCACAAGTTAAACGAGTTTTGCCCTATGCTCCAATTTATGCTCTTTTTAAAGGATATTTGCGCGTCAGCTCAAACGAAAAACGACAGCAAAACTTTCGAAAGTAAGAACACATAATAATAAAAAAACAACAAAACACACACACACACACACACACACACACACACATACAGATACAACGACAAGTGGGCGGTGTGTGGGAGGTGCGTCAAAATGCACTGCCACTTTGGCGCAGAGGCGACAAATTCATAAAGTGAATGATTTTATTGAAACATCACACATAATGTGATAGTCATTTAATGACAAGAAACGTAAATGATGAAAACTTAAAACAACAACAAACTGCATTTGTGTGCGTGTGTGTGTGTGTGTGTGTGTATGTGTGTGTGTGTGTGCGTTTGTATCTGTGTCATGTGCAGATGTCTGTTTAAATTTGTCACCTTGCTTTCAATATAACGGATTTGCTTTCGACGCCCTCACTTCAAGGTAAACTCTCACACACACACACACACACACACACACACACACACACACGTATTTACATATGCAAAATCGCCATCTCTGTTTCCGTGTGTGTGTGTCCGTGTGTGTGTGTCTGTGTCCGTGTGTGTGTGTGTGTGTGTCCGTGTGTGTGTGTGTGTGTGTGTGTATGGTAAGCCTGCTCTCGCATTAGATTTTTGTGCCGCCAGCCAGCAGCTCAAATATGCTCTCTGTGTCGCCTGCCAAAAAGGGTGGCTCTTAAGCCTCTCTCCTGCCTGCCTCTCTCGCCCGCCCGCTCTCTCTCTCTCTCTCTCTCTCTCCTCGCGCTCTTTCAAAATGACTCTGTCAACGGAACACACGCTGTGCAACAATTTGTGTTGCATACTTTCGCGCGCGTATTAAAAATATTATATGGTAATAAGTTGTATGGAGTGTGTGTGTGTGTGTGTGTGTGTGTGTGTGTGTGTGTGTGTGTGCAGGAAGCGGAACTCCAGCAAGAAAAATATAATATATTCCTACCTCAGCAGCTGCTTTGATGTTGCATCTAAATCAAGTGTCTTGAGTTGTAGCGTAATTTTAAAGACAAAGAAATGCTTTCACTGGTTACATATAGAGCACTTTAATGTAGTGCCAACAAACCAATGCACACAAAAGTTTCGCTCTAATGATATTTTTTAACTTTAAAATGGTTAAAACACACAATATTTCTTAGATATTGCGTTTTGATCAGCCAGTAAAGTCATAAGTGTACCATAAAATACAAATATATGCAACTGCGTGTTTTCAATTCCGAATCTGATTTCGATTTGCCTAACAAAACACAAACCAAGGCAATCAGGGATCATAACTCGAAATCTTTAAGAGTTACAGTTTCATTACGTTCAAATAGCCTTATTACTTGAAAATATGCAGTGAAATTAAACGTAGTTTTGAATAGCTCCAAACAATATGAAAATCAAATGAGCCCAATGTGGAGGTAATCAGACTTTAACCATTACTTGAGAACTAGAAGACTAGAGCGAATTAAAAATTGTTAATTGGATTCACGGGTTTCACCTGACAATAGCCATATCTTAACCAACGATATCCATTCCGAAAAGTTCGCAGCTTAGTGACCAATTCAAAAGAACCAAAGGAATGTATGCCAATCGTTTCGCTCATTTCTAGATCCTAATTGTTTGGTGATTAAGATAAGATGAGAAATGATGAGATAAGATGAGATAAGATAAGATTAGATAAGAGAAGATAAGATGAGAAAAGATGAAATAAAATGAGATAAGATGAGATGAAATGAGATGAAATGAGTTGAGATGAGGGGACATAGGATGAGAGCGAGCGGCGCGCGGACCAAATAAGAGGCCGCGACTCCTAGTTTTAAATAATGACCCCGACTTTTCCCTAGTTCAAGGTCCACATCCCTGGTACATATTCGAAGTCCCATATGATTAAAAATAATGATGAATGAAAACGTTATACTGAATCTATTGCAAAAAGAATTTGTAGAATCGATATTTAAACAAAGAAGAACGAATTTATAAATAAACGAATTGAGAACGTCTCAAGTCGGTTGATGATGTCTTTTGTTTGAGGAAGGGTGTGATAATTAAAGGCAATTGATTTTTGAAGTTTAAAAGCAGAATACAAAAAAAATCGATGTTGACTAGTCAAAATGACTATACAAACTATGTAGTTAAATCGATACATCGGTATCGTGAGTAGACAAAAGAATTTCAGTTTGTATCATAAGTACTTACAACGAAATAACTTGCATACAACAAAACCTTCTAAAAACCCTCATTTAACCCTCAGGAAATTGCACAATTGAATGGACACACACAATTGTGTATCACATTCTTAAAGCAACAACAAATGATGACACACGATATTACTTACACTTTAAGAGAACAAAACTCTCAGCATGGTCCGAGTTAATGAGGTTTCATAGCGGGAAAGAGTTGCCAGAAGAGCAATGAGCTCCATGTAGATGTAACACACTCCTTCCATTTTTTAAAGTAGTGTTTTTTCGTTGCGATGGTTTTCTTTTCTGTTTCATAGTTTTAATTAAATCTCTTATGCAACATTGTTATGAATTTCGTGTAAATAATACTTAAATATACTTATTAAATACTGCGAGTTTAAAAAATACTTCGACATTGTTTTAAAATTTCGTGCACATTATTGCTTATTATAAAACCATTTGCCGCAAAAAAAGAAGGGAAATATAATTGATATATTTTAATTGCTTTAATGGAGAGTACGCGACACACATTGTAATGAATAGGGCGCTCCTCCAGTGACTTTATTATGAACAGTTTGATGGTTTGTCGGTTTTCTGGTTTCACTTGGCTGTTTAATTAAAATTCAATCAGCGCGCGACAGCTGCGGATTTTGTCGGTAGAGGGACAGAGAGTGCGGTACAATTGCGGCTCAATAAGTTAAAAGCAAAAATATTTGATGAATCAACTGCGTCTTGACTGTCGTTTGTGCAAGTTATTTGATTACGTAATAAGAACTTATGTTAAGGTTAAATCCAAAGAAAGAAAACAAGGTGTTAAATGCACAGCTGTGTGTTCTTTTCAACTTGGCTTAATGTGGCGCCATCTAGCGTGTGCATGCGAAAACAAATATAAGCTCTTCTATTCGCTCTCACTGTTACCACACACATACATGCAACCTTCTCGCTCTTATGTCGGCACACACAGTACGCTCAAGGAAAACACCATCCAAACGTAACACCATCCTCGCGTAATAACTGATTTTCTTGACGACTTATGAGTCAGTCTTGCCCTCCAATGTGCGCCTTGATGTTAAACATAAAAACTTACAAACAAAATTTTTATATTTCACTAATTAACAAACTAAAAGAAAATACAGATTTCGTCATTCTTGTTCAGTTTGGCCAGAGTGCTTGGTAAAGTAAAGCAGCCTTGTTATTTGGAAATATGTAATTCCATAGTATCGAACGTGACTACGACGGTCACACGTTTAAGTTGAAGTAATAGTCACAAAATAAAACACTCTTTTTTCTTGCGTTACTTTTACTAATAGCTCTCTTTGGTAGCACCATACATAAGCAAAAATTCTATAGCAGTGGCAAAAAAAAAAATTTATTCGAACGTGACCAAAAACTGAAACTGATTTTTGGTATCATATTTAAAAATACAGAAAAAAGCAAGCCATTTGAAATATCCCATCACAAAGTTTTACGCTTACGATTGCGAACGTGACCAAATAGCTTCATTTTATTTTTAATTTCATATTTTTGCTTTTGCTATCAATAACGAAATAAGAATAAATGATGCCTTTCGATCACGAACGTGACATGGGCTGTTGATCCCCAGCTTGTCCAGTAACCTGTCAGAATCCTCACAAAATTCTTTCCCGATTTTGATAGTTTCTTGAACCTATTTAGCCTACAGGAGCCAAGAAATTGTTTAGATTGTCCAAAGTGCGATTCAAAATCGCTTTAAAGAAGTCCCAGGCTGCCTTTCTGGGATCACGCTATGGTTTGCCTGACTATTTTGTGGTCTAACATTGATTGTTTTGGTGATATATGCCAGTGCTTGAACAATAATACCTTAAATTATTGGCTTACAAAGCTGAGATCTAAGACTTATTTCCTGATTTTGTTTACAAAGGTCGAAGGGTTTCTGACGTTCCATATATCTACTTTAGAAAGAAACACATTGAAACAAGATTTTTTCATTAAAATCATATGCAAATAACCAAAGGTTTTACACTTTTTTAAAAAAATTGAGCTTTAACTCATTGTTCATTTTAAGTTGTCATTCAAATGCCGTGTCAAATTAGATTTAGATCTTTGGTAAGCCTGGCAGCCCCTTTGGCATACTATGAAAAGACACCTTAAATTGAAGAAGATGCAAACAGATTGAAAGCTTAGCTAGTAAAATCCCATAAAACCATTTTTATAATTTAATGAGATTTTTGTGTGAATATTTCCTAAAGAAGTAGGGTTAAGCTATGCAACAACAACAACAACAAGAACAAAACTGTTCTGTCAGTTTTCTTCTAAGAAAATACCTTAAATGAAAGACAAAAATCTGAGCTCCAGCGTGTCTCTGTGTGTGTGTGTGTGTGTGTGTGTGTGAAGTATTTCAATGTATTGAGGGCAGACAAAGCGTGCAAATGGAAAACTTAATTAGTTTTATGCACAGCCCCTGACAGAAACACGAACAAAAAGCAAGAACTCTCTAAGAGAAAAATGTGGCACAAAAGTTTATACATTTCCGTGCAAGGACATGCGTGCCGTGCTGCGTCTGTAGAGCTTTCACATGCTCGTTTTCACTAAAGTTCAAATCAAGTCTAAATTGCTCAAGTAAACACACACACTCACACACAAAAGCAAGTAATACTCTAGGGACACAGTCTAGATTAGCATTTTTGACCATTTTAATGACGGTTATTACTAAAAATTGTGTGAAAAAAGTAATAATAACAACATATTTTTTTCTCAGTGCAGCAAAGCCAAGGCTTAAGCAAGGCTTAACCCTTGTGCACAAGGTTTTTTCTTGTGTGTTTTTTTTTTATGCTATAATTAGAAGCGCCATTATGGCGCATAAAATTGAATTTTGGCTGCAGGCAATTTAATGCATGACACAACGAGGCGTATACGTCATTTCAAACAAGAGTTTCACATTAGTTTAGTCCCTAGGCTCAAAATCCAGCCATATGCCACCTTTTAGCGAGGCCATAAAATACGTGTCATCCAAGCGATTATCCTTGCGTGTCTTGGGATTAACTTTGATGTCAAAATGGCGCACGATTTCCACAATGGCTGCCTTTAGTTGGGTGAGCGCAAAACGCATTCCTGTTGAGAGAGAGAGTTGGACTGAGTTTGAGCGTTTGAAGCACATGGCAGATCTACCCACCCAGACACACGCGTGGTCCATTACCAAAGCCATAGTACAAGCCCTGATCACGATATTTGCGCACGCCACCATTGGCCTCCAGAAAACGTTCCGGCTTGAACACTTCCGGCTCTTCGTAATAGTCCGCATCATAGTGCAGCGAATAGACGGGCACAATGACCACATCGTCGGGCACAACACGCACGCTGACGCCATTCTTGTTAACGAAATCGTAGGGTTCCGTGACGATCTTACGCGCCGAGAGCAGCGGTGGAAACATGCGCAGAGTTTCTGTGTGCGATTGAGTTAAAAGTAACCCCAAACTTTACTCTAAACTCCACTACTAACCGTGTATGCACGCATCCAGATAGGGCAGCTCACTGAGGCGCTCAAAGCTTAGATTTTCCTTGCCCGCCTCCTCACGCAGCAAGCGTTGTGCCTCCGGCGAGCGGCCCAAAAGCAGCAAGGTGTGCGCCAGCACCAACGACGTAGTCTCAAAGCCATCCGTCAAGAAAGTCATTGTATGCGCAACTAGCTGCAACTTGCTAAGGTTCTTTTTCTCCTGCAAATGCAAGATATAATTGAGGAAATCCTGACGTTCGGTTAAGCCACTTTGACGACGTAAGTCCACGGCTTGCTGCATAAGATCGTAGAAGAACTGTTCCGCTTCTAGCGCAAAGAAACGTATGCTGAAGAGCTTGGTAATCGGTGGCCACAAATTGGCCGCAAAGGTATAGAATATAAAGCTAAATGATTGCTCAAAGACTTTCTTGATCTTTTCCATGATGGGCGTGGGATGGTCCGAAAAGCTTTTGGCCGAAATACCCAAAACACAATCGGTTACTACTTCGGTGCTGTAGCAGAGCGCTATATCCTTGCCATTTAAGCCAGAGCTGGGCGCGATTTTGGTTTGCCGTCTGATATAATCCACAAATTTACCGGCCACAACTTGGGTGACAGGATACGAAGCGCTGGACTGCAAAGTTAAGAAATCATGGAGTTGTAGAGCAACTTTTCTATGTAAGGCTATATTACCCGATTGGCCGTCAGAGCTGGCGTTATTTCAGCGCGTCGCAGCTTCCATTCATCGCCAGTCAATACAAATGCATTGTTGCCAAGTATTTGATCGGTTTTTTTGTTAATCTTTGAAAGAAAGTGCAGCATTAGAAGAGAAATTTTACTTCAAGTATGTTACATACAAACTTGCCCATTTCGTTGTCGTGAAAACTACGAAAATCGCTGACAAAAACTTTGTTGCAATAATCCGGACTCAGAACTACCAGCTGCGGAATGCGCGTATTCATGACACCCACAATGCTGTCCGTATCTTTGTATTTGCTTTATCAAAAAAAAAAAAAACTTTACATAAGAACTTATTTACATGCTATTACATATTACGAGGGTTGCCTTTTTTTATGTTTCGGATATGGAGCACAAGAAGAAAGATATTCCATAGATAAGGGTTTTAGTGTTTATCCAAATATTCACCAGGAAAAGTGTAACACTTTTGCTCGTTGCCGAGCTACGGCATCCAGGCGCCTCTGCCTTGCAGAGGGCTAGCTCATACCTCTAGCTGATTCTTCCAACGGAGATACGTCCTGCTCCTTCATTGTCTCCCTTCAACCCACCTTACTGGCAAAACCATGCACAAAACATGACCTAAACAGCGGAGCCGCTGTTTGTTAATTCGCTTGTCTATGTCAATGTCGACGTAGAGCCCATAGATTTCGTCATTCCATATAATGCGTTAGAAGTTTTTTTTCATTGTGACGGTAGACGAAATCCTTGCCAATCCAAGATCCAACCGAGGCGGTTCTTCTACTGGTAGATAACATACTCCGTGTTGAGCTCATCATTTTAGCCTACGCTTAGACCAATTTTGGAAACACTTTTGCCAAATCGAATGATGTACCTCCTAAATATGTGTTTTGAACGCACCCGGCGCTTTTTCAGTTGTGAAAAAATACTGATGTCGAAAACTTTTGATGCCAAATCGGGACTTAACCCCGGTTTTTTTGGAAGAAGCAGGCGACCATGATGGAATGAAACCAAGGTGTGCTCACTTGAAGTCAATGCCTCTTAAAATAGTTACCAATTTAGTCTACGTCTGATCGCTGTGGAGAGTGGGCATCAGTGCGTGCATTGACCATCTCCTTAGCGGTCCAGCTTATGCAACCGGTGGAACTTATGTCCAGGGATGCATCAATCTCACGGCATTTCACATAATGAACCTTTTCACCAGTTCATGCACAGCAACGCGCGTTTCTGGTAAAATTGCTCGTTTGGGATGACTACGGTATTCATCGGTGAGCGAACAGCCACCAATATATAGTGGTTTTCGATGGTGCTCGATCGCCCATAATGAATTATGTTAATCGACAATTTTCACGGTTCAATTCCATTTTTGGCCATAATAAACTTTTCAAGAGACTTCTAAGAAATAAAAAGCGCTCTTATGTTAACTCGTTCTAGGCATTTTGACGTTAAAACACCTCAATCATCTGAATGGATCTAGCATAGCTAGAATTGCACATTTCCGTCATATAAAAGGCAGCCCTCGTAGTTATGCTCACCAGTATATATCATGCAGATCATAGATCATATTGCGCTTTTGCGTAAAAACGCTGGGAAAGCTGCCCACGAATGGCCAAGCTTTGGCCGATTTAATGCCCCGTTTCTTCCAATAGCTAAAGTTCCATGTTAAAAAGATATAGATCAGAGCCGCCAAAGCGGCGAGCACTAGTAAAGTCGTAAATATGGGACACATTTTGGCAAACCGCGCAGCATGACAGTTGAATCGGAACTGAGCAGCAGAAATCACCATGATTCCAATTGAAACGCAGATTGGAGAACTCACAGAGCAGACAGTTGTTTGTGAGTGGCATAAACTTGTCAATTTAATAATAGTTCTATAATTGAACGTGAGGGTAAAGTACACACACCCAAATCAGCGCCACTCAGAGCTTCGATATCATGTTAGATCGTAGTTTCTGAAGTGTTTTTATTACAGCGTGTAAAAGTTCGGACTGTTGTCATACTATCAGCTGTGGGTCGTCCCAAGTCTCTAGCGGAGACTTGCTGATAACCTGTCTGCTGCAATTCATATCAATTGAATTGAGGGGCAAGAGGTGCTTCTTAATTTATTTTTATTTAAAGCATTTGATAAGCAGTTTGTTGTTATTATTAACGCAAACAACCTTCAAATTGCCGGTTTGTTGATTTCCCCGAGAGAATCGAAATAAACACTTGAGTGATGAAATAAACATTTGCACATAGTGCTACAGGGTCTGTCTTAAAAGTGCTCCGATGGACTGTCAATGGGTTTTCCGCCTTGTATTCGTTAGGTATCCAGCCGTAGGTAGGTGTAGATCGCTCGTCTCCATAACCTTTACAAGCGATCTCTCATCAGAAGAGAACGAAATGAAGTTGGCAAACGAAACCGCCAAGACGTGTGTGCTTGAAAATTAAGACTTTTTGAACAATTTGGTGACTGGGGACGAGTTGTGGATGTTTGATTATGACCCTGAGACGAAACGTGAAAACGCTGAATGACACTCTCAAGCTAGAAAACGGCGAGCAGACCAAGCATAATCATTTGCTCCACCGATTCATAATCGAATCAATACGGAGTTTGACAAACTGTTTAGGCAGTTTTTTAAGTGGAGTTACTTTAACAGTTAAAAAAACACATCATCCGCCTTGTCATATCCAACTAATACGCCCCGGAGTCACAGTGCCTCCTCAACGCGCAAAGAGCATCAACGCGGCTCGCTACAAGACTAACAGAAGGTTTCTACTTTCAAAAATCACAACGAAAGGCAGTTCGTGCTGTGACGAAGGCGAGAGACTCTGACGAGTGATATAAATTACAGAAAGTTTTGAGCTTTTGCCTAGAGTCTCTGAGCCGAATGAACCATATACCGTTGTGTAGGTATTAAAGTGTAGATTAACCTTTTTATAGACTGTTTTTTGATTTAGCTATTGGTTTGGAAGATAAAGTGGCTTAAAAAAATGTTTACTACTTCGAGCAAGGTGCCGGGCAGTTATAGAGCTCCGATAAAAACAGATATAGAATCTAGTCGTACATACAAATCCAACAAGACTACAATGAAGGTAATCGAAAATACCCGTCAATAGCTATAGACTTTTAAAAATTGTGTCGATCAACAAAATACCAAATTCTGAAATACCTAATTTTCAAGAACCTTTGAAAATGTGCTTTAAAATTCCATTATCAATGAACTTTACTTCGAAGATGTTTTTTTTTTTTTTTGTTTACTGATAATTTCTGTCAATTACCATTTTTTAAGTTACTCATTTCGACTACTTTCAAGACAGACCCTGTATAGTAAAGGTTTTCAAACCCACGCTTTTAAAACGTTTTCCTTATTAACTGCAGCCTGCACTATAGACCAGCAACAGCTGGCACAAGCAGCGGCGAGAATCAGGCCAACCGAATCACACCACCAAAATCAGGCCACACGCATCACACCACCCGTTGACTTAGGCGCGTCTATAGATGTTACACATTAAAATGATAAAATTGCATTGAAGACACTCTGTCTCTGTCTCTCTCTCTCTCTTGCTCTCGCTTTCCTATTCATTGCTTCGAAAATGAAATGAAATTACTGCTCATTCCCCTAGAATCAGGCCATTATTCGACATAGCCCTCTATATCTATTGTTATTATGCACAACATGTTATATCTTGCTTTCAACCATCTAACTAATCGGCTTTTTTAATTCCCTTGTAATATTCCAAATATAAATGGCTCATTATCCAAGTCCCCAAGCACACACAGCGGATTTAGTCAATTAAAAATTGCATTAAACACACTCACACGCCGTCTCTGCACATCTCTGGGTCCTCTCTCTCACTGTCTTTGCCATGCAAATGAAATTATCATATGGGTCAGCTAGGGTTTAAACTGCGACAACATTTAAAATTTACAACCAATGTGGCAGCTTGGTTACCCAGCAGTCAGAGTTGACCATTTAAATATCAACAATGAACCTGGCAACCCCAAATGCGGACTAAACCCCGTGCGAATCGGCGCAACGAAGCAATTAGTGACAATTATATGTATAACCCTTGAAATCGGAAGCAAATTAAATCAAGGCAAAATGCAAACCAAACATTTGCACAACAGACACACTCACACACACTCACACACACTCACACACACACACACACTCACACTTACACTCACACACACACTCACACACACACACACACACAGAGGCATAGACACAATGCATGATATATAGAAATTTGGCTAAATGCTGCAGACAGACATAAAAGACAGAAAATTGCGAAAATTGTTTTAAGCTGCAAATAAAATTGCGGAAAATCAATATGGCTGCCATATGCAAATTTCACTGGATTAGTTTTGATGCAGGTTTCGAATAGTACGAATAGTGTGCATGCACTTATAAGGATACAACAGAATTGAGTAGTTTTGATCTTTTTAATTAGATTTTATGTACATAGCGCTCAATGGGGAGTTGTGAGACGGCATTTGCTTTTTGATCACAACCTTTTCAACTATCAAAATGATTTATCTTGTATGATGCTAAAATTACATTTAAGCCAATTTTTCAACATAAGCGTCTTGTTTTTCAATGCATCCGGTTTCGTAATACCACATTTTGCCATCCAGTGTCATACCATTCTTACGGTTAATCATCTTTCAACGCATTTTCATCAACTCCCAAGATGTTGTTTCAGCTGCGGACACTATTGCAACTTATTGGGTACAAGGTCAGCGAAGCAAGATGGAAGTGCGAAAACGTACCATAGGAACTCGATGAAGCAGATCTTGGGTCCGACGAGCAGCTTACGCTCAAGCGTTGTCGCGTATCAGATTTTCTTATTTTGAGTGTTTTGGAACCGGGAAACTAGTGAATAACTCTTCGCAGTTAACAATCGGCAGTATAAGAAATTATTGCCCATTGGACCGCTCAAGGCATGCACTTCGAAATATTAATCACGAAGAACGGTAGTTTGTGCTGTGACGAAAGAAAAAGACTCTGACCAAGTGCTGTAGCTATAAATTACAGGAAGTTTTGAACTTTCGCATAGAGCGTCTGATCCGGTCAATCCATATGCCGTTATCAAGGCATTAAAGCGTAGATTAACCTTTTCATAGACGCATTTTTGATTTAGCTATTGGTTTGGAAGATATAGTGGTTTGAAGAAAATATTAACGGGTTCCCGTTGGTGAAAGATTCGTGGAAACGTTTGCCAATCGATTGGTTGCGACCGTTAGCTGCCTTTTACACGATGCCAGATTTTTATTTATACTATACCCACGTATACTGTAAAAAGTGTAAATTTGATCTAAATCGGTTGTGCAGATATTGAGATATCGGTTACACCGTTGTAAAAATAGTGGATACGTGAAAAGTTTGCGGTTGTAATCCTTAGGAAACAGATAATATGCTATGTAAAGGCTTTTGTATTCTGGATGCGATTAAAACTAACATAACAACCCTGATCAGGATAAAAACGTAATATTTGCATGCCAATTTAAGCAGCTGAAGTGTGGATAAAATTAAGGATTTAAGCAAGATTTTTTTTCTTTTTTTCTTGGAGTCATAAATAGAGAATAAAGACTCTAATTTCATTGTCATTGTCATCAGAGATTAACTCACAGTTGTCCAAGAAGAAGAAACTATTAAAGTGCGCGACACTGGAATACACTGTATCCTTTTTTCCCCATAAACACTACATCCAGCACGGTCTAAAATGGGATCGGAAGTATCTACTTTTATGTCTCTTTTCACAAGTAAGAATTTTCCTATTGGGAAGTTCCAATTTAAAAGTTTTCCTATTGGGAAATTAGTTATTACGAGGGCAAAAATTACTTTAATGCCCATACCTTCGGTATTCTTGAGCCAATGTCTTTGAATTTCGAATCATAGATGGAAAACACTTTAACAAATCTCTGTGACGATTTTCAAATCAAGAGCAAACCGATTGCGGGGGAACCCTAGCTCACATGTATCCATATTTGGATATAGTGGAATTTCGGAGCAGTTTAAATTTTGATGTATTTATCCGATTTGAATCATTTTCAAAGTTGCACATGAGCATGACACATATGCCTGTCAAGTTTCGAAATAAGAGAATCGACGTTGCGGATTCAAAACGCGAAATTGTGCTGGGGGAAAACAGGGCAGTTATCAACCCAATTCAACAAACTTAATCTTTCTTGGGATCTCTACGCGCATCTTTTAGTGGAATTTTGTGTATCTAGCTCTTATTCTCATTGGGCTGCCTCAGACACCGCGAGTCTGCGCTCGCCAGGAGTACATGCCGTGACGATTCCTCCTTCGGATCGTAAAACGTGCAGGTCTTAGAGCTGGTGATGCCCAGCTTGCTTAAGTGTCCCTTCAGTCTGCAGTGTCCAGTAAGTAGGCCAGTCAGAGCTCCGAGCTTGTTTTTGCTAAGTTGCACAATTTTCTTTAAACTGTTAGAGTTAATGAGCTGTTTCTCCTGTCTGAGTCCCGATGTGCTCATCCATTCTACGGTTCTCCTCAGTCTTTCCTCCTCTCTTAGTAGCTGTTTATGGGTATATCCTCCTATGCTACAAAATGGCTTTGGTCGCATCAGGATACCACTATTTCTTGCTAGTTCGTCCGCAAGTTCATTACCAGGTATGTTGGTGTGGCCGGATTCCCACCGGAGTGTCAGCTTGTTGCTTCTTCCTAGAAGATACAGTTTGGCTCCGGTTTCCCTAACCAGCGTGGAGTTTATTCTATTTCAGGCGACCGCTTTGATTGCTGCCTGACTATCTGATATTATAGCCATTTACCTTTATTGAATTAGCATTTTATATACGTTTTAAGGATATTAAATGGAGGTCAACATTGTTTGCAAAATAAAGCAAATAAATGCCAAAGTCCGTAAAATTAGCATAACAATAAACTAATACACGTGGTACACAGTAAATGTATGCGAATGTGTGTGTGTGTGTGTGTGTGTGTGTGTGTGTTAGTGTGTGTGCAAGAGCTCGGGCTATTTGTATTACTCGACTAAATCAGGTTCGCTGTCCATATCCGCCATGTGCGAACGCGCTGTTTGCCTTTGGCGATTTTTATCGCGCGCGCGTTTTGCACACGTTTCCGGCGCGACTATAAACGCGCGCGTGTTCATAGCAAAGTCGCGCTGACTTATGTATATAATTTAAAGTCAAATAAATTATATTTATTTGACATTTGTTTCATTCTCAGCGCCCCAATTTAGCTTTTTTTCCCCTTTTGCTAGCTAGACACATTTACACAGACAAACACACACTTAACCCTATTTCGACCCACTCGGTCGAAATGACCAGCTACGGCTCCATGCGGCCTGGCGCCCAGCTGCCGCTTTTTTCTGCAAAAATAACAGCAAGAAAATTGAATAAAAAATGTCGGAAAATGCAGAAAAGTGTTAACAAGCAGCGCATAAATAATTAATTAAGCTGTCGCTCTCTTTTTCGCCCTTTGACTTATTAAATGCAAGCCAAGTTATGACCTGGCTAAGACTAACTAATGGAACGAGCTATGAAGATAATTGTAAGCCAAATTTATGCGCCTTGCAATTTGAATAATCTACATAACTAACTGCAAAAACATACGATTGGGGAATATCCTACAGTTACATATACATCTTATATATGTATGAGCTTTTAATAAATGCACAATTATTAAATCAATACATTCTCATAAATATTTCAAAAACTTAACCTACATTCAAGTTGTTGTTGTTGCAGTCCATTGCCTCACAATTAGTAAAAGTATAACAAAAGTTTTAGTTCCCACGCAAGTTTTCCAGGAAAAACTATCATTACGGCGTCTTAGACATTATGATGAAAACTCAAACAGCTGTTTGCTGAGCCAATCAACATTCTTGTGCCAAAAATAGAAATCTCAATAGAGTGATTCTATCAAAACTAAAGTAAATGATATAAGCGATCCGGCACTATATTGATTTTAGAAAGAAAAGTGTCACAAAACTCTGTCTCGTTTCAACTTTCGAAATTGATGGCTATTGAAAGAATTTAAGTTCCAACTTTGTTTCTATTTAGTATTTTTACTATTTTATCATGAAGTAAATGATAATAAATGAGTATAAAGCACAATGGAACTTAGCCTTAGTCATAATGTTGCTCCATCTAGTACTCGCATATGCTGGCGCCATCTAGCATTGATTTGCTGCCATCAGAGCATATACGCAGCATTCAAGTTAATGTGCAAAATCTTCAATTTGAAGCCCAAAATTTTTATTTTGCTGTCAAACTCCATATAAAAAAACGAATTTCTAATTCACAACATGTATTTTCGCGGTACGCAGCTGCAAACGAAATACGCTGCCTGCCATAGCGAAAGTTGCCAGCTTTTATGTTGAGTGTTGCCACCTGTTATGCTAAGAGTTACCATACGCACAGTGTTTAATAATACTTCTGCCAATTTAAAATCGTTGATGATGTAGCAAAACTCTTCTGAACGGAAGGAAAAAACAACGCTTCTAAAAGCTGCCAATACTAGAAAATGAATGTGAATCATAACAAACAAACAGCATATAGAAGAATATAAGATTGTAGAAAGAAAAGGACACACAGTTAAAGTGTCAGGGGGAGGTAGAATTCTAATGAGAAATGTGGGTCATCCAGGAGTTTTAGCAGCACCGACTGTTAACGATGCCTCTACTACTAAAACAGCTCCTAGCTGGAGCCACAAAAACCCAGTGGGTCTGAAACTCGCAAAGTAAAGTAGGGATGTTGGAACCTGTGCCTAGCAAAGCTACCAATGGAAATTGCATATTGCTCAATTTTGTCTACGAATGAGTTGGTCTAACAGAGACGGCAACACAAGCAGCCTCAAACGGTCGCTTTGCAGCAAAAATTGTGCAATTTTCGCGGTACAGTATTCCAATCTATTACTTTCGTGCTCTTTGGTTGTAAGATAGTTAATGTGTGGATACATTGGAGTATGACTGTACTACATATGCATTAGCCACAAAATGGCCTATCAACTTAACCCAAATCTAAGTGTTTCTAGGCATTATTTCTATTAAACACAAATAGACCATGACATGACGGCCTTTTGTATGCTATCTTTTTACCAATTATAACAAAGGGTGTCCTTTGGTACCATATGCCGCAGTTGTGGCCAGCTTTAACCGGTTGACTACTCGGCGTGGAACTTTGAGCTCAACTTGGTGCACGGCTTGGCACTAAATGTGCGTGCATGCTAGCTTCCTTTCAGGTTGCTGCTCTGTTATCGATCTGCATATCTAAATTTAGTCAAGCGACAAATACTATATACTTATATACATACATTTATATACAATTAAACGCATATCGCATGTGTACAGGTATATTTACATATGTGCAGAGCACGACCCTGGCTACTAGTAATACATACTTAAATATGCTATTGTATTACAAACAAAATGGCCGCCTTGGCCTAACTAGCTGGTGTGATTGCGTCGCACTTTGACCCCGCAATGTAATTAAGGTTTTGCAGAGCATGACTGCAATTAAAATTTTGGTCAGGCAACTAAAACATCGTCGTCGTCGTCGACGTCTCTGAAGAGATAGAGACAAAGACCTTTACTGTGACAGACAGCCAGCCACATAAGGGCCAACAAATACCTTGGTCACCTTGAACCGCAGTCGTACGGTTAAAATAAACCATTGCACGCCCCTACGCCATGATAAATGAGCTACGCCAACTCATGTGGCAAATGTGACATGTGCTCTGTGTGTACATGTATGTCCCCGTGTGTGCATGTTTATGTGTCTGTCTGTCTGTCTGTTTGTCTATCCGGTGATAGCTTAGCGTCCCGCTGAGAACCGTGCGCTAAAATTACCCTGACGTACATACCAAAACTGTGACTGCAGCTCTCTCTCTAACCACCTGCTTTGAATCCTTCCTTGAACTCCTGCCCAGCACACGGATTGAAGCACCTTGCCGTTGGCTTTTGACTCATTCATGCGCATAAACCAATCGCCACGGGTAATGGGTCAGTTTAGTGTGTGCTTCCAGTGCAAAATTATGCTTAATTTTGGCCACATTGCGGAAGTTATTTACTCGTTTGATTGAACTTTGAGGAAATGTCCGCTTTTGGGTCAGGGGTCAAATTGGTGTGCTAAAGTGATTTGTGTGCACGGACGTGCAAAAGCGATTTGATTTGTGTGTTTAGCAAAAGATCTATAAGCTATGGAGCTACAGCTTTTGAGCGCTTAATTTGGAATTATGCTAAGATTTTGCAGCAGTTACTAAGCTATTTGACAGTAATTACAACTTATGACCGTTGATGAGATGCTTGGAAAAGGTGTTAATCAAAATTTGTTATAAGTGAATACTAATCATCTTCCCTGTGGCAATTTCTTTGCCAATTAACAACAAAAAGGTTTCTGAATTCCACACATTCTAGGAATTTTATTCTGATGGCTCTTGCCAATCCGCCCAGCGAAAACCATCCCATTGAAAGTGTGATTACCCATCTGGTGTCGCTGTTTTGAAGCAAACTCCATCTGTATACAAAGTTTTAAAGCGAATTCAATTGCACCTTGATATTAGCTAGATACAGTTTTTTATTGCATTATAATATCAACTAGGGAGTTCCTTTTCTTGCCCGCTTCGCTTACCAATCCCCATGTAACAAACAGCCTCCAACAGCCGCATTAAAGAACCTTATTCCAGGAGCTTCTATGTCCATATGCACAACATGGCCGAGCAAGCAAAGCCGACTATGTAAATGTCTGCGTGGAGCTCATAAAGTTCGTCCTTCCATTGAATACGGTAAATCAATCCCAAAATCTTACGAAGTACTTTGCGCTTAAAAACTACAAGAGAAATCATGTGATCCTTGATCCCCTTGTTGATCAGGCCTTTAAAGGGTTGTTCGTAGGGTTTGGGACCCACCACGTAAAACCACAATTCCAATGAAAGAGTGTATTTACATCAGGCCTTTACCCAATAACGGGTTGTTATGGCCAGTTAAAAAGAAGGAGAATTCCTATTCTTAATCCTCTTTCAGTCTCCCTTCCCGATCTTATTAGTAGTAGTAGGCTTTGTGTTTTTTAGTTTATCGCTATTTTCGGCACCAAAAAAATTATATAACAACAATAGTGTGTACAATGTATTTTGTTGTTTTTTTTACTTCAAATCAATTTTTACCTCACCAAAAAACGTTGTGTTATTGCGAAGAAATCGATAACACACGGAATTGTATATAGATAACCATCTACATGTTCCGTACCAACATCCTCCGATCTTTTGCAACACACTCTCCACCAAAAAGTTGACGCAGTCGCAGGAGAGGTGTCGTCTTCTTTTTAGCCTCACGTCGGAAAGTTTTGGAGAGATCCTTTTCTACCTTGTCGCAGCAAGTAGAATACCGAACTCAGACAATGTAGCATATTAGCGCGATCTCTCAACGGGAATACTGCTTAATAATCGTCAACGATATGTTGGGTGTCAACTTGGCGTCATATAGTATATGAAAAGCCGCGTATGGATATTTTTAAAGACTTTTTCTTGGGACAACAATATATAAAGCATCTGTGCATATAAGCACGTAATACATGGATTGCATTTGAACCCCTTGGATTTTTGAGAATTTCGAACGGCTTCGCACACCTTTTCCAGCACTGCATCGGAAAAGCTTGACCCAACTGACTACCTCAGTGTACTTCAAGATAAATAATCTTTGATGGGTCTCTGCTGCTCTTTGCAGTGAGTCTTTCCCAACGGGTTCACCACTTAAATGAGCTTAAAACACTTCACTCCAACAACTTTATAAGTTTAAGTCATAGAAATTCGAATCACATTTACCAAGCGACAAAATGGCTGTCCAGCGGTCACTGTGTACAAGGAGGAGGTACCCAACAGAACAACTATGCTTTACAATTGACAAATGGCCAAGATGGACTTACCTAAATCCGTTACAGGTTGCTCGGCAGACAGCCTGCAGCTGCGACTCCACAACAAGCTGCTTATTAACAAAGCCGTCCAAAGCCGTTGTGAACCTTTGGCATTCAATTGTGGAGCACCGTTTTCCACACATAAGTGCAGATCCTGTCACAGCTGCTCAGACTCCAGTTGGGTACAGTTGCTCGTATTTACCTCCCACTAAAGGGTTAGCCGCAACATAATAATTATATTTTCCTTGAGCTTTTTAATTACGAATTAATTATTCAATTTTTCATTCCTTGATTAAATAAATGTTGGGTTAACATCAAGGCAATTTGTTATAAAAAAAAATACAATTATCAACCCTTTCGAGTCAAATGTAAATACAAATTGTATTATTTACTTCACAAACACCTTGGACGGTACACAACTTGAAAAATACATCAAGTATACGCCGTGTCAACAGCCTGTCAAAAGTACAGTCGCTTTCTGCGGCTCAAGCAACCGCAGCGACGTTTAAAAACTACTCGTTTATGTATTTTACTCTTACTTCTTGGGCCAACAATAGGCACAGGAGTGACTCAGCGGGTTCCCCTTTTTGACAGCAGCTCGTCAAATATTTGCACAAAAACCAAGATGCCAGAAATGTGGCCAGGTCGCAGGACACTAAACAAAATGGCAGACAAAAGCTCATTAAAGCCATAAATAAACACACATGGTTTTATGAGCCATATATATGTATGTGTATGTAAATGTGTTCATAGACACAAGCTATCTAGATATGTAAGTGGGCGTAGTATTAGCGGCGTCATCCTGGTTGTCATCCTTGTCGTCCTTGTCGCCATTGTCGTCTGTGTTTTGTTAAGTGATTTCCATCATTTGCGCCTTTTAGTGCACATATGTTGGGGAATACTCCAACGAGCTGGCTTTTGTTCTATTCATATCTTCAATTTAGAGTGCATGTGTGTATTTTGTTTTGTTTGTGTGACAACCCTGGACCATGCTCATATGGGAATTGAACAGACTATCAGCAATTTTCAATTTATGTGCAGCAGACAAATGCATTAAAGTACTGTTTATAGCATATATAAGCATGAATCCTTCTGCTCTAGGGGTAATTCTTTTAAAAACCAGAAAGATTTTGAAATGCGTGATAACTACTTTCTAATATATTGGTTGCACAAATGAATTCGTTACGATTAAACGTACCACTCAAATTATTTTCCAACACTGGCTTCTATTTTTCTCTAACTCTTAGCCAATTTTCGAATTCCATCACGTCAAAATGACTCGTCTTTTGAGGCGCTGCAAGTTTTGATCTAATTTTTCGATTTCTGCGATGAATGTGAAGTGCCAAATCATGCTGCCTACCTCGTAGCCAGCAAAAAACAGAAGCAAGAATGTCCGTAGAAAGAACAGATTCCATTTTAGCGTTTCCAAATCCTTTTTAACTTTGTCATGTCTTCGTTTAGGTGAGCACCGTAGTTCCAAGATCCCTATCGCTATCTTTAGAGGCGAGGCATAGAGGCCTCCATGCGGCGCCCCTTGGTTAGCTGCTCTAATAACCACTAGGTGTTAGAGCAATGAGCTAATGTGCTGCGAAATCTGCCCAGAACTTTAACAGGATTGTGCGTTGGTTTTGGGACCCAACGCGTAAAATCCACCTCCCAATAGAAGATGGTATGAGCCTGGTGCCTGGAGAAAATTTTGAAATACGTGATAACTACTTTCTAATATATTGGTTGAACAAATTAATTCGTTACGATTAAGCGTACCACTCGAAGTATTTTCCAACACTGGCTTCTAATTTTCTCTAACTCTAAGCCAATTTTCGAATTCCAATGTCAAAATGACTCGTCTTTTCAGGCGCTGCAAGTTTTGATCTAATTTTTCGATTTCTGCGATGAATGTGAAGTGCCAAATCATGCTGCCTACCTCGTAGCCAGCAAAAAACAGAAGCAAGAATGTCCGTAGAAAGAACACATTCCATTTTAGCGTTTCCAAATCCTTTTTAACTTTGTCATGTCTTCGTTTAGGTGAGCACCGTAGTTCCCAGATCCCTATCGCTATCTTTAGAGGTTGATGCACAACCTCCATGCAGCGCCCCTTGGTTAGCTATGAAATCTACCCAGAACTTTAACAGGATTGTGCGTTGGTTTTGGGACCCACCACGTAAAATCCCCCTCCCACTGGAAGATGGTATGAGCCTGGTGCCTGGAGAAGGGCTCTGCATTAGGTCGTAGCCCGTAACGGTTCCTTATGTCCAGTCAAGAAGAAGACGCTGAAACGAATCAATTGTTGCCGTGAGCGATCGCAAGTAATGGAATCGCAGGGTTTCGCCAGCTTGTCGTACACAACCCTATTTGTCTTACCAGATGTAGCGCTACATCCTCCAACCGTGAATAATCTGCTTCGTTGTTGTTTGGTACTAATTCTTCTTGGGGTTGTCGTAGTAGATTCGCGTAGTTTGATTCTCATTTCGATACTAGGTCGAAACCTTTCACAACTTAATGCCATCCTATTGCAGATCCGGATTTGTTGTATGCACTGCAACTCGGAATACCTTGTTCTCGAGTTGTTTGACTTTACGGAGAGAGGCTTGTGACATGACTTATCGGTTGGTACCTCTATGAAGCCACCAAAATCGTATGTCTCTACGAATCATTATTAGCATTTTCGTTCGCTTTCTAAAAGAATAACCCATATAAGCAATAGTGTACCCTTTGTGCATTCTATAATTAAGCTTTTCATTTGATTTATCTTTTGCAGTTGACAGTTAACCCATGACTGCTGACAGTGTCCAGCAAAGCGATTAGGATTGCACTGGCTTGAGTTAACAAGTTGGTAAGTATATTCCAAGATCATAAATCTAAGCTACAACCACTTGCAAATTTGGCTTACCTTCTGCATGGACTCTCTATGGGTCACACAGTGCCATGTGTTGGGCCAATTGGGATGCAAATTTCAAGTGGCCACAAAAAACTTTCAAACACCAGAAACTAGTATTTGCGTACTACCACTTGAAATGCATAGAAAGTCGAGTTAAGCTTTTACAGAGCTCCCACAAAAAAAGAAAATTGAAAGAAAATGAAGAAGAAGAAGAAGCGTAAAAGAAAACCAAATAAAATGGCAGGCACAAAAACCATATGCATGTCTATAGCTATGTGTGTGTGTGTGTGTGTGTGTGAAAAGTCTTGGAAAAGTTTTGTGTGTTTAATTTCCGGTTGCTTTAATGCCAAGCCAACCAAGCATACAAACGGGCAATTCACTGGCAAGGGCCGTGCGTGTCTTTACGGCTCAGCTTATGACCCGCAGATTTGTGGGCTTTATCCAAATATTTGTATAGAAATTAAATATCTTGAAATGGGAATTATGTGCGCAAGGACAAGTCAAGCATGCATCCGACTCACTTTTCTTGGAAGCAATAATGCAACCATGTTGTGGCATTGATGTGCACTCATTTTAAATGAATTAATTGGTCACTTTTGCGAGGTAACTCTGGAGAAAAAGATCGATTTTTATTAGCTGAAAATGCTGCACATACTGTACATGTAGGTCAAAGCTCCTCTAAGATTTGTTGTATAGTTACCAAAAGGTGACCCTTGATTTTTGGGTAATTTGAAAGGTGCATAGCTTAAAGAAGACCTGAAGCACTCACAAAGTTACTTCAATAGACAAAGTATCCAAAGGTGACTAGAAAGCTGCAGCAAAGAATGAACTATAGATGGTCACCTTGCTTTTTAGGAATAGTTTCTTCCTTTTTAGAAGCCAGCTGAGCATGTTAGTTTCATTTTTAAGGGAAATAGGTCAAAGTACACCTGTCAAAATACACATCAATGTACTTGTGACTACTACTATTAGCAGGTCCTGTAGGTCCTCTAAGCCGATTTCGAAGCCAGTGGGCACAGCGTGTGTGGTTGCATAGCGTGATCCCCCACACAAATCCCTGTGGAACCCCAGATCTGATGACCCTAACGTTAAATTCCACATCATTAAAACATAATTTAGAGTCAAAAAGAACACCTAAGTCAGAAACTGTAGGGATGCGTTCGAGGGGAACATCATCAATAAAATAGGCAGTCTCCTAGTCTCCTGGGCTACCCCCACAAAAAGACATCAATTAGCATTTTAGGGGGGAACACTAACTTTGGAGGGCATTGACATAATTCTGTAGAAGAACGCTAGATGAAGGATGGCTAAAGGAAGTCAGTTTTGCGACTTCATTTCATGTGGAAGCTACGCATCAGCCGATTCAGCTCCCACCATTTTGCGTTAACTCTTTTCTAGCCACAAAGTGACTCTTCTTTATTATAGAGTATAAAATCCAATAAGAAATTGCGAACTGTGTCACTGACCTACAATATGCGCCGATTAAGCTATAAATACTTAAAATCAAATCAATTTGTATAATTTCAGTCCTTTTCATGACACGCTTAACTTTTTTTTGTGGCATTTTGTGCCTAAAATATGTTTGGAAACCGAAGTGCTGCCTGCCAGAGGAAAATATTATTGCCATGCATCATAAAAATTTATGTGAATAAATTATAATAAAAAACTTATATACAGTAATAACTCAGATTAAAAAGTATTTATGCACATGACAGCAAAGGGAATGGGAAGAGTAAGCTCATCGGGCTTATGCCTTTGGTCACGCGCATTTTCTGACAGTGTATATGTACATGTGTGTGTGTGTGTGTGTGTGTGTGTGTGTGTGTGTGTGTGTGAGCACTGCGCTGATTTCCACCATAATAAATTGACATTTTTGGGACACTTTTCGAAAGTGGCCTGAGCCTCCCGGCCTGTCTGTCATTTCGGTTTGTTTGCGAATCTCTTTTGTTGTGGGACAGGATTTTAATACACAGATTTAAATACAACAAGAATCAAGCGAATAACATCAAAAAATGGCATTGCAATGAGAAAATTCGTTGGCTTTTCATTGTTAACAGAGAAAGTTTACAAAAAGTTTTCAGCTACTTTTGAACTGTCGAAGCGATTGAGCTTATGGCATAGTTTTTTTTCGTTTACACTCAAACTGAAGCCTGAAACAGTTACTTTTATACAAAATATAAAATTTTACGATTTCGTTTTAAGATAAAAATCAATGATATTGCCTTTGGACCTCCTTTGCCGTTGTTCCCACTTACTTTAAGAGTTACGGATTGACAGAAATGGTATTGGAATTTGGAATTCGTATCTAGTAAGTTTCTTCAAAGAGGTAATTGTCCCAAGAAGCTCAAACTGTAGGGTATGGTGGACTTCAGGAAATTTGTAGTGTAATTCTTTTTGTCGGAGCTACACTGCTTTTAAAAGAAGATTCGAGATCCTGGTGAAAACTCCAGTTATTGCTTCAAGTTGGCGTAGAACTCAAATAAAGCAACAAAAACTGTTCTTGAGTAAACTTTTGAGGGCCGCTACATATATCCATCTCTTGCTTTTTCGACTTCTACTTCTAAACTTCCACTTCGACTTATTCTGCCACTTAACCTTGCTACTCGTGTTCCGTCGTCTTCCTCACCGCTTTCTTCAGCCTCTTCACTTTCCTTTCGAATTTCGCCTTCGGCTTCACCTTCACCGTCACATTCATCTTCACTTTCATCTTCACCTTCATCTCTAGCTTTTTCGACTTCTTCTGAGTTATCTCCAACTTGGCATTATGTGACGACACTCGCTCTAACTGTAGACGAAGTTAACACAGTGTCACACCATTCGAGCGTAACACCAACAAAGTGATGTTTCACATCAAAAGCAACTTATGGTATACAAAAGGCAGTTCAATCACACCATTAATGTATAAGTATTCATCCGATGGAAGATATATCCGATCCTATTTAGCGATAACTTAGTCGAGATTTGACAGCAATCCCAAGTCCACAACCGCAATTAGGCTCAACCATTGACAAAGGACAGGATGCTTACGAACAAAGCAATAAATATACACACACAACAAGTGCAGAAAGCAAACAGAAACCAAAACAGAAACCAAAACAGAGGAACAGAGAACAAGCCAAGACAAATAATTTACAAAACATGGCAAATAAACAAGATAAACAAACAAGTGTATACAAAAGGAAGGAGCAAAGAAGAAGACAAAAAAAAGAAAATGGTGGCAACGACAAACAGAAGCCGACGAAAGGCAACTGCAACATAATGAGCATAATGGCTACATGGTGCGCTTGTATGTGTTGGTGTGTGTGTTTGTGTGTGTGTGTGTGTGCGTGTGTGTGTGTGTGCGGGTGGCACATGAGTGGCAAGAAGCAAAGCTTTTTGTATGTGTTAAAATAAGCGCCACTTTACATGCACATATACATGCTAACATGTCACATGCACACAATTTCACACACACACACACACACACACGCACAGGGGCACTCACACACACACAGGGGCACTCACTCACACACTCATACAGTTACAAAACCGCACTGTGTGCGGCTGCTGCATGCGGGTTGCCCTCCAATGCATTTAAGTGCATAAAATGTTGACTGCCCTAACTGGTTGCCCCCAACTGTTGTTGCATCTGCTGGTGTTGTACTTGTTGTTGTTGTCGTTGTTGCATGTGGCACACAAAATGAGGACAAAAGCACGTCGCAAGCCATTTAAACTAATCTTGAAGAGGTTTATTTATATAACTCAAGGGTCGCTGGCAACAATGGCACTCAATATTCATGCCTGTGTGTGTGTCTGTGTGTGCGTCTGTGTGTGTGTGTGAGTGTTATGCCCCAAACTAAGCTCAGGTAAACTGCAAGATCTAGCTTAACGGGCTTCTGTTAAGAAGTTACATGTGTCACTTGTGGTCGAGCAGCACCAAAATCCTTGTTATAGATAACAAAATATATTCTAACATTAATTTGGTGGTGTCCTTGTTAATTCAAATCAAGGACTCCTCTATGTAACAGTTGTTCCTTTGAAAACTTCTGAAGAATCGTTGAGTGACGCTCAATAGTTTCCCGAGACCAAGCCACTAATGAGCGTGATTAGCGCGTTATGTCATAGGCTTAATGAGTCTCTGTGTAGACTTGTGTTCTAGCGGCATTTCTTCTAAAATCGTATGTTTTAAATTTTAAGATTTAACATTTGTTTCTATCTAAAAGGACACTCATGATTTCCTTAACTAATTTGATATTCTTTTTTGAGTAGCAGTATTTTCCCTTGATGTCTTACGATCTTACTTATGAAATCTGTGTTTCTCACTTCGAACACCTCCTCCGACATCCTGCGAATGGGAAATAAAGCATGGTTAATAATGTCAGCATATAAAATGTACACTTTTTAACAAATCAAAGTATCCGTATTTACAGCATATCATCATAGAACGTATGATTACGCTTAATGTTCAAATTAAAGCTACACTCACTCATATTACTTTGTATGCCAATCTCGGTCATTCACTGGAATATAATAGAAGCAACGACATTTTTGGTCCAAGCTCATTTTGATGCAATAGTTTTCTCTGCTTCAGAACCTCTTTATCAGTAGCCCAAACATTCCACAGCTGATCCAAGTATAAATACCCGTATTCATACAAATTTTTATCCACGGAAAGATCTTTTACAAATTTAAAATCGTTCCTTAATTTAAGAGTGAGGTCAACAAGAATCAGTAATTTCCAGTAGGATATATGTTGGCATTCAATTGTATCAATGAAGAGAGCCAACGCTTCATCAGTAGTATATGAAAAAGGAAACTGGACCTCTAATTCGACTGATTTCCTCATTTTTGCACCTATTGCCTTATCGGTGAACAACATTGACACAACTTTCGCTGATTTCCTTTTTCCAGAGTTGTATAAAGAGAAGCTGCTGGCGCAGATGACCTGCCTGCAGATTTGAATTGGGACCTTGGTTTCCTCTGCCCTGTTCTCAATAAGAGTGACCCCACGGTGTGCTCTAACTACATTGGTATCAGTCTTATTTCCATTGCATATATCGCCATTTTTGTATGTATAAAGATTCAAATTGTTTAAAACTCATTTTTTAAGCAAAAAATAAAGGAAAAATTAAGACGATTGATCGAAGTCTGTTTTATTAAGCCTGCTATTTATATTTTAGAATTCCCAAAATATTTCTTGAGTTCATTGCCCTGTAATCTACAATCCAGTTAAGATAAAACAAATCTGGTTCAGGAACACTGAACCGCAAAAAGCTTCCAGTGTAATTAAATATTAGCTGACTAGGCAACTCTAAAAAACTCGCATTTTTGTGAACAGCGATAATTCGAAAACCCCAAATTTATCGGAAAAAGTATATTTTAGCCAAGCGCCTCACATTGAGCTTATATTAAACTTGTTTATTGCTAATTACTCTCAAATATTTTATGTTCATTAATAATTGAGCGTATTTCAGTGCATTTCCGCTTTGTTTTAACCGCGATATTTCATACATTATTAATAAATGTTAAAAAAGCTGCAGAAAAAAGTGTACATTTCAAATGTAGCGTGACAAAAATCGGTTTGGAAAAAAACCATTGCATACCTAGAAGGCGCATTCTCATGCATCCTTAGCAGGAGTTGACTTTTCTGCTTGCATTTCTTAAATACTTTGTTGGTAGAAGCGGCATGCATGTAAGACCAACTGTAAACAGCTGCACACACACATACACACACACACACACACACTGACAATTGCTCACGTGCGCTGGTCAAGAATTGTGTCACAAAGAGTGAGTGAGGGAGTGAGTTCGAGCCAAAGGGTCGTTGTGACTTTGTACTCAAGCAGCAAGCAGAGGCAGCAGCTCATTGACTGTGCCCATTTAGTGTAAACAGACGGAGTCACACACAGAGACACACACTTGAACACACACACACACACACACACACATACACATTCATGTGACTGTACTTGTGAAACTTTGTGTAAATGTTTGCAACACAAACTGTCAAATGTCCGGCAAGTATTGACTGCGTGTTCGTTTAATTTACGTGCAATTAGCTGCTGAAATACCCAACAGTCAACTTCAGCAGACACACATTAATGTCATTTACAGGTCAGAAAGAGAGAGCAAGCCAGCTGCGAATCAATTAAACTCGCATTGTTCAATTCATTGAAAAATTGTTGTTGAAGTTCTACACTAGAAACGCACCTGAGCTTGTCGCTTGCCGCATTTTAATTTAGCTTCGATTATTGAAATTCTCCAACAACAGGTCGCTCCCCGTGTCCCGCCCCCCTTTGAGCCTGCTCTTCACAGTTGTGCCCGCTCTGTGGCACATTTTGCAGTCTAAGCTGACTTAAGCCTAAATGGCTTAGCGTTTCCGAGTGCTTTTTCATTGTCTTTTTTACGCCTTCTGTGTGTGTGTGCAACAATATACTTATGAAAAAGTACAGTCAGAGCTCATTTAATGCACCAATTGTTGATAGGGTTGGCTCTGCGTTTTACCGAAACATAGTTCTCATCTCTAATCTCAAGTTGAACATTAGCAAAAGCAGAGCGAAACGCAGCATCATTACTAAACTTTTTGAGTTTATGATCCTAATCTCAGCTTAACAGCGGGGATTTGTAAATGAAAGTTCAATGAATTCATGGTTTTCGGCTAATATTATCAATGGATTTTCTGGCTGGATGGCTGCCAAACTGACGTCATATTTACGAAGTTTTGGCAGAGCATTTGATTCATTTTGACATTATTGCTTTTCCTAAATCGTTGGTACACGACGTACTTATCTAAATCAACAAAAGTCTGATGCCAGCGATGTTGATACGTTATAAATCTGACGAGGAACAGATAGACAACTGGTGATAATGTATATCGCTAAGATTAAGCAAGAGAGGATGTAGCTTGCGAGATTCGGTAACGTAGAGGCGATGCTGATACGTTGAGGAGAAAGACACCAGGCGATGCTGTGTCTTTAAGGTTAAGTAAGATAGAAAATAGAATGTGAGGTTCGGTAACGCAGAGGCGATGCTGATGTGTTAGCTTCGCATGGCAGCTGTAGTAAATGGCGGTTATATCTGCTCATCCCATTTTATGGTCTGGACATTGCAGGTACATACCCTCAAGACATAGTCCTTTAAACGTTTGCGTGAATCTTAGACTTCGAGGGCGAGGATTTGCGGTCTTTCTTTGGTGGGACGTTTTTACCCATTTAGAGCCTAGGGAGGGCTTCATTGGGCACATTACCTCACTACTCTAACACCGGTTGGCGATTAGAGCAGCTGTCCAGGGGGCAACACGTGGAGGTTGTGAGTCAACTTGGTTAAGATAGAGACAGGTATTACCCTGGCCATTCCCCAGTGAATGGCGATCAGAATCCGTAAGAACTCAGGCCCTCCTTATTCTGTGATTGGCGTATTCTATTTTGGCTGTATTGTAATCGTGTTGTATATTTGTGCTTGATTTGTTCTTTTACTTGTTGTTGTTGTTTCACGATGTTTCTTGTTTCGAAGTCCGTACTAGAATGAAATCTATCACCAACGCTACCAATCGTAATAGAATGGCTTTTAAAGTGAGCTTCCCATCAGATCGCTTTTATGCTTTCAGCTTTCTGGTTTGCTGTAGCATGGGTGGTGTGTGTCTTCGCTATGCCAGCCATAATCCTGGTCAGCCCGCTAGATGTCGCTTCTATTTGATTAAAACTAATTTACGAAAATGTGGCGACATTTTGGGTCGTCGCAAATCGTATGAAAGTCTTCTAATGCTGATCGACTGATTGATTGTAGAAGGAAAACAACTCAACATAAAGATGATCCAGATTACTATTAATGTTATTGCTATTGTTTTATATATCTCATTCATGAAACACACTTGTTTCCGGAACGCAAACCAGAGTTGTCTTCTCCAACGGAGTTTGAAAATAAGCGCATTCCACCAGATATATGATGTATCTACATATATACCAAAATTCAGCCTTACATGTCAGAATATGTTTGTCAGGTTCGACTTATGGATTCGGACCTATGTGGCGGCTCTGGTGCAGTTTTGCAAGCAGGTCCACCCAGTTTTTGGTTTGAACAAATTTTTCGATTGGATCAGACGATTCTTCAAAAATGGTTCAATAATTACGTAGTAACTTTAGATTTCTTTGAGAATAACATTTTTTATGCAAAATTTCATTGAAGATTGTGAAGAGAATCGAAAAATCCAGCGGAAACTTGAATAAAAGTATTTTTGTCAGAAAATTGTTTTGAAACTGTTTTCTAAAAAAGTCGATATATTTAAAATATGTGAATGTGACCTATGTTGTACGATAAATTCGAATTGAAGAAGCAAGTTTTCGTAGTTAAGCAGTTCCCACTGTTATGTATGTAGTGCAGTGTGATAATGGAATTGCACAAGAGTTGTGCATTTACACTCAGATAGTCTTTTGGCACGGTTTCTAGTACTACAATTTCTTCCTCATTTCACTCGCTCTCTCTCTGTCTCTCTTAATGCACGCTGCAAGTGCTCGAGTTATTTAATTAGTATTTAATTATGTACCATAGAACTATAGTTTATGTGTCAAAGCTGTCATAGCAATTACAAGAGCTTTAAGTGAAGTGACAATTAAGACAAGTTTCCATGGCGTATACGCAATATTCGTTTATAATTACTGTCATAAGCAACATGAATCCAATTGTAAGAGTTTACAAACATGTTTTAAGTCTTACAATGTTATGCGATGATTATCAAATGTTAATTAATTTCAAGTAAATGGTTGCTGGAGTTTGACACCATTTGCTTAATATAATTTAAAATAAGAAATTTACAAATTTAAACAGATTTCCCATACACAGTATAAACATATTTACTATAAATTCCAAATTCATTAAGATGAGTATGAACAACTGTTGTCAATGAGCATTAAGTCTCCCATAACTCACCTAGACTCCCTCTTTTTTTGCAATGTTGGATTAGTTCTAGTTAACTTTTCTATCTTTTCTTATGGCATTCAAGTATTTTAATACTTTCTAGGGGGCTTCGCCACCTGTTCGCTAGGCTCGCCTCATCCCAGCAAGGGATCGTTAGATCATACTCTTCCTTCCTCATTCTTTTCCATCCAATGCTCTTCCCCTTTCCCATCATCATTTTTTTCTAACTCTCATCCTCATTCTTATCCTCTTCTAATGTAGTATGAGATAAGAGATTCCTTATCTAAACATAGTACTTCTTTCGAAAACTTAAATTCATTTACTGATGGCTCCATATTCCATTGGCTTTTGGTTATTTTGAATATACGTACCACAAATAGCGGTTAAAAAGAAAAGAAAAAGCAATTCATGAGCATTCAGGCTCTATGATGGAGTTCTACGAGAGTGGTGAGGGAGTCATCGGATACATTTCCCGTCAGGCGCGATGTTTTCAAGAATGCCCGCAATAATGGCGTTGACAATGACAATGAGAGAAAGAAAAGTGTTTTTTTTTATGTTGTTGTTGTTTTGCAGTACTAAAATACTAAAACTATAATCATTTCTGTAATACTTATTTTGGTCTGTGGCCAAAAACTTATGGGTCAAATCGAAAAGTGGTCTATGAAAGAATTGTACTGACATTCATTAGTTTTAAATAAAATAAAGAATAAAGTTGGTCATTCAATTGACAATAACGATATAGCGATTCGAGTGGTACCTCCTCAAAAATACCGATATTTGCGAAGTTCTTGAAACCTGAGGGTAAGCGGAAAAAACTGAGTACGTTCATCAGAGTTTTTGAATATGAAACCGTGTTGAGTAGTGTTATCTGTCTGTGTTATGCTGCTGAGAAAATTTGATTGTTTCTCACGTTTTTTGTTGTAAAACATCTATTGACGCGACTTGAGGATAAAACATACATATGTATATGTTAATAGCTAGTCAAGTTATAAAATTTCAACTACTGGACACCGAGATTGCCGTGTGTAAGGAGCCCCAAGCCTATCACTTATCAAAAAACCAGATGATTATATTTAAGTAACATAAATGCCTAATTAGTCCAGAACATATTAACGCTGTTAATGAAAGATGTTATGACTTTTTGAAGCCAATCTATCGACATTAAAAGTTCTGTAGATAAGCCATGGCCCCAATTTGTCGATGGCTTTAATTGGGTCGCTTTTTGGTGGCCAACAACTGACATCTCGAAGTCCAGTTGAACTTTACTCAAAAGTGAAAATCAATAATAAGTTATACAACTTTAGTCTTTGTTTGTTGTTATTAAAGCTTTTGTTGTTGTAGCCAGGGTTGCCTGTCCATTAAATGGCAAATTAAAATATATATTTTTAAAGGTTATTAGTATAAGCGCAGGCAAGACATGAAATCAATATGACACTGCAAAGGTCAGTGGTTATGGCTATAGAAATAGAACCTACAGAGCAGAGCGTATACATACTCTCAAACACACACACACACACACACTATGTGTGTATTGCAGCATTGTTTAGGCCTTGATCGCTAATAGCTTTGAAATGGCTAACTGGGTGTGGCCCAAACGCCTTGCTGACCAGTGCTTGGTCTTAAGTCTATTAGGCGCCCGGCTGTTTGTCTGTCTGCCAAGTAATTTTGACACATTTAGCTAAGAAATTTTCAATTAGTGCGCATATAAATAGTTTAGGGCCTATTTTAAGTTAATTACTTGATTAAATTGCCACTTAATATTTACGTATATCATTTCAAATTAAGCCACTGCCCCCAAAGGCCCAAATGGCAGCGTAATGTTGGCTTTTAACTGCAGCCCAAGCATATCAAGCATACGCCATGTATGCCAGCTAACTCAATTAACTCTAAAATAAACTATGCAAATTATTTCATTTTATACGAGTTGATTTTATTCTGTGAAAATGCCGCAGCAACTAATTTCGAGTTTATAGAAAGTTGCAGCAATTTTCTATTTACAACAACAAATTATTAAATTGACTGGAAATGCAAAACAAGCAAATACGAAGCAAAAAAAGAAAACAACAAAAACCACAAAAGGGAAAAGTTACAACAATAAAATATGAAAAGTTTCATGGTGCATGTTGTACTAAAGGCCAGCAACGCACAGTGGTCGTAATGCCAACATTTTGCGGAAAATATTTGCTGTTCAAATGTAAAGCTACAAAATGGAAGCACAAATGGATATTGGAAATCAAAATGTTCTCACATTGGATCCCAGTCACACTTGTGCTAACTTTTTCGACGCTTTTCTGATTGACCTTGATTGCTTAATCTCCCTTTTGGAAGTACAAACTAAAATCAACAAATTTAAAGACAAATTATTATATTTTGAAACTTTGACACTGAAAACTGGGCCTTAAGCACATGCTTTTGCCGCATTAACTCAATAAACTCACTTTGAATACGGGTCACACAGCTCCATAACTATAGAATTTGTTGAAAACTTGACTA
The DNA here is from genome assembly GCA_035041775.1 of Chymomyza caudatula. Classification (NCBI taxonomy): domain Eukaryota; kingdom Metazoa; phylum Arthropoda; class Insecta; order Diptera; family Drosophilidae; genus Chymomyza; species Chymomyza caudatula. The sequence continues at coordinate 1,632,728 of JAWNKW010000073.1, forward strand.
CTAGCTTAAACCATCAACTCAACAGAACAAGTCGCTACAGTTAATCGAACCTCTGATTTGGCCACAACAGGTTCATCCCCTCTAGCCAAAATCCTATTTCTCAAATCCGATCAAAGGACACGCTGTCACAGGTGCACACAAGGAACCGTCTAAGCTAGGCACTTTGTCATGTTTGCAGGAAATCTCAGATGTTTATCCATTGAATTCCGGCTCAATTTAAGAACTCATGCTTCTCCTATATACCTACACAAGCGGGAACCCAGTGGTTTCCGAGCTGGTCATAGCGGTGCATTAGGCAACTACAGTGCATGTCCTCGATCTCTTATCCTCTATCTTATGTCATCTGTCTTCTATCTCCTATCTTTTATCTTATGTCATCTGCCTTCTGTCTTCTATATTCCATCTCCTATCTCATATCTGCTATCTCCTATTTAATATCTTCTATTTTCTGTCGTCTGTCATCTGTCTCCTATCTCCTATATACTATCTACTATCGCCTATCTAATATCTCCTATCTCCTATCTATTATCTCTTATCTCTTATCTCCTATCTCCTAACTCCTATCTAATATCTCCTATCTCCTTTCTCTTATCTCCTTTCTGCTTTCGCCTATCTCCTATCTCCCATCTCCTATCTTCTCCCTTCTACCTTATATCTCCTGTCATCTAATTTATATCTTCCTATCTGTTATATTATATCTTGCATCTCCTATCCGCTATCTCCTACCTTCTTCTTATATCTTGTATCCTATATCTACCTAAAAGGGCACTGGAAAGGTTTAGGCGTTAAACATATGTTTCTGTTTTTCGCCATAAAACCTGAATAACCCTTCATACTGTGGACTCTTCTACTTCTTTGATGGTCACACAAGCAATAAAACAACATTGAATTAACGAATTTTGAACGCTAGACTTGAATTAAAAGCCAAAAGTCAAGTGCTCCTTCGGACTACGTGCTGCCAGTTTGACATCTCGCCCACTGTGCATTAGCCACTAAAAGGGAAACGAAAGACAAGCGGTGGCAAAACAAGATGAGACGGGAAACTAACACAACTCAACATTGCTCATTTCAGTGGAGTCGAAAACAACTGGCAAGCCAACCAGGCAGGGGGCATGCCACATGGCAGGCTCACTGGTTAGCTGCACGGTGGGTTGGCCCACTGTCAGTGGCATATCCTGCCAGCGAGACGGATTAACTTTGACCATGTTGCAGCCAAGCGGCGAGTGTTGGCCCGGTTTGTTCAAATTTGTGCTACTCAAGCATTCCCCTTGCCATAGCGGAAGGCATGAAAGGATATCAGTGTGGGGTCTTTTGTATGATGCGTAACGGAAGGATGCACAAAATGAAAAGTATGAACTGATCAGCTGGTCAGCGTTTTTTATTTCGCGATTTTTTTTTCTTTTTGTTGGTTTTTGTGTTATGTTTGAGGTCGCTAAATAATGATGCAAAAAGTTTTCACGCTCAAAAGTTGAAAACTAACTCGTACACCCAATGTGTGTGTGTGTGTGAAAGGTCCGGGTATGAAGGACGCCAGCAGTCAAGTGAATTGACATTTGCGAGCCTTGTTCAACACTGCAACACCAACCACAACAACATGCATAATGTAAAGGCACAAAAAATAAAGGATAAATGTTTTTTATGTGAAAAAAATGTTGTACAAACGTTTAAAATAGATTGCAGTCAATAATTGTCAAAGGGGTCTGAGTCTCGGGGCAAGGACGCGGCAAGGACAAGTGTGTGCCACACGTATCTGCCATATAGTAACAATTTGTACATAGACACCGTTTACATGCGGCCTTGTTTGTGTTCTTCTTCTTCTTCTTCTTGTTATTGTTTCTATTAGCATTTTTGTTTTTGTCTATTTACCTATTTGTCTCTTCTATTTTTCTCCACTCTCTCTTTCTCCTCTCTATCCTCTCTCTCTCTTTCGCTGTCCCCCGCTCTTTGTGTCTTTTTGGTTATTTTTGTGCTTTATAGCCAAAGTCACGTAATAATCTAATAAATGTATAATGAAGCTGCTCACAAGTTTGTGAGTGTGTGTGAGTGTGAGTGAGTGTGAGTGGGTGTGAGTGAGTGTGGGTGTGAGTGTGTATGAATGTGTGTGTGAGTGCGTGCATGTGTCCGTAAAGCAAAAGCCACTGAGCACAATTGAGTGCTACTTTAATTTCTCTCTGTTTGAGGTTGATGTGGTTATTTATCCATGTGTGTGTGTGTGCCAGTTTGTTGCTTGTCTATTACCAAATATATTAGGCTACATTAATTGGTATTTCATACCGAGAATTTCGTTTTCCGAACTGCCTTTTTCTCTTTAAAATGGTTACAAGAATTTGGGGCACAATGAAGCCCACTAATGTCTATTTTACTTAGAAAACACTGGGATATATATACAACCCGAACAGTCGGGAGAGTGCCCGACAGTGAGGTACCCCATATACGAGCTTTCGCAACGCAGAGGTAAAACGTACCTTTCGTAAGAGGCTGTCACTGCATTAGCAAGGTATCGGTTATAGGCGTGGCAAACCTATACGTAGAGGTTAGCTTAAGTTCAAACGGCTGCCATATTTCTACCTTTTACAAAGGCCGTTAGTCGGTTCTTTGTGATAGGATCTTTTTATCCTTTCTCCTTTCACTCGCTGCGGATACATGCTTATAGGATGGAGCATTCAGATGCTGCAGTGAAATCCGCAATTTTGGACAGTTTCAACAAGCTGTTAAGGAAGTACACACCCAGGTACTTATATCCGCAGGATATGAGCAAAAGAAATGCTGTGCCGTTTCCTCGATCGTTGTACGCGGCAAGGCGCCTTGCTGCTTGGACACCAACTAACCAGTGTTCAGTAGTGGCTCTAACAAGCATCTTTTCCCACTAAGGCAGCAAAGAGCGTGTCGAGCAGTACGACAGTTTAGCAGCACATTCTGTCATTTCTAATTGGCTTTTTGTTTCAAAAATTCATGTGTTTTCAGCTTGCAGGTCGCCATACCATCTCTCTCAGGGCGTAGGGGATCAGTAGTACCTTGTATGGTGAGCTCATACACAATGTAGGTGCCCTATAAGTCACGGTGTCCCGGAAACCATATCAGGCTAAGCCATCTTGTGCAGAGATCTGTGACAGCTTGTTACGCTATCGAATTTGATGGTATTGAGGTTAAGGATTTGATGGCTGCTTGGCTATCACCATAGATGTTCACGTTGTGATAGTGCATGATAGTGCCTCTTTTGCTAAGGACTTCCGTCTGGAACACGCTGTAGTGCTTCGGGAGACTAAATACACCTTTTATATTAAGAGTTTCTGAAAAGACCCGCCCTCCAACACGTTTGATTAGCTTTAAGCCGTTCGTGAAGAAAGAGGTGACGTTGGTAGTTCCGTCTGGTTATAGCAGTCCGGAATTGAGGTGTTGAAAGGATTGTTGAGGTACTCTTCATAGTAATCTGTTTTGGAGGGAAAAACCCGTGTTTTGCTGCGATATAGGAGTGACCAGCTGCTTGAGTCTCTCAGTCGTATGGCCGCAAAAAGAACTTGTTCATCTACTGCAAGATTCAAGGGTGGGCGAGGGCTGTGCTTAAGGTGGTACGCAGGGGCCCGTAATGCATGGTTCAACTGCGCGCTGCACTTTATCAAGTTTCTTAAGTGTGAGGTCTCAGAGCTGGATCCCAGACGGGTCTGATTATAGCCGCGTAGAGTCATAGTTACGGATAAAAGACTGTTATAATATGATGCGTTACGATAGAAGAAATTGAACTAAGCTAACAGTCCTATGATTTTCTTGACTAAAAAGCAGGTATTATGTTTTGTGCCATAAATTTTCTTTAAGCGAATTTTCAACCGACATCAAATTTTGGTTTGCAACGATTTCTGAGGCTGGGGTAAATCTTGGCGATCATCAAACAAGTGACTCTGTATTGGTCCAACTTTTATAGTGCTGACTTCGGTATTGTCAGCCAATCACAGGTCGCGCCTTATATCTGCCTTCTAAGTCCCGTTATCCTACTGTGGTCTGTTGTTGGTTTGTTTGTGTTTCTTTGTGTGCTTTGTTTTTGTAATGCGTATTATCTAGTGTATAACGGGGACTTGTTTACGTCTTGTGTGAATCGATTACCGTGGTTCGAGGTCCATTTGTTTTATGTTTAAACTTTGGTTAAGTTGAAACAGCCGTTTGTTCTTTGCAGGGCAAGCGTCGTTACAGGTTTATAAAATATCTCTTTAAAGCCAATTTCAGAGCAAACAAAATCCGTCCATATATTCGAAATATCTGCGAAAGCAAAGAAAATCTTTTCGTAAAATTTGTGCCCAATCGATTTTTGAAGACATTGGCAAAACTGTCTTGAGATTACACTAATTTTCTACCTATTTCTGTTTTTCCTGAATAAAGAACAGTAAAAACGTAGATCTATAAAACAATTTGGTTTTTATTTTTAAAGTTAAGACCCTTCATTCGATTGCAACAAAAGCAACAATCTAGTAAACAGTTCGAAGGTTTAGAAATTCTTTCGAGTACTTTATGTATGGGAAAGGCTTATATTCATGCAACGATTTATCATCACTCTGCAACTATTTCAGATGATGTTAGGAATGCAATCGTACATTTCCAGCTTATCCAATTTTGGCTTTTAAAAATATCCATAAAAGTTTCCTGATTCATCGATGTGTTTCCGCAAAGATCTTAGCACGAACTTTGAGCACATATAAGAAATGAAGATTTGATCTAAATCGCAGGTATAAGATTTCATAACAATTCGCCCCTTTTTTTTGTAGTGTTGAAACCTACCTGTGGTCTCGTTTTTTAGCCTTGCCTAGCCGCTAAGTGTGGGGTTTCGGATCGTTTCCACGTGTGTCTTATTCAGCGCTTGAAAATGCCCTGAATGCAGACACAGATATACAAAGATACAGATTTGTATACCACAAACGCATAAAATGTATACAAACTGAACCAAATTTCTTCATATTTGGATGATATATTCATTTGGTCTGCATATAAACATGATACGCTAAACTTTACCTGCGTACGGATAATGTGCTTTTGGAATAATTTGGTGACGATTCTGATAAATTCGCCAAAGAATTTTAAGGTCTGCCTACATTTCTACTTTTGCACCATTAATGAAAAGAAATACGTAATATTTTTTGTGCATTTTTTATAAATTGTTTTTGCTTTAAATAAGCCCCAGATATTACAAATTAAGCTCTAATTAAGTGTAAACAAATTTACTCACCTTATAAAAAAATACTTTGCAAAAAAAGATTATTAATTTTTTAACAGGAAATTACATTTCTGCGGTTGATTTTCGAGCGCCGGCGGCTTTCAGATGTCTAAATAAATGTCGAAAACTAAACTGGAAACGACAAAAAAGAAATTCTATCAATTTAGAAAAAAATGAAATTCTTTTGGTGTGTATTCCATGAAAATTGCATTGTGTTGTGCCGCAAATCGACAACCACAGAAACAACAACATGACAACGACAACAACAACAAGAACCACAACCATATCAAACACAGAGAGACAGTCAAAAGACAAGCTGAATGCCAAATGCCTTGGCATGCAAGCTTTGGCACTATGACTGACTGACTGACTAACTGACAGACTGACAGAGTGACAGAGTGACGTCATTTAGGCTTCGGGCAATAGCTTGCTTCATACATGAAAAATGTACCATACTATGGCTGACTGACTGACTGACTAACTGACAGACTGACTAACTGACAGACTGACAGAGTGACGTCATTTAGGCTTCGGGCAATAGCTTGCTTCATACATGAAAAATATACCATATACTATGTGTATGTGGAATATGGAGCGTTGTTGTTGTTTTTTTTTCAACTTTGGCATACAGTTGAACGATAATGCATGTGTATGTGTGTGTGTGTGTGTGTGTGTGTCTGCTGCTTTTAGCCATATGCACATCAATCACATGAAAGTCATTGCAATTTTTTAAATCTTTGTTGACTAAATGTTGCACAAGCGTTGCACCAGTGTTGCTTGCTATCCACAGTAAACTGCAGCAATACAGGAGCTAAGCAGGGAGAGCACATCCTTTTTGACGAGTTAACGATTGCTTCCTAGAACAATTTGTATGAGAACATTGCTTCAAACTAAAGGCTTCTTATACAGTTTTCTTCTTTGGTTTTAAAAGCCGGCCATGACCGGTAGTTATTGGGTTGACACAATCTTTCCGATTCTCATAGGAAGGAGCGAATTGCGCGCAAAGATTGAGCATATACCTCACTCACGTAAAGCTTAGCCTCCAAGACGATTTCCTTTGGAAACCAGGTCTCTCATATGTAGGTCTACGATGGCAGTCAGTACACAGTCTATCGTCAGAAAAAGAGAATCAGCGAGCGAATATACCCTTGTCTCAGTCTCTGTCACACCGCGAAAGACACAACCATTCGAGGTTAACTTAGTCAAGGGGCTTCTTAAAGTATACGACCGTAAGGTAGAGCGGTGACCTGAACTCGGTTTGCTGTTCGAGATTGTACGCAAAAGGAAGCGAGAGGATGACCAAAATCGAAAATGCAATTGTATTCACGAAGAAAAGGATTAGGAAAGGCCAAAAATGTTTCACAAGACATATTTACACATTGGTGACTTCTTACTCACCGTCACTTAGGGATGGAACTCCAAGTAGATTCTTGATTTAGTATGTGCGTTAAACCAAAAAGTAACCCTTTAAGGCTGCTTAAGTGCAAAATGAGTACATTTTTGAAAGTAATCAAAATGAGAAAAAGTCGCAGATACGCAATGAACTTTATCTGTTTCGGAAATAGAATAGTAGCACTTAGTAATACTCTTTACTCTTGCTCTCTCTTTTTGTATGCAATTGATTTGCCAGCGAGATTTTTCCGTTTTTTATGCTAAAAACTCTGAGTTGGGCAAAAATAAAACGCTTACAAAGAAATTGGTTCAATAAATATGTAAAATCTCTTTTAGTTTTGTGATTTTTACCATTGCCCTCAAAAGTATGCTACATTTTTTGTGTATCCATTCTTTCTTTGCAGTTGTCATAACATGGGCTGCGCCTTTGAAGCAAGCAGAGAGCAGCCCAAACATCGAAAAAAGCAGCTTAAAAGAACAAATGTATGTGACCCAACCCGAGGAACAGCAACAACAATAACAATAGCAACAAGAACAACAAAAACAATAAAAGCAGCTGAGTGTTGTAACTGTAAACATAACGACATATATAAGCAACAACAATACGAGAATATCAAAATCAAGGATAACTATCAACAAAATCATAAAACTCAAAGAACACAAACGACAAAACTAAAAGCAGCAGCTCAAGTACTTTCAACAGCACAGCGAAGCATTGAAGTGGCGCCCAAGGACGAGCAGCAGCCGGCATTAAGGACGACGCACGGAATAGCAACAATCGATACGATAACGATAACGCCTTCGATAACTACGACGACTTTGACACCAAACGCTTTGCAAATAGTTGGCTATACAAACACACACACATACACAAATCCCGGCTGCAACTCAAACTACACAAAGATAAAGCCAACGACGTGCAACTCCTGCAGTCCAACACATGAGCAGCGGCAGCGACGGCAGCGTCGCCCCTGCCATCAGCAGCATGCTGCAAGAGCAGCTGTGGCCAGCTTGGCGGCGGCCTGCATCGGTGGCAGCTTTACAAGTCTGCAGGAGATGCTGCTGCATGCGCGAGCTGCCCTAGCGACACAGCTGGGGCACGTTAGTCAGGCGCTAGGCGAGAATGTCATCAACTATCGCGAGACAACGAAACAGCGGCGAGAAGCGGCAAGCAGCTCAGCCCGTAGAGTAGCAACAACCACGACCACATCCATGCCACTTAGCTATCAGCCCTGGCAGCAGCTGATGGCCACGCACAATGCCAACGCTGCTGCAGCTGCTGCAGTACCTGCTACCATGTCTGCCGCCATTTTAGCCAATGTAAGCGCCACCGCTGCTGCCACCTCTGCTGCCGCTTATCAATATGTAGGGCAACATTACAAGTACTACAGCCAGTCGTTCAGTTTCTATGCCGCCTCCAGTGTCATACTGATGCTCTGCTACTTGACCACCACATCTACGGCCGCTGCCACAAGTTCGGAAACGGGTGCACTCGATAAGCATCCCATGTAAGTTGGCTAAAAGAGTTGCCAAATGCCCATCAAGCATTTTCCCGACGTACTTACTACTTAACCACAAATACAGGCGCTAGTTTTCTAGAGAACATTGTTTGTTTAACTCACTCTACACTCAACCCTCTCCTCCCTCTATATCTCTATCTCTATCTCTCTCTGTCTCTGTCTCTAAAACTATTTCAAACGTCTTTATCTTTATGCATATCGCCTGAAACTCCTACAACCTACTTTTATCTTATACACGAATTTTCTATTTATTTCCTTTTGAAATTCTTTCAGTCATGGCATCGATTGGTCGAAGTAAGTTTTTGCACATCCCAAAACCCAAAAAAAAAAAAAAAGAAACAAAAAAATAAGACGATTATATTGCAAATTTTGTTAAAGGTTCTTTTGTCATGAAACTTTCGATAAATGCAGTTTTTTGTTTTAAATTGTTTAGTTTATCCTATCAAGAATTTAATTCAATTCCATTTTACTTTATTGTCTCGCAATTTGCATGTATTTATCCGAAATGTTGCTCAAAGTTTAAAAGTTTTCCCTTTTTTTTGCTCACTGCGCTGTACCAATAAAACGTCCAATAACAAATAGCAAATATACATAGCTAGTTCTTCGGCTAAACTTGTAGTTTTACATTATTCATAGAAAAACAGCCGATTTAGCTTTAAGCAGTTGCAGTTTCCGTTTACAGTTTGAGAAATACCATTAGCTTCTTCTTCTAGCGGCAGAATATAGAATCGGTAAGACCAAAGGTAGTGCGCTCTCTACCTGGTCTTTCCAGCGGAGACATGACCTGCCCCCTCGTCACCTTCCCTAAACAGCCGTCTCGAAGACCTTTCTAGCAAAGCTTCTTCATCCTTATGCATAAAGTGGCGAAGACAGAAGAGCCGCTGGATGTTAATCCGCTTGATTATGAAGCCAAACGGGAAGAATGACCGTCTTATAGAGCGTTAGTTTCATCTGGCGAGTGCGGTCTCAGCTACTGAATCCTTAGTAACATACATTGGCAAGTGTGATGCTCCGTTTGATCTTCGTACATCGCTCTTCAGTTAGACGAAAGCCTTGACAACGTCAAAAGTATAGTAGTATTTTCCACAGCTATCTGAGAGTCTAAGCGTGTCTTCTCTCTACTCGAGAAACATATACTTTGTCATCTTGCAAAGGCGCCGGAAGCTGCTCGCTTTGTACTACCAATTATGTACTTCGGACTCCCATAATAGGACTGAGTCATAGCCATAAAACTCTCTCAAGTCTCTTTATGGACTGGCACAACAGTTCGTCATTAGCCCGATATGAGTTACAGGTTGAAAACCTTGAAGACAACAGTTAGCGGATGAGTTCGTCAGACTAAGTACTTCTGCAAGCCTCCGATAAAGAGGTAATAAACACACCTATATACTGTAGAGTATGAAATGGCTTTCTTCTGTAAATGTCCGGCACTGAGAAGTCACTTTCTTGACAGCTTATCTGTGCTGTCCATAGTTAACCACAAAAGGATTCAAGACTTCATTTCGACATCTGATTGGTTCTCCCTTAGGCATATGTCTTTTTAGCGGGAAGGGACTATAAGATGCTATCAGAAAGGCCCAACATGCGGTCTAGTTATGTCAGGCAAATAATTTAGCAACTATTCTAAACTAACTCAACCTCAATTAACATAACTAAAAAATACCGAAAATAAATACTAAAAATAATAAGAATGCTACATACAAGTTGTATAACTCGGAAACATATATAGTTATAGTAATTGCTGGTTTGTCGCTCCTCGTTGCCAGACTGAAACACCACTGTTTAAAAGGGCGCCACCCCTTTTTTTAGTGTTTTTACTGAAATGCCTGAGACTCAGTAAGAAGTATTATACTTATGTCTCGGTGGGCAGTATGCAAAAAATTAGTAACAACTAGCAGCTTCTTGTGATATGAGAGAGTTTTCGTGAAATATGATAGACATAAAGGAATCATAGTTCGAGGTAGATGAAGGATGCCTAATAAACGCGATCTTCGATAAAGAAGGATTGGTCCTTATTTAAGACGTCTAGTACCATAATTGGTCGAATGTATCATAGCTCTCGTTTTGCGTCGTCTTGATCAAGAAAATTTCCGCCAGATCTTGTCGAAAGCGGAAGCACGTAGAACTTCACAGTTTCTGACAACGCTTTGTATAAGTTAGTTGGATACTATGATCGAAATGGTCAGTATGAATGCAGCGGAATTCTTCCTTTGCAGCCCAATAAGAATCGTTCAACCTTCAAAGGGCAAACTGAGCAAAAACTGTGGGGCTTCGTCCCCTGCTCGCTTCACTCGATACGGAATGGAGCTCAAATTTACAATTTAACAGATTTTTCTTTCTTATAATCGAAGTTCGAGAGTTTAGTTTGATTCAAGTAGTTCAGAGCTGTTGCAGGTTGTCACACAAAATTTGATATGAATCATCTAAAGACACAACTTGGTTATACAACCGACTTAAATGCCGCTCACAAGCCTTATTGTAACAGATAAAAATATAAGAATGCAAAGGTCCTTTATACGTTGCTCCTCTGACTCTCAATTTTAGCCATGCCTTAGGGGTAAACCGGGCAGGTAACTTATCGGGAGGTGTTATTCGCGTGGCCTGATTCTAGTGGTCTGATTCTGGTGGCCTGATTTGGGTAACTTGATTCAGGTTCTGTGACTTGGTTGCTGTATCTACGTGAAAGATCAAAACTCCGACTCATATTAAGCGAAAGCTCTATTACCCTAACGTCAATATATTAAAAAGTTATTGTACTATTAGGGATCAAATGTGGCTTGCCAATTTCGAAAAAAGACAAAGAATATTGATACTTTTTTATAGGATCACTTAAAAGGCCCGTTTGGTCCTTCCGTAATCGGCTGCAGAGTATCTCATAGCTTCTTTGCTCGTTTAATTTAAAATATTTTTGTTTAGCTTGCTTTGAAATTGAAACTCTATTTTGTGTTTGCTTCAACTTTCTTTGTATTTGTTAACTACTAACCCCTTAACTTGCAATTCTCAAGAAACTTACACAAAAGTATACCGTACATACACACAAAACTGTACATACTCATTTCAAGTGAATTTTTGTTAAAAACTAAGTACTAACAATAAACTTCAGTTTAATCCAATGACAAGCTATATGTCAATAACTCTCAACTTTTCACAGATTCGATGAATCCAGCTCGGATAAGGAAATTTTAGATTTATTACTTGAAAAGAAGCGCTATGATAAACGATTACTGCCGCCTGTAAATGGTAAGCAACGAAAAGCAACTTTAAACACACAATTTGTCTAAGTGTATTACAGAGGGTATAAAAAAACCACAATTCATGACAGTAAGATGTTGTCAAAGTAAATAAATGAACCGCTATTTGTTCAAAAAACGGTTGGAAAGCGGGTTAATTGCACTGTTCTGTCATAACTGCAGTGCAGTTACTCTTGTGGCTTATATGTCTAGGGCCCGTTATGCACATCAGTCTCGAAATAGTTTCGCTTTTCTTAGCAAGCTCACTTTTACTCCATTTTACAGATGAAGACTTCTGCTGTGGCTTACAGTCGCCCGATATGGCTAAAAATCAAAATACGCGGAGACCACACAATCGCGGTTGGTGTTCAAAAACAGAAAAAAAAAATATTATCATTTCGTTCAGGGTTTTACAGAAAACGCTACGCGGTTTGGTACGATTGTGTTGTATAATTTTTCTTCTTGTTAACTGGCCATAACAACCCGTTATCGGGATACTGGCTCTACTGGTCTCGAAAAGAACCCAGTGTCATTGTTAGTTGCCTCATACGTCAAGCTTTGACCTGCTGAGGTGGCATTCTCTAACCCGGTCACCACACGGGGACGGAAAGTTGTGAAAGCTTTAGCTACGGTATAAAATCGAGCGGACATGTCGGTCGTAACTAAAATATACTATAAATACTAAAGAAAGCAAAATTACTAAAAAAAAAAACTACAAATACTAAACATACTAAAAAAACTAAAATTACTAAAATACAAAAAAATCTAAAAATACTAAAGATACTAAGAATACTACAAATAGTCAGTAATCAGATGATGGGCGACAGCTGTAGAACGAAACATCTTGCAGTTTGTTAGCCCTCATCTATAACAGCAACAATCTTCTGGGGAACCCCTCTCCTATCTTAAGATTTCCACAACCATTCGCGGTTGACTCGGTCAAAGGCATTCTCAAAGTCAACGAGCATAATGTAGAGTGGTGACGTAAGCTCAGTTGAGTGATCAAGAATTAAAGGGTGTTGATGTGTTCGACACGTGGCCCAACACAACGAAAGCCCGCTTGATGCCTCTGATTCTGTCCTTTGTCCATTCGAGAGTTAGACTCCATACTACTTCAGATATTGAAGTTCTTAGGGTTTCCTTTTCTCGGTATCTTAATAATATCTCCATAACATGTATCATGCTTTCAGTAACTCTGCTGTTATGACTAAAGTCCAGGCTAGGAAGCAACTCCCTAATCGGTAAAGCTGAGATATCAATACACCCGTTTCTTAACCTGTATCACAGGCGTGTATCCGATATGGAAATGTAATTAGAAACAAAATAAAATACAAAATTGATATCTTTTTAGTACATTTTAGTTAAAACTGTCTCGCGTACCAAACCGTCTAGCTGTTTCCGGAACAACCCCCTCGATACTTTTTATTTTTTTTGTAACTTGTCAAAGTTTTTACTACTTTCCGTTTGGTTTTTATGATTTCTAGCTCATATATTTTTCGCAATGTCAAAGAACTGTTATTATCTTGCTTTTCCTTAAGTTTCAGTTTCAGTTGATTTTTGTAATTCTTGTCTAACTGTCAGAAGTGTTATTAGCATCGGTTGAACTTAAACATTGATTACTTTTCAGTTAAGTTTTGGTTCTTTTTGAGTATGTGTTTCAGTATTTAAGTAGTTTTCTTGCTGTAATACTCTATACTCATTGTAGGCACCTTAACTGTTAATGTGAATGTGCTGCTGTTGAGCTTAGCTTCGCCAGACGAGAGCAGCTTGGTAATTATGTTAACAATAGATTTTGGAGCAAATAAACTAAAATTAACTTTTTTTTGATACTTACAGAAATACGAAGTGGAGTTTCTATTAAATCAACAATGGAACGATCCACGCTTGCAATATGGCAATAAATCGCATTATGACTTTTTAAATGCTTTGCATCATCATGATAGCATCTGGACGCCGGATACGTACTTTATTATGCATGGCGATTTCAAGGATCCCATCATACCAATGCATTTTGCTTTAAGAATTTTTCGGAACGGGACCATTACGTACGCAATGAGGTGTGTATAGCAGCGGCACGAGGCTTCGACAATTTGAATATGCATGGATTTTTTTTATTACACATATATATATATATATATATATATATATATATATTTAGTTTTATATAAGTATAAACTTGGTAAACATTTCCAGTATTTGCGCACAAGTCGAGGATAAGCTGCTTTAATGGCGGCAAAAATGCAAATGTAATACAAGTTCATATTCATTAGTGACGAGAGTGGGTCGATTTTTATATTTTTAGGGCTGGACCCATTCTTGGGCGGCACTGTACGTGCTGAAATATTAATAAGGTTGCTACACACTGCCATATACATACATATATGAGTATATATAGATATGTATGTGTGTAGTTGTGTCCTACTTATACCCCCAGCTAGCTAGCAAACACACCAAATGGCTGGCCAGTATGAAAAATGGCACGAGACGACGCAAAGTAATACGAAAAAGTATGCAAATATTTGCTCTAGGTACATGATGATGCATGTTGCCACTCTGCCCCATATGTATACTCAGCTCCGCTCCGCTCCAGCTGCAACTTGTGCCAACTGCTGCCCAAAATGGTACAGCATGAGTTCTGTTTACTTTGGACTCTGCTCGTACAGTTGCACAACTTTTTGCCATGCAACCATATGGAAATGGACGCGTAGTCTCCATTGTTGCCACCATCTTCAAAGTGACTTTTTGTTCCCTTGGAATACTAAATACACTACGGTGTCACATAAACCAAACTGTCAGTTCACTTGAAGCAAATTTTTGTAACCCGGCAAAGTTATCATTCGGGAGGAATTTCAAATTGAAATTTGCATAGTAAAGTTGGGTATTTTCAAAGTTAAAAGATCTTAGAACGTAATAACAAGTGCGCTGAAAAGTTTACATAGGCAACAAAAAAATGGTATTGCCTCGTGAACATTTTCAAGCGATTACTTGATTTATCACAACAAAAGTAAAAGCAAACTCGAAAACAACACAATATATATGTAGCTGATTTCCAGAATTTAATCTCACAGAAGAATTCCATGACAATTACATGTGGTTAGAACCCCCGCTCACAGGAGGAGGGGGTAAGATATCGATATGATTCGATAAATTTCATCTGCTTGACACAAATGCGCATCTTTTCGTAAAATTTTTGTGCCTCTAACTCTTATGGTGTCCGACATCTCGACGTTAATACGGAAGGACGGACAGACGGACATGGTCGAATCGCTGCCCGAGACAATGGATCTTATGGTCTGCCACGCTTCCTTCCTCCTGTTACATAAATTGCACAAATTTATAATACCTTTTTAAATTTTGTGTAAAGGGTATAACCAATTGTTTTGCAAGATCGTCAACTGACATACCGTGAGATTCTGGCATCCCTTTGTATGAGTGCCGTAAGTATTTAATATTGCATAAGCATTAGACCGTCTAGAAGATTTGTTCGCGTTAGATACCGTTTAATTTGGAAATCGAACAGAACATGGCTCGTATCGATTGGTACAAAACATAGTCACGACGAATCTCGTATCAATATGTATAAAACTTCGAAGTCGAGCCAAATCTAAGAAAATTTGTTCGTGGTCAAAGCACTTCAAAGCCAATGGTTGCCTGGTTCTTCTTAAAAATCGCACTTATAGCTTGTAAGGATGTCTTTTCAGCTTGGGTAGGCGCTTAGTCTGATAACACACACTTTAAACTTTATAAAAAGGATCACTTTATTATAAATTAGGCACTAAAATTACCCTAGCTGGGTCCCTTAACGCACAGACAGATTTCGGCCCTAGGCCGGCTTACCCTGGCACCTCGTGGCTGTGGTGTTGCTATTGAAGTTTTCCGCGCGCTCGTCCGGTGCATTTTCTGGTCGGTCCGAAACTCCTCAATCAATTCAGACTGCGGACCAGCAACCCTTGATCGGCTCAGATTTTGAGTGAAAGCTGGCACCTCTTAGCGCTCACTCTATCTTCGAGCCTGTTGCTGGCGAATTGTGTGCATGGGTGTGAGTGAGGCCAATCTCCTGTTGCTGCAGGTGAGCGTGGCCTCTGAGCTTTTGAAAGCTCCGCGGCTTTAGTGGGAGCATGATAAAATAAAACCAAGGTGTGCTCACTCTTCTTTTTTCAGTTACCAATATATGTGTGAGCGAAAGCTCAAAAGTTTAGCTCTCTCGCACAACGACGTCCATTCACCACATCCATCAAATGCAGACTAAATTGGTAACTATTGTAAGAGGCACCGACTTCGAGTGAGCATATCTTGGTTTCATTCCATCATGAGTGGGAGCTGCCGTCGTTGCGCAGCTTGCAAAAAAGAACATTGAAAAAAAAACGATAACAAATAATGCAAAAAAACATAAAATAAAGAAATCATACTTGCATATTACATAAACGATTAGAATTCAATATGTGGACACGTCACGTCACGTACCAGGACACCGCATAAAAAAGCGACAACAAAAAAACACACGATAACACACCTAGCGCAAAAACATATGCAAATGCTCCTATCTCTTTCCCCATACATTGCATGCCAATCATAAACACGGACACCCAATGCAAGAAACTGAACGTTTTTTTGTGTACCCTCTACCCACTATTCGCCTCACTCTGAGCAGTCGCACAGTGACACATAATATTATTGTTCTTGCTGTGTTTGTATGGTTTATAGCGGAATTCAGCATCTTTGATTCAGAAAAAGAACCACACTAACAACTCAATTGGTAATGGAGATATAGCGGTTTGAGTGGAAGTGGATCAGCCATCAGAGTTCTTGAATATGGTTTGTCAAATCGAGAATTCATCTTTATTTTTTTGTTTTAAACTTCAGTCACATCAACTTTGGGTGTGTTCCTATCCGAGGACATTTTATATTTCATTGGGTAAGAAGGTTTGCTCAGTGGGTCCCAAACTCTACGCACAAACCATTTAGAGCCTAGGGAAGGCTTCGCTGCGCGCATTAGTTCACTACTCTAACACCGGTTAGTGAAGAGAACAGTTATCCAGGGGGCACCACGTGGAGGTGACAGACAGAGAAGCTCCCTACACCCTGTCCTAACAGAACCCAGGCCCTCTGATAAAGCATAAACAGTATTTTCATTATCCTTCGCGAATTCCTATAAACTAAAGAATTTTATATATAGCATCCTTGACAAATAAAATTCGCAAAAACAAACAAACTGTCGATTTCGGATTGACAGTAAATTTCGATTATTTTATGACATCTTTTAGGACAAGGGAAACCCTTTCATGATCAAATTGTTGTTGTTGTTGTTTACTTGACAAACGAAAACACATAGAATTTTATGAAAACTTATACTGCACTTTTCCAACATAAATTTGTTTATCATTTCAGTAAGTTACATAAATTTCTCCGATGTATTGTGATGGTGAATCCTGTCTTAGTCAGATGTGCATTTGAATACTCTAACTTCTTGGGTACTTCTCCGTCAGCTCAGCCCTGTGAAACAAACATTTTATAAAAGATCGTATGATGGCGAGTAAGAACTCGCTGGTTTTGAAGGTCAATGATTATGACGACGGCAGACACCGAAATTTATATGTTCAAGAATGACCATAGAGTTTGCTTCGGAATCTTTGTTTATGAAACCAATGTCAGAGTCGTATGTAGTCGAAACCGATAGATACATTTTTGAAAATAGCCACTAGATGAAAAGTTGCTCCTTCATGCCACGACGGGGAAGTGAGGAGTTATAGCTCAATTTTTTATATTGTGAATTACTGACATTCGATTCATAATCAGTGATGCCAAAACTCCTGAGGCAAAACTTTTATGGACAATCTCGAAGATTTAAAGTTTTGTGTCCGCCATCTTGAATTTCGCTAGAGCAATGCTCTGCGCCATCACCCATGCTTCAGCGCCATATAGCAAAACGGGAAGGATGAGCGTCTTGTAGAGTGTTAGTTTCATTTGGCGAGAGTGGACTAATCATTTCCTACTTAGTAATATCTATTGCTATGAGTGATTCTCCGTTTGATCTCCAAGCTAACATCGTTCATAGCTGTAACGATGGTTCCAAGATGGACGAAATCCTTGACAACATCAAAAGTATAGTTTTCAACATCAATCTGAGAGCCGAACCTTTGCGAAGAAAACATATACTTTGTCTTACTCTAATTTACAACATGACTCCAGGCCCTGACAGATTCTCTTTCCATAGCCGCAATAGCTACGGAAACTGCACGCTTAGTGCTACGTGTATCAATGATGTTAATATTATCTATGTAGTCGAGCAACTGGATACTCTTATATTCCACTAATGTTCCGTTCCAATGTACTTCTGCCTTTTGAAGTTCTCTCACATCATGAAGTTAAGAGAGCATCGCATAGTCAGAAACCGCGCTCGGTATAAAAAAATTCGTAAGATGCCTACCTTGTCGGTAGGCCGCACCAATTTTCCATGGAAACCGAGCTCAGACAATGCCGCATATACGAAATCCCTCAACGTTGCTTTATAATCGGAAAAGATATTGTGGGTGTCGATGGATTTGTCTGTTTAATAGTGGACTTACCAGACCTAAGGGCCACACTGATAAGGTCCCATCAGTTTTCTCCCGAACGGCTTTACTCTCTCATCCAAAACGCTCGGTAGGAGATGCGTTAGAAAGAAGACTGATACTACGGTAGTTGGCGCACACCGTAGGATCACCCTTCTTGAGAACAGAACAGAGGACACCAAGGTCCCAATCATCGGTCATGCTCTCTTCTAGCCATATTTTGCAAACGAGCGGGTGCATGCACCTTACCAACTCATTGCCGCCAGCCTTAAACAGCTCAGCAGCCAGGTCATCTGCGCCATCTGTTCTTGAACAGCTTAATTGCGACCCTGACTTTGTCATAACTAGGCGGTGGTATATCCACGCCGTCGTCTATAATTGGGGACGGTGGCGGCATTAACCTCACCATCGCCCGATAGTAAGCCAGAGAAGTGTTCACAACCTTATTGCACCCTGTGCATTCACTACCAAATTTCCCTCTGCATACAGCAAGATGCTCCGTTACTAAATCCTCCAGTCAGAGGCTTGACTTTTTGGAAGAACTGCCTCAACAAAAGTGGGGCTATTTTCAAAAGCAAGGTTAAAAGGAGGTCGCTGGCGCTCCAGTTACAACGAGCTTCTCCCTTTCTCTAATTCAACGTTTAATCAAAACTCGCGGCTAATGACCTCCGATAGGAATATTTTCTGTGAGTAATTAGAGACCTGAAGTTTTCACTACTTTATGCTTAAGTATATGTGAGGGTATATTTGTAAATATAATATACCAAACATATTGCAATAGTAGTTCAGCTTCAGTAGACTTTATCTTTAGAGAAAACATTCGTTTAATTCACAATTTTAAAGTCGAGGAACTGCATACCATAAATTTTTACTTCTCACTCATTTGATTTGTTGCTCTGTCCGTTTTTCCACTTCCAGAGAACTTTTCCGATTCACAGCACAGCAGCAAAAGTGTCGTCCAGCAATTAAAATACGTTGGATGTAGTTCTTTTTGTTGTACTTGTTTTTTTTTTTGTTGTCATTGTTTGCATAAGCAACAGACGAGTAATTTCAGAGCGAACTTTTCCAGAGAAAAAATGTCTCGACAAATTATGAATTGATGCGCAGCATCTTATGAAGTGGAAAGAAAAACAGAATGAAATGATGAGAAAGAAAAAAAACTTGTGTTCAAATTAAATCAAAACTATGCACACTTTTGCAGACTTTGAGTCTGGCCCATAGTACTTATGCCGTTAGGCCACATATATGTATAAGTACTTGGAAAATTGCAAATTGCATAACTTTAACAATAAATTTTTACTTACAGACGTCATTTGATATTGTCATGCCAAGGAAGTCTGCATATATTTCCCTTCGATGATCCAAAGTGTTCGTTTTCCATGGAAAGCAGTAAGTACCAAAAGTTCAAAAAACAATGTTCACGCAAAAGTTAAACAAAAGAGAAAGTAAAATAGAGAAAAGTCGACGTTATCAAGATTTAAACTCGAATCGTATCGATAAACTACACAAATTAGCTACAGTATTTATCGCTAGTATGAAATTATCGCTTTTAAGCAAAAGTGTTGAACGCTCCAATTATTGCATATATGCAATCGATAAGACTGCTATCTTCGCCTTATCGTCGACATTCGACGAGTTAATACACTCTATTATAACAGCTGATTACGACGAAGAGAAAAGAAAACACGAAATAAAAACGTTTGTGCGTACAATGCATTTTGTTGTTGTTGTTTTTTTTTTACTTCAAATCAACTTTTATGTGTCTAAAACGCAACGTATCCAGATTAAACTTATATTCTGCAAACCGCAAGCATTTTATCTTGCGAATGTTATAGGTTTCACCTGAAAACGTTGCGGTTTTGCAAAGTAATCGGTACCACACTTAATTTTCGCTTAACGTTTTTATATACAGTTGCAAAAGCGCATATTCAACAATCGCTTATATAAAATTATCGCTTACATGCAATAATTCGCAATAATTTTCGCTTTTGCATATAAGCGACCATTACTGTATGTATTGCGATTATTGCTTATATGAAATTATCGTTTTAACTGCAGGATTTTACGCTCGTGTGGTGTTACGCTTGTGTGTTCTGTGTTAGCAGCGTCTGTTAGCGTTAGCTAGTGAGCCAATGTATACTCAATTAGATACTGTCAACGCTGCGACGTCAGCAGCGCAGCGCCTTAATTTTTCATTATCTTATGTTATCCAACAAACATGAAGTAATGAAACTTTTCTTTGCTCCATGGTTAACAACCGTATTCAAGAAGTGTCGCTTAACGACGACAATACCTGTATAAGTAAACATTGGTGTGAGCCACCGTTCGTTCCGTAGTGTAGTTCATAGTATAATAATAAGGTAGTAAGCTTACCTGATATTCTTATAGTTGGAAGTTACTTGATGTGGCGCATTTATTGGCGCAACTTGGGCGAGCTGCTGAGATGGTTTTACGCTCGTGCGGTGTTACACTTTTGTGTGCTGTGGTAGCACCATCTGTTAGCGTTAGCACAGGGACATTAAACCGAAATATAATAAACTTAAAAGCTACCCAGAGCTAATCAGGCAAAAGCCTTTTATTGACGTCAAATTTGTTGCCTAGTGTAATTAATATTACACTTAGAACAAACTTAGAACGAACTGATTTTCTATGTTACTTATGAGCGACTTTTTGCGGTAATGAGGAAAATGAGGATATAGTTGATATAGTTTCAAGGTACATATATCTTGAAAGATCTGACTAAATTGATTGGGGATAACCTGCTGCTGCCTGTTACAAATAGTAGTCAACCTCTTCTACTCAAACACAAATCGAAACTATCGGAGAATGTAGCAATTAGAAGAAAGTAACAGCAGAGCGCAAAGTGCAAGTAAATAATATGAAAATTATCCTTGAGTGCTGGCATGAAGGCAGGACGAAACTTGAAGGATCCTGATGATGATGGGCCTTAGCCTGAAGATGACGTCTACAACAACGTTAATAAAGATGAAGCAAGACACAGATGACAAGAGCCGCGCCATGTTGACTGCCACTCAAGGGAAATCGCTGCTTGTCTGTGTCTGTGCGAGGGACAAAACAACAGCTGACAAAGTGACTAACAAGGCATGCTGCCTGGCAGGCGTTGCGTTTTCTTGGCTGCTGTTTCTGATGCCTTGTTTGATGTTTGGCTCAGCTTTTCTTCTAAGCATTGTTTTTCAAACTTGTTTCCGCCACAACTACACATACACACACACACACACACACACACACACACACAGACACACACACACACACACACAATTACATGTTTATTAACACAGCCAAAGGCAACAAAACGTGCGCAAAATCGTAAATTAAGTTCGCAGTTCGCTTGATGACGTCGTCGAGATTTTCATCTATGACGCCAAAAGTGTTTGTCGTTTGCTTGTCAGAACTTGTTTGTCAAATATGATTTAATTTACTTTGGACAAATGCTTCTTTGGCATATTTACAACATGATTTACAACAAACACGACAGACTGGCAGACAATCTGCATTGTTTTTACTTCATTGCTGTTCTCTCGCTCCCTCGCTCTCTCGCTCTCTCTCTCTCCCCCTTTGTTTGCATTAATGTAATTTATTAATGTCGAAAATTGACTTGTCCGGGTGCAAATGGGACAGAGAGAGAGTAAGAGGAAGAGCGTGTTTACAAGATCTATTACAATTGCAAGTGATTTATTGTCGACAGAAATATATTTTTAGTGATAAAAGGTTACTGGGTTAAGGACTTGTTTTTGGTTTAACTGCTTTGGAGCACAAGCATAAATTCAGTGAACCAAGTTTCCAAAATTTAAGAAAGCAACTTAAGAACTCTTCTATATTGAACCAATGATAAAGGGAACTACAAAGAAGCTGTTATAATTCATTACAACTAGAAACTATAACTCGAAAAGGATAGCTAAGAGCGGATTACGGGCTGATGTACAGCACCCCTTTAGGCGCCCCTGCTTCGCGAGCGCCTTCTCCATTCGGTGATTACAAAGGTAGCTCTGTATTTGCTTCCTTCAATGGAGAGATTGAAGTCGTATTAAAGAACTGCAATACTGTTGCAACTGTGACGTAACAATTCTCTCTATTATATAAAAACGTTTTTCTCTGCAACCATTTATTTTGTCCTTCTATCCTCCTCCTTGATTCTCATGCATGGAACCTAAGCGTTAAGCTAAATCTCACCTAAATGACCGTAGCAGAGACATAACTTAACACAACGCTTATTGACTTTGGATTTTTAACAATCTTAATCCTGAATAACTAACTAACTAATGAAATGACAAAACACATAAATGATGTCACCAACGAGGTGTGGGGGAGGGATTCAGCAAATTGTGGGTGTTTCGAAAACATGATGTCACAATCAAAATGTTAATGAAATCTGAAAAATCTTTATATTTTCATGCAATGTTTACTTTTCATTCGAATTCCAATATATCTTTCAAAGATCTTGCATCATATTTTAAATTATTGACTCTTTAAATTGCTTCCTTTCGCTTTTATAAAAACATCGTATACTTTGTGTATCCTATCTGGGGGTGGTTCATCGAATTGTGACTTTTTGTGACGATGGGGGAGGCAGGGAGACGTCACGTTCGGGGAAGGGGGACTGCCTAAATGTGACTATTTGTGACAATGTGGGAGGGGAGGTCATTTATAAAAAGCACCGAAGTCTTGAAAACAGCAAAAATAGAGTGTATATACGACTGCCTCAGTCGTCCTCTTCAAGATAGGCCAAGTAAGTTGGTTTGTCAATAAAAGCCATATTGGCTTTGAAGCCGAGCCCTTGTTTACCAGTTCATTTGACATTTCATTACCCTAGATAGCTCGGTGTTCATGAATCCAGTATTGACCAACTCTGTAATGACGCGTTAAGCCTGGTCGTACTTTCACAGACCACAGGTCAGTCTGACAGTCACAACAAATCTCTACAGTAACCTCAAACAGATTTCTCATATTCTTCATCGCGTTGGCGAGTCTCCAATCGCGCGAGAAACGCTTTAATTTTCATTAAGATAACTATTAGCAGTCCTCCATCGATCCAGCTCTCTCATGGGAGTTCTTTACTCTATATTCAAGTTATTGGTTTTTATAAGGATACAAACACACAAAACGATAATCTTTAGACCTCACTGTACTATCCCATATAAAGCCTTCCTTACCACTAGCGAAAATGAAACCTGGTATTTTTTTACACTCTCCCGAAGATACACAATTTAAATAGCGTAATTGTTTTCCATTTTCATAGGAATACCAAAAGTAAGATGTGCTCTTTTTTTGGTACCAGGCAGCATTAGTTCCTCCAATCCAGGCACTGTTCTCACCGATATCTGAAAAGTTCAAACACATGCAAACAGCTGTAGAAACATTTACACCCATTGTAAGCTCACCGGATTTTTTCAAAAAATGCACAATTTTTTTTTGACTTTTCTAATTTTTTGGCATGCCAAAAACGAAACCAAATTTTCTACATATAAAATCGGCATAGCGAAAATTTCCCTTTAAATAAAGAGATTCTACGTGAAGTTTAGCAACAAGATGTTTCAAATATATATATACATCTGCTTCATCTCCATCTTCAAATTCATCTTCCTTTTCATCTACATTTTTATTTTTTATCTTCTTTTTCTTTCTATGATGCATTATAGCTAGTAGGAGGTTCCGGCATCTTCATGGTCAAGCCTGTCCTCATCTTTATCTTAATAGTCTTTGCCTGCTTCTTCATCTTCGTTTCCATCTTTATCTACATTTAATTTTATCTTCATCATCTTATTCTTCATCTCTTTCATCTTCGTCATTCTCTTTCTCCACAAGCTCTTCATCTTCGGTCATGTTCCTCTTCGTCATCATTTATGTCTGCGTCTTTCTTTCCGTTTTTGTCTTCATCTTCCTATTAGTCTTCTAATAGTCTATTGATCATCCTAAAATAATAGAAAATTCGCTGTACGATTGAATTACCAAATATATTTGCATATGGGATGCTGTAGGCATCTATGGCTCGCACGTGGCTTAAAAGCCTCCTTTTTGATGTGAAATATCTAATGGCACGCATAGACGCATAGATGGCGCCACATTATGCCATTTCATGATTCAATGTTTTTTCTTCAAAAGGGACGGACATTTTTCCCAAGAAAATCAAAATATGAGCAAATTTTTGTATCGATAAGTTGAAGAATAAGGGCGTCATTATGGTAACGGTATTGCGAAGAAAACGCGTTACATACATTCCACAAATCTATGCTAAAGTTTGACACAGTGTGTACAAAGTACAATGAGAGAGCGTGACGCCACTGATTCGCATTTTGTTCACACTTTTCGATAATTTGTATGGCAGCTATACGATAGGGTGGACCGATATTTTTATTTATCAAACTTTGCACAAATGTGTAGAATAGTAGAAAAATTTGACTGACTTAAAACTTTTTTAATTCATTTGAATATCCCACATCTGCTAGACATGCTGTAATGGCAAAAGTTGTTTTAACTTTAGTTGTGTCTATTTTCGAAAATTTGAAAATATGCGGTTACTCAATCAAAACTTTCTCAAGCTTTTCAAACGATTTAAAATATATTGTTTTTGTTCCGACTAAAAGTAACCAAATATTGACAGCTCTTTCCAATTTCTTGTCAGTTTCCTACGAGGAGGCACAAATCAAATACGTTTGGAAAAATGATGAGGATACACTGCGCAAGAGTCCCTCGCTGACCACATTGAACGCGTATTTGATCAAAAATCAAACAACAGCCTGTGATCAAAACAGCTGGAGAGGTAAGACATGTGTTTGTGTTTTGTATGCAAGTAGAATTTTGCGTATTTGTTTCGTAGTTATTTGGTATTTTTTTGGTATTATATTGTTTTAAGCTAACTATTATGCAGGGCTTGTATTTAATTTTCTTTTGATTTATACTAGCCAACGCCTGGCCAAGTTGTAGGCCAGTGTTGTAGAGTTCCGTGTAGACATGCCTGCCGCCATTTTTAAAAAGCAAATATTTCTTAATATACTCTTTTTTTTAGTGCTACCAATAAAACATGCCTTTCTAATGGTCTAAACTTTGTCTTTTATGCCAATCCTAAACCTACAAAAACGCTACGACAACAACTTGGCTACCCTGTTAATGTTGATTACCATACAAAAAAAAAATCATATATATATACATATATAGGGAACTACAGCTGTCTTAGGGTCGATTTAATCTTTACCAGAGATCGTGCATTCTATTTCACCACCGTTTTTATACCTGGCATTATATTGGTGACGTCATCATTTATTACATTCTGGCTAGAATGGAATGCCGTGCCAGCTAGATCGATGATAGGTAACACAATAACTATACAAAATCGAAAAACAATCAACTTTACCCTTTACGCTCTCTTTCTCACCAATAAAACATTATAAACTAAGTAAAAACCACACTTAAATCAATTTATATGCCATTGAAATTGATATTTTCGCCTTTGTAGCATTTGCATAAATACATTTTTGATTGCCCTAAGTATATATAGCTCTATAAACAACATACGCTGATATATTTTGTAAACTTTATAATTTGGACCGTAGTTTGTTAATATTACCTTAAACATATGCCCGCAAGCGTACACCTTGCCTGCCAAAAGTATACTTACACCTTTAGAACTCTTTTTTTTTTTGTTTGCTTTACTTTGCATCTGGCATGGTTTTTGTTTGTAAGCCAGCAAAACATCAAATCGAAACAAGCAATTCGCCAGTTTTTCAGTTTTTCAGTTTTCAGCAGGCTGTGAGTAGTATGTAACCAGTCCGAACTAGACTAGAACTAGGCTAGGTCTAAGTAGGTATCTGTGTGTACAAAATGTGTGCAGCGTCCCACTCACGTTTAGCTGTTAAATCCAAAGAATTTTTTTGTAATTACTGCCAAAAACACCATTTTGGCCTTGTACTTTAAGGTAATTACAGTTGCCTACAGGTCGAGTTGACTTTTACCCGAGATCGTGCATATTATTTTACGACGGTTTTCATACCTGGCATTATATTGGTGACCTCTTCATTTATCACTTTTTGGCTGGAATGGAATGCGGTGCCAGCCCGGGTCATGATCGGTATGTAAAACTAAAAAAAAAACCAACAAAAAATACCATAAAAAATACCAATATAAATTGATAAATCGTAGTCTTCCAAACACTTAACTACTAATTGTTAACGTCTATGTAGCGCAGTTTTAGTCATTTATCTCTTCGGGATAAACCAAATCACAGCTGAGACATATTTCTCAACAATTGGCTTAAAAAACATGAAGTTTTCCCAAATTTGGCTTAAATTAGCGTCAGTGCAGGTCCTTTGCGTATTAGTCCGCATCCAAAGTTTAGCTATTTACCAGTTAGCGCTCTTTTTCTCTAACTTTTTGCTTTCCCCTACTGTTTACTTTATCTATCCTTTATGCATTTTTTCTAAGCATTCGCAACTGCATGTATCTCTTTTACTTCTTTCTCTAGTCTCTAATATTCTCTACTTCTAAGCTTAATACTTTAAATTTAGCTGATATTAAAGTTTTTCCAATATCTTTCAAGCTCTAATCTTAGCACTTTTCTGTATTCTTAAAGTACATATGTACATACAGTATATATCGCATATATGACATAGCGTTTATATGAAATTATTGCTTGTATGCAAAAAAGTTGGTTTTAGTGCAGTTTGTTTGCAAAATGTAGTCGTTTTTATGAAAATCGCTCAATTATTGCATATATGCAAAAACATTATCGTTTATATGCAAACTTACCAGCACCGTTTAACAATTAAAATTTCGCAACAGTGCATTTTGTTTAATCAATTAAATAGAGTGTAATCGTTTAGTAAGCATCTAAATTAAACCATTAATATTGCAATAATGCATCGTGTCAAAGACTATTAAAGCATATAACCGATTATCGCTTATAAAAAAAATGTTTGCATACATTGAAATATTTTGCATATATCCGATTATCGCTTATATGAAATTATCACTTATAAGCAAAAACAGCGCTGCAAATTTGCCATTGCATATATGTAAGTGATATTTACCAAAAACTATATCGTTTAACGCATATATGAAATATTTTGCAAATATCCGATTATCGCTTATATGATATTATAGCTTAAAAGCAATAACAGCGGTGCATTTTCGCTATTGCATATAAGCGATATCTACTGTACTTAGTCAGTATGTATTAGAATAACGAATTTTTTGTAATTGAAACATTTTTAGGAAAAATTATGAATACCATTTAAATAAAAAAAAATTTTACAAAAAAATAAAAATCAAAAACCTATAAAAATAAGTGAATTAAATGAATGAATATAAATTAAATATAAAAATACCATAACTCTTAAATGCATATCTTATAAAACGAAAAATTCTTTAGACGGAAGACAACTCAAAAGACCCGTCGAGGTAAATTATTTGAATGATAGTCAATGTAGAAGTTGTATATGTAGCCGAAATTAATATTTATGGATGGACCGGATCTGACTACAAACACATAGAAAATATTGTTCTAAAAGTAGCGAAATCATGAACATTCGTTCACAATTGTCTGCTGTGCCCGCTCTTGGTCTTATTAAGACCGCCGTTCTGGTATTACGAACGTATTGGTTTTAATTTGTTCATTGCTTGACAACATTTTTTGCATGATATGAGAACATTACGTTCTTGTATCTAGAACATCCGGTGCTTATTTCATGAACAATTTGTGCTTGATATAAGAACATTCCGTTCTTGTATCTAGAAGAAAATTGCTTATTTCATAGTCTTCTCTCTTGTCCAAGTTGGTCTTAGCCCCTTCATAAGTAGTAGTAATGAAGGGTATTTCAATCTGGTCTGCAAATCTGGCAACCGTCCATTGGCAGTGCAGGTTATTGTAAAGCCAAGCCTGTCTCTCTGGACTTGTGAGCGGGTGCAGTGTCTTGGTGAAATACGTATTCTCATCTTTGCACAACAGTCGTCAGTATATCAATTTAACCCTCAGCATTATTCCTCAAGCTTGACATCCCCACCATTGCTTATGACACCAAGCACCATGACTTTTGTAACTCTTTCAATCCGTACAAACAGCCCCCCTTAGTCTCAGTATCCAGACATTTCTTGGTCATTTTGTAAACTTGCATCTATTTGTAGCCAAACGATTTCATTATCTCCTTAGGAGTCTTTCTCGATTATCGCTGCTCTGTTGTGAAGATTAACACGACTTTAATCTACGACGGAAGACGAATTTCAAAATACCGCATACAATATACAGTTTTTACCTATACCATT
Organism: Chymomyza caudatula; assembly: GCA_035041775.1. Classification (NCBI taxonomy): domain Eukaryota; kingdom Metazoa; phylum Arthropoda; class Insecta; order Diptera; family Drosophilidae; genus Chymomyza; species Chymomyza caudatula. Next base: position 1,660,893 of record JAWNKW010000073.1, read on the forward strand.
TCGAGATATTTCGGGTTTACCTTGCCCGATCCTGTATATATTGCCAAAAAGCATCAACTTCAGGACAGGGATCGGCAGCGACAGCAAAGACATGCACGTCTTTTTGTCTGTTAGCAGAAAAAAGTTGCCCTGCACATACTAGTACGCAACCAGTTCTGATGGATGCCAATATGGTGCTTAGCTAGCACTGAGTGCAAGTTATTGGCAATAGTTAGTCCGGCGTGTATTGTTGAAAACTTCGTCTGGTGCGAGTGAAATGTTACGAGTTTCTTTCATCAATTTAGTTCAGTTGTGTGTGAAATTACCAATTTTGCGGCATTTCCCATGAAGCAAAACGGAAAGATTTAGCGCCTTATGGAGCGTTAGTTTCGTCTGGCGAGCGTGGGCTCTACTATTCATTTGCCTGAGGGGACCAAAGTAACATCTATTGACATCGGTCTTCATTATGATGGTGACGCCGCGTCTCTCTACCCAAAGAAAACATAAAGTCTGACGAAAGCAAAGTTCCAATCATCGGAAGGGATGACCTCTTATGACGCATACTTTGTGTAGCAGCATTCTTTATGCTCTTTTTTTTTGTGTATACCCAAATTTCTTTAATTTTCACGAACAACATTAGACAAAGAGCTGAAAAATACATGTGTTAAGACTCTCTCAGAGATATCGGCGTACATTAGTTTTAGCGGACATCGACGTGCAGATTACTGAATGATCAGTGTAAGGCGGAATGCCGATTATCGGCCCGTCTGGCCGTTCCCTTAGTAGTCAAAGTGCACAACGACGTGCAGATTACTGGATGATCAGTGTAAGGTGGAATGCCGATTGTCGGCCAGTCTGAACGTTCCCTTAGTAGTTAAAGTGCACAATTCTAATTTGTAAATTTCTTCTTGGATTTGAAGCTTGCATTGGGCATTGATAATTTCAGTTGATGCATAGCTTTTCCCTCCTTCTCCCTTCCATTACTTCGTCGGAATGTATGCTCTCTTTCTGTTTTTGGTAATACAGCTCAAAACTAAACAGCAATACAGTTGCCATGTTTTGCGAGATCAATGTTTTTCGAGACATAAAGAAGCACACGTTTTGGAGATACGTCATTCGAAATGGCTAAAGTGTTTCGAAATCAAAGTGTATAGATTTACCGTTATCGATGAAATATCTTTGTTCTTGTCATTTATTCCCGAAATATTAGAGGCAACTCTAGGAGTGTGCCGATTTTGACATTGAACCATTTACCTAAATAACTCTTTATGCTTTTATGATACATTTGACAAAGTCCGTCTAAGATTTCAAAAGTTACATTTTTGTTTAGAATACAGTTGCATAATTTACTGTACAGCTATTTACACATTGATGCCGTTGTTATCTATGTTCATAAGTACTGGGCAGACCCATGCGTAAGTCCATAAGAGCAGCTTTGCATAAATCATAGTGTGTGGTATGCCAAAGCACAAGTGCGGCACATCAACTCGACGTCATCCTGGCCATCATCAGTGTCATCACTGTCTTCGTCAGCTGCCTAACAATGCGCACACACACAAGGTCACACAACGGTTCAGTGGGGGTGTCTGTACGCCCACGTATACGTTACGGATTGGCTGCTTGTGTTGTGACATGAGTCTTACGGTTGACATTCGCCTGTCTCTTGATGTTGGGTTTTTGGTTTTCGATTTTCATACCTTTTCGTTTGCTCTTTAAGCCTTGCCAGCTGGTGAGCCATTATAATTGCATTAGATGCTCTGCAGTTGCATTTTGGTATATCGCCTTTCGAATCTGGGTCGTCGTTGTGTGCAGCCTTGCGAACTCCAGCTGAAATAATCAACTTCCGGAATGCATGTCAGCACCCGCGCTCAGTATCAAAAGGTTCGGAGGTTCTTTTCTACGTAGTCATTCTGCAAAATCGCACCAACTTTGCAGTGTTACCATACTCAGAAAATTACCCTTAGCGGGTTATCAATGCTGCTTTATAATCGACAAAGCGATGTTGGTTGTCGATTTGGTTGGCATTCTCGTGTCTTTTCCAGGATTTGGCGCAGTGTGAATTAGACCGAAAAACTATTGATATATATATCATATATACATATGTTATAGTATCACTATCGTTATTTTTTGTTATCTATCCATAATTTAAACACACGCTGAGCGGCTAAAGAAGGTAGTAAGGAAAAAAGGCCGGTAGAACTATCGATAGTATCGAATCTTTTCGAACCCATGGTACTATCGTTACTATCGAATCTTTTTCCTGAAACTAACGAAAATATACAATGGTGCCACCATCGATAGTTTTGCAGCTCTAGTGTGAATATCTTGTCCATGGTGGTAATCTTTAAATAACACAGGCCTACAAATACCGTGGTCATGTCAGTTGTTGGAAAGCTAATGTTCATTTTCGAAGTAATTTGCTGCGCAGAAACCAAATCCGGAGTCAGAATTGGCCTACCACGTCAGTATTTTGAGAAGACCACAGGCCGCTTTTCGGGTAAATAACCTCAAATATCTACAAATTATGACGTGATAGGCTAATGCTGACTCCGGATTCAGATTCTACGCAGCATGTTTTTCGGAAATGAACCTTAGCTTTCCAACAACTAAGCCATGTTATTGGGATGTAATCGTAATCAGACATCTGGAAAAGAAGATAACAGTTGATGTATTTTTAAAATTTATATGTGCTACGACATTTCGGACAAAGTAACTGTCAATTGTTCGGTCGGTTCATCCGTAAATTTTATATACTGCGCTTTTTAAAAGTGATAACATATTTCTACAGCCGAAACATCGATAGTAGGGAAAACCTTCGATATTCTTAATAGTAACATTGAATGTTTTACAGCTATACTCCTTTTTGCCTTTTAAGATTAAAATGCGGCTGCCGAACGTATGACCACGATGTCGAACAATCTGAGGCAGCGAATACCTGAACGATTTTTATATTTTGCCGATTGTCGGCCACAGTTTGACGGACCAACTTTGTGCCTGTCGAAAACATAGTAAAACAGAGCACGAGTCGGCAGGCCGATTGTCAGCCCGTCTGACCACACATGTGTTTTTCTGCTTTTCTGAAAGTTTTTTTCATATAATAAGAACAGCAAACGAATTACTTAAGAGACATAAATGTACGACGTGACATTGCGTAATGTATTTTTGTTGAGTGCTTGCCGTGATTTCAGCTCTTGCATTATTAATTACGCTTTTCATTCGTGTTATTCAACTAATTAACCATTTCCAATGCCATTTCGAACTGCAGCTAATCAATCTTGTTCTCCAATTAGTTACGTTCACATTTCGCTGGCTGCTTGGTTGCATTTCTGCTTCTCAACTTGGCTGCTGTGTTGCTCTGCTGCTCTTTGGAAGCAGCAACTAGATATTGATTTTCAATTTGCACTACAGCCAAAATCTCAACGCGCCACTCAACAAGAAATGGAACACAGCTCCATTTCCTTTAGCACTAGGACTCAAAGCAAGCTGGCAGCTAAGCAGGATGAAAAAATGTGCCAAGCAGATGCGTTGCGCATTGCAACGTGACAGAATAGTCCCTAGTCCAATTCCAGCCATTTCACTGGGGTAAAATGCTGTGCAAAATCAAACTGTGCATACACGAGTAGGGTTAAGAACATGCCACGTCAGCAGTTGCAAGTGCAACAGCGGCAACTTGCTTTAAGCTTTTACTTTAACACTGTCAATACGTCATTCGAAAGTTTTGGCATTTCATCAGGCCGCCATTTTGTCATTTAACCAATTTACTGTTTATATATTTAACCGTTTTCGCTGTGACATGTCGCTTGATTGTCTCTGCAAATGCATTTAAATGCACGGAATGCAGCAGAGAAAACGAGATGAGCGAATTCCTCAAGTTTAGTTTCTCAATGAAACGTTTTCAGCCGAACAAATTGAATTTTGGCTCCAACATTGCAGCCATTTCTCGCAGCGAAAAGAGCGTTAATTTATTTAAACGTCTTTAGTTTGGCCAAGGCTCTCAGGATATCTCAAGCTGCCGCGTTTTAAGAAAGTGTATGACACCAACGTGTCAGCCGAAACCCCGTATCCCATTGGAACAGGCACGAACCCAGGAGAGGACCTCAAGGAGTTTATTGGCTTTGTTCAGATAAATGATAAGTCGATGCGGTTTATGGAGCTCAAACTGACCAGGAATATGTGTGTCGGGCAAGGATATGAAGCAGCCGCTAACTTGGCATATCATTTGGGTGTGTTTCGGTAGAGAACTAGAAACAAATATGATAGCGCAGATATTGTCATTGTGCCAGTCACCTTGCTGTGTCGCATGCGATGCCAATCCCTGCAACTCGTAACTGTCATTGAGTCTTTGCTCATGGGATAGATTTATTCTGCAAACTCTTCTAATGCAAACAAAGCTTCAAACAATAACTTTGTAGCGGATAACGAAGTGCGACATGGTTTATTGAAAGATCTGAGAATCAGGCATCGAACCTTCTTGCTGCGATTCAAAAACGTGGTTTTATAGAGAGCCGTTTGCGAAATTCTGCTCAGTTTGACACTTCCCTCTTCGCCGAATCTGAGAAACGGTTTCAGTGAAGTTTGTCAATCCGCATCAAGGCTTGCGTATCAACAGCTCCAGTGCCTGCAGGTGCTGTGAACTTGAGAAGGAATCCTCGCAGCACATACTGGCTGAGTGTGATGCTCTGACGACTCGAACCATCCCAAATAATTAAATTTATTGCAGAGATAGGACTGCCAGGGGAGCTTTAAGCTCAGTAGGGGGCATAATAGATCTATTAGGTCGCGGTGCACTACTCCCCATTAACATTATAATTATTAGATTGGGGGATATAAGCTGCTGCAACTACTAACTTATCACTGATGCTGCAGGTTCGATGATCGGAAATCAAGTGAACTTGTGTGCAGCCACTGCTCTGCCTTTTATAGTGCTGACTGTTGTGTTGTCAGCCAATCACAGCTCGCGCCTATCTCTGCCTGCGCACGTTCGCCTTAGTTCCGTTATCCTACCGTGGTCTGCTGTTGATATGTTTGTGCTTGAATTTTGTGTTTTGTTCGAAGTCTATATGTTTTATGTTCAAACTTAAGTTGGGGTGGAACGGCCATCTGTTACAATACAAATTATTAATTACAAAAGCGACAGGAAGGAAAGCGCATCTATTTCTCATTAACTTTTGATACAGAAACGTATTATGTTAGATTAGTGCACCTTTGAAAGTACATATTTGAAAGCGTCCACTGTAATTGTCCATTTCTCAGAGTTCTCGGGACAACACATGTCAACTTCAATTTCATAGCAAGCAAACATGTAAATGACAGTAATCTTTTTATACTGCAGTACAATAGATCGAGCTAAATAGGCGAAAGTGGTTTGCCTCAGCGGCAGTTCATATGCTACCGCCATCTGAAACAGATTTATGTAAAGCCATGCCAGTGTCATACCATACGAGCGTTACTATATACAAGCTAGACGGCATACGAGTTGATCTTACCCCTAAGTAGCAGCAATACGTGTTTCACATCAAAAGCGGAAAAAACTAATAAATACATTCCAATTGACATAACTAAGAGTATGAATAAATTTCAATAAAAATGTTGCATTAAAAACTAAGAATAAAATAATTTAACCTATAAACGTATATGCATATAAATAAGCGAATTTTATATCAAAAACTATTTATAATGCCATTGAAACACATACAAAATATTAAAAAATTTACCAAATATGAATTTTCTTTAAACATACTAATAACCATTTTGAATGCGTAAACCAAAGCCAATAAATTTAGGTTAATGCAAATAATTTTCTTGTAGTGTAGCAGCTTTTTTACATCAGCACACATACTGAACATACAAACAAACATACAAATAGCTAAATGCTTTAACAGCCAACTAATAAAAGCTGACAATAAAACTCGAATTACAAGTAATACAACTTTTTCCAACATCCATATTACTTTTAGAGAAAAACTAATTACAAACTAACCCAAAACACTTCCTTCCAACTGCAAAGTGTGTGTGTGTGCCTTCAACTAATCCATACATAGTGCTCATTACATGCCCGACCTTTTCGCAACTCCCAACTACGCCCGAAAACTGTGCAATGTTTTCTCTAATTACTTGTCAAACTAGCTAATGCAAGTTTCTCTCTCCCACAACGACAACAAGGCGTGACAACCATGTTGAATTTCTTCACTACCTCGAACGGTTTCCGCAGCACTCTGCCGGTAGTATCCAATCTTACAGCCATGAATGTCTGGGACGGCGTCTGTATGTGCTTCATCTACGCCTCGCTGCTGGAGTTCGTATGCGTCAATTATGTGGGCCGTAAGCGTCCGCTGCACAATGTGGTCTATCGTCCCGGTGAAAATCCCGTAACACAGGTAAATTGCGTTGTAATTAAACATATGAATATATACATACATATATATAACAGTGAAATGTAAACGAACAATCAAATATTTTGGCAATTAAACGCCATTTATAATGCATTTCGAGCAATTAAATATGAATTCTACATGAACGTACAGCCAATACACACACATTTACTCGAACTCGACAACACTGTCAAGCATATTTATCGTTTCTTTCCGTTCGTTCCAAATTGAGTTTAGTGTTTAATTGAAACGAACAAAACACATGCGTCATGATACCGTTAAAATTCATTGAAAAGAACAAAAAAAACGAAAAAAAAAAATCAGACCAGACAAATATCAAACAATCAATCAATAACAATTCAAGTATTGTGCCATTGTGTTGCGTCTCTTATTACTATAACTGTCTCTTTCTCCAACTATTTACATGTGTTTCCCTCACTCTAACTCTTACTTCATCTCTCTCTCTAATGCTAAGCGCTCCAACTGTCTCTCTCTCTATCTCTCTCTCTCTGTACTGTGTCCTGTAAAACTTTCATATAACTTTTTTTTTTATTTTTTTGTTAAATTTAAAACACAACTCTTTGTGTGCTATATGTTATAGAACCGAAAGTATTACTATCCAAAAATATACCTTGGCAAAGAAATCACTCTATGTTAAACCCCTTGAGACCCTTTTAGTATTTTGTATACATTTTTTTTATAAACTACTACGTAAACTTGTGTGTCCTGCTAAAAATAAATAAAAAAAAATACCTCCTTAAATCAATTTTATAAAAATTTGTTTTTTGTTTACTTTTTATTTCAATAAAACCAACAAAAAAATATTCCCACTATCTGTGTATGTGTATTAATTATGCTGATGCTTAGTTTTTTATTTTTTACTTTTAATTTCACTTAAAAAAATATAACTTTAGGTTGCATTTTTATTAAACGAAACTATTAAAAAATAAAACAAACAGAAACCATACACCAAACACTTAAAGTGTTGTCCTACTTTTTTTTTACATTTTAATCAATTTATTTCAATCTTTTTTTAAATAAATGTTGTACTATACAAGCGTTTTTTTAACTAAAAATTAGTACACAAAAAAATAATATTCTGTTAGAACTTAATTGAAGCGTTTTGCAAGTCGTAGGTAGGTATATTTATTTTAATATAGTTTTCTTTTTAACCTTAAAAAAAAAAACCAAATTATAATAAAATGTGCATTTTGTTTTTGTTTAGGTTTTTTTCTGATTGCATGTTAAACATTTTCATTGATGTGGAATGAAAAATATGTATAGCGAAAATCTTTAACATGTCTGAATGCAATATTCCTCCATATAAATGGCATACTACAAACTTATTCTTTAAAAAACGGCTAAAACATCAAGGGATTTAGTATTTTTAAGAGTTAGCTACAACAGCACTCTAGAAACCAGCTCAAATAAAAGTCAGGCCACCCACATCAGGCCACAATCAATCACACCATTCAATAACTTACTGGTTTTGTTCTAAAAGCGAAGATGTTTCACCTCAAAGTTAGCTAGCAACAACAGTTCTCTGGAAATATGTTCAAATAAAAGTCAGGCCACCCGAATCAGACCACAAAAATCACGCCACAATCAATCCCACCATCCAATGACTTACGTGGCAGTTTTACCCGCAAGGCGAAGATGTTTTACATCAAAGTTCTCACTTTGCACTATCTAAGAAGAGTGAGGAGCGGAAGTATAGAGTAGTACTCTAGAAGAGTAAAGAAATGAAACTGTAGAAAACCAGGTCAAAAAAAAGTAAGGCACCCGAATCAGGCCACAATCAATTACCCTCAAGGCGAAAATGTTTCACATATGTTAAAGTATTCACTTTACACTATCTAAGAAGAGTGAGAAACTGAAGTGTGGTTTCTCTAGAAACCAGGTCAAAAAGAAGTCAGGCCACCCAAATCAGGCCACACGAATGAGGCCACAATCAATCACACCATCCAATGACTTATGGTTTTCAATGTATTCACTTTAAACTTTCTAAGAAGCATGAGAAGCGGAAGTATAGAGTAGTGTCCTAGAAGCGTAAGGAAATGAAACTGTAGTTTAAGATACCCGTGTCTTAACTTCCGACTCTAGAGTCTCGAACGTAGACAATTGGATATTCAAAAGTAAATAGAGGAGGCTAGCGTTTATCACCAAATACTGTTGCCATACTGCAGTTGCCAAAGGATCCTTATGCAGTGTTGAGATGTAACTGTACTGCTGAACACCATGAGAGACGCTTTTCTGCAACAATTCTGTAATAATAATAATTTTTTCTGGAATAAGGCACCTCGACCTTTTAGATCTATTGTGCCCCCTACTGAGCTTATAGCTCCCCTGTCAGTAATTATATTGGATGCTTTCAACGGGGCCGTGTCGGTCAGCGAGATCCTGTATCCACCTAGAAGCGATAATTTTCTTCTCACCAGTGCATCACACTCAACCAGGTTCTGCTGGAAGGATTCCTCCTCAAGTTCGCAGAACCTGCAGGTGCTGGAGTTGATGATGCCCAGCTTGATCAGGTGTCCCTTCAGTCTACAGTGTCCGGTAAGCAGACCTGTCAGAATTCGAATGGTGTTCTTTCCTAACTGAGATAGTTTCTTGAAACTTTTTAGGACGTAAGAGCTGGGGAACTCTTAGGCCTGTCTGAGGCCTGGGGTGTTTGTCCAGTTCGCGGTCCATTTCAGTCTTTCCAGTCCTCTCAGAAGTTGCTCGACTGTGTATCTTCCAATGGGCTCGCAGAACCGTCTCTTGCCAGCTCATCTGCAAGTTTATTCCCGGGGAGGTTGGTGTGACCGGTAACCCATCTAAGTGATAGTGTGTTATGTTCTCCCAGAAGGTCCAGATTTTATCGGGTTTCCCGAACCAGATTGACATGAGTTGGCAGTCCAGTGCCTTCATTTGTCAAAGACTCGCCCGTGTACCAAACTATGGTGTGCCATCCCGTAGGATGCATCTCCCCTAGGTTTGTCCAGGCTCGTTTGTTGCTTATTATAGTACTGCGGCCATTTCGTCGTTGGGTTGTGGGAGTAACGGAATTGTCTTTACTAGCTCATCGGCATCACGGGCACTAATTAGGTTACCCTGCCAGTGATATTCTTAGCAGAGTTGCTTTCATTTGGAGTTCAATAACTATGCGAAGTAGTGTTAAATCCATTAGAACTTCCAATGTCGCTGTTGGACAGGTTCTCATTGCTTTTGTCATACATACACAGGCCAGCCTTTGATTTTCAAAAGATCATTTTTGACTGAAGACACATTAACTCTTGAATCACAGGCGATGACAGCATCATAGCATCTATCAAGAATGGATACCACTGGGCAAGGGTCATTTGTCAACCTTATAGGATGAAAACTGCGACGACTAAAGTCCACCAAACTTACGGCTATCTTATGTTATACTTAAACTTCACGATAAAAAGTAGCAGAAGAATCCATTCCATTACCATTTAACTTAACAAATTTGTTGAAGAGAATTCTTTGTTGATGCCCAGGCTTTCCAAACTGCAGCAGCATCTTCCAGGCAAAGATCTACTCAAACCGAAAGTCGCCAGAATGGTAGTAGTATCTAGCTGTATCCCTGCTACGAAACCATCAAAGCACTTAAGGCGTGTTTCATTAGGAAGATCGAATTGCGAAACAGCCGGTTACCGGGCTACGGCCTGATGTAAATCTCTCCTCCAGGCGTCTCTGTTTTCCACGCGCCTTCTCCAACCGTTATACCAAAGGTAGCTAGTGTGCTCACTACCTAGAACTAGTTCCAGAACTGCAATTAAAAAGTTAGCATATCGCTTATTTACTAGACCTTCATAACTCAAAAAACACGATTTGGCAGAAAACTCGTTTAAAGTTTTGAATTTACATGAAACCGATATAATCAACAATTATGCGTTATTAACCCAAAAATCCTGTTTGTTGAGCTATGACAGTCGTCTAGTAAATGAGCTTTATATATATACGTTAATTTGGCTCCGAATACCAGTTAAATGTTAATTTGAGAAAAAGTTTAGACACTCAACCTAAAATCGTTAGTATGCCATTTAGAGCCCCAAACCCTTCCATCTATAACATTTAATATTTTTTTCTAGTTAAAAAAAAAACTAAACAAGTTTAATTTTTGGCGACTCGTAAGTGTAGTATGATACTAAAACTTACCAAAAACAACAAAAACCAAAGCGTACTCAAAGAAAATCGAACATTGTTCCCAATTTTAGTGATATATACATATATATATATATTTGATCAGAAACTATTTTCAAAAATTTCATTTATGACAATAGCAACTAAGTGCGCTTACGACTTAATTAGAAAAGAAAAAACAACAACAATTAAAACAAAAACTAAAAAAAAAACCAAAAAACAACAAAAAAAAAAAAACTTAAAGTGTGTTTTGAGTATGAACATTATTTTGTGTACATTTTTGCAGCGTCTTCCAGCGGTACTAAGCAGGATCGGAGTTATTCTTGCAAGTCCTTTGGTAAGCTATCAACCACTCATGCACCCCCAACAAACAAACAAACAAACAACTGAAAACTCAACACACGCCCTATAAAACGCCCACAACAGAACCGCCCCGCCCCGCCCCGAACTGCCCCGCCCCGCCCCGTCCTGTACACCAAACTAGTGAAACTGAGAGAAGAATCTATAACAAAACTCTTAACTCAAATGGCATGTGAATTTCGCTTTTAAAATGCATTGATAAAACGTTTTTGGTTTTGATTTTCGTTAAACATGGTTTTAAATGATTTTGAGCTGAAACTGAGCTAAAAATAATAACAACAATAATAATAATAATAATAATAATACTAATAACATTTAAGTTGAATAACAGTAGAAACGCACGCTTTCAGTGTATTTAATTTCGTTGATGTATATTAATTTTTAATTATTTTTCTGTTGATTTGTTTTTAACTTTTTTCCAACCATTGTAACTTTTAATGTACTAATTAAAATACTCAACCCAAAAACAACAACAACAACAAAAACAGGCATAATTAAAATGCGTGTTTTAATAATGCTCAGAAAGTATTCATAATAAAAATATGTAAAATATTTTAAATACAACTGTCAAGAACAACAGCAACAACCACAAACATATAACGTATTAAAAACGAATATCGTTAAAAAAAAAACACACTTTAAGGTCACTTACAATTGGGAAAAATGTTACGTGTTTCTCTCTCTCTCTCTCTTTTTTTTTTTAAAGTTAGCGAAAAAAAAAAGAAATGCAAACAATTTTTTACATATTTAAATACTATAAAATATTTACAAAATATCAATAACCCCAAAACTTTGTTTAAATACCTTTTGGCTTTTGACTAACAAGCGAAATTTATTTCAAATAATATTTATCAATTATTTTTCTGTTTCAGTTTTTAGTTTAGAATTTAAATAGAATAAAACTAAAAAAAAAAATGCCCTTAGCAAAAGCTGCGCTTTAAATTGAACAAAATTTATGGCATACTTTTAGGTGCTAAAAATGTAGCTGCAAATTTATTGTTTGTTGTTGTTAACGAATTTACCGTTTGCTTGTAAGCTTTTAAGTTTAGGCAAATGTGTTTGTTTTTTTGAGCTTTTTTTGTGGTCATAGTTTCTGCATTTAAAACCTATTAACTAATATCATATATGTGTGTGTGTGTGTGTGTGTGTGTGTGTGTGTGTGTGTGTGTGCCTACAAACACAAATGCAAAACGAAGTCCATAAATGTAACTGTAATGTTTTTTGTATGTAGTAAAAAATGCTATGGAAACCCAGCTGAGTCACCCTGTGCATTTGCACTGCAACTGCTTGTTTATGCTGCGACCAAGCAGTGCACTTAAAGACAAACACTATTTTGCAGGGCAGAACTACAGCGGCCCATCCACTCTGATCATGATGATAAAAACTGTTTTGATATTTTTACGGAACGGAATGGAAACGGTACTTACGATTATATTTGTATGTTCCGAATTCCAGTGTTTAGTTGCACATAAACCTTGAAATGGACAGGTCTGTTGCTGACGAGCGCGAGTTTTTGATCGAATTCTTGGCAAAATAACGCGGTCTACTTGCACTGTGAGATTCCAAGCCAAAGGATAAAAAATATCGTAATGTTATGTAAGCCTGAACTCCACAGATTTTGTGGCCCGCATCTCTGTGTCTGGATTTTTTATAAATGAGGGAGACCAATGCTAGGAGCTATTCAAAATTTGAAGTTGTCATACGCAAATAGTTTTTATAGTCCACTGGCGACGACGGATGCATATATTGAGCAGATTTTTTGGTATTTTCGTTTATTGCGGCGTTTTCTGTTTGGTTACTGTTGTTACTACTCCTGAATATCATATTATTTAGACAACCGCTCTAGTCAACGACTCAAATCGAATGACTGATTGACGATCATGATGAGCGTGATTTACGTGCTTCCATCACGCCACCCATCAACACACGTACAGTGATGTATTAAATCATGATCACAGTGGATGGGCCGCTTAATACGCGACGTAAACTTTGAACTTAAGTAACTTTCAAACTGGTACGGCATGTTTGGCCGGGGTGACAGACGCAGTTAAACACATTTGGCTTTAAGACGTTATAGTATTTTAGCTTTTTTACATCGAACATCGAGTCCCTAGCTAGCCCTAAGCCAGTGATCAAGTTTTGGCCCCAGGCCGGCTTACCTTGTGGCGTACCATGGCTGCGTAAGCACCTCGGGGCTGGCGTAGTTGTTGCGGCATATTGTGGCCGCTTCTGGTGTTAGTTGTCCTCGTGGGGATACTCGTGGTGCAATTGCCTGATGTAGGTCGGCAAATCGCCGATCTACCGACCGGCAAGCCTTGACCGGCCCGCGCTTTCATTGAAAAACGAGCGTCGCTGCTGAGCGTCGCAAAGTGGATCCAACTGACTTCTTTTTCGCCAAAAATCATCACTTTTGAAGGAGTAAATATATTTTCCTAATTTAAAATGCATGAAACAAAGAATTCCTTAGGCTTCTGCGATAAATATGCTGTGAATAGAGGGAGCTTCAAAAAACGGTAGTCAAGTACGACATTATATACATCAAACGTCTTATCCTTGCACCTATAAAATGTGCTTCTTCTTCTTAACTGGCCATAACAACCGGTATCGGGTTACGGCCTGATGTAAAGACATTCTTTCACTGGAATTGTGGTTTTACGTGGTGGGTCCCAAGCCCTACGCACAACCCTTTTAAAGCCTGGAGTAGCTCTACTGGTCTCGAAAGAACCCAGTGTCATTGTTAGTCGCTTCATACGACAAGCTTTGACCTGCTGAGGAAGTATTCTCTAAACCGCTTACCACATGACGTTAAATAATAACATTTTCTTATTGCTTAATAAATCGATAACATTTTGAAAATCAGTTGGCCAGATGTTTAGAGTCCATTTTGATACTATCGTAAAGAAATCAATTGAGTCCAATGTGCGTCGCCTAGCGCTCTTTCAATCTTCTTGCCTGTTGTTCCCCGCCTTGCTTGCGTGGGTGTGAGGCAATCTTTTATATTTTTGAGCCGGCATTAATCCGGTGTGTGCCTGAGACGGGTTTGCCTTAAGTTTAGTTTTAAATCTCTGCCAAAACTCATTATCAAATCACTTTCCTAAAAGTGTTTTCATCAAATCGACGATCTATCTATCGATCTATGTATGTAACACTAGATTGACCATTAAATCCGGAACAAAATTGGTCATATTCGTCTGCTTGTTTGGTTCTTTGATTACTAATTCCTGGAAGCTAAATTTTTTACGCTGCTTTTCTTACATTTTGAGCCTGAAGAACCCAATGGAACGAATAGTCGTAAAAGAAAATCTTCTTCTTAAATGGCCATAACTACCCGTTACCGGGTTACGGCCTGATGTATTTCTTTCATTGCAATTGTTTTTTTACGTTGTGGGTGCCAAACCCTAAGCACAATCCTTTTTTGAGGCCTGGGGTGGCTCTACGGGTCGCAAAAGAATCCAGTGTTATTCTAAGTCGCCTCATACGACAAGCTTTGACCTGCTGCACTGGTATTCTCTAACCCGCTCACCACACGTAAAAGAAATAACAGCTCAAAAAGTAGTATTTTGTCAAAAAAGTTACATTTCCACTGGCCGCAACTAGAATTTCGCAACTAGTTGTGCAAAAGGGGTTCTCCGCTAGAGCTGTAAAATCGATAGTATAATGAAATAGCTTCATTTTGAGAACTCTTTCACTTCTGAAGTGCTATAAAAGTTGTCGCAACTTTTGTTGCGGTCGGTGGAACATCAGCCTTAGTCCGCGAGTGAGTGTCAGTCATTCATGCGAGAAGCGTTATAGCGCCACCTATCGTTGGAGTTGAGTAATTCGGCTTTGTTTTTGGGGATTGACAAAGAAAAGTTCGACATCTACCAAACGTTGGACTCATCAGCAGACAGTAACATTTAAATTTTGCTTTTAAAGTTCTGCACAAAACCCGCTGAGACTAATGTATTTATACTAACTCTTTGAAGTTCAACCATTCAAAACACAGTGCTTGGTGTCCTTGCACAGCTCAAATAATATTTACCTAGCGAATCCAACGAGATGCAGACAAAAATCATAACTGAAAACTCCTTTCTACGTTATCTGTGTACTCTCTCTCTTTCTCTCTCTGTCTACCATCAAAAACACTACCGTTAAAAAAGTACGAAACTATAAATGCATACATCCACACAAAACACCCCATATAGGATATAATAGAACGAGAATTTCATGCTGCTTTGTCATCCGAAAAGGCAAGCGCCGGCCCCACTTCGGGCGTGGCCACGCCGCTCTCGGCCAACACAGCCGCATCCTCAGTTACGCCGGGCACACCGCGGCAACCCACCAGCGACGATCCGGGTGGCATGCGCTGGCAGGAGGAGCACGGTGGTATCATTGGAGCCGCAGTGCAAAATTTACGTGCACGTTCAATTAAACGTAAAAACGCTGCAACCACGGCTGCGGCAGGTGTGAAGCCCAGTGCGGAGCATGTCTATGCGGAGCCAGGCGAAGTCTATGCGGTTGGCATCACACGAGTCAAATTTAAGGATGAACAGCAGCTGGACGAGGGCCAGCTCATGCTGCGACGTTCAGTAGCCACCAGCACACCGGCGCTAGTGATGCGCATAGAGCAAGAGACGCCGAAGAGTACCCAGGATATGGAAATGAGCGAGCGTCAGTTGTCGCCATTGAAACCGCCGCGCCGGAAATCATCGCGCTCCACATCGCCGGCAAGTGTTTATGCAGAGTGCGGCGCAATGGACGAGACGGAGGCGCAGTCAGCCAGCGAGACGCAGCAAATGGAAACCGTAAGTGAGGCATTCGCTTATGTGCTGAACTCAGTGACTAACCCAAGCTAACGGCTTATTGTTGTTCTTGCCTGCAACTAATAACTAACCATAACAGAGTGGAAAATGCTAAATTGGAAAAGCGCAGGGAAAAGTTGAACGGCAAGCGTTAAATGCGCCTCAAGGAAAACAAAGCGAGAAACTTGCAAGAAAATGTTCTTTGTTTGGTTGCTGCGGCAAACGATTTGCTCTTCCGAACTTTATTGCTAACGGTTATTTTGATTGCAATTTGCCACAGTAAAGTTTTTTACCGTTACATTACTTCTTTTTTTTTTTTTTGAACAGAGTCAACTTGCAGTTGAACTTTAAATGAAAGACTAACAATGAGTAAGTGCATTGGGGTCAAACGAACATTGCTGAATGTGAAATTCTTTATCGATTTCGTTTAGTGAGTTTGAGCGCAAAATAATTGAAAATATAGTTAAAATGTGCAAATCGTGAGAGGCAGAGAGAGAAATAGAGCAAAAGTAGAAAAAGATAGAATGAAAATACAATTACAGTCAAGTGCTGATAAAGACATATCCAAACAGTTGTGCGAAACACGCGAAATTGCAGATGAGTTCGGTACAGTGGTTCATTTGGAAAAATCTACTAGGGGGCTCCGCCTCCTGCTCGCTTCTTTCTTCTCCTCCGTCTTTTTCAGTAGACATATTTTTTTGAGAGATTTCGTTTTTTTACGTCCTGTTATTGTATTTCTTGCGACATATTCGGGAGTGTGCCTGAAATCTCTTTCAACCCATTTTCAACCACAAGCAATTTTTCGATTTGCCAGATTTCTACCGTTGTAGGAAATCGCCAATGTGACACAACTAACTAACACGGGGGCTGGTGAGCGGGGGTGGAGCGAGCATTCGGTGGAGCCCCCTAGTACTCTAACAAATGTAAAAAAATTAACATTGGGAACACTTTATTTATACAAAAAGTGGTTTTAGAATCTGTTGGTTCTGAACAAAACCTTAAAGGTCCGCTCGAAGCGTCTCGTGAATCCAAAACGAAGTAGCCATAAAACAAAGGCAATAAACAAACCACAAAAAATATCGAATCTTGCTGAAGTGATAAGAAAATCTTGAGCTGCCACGGGACGCTCGTTAGATGTGAAACCGTCAGCTGTGAGTTCACACCAACTTATGATATTATGGCGCCATCTAGCGGAAAACAACAAAACAACCTACTATAAGCATGCATGCTCTTCCTTTCGCGCACACTGCAATTTTATCGTTCTGCTGCGGACGCTGCTAACAAACATCTGAACGTAATAGCAGATTTTCGTGCCGTAGATGCCAATAGATGTATTAAACGTTTAGTGAAGGTTGATATTAGCAATATTCAAGTTAAACGGTTTCAAAGGTGGATTCGATTTGTTATGACTTTGTTCAGAAGCAACCTGGTGCCGTTAAAAGACAACGATGCTACACTATTGTTGCAAGTAGTTAGCTGGCCCCAAACCACAATATGGCTGATTTGGTTAAGCGCATAGCACATTTTATGAGCATGCTCTGCCGTGCATTCATATTTCATGCCTAATCAACTGAGAGAGAAAGTATGCAGTTTGTACACGTTTTATTGCCGTCATAAATCATAAGCTATCAGCCAAGGAAGCTGCCAACGAGCAATAGCAACATTCGCAGATGTAACCAAATAATGGAACCTAACTAGGCATGATTAAAGCCGTCGCTATAATTGCTCTCATCAGCCGAAGAACACACTGTGTATGTGAGTACGAGAGGAAGAGATATAGAGTGCGCGTTTGGTAATTGAAGCATGCTACAACAACTTCCGACATGCACAACAGAAAAACAACAACAACAGCAACAACAACGAGAGCAGCGGGCATGTGGCATGGAAAATGTTTGCTGCCATTAACATGTAAATTAAAAATGGCGTATACGCATAGCAAGAGGAAGAGTAGCAAGTGAAGCACGTTAAAAGTGACGCCTTGCAGGTGCAAGAGCAACGGAATGGCAACGGAAACCCAGCCGCATAATTATTCATGAGTGCCAAAGTGGAAAATACACTAATGAGAGGCATGTTGCCGAAAAGGTCCAAACGAGACAAGATTAAACACAAACAAATGGGCCGAATGATGACAGCAGCGCCAACTGGAATTGTGGAGTTGCCTTAGCAAGATGCCAACCAAATTGGCCAAAATGGATGCGCGCAGCACTTGAGCCAGGCTTTAAGCCGCTCAAAGCATTTAAAGCCAAGAGCACTTTGAGCAGCCTGACAAAATGTTTAGAAATCTTTGGGGAAAAGTTACGCATAGCGCTTGAGTTTGTCATAAATATTTCAACGCTTAATAGAATTAAATTGTAAGAGATAAGTTTTGGCCGTGCTGCTGCTTATCTGCCGGCATATGCCAAGCTTGGGTACAGTGTTGTACAAAGTCAAACAGACCGTGTATCTCATGTTATCAGTAACGGCAATTTAGGTCAACACCGTTATATGCAGCCATTGCACAGTTAGTTGCCAGGTATTTTGCAATGCTGACTACTTAAGCATTCACATAGCAGCCCATTAAATATGTACCGTTGTGTCTGTGTGTGTGTCTCTCTCTGTGTGTGTGTGTTTTCGCATGGCAAATGCCTGGAAGCTAGACGCCAACAAAGACAAGTTAGCACTGAGCTCCCACACACAATTCGTAACTAGCCTTTGCCGCCCTCCATTAACCGTTACAAAGAAAAACAACCAAAACGGTACATTTATATTTAAGTATGTACATATGAACCGTTATAGTACTACACATATATAACGGCTTCCATTTTGCTGCTTCTCACTGACCATCTGATTCACTATCTTATGTGCTTTAAGCGCAAACAATTGTAGCATACTTTTAAGCTGTGCATTTAAGTTTTAAAGGCGCCATCTAGCGTCACATTTAGGCAACTTATTAAATGTACTCAGCAAGTTAAGAAATAAGTTAAGTTTTAAAGTGTTGCTAGTAAAAATGCCGGCACTCTAGTTGCAAATTACTTTTAAGGGGAAACGGGTTGAAATAGCGGCGAAAGCTATTTGGTACGCAAAAGATAAGCATGTGCGCTTAGCAATTACACTAACAGAGCGTAATTTGTGATGTTTTGTTCTTTATAGACTTGCAAGCTTCAGGATACCAATGTCAGATGTGCAGCTACAACTGCATCTTCCTGAAAAATAAAAGTTTATATGCAACAGCAATACAGCAATACAATAGCCGAATTTCAGTGCAAAGTCAGTGTATCAAGTTAATTTAAAATTTGACGTCTGTAGTGGAAATTTAGCCAAAACCGTCAAGAGGTGTCTGGCACACCGCAGATTAAGCTAATTAATTAAAAGATTTCATATAGTAAAAACCATTTCAAACGATAAGCGCCAAAAACAGTAAAAAAAAAAGCTTAATGCCGCCACAAATGGTTATTTGCAGAATCACAAGTTTAGAGACCACTAAAACACCTTTTTTAAGCATATTATTAAGAATACTTTGCACTTTAACGTATTTGAGATGCTTAAACGTTTTTCTGGATACTATGTCAGTTTATCGCCAGCTCGGAAATGTCTATAAACTTTAGCTAATGTTTTAATGCATATTTAATTACTCTATTGCTATGTAATTTGTCAAGGTTTGTTTCACACTAACCCTCAGATTAACAACTAACTATAAACTTTAAATGTTTCAACCAACTAAAAACCCAAAGTTTATTTGCCCATCCGTGCAACTCTGTGTATGTGTGTGTGTGTGTGTGTACTGGTGTGTGTGTGGGTTTCTGCATATATTGGTGTGCGCGCTTTTTTGTGCCGTGTTGCATACACTTAAATATTTATCAACAAAGTTTATGAAACATTTTGATGTTGCTGATTTATTTGCTGCAAATGGTGTGAATTTATTAAATTTATTTATTTAAAAATCGTTATTTTAAAACAATATTTCGGGCTAGAACGGCTGCCAGGTTGTTTTCCTGAAGCCCTAAACAAAACCGCCTTATACTGCTTTCCAAGCTAGAGAGAAACATGCTTAAAATTAAGAACAAGTATTTAAGTTATAAGCTGTTAAGAAAGTGTCTACTTAGGTATTTGAGGTTCTTTTTGCAGACGCCAGAACATTAATAGAAGAAGTGTTCGCCCTCTTATTCGTTCCCATAGCTTCTGCAGAGGTTGTTGTTAGTGGCATAGAGCTTGTCTACACGCACACCAACGAGCCGGTGTCCAGTAATAGCACGCACAACTGCTGGGCATCAATTCTGGCTAGGAGAAAAGACCTCAGTTGTGCGGGGCTCCCTCTATATACTCGCCAACTCCCGACACACCCGGCATGGGACTACACTCATTTCGTCTTATCTCATCTCGTCTCGTCTTGTCTCATTCCATCTTATCTCATCATTTCTCCACTCCTCTCCTTTACTCCACACTCTCCCTCACTCCACACTATATTGCTCCTCACTCATCACTCTCCCTAACTGCTCATCTCCATCACTCCTCACTCTTCCTCATTTGTCACTCTCCCCTCACTTCTCACTGTCCCTCACTCTCACTCATTTATCTACCCCTTCCGCCTTCGGATACGCCCACTTTTTCTCCCGCCCCCTTTTACTTTTCGTGCAGGCTTCGAAATCTGAGTTTGTCCAACATTTGAGTCCCTAAGTCCTTTGCAAGATTCAAGGAAGAAGGCGTGATACAAAGGTCATACCTGAGACAAAGGTCAAGTCAATCAGCGTCAATTTGGTTTTCGAAACTTTGAAAAGAAATTTCTCAAAAATTATAAGATATAAAGGGAGAACAAATGTCAATTATATCTGTATGAGACTTAGGACTATGCTGAAGAAGTGCCCCATTTGAAGCCTATGGTTTTATTGCTCCTCTATCAGTTTGAGTTTGTGTTTCTTTCTGTATACTTTCTAGAGTAAGTAGAGCTTTCTGTCTAATTTGCTGTGCAGCACTAGCCCCAAAGTCTCTTGAGATTCTCTTCTTTAGAAGAGAATAACTTATGTTTTGTCCACTCTTTGCTGACCAAGTTTGTTTGATTTATCTAACATTTTATTATCTTACAATTAATGTGTTGTAAATCTTATGGATACTCAAATAAACTTAAGCACTTAGAATAATCAATGTATTTGCTATGTATATGTGCATCTTTTGTAAATGTTGTAAAGTTCGTGTTCCCTTAGCCTCAGTGCACTATACACCTAGTTGTAATCCTTTGCCTACCTCATGTAATCTTTGTTAAGCACGCTTTATGAAACACACCAAAAAACCACTCTAAAACATAATTCATTCACTAAACTAACATAAACCGCACAAATACCAACAAAATTCTAAAAATACCAAAAATACTCAAAACACAGTTTTACAAAAAAACAACTCTAAAATGTAATTCATTTACTAAACTAACATAAAACGCATAAATACCAACAAAATACCAAAAATACTAAAAACATAGTTTTACATACACTCACTGTATTTAAATATATACAACATTTCAATACACAAATACGAAAAATACTAAAAACAAAGTTTTACATACACTCATTTGACTATATACAAAATATGTACACACTTTCACAACATTTCAATACAAGTTCTATGAATTTAATTATTACTAATTATCATTAGCCAAATTCTCATGCCATTCTCATACAAAGCAAACCAAATTTTTTCAAATACTAAAACAAAAAACACTATACAAATTGTTAAACGCGTTAAAAAGCCAATTAACCAATTAAACTGTTAATTAAACAGCGCAAAAATTTTGAAAACTTTCAATACCAATATTAAATGTTTCCAACTTGTTTTCAACTCTTTCAATTGCTGCCCTAATACTAATATTTACAAAAAATACCAACTAAACATTGCCTTTTGTGTACAGCCCGTAAGTATGCAGCAAAAAATTGCGCTCAAATGTTTGTTAAGTAGTTTCAAAAATCGAACAGCTAAAAGTTAAACGTGCTTTTTGCGTATATATTTGGCAATGCTTTTCACAATATTTCGTAGTATGGTTTTTCCTTTGATAATAATACTTTGAATATACGTTAATAAAGAATATTCTTTTCTATTTTTTTTTATATATTTAAATATACAATGCTTTTTGCTGTGTTTTAACAACAAAATGTAAACAAACTGCAACTGCAAAACATTTTCGTTCCAACGTTGACTTTTTGTTGTCCAACCAATGTGTGTGTGTGTGTGTAAATAATTATGTTCCTTTTCTACTCTATGGATTTTTAATATGAATATGAATAATCGATAAATTGAAATTAACACGAAAAGTTTTTTAAATTTACTGCCGTCTATCAGGGCGAAAAGCGACGCGACGCCGGCGCACCCAATGAGATTGTGGCCTGCACCACATGCGGTGGCAGCAACAGCCCGTGCACCCACTCGGCGAACAACGGTTGCGCCACAGAGGTGAGTCTGTGCAGCATTACTCAACACTACTTTTGAAACAAACTAACCTCAAACTCTCGTTCGTTGCAGACGTGCTTCGTGCAGGTGCGCAAAAAAGAGCCACCGCATCCCATACGCGTGGCCAAGACCATCGATGTCATCGCAAGAATTACATTTCCAACTGCTTATGCCATATTTCTCATATTCTTCTTTGTTCACTATAAAGGATTTTCGTAAAATTAAGCAACACTGCAAGAGAAAATAACACAAATTAGCGCTAAATTGCAAAGCTGAACAGAAAACTTAAGTAAATTGTACCCGAACACGCAAATGTCATGAGCGGTTTTGTTTTAAGTTTAAAAAGAAAATGTTAACTAACTTCGGGGCGCCGAAGTTTGTATACTCTTCGCGTAACTTGAACAAAAACATAAGCAAACCAAACTTCTTCTTCTTAACTGGCCATAACAATCCGTTAGCGGGTTGCGGCCTGATGTAAATCTTTCCTCCAGAAATCTCATTTTTGCACGCGCCTTCTCCAATCGGTGATACCAAAGGTAGCTAGTGAGCTCTCTACCTGGTCCTTCCAACGCATTGAAGACCTTTCTCGCAGGAGCTTCTTCAACCATACGCACTACATGAACTAGCCAGCGGAGCCGCAGGATCTTAATTTGCTTGAATATATCAATGTCGTCATAGAGCTCATAGAGTTCGTCGTTCCATCGTATGCGGTAGTCGTTGCCAACGCGTGTAGGGCCAAAAATCTTCTCCAAGGAAATTTTCATAAGACCGCGTCATCACCCATGCCTCAGCGCTATAAAGCAAAACGGGAAGGATGAGCGTCTTGTAGAGTCTTAGTTTCGACTGGCGGGAGTGGTCTTCCTACTGAGACCAAAGTAGGTCTATTGGCAAGAGTGATTTTCCGCTTGGTATCCATGCCGACATCGTTTTTCATCCTTAACAACATCAAAAGTATAGTTTTTAACATCAATCTGAGAATCCAACCGCTGTGTCTCTCTACTCGAAGAAAACATATATTTTGCCTTGCTGTCGTTAACGACCAAACCCATCCTGGCAGATTGTCTTTCAATAGCCGCAAAGGCTCCAGCAACTGGACACTCTTATAGAACATAGTCCCGTCCCTATTTACTTCGGCCTTTCGCAAAGGTAAAGAGGTTGCAGGAGAGGGCATCGCCTTGTCTAAAGCCTTGCTTGGTATCAAAAGGCTCGAAGAAGCTATTTCCTAACTTGACGGAGCTGCGTGTGTTGCTCAATGTCATTCTGCACAGTCGCATCAACTTTGCAGGGATTCCAAACTCAGACACTGCGGCATATACGCGATCCCACGACGGGCTATCAAATGCTGCTTTATAATCGACCGATCGGGTGTCGATTTGGTATTCATGGGTCTTTTCCAGGATTTGGCGTAGTGTAGGCCTAAGCTCCGATTAGTTCTTTTGCAAACGGCTTAAGCCTTTCACACAATACTCTCGATAGGTCCTTATATGCAATAGAAAGAAGAAAAAGGTAAGTTAGCGCACTCTGTTGGGTCACTCTTCTTGATAACAAGGCAGAGGACACCAAGGTCCCAATCATCAGGCATGCTCTCATTCAGCCATATTGTGCAAATAACCTGGTGCATAACCCAACAGTTGGCAAGCCTCTGAACGCGCACGAATACCTTCAGTTTTAATCAAGATAATAATCTTGATTTCTCTTCTTCTTCTTCTAACAACCCGTTACCGGGTAACCGCCTGATGTATTTCATTCATTGGAATTGTGTTGTTAAGTGGTGGATCCCAAACCCTACACACAACCCTTTCAAGGCCTGGTTCGAGACCTACTGGTCTCGAAAGAACCCAGTGTCATTATAAGTCCCCTCATACGACAAGCTTTGACCTGCTGAGGTGGCATTCTTTTACAAATGTTGCCATATAGAGTTAGCAAACATCGGCTCTTCTATTGTAACGATACCCGGATCACCAGCTTGCGAATTGGGAGAGAGTAGTTAGATAGTTAGTAAACAACATCTACTAGAGATCGTTCCATGCCAAAAAGCTGAATAAATCTGTTGATCTTCTTTTTAACTGGCCATAATAACCCGTTATCGGGCTACGTAATGATGTAGAGTACTGTTGATCTAGTGATTTGAAAGTTGTCAAAGATATGCATCTCAAATGATAAAAATCAAAGCAAAGACGCCTATATAGAAGCTAAAGTCACAAAATATAGTGTAAGGCTAAAAGTGCGTACAATATCAAAAGATTGATCTTATCCCAAAGCAAACAAGACGGGTAGACAGAATGTCGTAAAATTTTCAGAATTTGTTCTGCCTTACATTTTGGAGGACGACCCCTCAGAAAGTTTTATGTTGGCTTTGGTTTTGGCTGTGACTCACAGAGTAGCATTGGGGCTGATCAAATCAGTTAGGATGCACAGAGTATACGCTGCTATTATAAAAGCGAAAGCAGGTTATTTTGATAAGTCGAAAGTTTAAAATTCGAAATGAAAACAAAACATTGTATGAAAATGTGAGGATTTTGTCAGATTTTATCAACATTTTGATTAAGACGTCAAGTTTTTGGAATACCCCCCCTAACCCATCGTCACAAAAAGTTATAATTTGTTAAAACTCTCCACCCCCTCCTCTTTGGTGACGTAATTCATGAACAGCCCCATAGGGGTTTCGCTAACCTAGTGTCATCGAGCAACCCTAAAACAACTTGTTCTTTTGGTACTTAAGTAAGGTTGACATAGCATCTTTTCCAAAGGATCGTTTGAGTGAGCGAGTTTTCGACACCGTGTCATCTAACCTTAGGTAAACCCTCACCCTGGTTTTGTATTGCATTATGCTCATTGATGCTCCCAGCGCTATTCTTCTGAATGTGTTCCAGGAAAGAAGCTTTAAACATTGTACACCGCCGAAATGCATCAGCATTTTACCAAAAAAGTATCTAATATGGAGCCTAAACATGCTATAGCCAAAGTCCCCGAAAACCAGTCAACATTCATTTTCAATGTGGTCTGCTCATTGAAAAACCGAACAAAAATTATTAAACTCGGTTTCGCTCTGAGCCAAACACTTTTTCTCGTTGCGCTTGTATCCTTGGTCTTGTGTTAATGGCTGAGCAAATATCCCGAGCGATAAGAAACGGCAAACAAATATTTTTGCTTGAGCAGCTTGTTTTTTACCAACACTCTATTCATTGTGTCCGGATATAACCGGTTTTTGCAGACACGCCAAAAAGGTTGACGGTTATTTGGGAACTCAGCCTGTAACAAAAATGGAAATGCAGACTCCCTTTTTTTTGCTGCTAAAATGCATTCTTCAAGCATCACAAGCCGAATGGAAACTTTAAACTACGTGAAGAGTATAAAGATTTTAATTTTAATGTAACAAAGGGAAACACAAAGTAATTTAATTAACAAATAAATTTAAATTAAACAACAAAAAACACAAGTTTAAAGGGACAAACAAACAAGTGATAAAACGCAAAACGTCAAAAAATTAGTTTAAACTGAGTTAAAACTAAATGTCAAACAAATTTGTTTAACATAAGTTGTTAATATTTAAAATTTACGAACTTTAAATTTATGCAATTAACAAGAAAAAAAGTAAAAAAAAAAAAATATACGAAATATTTTCGACTGCCTTTTTTTAAATATGTATGTAGAAAAAAACTTTAACTAAAACTTAAACAAATGTGCTCGAAATGCATTACTTGCAACACAATTTAGCAAATTGTAATATATAAATTAAAAATAATTACCGATTTACTAAGTCAGTATAAAAAAAAAAACAAAAAAAACGAACTACAAGAAAAAAGACCTAGCCTAAAAAAAAACCTATACACGACATGCAAACCGAACAGCTTTAACGCTTTGACGTAGCAACAAAGGCCATAAAAAATAAATCTATATTTATATTTAATAAAAATTCTAGTTAAATTAGTGCAAATGTTGCCACAAATGTCAAAAAAAGCTAACGATTTATCGATAGACACAGCAATTGGCTTTAAGAGTTTAAACGATGCATCGATAAAAAGTCCAAGCGATGTTTCGTTTATAGCGAGTTATCGATAAATTGAGAGCACAGTTTGCTCGAAGGCAAATATTATGCAAACTTTTTGTTGTTCTAAATGAGTGTTTTTTTTTTAAGATTTAAAAACTTAATAAGCGTGTTTTTTACTTTAGCAAATTATTTATATACATTTAAAAGCGATTTGTTTTTGGAGTTCAATGTTTGTTATTAAAAAACAAATTTGTTGCAAATTTTTTATTTTACAATTGTTTATTAACGCTTTTTAAGCCAACACTTGATATAAAGACACCTCCAACATTTAAGTAGCTGCAGGAATTGGATAACAATTTTATTAAAATACATATCAAAGCTAATAGATGAAAACTAAACTAAAAAAAACACATATTTATATAAGTATATAGAAAACATAAACTCAAGACGCTATGCCAACCCAACTATCTAATTATGTAACACATAAAAAATAAAAAATTAAAAAAAACTTAAGTATTTTAGATAAAATTTATGTCTAATGCGCTCCAAGAACTTGGCAAGTAGACCAATGCTTAAAAATAACAAATACAAATTTAAGCAAAAACTAAACTAAAAAATAAATTAAACCTAAACACCTTGTGATAAACACAAAAAAAAAACAAAATACAAATTAAAACAAAACCTTTGCATAAACTTAATTGTATTCTACTTAATTGAGCAGGTTAATGAGGGCCACCGTTAAAAATTGTTTAAAAATATTTTATTAAAAAAAAATATATATACACAAAGCTTTTTGCAAATCATAAAAATAAAAAAATTAGTAAAACCCGTAGATTTGTTGCATAAGTTTTCATTGTGCACGCTTTGCGTATGTTTTTTTCCAGTTTATTAAAAAAAAAAACACATTCAAGCAGAAAACCCAAAAAATAAATTTAAAAAAAAAAACAAATACAATGACAATCTTTTTGCAATTTAACAAGTAAAATTGTTAATGCCTAAAAAATTTATTATAAATAAAACCGTGTTTATGCTAGTTTAAAGCAATGCTGAAAGTTCTTAATTCGTTTTTTTATAAAACTCATTGAAAAATTTATTAAAATAAAAATAAAACTGAAACATTTTGTCGCAGTACAATTCAAGCACGTCCAACATAAATAGATTGTTGTACTATAGATGTAAAAAATTAAGGATATCGTAATGCCCTGTGCCCCAAAAGGAAGCTGAAAGGGCGAAGAGATGAAGACTCTTAAAACAAAAACAAAAATTATATAATTGTAGAATGTGAAATTTTTATTTAACATTTTGACTCAGTTACAGCTCAGGACTAGATGGCCACGCCCACTGTTTACCTAACTCAGTTTTCCGTTGTCCTATTAAAAACAAATTTAAAAAAACTAGGGGGCTCCGCACTGTATCGGTTACGTTACTCACGTAACGGGTTTAACGTCGTTCAAGCTATCGACAGCAAGTTACAAAGTCAGATGGCGACCACGTATTTAGTAATCCCTGTTAGGATCTTGTTTTGAATAAGGTAAGGACCCCGAGGTGAGGTGAGAGTATGACCACCATTTAATCAATTTTGTGTTATAGGTAAACGAGAGGAGAGATAGAAAGCAACGATAACACTATGCAACAAAAAAAAAGCCTATGTCTAAAGCTGATTTCGAATGCGAAAACCGATATCTAGAACGGTTTCCGAAATATTCCCATTGGGTAAAAATTTCTAAGGTGGTCCCCTAACATCCGTTATGTCAAAATCACACTCAAAGTTTCATGAGATATGTAATGTGAAAAAATAATAAGCTTTAATCTCTGGAATCGAAAGATAATTTGATCAAACTTGGTAAGAATGTTTTTTTATGATATTTTATGATACTTTCCAAAAGCCATAATAAATCTCATGTCCATATCTCAAGATATCCAAGGTCAAAGGTCGTTTTTTTGTAAATTCAGCGCTTCCAGTGATTTCAATTCATTTTCAGTCTTAAGAAAAGTTGTAGAGCGCAAAATTCTACACAAATTTGGTCTGACGCAATATTTTCTACAATCAACCATTTTCGAGACATAATAGTTTGGAATTCCAGGCCAAAAGTCATGAAATTAGTTTTTCATAAATAGAGTGTTCTCGTTGCTGTGAAATCATTTAGATTTATTGAACGTGAAATTCTCTACAAATTTGGTCCACAACAATATCTTCTACAATGAACCGTTCTTGAGATAGAATAGATAGGCATTCAATTTAATTCCTGAAATATTTTTTGAGCTTATTGCCTTGTAACTCGCAATGGAATCACGGTAGACCAAAATCATCCGAAACATATTAAACCGATATTTAATTACCTTCAATTCGAATTACAGTTCATCTCGATCGATAGTAAGGTTTTCGGGTAATATGAAATTTACCAACTCTCGAAAACTGGCCTTTTTTAAAATAGCCATAATTCGAAAACGTTGGAGAAAATCTATAACTGTTTCTGGATTCGAAATCAGAGAGCCCAAATTTACCGGAAAAGGTATGTTTGAGCGATGGGTTTTTGTTTTGTTTCTTTTTTATCGGAAAATCAATGAAATTTTCGATATTCCCTTATATTTAATAATATAAGATTTTGGTCATATTTATGATAAAATGTTCGCAAAGGAACAATTTATCGAATTCAAAAGGAACAAGTGACAACTGTTTGTCATTTGTATTCATTTCAAGTTAAGAATTTTGCTATTTCGAAAAATTTTTGTGTGTTCATTACCCTATAGCTCGCTGTTAAATCGTGGTATTTTTCGATATTACCTTCTATTAATAACTTCGCTATTTCGCTAACGAATCAATTTACCGAATACAAAAGGAACATATGACAACTTGTTGTTATTTTCGATACATTTTCTTTAGAATTAAAAAAAAAATAAACAGTTGGTAACCAACTCAGGCTTTTCCGCACGTTTATCAAAACAACCTAAATTAGCTAGGAGATATATAAACAACAAAAAACTTTAAAACAAATTTTTTGAAAATTATTTAATCTTATTATTCCTCTGGCGACCCAACTATAGCGACTAGAGTGCTCAAATTCAATAGGAAACCCTTTGAAGACATGCCCGTCGAAAAACATAAAATTAGAGATTTAAGTTTTTTGGCTAATCGCAATACTTTTAAAAAATACGGAAAAGTAAAAAGTTTGCATAAATAATTTACAAGAACCTACAAAAATATGCCAGAAAATACATATTATCAATTAAAATAGTGCAATAAAAAAAATTCACTTTTTGAGTGGAATTGTAAGTGTAGTACCCAGATACTCGAAATTTTACACGACCCAATCTGCTTACTGTTGTTGTTTTGCTGATAATGACATAAATAAAGATAAGTGTGCCCGGATAACCAAAAAAAAAAAGGTAGGCAAATAACATTATCCGCCTGTTTTTGCTGTTCTGCTGTTTTACGTCAGATGTCTTTGTTATCGAAACATTCTATTTTCCGTCATGTTCCAAATACAAGCTCTATCTTCTACAAGCTCTATTTTTTACTTCCTTTCAAAAGTGTTGTCTTTTTACAATTTGTCGATTGAGAAAATTGTTACATAAAAGTACAAGATAACTGTATTAGTTGGTTAGTCATCTCTTCAAGCTGCACAACGGGTACAGGGTATACAATAGTCGATACAGCTGACTATAACCTATAATCGTACCTATTTCATTCAATTGGTTGCGGCTCAAGGTTCAAAGGGAGAAAAGTAAAATTTGTTGCACAACTAATTGAAGGCCAATGTAAAAATGTACAAAAACAATATAATTGGGCAAATTAATAACTGTTGAATATAAAGTTATAGAAAGTAATACTTTATTTAAACTAAACAAATGAGAAATGTTAATTATATATACATATATATACCAATTGGAAAGGTGCCTTTTTTAAACGATATTAACTCTAAATTATGAGAAAACGTTTGTTAAAATGTGTTGAAATTTTGCATTAAGATTGGCTGGTTTCAAGCATTTAAAGCAACGACCGTTAAAAACTGTTACGATTTTGAAAATCTCTGTAAGCAACGCTTAAGTTTGAGTAGATTTCTTTATGTTCAAATTCCATTGATTTGTCATACTCCTCAAGAGCTAAACTGCTGATAAATAAAGTAGACACGCTGATCCAAGGCTAGAAAACCCACGAATATATAGAATAAACTTAATAAGCCATTAAAACTGAAACTAAGAAAAAACTATAAACATGTAAAATGAACCAAAGCGTAGAGCTTAAAAACGCAAACTAAACTAAAGATTAACATAAAAAATGGCTTAAAAATAAAATAGTAGCTACCAATTAAAGATATTTGGGCTTTGAAAACCCATCAAAATAAAACTCATGAAACATTTTCAATATTTAAAAGCTTTATAATTAGTTCCAATAAAATTGCTAACAAGAAAAAAACCGAAACTTGTAAATAAAACAAATTTATAAACTTAATTGTTAATTCAATTTGTCAAATACATAATATATAACATATACATAAATAAACTTAAATTAATTCCCTAAGTATTTATATTAAATTGACAAAACAAGAAAAAAAAACATTAATAAAATCTTTAAAAAAAAAGTAACATTTACCATAAACACATTTCTAGTTATAAGCAAGCTAAAAATCAATTATTTGCTAATTTGTTATAGAAGAAAATTTACGAAACACTAGCGTTAGATATCTTCAGTTCGAAGTACCAATTTCAAATTCATTTCACGTAGATTTTTTAAAAATCAACTTAAATTTACACCGTCAAATGATGCAATGCAAGCATATGAAATTTTTTACAAAAACAAAAGTGCATAATTATAAAAAAAAAACTAAAAAATTAACTATACGTTGAAAAAAACTAATTGACATTGCAGCGAACACACTGTAAATACACTGCAACAATTGAAAATAACAGCAAACAAAAATTTAATAAGTTATCGATAATATCGACAAAATGAAAAACAAAAACCAAAACACAACAACAAAAGCTTCGCATTAATAAAGATCGTCTCAAAACAAAACGAACAAGAAATATTAAACAAAAATGGAATGTGTTTTGTCTCTTTACTTAAGGTGATAAAACAAAGTAAACTTGGGTAAGTAAAAATTTATATATACACACTATGCACAAAAAATTGAAGATATCAAGAAGGCTTCTTTGAAAAACGTCAAAACGAGAAGGAAATTATAGTCCAGAAACGTTTCGACTTCAATACCAAAAAATTACATAAGAAACTGCAAACTTCATTGTGCTAATTAAGCTTTGAAAATATGTTTACTACTTCAAAAGTGAAGAATTGTACCACAAAACGACTCATTTGCCACACTGTTCAACGGAGAGAGCTTTTATGAACTGAGCTTTTTCCTTGCTAGAGCTTGTCCCTGACGTCTTCAAAGTTCTGCGTGAGCAGAAGCAACAGCATTCTGCCGTCTTTTGCCAAACTGCTCGCAGTTAGCGTGGAAACGAACCAATTTGGTTCACAGTGCTATTCATCCTCACCGGTAGATGGCGGCAGCAAACTTCGTGCAAGATTATGTTACACTAGCTCCCATCACTAATGCAAGCGGCCTAACACACTCCTTGAACCATATGGTATAAATGTACCAAAACTGGTATTTTTTGGATTCTACAAAATGAAATACTTCTCATTACCTTGGCGTATTTTTCCATTTCATTTTTCTAGACTATATAAAAGTGCTTTGAATTCTTTGTAATTAACACAGATAAACATTGCATCGAATCGATTAAGTAAATGTTCGTTCCTTGGTATTTGCACATAGCGCAAAATAGTGTTTTAGGGATTTTTTAAATTGAAGTAAGAAAGAAGAAGAAGAAAGAGCTCTCTCTATGATTTATATGAGCAACTGCCGAAATTCAAGCTCTGGCCGTCGGTCATTGCTTTTGCGAGAGAGCAATGCCAATAGCAACTGAGAAAACGTTCGTCAACACATACAAGTGTCAACACATTGACAACTATTCTCTGTCAACACACAAATATTATAGCAGATGCCAATAGCTAACAGAGAAAAAGTTCGTTAACAGTTACCAATCCATGTAAAGACATCTCAACTGTTTTTTTTATTAGTTTTAGCTATGATTTGGTAAAATAAAACTTATATTCTGCACTCCTTATGAAAATTCCCTACACAATGATATAAGTTTCACCCATATTTGTTACCATATATTTGATGGAAAAGGGATCCACACTTTTTTGCTTAGCTAATTTACGTAAAAGATAGATATGTAGTTTAAGAATAAATAATATTATATTTATCTAAATTTTTTATTAAGCAATCGATAAAATAGTGATCGTAAGCCCTATATTATGCAGAATTACAGCACCAGGCATTTAAAGAGCCTGACGCACAAAAAGCCCACACCCCAAATCGGCATTCCATATCTTCAGACAGGCGCCAGAATCTGTAGATGATACAGAGGATGTATGCTAGAGAAGAGCCAGTCTTCTTCATCTTGTAATAGTAGCAACCTTGCCAGCAATACTTCACGCAGAAGTAAGCCTATTATCCAATGCCAAGTTATAAAAAACCAGCAATCTCGGAGGACTAACGACGCATTGAAGTATAGCATACATTTAGATATTTCCCTATATTAATCTTAATGTGCCAATGTCCAATCTTCAAAACTCCACGAGAATAACTGAAACTCCGCAGCAGCAGATGCTTCAACCGGAGTGGAACACAAAACAGCCATATCATGAGCATAAGTACAAAAGATAGTATTAACAACTCCCCGGAAATCCTCATGCTCAGGACTACGAGCATCAGATGTATAAGAGCTAAGCATCAACACTATTCTGCCTAACAACAGCAAGCAAAGCCTTACAGCACTAAAACTCCTGCCTTCCAAATACGACTTCAAGAGCGGGAAATAATCATAAGGTGGAGATTGCTTCACTCTTTGTAGTGCCACACTGTGCCAAACGCCAGGAGGATGCGATGAAGCTCAAACTTTGCTCAGCAAACTCAGAAGGCTTCAATATCGGACAACACCTTTATGACTCAAACCTAAGGATATCGTTAAAATCTTTCAAAATGAACTACAACGCTTTAGCGAGCAATTACAAATCAATCCACACCAAGGCCTTCATATTCTTTAAGTTCTTCATCGTCATCGTTCAAATCGTACCCTGCAGTTCAGACAGGGAAAAACGAGCAATAGGCATCCCAGTAGAGCTGGGCCGCTCGGCATCATCACGCATCACCAAAGTCTCAGAATTTGAAGCTAAGTTGAATGACTTAGAACTCGACTGAAGGTGCGCCGCCCCAATCTGGGCATGCTCATCATCAGTTTGGTTTGTCGAACAGAGTGACTCTTTATACGCCTATTACAAACATCGGTAATAAATGATCAAAATGATCCCCCCTCATTTGGACCAAGACGAAAAGCAGCAGCATTTTGCTCCCTTTTGTCCTCAAGATGCTGCTGCTCTTCTCTTGTCTCTCAGAAGCTTCTTAACTTCAGAGCTCAACATATACGTTCCCTTATAGAAGTTGGCTGGTCTGCGCTGAGCCTGATTTGATCCATTAGCACCAATCGCAACATCGTACATATAGCTCTTAAGCACTTCAAAGGCAACATCTGTAGCTCTGCTGAGCTAATCAAAGAAGCCTCGTCCAAATTAGCCATTACACTCCTCTGGAATTCCAAGATACATTGTAGCAGCCAAATCCAAAGATGATTGGAAACGATATACAAACAAGTAGAAAACATGGCATAACGCAAACTTCATACCTAAGTAAATATATCCCTTGTGAGGGTATAGAAAGCGCGCGAATTTGCAGGTCAATGCACATGAGGTACCAACGGCGACTGCGCTGCCGCGTCTGCGTTTGCGTCTTAACGGCACAGCAACCCCTAAAAACAACCTGCTGACTGCTTGATAGGTCTGCCTAGCGGCATTACAAGAACAGCTTGCAACGATCTGGACGCAGTGCGGGCCTCGAAACCGGTTCGCGCAATGCAACGACAAGTGTTTTGACCCGCGCAACAGCTTCCTTCCGTCCCGCAACTGTCTCTAAGCGGGATCGCCCCGATTCGAACCCTGTGCAACTGCACCGCTTCGTTGCGCTTGTTGAGCTCTACACCTGCAGTTGTAGCAGCAGCCGTCATCGGTTTTGGCCATGGCACGGGATAAAAAGTAGGGAATGTCTGAACTGTCGGCCAGAAGTTGTAGCCCTCTGTCTTTGGGTTTTTGTAATTATTTGTTTTTTAATGGGTAAGTTGTACCTTCGTTTCTCTATCTCTTTCTTTCTTTTTGTTGTTGTTGGCATAATAAAAATAATCATATAGGGGAATGACGTTTAGCATGTGGACTTAAAATACGTTACATTTGTCAAAATGAGCGTTTTCTTACTGAAGTCTATTGATAAATATGTCAGGGTCAAATAGTACAAATATTCTAGTAATCAACTTAAAACTTGTTTATATGATACGTTCAGTTATGCTCATAGGTATAGTAGAGCAATGTCGTCTGGGTTGGCCCGTCGTCTAGATAGGGATCCATGGATTTTATCTAATTACACTAGGCAAGCAATTTTACCTCAATTAAAGGCGCTACGCTAAAACTTAGCTTTATCGGTAAATTTGGGGCTTGGTTCTCATCTTTCAGTGGGAGTAGTGTTTAACGCGGCGCGTTCTCTACTGTGTTCTCAAGAAGGGTGACACCACGGTGTATTATTTCATATATTGCATATAAGGCCCTATCGAGCGTACTGTGTGAAAGGCTAAAGCCGTTTGCAAAAGAACTGCTCGGAGCTTATCAGTGGGGTTTTAGGTCTGGTAAGTCCACCATAGACTAGATATTCACACTATGCCAAATCCTGGAAAAAACTCACAAACACCAAATCGGCACCCACCATCTCTTTCTTGATTATAAAGCAGCATTTGATAGCCAGTTGAGTAATCGCGCAAGATCGAGCAAGACAAAGTATATGTTTTCTTCAAGTAAAGAGATACAGCGGTTGGATTCGCAGATTGATGTTACCAAGGATTTCGTTAACCTTGGCACCACCGTCACGATGAAAAACAATGTCAGCATGGAGATCAAGCGTAGAATCACTCTTGCCAAAAGATGTTACTTTGGCCTCAGTAGGCAATTGAGTAGTAAAGACCACTCCCGCCAGTCGAAACTAACACTCTACAAGACGCTTATCCCTTCCGTTTTGCTGTATGGTGCTAAAGCATGGGTGATAACGCAGTCTGATGAATTAGCCCCCGGAGTGTTAGAGCAGAAAGTACTCTGTAAGATTTTTGGCCCTATACGCGTTGACAACGACTACCATACGGTGGCACGATGAACTCTATGAGCTCTACGACGACATTGACATGGTCAAGCGCATTAAAATCCAGCTGATACGCTGGCAAGGTCATGTTGTGCGTATAGATGAAGACGCTCCTGCGATAAAGGTCTTCAATGCGAGTGTCAAAGGGAGGCGTCGAAAGGGCAGACCATGTCTCCGCTGGAAGGACCAGGTAGTGAGCACACTAGCTATCTTTGGTATCACCGATTGGAGGAGAGCTTTACATCAGGCCGTAGCCCGGTAACAGATTGTTATGGCCAGTTAAGTAAGTAAGTATTGGTACACGTACGTGTACCAACATACTAAGTTACATAAAAAATCTACAGATCGATTTTCAAGTTTTTTCTCAAGTTTAAGAGTTCCAGTTTTTCTAGAACGAAACAAATTTTAAAAGTTCCCGCTAAAATTTGGCGCCCTAGGCACTTGCGTACATTACCCATGCGGTAAGTCCATGCCGGGCTTATGCAAACAAGCCAACAACTTCGAAGAAGCGCAAGAACTATATCGAAAGCAAAATGACCAACAGTCGGAAGAGTGCTGGTAAAAAGTAAGTCATAACGCTCGGTTACCATACCATCAGCGTCTATAGGGCAGAGCGGAGCGTCAAGTAGGATGCACTGCAAGTTTGCTATTGCTTGCAGCTTACTCTGCTGCTTGTGTAAGCTGCTTAACCATAGATCTATTTAGCCTAGAACTAAGGTTCATGCTCTGCAGCTGTAATACTGCCAGACCTACGTAATGCTAAGCAGTCGGTCTGCAAAACAAACGAGCGTAGACACACGCTAGATGGCGCTAGCATGCGAGTGAATTGAGATTCCGCATGTTTTTCGTAATTCTTTCAATAAACATAAAATTTCATGTTTCACACCTGCCAGGCATGCCGTGACGGAACAGGTTTTTTTTAGAAATAAACATTTTTCGTGGATTCGAAACTTAAAGAAATTAATTTGAAAAACTCTTATGGAATGCTGTTTCGCATAATATTATTTAAATTATAAGTTTTTATGTCGATAGTTTGCGTAACGTAACGACGCGTAATTAGATATGATATTCGGACGAAATTGTTTTACCAAATTACTTTCATTAAAAGCCAAAGGGCAATTGGCTGACACACTCGGTAAACACAGCTGCCAAGAAGTTAAAGCGACTTTCAAGCCAAAAATAAAACCTTTTAAATTTTAGGCTTTGCTGCATAAATTGCATTTAAATTGCAATCAGCAATAAAGTTCGGTAGTGTGTGAAGAACTTACTCCCAAACCCAATTAAAAACACGCAAGTTGACAATTTCGATTGCTGAGTGAAACCCAAATGAAGTTTGTTCCAGCGCGTGAAAGTTTGACGCTTTTCCAAAAGGCGATTATGTAAATGATTGATTTGGCCCAGTCGCCCGCTCTCGGCTGTGGGCTGTGGGCTCGGGGTTAGGGTTTTAGGGGTTAGTACGGGTGTACTACTAATTTGCAGCAACCTGCCATGCGATGCGGTTCAGTGATTTCACGGTATGGCACCACCAGGAGTAGCACCAGCTACGTTGGCATAATAAACAAACATTATGCTCTTAGTAATGGTGGCTCAGAGTTAGTGTGGGAAAACGCAGCGGCAATCAATTGCCGTTAGTGAGGGGTTCTTCTGGAGGGCAAGAGAGTTAACAGCAGGTACCTTCGCCTATAGAGCAATGCGTGGTTATTAAGTTTATTTGGATTTAGTCGCCAACTCCCTGAGTAATTAAGGCAGAGGCACCGAACCAAAGACTGCACAAACATTAACGCCCATAACTCAGCAATTTGGCTGGATGTAATGCCGTTGTTGGTCCCCAACCTGGCCAGTTTACAATATACGTACATTCGAAATTTGTTCCATTTCATAGTTATAGTTTGCTGTTTGTTTACGATAGTGTTATGAAAACTCTATTGCATGCAATGACCAGGCACTTCGTGCTGGGATACTGAAGTCCTTGCATGTGCATTACATGAATTTTTCATAATCACCGGGGTGTTACTTGCTCAACTTCTATTGAGTGTTTGAGTTTTATTAAAATGGTCTTTGCACTAGCATAGTTATTGTGTTTTAGTGTAGATTGTACAGCTGAGATTGTGTCCTTATGCATATAGGGTGCATACAAGATACTGTCAAATCATGGTCTCCAGCAGGAAAGCTAATGCTGTTATTATTTCGTTAAAGGAAAAGCTTTGACCGCATCAAGCAACTCTGCGGATGAGGTGCTTTGCTAATGAACGGAATTCTCATTTTATCATCTGAAACGGGCACAACCGACTTCCTTCCTTTGTGATCAGAAACAGTCGCCATTAATAGCTTCTGTAGAGAAAAGCTATTGAATTCCATAAGCTCTTGATATAGTATTCCCAGTTCCTAATTACTCTTTGTCGTGTTTATAAAGCATGTAAATATTAATAATAAATCTTACCATATTATTAAAAGAAAACAATTGAAATTAGAACAAAGTGAACACATTTGTGACGTAAAACTGACTTGCATGACGTCATACTCCAATGGTGTGACGCTCTAATGGCGCTATCAATAAATCCAGACCGAAACATCGATTTTTACCATTATAGAGTAAATAGACAATGTAGGTCGATGCATTGGACTAAAAACCTCGATGTATCGATGGTTTTACGATATTTTGTATTTAAACATTTTAGTTTTTATTGTAGAAGGAAACTTAGTTATATAATACTAAATATGTAAAACTAAAGCTATGTTTTAGATCAAGAGTTCGCAAAAAGTTGCCACTGGCAACTACGAAAATTTCCGTATACATGCAACACATTGGCAACTTTTTTCTGCTGACTCACAAATGCTATTGCAGCAAGATAATTTCTGACCAATGAGAGTTGCGAATAGCAACTTAGAAACCTTTCGGGAACACATGCATGCGAATGTCCTTAACACATTGACAATTTTTCTCTGCTGACACAGAAATACCATTGCAATGAATGAGATTCTGCCGACGTCTCTGCTGGCGCCGCCGACCCTTGTTTTAGATGGAATAAAGACTAAGAATAAGACTTACTTTGGCATGATCTTGAAATATTTTGATTAGAGATAATTGAATGAAACCATTGTGCCGTACAGCACTCAGCTATTACGATTGAACTAGAGCTGTACCTATGAGAGTCGATGATATAGTTCGATCGAACTAGTTTCGAGCTGTTTCTGCAGTCTCACACACCAATAATTGATATATGTAATATAGTGCGACACAAAGAGCATAAAAGTAATAGAGTAAAATCCTGAACCATGAAAACATTCAAAACTTTTGCTGAAAGTGTATGTGTGAGACTGCTTGTGTTGCTTTCTCTCTTAAATTGACTCATTCGTAGGCAAAATTGGGAAAGAGAAAAAGCAAAAAACGCTCATGTATGCACTGTCTTGGGCGTGGACGCATTTTAGCAAGTCGAGTCTATTGCTTGTATGGTCTTCGACAAAGAGCATGGAAGTAATAGAGTGGAATCCTGGACTGTTAAAAACTTCAAAATTTTTGATGAAAAGCGACCTCCATCAGCACAGCGAACATGAGAAGCTGCTTGTGTTGCTGCCTCTGTCGTACCGATTCACCGGTAGGCATAATTGACGGTTCAATTCAATGCTAACTTTAGCTCAAACTAGTGATGTAAATCTAGACCAAACCATCGATGTTTCACACATGGCGATAGTGGTCTCTACTCTTGCTCTCATTAACAACCAAACCCACCCTGGCATATTCTCTTTGAATAGCCGCAAAGGTTCCAGTAACTGCTGACTTTGTAAGACCGATGATATCCATATCATCTGCGTATGCAAGCAACTGTACACTCTTATAAAACAAAGTCACGTCCCTATTTACTTCGTTCTTTCGCAACACACTCTCCATCACAAAGTTGAAGAGGTTTCAGGAGAGGTCATCGCTTTGTCTGAATTCTTGCTTGGTATCAAAAGGCTCGGAGAAGCTCTTTCCTACCTTGAAGGAGCTGCGTGTGTTTTTCAACGTCATTCTGCACAGTCACCCCAACTTTGCAGGGATTCCAAACTGACTGAGAAAGACAGAGCGGCATATACGCGATCCCTCAACGGGCTAACAAATGCTGCTTTATACTCAATAAAGGATATGGTGGGTGTCGATTTGGTGTTCGTGGTTCTTTTGGGTGTAAGCTTCTGATCGCCATTCACTGGGGAATGGCCAGGGCGATAACTTTCTCTACCTTAACCAAGTTGATGCACAACCTGCACGTGGTGTCGCCTGGATAGCTGCTCTAATCGCCACCCGGTGTTAGAATAGTGAGCTAATGTGCGCAGCGAAGCCCTCCCTGGGCTCTAAATGGGTTGTGCGTAGGTTTTGGGACCCGCCGCATAAAAACCTCCCCGCAAAGATAGACCGAAAAGCCTCGGATAGGAACACCCCAAAGTCGACGACCCACGTAAACGCTCAAAGGACTTTGAGTTGAGCGTATGCACCTGGAATGTCCGGACCCTTAATTGGGATGTTGCCTCTACGCAATTGGCCTATGCTGTCAGGTTGTGCAGAGCCGATATAACCGCCATCCAGGAGATGCGGTGGAAGGGTACGGCTACTGCGAGGAAGCCGATTGATCCATTTACTGTCTCCCGGTTCACACTGGTGAATGAAAGGCTGGCAACAATATGCATCAATGCTAAATTCTTCAACATCAGCCTAATTTGTGCGCACGCCGCGAAG
Source organism: Chymomyza caudatula (assembly GCA_035041775.1). NCBI lineage: Eukaryota > Metazoa > Arthropoda > Insecta > Diptera > Drosophilidae > Chymomyza > Chymomyza caudatula. The sequence continues at coordinate 1,700,945 of JAWNKW010000073.1, forward strand.
CCTCTCCTGATCAATCTACACGCACCCAGATTGATCATGCTATGATTGATAGAAGGCATGCATCCATTTTCCATCGTTTGCATCGCTTTTCACTGTCATGGCTTCGCGACACTCCTGTTCATAGCAGTGGTTGCTCGACATTGGGTGTACGTTTTTTGCGGTAGTACACAAGGTGTAGGATATATGCGTCTAGAGTTCCTTAGCGCTATCGGATTCGGCTGGAGGTTGATTGAGCTGAACATGTCGTTCGAATTTGTGCGCTTTTACTGTAATGCCATAAGGTTATCCCAAATATTAATTATTGCAATAAAATGGGCATAGAAAAAGAGTTTGTTTAAAAACCAGAAAGCATAAAGTGCAAAGAATATAAAACATGCTAGAAGCAGCTACAATTCCAGATCCACTCCCAATCCCAGTCCCAATCCTAGTCGTCAGAAATGTTTTTTATGTACCACGATTTTTTATTATAGTTTTTGTTGTTGCTGTTGTTGTTGGTGGTGGTGGTGGTGTTGCTGGGCCACGTTATCAACAATCTCGTTTTACCAAATAACGCAAAGTGCGCACGGGCGCAAATGTTGGCATTGGTATTGGTAACAACAACAACAACAATAGCCAGGAACACGCTATATAGTACAAAAATGCAACGTCAAAAACGAGCCAACTATGAGGGAGTGGTCGGACGGATGGATGGTCGGTCGGACGGTTGGTCGGTTGCCTGGGCTTGGTGGAAATTGGTAATACAACTTGGCCGCTACTTTGGTGGTGGTTGCTGGTTGGCTGCTCTACTCTTTTGGGCTGTTTTGGCTACTTGGCTCTGGCAGTTGTTCTTGTTGTCATACCTGGCTCGAGCCACAACTAGCAACAACAACGATTACTACCAACAACTGCCACAAAATGATGACGGCAGCGCAGCTACCCCCTGATATTGCTGTAGTTCTATGCGTGTGTGTGTGTGTGTGTGCGTGTGTGTGTGTGTGTTGGTACCAGGTGTATGTGCGTGCTGACTGCGTTGGTAGTTGCTGGTTTTGCTTTAAAGTTTTGTGTGGTAGCAAATAAAATTTTAGTTAGTCACACGCCGTCGTCAAGGATACGCCGCACCGTCAGTTTTGTTGTGCACCGAACGCGCTGCAAGTTGTCAGGACAACTACAACAACAACAGCAACAACACCAGGAACTGCTGGTATAGAAAGCATTAAACCAACAACAACAACAATAAGAAAAACGCGACTGCTTGTGTAAATTGCTGGTAAAATAAGCGCAGCCTAGGCCAAAGGACTCTATTTGAATATATACATTTTGCGCTGTGCTATGCCGTGCCAGCGCCAGTGCTAAACAAGGACAACACGTTAGCACCTGTCTAGATCTAGAAAAATATTAGCAGTTTCCGGCTGCTACCACTGGCAGTACGGCCAAGACGTTACGTTGCTGCAAATTCAAATTTGAACTTCAGTCAAGTGTCAAAGCTCAAAGGATTAACATGTCCTGCGGCAACAGTTAGCCAGCAAATGTTGGGCATAGTGTAATATACTGCCCACCAGGCACATTCTTATTTGTGTAACAAATCAAAAGCAAAAAGCCAGTGAACTGCCAAATACCCAAAAAAAAAAAAAAAAACAAAAAACGAACTATCAGAAAACTAAGCAAATCTGCAAAATACCCACAAAGCGGAGCAACCAATTCTTCAAAGGTAAGCGAGTTTAAGCTGTTTACGTTTTAAGTGTAGTGATCTATGAATAGCTGCGCAATAGTTGCAGCTGTTATATCTTGGCACTGGGAGAATTCACAGTTGATTTTAAAGATATTCTGTGGTTCTTTGGGTGCCAAACTCTAATGGTTGGCTAACTCTCCACTGGAAACTTACTTGATTTCAACTACTATTGCTGTTGAAATACTAAATCTATCAGAAACGGCTTCTTTGTGTCTTTGTACCAGAAATCTCTTTCTGTGATGCTCTTGCGTTAAATCCGACAGAGACTGAATTCTACATCTTATATTTGTAAGATGAATTAGAAGCAAAAGTAATATGAAAATTTTTTCATTTTACAAAAACAACAATTTCAAATTAATTTTGAAAAATAAAATGTTTATATAATATTAGGCCAAACCGAAAAAACTCACAAGCAAGTGGCATATCAAACTAAAAAAAAAAGAAATTATGAATTTAGGGAAGAAATTGCAGAATACGATGAAACTACAAAGTAGTGCCAGAAGCCCGTTTTAAACGAATTTCACCATAATCAGGGATTTGCCAGAAATCTGAATTATTCGTAGAATTCGAAGAAACTACAAAATACTGCCAGAAGCATGTTTTAAACGAATTTCACCATATTGAGGGATTTGCCAGAAATCTGAATTCTTGTAGAATTCGAAGAAGCTACAAAATAGTGCCAGAAGCCCGTTTCAAACGAATTACACCACAATCAGAGATTTGCCAGAAATCTCTTTCAACCGCCTTTTAACCCAATAGCAAATTGTTGGTATTCTAGATAAAAAAGCAATTCGTCCAAAGTGCCGGAAACTTAGGTGAGAGCATGGTAAATCCATTAAGAAAGTTTATGATTGACAAATTTGTCAAGAAAAATAAAATGAAATTTTAGGCAAAAACGTCTAGAGATTTCCAGCACAAACCACTGAGTAGATTTAATTTTGGAAAATGCATTCTAAATAAGTAGCTTTGAGAGCGTGGAAATCTAACAAGAAAGCATCTGTAGTACGGATTTACCTAGTGAATTCAATAGAATGTGTCTTGAGTAACAGAAACTGGTCTGAAATCGTGCGCCTAAACGCAGATTCATGAGATTTTCAGCCCTAATTTGGTATTCTTATTCTTAATAAATCAACATAAACTGGCTTCTTTGAGATTTGCAGCTTGTATATCGCTCGTTTATTAGAAGACTGTCATAACTCAAAAAGTTCGATTAAAGTTTTGAATTTGCTCGCAATTAGTAGAAAAAAGAATGAAATATTCTCTACTCACTCGGAGAGTATTCAAGATAATTATATGAAAGTTTGACACAACATGAAGCAGTATATAACCAATCGGGCGTGTGCCTGAAATCTCTTTCAACCGAATTTCAACCCAATGCAATTTTTCAGTATGCCAGATATCGTTTTGTGCCTAATTTTCAGCCAAAAATAAATTCGTCAATGTGACAGAACAATGTTTTAGCGAAAAGGGAAATGTAAGGAGTTAGCATTTGATCGACGGATTTGTGAAGAGAATTCAAACGAAACACGTCTAGAAATTTCTGGCACACACCTGAATAATTTTGCATCATTAACTGAAAAATCACGTTTTCTTTGAGTTATGACAGTCTTCTAGTGAATGAGCGATATGATATGAGCTTAGATTTGCCCATTTGCATAAAAATTCCTAAGCATAATAATATAGAGCCTTCTTTTAGCCTTGGCTTTTCCCTCCGTTTAGATTCTTTAGTCATATCGTTAGCGGAAGTGTAAGCTAAATTCCACCTTCAAATGTATCCAAACTAAGCGTTTGTTATAATCTTCGACATAATTTGTTCAAAAAAGCTCGCTAATCATATACATACAAGATGTGCAGTGAAACCTTTAACTAGTTAAACTTCAGGAACAAGAAATGTTCGAATAGCATTCATAATATACTCTGAGTGGAGTCCTAACAGATTTTACTATCTATAGGTTGTTAGTTGTACGTTGACTAGATGCAAGTCTTAGATAGAAATAAAAGTTTATGCATAAATGCATTTGAAAAGCAGAGCTCGCAAACGTAACTCTAAAAAATCCCAAGAACCTTTAAAAATGTGCTTTAGAATTTCATTATCAATGCAAAATATTGCAGTATACAGTGTTTTTTTAGTTCGTCACATAAATTATATCATATATAAGATTTGCAAACAAGTACCTACGATTTCGTCATATGTTTTTTACTTCGACGATGTTTTTGTGATTTGTTGAGAAAAAAAGAGACTTTTGGAGCTTTTTAACGACGTGTCAAAAACCTATATATAAAACTTCACACTAATTCTCACAATGATACCCCAAACATATCGACATGATAAAGATAGACCAATTTTGATTATTTTTGGACAAATTAAATCGGTGGGTTACTAGAAACCTATATAGGAAGTTCTTTGGGTTAACCTCAATTTTTTACCAAAAGAAAATGTTAAAATACGCCTTAAGCAAGCAATCAGTTTACGTTTTACAACACTAACAATAGCTTCTTCTTCTTCTTAACTGGCCATAACAACCAGTTATCGGCTTACGGCCTGATGTAAATACATTCTTTCATTGGAATTATGGTTTTACGTGGTGGGAATGCGAAACAGAAATGCAATCACGTTATGAACAGCGAAAAAAAACATTCTTGGCCGCTACAACCCTCTTGAAAGTTCGCAACAGACAGTGAAATAACCAGTTGAAAAGAGCGACATCGGCAGAGGGTTATTCAATTTGCAAAACAAACAGCTTCTCAGGGCTGTGCTGGAAATCCCTATACGGTCTTGCCCAAAAATCCAAGAGCCGGATGCCTTCTTGCTCTATTTCCCACGCTCTGCAAGTTCTTTCTGACACATTTTCGAATGACTTTTCTGCTGAAAATCAGTTTAAATTGATATCTGGCATACCGTCAATTTGTAATTGTGTTGAAATTTGGTTGAAAGAGATTTCTAGCACACCCCCGACAATATCGTTTTCCTGCTAAAGTTCTCCGGTTCGCGCTCGCAGTACCTCCACAATCATATTGGCTGAAATAAAAGCACTGCCTAAAAGTATGCTACAAAAAAGTTTATGCTAGCCGCAGCAATCAAAGCATTACTCATACGCCTCCATGTGCACGCACACACACGCACCCACATAGAGCGACGTCATGAATTATACGTTAAATTTTGAAGCCCAATGCGTAATACCCCCAAAAATTAATTGCTAACAAGCACGCAAAGTAATTTATAGAGACAAGAGCAACAAAAATATCTAGATTTCCGAGCATCCAAAATAGCTGTAACCTTAAAGGATTCCAAAAATATTTACTTAAAAATACACATTGAACTTTACGTCATACCTAAATATGCGACAACTGCCCGACGCGACATCCTTTCCGTCAACAACTCTTTAAAAGCTCAAGTTCTGGGCCGTAACCCCAAATTTAGAGCAAAGTTGACGGCATATGCTTTGTGTGTGTCATATGTATGGCATTCGGAGTAGGAGTAGCCACCCTTATATGGAAAACAATTAGCTGCACTCAAAACGTCAGCCGCCGCGGTTCCGATAATTGCTCAGGGTGGCCTGACACTCTGCTCGTATGGTTCATATGCATAGTTCCTACTATGGACACCGAGGGCGTTTGCCTGTCGAAATTAAATGAAATTTACATTTGAACTTATCTTGATTGGAAATTACATTTTTAAATGGATGTTTGCATGTCCAGGAGCTATGTGGCAGCTCGGCAGTAATCAAAGGCTGCATTGACATGCTGCTTAGAGAGTGTGTGTGCCTTATATATGTATATGTGTGTGTATGAAAATCCTTTGCCACAATTGGTAGCAATATAACTCATTTGTCTAATAGCCTTAGTGCAAGTGCGCGTTACAGACGGCTGTCTAGTTGGCAGCTAAATATTTAATGTCGGCTTCTATATAGTATAGGCATTGAGTTGTCGGAACCTTTAGGCATTACGAATGACGAATTCTTAATAAATATGGTTTAAGAATTCTTGCTGTGAAATACAAGAACTCACTTGGGTCACTAACAAAAGAAGGCACAGGAGTGGGAGTGCAGAATCCATGAGCATTCACACTAGCGTCTTCCAGGCTGAAGTTTGCGCTATAGGTCAATGTGCAGGAACTATCAGTCTGACAGTCAAGCCGCACTAAGAGCGCTCGCAGGAACTAGTATAAATTCCAAGCTGGTTCGTTAAACCCGGGTCAAATTGGAGCTTCTAGGTACACTTAACTAACTTTCACTTAGATGGATTCCGGCTCACACTAACGTTGCCGGAAATGAGCTCGCAGTTGGACTGGCAAGAAATGGCGCTGCGAATACCATGGTAGGGCTAGAGCTATTTTGTAGCATTGGAAAACATACCATCAAGCTAGGGAAGAATACTGTTAGGATTCGGACAGGTCTGCTTACTGGACACTGAACAGGCTGAGTTCGCCAGCTGCAGTGCCTGCAGGTTCTGTGAACTCGACGAGGAGTCCTCATCGCACATACTTGCTGAGTGTGCTGCCCAAGCGAGGAGATGACAGAATCTCAATGACCGATGTAGCACGACTGAAACCATACCAGATTATTCAATTAATTGTAGAAATAATACTGCCTGGGTAGCTTTAGCTCATTTGGGGGCACAATAGATATTTTGGCTTGCGGTGCACTGCTCCCCAATAACATTGCTAGCACTCCATTCGCCAACCCCCGTACCACTCTCGAGGTGGAGCATATTCAACAACCCGTTCCCCCGTTCCTCCTTTTCTTCTTTTAATCTTCCTTTCGCTCACTTACTCTTCCTCTTAATGTTCCTCAACCTCATTTCAAGAGGTATAAGATGAAACAACCCGTTTGAGGATTCACTCCGCCCCCTTCTGGCTTCGCTCACATCCTCCTTGCCTCTCTATATTTAGAAAGTATTCCGCTTTCCTTTCCAATTCCCGTTCCGCTACCGGTTTGGCTTCCCTTTCCAATTAGTAGGTGTTGCCAGACTTTGTGCACAGTTTTAGCAAAAAATAATAATAGGCTTTTAGATTTTGTAGTTTCTCGTTTTTTTGTCCACCAAAATAAGACTTTTTTTTGATCATTTTTACAACACATATGCACAGTTACAATAGTCAACACTGTGCAAAGTTTTAATTGATAGCTTTTATGGTGTGGGTGTAAAAATTTCGAAATTTCTTCACGAAGGAACGGGATGAGGTATCGACATGAACCGACAAATCTGCACTTCTTATGAAAATTCCTCCGTTTGTCGCTGTAGAGCGCATTGCATTGTCTGAAGCCGCTCTCGGTACCAAAAAAGGGATCGGAGAGCTTCTTCTCTTCCTTGACGATGCTGCGTTTGTTGCTCAGCGTCGCGCTGCAAAGTCTCACCATCTTTGCAAGCATACCGAACGAATGTGGCATGGCAAAAGTAAGTCTTGGTTATAAAGTTATTTCCTTAACTACTATAATTTGGATGACTCAAACGCTTAGTAAGAGAGTTTCATTGCTACATTGCTTTGATTTATTAAAATCAGACAATCTCTGGAAGTAGTTCAAGACAACTGTGCCCAAAACAGCTGCTGCCTTATGAGAACGCCAGTCACATATGTTTGCCCAGTTCTTTCTGCTTAAAAGGCAAGTTCTGAGCAGTTTTATTGTACTTTTTAGTTGCCGCTTTTGGGCCAAAATATAATTTCAATTCTGCGCTGCATTTTCCGGCGGCATAAATTACCATTAATTCATAAGGTGGCAGTGTAGTAGTGTCGGCACACTGGGGCCTGCTTTTTTTTGGCTAAAAATTTGCATACAAATGCAAGCAGTCCAAGGATTGGCGGCAGTCGGTACAATGCCCTGCCAGAAAGGCAACAAAAGGTAACAAATTATGCGGCAGGGAGGTACAAAAACAGAAAATAGTGTAAAACGAGCTGAAAAACAACACGACAGGCTAAATGCCCTGCACGTTGCTGAACATGACTGAATAATGGCCCTGAAGCCTGAAGCCAGGCAGGCTGGCAGGTGGGTAATTTTCTAGGAATTGGTCGATATGGCCAGGTGGGTGGGTGGCTATGACTATGTTGCCACCCAGAATGTGTATGCAGCAGTGCATAGAACGAACAAAGTTCGTGTATAATTTATTTAATCGCTGGCAACAAATCTAAATTGATCGTTAGACTACGGCCCAGAGCTATTGTATGGTCAAAGTTGACCAAGCAAACAACCAAAACAACAATTTGTATCTCTAACAGCCATTTTGCGTGTTTTGAAAAAAATCGAATATAAGACTATATAAACATATGTACTATATATATATACATATATACATAATAGAATCACTTTGCTGCTTTTCTTACCTTTGCAGTGCCAATTAGATCGAAAATTATTAATTCAAAATGGCGCTGCAACAGAACTCAACGCTTATCGATGATAATCTTGACACCTGTCCATCGTTATTGAACTTGCCCGAAAGCCCCATATTGCCAACCAAACATCAACAATGCCAAAATCAAGACAAGAACAACAACCACAACCACAAAGCCCATGTCAGTTATAAGCTGGCTACAAACACATACAATGCGTATGAAGAAAGAGCCGTGGACGCGGACATGCACGAGCTGCCAGCACAACAAAGAGCTCCGTGCAATAATAAACAAGGCACGGGAAACGGAAGTAGCCGCCGTACAGCCGCTGCAGGACGCCGCCATCGTTCCATTTCTCTATATGGCGTTAATAGCACTGTGGTAAGTACAACTCACACCTGCATAGCTGTTAGCTCTGCAATTGCCCCGAGGGCTTTGTGTTGCTTAGTTATGTGTATGTACCCCTGGCAGCAAGTAGTATTCCCGTGAAATCAAACAAATCATCTAATTGGGTGGCTAGGTAAGAGTATAAAGTCCATTAGTTATGCTGCTTATAGTTGTTGCTGGAGTGAGTACTTATAATAAGTAGTCATATGCCATATATATACAGTAAATAGGGCCTTAGTGGGCCTCTAATTGCAGCAGCTTGGAGCAGCGCGTGAAGTTGGGCAACAATGCCTAGCTAATCCTAGTAGCCATTTGTATAATTCCATGCATAATAAATCATATAATTCTTTGACAAACAAATATTGTTAGTATAACTGTAAAAGTTGTAACTGTAACTTGAATTTTTGGAATTTGCGTAATTGGAGCATGATTATGGAAACTCTAAGTAGTTTACGCAGTTTACCGAAGAAGTCATTTCAAAATCATTTAAACTACAAATAAAAGCTTCTTGGAATTGCTTGGGCCCAACGGGAGGCGCAGAAGCTTTCAAGACGATGCGCAGTTGACACTTTAGCAGTGACAGTGCCACAAAAGGAGGACCCTTGGCGTCCATTTGCCATTTAGGCAATCCCCTTCCACTAATTTGAAATCTAGCAGCCGAAAAAAAAAAGCAAATCAGTTTTGGGCATTACTAGCAACTCGGAATAGAATGTCAACTGAATCATGGCTGATAGGAGAGAGAGTATACGTTGCTGTTATAAAAGCGAAAGAAGGATATTTGAAGAGTACAAAATTTAGAATTTCATGCAAGATCTTTGATCGCTCTTTGAATTCGAAATAAAAAGAAAAAGTGTATGAGAACATAAAGATTTTTTAAAATTTTGATTGTGACGTCACGTTTTTGGAACACCCGCCTTCACCAACATCACAAAAAGTAACAATTTGATGAAACCCTCTCCCCCCCCCCCCCCCTCGGTGGTGTCGTCATTTATGAAAAGCCCCTTGGTATCATTTGCAACGACCTTTTCCCTATGTTGACAGTGGTAACAAACTGCCGCAAATCCCTACAGGAGATGGCTCACCAAGGCATAGAGGGTAATTGTATAGCCGATGAGCTTGCCAGAGAGGGCTCCCCTTCGCCTTATTAAAACAGGTACATGGCCACCTGTAAGCTCCATTTTAAGAATTATTATAAAAGAAAGGTCAATCGATCTGGAAAAGTGTGACTAACTGTAGAATAGCTAAACAAACTTATCCGGATAACGACCATAAACGCACAATAGAACTGTGTTCCCTTGACCGGAAGTTCTGATGTCGTTCGCGCCGTCACCGTTCGGTAACGATGCAGCTAGGCTCTCTAACCCTTTTAACGATTTCTGCAGGAGCTGCTGGGACGAGGAGTAGGAAGAAACGGTTGAGCACCTCTTCTGCTCATTTTAAGCTCTGTGCAGACGCAGGCTCTAACATCTAGGCAGTTACTTCCTGAACAGTATTTCGGAGCTGTTCGAAATCAGACCTAAACGGATTGCAGACTTTATAACAAAATCTGGATGGTCTCCCTTCTGATTCTGTCTGCTCAGGAACAGGGAAGGAGCGTGTAGATCCAACCTTACCATTCTCTAAGGTCAAGGACTTGTTTATAGATGATAAAAGAATAACCTGTTGGCGGTGGTGAGAAAATGTCAGATGGGAAACAGCTTCTGCATTTACTGAGAAAGCGAGCTTGATGAAAAAGTGGTTAGCTACTGGCTCGTCATTGCAACTTCTATGGAGCCAGTGTCCGTTTAAGACTCAGGCTACCAAGTGGACCAGATTTTTCAGGCCATCCGTAAACCAACATTCTCGTTGTCGGTATTGCGAGGCAAAGGTAGCTTTTCCGCAATACAATTTGATAACATATTTCTGCAAGCCGAACTCCAAATAATGGAAACGTGGAACTAGTCCGCCATGTTGTAAAGATTTGTTCACAATTATGGAATTTGATTATTTTGTATCTGCAATACATCATACGAAATTACACTCGTTCCTCAAAGAAATACGAATGTCAAAAGGAATTTGGTTTTGAAACTGAAAGATTTGCTTTTAATGACTAGGTATTCATAGTAGACACATAGTTTATTGTCTTGCTTTGAAGCAACTGTGAAGATTTTGGCTATATCCATCAACAAAATTCCACACGTTCTTTAAAAAAAATCGGGTGCAAAAGCTCAAACTGGATTGGTGCGTATGTAACAGGCAGAAGAATGCGTGGTAGACCATATAGCCATGTCCGTCTGTCCGTGTTGGTCACTGTTTCTCAGAGACAATAAGAGTTAGAGCAAAACAATGTAAGCCTAAGATGCGCATTTCCCGGAAAAGAGCAAGTTTATCGATACTTTCCCGGTTTACACCCACACCATAAAAGCTATCCGATTGAAACTTGGCGCAACTATGGACACTGTTAATGTGCATGTGTTGTGTAAAAATGATTTTTGACCCCTCCTCCTACAAACTGCAAAAAAAATTCACTTTTTATAGAAATCCTAATATTTAAGTCAGAGCCACAAAATTTGGTACGTAGACTCATGTTAGGCTATTAACCAAACAATGTTGACCTTTCGCCGAAACAAGGTCCCTAACCCCGTAGTACATTTACCGTTGTACCATTTGATTTTCATGGAACAAATGGGTACAGCGTATCCCACTGTCGAGCACCGTCCCGACTGTCTGCAATAAATTTTTCTCTCTGCATGCTAATTTGAAGTGAAATATTCTGTCTTAAAACTCTTTTCATGCAGCAATGTGCTCAATTTAAGTGCAATGTTAATGCATTTTTCTCTCTGTGTACTGACTTAGTGTCATATTTATATGATTTCAAATTTAAAGTGAGATTTTCTGTAATAAAACTCTTTTCATGCACCAATGTGCTCAATTTCAGTGCAATGTTAATGAAATTTCTCTCTGTGTACCGACTTAGTATCATATTCATTATATGCATTTTCTCTTTTACTAAGTTAATATCTGTTCATAACATATTCAACTGAAAGTAAGCGTTTCTGTTCTTACACCGTTTTTTTATGCACAGAACTTCTTCATTATTTTTGCTCTCTGTGTAGCAACAAAGTTATAGTTTGTATCGAGTTTTTCTGTTCCTACGCGGTTTTCATGCTCGAATGTGCTCAATTTAAGTGCTATATTCTTGACTTTTCTGCAAATGTGAAATATGGCAACAGCGCACAGTGGAGCCAACTGAACCAACTATTTTGGCAAAAATCAGAACTTTTGAGCGAGTAAAAATATTTTTTAAATTTAAAATGCATGTAACAGAGAATTCTTTTAGCTTCTGTGTTACACTGCGATAAATATGGTGTGATCGATAGCATATACTGCAAATGTCTTATCCTTGCATGTTGCTTATTTTGCGATAAATCGTTCTCGTCGAAAGTTTGTCTACTCCCAACATCTTGCCAACAGATTTTCAAAATATTAACGATTTATTAAGCAATAAGCACCATTTATAGGTGAGAGGATAAGACGTTTGATGTACATAATATCGAACTTGACTGTCGTTTTTGAAGCTACCTCCATTCACAACATACATATCGCAGTGTATCCCAAAAGCTTAAGGAATTCTCTGTTACATGCATTTTAAGTTTTGAAAATTTATTATTTTTGCCGAAAAAGAAGTCAGTTGGCCCCACCGTGCAGCGATTCAGCTAATCGTTAAACGTTTAGCTCGAATAAAAAGCCATAATAACAGAGTTATGCAAGCGCCAAGCTACAACAGCAACGGCATAGTCTACACAGTGAAACATGGCAACAGCGCACAACTAATATATCAAATCCCATTCACTCTGTATGCTCTTCAACTCATTTTCTCTCGCTCTCTGCTGCTTTAACTTAAACAAACAGGAACAAGGCCATAAGGAAATACCAATTTGGCTGGAAGACGATGAGCCGCGCTACGTTTCGGGCGTTACAAATAAGACCACCTGCAATGACATAATCAAGGCGCTGCTAGATGAAGAACTGCGCAATTGCAACAATGACAATAACCGCAAATCAGGTAAGTGAAAAACTTTGGAAAAACCAATTAAGAGCATTAGCAACAAACAGTGCATTTATTTACACTTGATTTATTTATGATTTTCTTTGTTTTTTAACTTTTTCATTTCTTTTTTTTTCGTTTGTTTTTTTTATGTGGCGCTGTGTGTGCGTGTTTATCTATGTGTATGTGTGTGCGCACTTCCGCTTCCGACACCATTTGCCTTTTACGAAAATACAAGATGGCGGCGCCGGCGCAGCAGCAGCAGCATCGCGTGACTACAGCGATTACGTTATAACGGAAAGTTGGCGCGGCATCGAGCGCAGCTACGATGGCAACATGGCCATTTTGCCCGTTTGGCGCGCTTGGAGTCGTGTGCACAATGAGGTAATAAGCGATCCCCATAACCCCAATACCCTATAACTCCCACGACCACACATCTAGAGCAACTTGACGTGCAAAAAACAGGCCCAAAAAGTAGTAGAAAAGTCGACACTGATTGCATAATAAGCATTTTTTTTTGAGCCCAACTGCCGGCTGACTGGCGCCACACGCAAGCCCAGAAATGTGAAATTCATGTCGCCTACAAACGGCCGCAACCCCGCACTCTGCCCACCTCCAATCCAACACCCAACTCCCAGCTCCTGCTCCTGCTTCTTCTCCTGCTCCTGCTGCCGTTCGCATATGTGTGTTCTAGGATATTGTTTTGTATTGGCTTGATTATGCGTTGTCGCTGCCATTTGCTTTGGTATTTGGTTTTTATATTATATGTTTTTTGTTGTTGTTCATGACGCACGACACCAAATCAATTTGACTATTGATTTTAATATTAAAGTTAATGGCTTTGTGTATAATTATGCTGGCGCACTATTTGTCAAAACGTTGACGTATCACATCCATTAGCCTTTTTTTTCCTTAAATTGGAATACGCGACCGAAAATAAGTGAATTGTTAGCCCAGTTAATAGCATTTTAATTGTCCTTGTACTTACATTTGTTTTGTTGTTATGCAGTAAACGTAAAATATGTTCTTTGTCATTTGAGTTGTTGTTTATTGTAGCTCTACAACTATAATTTTCGGCAGCAATTTCCCACAAATTACATAGTTTTCGAATGTGTTCATAGCGATGGGCTTAGTTTGGAGCTAATAAAGTTGCTACAACAGCGCAAATAACGATGCGAGTCTACTTTTCAAACTCTCCATTGTACTTAAAACAGTGGCGTAGATAGCTTTTTCCATGTATTTTTCACCGTTAGCTAGATTTTCTATCACAAGGTTGAACAAATTCGAAATGAAAAATCGATCTTTCGAAGTTTTTCAACAGGAAATCAAACCGAAACTTATTTCGGTATGATACGGTTACGATTACAGTAGTCCGGTACTCCTGATCCTGTAAACAGGTGGACACAAAAATTTTACCAAAAGATGTGCATTTCATCAAAGCAGATGAAGTTTATCGAATCATGTCGATATCTTTCCCTTTAGCCCGTGAGTGATTTTTGCGGCTTACACCCACACCAAAAAAGGTTTATAATTGAAATTCGGCACAGTTATGCGTAGTGTTACTGTGCATGTGCTGTGTAAAAATGATTCAAATTGAATAGGAACTTTTAAAGATATAGGTAATAATGTGTCAATTTTTGGCCACTCCTCCTATAAAAGTCAACAAGGTTAACATTTATTTTAGAGCCACCACCAAGACTCATGTTAAGCTTATAAGCCAAACATTGTTAACATTTTTCCGAATCAACCCCCCACCCCCCGCAGTCCAAATACCTTAATAACGCCGATAACCTCGATATAATAAAAATTTGCACAGAAATTAAATTTTCATGGGAAAAGTGGGTACAGGGAATTCCACTGATGATTCGATTCACCGCTTTTTGTTTTGGCTTACCGGTTATACCGATTCCTATACAAAGACCATGAAAGTAATAGAGTGGAATCATGGAACGTAAATAAATTCAAAATTGTTGCTGAAAAGCGACCATTTTCAAGACAGTGTTTACTCCTTCAAAAGTTATGAATGTGGCGGATAAGAAGTCAGATGGCGCCACTGTCCGACGTAGTTGAAAATCCTTCATCGAATGACGGAATATAGAGCACAAAAATGACAACAAAAAAAATGTCTAACAAATTTTATTTTGGTTACGGTTACGGTTTCAAAATTCAATCGGTTGTTTTGGATAGCGTTTACGGTTACGATTACGGTTTGAATACCTGCTTTTAAAATACAACTATTGCACTTTCTAATCATAGCCAATGCAATACTTACGTATTTTACTCCTATATTTTTGAAGATCTGCTCAAAACAAGTACTATTTGGCATAAAATTCAAATCGAGAGATGGAACTATAAAGAAAGAATCATTCGATGGATTCGAAAACACATCAATTTTGTAGTAGTTTCTTTTACCATTGGTTTGCAAGTCCGTTCGAATCAGCATGTGAACTTTAACCAAAGCAACATTACGGTTTTTAAACCGTGATCCAAGCTGGCAAAACACTACTACTTTGGAGGCCCCTCATCAGAGGGGGTTTATAACCACGGCTCCTTGCCTAGGTTGGATTGCCGCACTCAAGTTAGCGGGAGGTTTCGGGGCGGAAAAGCCCACTGTTTAAAGAAGTAACCTCAATTCGCTTTCTAGGTAGTCGACTAGAGAACACTCAGCCGGAGTCTTGACCGTGTTGGAACTTTGTTCACCGCCTTAAACAACGTTTACTTTACAATTCTCAAGTTGTAGGAATATCTTTGTACACCTTTTAGGTTTGAGGGCAAATCAGTACAGAAGATGATCGTCCAAATGAGTCAAGTCTTTCCCCTTGGCTTGAAAGAGTTTTTTTTCAGGTTTTGTCAAATAATGGAACCTGTTTTGCAGAGGTTTCTCGAATTAAATCCTTAAATAGAAAAAACTAGCATAAAATCTATTTTCCGGCTTCTAATAAATTTCAACAACAATTTAATTATCTTTGCAGCTGCGTCTCTCACTAAAGCACCGCAAGAACTTCCGAGAGCCGCTGCCCGTCTGCGTGGTGCAGGATGCAACAGCCGGCAGTTTCTCCTTATTTAAATGGCTGAGGAAGCTATTCCGTTTGAAAAACACTGTCAAAGAGGCACAAACAGTCAAAGTGCCAAACAAAACAAAAGAAAAATGCTTGCTCTCCGGCAAGCAGCAAATTCCAGATGAGTTGCTGCTCGTCCTGTTGCCCGAACAACAGTATGCAGAGACAGCGCTTAAGCAGAGCGCCAAAGCCAAGCTTTATAAGCTGGCAGAGACGCGCGCCACACTACGACGTCGACGACGCAGTCGCAGTCGTTGCGAGCCAAGCGCTGCAACGCCGGCAGCAACTGTGCAAGCCAACAACAACAACAACAACTGCATACGACGACGACGACGCAAGGATGTGCCGCTGCGCAGCAGCATACGTCAAAAACTGACCGCCATGCATGTCGAGATGAACGCGCGCTACGAACGGGAATATAATCTGACGCGTCAGTTGTCGGAGAAGTGCAAGCTGTACAAGTTGCAGAACGAACGCTATACGACCCAAGAGATGGAACTCTCAGTGGGCCAGCTACAGCGCAACATTGAGGCCCAAGCTGAGGATATTATTAAGACGGAGCATGAGCTCTTGGAGCTGAAAAATGCCATCAAACAGGACATATCGTTAATAAATAATCTCAAACGTATGACATTGGACTCCGGCGGTGACTCTAGAGGCGGAGTACCGCTTAAAGATCACAAGCAAGAAGCTGCTCAAGTTGCTAAAAGTATTGTAAAATCACATGAAATGCAATTCGTTGATAATATCTATGAGTTTTGCGATAATAACGCAAGCATGTTGGTTTAGTTCAATTCCAAATTGTTAAGTTTTAAATATATCGTGTATATTCGTAAAATATAATCTATTTTTATAAGCAAAAAAGTATTTTTTTTTAATTGTTAACTGTTGCCGATTATAATAATAATATCTAAAAATGCACACACGCAAAACGTTTAGGAGGAACTAACGGTTTCTCGAGTGCTCTAGTGATTCTTTTATACTCGAGAACATGTTTCAAGCTCTAATTTTTTGATAAGACTAATCTGGTGGGTGATTTCCTATGTCTATGTCCGAAGTGCGAAGAAAAAGATCACAAATCTCTCAAGATGGAAAGTAGAATAGGCTCTATACAAAACATAAATAAGGAAAAATTCAACCATAATGTCCGTACCTTGAGAGCTAGACAATTCGTTGCTAGAAACTAATGTAGAACCAACGAACGGATCTTTCGTTGAAATGACAAAGCTGTTCCAGTGAAGTCAAGCGAAGAGGATATAACGCACTCCTGGCGCACCCGACAGTGGGTCAAAGTCAAATTTTTGTGTGGATTCCGAGTGGATTCCTTGACCGTTACATCGAGTCGACTTGCTGAAAAGTGACCACTTTCACCAAAATGCTTGCATTTCCCCTTTCTCTTTCTGAATTTTACCTACGGGTGGATCGGTCTGACAGAGACAGCAATACAAGTAGCCCCATGCGTACGCTAGCTAAAAGTAGTCGCTTTTTGCTGTCCAGGATTCCACTCTATCACTTTCAGACTCTTTGCCACATGGCATTATTATTATTGGCAAAATATGGTCACACTTCCCACTACTAAGGCTGTGGGAACACCGGTCTGCATCTTTATTTTGTTCGTTCATTGCTCAACCAAATTGTAAAATTTAAATGAAAAATTAGATATAAATGCAATAGCTTCGATTTTAAATGTGTGTTTTACATGTGGCGTGCGCGGCTTAGTGATGGAATATCAGTAACACAGCTGTTTTGGCAACATATCGATAGAGAATCGGCAAGGAATTAAACAACACTTATCACAATTCTAAGTCG
The DNA here is from genome assembly GCA_035041775.1 of Chymomyza caudatula. Classification (NCBI taxonomy): domain Eukaryota; kingdom Metazoa; phylum Arthropoda; class Insecta; order Diptera; family Drosophilidae; genus Chymomyza; species Chymomyza caudatula. The sequence continues at coordinate 1,718,257 of JAWNKW010000073.1, forward strand.
CACCAGAAGTTGGTGCTGCCTAGAATCCGTTAATTCGCTTGATGCCCTCAGCCTTAAACTTGAGCTTATCGATATGTTGCCTTTTTGCTAGTACATCGATATGCATGAGACTCAACGATAAGTTCACCGATAAGTGATATTTGCGGCAATGAACTCTATGAACTAGTTTAAGTTCATAGTTAAGTGTTGCAAGCGGCCTGCGAAATCAACTACCCTAAAAAACACATTTCTTTATTTTAACAACAAAGCCAAATTCATCGTTGCAAATTATTTCAAAACGGGCGTCAAATAATTTCGGGTATCTCACATTTCTAAAAGGAAATCAGTACAAAAATCTTCAGTTTGAACACATTGCTCTTGGCATTTATAACTAAAATAAAAATAACACTAAATTAGGTAAGCAAAAGTAAGGTGGCCAAATGGCAAGGTAAAACAAAAAAAATTTGCACAAAAAATCAATTAAGCATTACTTTAGCTAACAAGATTATGTCGAGCATTTGTGTTGTGCAGTTACAAGCGCAAATGGTGCTTGCCAAATATGCACATGGCTAAAATGTGCAGAACGTGGTTCGCACGGCTTGCCAGGCGTTAGGTTAACCATCTACATACAACACATGCAAATAAAGATAGTTTGTGGCAAAGTGAGAGACGCGCGGCAACGTTGCCGACTTTGTTGTGTCGTGTCATAGTTTAAGTTATTTATATTTGTGTTGTAGAAAACAAAACGCGTTTTAGTTGTAGAAACAAAAAAAAACAACAACAAATTACTGCGGCTGCACAATATGTGTGTGTGAAAGAGAAAGTGAAGTCGCACACAGCTGCAGCTGCCATTTGCCAACGGCGCTGCGAATCCCGTTTAAGCGCAGCGCTCTTGCTGCAACAACAACAAACAAAGACTTAATAGAAATCTATCTATAACTATTCGTATCTTTGTCGCTGTGTGGCTTTATCAGCGGTGCTTATGGATTAAAAATTGATCAATAAACATATTAAGTGTGACATGCTTATAAGTATTAATATATTTTAACGTTTTTGCAGCCTTAAACAACGAAGAATGGCGCGAGGTCATCAAAAGATACAATCCCAGGCCAAAGCTGCTGAAAAGCAGGCCAAAATGAAGAAGCAACAGGGTCACAGTGCTACTGACCAAAAGAAGGCGGCGCAAAAGGCGCTTGTTCATGTATGCGCCGTATGCAAGGTAAAACCTAATGTGGCCGATATGATCTCAAAATCAATCGAAATTACAACATTGTTGGGGAGTAGTCCACTGCTAACCATGGGTTCCATTGTCCCCTCCTCTGAGTTTATAAACCCAATTATCAGAAAGTGTTCTGACAGGCTTATACAAACTTCGGCCATGCTCAACTTTTACGAGTGGCCCTTCAGTCAACAAATGCCCTGAAGAAAATTCGTTCATATTTGTAACGTTTTGATTATATTTTAGTTATAACAATCGATTAGTTGCTTGGCCTGTTTCAAGCCGCGCGTCCAGATGAAGTCTCGAAAGAATATCTCTTTGTATCTTCGTGTGTGCGTTAGCAGCACCTGTTCCTTGCTGTTTATTCCAAGGCAAGTTTATTTCGCCAAACTAGTTGGGACAATTTAGATAGTATTGCCATTTATCTATGATGGTCATTTCTGAATAGGCTATATGAAACGGATACTTGATCCCACAACTGCAAGGCTGATGCCTTAAATGTTTAGAGACTCGTCTGTATACCAAACGATGTTGTGCCTTTGCCTATGGTGCATTCCGCTAGAGATTGTTTATCTTTTGTTACTCACTTTCACAACTCTTTATTGCAGTCTCAAATGCCTGATCCTAAGACGTACAAACAACATTTTGAAAACAAGCATCCTAAGAATGATATGCCTGAGGAGCTCAAAGATGCTTAGTACGCGGCATTTTCTTAAGCAAATGCTGCGGCAATCTGCCAAGTAACACTAAACTAGACACTATATCAACAACAAAAAACTACGAGTTGCCTACCAGTACGATAATGCTACAACAGCGACAAAAAAAAACAATAACTGACAAAAGGATAACAATCAACTGGTAATTTGTGTATTAAAAATTGCCCTGCCTAAATGCCAGCTGAATTTTATACACTTCTGCATATGGATGTAATGTTTAAGTTATATACATTTGTAATTTCAAAATGCCAACACAATTGTTCATAATACAAAAACAAACACGAATTGTTCAAATACACACACATATATAGCACATATTGTTTTTGAATTTTACTGCAATAAATAATAGGCGTTAAAAAACCACTTAAGCAATTCAACGAAACGTGAACTACAATAACTTTTAATATCTTTTTTTTACTTTTAATTTGCATTAATATTGTATAATTTTTTTACGAAAGAAACTTTTTTGTACTATTAAAGTTCATGTAAATGAGAATTTATAAATTTATATTAATAAAAAAGCGTAAAATTGTTAAAAAAAAAAAAAAAAGCCTTACTAAACTTTATGAATGGTTGAAAAATATCGGTCAATACATATAGAATTCACATACATAAATGTTAAAAAAGTCAATGCTTACACAATTATATAAATGCAATGTAAGTGCAACAAGTTTGAGCTTAAATCTTAAACACCACTTCTAAGTTTGTGTAGGTCAAGAATTATTTGAGTTAGCTGCATTTGAGGCCGGCGTTGTCGCAGTGCTAGCTTGTTCCGCCGTGAGATTTAGCAACACCAAATCCTCGGCCGCTGGAAAATCTGCCAAGACGGTAATGCCTATATTATTTTCGGGTAGCTGTGGCGTGTCCTCGTGATAGCCAAACCAATATATGACAATGCCGGGACCAAAGCTAAACAAAATTGATTATAAATATTTTCATGCCTAGATAACTTAGTGGTTTACGTACCGATTGCAGTAGCTATGCAATTGCAGCTGAACATTGCGTATGTGACTCTTGGGATCTGCAAAATTAGCTTTGCTCTCTATCCAATTAACCACAGCTCCTTTATACAGAAAAGGTAGAATCATTTTAATATCCGGCGTCTTGTCATAGCCCATGCGGCGCAGATCTTGCTCATCGTAGTAGTACAGTCCCGCAGCTTGAGCAAGTTGCTTCATTTTCAGCTCGTATTCCTCGCCAATTATGCGTCGTCTAAGATCTGTTATGGGACCCTCCTGATTGTCACTGAGCAAACATTGCTGCACATTGGCGGCCAGGCATGGATCTTTAATTAAGTGCGGATACTTAAGTAAACGATTAACTTGCGTCTTCTGGCGTAAATCATCCTTTTTGTACAGTAAAATGCGACACAGCGCCACAGGACTTATGCCTTCTACTAACGACATTCGTGTGAGTAAAGAATTATCCGGATACAGATGGCACTGCTCCTCATAGCTGCAAGAATAATATAATTCTAAATACATGCATGCCTGGCTTACAATCAGAGAGCAAATGCTACCCACGTTTGTACAAGTTTTTTGGTGCGTTGTTCCGAGCGCCATGGCTGACTTTTGCTATTGTTCCTGATCTCCGTTTGCAGTATGCATGTTAGGGCCAGCGGTTCAACATACGAAAATGTACGTTGCATCTCCAATTCGCAGTCCATGGCAAGTCCATAGTATTTGTTGACAAATTTACAAATACAAGCGTACTCTGTTGCACTTAATACTTTCTTTTTGGACTTGCTGTTGGTTGCTAATGATTTTTCTGCCTGTGGCGCAGCTCCTGGAAGCGCAACAGCGTCTTGGCTCATTGTTCTGTGTTGTATAAAGTCAATTATAATTAGTTTAAAATTAAAGTTGTAGTTAAAATTGCGCCAGGCACCACAGCTGACTGCACTTGACAGCTGTTCAAATGCTTAACATCAGTGCGACCGTTTTAAGCTGCATTACACATATAACACTATAAAAATACTAAACTTTATAATGATAATGCAAAATACCAAAGAGTATCGATTCTAACCTAGAATCGATAGTCTTTGGCAAAATCCTATTTGGGAAATCTTTGAATTTGTCTGAAAATAATCATCGCATAAAATGATTTACAGAAGCATCTTTACTACCTAAAATTAATATACCAAATGCCTGCATTACTCAACACTGCTTGTTAGAGCTGCCGGACTGTCACGCTAACATTGTAGTTGCCATATGCGCAACAGTTTCGCATACAAAAAAACAACAATTGCACTTTGACTACAAATGTGGCAACTTTAGTGCTAACAAAATTCAAGAGCAGACACGTCAGAATATTAAATTTGTATTAAAAAGAAAACATATTTAAACAGTTGTTGACCCTGTGATTGTGTCGCGTGGCCGTAAAAACTACGACTATTTGAAGCAGCAAGCAGTCAAAAAGAGTAACAAACGCTGCAATGACGCGCAAACTGATACACGCATTGCTATTTATCACTTTTGCTTTGACAATTTCGACGGCTTTGCCCGTCACGCAAAACAAAAAAGATGATAAAAAGTCAGAAACGGACTCCAGCACGCCAGCTCCAGCCAATGTGGAGACTGATCTGGAATACGAAAGATATCTACGCGAGGTTGTTGAAGCGCTCGAAGCCGATCCCGAGTTTCGCAAGAAGTTAGACAAAGCGCCCGAAGCAGATATACGTGTAAGTTTTTATTGCAGGGGGACTCACCTAGTAACTGATTGAATAATCTTAAATCTTGTAGAGTGGCAAAATAGCCGAAGAGCTTGACTATGTGAATCATCATGTGCGCACCAAACTGGATGAGATAAAACGGCGTGAACTCGAACGCTTGCGTGAGCTGGCCAATCAGGACTACGAGCTACGCAACGATATTGATCGCAAGCATTTGAAGGTGCCACAGCATTTGGACCATGGTAATGAGCATACCTTTGAAATTGACGATTTGCGCAAGTTAATACAAAAGACTTCGGATGACTTGGCCGAGGCGGATCGTAAGCGACGCTCTGAATTCAAGGAATACGAAATGCAAAAGGAATTCGAGCGTGAGGCGCAGAAAAAGGAAATGGACGAGGCTTCACGCCAGAAATACGAGTCTGAACTAAAGGAAAAAGAAAGTAAGCACAAGGATCATGAGAAACTACATCATCCTGGCAATAAAGCGCAGCTGGAGGAAGTCTGGGAAAAACAGGATCATATGGAGAAGGATGACTTTAATCCAAAAACTTTCTTTTCCATACACGATGTAGACAGCAACGGCTATTGGGATGAGGCTGAGGTAAAGGCCTTGTTTGTCAAAGAACTGGACAAAGTATACCAAAGTGATTTACCAGAAGACGATATGCGCGAACGTGCCGAAGAAATGGAACGTATGCGTGAACACTACTTCCAAGAGACAGACACTAATCGCGATGGTCTAATTAGCATTCAAGAGTTTATGTCGCAAGCAGCCAAAGAGGAGTTCCAAAAGGATCCCGAATGGGAGACTATCGATCGTCAGCCACAGTACACACACGAAGAGTATTTGGAGTTTGAGCGTCGTCGTCAGGAAGAAGTGCAGCGCATGGTAGCACAAGGTCTGTTGCCGCCACATCCGAATATGCCGCAAGGTTATTATCCAGCGCCGCAACCAGGTGGTGTAGCCTATCAGCCACAGCCTGGTGGAGCGCCAATGCACTACCAACAGCCTCAGCAAATGCATCTGCAGCAAAACCAACAATACCAGCAACAACAGGCGCAGTATGCCCAGCATCAGCAGCCGTATGGCCAACCTCAGGCAGTGCCATTACATGCTAATCAGGTGTATCAACATGCTGGTCAGGTGCCGCCGCAACATTATCAACAACAACAACCTGTTTATCAGCAGCCACAGCAGCAGCAGCAACAGCCACAGCCGGTGCAGCAACCACAGCCTGCCCAGCCACAACAGAATGCTCCAGCTCCAGCTCCAGCTGCTCAAGGCCAACCACTTGCGCAGCAACAACAAGCGCAGCCTGTGTACCAGCAACAACAAGCACAGCAGCAACAACAGCCGCAGCAGCTAAACAATCAGAGTCCGCCACCAGCTCAAAATCAGCAGCTACCTGTACAACAACAGCAGCAACAACAACAACCGCCACCTGTTGCCCGACAACAACCACAGCAACAACCAATCGCTGCCGCAGCTCCAGCAGCGCAACTACCACAACATTAAACGCAACATTCCTTTTATTGCGCCATCAAAAGTACTAAATTTGTCGTCTACATAAAGGAGAATTTGAATTCGAATTATGAACTTTTGTAAATTGACTGAAATTATTAGAAAAACGAAATATCTCATTGACATATGTATATGAACTTTGTGCAATTCCATGCAATATCGTAATGAGAATTGAAAACAGACTTGGAAAAACACTTTGTGGAAAACCATTTCATTTCCATTTACGCATTTGTTACTAAACTTTAGCCTATCTTTTTGTACTCTTTTTCTTGCTAATGCTGTCCCCCCTCTGCATTTCGTTTTCGTTGTTAATTCTTTTTATGATAAATTTTTTGTACATATATTAAATTAAATACATATTATGAATTAATTGCGAAAATAAATTCAAAGCTAACAAAACAAAACCTTTGTAGTTTTATATGATATATTTTTTATTATTTTATACCATATATCAATTTATTTTTATTTCTTTATTAAATTATACATAAGTTGTAGTTTATATTTGCTTTTGTCGGTTTTACGGAGAAAAAAATATTCGAAAATAGTTATAGCACAATTTTTTTAAGTCTGTCTGTTATTTTCTGGAACGGCTTAAGTTGTTTAGGGTCTTGGAATAGCATGAAATATGGCAGGCTAAGGCTAAGGATAAAGCGTGTTATGGAAAAATGTAACTCAGGGTGCTAAAATTAAGGGCAGGACCGCAAATTAGATTCGTGGATGCTTATATTTAAATGCACTTTAACAAGTTTAGCTGTTAAGCGCTCGAAATTAAACAAATACAAAATCGATTTCTTAAATATATATAACTAAAGACAGTTAATGTGTTTGACGTCTGATTTCACAATCTGCAGATACACTATCCATTCGAATGGGAATATTGCAAATCCTTAACTTTTGGCGAGCTTAAATAATACATAGAGCTATATTAATAAGCTGTTAATGAATTTCATGTGGTTGGTAGTTAGGATTAAGGCATATGGGGTGTGGCTTGGGCAAAGCTGTCCTTTACATATATGTTTAGCTAGTTAGTAGCCTAAATATTTGGTATAAATTAATTGTATATTTATGTTAGAGGCTAATACATTGAAACTAAACTTAAATTAGGGATATGCATACATATATGATGGAAAATAGCCAAATTGGCATGCGAAGCTCATATTTTCTTATAACCGAATTCTTGTTCTTTTTTACTAAAACAAACAATGTATAAAAGGTGGTGAACAAATTTTTGTGAATTTTGGTATATTTATTTAAAAAAATTCGTTTCTGATAGTCTACAAGAAATACTAAACAAAGTGTTTTTCAATAACGTATTTTGGTTGTCATCAGTTGTAACTAAAAGTACTTGAAATATGCGGAGCTATGGACAAATCAGAGCAGAGAGTTTATATTAAAACTATTTAGTTCAAATATAGCACATCTTTAATTTGTATGTTTTTCGTAACTGATAAGATGTATATACTATGTTTATTTGCATGGTAGACCAATTTATATTGCTTTAATATAGAATTTGCCATTGTTGTGCCAATGAATTGGCCAGAATCAGCCTTGCTTAGTTTTTCCTTTATGAATTTAACATGTTATATAGTTTATTATCTAGTAGATACTGCTCTGTTTGTTTATATACATAGCTCTATTTCGGCTTCAACATGTGTGTTTGTAGAATAATGCTTATCAATTATTTATAATATATTATTATTTGTAGGTTGTTTCGTGGTTCAAGCCACTGAGCAGCACTTATTGTTATAGTTTCTTTGCCTTTGTTTTCTTTTTTTATTTTTTTTTTAGTTTTGTGTTTTAATATGTCTTGTATTTATTCGATTTACGTAGACTACAATGTCTGACAAACAAATAACATTTATATAACTTTTGCCAGATTTTACAAAAATATTTAAATTTTTAGTGTTTGAATTACATAGAGTTGTAATTTAAAGTTGTTGTATTTCGTTTAAGGCAAACTGTGTGTATGTCTAACTGTATCTTTGTGTAAGTTATACAATTTATTAAGTTTTTATATTCGTAGATGTTTTGCATGTATTACAGTTAAATATGGGTTCAACTAAATGCAATTTAAATATAAACATAAACAGCGTTAAATTATAGTGTAGATAATAGTACAGAACGTAGAGGGCGCAACACTAAACTAACATGTAGGTAGAGTATTAGAAGCATATTGTTTAGTTACATTTTTGTTGTTTGTAATTTCATGTAGCTGAGGGCAGGCGGGCGTTTATTTCCTTTATATGGGTTTTACGCTTTTCAACGCCTCACTACGCTTGAGGGTCGTGGCAAGGCGCTACGTTTCACTTGCGTGGGCGGTCGCAGGCCAGATGGTTTGGGTATTCCTGTAGCCCCCACCGTCACTTGCGTCAATTTGGAATCCAATATCTGGCTGTCCACATAGCCATTTGTTTTGCTGCTTTCCTTACCGTAAAGGCTGCCACGCGAAGACGCCGATGAGAGACTCTAAAAGTTAAACAAAAATTTTAATGCTTTTCATAATATGCATCATATCAGCTGGCATACCTCGGGAGTTTCTGCCTCCTTGGCTGCCGCCACACTTAGACTGTAGTAACCAGATGAAGGACGTGCTAAGCCATTGCCAACCGCCCGTTTGGCCGTGCTAGCGACCGGTGCACGCAAGCCACTGACTAATTTGGGAACTTTGAAAACGCTTGCATCCTCCTGCAAATGTAGATATTTATACCCCAAATTAGTACACAATATTAAGTTATAAAATTTGCAAAGAATTTACGCCTGTTTCTTTTTTGTTTTGTTTCTTTAAGAAGGCTTTTCAGGCTTATCTAAACTCTTCTTTAATACGAATCTACTCAATACTTACCTCCTGCTTGACTTGCTGCTGCATATTTGGAGCACGCAATCCGCTTAATAGCTTGCTTTGTCCCGGTCTTCTAAGGCCACTCAGACTTCCACGCGTTGTTCCTATGCTTGCGCCGGCCGCATTTACATTGGAGGACAAATTATGGAACGACTTGGATTTAATGCCCATGGGACTCTTAAGTTCACCACCGGTTCTTGCGCCATTTGTTACAGCTGTCGTTGCTGCACCACTGCTGGATGTGGGCGCTGCATTTAGACCCGCACCAGCTGAAGTCGCCTTGCTGACGGTTGTAAACTTTTGTAGACCGCTTATGTAACGCGGACGTGATAAGGAACGTGGCTCGGATCGCATGGGATTAGACTCAGCATATGCTTCGGGTAGTTGACGACGTGTTGTCAGCGAATTGCCTTTTTCTTTGGGCTTCTTATACGTCAAATAGTTGTTTGTAGCTTCTGTCTGGTTGTTGTTATTGCGTTCACGACGCGACAGACGCTGCTGTGGATCTTGCTGCTCCTCCGGTTGCTGCAAACAATTAATGTGTTCATGATCATCATCAATACAAGGCACTATTATTTCCTGCTGCTCGTCCCGCATTTCCTTAGTAATTTTAATAGTCTTGAAACGCTCTCGATCTCGCTCACGACGCTCGGTCAGCTTATAGCTAGCGGCATGCGTGGCTTCAGTCTCTGCTGCTTTTTCCTTCTCCTGCTGCTCTTGCTCTAGCGGTGTGCAGGCCTCATCTGTGGCCTGGTCTGGCTCAGTTGGGTCCTCCCTCTTGCGCTGCACTATAAACGAGGTGGAATTACAGCTGCCTGCACTACCATTACTCGCCTGCATAGCGCTTAGATTAACATCATCGTAAAGGCGACTCCTTCTGCTCAGCAAACGTTCTCCGCTGGCATTGCTGCTGCTATTGCTGTGACTGCTGTGCAATATTGAGCCATTTGTGCTATCCTTAGTGTTTCCATCCTTCAACTCGGCAGATTTTAAATCAAGTGTAACATTAAGCGGCAACTCGCTATTGTTAAATCTACGCTTAATGCTCTCCAGTGACTTCTTCATTTTCATTTGTTCTGCATTTAGCGCATTGACCTTGCCCAGCTCGGCCAGCATATGTTCAAATTGCTCCTCGTCGCCCTGTTGAGCCAGTAGCTCCACCTCAGCCTCAGCTAGATCCATGACACATTGCATTTGCTTGTGTTGTGCTAGCATGGCCACCTGCTCTTGCTCCGTTTGATCACCCATACTATAAGTGCCATCCAGCGGCTGTTCTATTTGCTCCAGCAGCTCCATTGTATCGATGACAAACTTGTTGCCATCAAAGCTGTTTGCTCCTGCATTTTTAGCCACTGCTGCCGGCGGCTCATAGGTATTGTTAAGCGCGCATTTCAAAGGCGTATTGCTTATAATGGGCGAGAGATTCACTTCATCACGGGATTTCAACATTGGCGTGTAATGCTTGTTATTGTTGTTGTTAAAGTAGTTCTGCCTCACACCAGTGGTCAAAGGCGTAGATTCGAAAAGCAACGCTGACTTGTTGATGTTTTCGGGTGTCTCACAAAGTGTCGTACAACGCGTTTCTGGCGTCGTAGTGTCCGCTTCCGTATATGTAGTATTAACTTGACGTCCAGCCATCAGCTGAGTTTCATCCATCGGTCGCTTGAAGGTGACGTCTGCAGGTGGCAGCTCAGTATTTGGTGTACTCATGCTGTCCACTAGATTGAAGGTTACATCGCCCAGCATTTCCTCACTTAGCACCATTGTGCGCTGCAGCGCTGCGCATGCTGGAAGCTTAGTATGCACCTCAGTTTCTGGCGAGGCTGCCACAGTTCGGTTATGGCACTCATTGGTCGTGGCCATGCTGTCCGTGGAGTTATCCATGGTGCTGCAGCCGGATGCGGTTTTGCTTAAAGCCAAGGAGATATCATCAATTTGGCCAATGTGCGAGTCCTTGATAAGTGTGCCATCACCCGACATTGTCAAGGATTCCAACGCCTTGCGATCACGTATCATATCGCTGAGTGAGTAGCCATCCGTTGTAAGAGTTGTGGTGAGATTAAAGTCCGATTCTAGGCTATGTGACGATTGCAAAAAGTTTAGATTGGTAAAGTCTGCCGAGGTAATGAGCGAGTTGTTCATGCGTTCATTGTTCATGGAGGAACATATGGATGAAGGCGGCGAGGTGTCTTGCAAAAAGGATTTATGCATGCTCGTAACCAAGCCCCCAATTTCCAGATTTAGCATTGGTGTACCAGTGTACGTGCCTGTTGTCATGGCAAGCTGTGTATTGGAGATATGTGCCTTAAAATAGATAAAGTATACATTAAAGTTGAAATTAAGCGTAGTAAATACAATGGTATACTTACAAATTGTGAATCCAGATTTTGTGCCGCCAGCGATCTACGTTTTGGACGTGTGAATGTCTTCGAATTAAGTTTGTAAACTTAATTTTTTTGTAAATGAAAATTGAAATTAAATTTAAGTTGCATTTAAATATGTTTTCGTTATAACATATTAATTTTAAATTATTATGGATCAACCTTATACTATAAGGTAGCAGGTAGCGTAGCACCTAAAATCTTTTCAAATCATATTCGACTCTTATACAGCGAAGGTAATGGATACATGTCGTTAGATTAATGTATAGCGATCTACGCCGTGTACAGCATCTTTTTCTTGAAATATATATTTTTTTTTTTTTTTTTTCATATTTTTATATATTTTTTTTAATTTTATTTTATTTTTTTATATTATTTTTAAAATTTTTTTTTATGAAGAAACAATTTTCTACAAATCATCAAAATCATCATACTCGGTTTCCAATTCAATACAGCCATCCTCCACCAGAGTGTTATCTATTTCTTTAAGCAAATCCTTTTCGGTTGGAGTGCGAAGCTTTGGCTCTTGTTTTGGTATCCCCATTTTGCCACCAATCTGAGTCTCTTGGTTTGATATATTAGAAGCTGCCGTAGAATCAAGGACCAGCTTAGGCATAGCATCGCTTAAAATTTCTTCGTTACGCTTATCCTCACTTTCTGAATCAGTATCAATTTGGAGCTGGCCACTTAAAGTGTCTACTTCCATATCTTCAATAAACACTATCGGTTCGTTAACCACAACAGGCTTGCTTAAGGATAATATAATTTTTTCAGATATTCCCTTCATGTGAGAAACCACTAAAATATCATTTGTGATACACCATCCTGACGAGGTCTTACGCATAAAAAATGTGCGCTGAAAGATGCGTTTATGCCATTGTTCATCCTGGCGTTCCATTAATGTACTTGTAATGGTAAATGTTCGCAAATGCTCAGCGTACGACAACACGTCTATAACCATATTTGACGGATTGTGCTGCGTATCGGGTAGACGTTTAAAGGCTTGAATTATTTTCTCAATGCCAAATTGAAGCTTGTTAAAAAGCAGATGCTTCGCACTTATCCGCTGATGATTGCGATTATACAGGTTGTAACTCTTAATGTCCAACAGCTTGTTAGACACGCTCAATGAAAATATTGCCTCGTTCGTATAATAGGAAGACAATTGAGAACGTTTCCCTGGTGCATCATATAACTTGTAATATGAATTTAAAAATGGTTTTATGAACTCAGTACCACTACGTGCAGGACAAAAAACTCGCTTGAGCGTTAAATCAAAACCGCCGACTGTTCTGCCATCAATATTTTTCAGTTTGGGCAGCTTTCCACATAGAGTGGCCATGGAGTGCCTGGCTACGCCATTTCCAGCTAAAACAATAGATTCCATGCGCACTGCGCTTAAGTATTTGAGATCTTCCAGGCTACCAACGCGATTGGCTCGCAAATTAAGCAGCTGCAGTGCTGGCAAGAGTGGAGCCACATTTGCAAAACCGCGCAGCGTGGAAATATAGTTATCACTAAGGTCCAGAACCTTTACTTCCGGCAAATCATTGGCCACCATTTGCAATACCTTCTCCAGTACGGCCGGAGAGTGTAGAACACAGAATTCAATTTTCAGCTCGGGGGCAGTATGAAAACGTGACAAGTTCAGTGATTTAGATTTTGCATCGTATCTTGCGTACAATGTGCTGCGTATGGCATTTAACAACTCACGTGTAAACTTTGGTGCCATAACTTCTCTTGGCAGTCCCATTTTAATGTGCATTTTCAATTTTTTACAGGTGCCCAACAATGAAAGTTGGTTATCCAAACGATTTAGGCGATTTCCCAACAATGCATTGTCGACAAAAAACTTACACATCGCACCATTATCTTTGCTACGCTTGAAATCGTACATTTCCACCGATAGCGGTAAGGACACATATTTAATAGCTTGCAAAATTTCATTATGGGTGTCTCCGGCGCAATCGGATAGCAGAACCGTATACCAGCCGGTGCTTTTAGCTGTGTTGGTGTTCTGTGGCTCACTCGCCTCACACTTGCTAATATGATCCACCACAGCGCCGAGGTGGACGGTGGTAAGTGTACGTCTTTCACCCATCAGCGACGATACATAGAATTTCATTTTATCTTGGGATAAAGCGACTCTGTTGCGTTCCTGTCGTTTCAAACTTATTTTCTTCATTTTAAATTGTACAATTCAAACTATTTTAAGTCAAATTTTCCACGTTGCACGCGATTCAGATGCACCGCTATTTCGACTCTTTAAGTGTTACCCTATTCTGCAAATCTGTCAAAAATAATTCTTTGGTTCCTTTTATTTGTGTATGCAGAAACATATACATACATATGTATGTACATAAATCCTTTATGTTCTTTGTTTTATCGTGATTTACAATTAACGGAGCTCCGAATGTGTAGTTTTCTTCAAAAATATATTTATATATTATATAGTTTTTGCGTTGTGCGTATTTCAGCTGTTGCAGGAAAATGACGACACACTTGTGTCCCGAGAATTATTGCGTTATTTCACGAACGATACAATTTTTTACTTGTCTTTTTTAGTTCTCTCTTCGTTTTAATTTTTTTCCATTTTCTACGTTCACTTAGCAATAAATTAAATAGTACGTTGAATCTTTTCAATAGTTAAAATATGAACAAATGGCATTTGAATATAATTATAACTCAGAAGAATTTTTGCCCGCGCCGGTAACTGCTTGCTTGCTTGCTAGGGATGTACAAACAATCGATGTTTTGAGCATCGACAATTTTTTTAATCCGATCTATCGATGTTAGCCGTGACTTTTTTTCCCCCGATGCATCGGCGATGTATCGATGATCGAAAATTTGACTTTGATCACTTTTTCTTATTGTTTCATAATGCCAAATTTCTAAATAAATGACGTGACGACCATATATATAATTTGTGGGAAAATACATAAAAAATACCTCAAATATCAAAGTGCATTTGCAAATATACAAGAAAACTTTGTGTTGGCACACATCTCACAAACTGATGAATAATAATAGAAAGCCGCCACGGAGCGTTAGGACCGAACATTAAGAAACAATAACGGAATTATGGATGAGTACGTTGTAAAGGGGGTAAAAATAATAATAATTACAGAGGCTCTGGTATTTATGATTGCAAGAACGTCGGGCCCTTACTCTATCGTAGAGACTGAAGGATTTTTTCTTACTTGAACGTTATTTGTTTTAAGGTTTGATAATGAATGTTAAGCATAAGTGTTGATAATTTTCTACAAAACTACTATTTTTCAAAACATCGATACATCGAAATTTTGTATCTGATGCATCGGATTCAACATCGATTGATATTTTGAAACATCGATGTTTAAGTCTAATTTAACATCCCTATTGCTTGCTAAATATTTGCCAGAAAAAGCGACAAATAGAAAGACACCGTGTTTATGGAGAATTTAAAAAGGGCGGCAAATGTAACAAATTTGTTAAATCTTTTTCTCTGTAAGCGCTATACTTTTTTTGTTTTACGGTAGTACTCAATTTGTAATACATATGCCTTAAAATTAATATCGCATTTAATTCCTATCTTCAACTATTGATAAATAAAATTGAACGGAATGTCTCATTATGGTCCAACAATCGTGTTAACTTGTTTAGTTTAAATTGTCAGATAAATTTAATTCAAAAATACCTTTTGAATTAGAGATTATCCTATAAAGTTCGCTAAATGATTTATGGCTTTTAGGAGTACTACCCTCGGATGAAATGAAGATAATGGCAGGGACTGAATGCCAACTATATTTTTTAATAAGTTTTTGTTTGCTCACAAAAAGAAATACAATAAGTTTAACAGTCAGAACCATAATATAAGAATAGATCAATCTTTTCTTATTCCATTGAGAATGCTCATAAATGGAAATACAATTAATTTCAATATAGACAGTCAGAACCATAATAAGGGAATAGATTTATCATGGTCCGAACGGTAGCCGAAAGCGGACTACCCTGAACCTTCTCTTATTACACGTCTGGTAGGATTTTGCACTTGGGAAGCTTTCCTAATTAGAAGATTTGTATCATTATTCGGGCAAAAATTAACTACTTATCGTCAGTATTCGTGGACCTATGTTGTTATATTTCGAAAAACAGGTCGAAAAATTATCTAAACATATGTGAAAATTTTAAAATCAGTCTCTTGCGGGGGTTAATGTTAAAAGGACAATTTAGTTTTAGGGACTAGACTGACACAAGTCTTTACACCAACCTTGGTAACTTTTTCAATACATAATAAACATCACTATAACTTTTGATGTTTTTAGACAAACACGACGCATGCCTTCGCCAAGTTTCAGGTCAATAGATTCAACTGTAAGACACTAGAGGGAAATGGAGGCAGATAACAAACCAACTCGACAAACGTAATCTTACACGGGACGCGCAACTTTTGGTGTCCCAATCTGTTATAGTCTCCGAGATCTGTGCGACAACTCCTATTAGTACTATTAGTGAAGAAGAATGACAATCAGTGGCTTCTTAAACCCTTAAATGACAAAACTAAAAGCGACTACATTATATGGGAGAGCTGGATCAATATATTACAGAGGGATTGAGGTCACACGGATATATACAATTTATAGAAGATTGCGAACAACTAATAAATAAAGCTATTTATGGAAGTAAAGTGCTAGCAGCAGCTGTCAATGGACATGGACGAAGCCACCAGTGCATATGTATCCGGTAATGCTTGGAGCTGGCAGTATAATCTGAATATAACATATATAGCTAAATATCCCAATTTTTTTATGAACTCTAGAGTTTAGCCAATTGATATAAATTGACACGAATGACAGAAGTACACATCGAGCTCCAGATAATAGATTTCGAAGCTATTATTGTTTTTTCCATCGGTAAAAGGAATTTCCTCTATAAATCTGAAATAATGGTCTATTATCCAATGGGCTGTTTGGTTTTTATAAAAAATACCCAAACTCTTTCTGGTCACATCTACATTGCCGCAAAGAACTTACTAACTAGAAAGTGTGCTAGAACCACCTAATCGGGCCAAAGCTCTGCTTTCTGAACATTGGAGGGACACTTGATAAAACTGAGCATTAGCAGCTGTCGGTTCTGCGAGTTCGTGGAAGATCTCAGCTAGTGTGATACATCAGCGAGTAGGATCTCAGTCTTAGGCAGATTAGGTTTATATTGAAAATATGAGTGGCGGGAGCACTATAAGCTTAGCAGGGGCAAAATAGATCGCTAGCGTCGTTCACTACTCCCTCCATAACATGGATTTCACATGTAGATTAAACAATTAACTCGTAATTTGCATATACCAGTAAGCCCAGCTAAGACAGCTGTTTTGTCTGGGTTTTTGTGTGTGAATATATTTGTTTGCAGCATTTGATTAATTAACAATACAAAAACATTACGTTGCCAGTTAAGGCAAAAACAACTTTGAATCCAACGGTTAAATTAAGTAAGCGGGCCTCTAGAGCCCACACTCAGAAACATCAGCACTCAATAAGGAGCGGTGTCCACGCTGTCGACGCCGAGTCGCCGCCAGATTAACCCACATACAAATTGCTTTTAGAAAGCGTACAATACCTCACTACAAATGTACATGGTAGTACATTGTATGTATGAATGTGTGCCTTACCTTGCTCATTGCCGCCGTATTGCAATTGCAATTGCTGCTGGCCTGATGACGTCTGATTATTTGTTTTCCACTGTTGCAATATATTGGAGATATCATCGTGCGTTTTGTCTCCCAGAAAACTGCGAGTTTGAGATAAATGAAACAGATGCGGAAGTATTTTTAGCCGCAAGCAATAAAAACAACAATGGCAAGCAGCCGTCGCCGTCGTCACTTACATGTATGAATCATCCTTTAATGCTTCATCGATATCTAATATATCCATGTCCTGTGAGCTTGTTTAATAACAATTGTGTGTACTCTGCTTTTATTGCAGTTTTGTTTTTATATCTTATGGCTTATATATTATACAGAATTTTACTAGCATAGAGAAAATTCCTTTGCTTTAATTTCGCTATGCATTCGCACACGCACACATACAGATTTTGTACACAAACAGACTATTTTGTTTACATTTTTATAGACAGCTCTTCAGCAACCATAATTATGCAATGTTGCGCGTATTTTCATATAATTACAAAATACACTCATGCATTATAGGTATTATTCACCAATTTTATAAATAAATAAAACACACACAGCGTTCGAGCATTCTTTGGCGAATCAGGCGACAAAGACAAAATCTGTGATAAAACAAAGTGTGGCAACACTCAATTCACTTCAGTGTGTACACATATTTTTATTAAAGAAAATTGCATTGTAGACTCATAAGAGCCAGTTCATTTGGCGGTGAATTAAAATGTGTTTAAATTAGTGCATTAGTTATACATATTTATTTAATATGCACGTATGCACGTACTTTTACTCGGCATAAACGCGCACATAATCAATTACCAGTGCGCTGTGTTTGCCCCAGGTGGGCGCCCATAAATCACGCTGCTGCCAAAACGCCAGCGCTGCACGTGGCTCTCGATTTCTGTACGGCTTAACATCCTTTGGCAAGATGCTATCATCAAAATTCAGGAAACCACCCACCGTAACACCAAAAATAATAAAGCACTGGGAAGAAATACTTTCTCTAAAAATTTTTGCTTAAAGGCACAACTAACACTTACCTTTTCGTTAAAGAAAGACAGCCCATCGTGTAGTTCGCCATATATCTCTTCATCCACCATTAACGTAATCTTATCTCGCTGCCATATCATAGTGTAATTATGAAAATCATCACCATAATGCTTGTTATTTAAGCGGTCCTTAACAAATTGCACTGCACGTCCATGATGCCACACAATCATGCCCCCATACAAATGATTGCCGGAAATGTCTTCCTGCTGCACGCTGCGTAAATGAGCATTGCCACGCGCATAGGCAATGCGTAACTGTTTGGCATAATGTGTTTCCGCATGCGTTGATATAGGCTGCAACATGAGATCTATGGACAGAGTTTTCAACATTTGCGTAAAAAACTTGTGAGTCCAAGTACTTACATGGAAAAAGCCAGTCGCCTTTTGGCATCTTGGCGCGTACTACTATCTTGCCATACTTGAAGCTAAACGAGTTGCGTGTGTGTAGCTGCGCCGAGTAAACTGGCGGCTTGATCGTATAGAAGCTGCCTTGAGCTATATTGCACTCTTGATCCGGGCTCTCCACGGCCGTGCAGCGATCGCCCAACTTAAAGCCACCTTCAGTAACATCAGTGGCTATTGTGGGTTCAATGTACAGATTGCCTTCCCTTTGGTAAGAATTGCTCGGTGCATCATCAAAGGCGACCAGCTCCTCCTCCACATGATACATGCGCTGCCGTATGTCATGCTTCCAAATTGTACGATTCAGCTCCGCCGTGCTAAAGTTATCCTCAAAGACCAGCTCTCCCTGACATGTTCTGATGCCGTTGCTCACTACAGTTTGCGACTGCTTGCATGGCTTGGTCTCTTGCTGCGCCTGCAGATAGGCTTGGCATTTGCCTACATCCGAGGCATAGTCTATATTGCGGGATTTTGAATCTCGAGTAGTCAGCACGCGTTTGTTGAGTATGACACGCGTCTCGGCCTTCTCAAAGATCTCATCGTTATACTGCACCAAGACTGAAATTTGCACCTTGTCATTGTTTTGCAAGCTCAGCTTTTGCTTGGACAACCAATTGCCTTTCGTAGGCTTCGTTATATAGTCCATCAAAGCTGGACAGCTATCGTCTACTTGCATCATGTAGAAGACACGCTGCATGCCAGGCTCATCTGTAAGACAGAGTGTTGTTATATTCCAATGACCTCGCTTAGCGTTTTACAATTATATAATATGTATAGAATGTACCTGGTATGGACACTTCAAAACCATTCTCATCAAGCTGTTGAAAAACCAGGCTAGGTATTTTATAGGCCCAACAGTTCTTGTAGTTTAGCAGCAAATATAGGCTGCTTAGCAAAAATTGCAATTTCATGACGCAGTTTAATCGCACTGAATTCTTATTATAACTTCCAGTATAATTCTCATTTAGCTAGTTAGTTGCATTAACATTAACTTGACGCTTCAACTGTTTACACTCATCTGGTTCGTAAGTTGTTAGCTTGCATTCAACGACAAGCATGCTCTGAGCATATTCAAGCTCGATCCGATCCTAAAGATCAATAGCAAAAGCTTTAAGTACTATTATCACTACATACATATAATTGTTATTTTGTTGTTATCAGTGCTGAAGCTCAACCCAACAGAAAGTAGCTTGAACATCGTAGCAAAGTAGCGAGTAGCTCAACTGTGAGTTGAGGAGATTTTCGTTATCATTAATTCTCTTACAATATTTCCAAGAATAGTTCCTTAACAAAAATTAGCATATCTCATAGTGCATTTAGCCGATTTTTAAGCATTTCTACAACTAAACTTTGTATTTTACTTATATAAATTCATTTTGATACAAATTTCAATCATTCTTTTAAGTTTTTGCGAAGCTTGTCATCTCAACGGCACAACAAAAAAGTAAAACAAAGAGCAAACGAATTCGCAACGTCAAAGTTGGAATACTCTTTATATTTCCTACAAAAGTTTTTAGGTCTTGTTTAAAATTCTATTTAACTTTTTTGTGACGAAAATCCCGTGACCATCATTGAAGGATAGAATACTCGTTAATAATATGCAACAAATTGGCTGTAAGACATAAGTCTAAAATTGATACCTTGAAAACCATTAGATTTATCATACAAAATAGTTTTTTTAGGAATTTATGATGGTACACCCTAAAGAGCTTTTGAACTATTGTTCTGAATTGGGTTATTTTCAAAACAACTGTCCGATAAATTATATCGATTATGAGTAGAAATATCAATTATGGTTCATTATGAAACTCGAGTTTGTTCAAATGAAGAAAAGCAGCGCAAGAAAGGAGATCGTAAAGAATTGAGCATGGAAATGTGCAGCTTAAAATTATTTAAAATGTTAACTATAAATAAACTAAAAGTTTAATACGATAGTTTTGGTGGAGTACGCATGAAGCTGCAACGACACGATCAAAACTGTTCAGATTTTTAAAGAGGTTTCGGCTATACCTGTAGAATCAAAATTTCTTAAGATTTATTTCATTTACACCTACGAAATTAATTTCCGACATCTTTTATATCCAATATGGAATATATGGTGCCATCCATGATTTGCTTAGATTAGAAACTAAACATTATATACGTTCCCCACTGAAAGTTGCACGACAATTGCTAGCCAAAAACCGCTTGAAAACAAAAACAACAATGCTAAATTATCGACTCGCAATTGTGGTGCAACTTCCAGTGGGAGAATTGTATTGGGTACAGACTGTGCGTGAGGCACAGGCTATTGCCAGAAAGAATATTAAAAAAGTTTACCGAGTTTCATATCTTGCTTAAAATTACGACTTAGTTGAAGGGGATTTTTTTTGTTTCATCCATTAATAAGGCGTTGTAAGTTTCAACAAAAAGTATAGGTATAGCAGAGTAGCGTATACAAAATAAACAAAACTTAAATGAGAAACCGGTTTCAATCTTGCTCTTACAAAGTTTCTGGGAAGTGTTTGCCAATTAGTTGGTGTTCGGCTGGTGAACAAAGCGCACGTAAAGATTCTCAACGGAAAAAGTGTAATCTAAAAACGAAATGCAGTCTAAATATTCCTTAATTCTGCTGGTGCTATTGGCAGTTATAATCATAGGCCATACCAATAGTTATAAGATACCTAATGTAGAGGTGGTGCTATTACAAAATGGTTTTCAGGTATCAATACCAGGTGAGTCCGAGATCCGTTTTTCAAAGCAGATTTGCAGAGAGATAAACATTTTTTAATACATATTTGCAGATAATACCGGCTTGAAGAGTGTAGCGTTTAATGTGAATCGCAATCGCGAGTTTAGCACATTTTCCCAGGGTGAATATAGCGAGCAAGTACGAAAGCCGGTAGATGGCCGCTGGATCCATGATTTTCAGGCGCCATTGCGAGCAAGCGATACGCTTTATATATGGACCAATGTGCAGCATGATATGGCCATCTATAGACGTATAAACACAGCTAAGCGGGTTTGTGCTCTGGGCGGGAATCACCTGCCAGCGGGCTGTGAAAACCAAGTTGAAGCACCACGTTCAACTACAGAGCGGCCTGCTCCAGGTGTAACTGATGCATCAGCGCGGCCCACAGCTTGTGTACCCAGCATAACAGAGGTATCCCCTATGCCTGTTAATAGCTTGTGCAAGGACCAGCTTATATTCGAAGAGCTTTTTGAGCAACTCAATGAAAGTCGTTGGTTACATGAAGTGCGTTTTCCACTGGATACTACAGATGCTGAATTTGTGCTCTATGACGGCAAAGCATTTGTGGAAGATGGTAAGCTGGTTATAAAACCCAAACTCTGGTCCGACTATCGTCCAGATATAGATGCGTTGCGTGCACATTTGGTTCTCGAGGAACGCTGCACGGGCACGCACAACCGCCAAAAGGAATGTGAGTTGCGTACCAGTGGAGCCATTGTAATGCCACCGGTGGTTGTGCCACGTTTGAATACCAAAGAGAATTTTGCCTTCAAATATGGACGTGTTGAGATGCGCGCAAAGCTGCCCGCGGGCGATTGGATAGTGCCGCGTAAGCCAAAAAATGGTGATGCAGATAGTACCACTTGCTAAGTTGAGTCTCTTGCAGTTTTATTATTGGAGCCCTTGCAGGAATGGTATGGACAGACGGGCTATGAGTCTGGACAGCTACGCTTGGCCATGGCACGTGGCAATCTAAACTATGGCATGAAAAATGACAAGATTATTGACCTACGTACGCTTCATGCGGGACCAGTGCTATCCACTGAAGCGTCCCAACGCGAGCGCTTTATGGCGTTTTATGATGGCGACCACTTTGATAATGACTTTCATGTGTATGGCATGCAATGGCGCAACGATAGCCTGGAGTTTTCTGTGGATGGTCAAGTTTATGGAAAACCATTAAGAGATTTTGCGGATTCAGGACTGAATCCTAGATGGCGGCGTGGCAGTGAGCTAGCGCCCTTCGATAAGCTGGTAAGCTTAAGGTCTTAAGGTCTTTCTAAACAGGAAATCTGCTGCTGTGAATCATGCAAGCAATACTAAATCTCACATTTTCAGCAGCCGGTTCACTGTTTACGAAGACCTTAAAGAACGGTAAACAACAAAGTTTGAAGTAAAAAGTAAATAGACGACCCTATAAAGTAACAAAATGATCAGCATTTGTTTGTCAGTCTGTCTGCCCGGGACGCCTGTTTCTCTGTCATATGCATAATGCAAAGTATATCCACCCTTCCCACTCTCAAACTTACCAAATATTATGTTAAGGTCTGCATCTCCATACTGCAGCCTTACTTAATGGTTATCTATAGATAGGCTATCGAATTGCGATCTGTTTGGATGCTTATATATTTTCAATCTCGCAGTTCTATATTACGTTGGGTCTATCAGTTGGTGGCTTTGGCGATTTTGTTGATGGATTCGGCAGCTCAAGCGGCTCCAAGCCTTGGACCAATAAGCATCCCCAAGCTAGATTACGTTTCTGGCAGAATCAGGACCAATGGCTACCTACCTGGAAGGATTCAAAACTATTGGTAGACTATGTACGTGTTTATGCGATATAATTATTTTAATTTAGAGAAAAAGCTCATATTCTTAAGTGTACGCCTAAATTATATTATAAATAAATGTGTACTGAATGATAACCCCGCGACTTATAGAAAATAAATTCTAAAGAAGAAATTGCGCAAAGCTCAGAAATTCTTGAAATTCATTTATTGTTAAATGATGGAAAGAACATTGCTGGTTGTGTTCTTACTTTTTGGTAGCACTTTTTGTGCCTATGAAATTCCCAATGCCAAAATACAAATAGAAGCCAATCAAGTTTTTGTATCAATATCAGGTAAGCGCAACGACATTACCTTAAAGATGAAATTTAAAAAAAATATATTTCATTCCACAGATAATCCGGGCATAAAATCTGTCTTTTTTGCCTTGGAGATAAATGGAAAGTGCACAGCCGACTTTGATTATGTAGATGCGAAGTCAAGTGAAGGACTTTGGCTTATGAAATCAAACATTTTAAAGGAATTAAAACCAAATGATAAACTGCGTGTTTCCATCGTTGTCGATCATGACGAAAAAGTTTTTAACAAACACAATGATTTCCTTATCGATAACCTGGGTCAGCCACAAATTGAGTCCAAGCCTGCACAGATAACTGATCCAATTAAAGATGGAGAAAATAAGTGTGCAGAGCTAAACAAAATTCGACATAGCTACTGTATTCAATCAGAAACAAAAGTTAATGGTAGCTCGGTCAACTGCAGCGGCACTTTAATTTTCGAGGATAACTTTGATGGCAGCTCCATTAATTTGACCTTGTGGACTCACGAAGTACGCAATCGCGTGGGCAGCAAAGATCCTGAACTTGTGGCTTATATGAAAAGGGATAAGAATTCCTATATCCAAAATGGCAATTTAAATTTGAAGGCAACTTGGAATACAGCCGAAGAGGTATTTGATGTTAGAGATATTTGCACCTCTCTAGAGATGAAAAACACGAATGCCCGCTTACGGGAGTGCGGAGTGTTAAGAAATAATTTAAGAAACTCACAGCTGCCACCGCTACATTCGGCTAAGTTGCATACGAAAAAGTCGTTCAACTTTAAATATGGACGTGTTGAAATACGAGCAAGAATGCCCATGGGCGACTTTTTGTTCCCATGTAAGTACTTATTGTATTCAATATTTTTGACTTAAGATGTACTCTTTCATACATATTCTTTTTTAGATTTGTTGCTGCAGCAAAGTAAAACTTTTGGTGAGACGCCTTGGGCATCTCATATGCGAATAGCCTATGCACGCGGCAATACGCACCTGGAAGATATTGCCTTAAATGAGATCGGTGGCAGCACGCTTCTTGGCGGTGCAATAGCTAAGAAAGAAAGACTCCAACTAATATGTGCGACAAATAACCCCAAGCCAGGGCGACATTTTGGAGAAGACTTTCACAAATACACACTGATTTGGCACGAAGAACGCATCATACACAAAGTTGATGATGTAACTTATTGCACCATAACTAACCAAGAAGTGTTAAAAAAGTTTAACAAACACGAGGTATGAGTGTGACAAGACAAATTTCCACATTGCTTTTACTATAAAATTTGATGGAATTTTTCAGGTTTATATTGTACTAGGTCTTACGGCAGGGGGAGGTTTAAATTTTAATCAACAAAATACTTTGAAGATGACGTTTACAAAGGGGCCGAAAACTGCTATGAAATTTAGGGAGTCTTTCTCTAAAAATTATACAACATCGTTAAATTGGAAGAAACCTAGCTTGGAAGTTGACTATGTGCGCGTTTACGCAACGGATGCCACTGAATTTTAGATTGGACAAACGCTGTTTATGTGTACCCTCATTAAAGATGCAATTTATTTGTATTATAATTGGATTTATTGATTTACTAGAAAGTATATCTCCCGCTCCTTGCGTACTACCAAGAAGAACGACCTTGATCTCTAATGGAATAACGCACACAGCGGAAGGCTGCTACTCGATCTGTGCGAGATCCCTATCAGAAGATGAGGAAGGTAGATATACGAGTGGAGATCGAGAGTAGTGCAGTGATTTCACCTCCGCTTTTCGAATTTTTACATCTCTACGATGCCTTTCCCTCGCCATGGGGTAAAACTGATCTCATACGGAGATGATTGCTCTATAGTAGCCTCTCATCGCGAAATGAAAACGATAGAAGAGCGTACGAATGAATGTAATGAATACCTCCCGGCTTTAAGCAACTTTTTCGCTGATACAAACCTCAGCCTTTCTGCACCCAAATCAACAGCTACGCTTTTCACCTCCTGGACCAAAGAGCTTAACCTTGACCTCAATATAATCTCTGATGGCAGCACTGTCCCCACAGAGAAATACCACAAAATTCTTTGGGTCTCCTTCGACAATCTGTTCCAGGGTCCGGGGCAGAAACAAGCTGTTGGCAGCACCTGGGCCAAATAGAAGGACCTATAAAGCCATAGGCTGTCGTCTCCTTGACTATGCCGTAGCAGTTTGGTCCTCTTCCATTAGTGATACGCAATGGAGGAATCTCCAAACTGTGCAAAACGCGGCACTCAGAGTTGCCACTGGTTACACATGGCGACCACCTTCAGCACGAAGTACAAATTCTCCCCGTCCGCGACCACTTTGCCCTTCTTACCCAATAATTTTTATTTAACTCCATTATGAGTCAACACCTTAACCACAACGCCTCCACACGGCACACTCTTCATCTTCATCTACATATACCTCTACATTTACATATACCTCTATATTTACATAAGATAACGAAGTTTTTTCTATAATAAAAAGCAAAATTTGTAAATATAAAATATCGGGAAACCATCGATGCATCGATGTTTTAAGTCCGACGCATCGACCTACATCGATGTCCAATTTCGATGGACTCTGCGATGGTAAACATCGATGTTTTGGTCTGGATTCACATCACTACGCTAAGCTACCTTCCTCTTCGATAGTCGCATTCCATCATGGAATAATAATACCAGGAAGAAGTAGTTCTTTGCATCATGGAATCTGCTGGTGGAGAGCCACTCTTTCTCGCGCTAAAAAAAAAGTTGGCACGCACGTCGGCATAATGCGCGGAAAATGCCAGCAGTAAGCTTGCCTTCAAAGTAATACGTTATTCCGATAAAAAAAAAAGAATATTATTACTTATTAAAACCAAAACACACACAAAATGTAGGATTGTATTTGTGAGATATGCACTGCGCAAAACCAGCATCACCCACAGCAATCGCAACATAAGCGAAAGCCAAAGCAAATTACTATAAAATAATGCCCAAAACAATTAAAAAAAATTTGATGCAGACAGTCGGGACGGTGTCCGACAGTGGAATACCATGTACCCTTTTTCTTTATAAACACTAAATACGGTAAAATGGTAACGGAAGTATCCACTTTAATATATATTTTCATAAGATCGATATGCCTGTAAACATTTCCCTATTGGGAAGTTCCAATTGACAAGTTTTCCTATTGGGAAGTGGTGGCAAAAATTACTTTTATGCCAATAACTCCAGTATTCTTGGGCCAATGTCGTTGAATTTTGTAACATAGATCAAAAATACATTTATAAATGTCTGTGGCAATTTTCAAATCAATATATGGGGGGTGTGGCAGTAATTAAGGTAAACCGATTGCGGGGGAAGGGGAGGTTCTATTGAAAAAAAGTGTACACAGTTTTAACGATTAGGGTCACACGAGTTTCCACATCAAATTTTGTAACTCTAGCTCACACGTATCCATATCTACATGCAGTGCAATTATGGCACAGTTAATTGGCGAGGGGAGGTGAAATTTGCATATTTTTGACTATAACTTCTGATGTATTTATCCGATTTTGATAATTTTTGAAACGTAGATGCACATAAACTCGACGCACACCTCTCTCGAGTTTTGAGATGATAGATTGAACTAAAACCGCAAAAATATGTCACTGGGGAAGGCGGAAAGATATCGACGTGATTCGACAAACTTTATCTTTTCGGTGTATATGCGCATCTTTTGGTAAATTTATGTGCCTCTACCTCTTATGGTGTCTGATATGTAGACGTTCATACGGAAGGACAGACAGAGGGACATGTCTATATCGACTATTGCTCCTGACCATTTTTGCCCATGGAACATATGGTCTGCCACGCCTCCTTCTGCCTGTTACATACATTGCACAAACCTATAATACCCTTTTACACTTTGTGTACAGGGTATAAATATAAACAAGCTCATGATAACCCAGCGACTTGTAAAGAACAATTAAATTAAAATAGAGAAATTGCACAGAGCTCAGAAATTCTTGAAATTCAGTTGATGTTGAAATATGTCGCGTGGAACATTGATATTTCTGTTCTTGCTTTTTGCTGGCACTTGTTGTGCCTATGAAATTCCCAATGCGAAAGTGCAAATAGAAGGCACACAAATTTTGGTATCAATACCAGGTAAGCTCCTCGAAACTACCTTAATTGAGAAACGATTTGATAAGCGATTTTAATCCACAGATGATCCGGGCATAAATTCGGTCTTATTTGCCTTGGAGATCAATGGAAAGTGCACAGGCGACTTTGATTATGTAGATGCGAAGTCCAGTGAAGGACTTTGGCTTATGAAATCAAACACTTTAACGGAATTAAAACCTAATGATAAACTGCGTGTTTCCATCATTGTCGATCATAAGGAGAAGATTTTGAACAACTACAATGATTTCCTTATCGATAATCAGATTCAGCCACAAATTCAGTCCAAATCTTCACAGATGAATGATTTGATTCAAGATATGATAAAAAAGTGTGCAGTGCTACAGGATATACGCGAACGGCGCTGTATTATATCGGAAACAACGTTTAAGGATGGCTCGGTCAACTGCAGCGGCAAATTAATTTTCGAGGATAACTTTGATGGCAGCTCCATTAATTTGACCTTGTGGACTCACGAAGTACGCAATCACGTGGGTAGCAATGATTACGAACTTGTGGCTTATATGAAAACGGATAAGAATTCCTATATCCAAAATGGCAATTTAAATTTGAAGGCAACTTGGAGTACAAACGAAAGAGAATTCGACGTTAGAGATATTTGCACCTCTACAGAGAAAGAAAATACGAGTGGTTATAAACGGGAATGCGGAGTACTCAGAAAGACCTTTGTAAACTCACAGTTCCCACCGCTACATTCGGCTAAGTTGCATACGCGAAACTCGTTCAACTTTAAATATGGGCGTGTTGAAATACGAGCAAGAATGCCCATGGGGGACTTGTTGTTCCCATGTAAGTACTTATTGTATTCAATGTTGTCGACTTTAAATGCGAAGAGACTCCATTTTTTATTTGTAGATTTGTTGCTCAAAAGTAGTCAGAATCCCA
This sequence comes from Chymomyza caudatula, assembly GCA_035041775.1. Taxonomy (NCBI): domain Eukaryota; kingdom Metazoa; phylum Arthropoda; class Insecta; order Diptera; family Drosophilidae; genus Chymomyza; species Chymomyza caudatula. The sequence goes on from JAWNKW010000073.1 coordinate 1,746,580, forward strand.
ATGAGAAAAGGTGTGCTAATATACGCATTGCATATGCACGCGGCAATTCATACTTGCAAGATAATCTATTGAATGAGATTGGTGGCAAAACGCTTTTTGGCGGTGTTATAGATACGGAAGAAAGCTTACAACCAACGTGCGCGACAAATAACCCCAATATCCCTGGAATACATTTAGGTGAACAATTTCACATTTACACAGTGATATGGAGAAAAGACAGCATCATATACAAAGTTGACGATGTAACTTATTGCACCATTACAAACCAAAAAGTGCTAAAATACTTTAATGATTCCAAGGTATGATGTTGACATTCACTTTTACAACATTTCGTTCATTAGTTATATTTTCAGGCGTATATTGTACTAGGTCTTACGGTAGGAGGAGTCTTAAATTTTAATGAAACAAATATTGTGAAGGAACAAAGGCAGTTTGATAAGTGTCCGCAACTTGGTATGAAATTTACGGAGAAGTATTCCAAAAATTATACAACAGCGTTAAAATGGATAAAACCTAGCTTGGAAGTTGACTATGTGCGTGTTTATGCCACGGATGCCTTTGAAATTTAGAGAAGCCCAACGCTGTACATATATTTGTACATACGAGTTATTTAAGAATAAATGTACTATAACTGTAGGTAATTGTATTTATTAGAATGTTTTGCCATTGTTCTTTTTGGAACCGTTGTTGCGTGAGTTTTGCGAGGATTTCTTTTTGCGCTTCTCGGACGACCAATCTACGTCGTCCTCATCATCGGTGCCGCCAGTATTGCCGCCGGACTGCAAATATGTTGATGATGAACTAGAGCTGTTGCCCTCTTTGGTCGCCAAACGGCGGCTGGCAATGCGTGAAGAGATGCGTCCCATGCCCATACACTTTTCTAAGTGGGGCGCAAACCGTGCTGCTGCCACTGGCCTATCACAGTTCGGACATGTGCAGTCCATTGGCTTTTTCGCTGTAGATATACCAAAGATGTCCAAATTTGGCATCTCGCAAATGCGATATGTGGACGCTGAATCAGCATTGTCTTCGGCCACGCCATCTAAGGCGGCCAAGTTGCCAGTTTTGCGCAAATGGTGCGTCTCTATGAAAATGCCAACGACTGCATCGTCCAGTAATGTTTGATACAAATAGTTGGCTGCTTCATCAAGTTCTTTGGGATCTTTGATTAATTCGCGAAAATTGTTTACAATGCTAGCTGCGCTGTTGTTGTTCTGTGTTGCGGCATTTGCCGTTGCTGAATTTGCTGTTGCTGATATATTTGTGGAGCCGATTGGTGGCACAGGATTCGGATTTGCTGACATATTGTTTATTCAATTTATTGTTTTAGTCGATATAGCCACTGCTTTTGATAAGAAGTTACAATTTAAGTTTGGCACAAAGCCGGTGGCGACAGCAATGCAATATTCTTCAACAGTGTGACCGAAGTTTGTAAAAGCTAAAATGGGCATATAGTCCACTAGCAAAAAAAATACTAACTAAAATGTTAAGATTAAATACACTAAATATATGTAATAGCAATAAATAGTTTTGAGTATTGCCAGAATTTCTGCAAATTACGTCTCTCTCTCTATCATATAAAACAGTTTTTCGACATAATTTAAATTTCCCAATGAAGAGGGAGAGATACGTATAAACTAAAATCAAATTGTTTTCGTGAGCTGTGGATGTTGTAGCTCGCTAATTTGCAGGGGGCACGCTTACTTTCCTTTATTGGCTTTTGATTTCTCACTATTTTTTTTATTTCTCTCTTTAGTACAAAAAAGTTTTGCAACACAATATATTTTTCCTTTGCTACTACCAAAGAGCATAAAATGTAATAGAGTGGAATCCTTGGCCGTTAAATTGAGTTGACTTGCTAAAGTGCGACCATTCCCAAAGTCGTGGGACCGTTTTTTTTTTTTTTGTATTTTGTTCTTTCTCAGTTTTGCCTACGAGTGAGTCGGTATTACAGAGACAGCAGTACAAGCAGCCACACACGTACACTCTCTTGGAAATGGTCGCTTTTCAACAAAAGTTTTGAATTTTTTAACGGTCCATGATTTCACTCTATTACTTTCAGGGTCTTTGGCTACTACCTTAAAGGGATATATACGACTTTCAAATTAGGAATATACATAATCAAATTGTTTTCATGATTCACATAAGAATATTTTATTTATTTTATTTAATTTGAAATTATTGAGCTTATTTATATACATATTTTGGTAAATGATGATAGGAGAGCGAAGAGAAGAAAAGATGAGTATGAGGAAGATGTAGAGAAATATAATCTATCAAGACGTGCACATGGGGGTGGGCGAGCGGAGCAATCTGGGAGCAAAGCGCAATAGTAAATTATAAAAAAAAAACAATGCCAAGCTAAAAAAAACATGAATTTATTGGGATTTAGAATTGGCATGAACGCGACCGCCTTAAACATTTAAATCTAATGTTAGAAAACCTTTCAGCTTCGTGGCACTCAAGATGTTTACAAACATTTGCGCAATTTTAAAAAGCTTTCGACACCAAAGCTTTTCTGTTTTTATTATTTAAATGATAAAGATATGATGCGGGATGCTATCAGCACCATTCAGTCGAAAACAGCAGTGTAAACAGCAATAGACAAAAACTTGAAATTTTGCATTGAAAAATGTTGCGAGCATTAAACGGCATAAGGCAACGATCCGCTCTATCAGCGAACGCAGTCAAGGTCAGTGGTACCACAGAACCGGACAGCTCATATGTGAAGCAATTGCAGACGGAATGGGTTGACGCTAAGCCTTTCGAACAACTACCTGGACCCACACGTTGGCAAATTTGGCGCGGATTTCAATGGGGCGGCGAATTTGCACATACGCCTGTGGACCAGCTTATGCTGTGCTATCGCAAGAGATATGGCGATACCTATTTAATGCCGGGTTTGTTTGGTATGCCATCCAATGTGGTTACATTTAGTGTGGAGAATTTTGAAAAGATTTATCGCACGGAGGGGCCTTATCCAGTGCGTAAAGGTTCCGATCCGCTCATACACTATCGCGAACAAAGGGCAGATGGCTTCTTTAAGGATTGCCTGGGTCTGATGAGCAAGTAAGTTAACTTATGCTTAAGAAAAAACTTAAAAATTTTCTACATCACTAATTTAAATTTGTAGCGGCCCACAGTGGGCAAAAAACCGTCATTCCGTCAATCCTGTGCTTATGAAACATCGCAATGCCGCCTTATATCTGGAACCTATGCAGCGCGTTAATGCGCAATTTATGCAGCGTATTAGAGACATACGAGATTCCAGCACGCTGGAAGTGCCCGAAAATTTTATAGATGACATAAACCATTTAACTTTTGAGTCTATAGCTGTAGTAGCTTTGGATCGTGAACTTGGACTGATACGCCATGCCGAACAGGCGCCCGAGGCTCAAAAACTCTTTAAAAACATTCAAATCTTTATGCAGGCATTCTATGATTTGGGAATTAAGCCTTCGGTGTATAAATACATTTCCACGCCCACGTATCGCCGCTTTAGTCGTGCCATGGACGAGATATTTGACACTTGCTCTATGTATGTAAATGAGGCGCTAGCACGCATTGAAAGTAAATCAAACAAAAGTGGGACTACAGTTAGCGTATTGGAGCAGCTGGTGCGCATAGATCGCAAGTTGGCTATTGTGCTGGCCATGGATATGCTGATGGGTGGTGTAGATACCAGCAGCAGTGCCCTATCTGGCGTTTTGTTAAATCTCTCCAAACATCCCGAGAAACAGGCTAAATTGCGAGAGGAGGTGGTGCAGAAGCTGCCGCAGCTTGGACAAGAATTTACGTTTAGTGATATGAAAAGCTTGCCCTATCTGCGCGCCTGTATTAAGGAGTCGCTGCGTGTATATCCCATATTGTTTGGCAATATGCGCTCAACGGGCGCAGATTTGGTGCTAGATGGCTATCAAATACCTAAAGACACGCGCATCATAATGAATTCAAACATGTTGCTAAGCGAGGAGGGCTATTATCCAAGAGCTAAAGAGTTTTTGCCGGAACGCTGGTTGCGCGGGCCGGAAAGCGAAAACGATGCGGCCTCATTGGTGGCCAACAATTTAAGTCCGTTTATTTATTTACCCTTTGGATTTGGACCCAGAATGTGTGCCGGCAAACGAATAATAGATATGGAATTAGAATTGACCGTCGCCAATTTGGTAAGGAACTTTAAAATTGAATATAACTATTCAACAGAACATGCATTTCAGTGTTGGTTTTTGAATAAGCCAGCTATACCCTTGAAATTTAAGTTTACAGATGTTAAATATTAATAAAATAGAATAAAAATATTTCAAATTTTAACTTTGGAGCACAGCTTTTTCAACACTAATGCAATATCGGAAACAAAGGCTCATCGATATACCGATAGCGATAGCAAGATTGTCATCGTATGTTGTTGGGCGAAAACAGCTGTGCTGCAAACAAGAGTGATTCATAGCAAAGAAAAATCAGCGTAAAAACCATAAAAGATCCATTAATTCCGTGTAATATTCAGTTGTAGCTACTGCCAATCTTTTTTTCTTTTCAATTTTCTAAAAAAGCTTCAAGCTGGGTAACGACATGTCCACATCTTCAATGGAAAGTAAGTAACAGCGATGACGCCACCCCAGAAAGTCACAAATTAATTGCAACGCATTTACCCACACCCAAAACTAGAACATCTTTTCAATCTAAAGTTTGCTGTTAAGGAGCTAGAGCGCAACTCAAAGAAATGCGAAAAAGAGGAGAAACTGGAAAAGGCCAAAGCTAAAAAGGCGATACAAAAAGGTAACATGGATGTCGCTCGCATACACGCTGAAAATGCCATAAGACAGAAGAACCAGGCAGTGAATTATTTGCGTATGAGCGCACGCGTTGATGCTGTGGCCAGTCGCGTGCAATCGGCACTTACAACACGCAAGGTGACCAGCTCCATGGCTGGTGTGGTAAAGGCTATGGATGCGGCCATGAAGGGCATGAATCTTGAAAAAATCTCATCGCTTATGGAAAAATTCGAATCACAGTTTGAAGACTTGGATGTACAAAGCTCGGTTATGGAGGGCACTATGTCCGATACAGTGACCACTTCAGTGCCACAAGGTGATGTTGATAATTTGCTGCAACAGGTTGCGGATGAGGCTGGCCTAGAGTTGAACATGGAGTTGCCCAGTGGCGTGCAAAGCACAGCAATTGGTGCATCTACACAGGCATCGCAGGATCAGGATGAATTGACGCAGCGCCTTGCACGTCTGCGACAGACCGAATAAATGCCATCGCATACGATTTTATAATAATCCGTTCCCCGTTGACTTTGTGTTTTAGGTTTATATAAACATTATTCTTTAAAACTATACATTACATTAATACATCTGGCTTTTAACTAAACTAGAATCACTCAAGTTACAAAAGTTTGTTGTTGTGGCATTGCGGGCTCTGTAGTTCCCATTGAGTTAGTTTCTGTGTTTTGTTTTTTTACGCCCTGTTTTCGTGGCTTGCGAGCGGCGTTAGTATCGCCAGGCGGTTTGTTTTTGGGTTTGGGTCCACGTTTAAGTCCCACTTTACCATTTGGATGCGGAGCTATCATTGGCATAGAGCGCCAATTGTCACCGTGTTTATCTAGACGTCGTTTCAATAAGTCAACATCGTTTGTACGCCGGCGTAGTATTTTCTTTAGACCATTTAGTCTGCAATTGTTTACATTTTGTAATGCGTTCTTAATATGGGGACACTAACAAATTGACTTACCTCATAACGCAGCGTTCATTTTCCATCTGTATTCTTTGGCACTTGTCATAAAGCTTTTCAACAAGCAATTTATACATATGCTCCTTTTTTGAGAGTTGCATTTTTAAAAGACTTTTTATTATTTGCCAAGCTATTGTTTTTTGTTGTTGTGCATCCCATGTATCTATCGATTTTAGCTGCCTTATCGATATGTCTTTTTCGTTGAGTTATGTATATATCGCTCACGCTCTTGTTTTAAAACAGCTGTTTTTGCTGCGAGACATTTATATATCGATGTTAGTATATTTTCGGTAGTTGTACGGCATAGTTTAAATTTCAAGTTCTTTTATTAACATTTCTATCTGAGTATACGGATGAGTTATGTCTTGTATGACTTAACATAATTTACATTGTGAAAAATTACAGTTTTCGCTGAGAAAAGAAATTCATGAGTGCAGCATTAGCTGCTCCAAGGACGTATGTTCGAAAACGCTAATTTGCCAACGCAAATAGGTCCTGGTAGTTGTTGGAAAGTTAGAGAATACCACCTCAGCAGGTCAAAGCTTGTCGTAAGAGGCGACTAACAATGACACTGGTTACTTTCGAGACCAGTAGAGCCACCCTTGGCCTTAAACGGGTTGTGCGTAGGGATTGCGACCCACCATGTAAAACCACAATTCCAATGAGAGAATGTATTTACATCAGGCCGTAACCCAATAACGGGTTGTTATGACCACTTAAGAAGAAGAAGAAGGATTTGTGGATTTGTTCGCTGCCACAAAATAATTTGCACCTCTCTCTCTATCTCTCGCTATTTCAAAATCTCACAAAACTTAAAAATAATAGTATGTAATAGTCGTATGTTTAAGTATACATTGGCGAGAACCATAATAAATAATAACAAGGTAAAACACGTATGCCGACTCTCGCTTCAGTCTGTTGCCTACGACAATGACGAAGGTTGTTTCCACGCAAAATTTAGTCCACCAGCCGGCAGACGACTCTTACCTTGAAATTATTATGCTATGGTCAGAACGATTTCGCGATATATGTAGAAATGTGGCCCCAAAGTATGCAACACATTTTGCTTGCATGTTGTACTAGGCGTAGTGCATTCTGTGAACATATTTACTCATAAAGTTTGGGATTAAGCAAAAACTACAACAATAACTCTTGGCCCCCAACGTTTTAAGCTGACTTAATTCTGAAATATGGCAGAATGCTGCGATCAGGTTTTTGGCTGACAACTTGCCGAAATGCGACAAAAAATGTTTGTAAAACTTATCTCATTGTATAGGGTATTTTCATAAGATGTGGAGAATATAAGTTTTATTCATATATTTTGTCAAATCGATCAAAATTCCTGTATTTTACATGGCGATATTTTACATGGATTTTTTACTGTTTATGATCGTTTACTCTGCTGCAATTCCGCCGTGTTCGTGGGGGCTTTACAATATTTGTTATTCACTGGCTAATCATAGAGAGAGATATCAGAAAAGCTAAATGATTTTCACTTACAAAATATATGGATTCTAAGTTGCAGTCGGCATACTTGGAAGTTGTCGAATTGCCGATATTTCACTACTAATAAGTTTGCTAAGTGCTTCTACAAAATGGATAGAGTGTAGTTTTAGAGGAGAACAGCACCCAAAGCTTGTAGGAAAAGTTCAACATCGAGAACGTTTCCAACTCAGCCATTTTGTTAAAAATTCCCAATCGATTCGAGTTCGCTAAGTAGAAATTAGGAGCTGTGCAGAGATGACGTCACCAAAATTTAGAAGATTTTTAATACACCCCTCCACACCCCTCCCACTAATAGTCACATATTGGCAATGTGACGTCACAAATCGTTCAACCAATTGATAGACACTTGGAATAGAATATCAACTGAATCATTGCAGATAGGATGCATAGAAGCGAAAGCATATTTTGAAGAGTCAAACATTTATGTTTAACATAACCTACCCCCCACGGTTACGGGGACAACAGGGTACCGTGTATCTAACTCAAGGGCACCGTCCCGAATGTCTGCCTCAAATTTTTGTCTTCCGTCGCCTGGCTTGCACAGTTGTATCGAGGGAACTGGAAATGAATATCCCCGTGTGCTGAGCGGGTTAGAAAATACCACCTCAGTAGGTCAAAGCTTGTCGTATGAGGCGACTAACAATGACACTGGGTTCTTTTGAGACCAGTAGAGCCACCCCAGGACTTAAAAGGGTTGTGCGTAGGGTTTGGGACCCACCACGTAAGACCACAATTTCAATTAAAGAATGTATTTAAATCAGGCCGTAGCCGGTAACGGGTTGTTATGGCCAGTTAAGAAGAAGAAGAACTCGAAATGAAAGAGTATGGACTGCATCTGTGGGCGTTGCTTCAAAATGGACCCCGGATGAGACCATGAGGATTTTCAAAGAATCAAAAGCTTGAACAGTTAAAAACTTGGCGGGGGTTACGTTTAAACAACAGATGATTAGCGTTTAAAATAAACAACTTTTTTTTTACTGTTTGTGTGCAAAGAACTATAAATATATTATAAGTATATACATTTACAATTTGCATATGTATATAGTTATTAAAACATAAATAAATAAAATTAATATGCATAACACACAGATAACACAAACTTTTGAACTAAATTATTACTTGGCTTGGAATTATATGGTATGTATAACATTTTTGTTGGTATTACTGGGGGCGGGACTTATTTGAGAATTATAATATGTGTAGCTTTACTGCTTAACTTACTGGCGCCACATGGTTTCTTTTTTAAGTTTTCATTTTTTTTTTTTATTAATATTTATTATGATGGCGTAATATGCCATTGGGGCTGGTCGCAGGTGAGTAATCTGGCACCGGGAAGCCCGCTGTGGCCACAAGTACGGTCTCCTGCAAGGGACCTTGCGATAGACGATTGTTTGCTCGGCTGCCCTGATTCTGCGGCGCTGGATATTGCTGGAAGGAGTCAATGTTACGGAAACGGCGATCCATAAGATTGGCATCCCTAGACATATGTGCGGCACGCACTATGGCCTCCTCATTAACCTCTATGGTTTCCATAGAACGATTGTCGGGCACATAGGCTTCGTTGTTAAAGGCCTGCACCTCCAACACTCTGTATAGGAAAGACATTACTGTTAGAAGAAGTAGGAGTAGCTTTAAACTAAGCCGCGCTTACTTTTCTTCCTCGTAGGCGCGTATGGGCGGTCTGGTGGTCAATACATCGTCCGAACACTTGCGCGGCATAAACAGCGTATCCTGCATGATATGACAAATGAGAGACAGTTAAACTATGACGTTATGGGGAACTATCATTCTTTATTTGTGTATGTTACAACATCGCAGCGCAAATACGACTTATCAACGCGCTCTAAAGCCATTTATCGACACCACGCGCTTATCAGCTACCAGGCATTCGGTACATACATATGTAGAATTTTGTGCCAAGTTTAGGCATGTCGTCGTCATCTTTGTATTTATATTTGTCAAAGAGTAAATTTTACGAAATATTTACGTCGTAAATCACTTAAAAGGCGGCCAAAATTCCATTCATTTCCAGTTGAAGCTGACATCAGCTTTCTATCTATAAGATACTAGCTGAACCCGCGCGCTCCGCCGTGCATTGATAAAGCCGTCAGTAAATTCAATATATAAATGAATTCTTCCCGTTCCCATTCCCCTTCCCGTTCCGCTTCCTTCTCATTCTCTCTCCCTCTCTTCTTCATACTAAGTCAAGCTGCGGATATTGATACCAAAATCTTTATATCCTCTACCTCTACCTACTATATAAGTAGAAACACATTTAGTATGTTTTATATGGAAAATCGTTTTTGTCGATATCTTTGGCGTCATCTATTGGAATTCGTCCAAGCTTTACAAAAATGAAATCGGTCCACGCGTTTTCGAGTCGCTAAACTCGCACATCACTTTTTGAGGCTTCATTTTTATATATATAGAAGAAGATGTATGCGTACCCGTCTACTTACCGAACCATCTTTATCCGTTTGTATGCGTATCGCACACACTACCAAATAGATGAGCAGCTTAAAGTTGATGAGCCACAGCACGAAACCCTTGAAGGATATGACCATCATGGAAATAGCCACCACTGCGCCAGCTAATAACTGTGCCGCATTCGGATCCACATAGCCTATATTTATCGTATTGGCATTAAACTTATATGCCATGTCCGAAAAGCGAGCATAGTCCACGCCAAAGATGACGCCCAGTGCCACATCCATGGCACAAATGGCGAGCATAAAGAAGGCCCAGGTGTAGATCACGCCCAGAGTTTGTTTTATTTTGTCTTTGCGCACATCTGTAAATGGTTCAAAGGTAAAAGCTAATTAGCAATGAATCAAATTAAGCAAATATTGGACATGTGTAAACAAAGATATCGAAACTAATGACAATATCGATTGTGCTTAAAGTCGCGTATACCTAGATATTTACTTTCTTAACATGCTCGAAGGCTCTTAACAAAGACTGCCACATTCTCATGCACTCATTTGATAAGATTTTCTTAAAATACGTATACCGTTTCAAAATCAACAAAAACTGCGGTTTCAACAGGCGAGTATACTTTGCACTGTCGACAATTCCCATAGATGTTATCCGATTTTGACGCGCCCTGAAAAGGTCATAGAAGATCGATAGGCAGTCCTCAACTTTCCCGGTGTTGGCCAGTGTTTTTGACGGCAATTTGCTTGCACGCAGAAAAAGCGTCTCTGCAAGCTTTGAGCTCCAATTGTGTGCACAATGAGTGGGAACAACAGGAAAGGGTTTTAACCATATATCTTTAAACCATTAATATCAGAACACAATAGAATAAGTACATACTCGGTACCATTGTTTGAACTTCGAAATGAGTCAAATCGGCTTAATTGATTGCACAAACTAGATAGCAAAAATTCCAACTTGGCCGACTTTTAGACTCAGTTATCTATGAATCACTACAGATTGTTAGGTGCTACTGCGACATTCTTCTAAATATGATTATTATGGTATACTTACATGTCAGAAGCACAACAGATACGATGAGCCAACATACTGAAACGCCCAGATAAACACAGTCCCAAATCAATATCTGGTCAGGATCGAGAACTGTATGAACAGTTTGCAGAATAGTTCCATTATATTGCTGATACTCGCTGGTTGACATTCTGCAATTGCCATGGAAGTAGAGGTCAAAGAAGACGGTCTTAATCAGCGAGCCATAAGATAGAAAGTCTGTCACGTATATCTGGCAGTTATAGGCCACAATGCCGGTTATGGTAAGGCCTATCCATATAATGGATTGCAACTGTAGACATAAGAAATAACAATAATAACAGCTATAGTAATGATGTACGGTAATCAATGTTTGTTTGTATACAACACATGTCATTCAGCTTTATCTCTTTTACGTATATTCAATACTTTATATGTTTATGCACTTGATGTTGGGAATAGTATTGAAAGCTTGTCAAAAGGTTTTGAAAGCTTAAAGAAGTCATAGTGTACCCAATGTAGTATCTTATACCCACAGCATTTCCTATAATATAGAAACTATAAACTCTAATCTGACTAAGAAATGGTTTTAAAAACTATTAAGTTTGGGCTATAACTCTTGTAGACTGTGATAACAAGTTAAGAACTTCGAGCTCGAAATGCCCCTATAAAACCTCTTCTATCAAACTAATAGTTTCATATGAAAAACTTCGACTTTTATGCTGAATATTTATTGGAATCCAGAATTACATCTATTGTATAAATAGGGTAAGGAAAAATGTGTGGACCCCCTTTTCACCAACTTTATGAAAACAAATATGGGTGAAACTTATATCATTTTTTAGGAAATTAACACAAGAAGTGCAGAATATAAGTTTTATTTATATAATTTGCCAAATTATAGTTAAAAGTTAATAAAAACAAAGTTATGTAGAGATGTCTTTACATGCATTGGTAACTGTGCACGAGCGTTTTCTCTGTTACCTATTGACATTGATGACATTGTTTGACATGACTCTCGCAAAAGCAGTGAGCGACGGCCTAAGCTTGCACTTCGGCTGTGTCTGTGTAAATAGCCGACAAGTGTTCGGTCCGTGCGGGATATGGAAGTACATGATTGTTTTATATGTATTTGTGACTCACAGCTAAGTCTCATATACATGATGGAATAAAACCAAGGTGTGCTCACTCATCTTTTTTCAATTACCAAAATCTGAGTGAACGAAAGCTCAGCTTTGTGTAAAAACTGACAAGGCATTTGTAACAACAACAAGAATTGGGTGGACCTCTATCAGACGTAGACTAAATTGGTAACTATTTAAAGAGGCACCGACTTTGAGTGAGCACACCTTGGTTTCATTCCATCATGCTCAAATATATCATGCGACGTTAAAGAATGTGAAAATAAAACATAAGATGCATTTTTTTTTCTAAAGTCGTCAAGTAAAAGATTTTACGAAAGATTTCCAAAGGCATTATATAATAGATGTTTCTGACACATCGACGAAATGTTGTTGGGCTGAATATAAAACGGAATGATGTTCGGTAGAAATTTGCTTGAAAGAGATTTCTTGCACACGAAACCTTGTCGATTTGCTTGAGTTATCTTAACTTTAGCTATTGGGAAAGAGCATGCGATGGTCGTCAATGTCTTTTATGTGCACATACTGCTATAGGCGTGAATCAACCCTTTTTCGGCCTTCACTTGACGCATTGACACTGACAATGGACTGCGAAGCGCGTAAAAACTGATTGATTAAATGCAGCTGATCAAATTGCCAATGATAATTGTCTAAGTATAAACAAGTTCGAAAGCTTTTTTCAATTAGTACTCCAGGTTTATATAGACCCATATTGGGTACTCCAACGTATCACAATCACATCGGCAAGTACAGATGTCTTTGTTATCGTAATTATCAATGAGGTCGGAACACTGTTGCAACAACTTGTCAGCATGTTCTACTTTTGGTACTATTCCAGTTTTCTTTTTTTTGTGCAAGTTAAAGCTTGTCTGACACTTTTACAGTTACATACCACACCAAGCCAACCGGCAATAAGTACTGCTATTTTCAGGGCTTGAAAGTTTTTAATTGTCGTTGCTGATCCATACATTTTGCAATTTTGATCTTCTATTAGTAGAATTAAACAAAACACACCCCGTTAAAACGGTTCACGTGCGCGCGCGCTTTCCGCTTGAGTGGTTACCGTTGAGTTAACCGTTAGACTGTGCGGAATGGTCGAGCACCGTTGGAAAACTAAATGCAACGGACACTGACTCGTCGTAGCTGTTAACGTAACAAGCGCGCAATTAATTTTACGGTTTTTGTTTTTGTTTTTTCTTTTTCTAATTTGTTTTCGCAATTTCAATTCGTTTGCCTATTCTTCGATAACTCGCGCGATAATAGAACACTTTCAATATAACCTGGAAACAACAACAACTATAAGAAATAACCTAAGCAGAAATAACTAAATATGTTTTTCAATTTGTTCGCCGTTATGTGCTCGCTTTTCGTTTCGTTTGCGTACTGAAGCACTACCGTAAAAAAAATGTCTTATTGGCCAAGCTCGTCGGTACCAAATAACAGCTAGTATAACTGTTGTTGCATATAGACGTATTATTTATCGGCGCACTGATAACAGTGACTACGACCAATACACACGGAGCCGGATTGAAGCTTGGGCTGACGCTGGTACGGAATGGGGCCGCCGCATGACGATCACATCAGAAACATTTGCGATGTAAGAAAAATAAAATATGCTCGCTTGGATAATCCTATTCGAATGGCAAATCTCTACGCAGTGCAACGATGCATCGACCATCGCGATAGTCTAGGTTCGATGCTTGATCACAGTAGCATTGAAGCGAACCCTGGAGATTCTAGGAAACGCAACGGATGGCTGCAAAGAGCCTGAAAGTAATAGAGTGGAATCCTGGACCGTTCAAAAATCTCTCCTTCGTGAGCAAAATTGAGAAAGAGAAAGAGTAAAAAAAACCCACTTGTATGCACTGTGCCAAGGATTCAACTCTATTAAATTTCATGCTCTTTGAGATGGCTGATTGAGAATGTGGTGCGGGCAGCATGCTGAAAAAGCGCCTTCGAGTGCTATGTGAAATCACGGGCTCCAATGGCAACCGAGTAAGGCGAGATGGCAAGAGAGGACACATAGGTAAGTAGAAAGTACGGACAATTTTCCATTTGATCCAATTACTGACGGAACATGATTGCATGAAGTTATAATTGGTTAGGTTCAACCATCTCCTCAGTGAGCATTAAGTATAAAACAAATAAATGAGTGTGAAACTGGCTACAAATTTTGGTCGCGTCGTGTGCTAGTATTAGGTAACAAGCTGATAGAGTTTAACGAGGATTATTGAGGTCTTTTTCAAATGTCGAAAGGATGAATGGCGGCAACTTGTAAAGCTTGAAGACTCTTGCACCTCATTGGGAAAAGGTTGCACGCACAGCCAGGGAGTTTACCGTTCAGTTGGTCGAAATCAATGTTACCACAACGCCCTAATTGACCTTCGATCGAGCAGAATACTCAAACTCTCGTCTTTCTGCAATGGAAAATTAAGGATGGTGAGGCAAATAAGGAATTCCCTGAAGAATGTTTGAAAATTAACGCAATAAAAAGTTCAGGAAAAGTTGGATAGTCTACCCCTAAATCAAGAAGACAAATCGCTTAAAACTTAAATAGAGTAGGTGAAGGAATCTTCTTCTTCTTAACTGGCCATAACAACACGCTATCGAGTTACGGCCTGATGTAAAACCATTCTTTCATTGGAATTGTGGTTTTACGTGGTTACCCTACGCGCAAGCCTTATAAGGCTTACTGGTTTCGAAAGAACCCAGTCGCCTCATACGTCAAGGTCTGACCTGCTGAGATGGTATTCTCTAACTCGCTCACCACACGGGGGGAATGCGCATGGTCAAATGGATTGATAAATGGTAACAATTTCGTTCTATTCTGTAGTTATACTATTTTGGGTATTATTATAAAAAACAACATTTAAAACTATATCTGTTTTAAAAATGAACTTATTGTGAGCATAAATGTAGAATGTAAAATAAAATAATGGTAAAAAACCTTTCTTTTCAAATCAAAAAATTAATTTTCAACTGAAACTAAGTTTGCTTTAAGTAATTATTTTTAATGTATAGTATTTTACAGAAGATTAATAGGAGATTAATGACAAAGGTACTTGGAGGCAACACATGGCACCCAGCCCTTGGGCCCTCACACATTATTTAAAGCGGCACTGCGTACACATATTGGCAAAGTAAAAGCAATCGCAACTCAGTCGCTTCCATTGGCAGTGATCGCTTCGCATTTTGGACATGCCAAATAAAACGCAGTCCACAAATCTAATAGAGGAAACCGAAATATTAAAATAGTGCTTTGGGAATCTTATCGTTGGCATACTATTAATGTTAGTCCCATTAGTAATGTATTATTATTTCTTATCACAAGTTAAATGCTTGTATTTTTATCGGCATGCGGGTTACCTCATCGTTCAGGAGTTTGGCAGGCAGAGTTCACGATTAACAAAAAAAAAAAAAATTGTCAGTAGCTGGCAATTATGAGAATTGAAATTTCGCGCTTCAATGCTGTTTGGGGAAGCAAATGAGACATTTTACAGCGCCATCTAGGGAAAATTTGTGTGATATAAAATGGCGGCACTAATTGCATTTATGTTATTAGAGCAATATGCTAGCGTGTAAATAAGCAAATAAACTCATTAAATTGAATCAAAATGTTATGGTAACATTAGCAGTTATTATAAAATCCATTTTTGTCTATGGCCAAAAAACAACATTAGAGTAATTCCTTTCATGCTCTTTGGAAGCTGCGAAAATTCAAAATTTGCACTAATGCCATCTAGCGGCTTAATATTCAAATTGATTTCATTTATTTATATTCAATTTGAATTTAGTTTAAAACGTTTAACTAACACATAATTTATATGAAAAGTTGTATACATTAACCATAGAACACATTAATGGGTATGATTATAAGTTTAAGCATTTAAAATTGGACAACGAAACTAACAAGCTGAACTGCTGCACTATTTCTACATGCTTTAGTTTTTATGATTAAGTATGAAAATTAAATTAAACGTGTAAACCAAGCTAAGTGGAGCTGCTTTGTCAAGTAACCAAGTTTACTTATCATTTGCAAACAGTGATCATTTTAATTAACAATTAATAACATGCAATGGCCTGCTGTACATATGTATTCATATACAAACGTCTGAGCGTGTACACTTACCCAGATATGGTCGCCATTTCCGTGACGTGGGAACGAGTCAACATGTTTAACTACCCAATAATCAAACATAGCGTGTATACGTTGGAGCGAGACAACTATATAAGCTTAGAGCAGCACAGGGCTAGACCAATTCATTTAACCCTAAAAAAGACAGCCGTGCATTCGGTACAGTCGAAGTGACGCCGCGGCCACAGAACGTAAATTTTTTATCACAACTTTTTGTTGTTCTTACAATAAATTAAATACCAAACTATATAAGTTTCAAAACAACAAAAAACAAGCTTTGCCTTACTGTAACGCAAGAAAGCCTCAATCATTGCTCGTGCAACACATGCAAACATACAGTTGTGAAAAAGAAGATAAAAAATCTAAACGCATTGCCCGCTCCTCTCGTAATCGCCGCTGCGGTCGCGCGTGTTGCAGCAGCAGCATTTGTTTAAAGCGATACGAAAAGCAGTGAAAAATACAAAATCAGTACAGAATCAGCATTGAGCCCGCAAATAGCCACAGCCAAACATAAATTCACACACAATGAACACGCAACTTACTACGACAACGAGCCGCAATTTCAAAAACTTGTTAAATAGCGGCGCCGTCACCGTGACCGGACCGGGTCAGTCGCGCGTCTTAAAAACCACCAGAGTGGTCGTGCCAAATTCCAGTAATAGTCCCAATGTAGGCGCAGCAGGCGGTCAAGGTTGCGAGCTGGAGTCGGGTGCCAACGGCATACAATGTTATATTTGCGATGAGCTGTTGGCCGCCAGTCAAGCACAAAATCAACTCACCGATATGACTACCACTCATACATCGACCAAATTTCCCAACAAACTGGCCCAATTGGTGGGCGAAGGCTTTATGGTGATTGTTAGCAATGAAGATTTTGTTTGCTCGCGTTGCACCAATCTGGTCAACTATTTTGATCGCCTCGAAAACGATGTGGAGCGTGTAAAGGCAAATTTGCTAAATCTGCTTAACAAGAAGTATGGCATTAATGAAGACAGCGGTGGCGCTGCCGATGCCAGTCCACCCGTAAAAATGCAGAAACTGGCCAGTGGAGCCGCCAATCGCTCGCTTGAAGACAACGCAGGCGGTGAGTTGATACGCACTCGTAAAATGGTGCAGCAGTCGCCACCAGGTGAGTGTACATTCGGAGCTAAATGCTGAGCCCCCACTAAATTATATTAATTTTAATTCCACACAGTCAGCGCCGTGCATCAGCTTAAAATAGCAACGCCCGCCGCACAGAGCACCGCTGGCACACAAACCGTACATCGGAAGGCCACCAAGATTTACAAGTGCACCTCTTGCGAATACAAGACCTCGGACATGCGTCTTTTCAACACGCATTTTGAAACCTGCAAGCAGCAGACCTTCCAGTGCAAAACGTGCCGAAAGATATTCCCGCACTTTGGTGCCATGAAACAGCATATGGTGCGTGATCACAACACCGCCATGGACAACACCTGCGCCATGTGCCACATAAACTTTGTCAACGAGATCTCGTTGCGCAAACACATGGAGTCCAATCATGCTACTAATGTGCTGGTTACCAGCACAACTACCATACCGGCGGCAGCAGCACCCGCCGCAGCAGCAGCCGACGTCGCCAGCTCACTGTACACGTGTAATCATTGCCATTTTAAGTCCACGGACAAGGGCATTTTTGATGAACACATGCGTAAGCATGTAACTGGCAAACCAAAGCCTTTCAAGTGTCGCCTCTGCTCGCAGCGTTTTGAGACACGAGAGGCAGCCACCGTGCATGCCAAGCAGCATCAGACAAACTACTTCAAGTGCGGCACATGCTCCATGACTTTCCCCAAGCGTGAGTTGCTGGTCAAACACTTTGAGGTGCATCAAACGCAAGGCGGCACCGCTATTACGCCGGGCGCTCAAAGTAAGCTGCAAGCTACTAGCGCCACACAAAATCTAAACACACAGAAGCTGCTGCAGGAAACCATTGATGAGGCATTAAGCGATTCGGTGCCACAAGCTGGAGCTACTGCAGCAGCTGTAGTTGCAGCTACCGCTGAGGCTGCTGAGAACAATATACGTTTCTTTTCGTGCAGCATCTGCTCACTAACATTTATACAGGAGACCTACTACAATCACCACATGGAGACACATCGTCGCGATAAAAAGAGCAGCGCTGCAGGAGGCAATACAGCAGCTCTTAATTCAGCTGCAACTGCCTTGCTTAGCGATGATACAGGCGATGGCGCAGGTGGCAAGGGAGCGGATGATGAGGGCTCACAAAGCGCTGAGGCTGACATTGAGAGTCTCTTTGAGAAGCTGCACTCCGAAAAGAATGACAGCGGCGAGGTAAACACCAAGACCACAAACAGTAGCCGTGGTAACACAGCTGGCGGTGAAATGGTCATTACTTCACAGCAAGGTAGCGGTGGCATTACATTCAATATAACCATACCGCAGCCGGATTCATCGGGTGAGCAGGCCGAAAAGGAATCGCCCACAGCCACGGCACCTGTATCTGTAAGCATTGATATGCCTGTGCTGGATCAGGGTGAAGATGAATCACAGTCTCAGACCAGTAACGAGGGAAAGTCTAACGCCGAGGGCACTGAGGCAACTGATACTATCGATGAGAGCAAATCCGCTGCACCCCCAGTTTCCATGCCCAGTTTAGATGATGATAATGAAGCAGCTGCAGCTGCTGCCTCTGAGGCCGAAACTAAGGAGGCCGCTAAAGAAAATGAAAAGACAGATGACAAAGCCGCCGATGAGCAGCCCAGCGAAGGCCAAGAAGAGGCCACAACAAACGCTGCAGGCGAGTCCGCCGAGGAGGGCAGTGTCGAGAAACGCGATGCCACAGACACACCCACAACAGAACCCGATGCAGCAACTGCTGAGGGTGGCGATTCTGCTGATGGCACTGCAGCTGACAATTCAGCCACCGAGGGTGAGGCTGGTGCAGAGCATTCTAGCGGTGACCAACACGTAGCCATGGAACTTGACGAGGCCATGCAGGCACAGGTCGATGGAGGACAAATCAAATTTATTGTCAATGAGAATGGGCACTTATTGCAGCTGGACAACCATATACTGACCGATGCCGATGGCAATCAAATCATAGTCCAAGATCCCGAACAAATACAACAATTGCTGCAAAGTGTTGGCGTATTACAGTCGGGTGAGGGCCTCGAAGGCGAAACGCTACAAATGATGACCGATGGCAGTGGCCAAATGGTGCTCGTACATGGCGACAACAATGAGCAGCAGCTGATCGATGCGTCGCTCTTGAATTCTGAGGGTCAATTAATCATACAAGAGGGCCAGGATGGTGAGGAGGGACCGCACGTCATCAGCGAGGATGGCACACGTATACCCGTCTCGGTTTCCTACACCGAAGATGGTCAGCCTATTGTTCAGGTGCAACAGCAACATCTGGAGGCAGCCGCATCAGCTAGTGCCGAGGAAAAGGAAGCAGCTGCCGCGGAGGAAGAAGCGCAAGCAGATGAGGCAGCAGGCGCCGCAACTGTGGTCACTAGCACAGCCAGTAGTAGTGGCGCAACAAGTGGCAGTTTCTTTGCGCTAGAAGAATTTACGGAAGCAAAAACTGACTAGGAGTGGCTCTAGGAGCACGACAGTGAGCAACAACACAAGATACTAGCGTACGATGAGAAGTGGTAAGTTGTAATGTTTCTGCTACAAAGGTTTGGCAGACTCCATTGGCTCTTTTTTTCCAATTCCAAGTCATTCTGAAAGCAGCTTGGCGAATTTTAAGTTGCCAATGATTTACAGTTCATGCAGCTTTTATAGTCAGAAGGAAGCCTTCTTTGCCAAAGAGTACTAAAGTTATAGGCATAAAATTAATAATAACCAACCAATAGGAATGTACTTACAGCCATATCGAACTTATGAAAAGCGACCTAAAAGTAGACACTTCCGTTCCCATTTTAACGAATGCTGGATTTAGTGTTTATGGGGATAAAAGGGCAGAGGGATTAAACTTGAACTTGATATCATCTAACTAACCTTTTTTTGTGCTCTTTCTTACAGGTTTTAACCCCGATGCAAACGCTGAGCGCTCTTCTACAATTATTATGCATATTTATATACTCTTCGTCAGCTCAATAGCACAGCTACATACTTTTATTTTTACAAGCCCATTCTAAAGTAATACAGATAACAGACTGAAATACAATTTGTTTAGACAATTGAGAAGGAAGTGTATGTATAACGCTCGATTTTAATGTTTTCATTAAAGTAAACGATTTTGCTGTTGGTCGACAAAGTGATTGTAATTTTCAATTCCCTTTCGTTGCGTTAGAAATTAGAGTATTTATTAAACAAAATCTATTTCGTTCAGTTAACTCTATTAGTTTCTTAACTAAGGGCTTTTAAAAATCCAAAATTTAGTTGTGCTATTCGAGTGACTCTGAGTGTGAAGTGTATCTCAACTCTTGCTGTTAGACAACTTATCGAAAATTTGTTTTTGGCGTTAGTTGTTTTTAATTAGGTGCAACTAAAGCCTTTAACATTACACACCCACACACACACACACACACAATTATACATATATTTATAGAACTAGCATATGTATTTACACTCCAATACAAAAAAACACTTTTCTTTCCTTTTTCAAACACTTCGGCAAACATTTCAAATCATTTAATGTACTTGTTGCTGCCCGGCGCCAGGAGGTTTTTAATCAAGCATAATTTAAATTGTGGTGTCCCAAGTTTTAAGAGGCAGCTGGCCAGCCGAATGTGTAATGGTGTACCAATAGATGAGTTAGCGATCATGCTCCGTTTGGTTGGAGGAGGTGTAGGTTTAGTTTAGCATAGACAAAAAAAAAAAAAAACAAGTAAATATACAAAGCATAAAAAAAGTACGTGCATTAAATTGTAAAAACCAAAATCAATACATTGCAATAATATATTGATGATATAATTTGATTGATTATTAAATAAAATATACAACACAACACTAAATTGAATTTATTAACAAAATTATATTTTTTTGCATACGTTTGCACACTCGCTCACACACACACACACACACAAACACAGAAAACAAACCAAGAGTTTAACTTTATTCAAATATTGTTTTAAAACCATAATAAATGTATAAAAAAATTCTATGTATTTGAGAAAAAGCTAAGCAAAAACTCAATTTAAGAACTAATATTTACACATGCATGCATATATGTTTATATATAGTATATATATACACATATGTATATCAAGAAACTTGAAATATATGTTTAATGTATGAAAAAAGCAAATTAATGTGCAACAAAAAAGTGATTTCAAAGCGTTTATGGGTTGTGTTTGTTGTGTGTAATTATAATAATTATATTGCATAAGTACTTGCTGACCTGTCCTCCTTAATCAGAAACACTCATCGGGATTCGGTAACTACGGCAGGTAAACGATACCCATTTGCGGCAAACATTTAAGGCGCGAGCATTGTACAGAGTGACCTTGAAGTAATGGAAATGTAATGAGGTTTTTTAACCCATATTATTTTCAGATTTTATGCTTATAACGAAAGTCACACGTTGAAGTAGGCATAAGAAATAGTAATTTTCATTTCAAACAGCTGCATCTGTTGCATGTAGATTGACTTAATGTATAGTTAGAAACAACGCCACTTGCCGAAGATGATCCGGAATTCTGCGGATACGCTGCCCACAACATTCAAGTCTGAAGCCAAATGAAAAACTTTGTTAGAGTTTAGGTTCGACGAAGCATGTGTAGGACGACTTATCTATACGTAAAATTTGTAACTCTGTGAAATATGTTGCTGGACTACAACTTGAGATATCGCCTTTAGAAGTAGAATTTGGTAAATTTAATAAAATTAAACGAAACTTCACCAAGTAGCTCCAAATAAGATCGACCCAAAGGGAGACCGCAAATTTGAACTGGCATCTCATCAATATTTAAAGCACTCGTGACATACCAATTATTCTAACAAGCAATTCCCCATATAGACATATCGCTAGACTACGGAGATCCTCTCTGTTTTATAAGAGTGTCCAGTTGGTTGCATACGCAGATGATATCGATATCATTGGCCTCCAGTTACTGGAGCCTTTGCGGCTATTGCAAGAGAATTTAAGATGGTGGGTTTGGTTGTTAATGAAAGCAAGACAAAGTATATGTTTTCTTCGAGTAGAGAGACACAGCGGCTGGATTCTCTGATTGATGTTGAAAACCATACTTTTGATGTTGTCAAGTATTTCGTTAACCTTGGTACCACCGCCACGATGATAAACGTTGTCAGCATAGAGATCAAACGGAGAATCACTCTTTCCAATAGATGTTACTTTGGCCTCAGCAGGCAAAAGAGTAGTAAAGACCACTCCCGCCAGACGAAACTAACACTCTACAAGACGCTCATCCATCCCGTTTTGCTTTCTGGCACTGAAGCATGTGTGATGAAAATGCCCTTAAAGTGTTTTAGCGGAAAGTACTCCGTAAGATGTTTGGATGGATACGATGGAACGACGAACTCTATGAGCTCTACGACGTCATTGACATAATCAAGCGAATTAAGATAAAGCGGCTCCGCTGACTAGGTCATGTTGCGCGTATGGATGAAAAAGGTCTTCAATGCGTGTGTCGAAGCTAGGCGACGAAAGGACAGACCATGCCTTCGCTGGAAGGAACAGTTAGTGAGCACACTAGCTACCTTTGGTATCATCGATTGGAGAAGGCGCGTGCAAAACAGAGACGCCTGGAGGAGCGCTTTACATCAGGCCGTAACCCGCAAGTTATAAATAAGATATTCAGCAGTTGTTCGGTTTACATTTTATGACAATTTTTGGGGATTGTAACAGATATGTCACGCGGGGGTTCAAAGGGTTAAGTTTGGCTAAATAACTTCCAATAACAATTAAATTCGCATTCTGTTAAAAGAAAGCATAACATTCTGTTAAAAAAAAATGTTGATGTTAGAAAACAGCTGATTCTTTTATTAACTGGCTGCAATTGCTTATTGCGCCGATCTATCAACAAAATGTTGCGTATTTCTCGTATCGGCATAAATGTGCGATTATATTGTTTGAAACCTGCAAAAAAAGATCCTAAGAAATATACAGATACAATTAATTTGCCAAAAACGAGATTTCCAAATCGCCTAACAACGAACAAACGCGAGGAAGTGGAAAATAAAATTTTAAATGTGAGCTTATTAAATGCAAATACCAAGAAAACAATAAATTGAGCGTTTTTTTTTTTTGTTAGCAAACATTTGCCGCAGCTTATCAATGCCAGGAACAGCACAAGGACACGCCCACTTTTGTGCTACACGATGGACCGCCTTACGCCAATGGCGAGCTGCATATGGGCCATGCCGTGAATAAGATACTCAAGGATATAACATTACGTCAGCGTGTGGCACATAACCAAAGAATAAACTACATTCCAGGCTGGGATTGCCATGGCCTGCCTATTGAGTTGAAAGCAATGGGTTCGGTGGATGCAGCAAAGAATCCATTGGATATACGCAATAAATGTATAAATATGAGAGTAAAATTAGAGCTATTACTAAATGGTTGCCTTTACAGCACGCTCATTTGCTTTGTCGGCCATTGATTCACAAAAGGACGAGTTTCGCAGCTGGGGTGTCTTGGCAGATTGGCAGCGGGATCAAATATACATGACTTTTCAGCCGGACTTTATAGACAAACAATTACATATGTTTTACAATCTGTATGAGCGTGGTCTTGTCTATCGCGATTTGAAGCCGGTTTACTGGTCGCCCTCTTCTAGGTGAGTTGCCTTGCTTAACCTCTGTCATAAGGACTATAAAGGCCTCTTACAGAACTGCCTTGGCGGAAGCTGAGCTGGAGTATGACGCTAATTTCATTAGTCCCTCTGTATATATTCGTTTTGCCATAAATGGTGTGCCAGAGGGCTGCACTTTGGAAACTGCTAGTCAAATTTATGCGCTCGTTTGGACCACAACTCCCTGGACACTGCCCAGCAATCAGGCAATTTGTTACAACGCAGCGCTGGAGTATGCATTAGTAAGATTGCCAGAACGTGGCAACGACGAGTTGTATCTATTGGCTACAAATCTTATAAAAGATTTTGAAGCCGCTACACAGCTAAGCTGTGAAGTTGTGCAGCGGTTAAGAGGTGGCGCTTTAAGTAACTGCACCTATAGACATCCCATTCTGCAGCAGGAGCAAGCGCTGCCCTTCTTTGCAGCCAGCCATGTGCAGGATACAAAGGGCACGGGTTTGGTGCATACAGCGCCTGCCCACGGACCGGACGATTTCCTAGTTAGCTTGCAACAACAACTGCCAGTAAAAAACTATGTAGATGATGCGGGCGTTTACACGCAGCAGGCGCCTACATTTTTACGAGGTCAATCTGTGCTAGAGCAGGGCGATAAACTAGTGCTGCAACACATTGCTCAAGATGTAGTGCATGCCTCTACGCTGGAGCATGCTTATCCTATAGATTGGCGCACGAAAAAACCTGTGATAATACGTGCCAGCGATCAGTGGTTTATAAATACGGAAAAGCTTAAGGTTCGTGCTGCAGAGGCTTTGGAGCAGGTGGAAATCTATCCACGCGTTAATGCTGAGTCCAACAAAAAGGCGATGTTAACACAACTACACAAGCGTCCCTATTGGTGTATATCGCGACAACGTGCTTGGGGTGTGCCCATACCTGTGCTTTACAAAAAAGACAGTGGCAAAGTTGTGCTCAATGCTTCGATGATCCAACATTTCTGTCATTTGTTGCACAGCGAGGGATCCATTGATTTCTGGTGGTCGAGAACAGTAGAAGAACTAATACCTGAACCGATTCTCGCACAACTTGAGTGCAAAGCAGCGGACCTGGTGAAAGGCAGTGATATCTTCGATATTTGGTTCGATTCAGGCAGCACTTGGGCTGCTGTGCTTAACGATCAGAAAGTAGCCGATCTGTGTCTGGAGGGCTATGATCAATTCACTGGCTGGTTTCAGTCTTCGTTGCTTACCAGCATAGCAGCGCGCGACTGTGCGCCTTACAAGTTAGTTACATAAATTGATGGCCCCATTGTATTGATTTTAATCTTTAAACTTGCAGAGCTCTCTTTGTGCATGGCTTCACTGTAGATGAAAAAGGTCATAAAATGTCCAAATCTCTGGGCAATGTCATTTCACCCAAACAAATAGTCAAGAAATATGGTACGGATGTCTTAAGATTGTGGGTGGCCTCACATGGAACACAGCACATGTCCATTACCGTCAGTGAAAAGCTGCTGGAACAGGAAGCGGAAAATCTGAGCAAAATGCGTGGTACCTTACGGTATTTAAATGGAGTTCTAGGAACAGAAAAGGAGCTGCCCTCAACATTAACGCAGACTTCATATTTAAACAAGTATCTCTTAAGTAACTTGTTGGATTTTGAAACGGAGGTGAGTGTGAGTTTTTAAAATCACCCTGAAAAGATTCACAATTCTTTTGTTGTTTAGATTGAAAAGCAGTACAATGTCTACGAATATAATCGAGTGGTGGCCACCATACAAAATTTCGTTGCAAACCAAATATCAGCCATATATGTGCATCTGATCAAGGATCGGTTGTACTGCGGGGATTCAACAGAACTGCAGGACATACACTATACTTTAAGTCATTGTTATAGGCAACTGTGCAAGGCTCTATGGCCTATAGCACCCTACCTAGTCGAAGAGAGCTGGAGCTACTATCATAAATCTGGTCGACCATTTCATGAGCAACACGTTCAGGCCAAATCAGACTGGTTAGATATAAAAGCCAACAATGTGGTAAATGCAGCCTTGGACATTAAGCGCATTATTAATCAGCAAGCTGAAAATGTTAACAGCTGGCAATTGGCCGTCACTATTACATGTAGCAGCTCGGAGCAGCTAGCACATTTAAGTGCACTGCAAAGTGAACTAAATGTGCCAGTCAGTGATTCGGAGTTGTGCGAAATTTGTCAAGTTGCGAGTGTTAACTTACAAGAGGCAACGTCTAGCGATACCTTAGTAAAATTACATACATTGAGCAGCACACTTTGCCCCCGTTGTCGCCGTTTTTGCTTGAATGAAGCGCAGCCGCAGATTTGCAAGCGCTGCTCCAGTATTTTAAGCCAATAAAGTAGTTTGGACTTGTGGTAAATAAAAATGTTATGTATTTAAAAACTTTGTAAGCATTTCATTAGGGTATCGCGCAACTTGAGCCGTAGTGTTGGCTTTCCTCCACAAATAATATGCGTTTCATTGTCCTCAAATTTGATGGTAGTGTCTTCATTAACCAATTGCAGTGTGAGGTTACCGCCAGTGCGATCCATTTTAATATTTGTAAAGCCGTCCTGTGCCAATCGTTTGGTCAGAGCGTCGACGTCAATACTACCATACTCGTACTTGACATTCTTAAGCACGTCTTCTTTAGAGGGAACAGTTCCAATTTTTGATGCACCATTGCTGCTGCTGGGCTCATCGTTTACAGCATCTCCGCAGGGCTTAATGCAGTGTACCTTGTCTTTAACCTGTAACACGCCCGTCAGTGTGGAAAAGGTAACACCAGTTGCCACCTCGCGCGGAGCAATCTTTTGTGCCAGTTCGGAGGTTATATAAATTCGATCCAATTTTCGCTTTAAAGGCAAGCGTATGATTTCACCACACTTAAATGTGATAATTTTTTTGTCTGGCTGCTCGATAAACAGATTAGGCGCTGATGGATGTGGCTTGGTGTAGGCTTCAGGTATGACCAGCACATTGGGCTTTAATTCTTTGATTAGCTTATTAGCCTGCTGATAATTGAGCGATGTGTCAATGGGACAATAAAAGGCCTTCATGGCCAAGGGCTGGAACGGTGCTAATACTTGAAGATAGGGAAAATCGGGCTCAGTGAATATAATCGAATTATTGGGATTGTTGCCCCACATTTCAATAAAGTGCACAGCATCGCCAAAGCGCAGGCTGGGATGGCCGCAAAACACCACGCAGGGCTGTGAAGTAATAAAATACATCATAAAATAAGATCGATTATTATAATAGAATTTCACTGCTAACCTGCCGGAAATCTTTGCTGAATCCTTCGGAAAACACATGGTTATAATGCTTAAGCTTAGAGTTTCTCAGATAAAAGGCATGTGGAAATGGATCATCAGGCAAATATACTTTGTTCTGCTTAGCAGAGCTT
Organism: Chymomyza caudatula; assembly: GCA_035041775.1. Taxonomy (NCBI): domain Eukaryota; kingdom Metazoa; phylum Arthropoda; class Insecta; order Diptera; family Drosophilidae; genus Chymomyza; species Chymomyza caudatula. The sequence continues at coordinate 1,773,686 of JAWNKW010000073.1, forward strand.
AGCCACTCGGCCAAGATGTTCGAATAGGCCAGCGAGCTGTCAGCCACAGGCGATATAAAGAACATGGGCACATTGTTTAGACCCGCATTTTCAAGATTTTGTGTGAGACATTCAAACAAATCATAGACTACGCCCGAAGGATAGCAGGGTATTAACGCAGAACCATTATTGCGTATGGTCAGTGCCACGTTCATGCAAAGTTCACCCAATTTGGTGTCTGGATTCACTGTGGGCGCTTGCGTCAGTCCGGTCATTATAAGCACATCAGCGTGTTTCAACGCTGACTGATTGATAGGACGCGGATGTGTGGTTAGTGTGGAAGACCCACTCACATAGCATATCTTTTCATGTGCTGTGCTCAATACCCAATTGCTGGAGCCCAAGCAGTAGCCAGAGCTTACAGGTGTAGCTATAAATGCGCCCAGTATGTCCAGCTTCTCGTCATAGCCCATAATGGTGACTTTAGACAAACTGCCCTGAACATCCTTTAGGCTGAATATGGTACGCCATTTTTTGGCACGAAAGGCATCACACAAGGGACTGGGCAGCAGCTGAAGTTTGTCCTTCCACAAGCGTGCTGTGCTTGCTTTGGGCGACACTTCTATGTAATCAACGAGCTCCTCTAGAAAGAAACGCCCAATTTGCAGTGTTGGTTCCGTTGCATAGACTTTGCCCTTAAAACCCGTATTTTCCGTTATGTACGGCAGTGCCAGCATATTTAGATAGTTTGAGATAAGAATGACATCAACTTCACTAAAGTCTAGCACTTTGTCCATGGGCAGATTGAACTCTGGCACCGAGTCGACAAATACACGACCGCAGCATTCCTTAAGCTCGCCATCCATTTGAGGATCATGATCACGACTAGGTATAAAATTTGGAAGATTTGATAGCTTAAGACTTTGCACAAAAGGCAGAGGCAAAAAGTTAAGCACTGTCTGCTCCGTCAGGCCACAGTCAAGCATGATGCGCAAACCCTTGAACGTAATGATGTAGCATGGCTTAGCCAGGTCACCGCTAAGGCAGTACTATAAATAGTTTTTTTTTTTTTAATTATTATTATTGCATACTTTGTAAGCTGTGATATTATTTACCAATCGCATCTTGAAAAACGTCAAGTCAATTGCTCTTGCAGTGCAATGTTTATGTTTAATACAGTGGTGCCACTTATCAACAGATTCTTTGTATTAGTATGGCCACCTTAACCGTTTGAAAATTTGGCAGTGTGACGGTTTTAATTTGAGGTGGAAACAACTGAGATTGCTGCACATCACCACAGTTTTGTATTTTTATGGTATTATATTTTGATGTGATTTAATTTATCCATCGAATGTATCGCTGATATCTCTAGCAACCCAATGTTTATGTTAAACACAAGGTTGCCACTTGTCATTATTGCCAGCCTATTTTTTTATGTTAGTTGGCAATGCGACGGATTTAATTTGAGGCGGCAGCAGCTGGTTCTTTGCCATAATAATATTTATAAAAATGCCACAGGAAATTCGTGTTTTGCAATGTGTTAAATGTTCCTGGTATCAGGTAATTAACAAACCCGACATAACAAATTATATATGTATACACTAAACAGTTACATTCTAGGCTGACATTGTAAAAAAAGTGAACAAATGGGAGTGTAAAATGTGCTGCTTGAAACAAGCCGTTTTCAAGGAATTCTATCGCGGCACTGGCGCTGAATGTCGTGTTCAAGTACAAAAATTAAATCTGGAACGTGGAAAAAGTGAATCGGTACCGTGTGAGCAAGATGGACTTGAAGACGTGGCGGCGGCATTCAGCGAACCACTGAACGACTCTGGAAAAGCAACAGCCAAGAGTCACAGCAAGTGGTCGGATTTTATAGACGAAAAGGAAAGTTACGTTTCTAAGCAAAACAAATCCATATTAGTAAGTCGAAATGAACGGGAGGCTCTTCCTAAAAAGCGTTCTAGACAAAACGCTGCTGCTGCAAGTGTTGCAGCTAAAAAAACATGCTCAAAGTGGCAACAATTCATGTAAAGCTAAGAAAGTATAAATAAAAAACATAATAAATTATCGTTTATATGTATAATTTATTAAAATTTCTTTGAAACGTGAAGTGGGCGCTATTGGTTATATAGAGAGCCAACGCTTCCACATCTAATGAATACATTTGTATTTTATAAGTTTTTTTTTGTTTTGTTCTAGGAAGATACAATATAAGATTGTTAGATATTGCAAATTTGGGGCTTTATGTTTGCGTTTACTGTCTGTGTATGTTGATCTCGGGCAGCATGTTGGACATGTAAAGTTCTGCCCAAACTATGTTGCGCCGCAATTAGTTTGAATACTTATTAAAAGGAGATAGTGTTAGTTAGTTACGCGCTTAAATACGCATTTTAATTGAGAAAAAGTTTTATGTATTATATTCTTGAGCTAACTTGAAAAGGTGCGTTGCCAAACTAGGCTGCGCCACCCGCAAGGACTTCCTTTTTGGCCACCTTCTCATCCGATCCAGTCTCGTCTACATCGGCAGTCTCAGCATCTCCACCGGGCGCACCACCTGTTTTGCCCGATGACCTGCGTCGTTTGCGATTCAAGCGCCACGGACGCATTGGAAACTTCATGGCTGGTAATTGTTCCATGCCAAGCACTTTGAAGATCTGACGGAAAGCAATATAGCGCAAGAACAATTGTGCCGAAACAGTTAGATCTTCGCGCTCCTGCTTAGAAAGCGATAACAATGCATCAGTTGGATCCTTTTCGCAGGGATCCAGCAAGCCTGGGCCGTTAATGAGAAAGCCCGATGATAGGGCCTCCATTATGCGGCGCATACAGTCTCCCGGAGAGATTGGAAAACCAGCAGAGGATATTACTTTCTCCACAAGCAATTCAAGAGACCATTGCGGCAGTGATTGCCAGGAAGAAACACGCTGGCAAAGATCACGCAATATGCGTATGACCATGACGCAAGATTGCAAGCCAGTTGCGCGTGCCTGGAACCACTTGGCATGGCGCAAATCAGCGAGGGCCTATGGAGCAGTAGAGAGTAGCGTTAGTATGATTCAGTGTTTTGGTCGCACTTTTTTTTTTTTAAAGCTTTTTTCTTACCCTCAAGCAGGGCTCGCGTGGTAGAGCCGCATTATCGCCAGTGGCCTTGGATTCTTCGACCTTATTAGACGGATCATTGGATTCTCTTAATAGCGGCGATGTCAATGTTATTTTCACAGACACCATTTCATCCAGTACTATGACTGAGGCCTCTTCAGCATCAACTTCAACACGATAGTTGATTTGTGTATCACCTGCAATGGAGAGTGCATTAGCATTATTAGAAATGGCAACAGTTTAGATGCTTCTCGCTCTATATGCGACATTCTTTTCCGGCTTAGTAAAGAGACAAACATTGTAGATATATATATATACTATAATTCCAGGTTTCAGCCCACAAAATAATGTACAAAATCTAATGACGGAATATGATATATGCACAATATAAAGCAAAATAATAATAATGTTTGTTTCTTCCTACATTCCACGAAAATATCCACTCGTGTTCCCAGCAAACATTATTACTTTTGGAGTAGTCAATGCTTGTAATACTTTTGCTTTCTTTCGTTCATGTTATAAAACTTCTATGCTCAGTTTGCTGGGAGCTAAGTCTGGTAAACAAAATTGCCTTCCAGCAATTCCATTTACAGCGCGTGGGTTAAGAGCGTTGTTAGTTTCTTGCAAAAAAACATTGACCGAAATTTTTGATTTGTTGGCGGCAGAGCAAAGGGTTTCGTGGAAAAACCATTTAAAGATTTGAAGAACTTTGTATATTCTTGTAGTATTCTATATACACCATTTACCATACGCAACGCAAATTTCGGTCGCAATTTTTTTTCATTTTCTGTACTCATTTTGTACTACAATCAAGTTTGATACACACAAAACGGCTTCTCTTGGCTCAGAACGAAATACAACAACGCATGGATTATGGTTTGCATGGTTTGTGTGTGGACGGCAAATGTTACACAACAACAATTTTGGTTCATATTATAAAGACATACTATAATATATATGCTATGTTTGCTATGTATTGTAGTATATATAGTATAAGCGCGGTGTGTGGATCAATCGCATTGCTTCTTGGCGGCCGTTTTTCGGTTTCAATCAGCTTTGCCAGTAGCTCAAAGGACTTTATTTACACAAAGTTTTTGGACATAGAAGAGTGTTTCTTGTTTTGGTGGGCGCAGTGGCGAAGCTTGCAATTCTTACAGAGCATCAACGAACTTTGTATAAATATACTCCTTTGGCTATACATATGTATATATATATATATTTTTTTTAAAATATTTTTTTTTTTTTGGTTTTTCTGGTTCTTTTTTTTTTGTGTTAAGTTTGTTCTTCACACAACAACTCTTCCTCTTGCGGGGACGGAGCAGTAGCTTGTTACCGTTACGTTACGTTCCGTTGAGCGTTCCACAACCACCACAACAACCACCAGTAGGAGCAGCAGAAGAAGAAGCAGCGCAGTTGGACACAAACGCTCGCTATCGAGTGGGAGAGAGCTACACAGACAGCTAACTGATAGACAAGAGTGAGTGACTGAGCTCAGGCTCTATTCTTATCCTGCAGAAAGAGAAGCTGAAAACGGCAAATACGTTTTTATTTTGACTAATAGGCGTTATCTTTTGTTGATTTTCTGTCGTTGGGCGCGGTTCGAGCGTCTATTCCACCGCAACAAAACAGGGCTCAACAGAGTATGTACAACAAATTCAAATGTGTGTTTTTTTTTTTTGTTAATATTTATACGTTATACTTTTTCCATACAAATTGCCAGGCGCGAGCTTTGTCTATAAATTGATTTTGCCATTGCGCTCCGAAATATTCACACAAATATTGAGTAAATACAGCTCTTTCTGGCCAAAATCACTTATGGCAGAGTGAAATTGGCCAACTCAACTTTGGGCATGTTGCTTTCAGTTTTTATATATTTTGGTTTTACATTTTTCACTCAAGCCATTTCTCTGGAAAAAGTTTGCCCTGCAGGCACATAAACTACTTGTATTGTAAATAGATACCGAAGTATCGACGACATTTAAATTTTTACTTTACAACTTTTTATGGTCTCTTTAAAGTTTGTGTCGAGCATCATGTCTGATACTCTCCAACTTACCTGCCACATCCTTCAATTTATCAGGCAAGAGCGTGGCTACACGCTGCAACAGTGCCACAGTTGGCTTCTCTGCGCACAATACAACCAACTCGACTGCATTGTCACCATGAAGCAACAGCCCCTTGGCCAAGTAGCCGACGCGCATGACGCCCTTCAAAATGCGCACCACATTGCCGCCATTATCGGCATCTTTGTGGAACGAAAAGATCTGATTATCTCTGCCGTCCTTCTCCGACGCTTTGTCAGTTTTATCCTTTTTAGCCGCTGGTCCGTTCTCATTGGGCTGCTCGGCCAATGTATCCGAGACCAGTTTTAGAGCGCGCTCAGTGTGTGACACAATACGTTGTATTGTCTGCAGCTCTTCCTCTTTGGGATATATCTCAGCATGACGAGCAATAGCATGACGATCGTCAGTGCTCTCTGGACGGCGTACATTGCCACCGGGCATCATGCCAAAGTGTGGTGGGGGTCCGGCACCCATGCGTCCAAAACGTTGTGCTCCTAAAATGGAAATTTTATTACCAAAACTATAATATTCAAGTTTTCCTAGAATAATTCTTAAAAAGATGGATCAAACTATTAAACGCGGTTTTACTTAAGGATCGTCTCAAATATGCCAAAAAATGAGCCGCAAGGCATATTTATAAAGGCTATAACCATTATAAAAGTTAGAGGCACCCAATTCTTTGTTTTTATTTTTCGCAAAAGCCATAAGCAATTAATCATTTTTTGAACTTTACCAGAAGAAAGAATCTTTTGGTATTGCAAAATCTTTGTGTTTTTCCGATAAAAATTAAAAAAATCTTCTCTTTGCATAAAACATACCGCCAAAGCTGCGCGACATCCAGTTATTGTAGTCATATTCCTCATTATATTGACGATTGCGTTGCTCATCCCAGTAGTTGCCACCGCCACCACCCTCATGGTCATCATTACGATGCGATTGCAAGAGAGCACGCTGAGCGCGAGCTTCAGCCAAACGACGCTGTCGAGGTGTTGGTTTAAAGTCCACAACCAGATCAGGCTGCACTTTTCGCTTGTATTGCAAGCGATGACGACGACCTTTCATGTGCATTTCTTTGGCATTAGGGTCGTTAAACTTGCAATCGCAGAGCTTGCAATTGAAGCTAAGAATCTTGCCCTCATCATCCTTAACCTCCTCGATGTATTCGCCACCAACTGGCTTTATATTGTCGGTATTCTCTCCGAGAGAATCGTCTAGATTATCATCCATATTTTCAGCAGAGTTTGCGGCGCCCGCACCCGCAGCGGCTGCATCAGTTTCACTTCCATCTGTTTTAACAGCGCCAGTTGCTGCAGCCGCATTGGCACCGGCTGCAGGCACAAAGTTTATCTTGCCCATTTTCTTGGGCTCTTCAGACGGTATGGGCTTGCCTAGCTTCTGATGCAATTTCACCACCTTCTGATGCTTAGCACCACGCACATGAGCAGCATAGGCATCGGTACCAGTGCAAGTAACATCGCAGAGCTCGCAATGATAGTTGTTGCCACGATTCTGTGTGGTTGTTGTGGCACTAGCCTGCATTTTTAGCGATGCCTCGCGCTTCTTGTGTTTCTGCCCTTCCAAATGCTCGCGATAAGTTTGTGGTCCAGCACAAGAGATCTTGCATACCTCACAGTAATGCAACTGTTGTGGCCGTGGTGGCGCCTTTGGACGCAAGCCGCGAAGTGCTGCTGCGCCAGGTATAGTCGGAGCCATTTTGCGTTGATACCAGTTAGCTGAGCCAGCGCCATTTGGTTTTACGCCACCTGGGGGCGCACCATGCTGCTGGGCAACATACATGCTAGCCGCATTATAAATAGTCGGGTCATAGCCGCTATAGTTGTTGGCAGCTGAGGGCCCGCCTGGCGGAGGCGCTGCATTAGGCGGTTTGGGTGTGCCATTGGACTTGTCCAATTTGCCTAGCGACTTTTGTGTGGGATTGGCATTTTTTACTGGCGGAGCCGAATAATGAGTCTTGCTAACTGCAGCTGCTGACGCCGTGTTGTAGCTGGCCGGTGATTGCTGGTAAAAAGTTTTGCTAGCGTCATAGGATTGCATGGCGTTTCTATAATCGCCATAACCACCATAGCCGCCTGTACCAGGACCGGCACCGGCCCCTGCATAGCCACCTTGGCCAGCAGCCACAGCAGCGTTTTGATAGGCCGCAGCATTGGCATAAGTGGCATTGGTCACAGCTGGATAGGCGACCTGCCCCGCGTTGTATTGGTTGCCGCCGTAGTTGAACCCGGCGTAGTTGTTGTTCGCCATCACTTTCAGTAAATCTGCTGCAGGCGAAAACTAATAGCAAATCAATAGAAGCCTTAGTAACTACATTTTGTGTGCTACTTACATTAATTATGCAACCGTATAACAATTATTATTGATAAATACGTATAATTTATGTTCCTTTTTACAAATAATAGCCTGCTTAGCTGCAAAGAAAAATCACTTTTAGTCACGTCATGTCACGGAAGCCCCTACCAAAAATTTTTCTCTATCGATTTTTTTTGCGCACTTTCAAAGACACTTTTCAGATGAAAAAAACACTTCACTAGACCTATATTTGTGCTTTAAGAAGCGTAGCACACTTGTTTCACAAAATACAAATGATTTTTTAATAACAAAGCCCGATTTAATTACCTTGACGAAACTGTGAAAATCTTTGTCTGTCAAACCGGCAGCAATAAAAAAACAGAAGAGCACTGCGCTGCAATGTGACCAGTTTGCAAACTGACGGACGACACATTTCTCTATAATAATTTATACCACAAAAATACTAATTGACAACTTAAAATACTAAAGTAAGCAGTGTGGCAACGCTTAAAATTCGCGCTAAAAAGCCAACTACAACCAAAATGTTTTGTTTGTGAAATTGTGTTATTAATTTATTTTGTGCATTCTGTTTATATGGCGCTTCAGTTGTGGTAGCTAGCCTATTGTTTCTGTATGGACGAGAAACGTTATATAAAGCGCAAGGAGAAGGCGCGAAGCGATGGCAATCGCGAGCAATTGGCGCTTAGTTGCAAGCAGTTGGGGGATCACTTTAATCAGCTAGGAAAATATCAAGAAGCTGTCAAGGAGTACAAACATGAAGCCTCTATATATGCCAACATGGGCAAGGAGCTGGAAACGGCCAAGGCAAAACGTATGGTTGGCGAAATGTTCACGCTGCTGTGTGAGTACGATCAGGCAAAGGATCACATTAACGACTACCTAAGTAAGTTTGGGAATGGCTTGCCGGAAAAGCACCTTACTAATGTTGAGTATTATCTATAGAGATTGCCAAAAGGCTGCAGAACAAAGTGGAACAACAACGCGCCTATGCAACATTGGGACGCGTGCACCTGTTGCATGGTCAAAGTCTAACAGAGACCTCTGCCTCCTCTACCATGGAGCAGCTAAAGCAGGCGGAAATAAGTTTTTTGCGCAGTCTGCTTTTAATTAAAGAGTACGTTCAACTGTTAAAAAATATTTATTGCACAATTTAAACACATTTTAAAACCATTATTAGGCTGACGGGCCAGATTTCGAAATTGGAGCAACTAGACATGCAAGCACGTTGTTACCTAAACATTGGCGTGGTAAAGGAACACATGGGGGCTCTCGAGGCATCCATTGAGTACATAGAGAAAGCCATTAAAATCAGCAGAACCAACGACTTATTCGAGTTGACCCATTTGTGCTATATTTCGATGAGTTTGCTCTTAAGCAAAAAGAACGACGCCACCTCGGCGTTGCGTTACTGCAATTTAGCGCAGCAGGTAGCCAAGCGTTTGCCCAACAAAGTGAAAAAAATTTGCGAAACTTTAATAACCAAGTCAGAGATATTAATCAAAGTGGGAGACTTTGCCAGCGTTAAGCAGATACTGACCAAAGCTTATAAGAAGCACACACCAGATGAGAACGATCGTGCAGCCATAGAGCGCACTCTGCGCATTGTGGTTAAAATTTGCCAGACGCTGGACGAGCTGGTGCTGGCAAGTTCTGTTGACTATGGTAAACTCAAAGACTTGTATGAAAAGTTGGGTGACGGCTGTTGCCACTTGCCAAACTATGAAAAGGCGCTGGAATATTATCAAAAAATGCTTGAGTGTGCACAGCTAAACCAAGAAACCGGCAAAAGTTTGGTGCCTATTTATGTAAGTCTTTATCAGACCTACAAGGACAACAACCAATACGAAAAGGCTTTGGAATATCTCTGGAAAGAGTTTGAGTTGAATCAGGATGTGCCAGCGGAGGCATTCCAAACGCTCTGTGGCATTGCTGAGATCTGTGAGCTGCAGGCTCAGCCTTTCTGGACAATACACGATGTTTATCAGAAAGCATTACGCCAGGCGCTCATTGCAGGAGAGTCAGCAACAAAACTGCAAAAGATTGTTTATATGCGTTTGAAAAGTTTAATAAAAAAGCATAACATGCAACTATTGTTGGAGCATATTGAGGCGGATGCCAAGGCCAAGGGCATAAATCTGACATATGAAGAAGAAGATGACGAGGACAGCGATAGTGAAGCACCTGCCCTTCAGCAAAACACGCCTGATTGGGCCGACGAAGTTTGCTTGGATGCGCTTACCGATTCAGATGCCAGCGACTTGGATGAAACGGAAAAACCTCGTCCGCAGCGTCTTTCACGAGGCAATCGAACGCTGACCATTAAGCGTAATAACAAGGGCGAAACGCAGCTGCATCAGGCTTGCATATCTGGCAATCTGGAGCTGGCGCGCCGACTTATTGAACAGGGTCATACGGTCAATGTGCGGGATCATGCTGGTTGGCTGCCGCTACACGAGGCCTGCAATCATGGCTACCGCGACATTGTGGAGTTGCTCTTGGACAAAGGAGCAGCAGCTGCCATAAACGACAAAGGCGGCACCAGCTGTGATGGCATAACGCCGCTGTACGATGCCTGTGCGAATGGATTCTTTGACGTGGCTGAGCTGTTGTTAGAGCGTGGTGCCGATGCTACTGTTAAGAACGATTATGGGGAGACGTGTATAGCCGCCCTAGACAAATGGCGTCGGACGGCGCAGCTCATAGACGGAGAGCAAGCGCAGTATGCGCAGTTGCGCGAATCCTTGCTTAAGACTCTTTCGAAGATTGGCATTTGCAACGAACGGAATGCGCGACCCTTAACAAACGCCAATGTACAGAAAGAGTCTATACGCAGCAGCAAATCTGACAATGACGACGACGACGACAACATATTAGCTTCTAGGCGTAATCGATCGCACAATCGTTCGTCAGGTGGGGAAAGCAAGAAAATCAGTCCGCGGCAAGCCAGCGCTAGCAAAGAGTATCGTAACGTAATGGCGCAGTTAAAGCGCCCAAATCGTGTAGCTAGCAGTTTTGATGATATCGACGATGAGCCCAGTAGCTCCACTTATAAAGCCAAGCAAAAGCGCAATGCCTTTCTGGACGAAGGCGAAGTGGATGCCGATTGTTGGTTGATTGATGACTTTGGACCTGAACGTAAAAAGAAACGCTTTAATACTTCAAGCAGCAGCATTCGTGTTCCCTCTACCGCAAACATTTCGAAGGAGAATCTGCACGACTCTGCATATTCCCCGCAGCATTGGGAGACGGAGCTTAATGAGCCGGTTCAAGCCGATGCCTATGAAATGCTGTTGGATGCCGGCTCATCCAAACAACGTAAAAAGCCAGCGCATAAGCTGACGCTCTCACGCTCATCCAGCATAAGCAGCAACAGCTCGGCCAGCCTTAAACCAAAACAGCAAGCTTCACTGCTCGACAGCGGCTTCTGTCGTTTCCGTAGTGAGAGTCCACTAGGCAGCGGGGAGGATTCATTAGACGGCGCTTCAGTGTTAAGCTTACGTACAGTGGAACCAGATTCTACAACCAAGGCTATACATCTGCTTATTTCACCGTCCAAATCATCTCCCATTAAGGTGCAAGCCACAACTGTAGTGGCCACAACAGTTAGTTTTAAAGTTAAGGTACAGGATGAGCTATTGTTGGTGCCGATCGATCGCAAGAAATTGCAGGACATCAATATGCGCTGGTTGGCTGAAGAAGCAGGCAGGCGTTACTACAAGTGGGTAAAACTTTAATGCTCTGAAATTATATAATTTATCTTAATATTTTCACAGGCTCACCGGTCTTACACCTGTGCTACGTCTCAAAACTGCCGATGGCTTTGCCTATGAAGAGACGGATTCGGTGAGCGTAGCTCTGGAACAGAACATGATATTGGCTACTATTTTGGAGTGGAAAATAACGCCTTTAACCCAGCGCTATGAAGAAATGTGTCAACAGCAGCAGAAAAGTATGATTTCTTAAAATTTGTGTGTTAGCTTTGGCAAAACGTAAATTCATCTTTTCAGCTGTGATGCCGAAGATCAAATTGCTGCTGGAGCGCGCCCAAAACTCTCAGGTCTTGGAAATTAATGGTTTCTGGTTACGTTTCACACAAACTGAGCCGCTCTTTAAGGCACTGCAACATCAATCGCGCCTTACAGTGCTCGATCTTTCGCTTAACTTTATAGAGAATGAAGGCTGTCAACAATTAGCCAAAGCGCTGCCCACGCTGGTGCAATTGAAGGCGCTGCGCCTTAAATGCAATGCAATAACCAATCAGGGACTTGAAGCGCTGCTTTGCGGCAAAGACATTGAGCAGCTTGAGCAACTGGAGGAGCTTAATCTAAGTCAAAATCCCTTAGGCAACAGCAGCATGCGCACGCTGCACAAATTCTGCAATAGCCGCGCCGGTCAAAATCTGCGCCTGCTGCATTTAGCGCAATGTGAGATTACCGAGCTGTTCGACTTTGATTTGCGTTACGCTCAGCTCACCAGCTTTGACATGAGCTTTAATCAGTTGTCGCTTGAAAGCGTGCGCAGACTGACGGAGCAGTTGAACAGCTGTCGACTGCATCATTTAAATTTGAGCTATGTTCGTTGGCCGCTGGATGAGCATTGCGGCTTTGCCTTGGGCGAACGCCTGGTGGCGCTTTTTGAAGCTGGCACCTGCGAGAAGTTTATGCGCGTAGAACTCTCCGGTTGTGGTCTAAACGATGCGAATTTCTACAAGATTGCGCAGTATTTGAGCAAAGCCAAGGATTTGCAGTACCTGGATATAAGCGATAATATACGATTGACTGGCGCTGCCCTGGGCTATATTCTCGATGAGTTGCCGCAGTTGCGAGATGTGTTGGCAACAAATTGTGTTTGCCTTTTGGACGATATGCGTTTGTTGAAGCTGGAGCAGGAAAAGCAGTTGCCTCGACGCTTGGAGCTTACAATAGACGAGCAAGCATTGAGTACGCAAGGTGCTATAGAAACATTACGTTCGATTTGGGAAATGCAATTTGGCGATAAGGCTAAAGTGTTGGCCCACAAGGGCCTGGTTAAGCTGTATGTTGATCCTAGTGATCCAGACTGGTGCTAGTGGTGTACGGACGTATGTCAGGTAATTCTATTTGTTTGTCTTAGGACTCCTAACCCGTTTTGTGCTGAACCGGACAAAAATCACTGTTAGATTTTAGGGAATCTTTGGTTAAGCTCTTACATTAAGATCTAAGCCGGTTAGTGAATGAGAGCCCAAAACTCCGCAGAGGTGCGAACGCGGCTACCTCAGGTTTGCAGTCTTCATTTCTTGTTTTTTTTTGTGTTTTTGTCTTTTTGTGTTTTAAGCTATAAACCTAAGACCTGAAATAAATAACAATAGAAGATATGTAGTTACCAAAATAGAGTCGTTATCAGTTCTATCTTATCGTAGGAGCCTACACCTGAACAACTATGCCCAACTTTGTTGTGTGACCCACATATAAACTTAACATTGTACTTTTATTTTATAAAACTGACTCGTTTTCAAACATGGATGAGGATGAACATTCTGTGACTATTATTTGCTTTTAGCTGGAAACGCCTCCCTTGGCCATTTCGTACATATTTCTGGAAATGATGAGACGCTGTATCTGTGAGGTACCTTCATAGATCTGATAGATCTTGGCATCACGCATCAGCTTCTCTACGGGATATTCACTATTAAAACCATTGCCGCCAAAGATTTGCACTGCATCGGAGGCAATTTTGTTGGCCATATCAGCTGCATGGCACTTAGCAATCGATGCATAGTAGCTATTACGACGACCTTGATCGATTTCCCAAGCGGATAGGCGCCAAGCTAGACGCGAAGTCTCCACGCCGATGGCCATATCAGCCAGCATGAATTGCACAGCCTGGTGATAGGCAATGGGTACGCCGAAAGTTTTGCGTTCCAGCGCATACTTCAAAGCCTCGTCCAGACAGCGTTGCGCTAAACCCACGGCGCCAGCAGCAACTGGTGGACGGGTTTTGTCGAATGTGCCCATGGCAATTTTAAAGCCAGCACCTTCGCCAATCAGCACATTCTCCTTAGGGACACGCACATCTTCAAACGTGATGCCACGTGTGTCGGAAGCACGCTGACCCATGTTCTGCTCCTTGCGACCCGGCGTCAGACCGGGTGTGTCGCGTTCCACAATAAAACCGGTAAAGGCTTTGCTGGGTGGGCACTTGGGATCAGGATTGGTGCGTGCCAGCACAAAGTACCAGTTGGCCACACCACCGTTGGTGATCCACATCTTCTGGCCGTTGATAACATACTCGTCGCCCTTCTTCTCAGCGCGCGTTTTTATGCCGGCTACATCAGAGCCAGCGCCCGGTTCGGTGACACAATAGGCAGCGACCAGAGGTTCCTCCAGCAAGCGACCGAGATATTTTTTCTTCTGTTCTGCGTTACCGGACAATATCACAGGGGTTTGCTGCAAAATGGGAACTTTAGTTAATATTTAGACATAAGTGTAATCGAATGAGTTAATCGCACTCAATTAGTCTTCTATTAGCTAACATAATATAGTTTCTTTGAAACTTACTCCCAAGCTGCTGGCCTCCAGCGCAGTCATGATGCCTGTGCAGCCGTATGCCAGCTCTTCGGCAGTTAGGCAGGTGGTAAACACATCCAGATCCAAGCCACCAATATCCTGTGGTATGTGATTGTTCATTAAGCCCAAAGACCAAGCCTTCTTAACAATATCCCATGGATACTCGCCGGTTTTGTCATATTGAGCCGCAACTGGTATGATTTCCTCGCGTGTGAATTTGCGAGCCAACTCCTGGAACTGTTGTTGTTCCTCTGTCAGGGCAAAAGATGTGCCGGTGGGCGAGACATGGGAGACGCCTGCATAGGAACGGCTAGCCAGTTGACGCAGAGCGGGTGCCCTAAGCTGTAATCAAACAAAGTATTAACTTTTACATAAACATTGCATATTCATAGAATTGTGAATATTATTATTATTTCAAGTGCAAATGGACGCCCTCCTAAATAGATCGTCGACACAAAAACAACATTAAATTCAAGTCTATCGAGGGGGCAAAGTACAGATGTATGTTTGATAAGCGTATTAATATAAAAACGCTGCCCTCTGTCTCTCTCGACACAGAAAAAGAAAATGTCTACGTTCATGTCTAACTGATCAACAAGCTTTGACGTCACAGTTGTCTGTCTAAGGCGCCGGAATTTTACAGCTATTCTTTGCTGCTTTTCTTACCTTATTCAAAAATGCCATGGTTGTGTGTTTGCGAATTCAAAAATTATATTTTTATATACTATAAATTTGCTAATCGTTGCGAAAGTTTTATTACAAAAATCTAATTTTTATTCCGCTTTTTATGTAGGTCGCGCTGCTTACTCGACGACGTCTGAGAGCGAAATAAACGCTAAACGAGTTTGCCAAGCGCAAAATATGCGGCGAAGCTACAACGACAACGGAGCTTCGTCAGCAGCGGATGTTGAACATTGGACTCTGTGCTGCGCTCTATAAGCAGCAGCAGCAGCAGCAACAGCGAAAGCAGCAAAACAATGTGAGAACTTTTATATACTCTCAAAAAAGGGCATATTCATTTCGGTGCATGTTTGTAACGCGGGAAGGGAGCTTCGCCTGGAAAAGTACAATTAAATACAAATCGGAGTGTAAATACAGAAGATATCGCTTATACGCAATGGCGAGAATGCAGCTCTGTTATTGCGTTTAAGCGATTATTTCATATAAGCGATAATCGCATATATGCAAAATATTTCAAATAAGCGATAATCGATTTCGTTAATACAAAATTGATAAAATGAACCGTTTTTTTGCGTATAATGGATTATGCCTTATGCCAGCGACAATCGGATATATGCAAAATATTTAAGTTGTTATTGGTTTACAAAAGCAAAGCAAACGATTACAAAATATTAAATAATATTCAAGAGCTCTGATGGGTGATCATGTTTCAACTACCTTCCCTCAATAACGTACTCAGTTTTTCCGATCACCTTCAGGAATTCAGAAATTCTCGAATATCGGTATTTTTGAGGAGGTTCCACTTTAACCGCTATATCTCTATTGTCAAATGCAGTATCAAATTAATTCGTTATTATATTTAAAGCTAATGCATGCCACTACAATCCTTTTATAGACCACTTTTCGGTTTGAGTCATGGGTTTTTGGCCACCTCAAAAGTCACTTGAGCGTGAAGTTTAGCCAAAAAGGGATAAAATATATGTCTTTACCTAAGCACGTTGACCTTGCTTCCGTTCTCGAGTTATTCGCGGTATTACGTACGAATGCTCTCGTGTATGCCACAACTTGGTAAAGATAGAGACAGGGATCGCCTTGTCCATTCCCAAGTGAATGGCAATACGAAGCTTTATCCTATTGTACCCAAACCCACCCTTTACACGTATGCACGGAATACGTCATATTCAACTGTCCGTCCGTTCGTGTGAACACCTACTTCTCGGGGACCATAAGAGCTAGAGACTCGAAATTTTACAAAAACATTCGTATATGAATAAAAGTCTTTTCGACCTGTGTTTTGAAATTTAAAAACATCGACAAAAGAGTACTGAAGTTTTGCGCATAAGAGTATTTGCATGTATTATAATAAACTTGCCAATTGAAAAACTTCTCAATTGGATAAAAGGTTAAAGGGTATTCCACTGTCTGTCACCAATCCGACATTTTTAATTTTTATTGTTTAAGTCTAAGCTTCTAGCTAAGTTTTCATCCAAATCTCAATACGAACTTTCATCCCCTCGGTCCATAGTGGAATAAGTATAAGGTATATAATGATAGCCGCTCAGGTTGCCGCTGTCGTTGCCGATTTTTGTGAGCGAGAGAGCGTGAGAGAAATGCGCTTTGTTTACATACTCATATGCAATCTATACTTATAAAGGTAACGTCGTCGTTTCTTAAAGTTTTGTGAGAGTATGAGAGAGGCGCAAGTTACTCTCGTTGTTGTAAACAGAAAGCAATGCATGCACATATGCATATAACATAAGTTGAAATAACATGCGCGACACACAAACTCCCTCATTGAAATTTGCAAGAGAATGAAAAGTTAAGAAGCTGCGCTGCTGACGTCGCAACGACGATGGTACCTTCTTAAGTATACATTGCCCGCATATATATATATTCATATACATGTAATTGTGTTTTATGTTGTTGCTTGGCTGTTTTATTTTAGTTTTCCATCTAAACAATAATAAGTAATGCTAAAAAAATACCACAAATGTCAAAAGCAAACTAACTGAGCGTGCGGCAACTTAAAAGAGGCAACATCTCTGAGTTATCGCAACTTATACTTATTCCACTATGGCCTGGTCTTTCAATCGTGCCTCTACCCCATTCCGATTTCGAGTTCGATTTGTCGACAATAACTTAAATCGGCAAATTGGAACTGGAACCAGGCAATAATATTTTCCGGCTTATCAACAACCGTGTGAAATTAGTGTGTTTTAATTAAGGTCTCGCTAGGGGTTAAGCTTCTGGTCAGGTGCCCAGTGTTAAGTGTTTAAAGGGTACATAGACTTCGTGTTTCCAAAGTTAGTTATTACTGCCATTGTGCTTGCATTCTACGCTCTTCAAACTGCAAGAACTGAAACTTTTCGCAACAAAATTAAGAGAGCAAAGCCAGTGGTTAACGTTACTTTTCTTGTTGTTCTTGTTACTTGTTAGCTGCATTTTCTGACACACCTCCTTAAGCGCTGAGAGAATTCATGCACTGCATCAACAAGCGTGTGTACGTAACGTAACGTAACGTAACGCTACGCTACGTAAAAGCGTAAAAGCTTTGTGCTTAACACAAGCAATAGCAACAAATTCAAAACAATGCCTAAAATATCTCGAGTTTTTTACTTTTTACATTTTCTGGATGCTGAAAAATACATAGGCTTTTATTATTAGATCTAAAGTGAGTCTATAAATGTTTTTTTTTTAATTATAGCTAACTTTGGAGGGAGCGCCACATGCTGAGTATTGTCCAAAGCGCAGCTGGAAGCAAATTTAATCAGAGAACGCGCCACCAGGATACCCACACAACACCTATTAAAGCAAAGCTGTTGTTGTGCCTAGATTAAGGCGCCAGTAGCTGTTATCAGCAACGTCATGCACCCACACACACGCACACACACACACACTTTGGCGTCACACCTAATCTAACACAGAGTCCTTCCAAAGCTTCCGCAACACGACGGACCCCCCAGAAAAAAAGGCAAGGCGACGAAATGCTTCGTCGGCAACAACGACGCTGACGAGCGGCCGAAGCTGCTGCCGCTTGGTGAAAATCCCGTCCGACACATCTAAGGCAGCTGCTGCTACTGGGATAGCTGCCTAGCCCAAAGCCCTCCCCACGGGCGCCATACACGCCACACGCAGCGACTTCGCTGACTTTGGCTTGCCCAGTTCCATGCGCTGCGTGCCAGTCATTTGACATTGCTCCTGCGAAAAGGTTGTCCAACGCGATAAAAAAAAAAAAACAAAAGAAATATAAACTGTGTTCCGTCGGTAGAGTACATTATAGACCGAGCGTCGCGTCGCGTCGCGTCAAAGTGTACGTACAGTGTGTTTTTTTCCTTCGCTCTTGTACGTGTGTGTTGTGTTGTGTTTGTTATTGTACACATCACTCCCAGTTTTAGTATACCCACAAAAAATATGAAAATATATACATACATATGTATATGTGGCGTATAAAACGCGTAAAAAAAATAAATGTTATCTAAGCAAGTTTTAACTTCAAATTGAGAAAGTAAAAAAGAGCGTATCATTTTGTGTATTAGAATGGCACAATTTGTGACACACATACAGCCAACGCTGCTGGAGGCCTCACAAGGCCATGTACCCCATCATCATGGCCATCAAGTTGGCGTGCAACATACCTCACATTTGCCGCATAGTGGCCATAACATGCCCACACCACCCACAGGCCATAATCATCATCAGCATGGATCACATCATCATCAGACACACTCTAATACGCATCATCTGAAGCAGCAGCATCCTCATCAGGAGAAGGACAAGCATCACAAGGAGGAGAAACATCACAAAGAGGAGAAGCACCACAAGGAGGAGAAGCATCACAAGGAGGAGAAGCATCACAAGGAGCAACAGCATCATCATCATCAGAACAATGGCAAGCAGCATCATACTACGCGCAGTCCACCTTCACAGTTATCTTCGCCGCCCGGTCACTATGATTACTTTCTGGAGCAGCATGAGCAACATTTCCACTCGGGCAGCAGCAGCAACAACAAAGCTCACCATGATAAGCATGAGCACTGCCCAACAGGACACCAGAGCGCGGTAAGTAATTGCACACACAGTAAGGGAAAAGGGGCTGAATTGGGCGTGTTGATTTCACAACGATTTGGTTCATCTGTCTTGAATAGCTGTATAAGTAAACTTATTGAATCGACTGTGAACTTAATTGCTGCACTACATTTTCATTTCAACACTGAGCTCTAGAATAACCAGGAGCTGTGTAGGGACACGTATACATTTGTAATTACGTTCGAGCCTTCCCATTCTTATCCTCATATTCTAGGCTAAGCTAATTGTCATTAAATGTGTTACAAAGCATCGTGGGGGAGCACCCCGAACTCGTATCGTATCAAGTTTAAACTGCAAACTGTTTTATGTATATTCTCAAAATACTTCCGAAACGCATAAAAACTTTGGGAGTTAGTTGTGCCCTTCAGCAAATGCACTGCGAGATTCCCACTCCTCTACCCATAGACTTACGCGCTTACATCATAAGATTGTCCTTCATTGTGTATCTACAATGTACATGTTTTGTTGGTCAGGCTGCTCTGGAAATGACGCAATCTTTATCCTTGTTGTGCTGACTCATGGCTCTGGCCTTGTGGAGCCCGCTTATCAACGGCAAATAAACAACTTTATGACAACTTGCTGGCGTCGCCGGAGACACATGCTAATCCCAAACTAACTCATTAGCGTTTGCATTTTAAACATGTGTGTAGCAAAAAGCTTCCCTCTTGATAGATGTTGTATTCCCAGCGCCGCTCTCTATATCACCAGATACTCTGCCATTTGCCAAAGCAATAAAAGCTCTTGTAGTGCCACGAAAAACTGTTTAGTTTAAAAATAGCCTTAGAAAATTGGCAATTTTCTCTTTGTTGTAGGTTTCGGGGGCCTCAGTAGTGCTCAGTTCAGAAAAACGACTCAAATCGCGAGCTGTCTGATGTGCGCGCGTCCAATGCGTCTGGCCAGTTAATAGCATATATAGTACATATAGTATAAAACGCATTGTTTTTAAATGGAAACATTAAAGAAACGCTTTCCTTCACTGCAAAGTCTGGGCGTAAGTTATAGCCAATATCGTAACTTTTATATAATAAATCATATGTGCAGCCCGATAATCTGTGCAGTCGTCCTATAAATAAATACGACCACGCATGTGTTTTTAAATTATGATACTACTACTCGCAGTGAATCCCATAGAGTGACATTCCCCCCCAGAAAGCTTGCTTGTTTTGTTGTTGAGTATGTGCATATGGGCCAGTGGCATCGCTACGTGGGACTCGTGGATTCATTAGTCTATGAAAAAACGAAATTTTGGAGATGAGTGCATTGTTGAGTTATATTTGAAGTTGTTGTGGTATAATCAATCCTATGTGACTTCCATCGTATTCATTTGAAATTGATAAATAAGTTAGTTGTATCGATGGCTTTCCTAAACTCCATATCCATACTCCTAACTCACTTATTGTAGTACTAGTGGTAACCCCGCATACGGATATCGACTGCAAAATAAAATCCATAAATTTTTTAATTTTAAATAATTTAACATTTCTGATTCTTTCCCCCCTTTTTCTCTTTCTCTCTCTCTCTCTCTCTCTCTCTCTCTCTATGATTTATATGAGCAATCGAGCTGTGGATCACATGCTCATATAAAACAGTCATGTTGGTCCATAGCCGAACACTTGTGCTATTAACACCTCCGAAGTGAAGATTTGGCAAAATATGTCAATAAAACGTATATTCTGCACTTCTTATGAAAATTCCCTACACAATGTTATAAGTTTCACCCATATTTGTTTCCATATAGTTGGTGAAAAAGGGGTCCACATATTTTTCCTTAGCCTATTTATATACAAGATAAATATCATAGGTCCTATCATCTGCCAGTGAATCAGAAATTGACTTAGCACCATACAACTTATAAGATTTGAAGAAATTAAACCTAAGATTTTCATGAATTAAATATTTTCGTTTGGATACCGTTAGAATTTAAACGAAGAACTTCAGTAAAAGGTGAATTCTGAAGTTATTTGACGGTACTCAATCCATTTCTGCTACATTATGCATCTTTCAAAGTGATTTACTACACACATAATGAAATACTAGTATTCGCCTTGTCGTCGACATTCGACGACTTAATTTACGCTCTCATAACAGCTCATTACGAAGAGCAGAGAAGAAAATACGAAATAACAACTTTTGTGTGTACAATGTTGTTGTTTTTTACCTTAAATTAATTTTTATCTATCTAAAACGCAACGTATGAAATTTATATTCTGCATACTGCAAGCATTTTATCTTTCGAATAGTATGTTCATCTGAAAACGCTGCGTTATTGAAAAGTAATCGGTACCACACTGAATTTTCGCTTGGCGTATTTATATATAAGATAAGACTGTTTTTCGCTGGTCTGCACCTATGATGAGCAAATGGTAAACATTGAAGTTATTTGTTAAAATCATTCATTTCTACATCATGAATCTTTCAGAGATAAACTTATGAAGTAACAATATGTTGGAATGAATTCCGGCAGTCTTTAAAATACAACAAAACTCTCTTCTCCATTCCGTGTTCACGTAGAACTAAAAGCTAGTACAAAAGAAACATATTTGATTCGTAGAGAACATAACAAGCCTTAAAAAGCGCTGAGTAAGAAAATTAACCTCTATTAAGCTAAAATAGGAGCTTTCCTTTACTTTCGATTGACTTTTTAAGACACATTTAGCTTAAATGCGTCTTGAATAATTGGGAGCGAATCAGTAGATTGATTTCGTTGAGACATGGCGAAAAATTAGCCCTACTTCGAATTCAGTCTATATAAAAGTTGGGGTTCTGAAAAAGCCTTATTTCACTGCGTTTTCGCTCGAAATCGAATCTCAATGCGCTGCAACCGCTTCGGAAAACATTATAACGTTATTTACTGTTCAGTAGTTACATTCTCTTCGCAGCATTGAAAAAGCTTGTTATCGTGCTAGAAAAAAAAACCGTCCTTGAATCTAGCAACATAAAAAGGAACCACATACCATGTGATATCTGTACGCCACATGGATTAACATTCCTACCCTGAATCTGGAAGGAAAGGAGCTATCTCTTATATCAGCCATACAACTAAGAGACTGGTTACACTTTTGTAGTTGTCAAAGCGGACTACTGTGTACATTTTGAGAACACCAGCACTCTTTTCAGTACCCTTATTCCGGGCAGGCACGAATGCACCCTTGGTAATACTGAACTCACCGGGGGTTAGGCTCAAAGCCCAACAATCGAGTTGGAGTCTTTTTAGCTAACTATTAAAAGGGAGTTTTTATCTCCGCGATCACCGCAGCGTGTTCTAGCCGTAAGATTTAGCCATAAATGAGGCATTATTAGCTTAAGCTTGAATAACTTTTTGGGCAACGTCAAGCTATCAAATCCATAAGTTCAATAACATCAAATTAGATATTGATAACAAACTGATGCAATCCTCTACATAAGCTCAACAGTTAGTTTGTAGCCTTAATCGGTTCGGGGTCACCAAAACATAGAAGGTGCTACTGCTGTCCTCCTTCCTGAGAAAGAGAGACATTATAATAATAAATAATGTAAGCTTTCAACTTCCCTTAGAGAAAGTTGAGAGGGGTAATTGTAGCGATCTGTAGTGACAGTCAGGCTGCGCTCAACTACCTGGAGTATCCTCGCACAACGTCAATCATGGTCAGCCAATGTAAGACCAGACTTAACATGATTTCAACCTTCTCTGATGAGCCATCGCACCCACCACAAAACTATCTATCTATCTAAGCTTTCAATTTGGGAATTCTTCAAACGGAACGCTAACCTAAAATGGCAAAATGTGGCAGCTACTGCTGGACCTGCAGCTAGGCTCTATGCCCCTTACAACGACCTCTGCAGCAGGTGCGGGAACAAAGAAGAGTATGAAACGACCTTGATTACTTTTTCTGTTCATATACGACACTTTGCCGATGAAAGATTAAATACCTGTGCAGGCACTGCCGAAACAGCTTATCTCAGCTGTTCAAAACAGCATCTGGTTGTTCCGCCCTTTAACCATGTGGGAACGGAGCCAAAGATCATTCGGTATCACACAGAACCGAGTTTCGGCCTAATGCATAAAGTATTGGTAGTATTAAAGTATTACTTTGAAATTCATCATGATGTTGGCACCACAGCTGCCGCCAACCTTTAAGTGAATTATTTGAAAACACGACTCTACATCTAGCAAAAAGTGTTACCACTTCCATAGTTTCAATGATGGAAATTCATTCATCCCCCCAACTCAAAAAGCGAGCTACGCCACTGATCAGGGCAATAATCTTGAGCAGCTCGCATCCAACTGGTAATTTTCTTGCAGGTCCCATAACTTAATTGAGTGCTAGTTTTGGGGCTACTCTGGTAATGCCATGTGACACGTCAGGCAAGGAATTGTGGAGCGCCGTTGCAGAAAGGCAAATATTTGGCTTCAAAAAAATATTCAATAAAAATGTTTTTAATAGCAAGTGACATGCAAACATGCCATTTAGTTAAGGGTAAACACAACCCTATAAAGTGTCACCCCTTTTGTGTAATAAAGCCAATATTTAGGCTTACGATAAAGACCCACAGCGGCTTTAAAGCGCAGCGCCAAAGACACCCCTAAGAGCCGGCCACAAGGTCTTTAATTAGGCTGGAAATGTGCGTGGGCAGGGTGCGGTAGCTTGTGGTGCATGCCACTAGCTTAATACAACTTGCAACGTGATTCACGTGAACTATTAAATGCGTAACAAGTACCGTTGGTCACGCTGCAATTTAAAATGCAGTTCCTCCTCGGACTTGGCTAAGGGTGACTTTTCATCGCCGCTGCTCCACTTGGTCGTTAGGGTGAGTTGCTGCCTAATTTGTGACCAAATAAGAACAACTGGACAAATCTCTCACAGCAACTCTGCTTTAGTTCTTGCTGAGAAAAACGTGACTGCATTACGCATCAGATGTCGCATTTGGGCATTAAGGGTGTGATTTTCGAATCGCATTTGGTGAGTTCGAATCTGGAAGTAAACAAAAATCCAGCGCAGCACAGCAACTGCGCAACTGAGCGTATCCTGGAAGTATGCGTCGCAACCAACTGTGGATTGTGTATACAACATTTCGGGTATATATACCAAGTAATTATAGTTTTTGTTTACGCTCAATCAACAAAGCTGAGCTATGTGTCAGAGGGGTAGGTCCTTTGTTAGGACCTAATGTGCACTTCTGTTTACTTAGGTAATTGCTTTAATTAATTATAGTACAAATATTGTATAAGGATATAAGCGAAGATGAAGAAATTACCGAAAAAACGATTCAGTTTTGGGGTATTTAGTGTTAATGTAAACGCCCGAATTTAGCTGAGTTGTTCAAAAGTGGACATGAAATAGTCGGATCGATTACACTATCCAACAAATTTGACCTTAATCAAAGGCCTATAACTAAAACATACCTTTTCCGATAAATTATGGGTCGCTGATTTTAAACTCGAAAATCATTTTAGGCTTTCTAGTGCCATTTTCGAATTATCGCTATTTCAAAAATTGCGATTTCGACAGTTGCGATGTCAGCAAATCTCATATTACTCAGGAACCTTACCAATAAATTTCATTAAAAAAAATCGCTGATGTCAAATTGTGTAACTGTTTTGAATTATATAGAACAGTTTTCGAAAGTTGCAAAGTCACGTTACTACCGATTGAGATAAACTACAAATTGAATTGAAGGTAATTGACTATTAAATACGTTTCAGATAGTTTTGGTGCAATATGAGATTTGCTGACATTGCCATTTTAAAAATCTGTAATTGAAATTTGAATTTTGAAATAGCGATAATTCAAAAACGGTGCTAGAAAATCCAAAATGGTTTCCGGATTCTAAATCAGCGACCCAAAATGTGCCGGAAATGGTATGTTTTAGGTAAAGGCCTTTCATTGAGGTCAAGTTTGTTGCATATTTTTATCAACAGAAAAATTGGAGCATGTGTGAACTAATTTCGTCCAGTTGTAATCCCAAGTTTTAATATGATAAAGTTATTTTCCAAGTTATTCTAGAGCTATGCCTCGGATTGGGTTCATAAGGCTGTTCTTATCAGTGCTGCAAATTAAAAATTTCCCTGCCGAGGGGAGGGGGTGTTCCGAAAACGTGATGTCACAATCAAAATGTTAATGAAATCTGAAAAAATCTGTATATTTTCATGCGATGTTTACTTCTCTTTCGAATTCAAACACATCTATCTAAAGATCTTGCATCAAATTTTAAAATTTTGACTTCAAATATCCTCCTTTCGCTTTTATAACAGCAGCGTATACTCTGTGCATCCTATCTGCAATGATTCAGTTGATATTCTATTCCAAGGAATGCTCATAGTTTTTTTTTGTTGCACGGTTTGTGACGTCACATTAGGGGAAGTGGGGTGGTCAAAATGTGACTATTTGTAACAAGGGTGGAGTTTGGGGGTTCATAAACTTAAAATTTTTGTTGACGTGTATGAACAGCCGCTTTCCGATTTTCATCCCAAAAGTAAAAGCCAGCTGAGCACCCCATTTCGGCAAGCTGTACAAAACCGAAACTTATTCCAATTAAACTTTGATTTTCTATTGCTTTTTTACATTGAACGAGTTCTCTGTGTATAAAAGCGTAAACGCCTTGAGATCTTCAATCCTTTTTGCATTGCGATTTTGCAAACGATCGGAAATCATTAGCACTTTAAGAGTTCTTTGAGCGTAATATTCTAAAGCTCTGTCTAGCTGAACCCAATATACAACTGCGCGCAGTTATTTGCGCTTAAGAGCGTATTTTAGACAAGTTTCCACACAAATCGCTGCATCTATATTGCCAATTGAGAATGTCTTCAATTCGCTCCAGCAAATGCCGGGCATGTCGGCATATATTTCTCTTCTGCCTTAGCAGCATTTAAGGGTTTCAACTGCTTGTATCACGTGCATTCAAAACATAAACAAATCGCACGTGGCGTTTGTTCCAAGTTCGCGCGCTCTCTCGGAACCACGAAAACAAAAAAAACCAGACCAACCCCTTGGAGACGCACGCATGCGAATACGCTCGAACGCTTGTGCGTTTGGAAGTCGACATTCCAATTGGAATTGTCAAGTGCGCAGGTCCTTCGAAAATCCTGCCGACAGTTTTCAACCACGGCTACTAGGACTTTTCATTTGACAAAACGCATCCAGTCTGGAGTTGAACATTGAAGAAAACGGCAGCAAAGACTTGTCTGCTCCCAAGCGTGTATTCGAGCGACTCTGTGTGAAACAAAAAGGAAACCAATCAGACATACACTGACACATACACTGACACACACACACGTACACAGACACACACACCCTCGCACATAGCTTATGTAAAAATCTAAGGAAAAATCGATACAAGTGCATTTAAATTTCGCATTAAATACTTAAAAGTTGCACAAATTAAGCCTAATTAAGTGAATTTTCGCACAAAAGAAAAGTCGGTGTGAAAAAATTATGACTAAGCAGCAGTGACGACATACATACGCCGTGCGCCGCTTACACAATTTCTCTATACTAGACGTAAAGCTGAAAATTTCTGGCAGACATTTTGTAATTGATATTTGATTGAGTGCAAAATGGTGACCGAAAATGGAGCGCAGGTAATTCATAAACTTTAAGCAAATAAACATTTATAAATGTGCAGAGCGAGTATATGTATGTGCAGTGTGTGAAAACTTTCTTGCTTCAGTGTACGGCGGCGGCAGCCATATTGGCGTCCATTTTGCCAAATATCGATTTTTCATTGTCTGGCTGAAAATTGCGTTAGTTTTGGCGAAAATTAAGCCAAATAAAGCCGAAAATGCCAAAAGCTTAAGAGATTTAAGCTTGCCTTGAACAATTGCTGGGGGGCGGCAGTGTCGAGGACCTTGAAGTCGCACCCTTTTTGGTTTGGATTATCGATTTTTCTGTGCCAGCGCTGACTTCATATGAAGCTAATTTGTGGGCGTTGCAGGCGCTCGGCTGAGCTTTAAATAGTTTGTCATTTAATAGAACAATGCGCTATAAATAGCTGCGGCTTACACAATAAAAGCAGCTGCAGTTAATTATTACCGTTAGTCAGTCAGGTACCGTTTTGTATATAACTCGTACCCCTCTCAGCGAGAACTGGGTGTGGTGCTCTGCTCGGCGTGCGTGCGCTTACGGCAGGTACTGTGTACCAGAGCTACTATAATAGAGATTCTTATTTAGGTTAGATTTAATGATGACATGCGACATGAGAGATGGATGAAAAATCCATATTATGAGTCATTTGCAGCACACACACACACTCGCACTTACCTACACTTACTGTAATTCAATAGGCGACAGGCTAATGACTGTGATTTAAGCATTATATTATCCATTATAATGATTGACACTTGAGCGCTTTGTGCAACATTTCGCAACACACACAAGTTCAAAGCAAACAAACAACGATTTTTCAATACACACTTCAGTACAGGTTTCTAAAGTTCGACTCAATTTGAGCCTCTTACACAATACAAGTGCCTGCAGCAGAAGCATGTACCTTTGAACTTTCATGTCTATGCTCTGGCCTCCATTAAGTTGTGCAAACAACAGCAACAAGGAAGCAAGTTGAATACATCCTTTAGAAATGTTATTTCCATGGCTTTTGTGTTGCTGTTGTTGTTGTTGTACAAAAAGGAGCAGCTCACTTCCGTATTTGCAGACAACGGATTGTCGGGTGTTGTCGGCGTGCCTCAGCATTGCAACAGCTTAAATTGAGGGTGTTCCGTGTGCAAACACTTCAGCAGGAGTCTGGGTTTGGGTACGAGTCTGCCTGGCGTCTGAGTTGCGGTCACTTCTACACTTCTTCCAATTGCGAATTTTGCTGGCTTCCAGCGCGTAAGCCATTTCCAGTTGCATTTGCAAGCAACACAACATGACGTCATTTTCGATATCGAAACTTGGCAAACATAAACAAAAAATGTTTAGTATTAGCGCAAGGGGGTTAGTTGGCTGTCTCTGATGGGTGTCGCTCGCCTGGTGACGGCCCTAACTTAAAATACACCTGCGCGCACAGGGCGACGTCATTGACAATTTTGAACCCTCGCCTTGACCGTTTCCAGCGGCAATTTGAACTTGAATAAATTTTGTGCCAAGTGTGTTTCCCACTTTTTGGCGTTGATATATGACTGCATTTTATCGTAAATCTTGGGCTTTTTCGCCAGCTTTGGCAGTGCTTGCAAAACGGGGTTTCCACGGATATCAATGTTATAATATACATTTCGAAAATTTGAAAATGACTTTAGGCAACATTAAACTAAGAGTAAACGTTTTTAACGTTTTTTCGGAAACGAATTTTGCTCGTCTTACGTACGTAATACTCACTTTTTGAAAGAACTAGCTGGCCAAAAAAAATTCGTTTTTCCTGTCTCGTCAAGTTTTTTTTGACAATGATTCCCCTTCTGGGCCGTCTGCTAATCAGATTTCAGAGTGAAAAGTTCACCTAATCAAAGTTGTGAATTGTAAACACATTAAAATGCTATCCTTATTTATAAGCTTAAATAATATGCACTTATTATGTCACTTAAGAATATTGCGGATCCTGTCTACCTACCGGACACAAACTGAAAGAAAACCTTTCTGCATATCAAACGAATATATGGTCCAAATATGAATTCATTTCCTCCCTACGACCTTTCTCACGGGAGTTTCTTCTTCCCTACGCACATCATGACCTAGCCAGCTGTTTCGCTGGATTTCGCTTGACTATGTCAATGTCGTCGCTGAGCTCATAGAATTCGTCGTTCCATCGTGTGTGGTAGTCATCACCTAACATTATGAATATGACAATGAATTCATGTTGCAAAAGTTTAAAATAATGAAATTCACAAATAATTTAGTAATCTCTTCTTCTTCTTAACTAGCCATATTTCATTGGAATTGTGGTTTGACGTGATGGGTCCCAAACCCCTTTTTAGGCCTGGGGTGGCTGTACTGGTCTCGAAAGAACCCAGTGCCATTGTTAGTTGCCTCATACGACAAGCTTTGACCTGCTGAGATGGTATTCTATAACCCGCTCACCACACGGTGTAATCGCATTAATCTCTTTTAACCGTATTTCAATTAATCAAATAATGATAAATGTTTCAGTAATGTCTTTGAGAGTGCGGAAAATCGACGATGAATTTTCGAAGCGAATTCAAATGAAAACCGTCTAGAGTATATTCCTAAATAACTATTTAATTTAAAGACAATGCCTTGTCATTGCTTCAATAATAACCTAAGTAAGTCTGCGAACTCGCTAAAGCATTTGCTTATCACTTTTCAGGGAAATTATTTAGGTAATTCATAAAGGAACACAAAATTTGAGGATTCTAATTCGCAAACTTACTTAATTAGCAAACTTAATTAATTACTTAAAATGAAAATGCGGTTGGGATCAGTCTTAAATAGTTACTGTTTACTACAGGGTCGAGCATATTCCTCTTTCCGTTCCCCTTCCTCTTTTTTTCTTTTCCATCTTCCTTTTCCTATTTCTCATCCTCTTAATGTTCCTCATCCTCATTTCAAGAACTATGGGATGAAATAACCCGCTTTACGTTTCGCACCGCTCCCTTCTCGATTCGCTCACAAGTCCCTTGCTCCTCTCTAGATAGATCAGATTCCTCTTCCTATTCTTCTCTATCTTCCTCTTCCTTTTCCTCTTCCTCTACTTCGACCGCTACATCTACTTTTATCCTCATATCGAGAGCTATAAGATGAAAAAACACGATTTAAGTTCCATTCCGCCCACTTCTCGCTTCGCTCACATTCTCCTTGCCCCTCTGTAGGATGATCGTATTTCGCTTTTCTTTCCGTTCCTCTTTCCTTTCGTATTAGTAGGTGTTGTCAGACTTTGTCCATAGTTTTGGGAAAAAATAATTACAGGCTTTGAGATTTAGTGTCATTTATTGTAGTTTTACGCTTTTATGTCCCACAAAATAAAGCTTTTTTTAAAATAATTTTTACACCGCACATGCACATAGCTGGGTCATATTTCAATTTGATAGCTTTTATGGGTTGGGTGTAAATCGCGAAATTTCGTCACGCGGTGAACGGGGTGAGATAACGACATGAATCAACAAATCTGCACTTCTTATGGAAATTACCTAGACAATGATATAAGTTTCACTCATATTTCTTCTCATATAGTTGGCGAAAAAAGGGGACAAATTTTTCTTACGTAGTAATTAGTTAGTTTTTTTTTTTTTTTTTTACTGTCTTGGTTCAATGTGATTTGAGCTTTCATTTTTGAAAAGTTAAAGATTCTTCTTTTTTATTCTCTGTTGTTGTCTATTGTTCTAAGTTAGCAGACGGCAATTGATTGATAGTTTTGTTTTTACTTATAAGCAAAGTCAAAAACTCTTCCTTGCCAGAAGTAGAGTATAAGATAAGGCGAAATCTTCAACATGGAACAGTCTTTCCCAAACATACGGTAACAATGCCTAGCATTATGGAATTCAAAGAGGTATTTTTTTTGCTTTTTGGATTTTGAATCAGCTTTTGTTTACCTTTCAAAAATATTGAAAAACAGTTATCTGATATTTGTGACTATAAGTATTACGAGTCAGCTTTCGCATATATTTCTACAACTTTTCGAGGCAGATTTTCGGATTTCCTCGTATTAATGGCTATTTCCAATAAATCTAAGAAGACTCTTGGAAGCTAACGTCTTCTTCAATGTGCTTATGCCAGATATAACTTTCCAAATACTACGCTTTTGCACTTATGACGTCAACGTTTTCAACCCTATAAACTAAATTCTTATATGGGTTAATTTAATACTCTTGGGCAATTCGCTGGGAACGCCTGCTTTAAAAGTTACAGATCGATGACTCTAATCTGCTCACTTGATAAATAAGCAGTTTGCACGCAATACTTGGTACCACATTAATATGTATTCCATGTTCCACTTACTTTTGCAGGGTGATGGCAACACTTCGTTCTTGCGTGCCGCTCGAGCTGGCAATTTGGAGCGTGTGTTGGAGCATTTGAAGAACAACATTGACATAAACACCAGCAATGCGGTGAGTGTGTCCTTCACAAAACTTAAAAGAAGAAAACTTAACTAAGCGGTGCTCATTTCTATACAGAACGGCTTGAACGCGCTGCATTTGGCTTCCAAGGATGGACACATACACGTTGTCTCGGAGCTGCTACGACGCGGTGCACTTGTGGACAGCGCCACGAAGAAGGGCAATACGGCGCTACATATTGCTTCGCTAGCTGGCCAAGAGGAGGTAGTCAAGTTGCTGTTGCAGCACACTGCCTCCGTCAATGTGCAGTCTCAGAATGGCTTTACACCGCTCTATATGGCCGCTCAGGAGAATCACGATACTGTAGTCAAGCTATTGCTATCCAATGGCGCCAATCAGAGCTTGGCCACTGAAGATGGTTTCACCCCCTTAGCGGTGGCCATGCAGCAGGGTCACGACAAAGTCGTTGCCGTGCTACTCGAAAGCGATACACGCGGCAAGGTTGGTCCATCTTATACAACAAATATAAGTCCGAGAACTGATTCTTTTGTTATATACATTGCTTCCAGGTGCGCTTGCCAGCTTTGCACATAGCTGCCAAGAAGGACGATGTCAAGGCAGCCACTTTGCTGCTAGATGTAAGTTTAGTTACGAAACACTTTGCAAAATGAACTTAACTAATCGCTAAGGCTTGCTTTACAGAACGACCACAATCCAGACGTAACTTCCAAATCGGGCTTTACTCCCTTACACATTGCCTCGCATTACGGCAATCAGAATATTGCCAACTTGCTGATACAAAAGGGCGCGGATGTCAACTACTCAGCCAAGCACAACATCAGCCCCCTGCACGTGGCCGCCAAGTGGGGCAAGCACAACATGGTCTCACTGCTGCTCGAGAAGGGCGGCAACATTGAGGCCAAAACTCGCGATGGTCTAACACCGCTGCATTGTGCCGCTCGCTCTGGCCACGAGCAGGTCGTTGATATGTTGCTAGAACGAGGTGCGCCCATCAGCGCCAAAACTAAAAACGGTTTGGCTCCATTGCATATGGCTGCACAGGGCGAACATGTGGATGCTGCACGCATTTTGCTCTACCATCGTGCACCGGTTGATGAGGTCACCGTAGACTATTTGACCGCTTTGCATGTGGCTGCCCACTGTGGTCATGTGCGTGTGGCCAAGTTGCTGCTCGATCGCAATGCCGATGCCAATGCACGCGCCTTAAATGGCTTCACTCCATTGCATATTGCCTGCAAGAAGAACCGCATCAAGGTCGTGGAGCTGCTGCTGCGTCACGGTGCCAGCATAAGCGCTACCACGGAGAGCGGTCTGACGCCGCTGCATGTGGCCGCCTTTATGGGTTGCATGAATATTGTCATCTACTTGCTGCAACACGATGCCAGTCCGGATGTGCCCACTGTGCGTGGCGAAACGCCACTGCATTTGGCAGCGCGTGCGAATCAGGTGAGTGCATTGAAGCTGATTGTGGCAAAGTTAGGCGGAACTGAGTTTATTTGGGGAGGGATAAGTTGTATGAGCAAGATTGAGCAAGGATTGCAGTCTACTCAAACTTCTTAAATACCGAACTTGGTAGTTTGTGTAGGGATAAGAGAGCACAGAGCGAGCACTTCTATAAATTCGCTGCAAATGGGCTGGTTGGTTGGGTCTGTGATGATGCCAACTTTGGCCATATGTTGACCACGCGTTTGATCTATAAAAACTTGTTCTACATCAATTGGAAAGCTCACAGCGGTCCACTTTGCTATAAGACTTCGACTGAAAGCAATAGTACCAAGAAAATCAGTAACAAGAACTGGCAAAGTACACCTGAAGAGTGCTAGAGATGTCGGTGAAAGAAGATACAATTTTCTTCGCTTCTACAATCCAAAGATGAGATGGTGAACGAGTACACGGAAGAGGAAGAAACTAGATTGCCGAGGCGCACAATCGACACATGGCTCTTTGACAATTGAAGTCTATGGTCCATAGGCGTCCCGTCCAGATTCTTCCTAGCACGTCGCTGGGCAAAGATGAAGCTAGTGAACAAATACAAATATGGATATGCGAAAACTATGCGATAGTCAGGCTTTGATGAATAGGATCGTAGCAACTGGTCAAAGTAACATTCCCAGGCATAAATTTAAACTATTAAGAAAAGGCAGCAGCTAATCCCTGTATCGGTGCACATCCATTGTGTAGCATTGAAAAACTTAGAAAGATCTTGGCTAGGCCTAAAATAGCCTAAGCAACCACTCGCGCCCAAAAACTTAAGTAGATTCAAGAACGACTTCCAAATGGGCAGGATTTTCCTTGGACCAGTTTGCTGACGGAACATAGACTGAAAGCACACTTAAGGAAGGCCTGCATGAGCAGTGCTAACACCTATGGGAACAATCCTCCAGGCACTTTTAAGAGGATGAACCTCTTTGAGGGGCATAGAACGGACGGATATACTTAATTATAACTGTTTTAGAAGCATTTGCGAATATATTTCGTAGTGTTTACATTCCTCTATACTCTGAAGTCTTCAGGTCCCGAAATTAAACGTCGCGACTCATGCGTTGTTACCCTCTTTGCAGACTGACATCATACGCATTCTACTGCGCAACGGAGCTCAGGTGGATGCACGTGCTCGGGAACAGCAAACACCGCTGCATATTGCCTCACGTTTGGGCAATGTGGACATTGTTATGTTGTTGCTGCAACACGGCGCACAGGTGGATGCCACCACCAAGGACATGTACACGGCATTGCATATTGCGGCCAAGGAGGGCCAGGATGAGGTAAAAGATTTAATTGCCAAAAAGATAACGGATCACATCGATACGGTTTACCTGATGCAATTGTTCTGGATACGACACCAGGAGTTTTTCATTTGAATACTTTTACTTTTACTTTGATATTCTCTTATAATTTTATGTTAATGTTGGATCATTGAGTATTATTGTTGCGTCTTTGTGTTGGATTTTTATAATTTTTTAGCCACGAAATAAATGGTTTTGTATCATTTGAATTACTCTTAAATGTACTTTTATTTATTTGTAGCTCACACCTTTTCATTTCCAAAAACGATAAACACAGCGTGTTACGTCACAACACAATTAAAAAAAATGTCATCCGTATGTTTCCCCTGGAGTTCACTGCTATGCAGTCCAGCAGCGAACCAAACTGGGCGAGCCAGCTTCAAGTCTTATGTATAAACATTGCAACATTACAGCTAACTATAAATCTTTTTTGTAAACCCATTTCGACAGGTTGCTGCAGTGCTTATCGAGAACGGCGCCGCTTTGGATGCGGCCACCAAAAAGGGATTCACACCCTTGCATTTGACCGCCAAGTATGGTCACATCAAGGTGGCACAGCTCTTGCTGCAAAAGGAGGCCGATGTGGATGCGCAGGGCAAGAATGGAGTTACGCCCTTGCATGTGGCTTGCCACTACAACAACCAAAATGTGGCTTTGCTGCTGCTGGAGAAGGGCGCCAGTCCTCATGCCACGGCCAAAAATGGACATACACCGCTGCATATTGCAGCACGCAAGAATCAAATGGACATAGCCACAACCTTGTTGGAGTATGGCGCACAGGCCAATGCCGAGAGCAAGGCTGGCTTTACGCCACTTCACTTGAGCAGCCAGGAGGGTCATGCTGAGATCTCCAATCTGCTGCTGGAGCACAAGGCGGCCGTTAATCATCCGGCCAAGAATGGTCTTACACCCATGCATCTGTGCGCTCAGGAGGATAACGTCAATGTGGCAGAGATATTGCAGCGCAATGGCGCCAACATTGACATGGCCACCAAGGCTGGTTACACGCCCTTGCATGTGGCCTCGCACTTTGGACAAGCCAACATGGTGCGCTTTCTGTTGCAGAACGGCGCCAATGTGGATGCAGCCACTTCAATTGGCTACACACCCTTGCATCAGACCGCACAACAGGGTCATTGCCATATTGTCAATCTGCTGTTGGAGCACAAGGCCAATGCCAATGCACAAACCGTCAACGGACAGACGCCCTTGCATATAGCACGCAAGTTGGGCTATATAAGCGTGTTGGACTCGCTCAAATCGATTACCAAGGAGGATGAAGCTGTTGCCACGCAGGCCGAGGAAAAGTATCGTGTTGTTGCGCCTGAGGCCATGCACGAGTCCTTTATGTCCGACTCCGAGGAAGAGGGCGGTATGTATAGCTTTGTTGCTTTGCTAACACTCGCATTTGTTATGCCACATAAATGCATCAGCATCATCCTCACTAGACACTGTTAAGCCAGCCAGACAGCCAAAAAGCACTATACCCTACACCTAACTTTATTGCCTAATCTAGTTTAATCTTAGCTTTAAGTGAAATCCGAAATCCGAATTAAGTGTGCTCTTGCTCTTGTGTCCGTCGTTAGGTGACACAAATTCGGAATTGGATACATGCTATGGCATTAGTGGTGAACGCCACACGCAAGATACGCACGTCTATCTACCGTATTATCATGGCGAGAATCTTTATGTCTCTAGTAAGTTGCAAAGTCGGCCCACTGTAAAACTACTGTATGACATGAGCGTTATAAAGTGCACAAATTGGTTCAACGTTAAATGTAAAGCTAATAAATTATATAGCACTTTATGTGGCTTGTCGCATATAGCGTCACGTAACGCAACCAAACGTAACGTAACGTAAATGTATAAAGTACTTTCTTAACGTTGTTGTTGTGTAACCAAAACGAAAGCCTACTTATACCACTACCAACTCTATATGTTTTCTGTATTTCTTTTTTTTTTAAATCTGTAATTATATTCCGGAATATTCCAGAAAACTCTTACATTCAGATTCCAATCAAATTCCATTCGAGTCAGTAACAATTATGTTTCCAATCTATTCCAATTATGCGGAAACTTGTTTAGAGTTTTCTGGGTTTCCCTCCTATATATAAATATATGCATATTTGTTGATATCTGGCCACCCCGAAGTTATATTTACCTATGTTCCATACTGCTATTGATGTATAAAATGAATAGATTACAAAAAGTCAGGAATTCATTGTTCACAAGATAGATGTCGCAAGATCTGTTTTGCTTACAGTATAAAACGGTATAAAATTTATTACCGAATGTTAGTCCTAACACAAAAATCGGAACAAACTACTTTTTTACTTATATCACCGAAAAATGCTCGCTTCGTTTGTCAATCCTCTTGCTCCTAAGATAAAGGCAACTCCTTCTCATCCTTTTTCGTGCCTCCATCTTTTTACCCAAAACTTCATCATCTCTTTATCTCTATACGTATCTCCATCACCTTCTCGCGCTTTCTCCTCTTCTCCTTCCGCTTTGGGTTTTGCGAATTATTCAATCCCAGACGCTTGAGCTCTTTCGAGTTTTTGGGAAACCAACAACCGGCGAACTTCTTTACGTCCAAATTGAGAGCGAGAGTAAGAGGCGCAAATCACTCTCTTAGCTGAAATGACAAACATTCATGCATAATTATTGGTATTTTGTATTTATACCAGGGTTCCCAAATAACTGTCAACCTTTTCAGCGTGTCTGCAAAAAAACGGTTATTGCCGGACACAATGAATAGAGTACTGTTAAAAAATAAGCAAAAACATTGAAGTGAAGAATGAAATCTAAGTTCGCAAACAGTGTGAGAGCAGCAGTTTAGTCTTACGTGTCAATTATTATACAATGTTCGGAACGGTATCAAATTTCTAGCGAATTTCTGTATCGAAGTGTGTGAGTGGTAGGGGTTGATTCGGTATAAGGTCGGCATAGTTTGTTATATAAGCCTATTGTGAGTCTACATAGTGGCTCTAACATACATTTTAACATACCTGTTTCTACAAAAATTAAATTTAGTTGCAGTTTGTAGAAGAAGGGGTCTAAATTTGGCACATTACTACCTATATCTTTGAAAGTTTATATCCGATCTTGATAATTTTGACACTACATATGCACAGTAATAGTGTGCATAACTGTGTTGAGTTTCAATCGGCGAGCTTTAACTCATACGGTGTAAGTCTAGAAATTCTGTCACGGATTAAGATATCGCTACTATTCGACAAATTTGATATGTTTCCGAAAAATGTGCATTTCCTGGTGAAACTATTATTTTGCTTTAAACAAAGTTTACGTGGGCGTAGACGAATGCTCAAAAAGGACGTTCCGTTCTCGAGACATATGCATGGTCTTCACTAGCTTGAAAGTCCGCTTGAATAGTGAAGTTCATAGGTCATATTGGCTGGAGTATGTAGATACATCTTCAAACAACATTTCTTAGCTTTGAAATCACCTAAATACTATTGAAAGACCAGTTTTGGTTTCCCGGTTCTTAAAAAAACACTTAAGAGTGTTCGAAAAGTTAATCTTTGCGAGCGTATTCTTTTTGAACAGTTGCTATCAGGGATTCAAACCATAATCGTACCGTAACCGAAGTACATATTTTTAAAAAAACCGATAACCGGTAACCCTTATAATTTTTCCGAAATAACCGAATTGAAACCGATATATATATATATATCGGTACGGTTTAAGTTTTTTTCTGTGCTACTTATTTTTTCATGCTGTGCTTTACATTCCGTCATTCTGTGAAGCATTTTTATGTGTGTCGCACAGTGGGGCCATCTGAGTTCTTATCCGCCACAAAACCCTTGAAGGAGTAAAGATATTTTCAAAATTTAAAATGCATGTAACATAGAATTCCCTAAGCTTCTGCAATACACTGCGATTGTTGTGTGTATGGGCCACCTAATAATAAAGTTTCTGGTCACCAAAAGTGAAACACTAGACAACACAATCTGTTTCTCGCTCCCACTGTTGTGGCACTGTTTTTGCAAAAGAGTTTCATTGATTCGACTTGCTGAAAAGCGCCCATTTTTAGATAGTGCATGTTTTTTCTCTTTCTCAATTTTGGCTACGAGCGAGTTGTTCTAACAGACACAGCACCACAATCAGCATTACACGTACAATGTCTTTTAAATGGTCGCTTTTCAGCAAAAATTTTGAAATTTTGTATGGTCCAGGATTCCACTTTATTACTTTCATGCTCTTTGGTTTTTGTATAGGAACCGGTATAACCGCTATCGAATCGAAACCTATATTATTTTACAAAGAAAACCGAAATAAAACCGTTTACCGGATTAGGAGTACTGGTACTAGCGTAATCGTAACCGTATCCGAAATAAGTTTCGGTTTGAATCTCTGATAAATATGTGATTCAAGATGGATTACTTGCCTTTGTTACTCAGTTTAAATTAAATTCGTAAGTTACATATAAATTTTAATACACGAAACTCTTACTTCCTGATTTTCGGTCATTTAAGGGTCTTAAGGTTCCGGTTTAGTGTAAACTCATATGAAACAATGTTGCTTGTATTTGAATTGAATATGGCATGATTTTATATTCTATTAAAACCTAACTACTACCTATATAACATATGTGTGCTCATATTTACCCCATAAATAATGTATATTACGCTTTTAATCACATATCACTCATATATCTACTTATATAATTATAATATAATCATTACGAACTATAAAAAAGCATGAAGACTCAACGAAATTCGGGTACTAAAAACAAACTCATTTGCATTCTTCTATTTTCAATGCACCGCGCTCTCATCTCAACTGCAACTACCAATAACAATACCAACAACTACAACAACAACACTAAACACAACAACAACAACAACCAAAAATTACCACGCTATTTGCTATACGGCCAATTGGACTTGTCTTGTGCTTGGAATGCAACTGAAAATGCGCAACGAATAAAACCGCAACTTAAAACCGTAATAAACCAGGCGAAGATAATATGCTATCCGATCAACCTTATCGCTATTTGACCGTTGATGAAATGAAATCCCTAGGCGATGACT
This sequence comes from Chymomyza caudatula, assembly GCA_035041775.1. Taxonomy (NCBI): domain Eukaryota; kingdom Metazoa; phylum Arthropoda; class Insecta; order Diptera; family Drosophilidae; genus Chymomyza; species Chymomyza caudatula. The sequence goes on from JAWNKW010000073.1 coordinate 1,812,254, forward strand.
CTCTACCCATTGATGTGACACGCGATGAGCGCATGGACTCCAATCGTATGACCGCAAGCGCTGAATATGCCAGCGGTGTGCCACCAACCATTGGTGAGGAGCTGATTAGTCCGCATAAGGCTCAGGTTTATGGCAGCTCGCCCAAGAGCGTCGTGGATGGCGTCTATATAGCCAATGGCGGCGTGCACGACGAGCCACCGCATGTGGGGTGAGTAGTCTTGGTCTTATGTTTACCACGAGCTGCTCTTACTATGAACTCCATTGCAGTCGCAAGCTGTCCTGGAAGAGCTTTTTGGTCTCGTTTTTGGTGGATGCACGCGGCGGTGCTATGCGTGGTTGCCGTCACAGCGGTGTGCGCATGATTATACCCTCACGTTCCACTTGCCAGCCGACTCGTGTCACCTGTCGCTATGTCAAGCCACAACGGACCATGCATCCACCCCAATTGATGGAGGGTGAGGCTCTGGCCAGCCGTGTGCTAGAGCTAGGTCCCTGCTCGACCAAGTTCATAGGTCCAGTGATCATGGAGGTGCCACATTTTGCCTCCTTGCGTGGCAAAGAGCGTGAAATTATAATACTACGCTCGGATAATGGTGAAACCTGGCGCGAACATACCATAGACAATTCCGAAGAGATTATACACGATGTTATGCAGCAATGCTTTGAGCCAGAGGGTAAGCATTGTTTAGTGTTTGTCAATTTAACAGTAACACCTTTAACACGCTTCTACAGAGATCGCTCAACTGGAGGAGCAGGCAGGCAATCATGTGTGCCGTTTTGTTACCTACGATTTTCCGCAGTACTTTGCCGTTGTCTCACGCATACGCCAGGAGGTGCACGCCATTGGACCCGAGGGTGGCATGGTCTCGAGCACTGTGGTGCCACAGGTTCAGGCTGTGTTCCCACAGGGCGCGCTCACCAAGAAGATCAAAGTTGGCTTACAGGTAAACCTCTTTAAACCACGCAAAGGCGTTGCTCCCGAAAAACTACGCAAGATTAGCGTTAATCATGTGCCCAAAAAGAAGCGCTTCTCGCTTATATGGTAAATCGCTGAGGGTGCAGTAATAACCAGGGCTGCAAGCAGGGTCGAACGAACAACGATACATCGAGAGAGAGAGACAGACGGAGTACATTCTTTTGCAAACACGCTTCGTTTCGAGTATCTAAATTTTGCATTATAAAGCATACACTGCGCAAAACATAGTTCGTTCCAAGTGAGAACGAACTGAAATTAAACGTTCTTAAATCTAGTAATCTTAAACTATTAGTCACAGTGAGTGACTCGCTGAAATGAAACGTTCTTTAATCCATATTGTACTCTCTTAAGGTGACACAAACGGAATTGTAAAGTTCTTAAATCTAGTATTTGTTCTAACACTGCGTTCTCAAATTACAACTTAGTGCTCTCACTGTGAGAAATACTCGCTGAAATGAAACGTTCTTAAATCCAGAATGTACTCTCTTACCGTTCGTCATAAATTGGAACAAACCGAAATGTAACATTATATCCAGAATGTTCTCTTTTTGTGAAAACTTAAGGTTAAACAAACGGAAATGTAGATTTTTTAATGTACTCTCTTAGCGTTCGTCTTAAGTTGGAACAAACGGAAATGTTCTTAAATCTATTATTTATTCTTGCTCTGCGTTCTCAAATAAATCCAGAATGTACTCTCTTATCGTTCGTCTGGAATTGGAACAAACGGAAATGGAACGTTCTTATATCCGAAATGTTCTTTCTTTTCGTTCTTAAATCAAATTTTTTTTGTGTTTTCACTGTAAGCAACTCGCTGAAGTTGGGACAAACGGAAATGAGACGTTCTTAAACCCAGAATATTCTTTCTTAGCGCTCTCAAATCAAAAATTTTAATAAGAAACAATCGTTTGTTTTCAGTTGAACAAACGGAATGAAACGTTTCAAAATCAAGAAATTATTTTTGTGCTTGATTTTATAAAATCTGCTTTGAAACTGCAACTAATCAAACGTATAGGCTGAAATTGCTGATTTTGAGGCCGTCAGCCCTGGTTATGAAAATTTATGAGAACTTGATAAAAGCTTAACTCTTGATAAACAAACATATATACTCGAGCATTTAATTATATAACTTCCTTAAAGAAATATATCAAGTTAACCAAATACTTTTCCAAAGAAATTAATTTACGCACTTAACTGTTACTTATAGTAATTATATGTTAATCCGAACTTGTCCTAAAAAGTAGTGAGTCGTAATATAACTTGTGCTCATATGCTACGTTTTCACAATCCACACTTAAGTGTTAGGCGGAAGCTACAGTTTAACTCAAGAATTCGGAGTTGTAAGAGCGCATTTAATGGCAGATTGTGAAATCCATCATATGAGAAGTAACTAGTCCTAAAAATTTGACGGCTTATATGTTACTTATGAAATATGTGCACTTTGTTGTATGTTTGATTATATTAGATCACACAAGCGGGATATTTATTTTTTTGTTTTCTTTTTCTAAGAAAAGTAAACTGCTAAATACTCAAAAAAGTTTATTTAATCTTTGTAATACCAAGTTAAATGTGAAAAAATACTTAACTACTAATGGGAATAACTTATACATTAGTGACTTGCAATAATACTTATGCTTAATCTTATAAACTACGACTATATAAAGAGTAAATTGATCAAGGATCGAGGAACATAATATTTTCTTAAAGCCTAAAATTAAAACAAAACTACAACTTACAATTGTCCAGTTGCATAAGACAGTTATACAGAAGATATCAAAACTACTATAACTAACTACAATATCATATATGATTATAAACTAACTATGCATAAGATTATACAAGATTTCTGAAATGCAGTAATACCCAATAAATTTAGTTCAACAAAAACTTTATGCCAACGAAAATGTTTTAATTAATTTTGATTTGATTTACTTTTGTTTAAATTGCTTTTTCGAAAAACCAGAACAAAGTATATTGTAATAAAAATCTTGGGCTTCGTTGCCAAGTTTCACTGTCCAGAAATTGTAACATTTTAGCCAAGCTATAAGCCAAAAAACGATTTTAAAATGGCCTCCGCTCATAATTTCCAAACTTGAAAACTTTTTTTTTCCGTTGCATATTGTAAAAAAAATATGATTTTTCTTTTTGAATTTCGTAGCGCTTAAGTTGTAGTTGAAGTTTTTTTGATGACTAAATTTATTGGGACTAAAATGGGCCTGAACATTGTTATTGTTTGTAGCTAACTTACGAGTGTAAAAAAAATACTAAAAATACCAAAAAAAAAAAATACTACACCTAAAATCGCTAGGATTGTATACAAAAAAGTTGAGCAAATGAAATCAGAAGCAAAAAATGTTCACCATTTAGCCCAAAACTCAGTTCATTTGTTGCAACTTTGTTTCGTTTTTTGTCTTTGTTTGTTTTCTCTATAATATAAAGTATGTGTGTAAAATATACCATGCAACAAATAGGCGCATATTTCGTATATTTTTTGTTGTTGTTGTTGTTGTTGTTCTTAGCTTATTTTGTGCTGAACTTAAGTGTAAGCGTGGCCAGAAATCGATTTTTGTCTATAGTGCCGCTCATTCGTTACATTTCTAGGCGCAACCGGTTGATCCCGATCTAACGGCAAAGCTGCTGGGTCGCGGCGTTGCCGTATCGCCCATAGTTACGGTAGAGCCGCGTCGCCGCAAGTTCCACAAGGCCATAACGCTGAGCATGCCTGCACCCAAGGCGCATAGTCAGGGCATGATTAACCAGTATTCCGGCAATACGCCGACGCTACGTCTGCTGTGCTCTATAACAGGTAAGTCAGCCGATGTTGCCGATGTTGCTTTGATGTTTTTTGTGTTGTTGTGAATTGTGCTCCAAGCAGTTAACTATCTTAACTTTAACTTATGCGTATCAACATTACGTTATGTTAGTTGTTGTTTATAAGTACAAACTGTAACTCTCTCTCTCTCTCTCTCTATCTGTAACTCTCAGGCTTTCATTTAAGTTACATTATTGTTATGAGTTCTCTTTTCAGTTCGATGAGTTTTGAGTTTGTTGTGTACTTTTCTGTTTTGGTTGTCTATATATAAAGTATAGTATAATCTATATACAACATACAAAGTATCATGTACTGCTAGTACCATATATATACATACCTATTATATAAACCATAACATCTATAAAGTTGTACAGTCAAAATTTGAAGCAGCCAATGAATACGCTCTCATAATCATGCTCAGGTTCTCTTTACATACGTACTACTATATCTAGTCTGATACAAAGTGCTTGTGTCTGTGTAGCAGGATCTATACTACTCCTTTTATGTGTTTAATGCCCAGAAGTTAGTTGAAACTTTAAACTATAGAGCATTTGTCATTTAACAATCAGCTCAGCTGTTCTCTTACACACACACACATACACATACTAAACACTCACTCTCTCACACATGCGCATTGTCATGCTCATTCTCAAATGCATATACAGTGCCTCATTATTGTGCTCGCCCGCCCAACAACCACAACAACCACAACAACCACAACCAACAACTACAGTGATTGTTCGAGTTATAGTATATTTTCCATTTACTTTCTATAGTTTGTACCTATGTTTTTAGTATTTTTTGTTGTTGTTTTTAGTACTTTTATATATATATATATGCTTATGATTTCTGAACAATACAAAAACCCAAAAAACTTGCATTCAATTCTTAATTGAAACAACGTATTTAATTGTTCTATAATTTCGTACTAATGCGTCATTGCATATGTGCACGCATTCCATTCTGTTTTCTCAATCCATTGAAGGTGTGTTTCGGAAAAGGTCTCTAAAAGGTAACTAGAAAACAAAAAATTGACTACAAAAACAGTCAAAAAATACAAACCAAAAAAAAAAAAAATAAATCAGAAATTCACAAACATGTATGAAATTTCAAATTAAAACAGTTTACAAATTAAAAATTCGTTATTTGTTACATATATTTAGTTGTTCGTTCTATGCCAAAATAATTAACAATAACAATATAGTTACATTACAAATTAAGCAACTATCAAAATACAGCAAATTCAAGCAAATATATTGCTAAAAGAAAAGAAAATAATACAAAAAAAAAAAAGAAAAATACCAAAATTTGAAAATTCTGCATATATTATTTGACAACAAAAGCAATTTCTTTTTCAAACATTCCTTTTATTATGCTTTTAAGCCATTTTTCTTTGTTTTCTTTTAAGTTTTTACATTTTCTTGAGTTATTACTCTTTTGTCTAATTTCTGCTCAAATTCGGGTTGCGTTGCGTCTTATAGGGCCTTATGTACAAATTAGTAGCTCAGTTACACTTGCAGTTGGGTTTACTTGCTATTTTTCCAAAAAAAAAAAAAAAATAGTCAGTTTTCTATGACGCTTTTACAAAAAATTGCCAGCAATAATTGTGCTTTTAAGCCCAAAACTGGCTTTTAGTTTTTGAAGTAAGCCAATTTTCAAATTTACATTTTATGAACTTTAAGCTTGTCTTGCAATCGTTTTGCTGCGTTCTCTCTACATAATATAAATAAAATATGTACTAATAACTAAAGAATTTCTGACTGCACGCAGATTTACTACTTGTACCTTATACAAATTGCACAATTTCATTCAAAAGTTTGTAGGTCTTTAATACGAAATGTAATACTAACAAAAATACAATCCTAAAGTTGCTCTTTGGGCCATTAAAACCGTACTCCAAAAAACAAAGCAATTGTGTATTAATTATGTTGCTTTAGTTGTTATACGCTATTTTGGCATGTTTAACATAAAAACTGTTTGGTATTTTTTGTAGTATTTTTTGTAGTATTTTTTGGTATTTTTTATTTATTGCCTTTAATTTAATTGAAAACATAATGCAGAATATATACATATATTTTCTAACAAATAGACGAAAATTCCTACTGTTTGTGGCACCAAAGAGAACTTTTCTGAAACCGAAAACAAATACTATACAAATATTAAAAACTAACTAAATCTATTGAGGAAGTTATAAATATCAATTTAATGCTATGCAAATTCATTGCTTTAAAAAAAGTTTTAACTAAATAAATTATGTAAAATATAATTTTTTTTTTGTTTATGTATATACTTTTTTTTTTAGTATTTTTTTCTTTAAGTTGTTTAAGTTTTGTATATTTCTACTATTTTTTACACATTTATCAAAAAGACACGTGACACGCTCACTACTTAAACTTTATTTGTATCATTAAAACGGTTTTTCTTTAAACAAAGTATCTAAACATTTAATTAAGCATGTTGTTTCGAAAGAGCTTCAAAAGTAAACTTTGTAAATGCTAAAACAAAAAATACTAAAAGTACCGTATGCTTGAAAATAAATGCGCCAGTTATACATTACGTACACCTTACTAACCAACAACAACAACAACACCAACACTTTTCACACAGTCGGCATCACATGCATTCATTTTGTACACTACAAAAAACGACTCACCAACACTACACAAAATATAATATACTTTACTATATATACTACTACTAATATACCATTATAATAACTTACTACTTTTCAATAATACTACTTACTCTTTTCATATAATTGCTTTAACTTGACTAAAACACACACAAAATCGTAACTCTCTCGAAAATATGTTGATTTTAAGTTGTTTTCATTTAGTTTTGAAATTAGTTGAACAATTTTGGAATTATTTATCTGCTAATGAGACAAAAGTAGAGTTTTCAAAGAGTTTTATACCATAGCCTATGCGTAATACTTTTGAAAGTCATAAGCGCGAAGATTGAACATTTGAAACCCTTCAACCAATAGGGGGACCTTCACGCGCACAATGGGAGGATGTGACCGGATCCACGCCCTTAACCTTTGTCAACGACTGTGTCTCATTTACCACCACGGTGTCGGCACGTTTCTGGCTCATGGATTGTCGTAACATCTCGGAAGCTACCAAAATGGCTACTGAGTTGTACAAGTAAGTAGTGCTCGAGTTGGACGTGTGCAGCTTGCGGTTTCTAAAGCGCCATTTTTTGTTTCTAGGGAAGTCATACACGTGCCCTTTATTGCCAAGTTCGTGGTGTTTGCCAAAAAGATTGAGCCCCATGAGGCACGTTTGCGCGTTTTCTGCATGACCGACGATCGTGAGGATAAAACGCTCGAGAAGCATGAACTTTACACCGAGGTGGCCAAGAGTCGCGATGTGGAGGTGCTTGAGGGTAAGCCTCAATACATCGAAATGGCTGGCAATCTGGTGCCTGTTACCAAATCAGGCGATCAGCTGCAGCTGCAATTCAAAGCCTTCCGCGAGAATCGTCTGCCTTTTACTGTGCGCGTCAAGGATCAGCATGCTGATATTGTCGGACGCACGCTCTTTATGAAGGAACCAAAAGTGGCCAAGGGTGAGCCACCGCAACAACCGATTTGCATACTAAACATAGTCTTGCCCGAAGCGGTTATACCCGATTCTACTACAGCCTTCTCTGATCGTGTGACAACCGCGTATCGAACATCAATGTTTAGCCTAAGCAAGCATCAAAATGATCATTATATAGGCGATATACGCATTGTAGATCTGTCAAATCTGTTGGGCAAAGATTGGATACAGCTGGCGCCTGAGATAGGCATCAATGCCGATGAGATCGATGAGATTATAAATCAAAACACCGACAGCATTGCACGTCAGGCGCAGAGCATGATACGTTTGTATAAGGATAAGCCGAACTATGATATTTTGGCTTTGGAGGCGGCGCTTAAGAACATCGGACGTGAGGATATTATGAAGAAGTGCAAGAGTGGTCGTTTGACGCATTCCCGCGAGTTTGACGATACGGATATTATGAAAAATTCGGAATCTGTGGAGGAACTGGTGCGCCGCGAAAGTAAGTATGCGTTAAAGTACATAAAATGAAAACTTATACAAAATCGTTTACAGGCAAACGCATACAACAAATCAACGAGCGTGAGGAGGTGAAATACTCGGCCGAGGAGAAGGAGGTCGAAGAGTCCGAATCCGATGAGGAGCAAGCCAAACGTACGGTGGCCGAACGTCGTGAGAAAATTGTCAAGCGTCTGTCCATAGAACGCTCCATACCTGCCTCTACACAAAAGAAGGAGATTACGCGCGAAATTACCGAAATCAAGCGCAAGAGTCTGATTGAAGACAAAAAGGCACATCACGAGTCGGAAATCATGATGCAGTTGCCCGCTGACAACATTATCAAATCTGCAGTTGTGCCAGAGCAAGTCATCAAGATGAAAATGGGCAAAATGGAGACTGTGGAAGTCAGCAAGAGCGATTTCGATAAAGAGCTAACACACAAGCTGAAGACTTCCGGACGCAGCTCTGAGGAAGAAGAGCTGTTATCCCCCGATAAAGTGGATAAAATTGTGCAGGATATAAGCTCTGCTGAGAAATCGGAAAAGACGGATGTGGGTGGCGCCATCAGCCGGATCGCAGCCATAACACGTCAAGAGGCACGTGACATAACAGAAGACTTTTTGGAATTCGAGAAACGCAGTCAACTGCCTGGCGACACAACTGTGCATGAAAAGTTTGTGGAAGAGTTCAAAGAGAAGAGAACAACGGTGCCTCAAGAAACCGTTAAGGAAGTGGAGCAAGTCATCGACGAGGTTACCGAAATTGCCAGCAAAAAGGTGGAAAGTATTATAAGCTCCTTCGAGAACGACAAGGCCGAGCAGCACGCAAGTGTTTCAAGCACTCAAGGCGTAGCTGAAACAACGAAGGTCAGTGAGACCATCAAACATCTGAAGGACGCACAGTCCACTTCAATTGAGCAAACCAAAACCATTGAACTGCTCGAGAGCACAAATATTGAGGAGAAAATTGCGGATTTTGAAGCCAAAAAGGTTAAATACGATTTCCATGGCTCAGAGCCCAAGACTCAAATACCCAAGCTGATGAGAAAAGCCAGCGGAGAATTCAAGGCGCCCACAGCGGCGCCACGTGCTGTCATGGAACCAGATTCGTTTATGGATACAAAAATAGAAAAAGCCGTATCCAAGATACCAGTAAAGACAAGCGAGGCAGCTCGACTACTGACACAAGATTTTCTGCAAGCCGAGCAACTGACCCAATTACCCGCTCTTACTGCCGTCGAGCCAAAAGCACAGCAGGCCAGCAAAATACCCAAAGTGGAGCCACGAAAATCTGTGGAGAAGTTGGAAGCCAAAGTACTGGATGATGTGGTTGCCTCTACAGCAACAATAATGACTGCTGGACTAACTGCGGAGCCCGTGCAGGACAAAGCTGAGGTGAAGCCAACTGAAATATCTGCTACAGCTGATAAGGTGGCTAAAAAGGTGGGCGATTTGCTCGAGACGTTCCATATAATAGATGAGCAAGTTGCCAAATCTAAAGCGCATTTAGAAAGCCAAAAAGCTGCCGAACATGCGCTGCACAGTAAGGACGACAAAGTGGCTGAGAAAGTGGCCAACGTTATTGAGACATTCCAAAAAATTGAGGAGCATATACCGACTGCTGATGCTCGCAAGCTGACACACGATTTTCTGAGCATGGAGCAACAAACCCAATTGCCAAGCATGTTGGAGTTTACTCAAACATCCATAACGTCTTCTGAGCCTGATTCACTTATCTCAGTAAAAGCGGCTACACCAGCTAGTAAAATACCCATCGTAGAGCCAAGAAAGGAATCTATAGTGGAAACTGCAGCTAGTAAAATACCTGTCGTTGAACCTAAGAAGGAATCAATTGAGGAAACACCAGCTAGTAAAATACCCATCGTAGAGCCTAAGAAGGTATCTATAGAGGAAATAGCAGCTACTAAAATATCCGTCGTAGCGCCTAAGAAGGAATCCATCGATGAAACAGCATCTAAGCCAAGTGAGCAAGCGGCAGTACCTACGAAAGTGGAGCCACTTACAGAGGAAAAGCAAACTCAGCTACAAACAGCAGTGCCAGCCGCAAAGGATACCAAGATTGCGGAGAGCATCGTGGCAGCAATGTCCACTATACTGCCAGCAGCCGCCATACAAGCAGAGCTAGCCGCCAACGAGGCTAAGGTAACCGAGCAGCTTATAGAGCTGGCTGACACAGTGAAAAAAGTTGAGCCACAGGTTGCCACGGCGACAACTGAGAGCAAATCTCAGATTGGTGATGGCATTGAGACAGCAGCACCAATTGGTGAAGTATCACCCTATTCCGCACGTAAATTGACTGCTGATTTCTTGGCCATGGAGCAACAAACTTACGATAGTGATACCTTTGGTAAACGCGCTACCATACCGATAGGTGAAACTGTTGGCTCTGTGCGAGACGAAGGACTCAGTGCACCAGTGCGGATTGAGCCACGTAAATCGCTGACTGATGCGGAGTTCTGCAAATCAGTAGGCGATACTATCACTAAGAAAATGAGCGAGGGATTAATCGAAATATCTGATGAACTCATAAAACTAGGTAAGCATTACTACATCTTTTATGTATTCTGGCTTACGTTCTGGCTAAAGGGGATTTTGGAACATCGGCTTAAACTTTATAAAATAAAGCACCGAATAAGACTCCTGAGGCTGAGAGCTCGATAAAAGAAATTGAGTTGTAGCGAAATATTGCAACTCTGCTTTTTTTGTTTACATTTTCAGCGAGCGACATTCCTGACTCCCAGACTCCACCACCAACACCTAGTGATACCAAACTTGAGAAGCACACTGGGCAGTCCCAAAAAAGCAACTTGGAGAGCGGTAAGTTCTTTTAAACAGTACGCCAGGGACTTTCGTAGAAGCTTTAAGATATCGCTATCAAGGATTCATACCGGAACCACAACGGTTACTGTTCTGCGTTTAGTTTGTAAAGATCTTCTTCTTAACTGGCCATAGCAACCCGTTTCTGGGTTACGGCCTGATGTTAACTTTGGTGATACCAAAGTTAGCTAGTGTACCCTCTACCTGGTCCTTCCAACGGAGACATGTTCTGCTCTTTTGTCGCTTCCCTTCGACCACCGCATTGAAGACCTTTCTCGAACGAGCTTCTTCGTCCATACGCACAACATGACCTAATCAGCGGAGCTGCTGGATTTTAATGCGCTTAGCTATGTCAAAGTCGTCGTAGAGCTCATAGAGTTCGTCGTTCCATCGTATGTGGTAGTCGTTGCCAACGCGTAGAGGGCCAAAGATCTTATGGAGTAGTTTCCGCTCAAACACTCAAACATTTTCATCAGACATCACCCATGCTTCAGCGACATAAATCGAAACGGGAAGGTTAGAGTGTTAGTTTCGTCTGGCGGGAGTGGTCTCTACTACTCATTTGACTGCTGAGACCAAAGTAACATATATTGGTAAGAGTAATTCTACGCTTGATCTTTGTGCTGAGATCGTTCCGCATTGTGGCGGTGGTGCCAAGGTAGACGATATCCTCGACAAAATAAAAAGTATAGCTTTCAACATCTATCTGAGAGTCCAACCGCTGTGTATTTCTACTCGAAGAAAGCATATACTTCGACTTGCTCTCATTTACCACCAGACCCACCCTGGCAGATTCTCTTTCAATAGCCGCAAAGGCTCCGGTAACTGCCCGGATAGTGCGCCCGACGATATCGATATCATCTGCGCTGGACACCCATATAGAATAAAGTCCCGTTCCGATGTACTTTCGCCCTTCGAAACATATTCTTCATTAAAGATTGAAGAGGCCACAGGAGAGGGCATCGCCTTGTCTGAAGCCCCGCTTGGTATCAAATGGTTCGGAGCAACTTTGCAGGGATTCCAAACTCAGACAGTGTGGCATATACGCAATCCCTCAACAGGCTATCAAATGTCGATTGTGTCGATTTTATGTTCGTGGGTCTTTTCCAGGATTTGGCGTAGTGTGAATATCTGGTCTATCGTGGACTTATCAGGCTTAAAACTGCACTGAAAAGGTCCAATCAGTTCTTTACCAAACGGCTTTAGTCTTTCAACGTTTTCAACTTCACTGTCCGGCTTTTTGAAAAGGCATGGCGCAATGGGCTTGTGGTAGGGGTCGACTTTCTTCGACGAGCCGTCTCGAACACCACAAATCTAATCTAATCTGCCAACAAAAACTTGAAAAGTGTAATAGAAATTTCAATTCGGAGCTCTCGATAGAATTTTCGAAAAAATGCGCTTTCGATTCGGAATAATAGTTGCTTTTGTTACAAATATCAAAAGAGAAAGCAAATGTTTTTTAATTCACTCTTAAGGTATAATCTGTTATATTTGGTTTCCTTATGATTCCTTGTTCTAATTCACAGCATATTTCGAACATTGACTCACCCATATTTAATTGCAGATATCCTGACAGACAATGTAAGGACCCTGCACTCGACTACAGAGTCGACCTTTGAACGCGTAGCTGCCATTTCCACAATTGGTAAGTCCCATTCGAGATGACTGGCTATTTCTATGCAATCCGTATTGTTATGTAACTACTATTTACTTAAAACTATATATTTTATTTTGTGTTTGCCTTTTTGGTAATTAAAATATTAAGTCGTAAACAATTATTTTTCGTACACCCAAATATTAATTTGGTACATCAATTTTGTAACACGATTCCTAGTGTTTTTTCAATTAGTTCATTTTGATCAATTTTCGTACTCGTTTATGTTTTCTCAAGTCTTTTGTTGTTTCAGTTCACTTTTGACTTTTGTATACTTTTCATTTGAGTCCAAAGGCTTTTTGTATGCAAAATCCCATTCATTCAATCGATTCAAAGGAAACGCGTATAGTCAATCCTGAGCAACTATTTGCTAGTGTGTGTATCTTAATCAAAAAAGTCTGTAAGTGCAGCTGTCATGAATGAAATTACCTAACAAACTACTCTCTAATAAACTGAAACTGATTTCCTAACTTAAAATTAAAGTTCATTGAATGAATTAGTGGCTAGTAGTAGCTGGCAGACAATATGAGAAAATATGTTGTTTTTAGCATTGTAACCGCTGATCCCGTTGCACAGCTAATCCAATTAGACAAAGGTCACAGCACGCAAAACAACACAATACTAGGTGAAATAGTAGCTGAAATAAGAACTATGCCTAGAACTAGAAAACCCTCAAATACCTGATGTTCTGGCGTCTTTGTTATGGCTGTCTAGGCAATGTTAATATGTAACATTCAAAGGCATGCAATGTCAACGTCGCGTCGAGAGGGCTGTCACCAGCTACGAACTAACTGACAGAATCGATAGCACAACGCACACTGGGACCAGAGTCATGCGAAAACGTACTTAATTTAAGATTTCAAAAGTTCAAACTAAACTTGGCACTAGGCAAGGTGGTGGATTCCATTGGGGGTGAATCCCAGTGATACCATGTGTTGAGTATTGAGTATCTTAGGTACAGTTGATTCCGAATTCAAAGTATCTAAGTCTTAGAATCTGCGAATCTCATATGGATATTTTTGGGTACGGTAAAGTCCGCTATATAGTTTACTGTAGCATGGAAAATTAAACTATGTGGTTTGCATAGTGAGAACTTCTTTTTTTGATGTTACAAGTCCAAGACTAATTTGGTTTAGGAAAGGAACAAGCATTGAAACAGCTACTGGCGCGCCTTGGGGCTTAAAACGGACACGTAATCCGTGACGAAAATTTGTTTTTACGATCGTGACGCTGTAGTGGCACATTCGGTTGGTGTTACGTTGGGATGGTATTACGATCGGATGGTGTTACGTTCGGATGGTGTTACGCTCGGATGGGGTTACGATCGGAGCAACTTATCTGTGAGTCACAAATACATATAAAACAGTTATGTTCATCCATAGCCCGCAAAGTCCGAACACTTGTCGGCTATTTACACAGAAACAGCCGAAGTGCAAGTCAAGCCGTCGCTCACTGCTTTTGCGAGAGTAATGCCAATAGCAACAGAGAAAACGTTCATGAACATATGCATATGTCAACAACTATTCTCTGTCGTCACACAAATACTATTGCAGATGCCAATATCTAACAGAGAAAACGTTCGTGAACAGTTTTCAACACATGTAAAGACATCTCAATATAAATGTTTTTCTATTAATTTGATCTATGATTTTGAATAAAAAATATGAATAAAACTTATATTTTGCACTTATGAAAATTTCCTACAAAATGATATAAGTTTCACCCATATTAGTTTCCAAATAGTTGGTGAAAAAGGGTAGCAAAATTTTCCTTTGCCTATTTATATAATAGATATTGTAACTTGTAAAAAAAAAAACGATCATGACTTATTCCCTCGTAAGCCTCTTCGAGACCAACTATAACTAAAGTTTAAGGTTATTGTATTTTCTTTTTAACTTTGCTCAATCTAAGTTCTGTAGATTGATTTTGAAAATTTGAAGTCTCATTTTGAGCGGTCAGTTGATAGTGGAGTTGATAGTTGGAATTGAAAAACTCCTTAAAAGGGATATTTAGGGGAATTTTCGAACACGGCAATTATGAGTCAAATATAGATGACAGAAGTGACAAATTCTCGACGAATGGAAATTATTGATCTAAATTATTTTCCAGATAGTCCGGACAGTCAGCTCATTTTTTATGATCTTGTCGGTGTTTGAAGAACAAATTTCGGTGATTCTGATGATTTTATCGAAAATATTGGACTTTTTAATGTTTTCGATGCAGTAGCGAGTCAGACAATATTGTTTCGAAGATGTTAGTCCGAATTGTAGTACATCGCAAAACTGGTTGTTTTTAAGGGAAATTCCCAAGGGAAGGTCAAGTGAAACGTGTAGACGAAGTGCGGTGGAAGGGAAGTATGAATTCGAAGCGGAAGCTAAAGAAGAAGGCGAAGGAAAAGATGAAGGTGAAATACTTGTTTGCTCTCTAGATTCACGTGCGTTGGCAAGCGAAACGAGCAGGAGCCGGAACCCCCTGGTTTAACATATTTTTGTAATTGATAGAAACATCATTGCATACTTTTGGGGCTAATCGATGGAAAATGATCAAAATCGAGGCATTTTGAGGAAAACTGAATTTCAATCTAGTAACTTTTAGTTTTCCTACGAAAAAGTTAGAAACGAAGCTTTATTTGACTAAACCCAGCATATTTTTGTAGTTTTTACATTTTCAATTTATAAAACATATTTCGTAAGAGAATCAGTTTCGTTCCCGCTTGTATGCCAACCCATGTAAAAAAATATTTTTTTTGTTTTTTATCTATCTATCTATTATGTACGTATGTAAATAGGCTAAGGAAAAATTGGTGCACCCTTTTTTGCCAATTATATGAGCAGATATATGAGTGAAACTTATATCATTGTCTAGGGAATTTCCATAAGAAGTGCAGATTTGTTGATTCATGTCGATATCTCACCCCGTTCACCCGTGACGAAATTTCGCGGAAGAGGAAGATTAAGAAGAATAGGTAAGGGAAAAGGTAAAGGAAGAACCAGAAGATGAAGAAGAAAAGAAGCAACGAGAAATGAGGATAAGGGTGGAGGTAGTGGTAGGCGTAGAGGAAGGGCAAAAAGAAAAGGAAGAACGATAAGATGAGGAAGAGTAGGAAGGCGAATTGGAAGAAACAGGGGAGGAAGATTTATTTATTATTATTTAGAGAGGAACAAGGAGGTTGTGAGCGAAGCGAGAAGAGGGCAAAACGGGGTAAAACGGACTGATTTTTGAAATGAGGATGAGGAACATTAAAAGGAAGAGGAGGAGGAAGAGGAATACTTCGAGAGGGGCATGGGGGGTCGACGAGCGGAGTGAAATTTAAAACGGGCTGTTTCATCATATAGCTCTTGAAATGAGGATGAGGAACATTAAGAGGAAGAGGATCAAGATAATGAGAAAGAGAAAAATTAAGTGAAAGAAGAAGAAAAAGAGGAAGGGAAACAGTAAACGGGAAGAGAAATACCTCGACAGGCGTTGGAGCCCCCTAGTATTTATAATGCCTACAAATTTCCATAGTTATTAAAAAAAAAAAAACAATTTATAATCAGAAAACTGTAGTTTGATACTCGATACGGACTCGGTTTTTTCATGGGCTTAAGCCCAGTGTGCGCTGACTTAAACTATTGAAAACAATAGAGAGCAACAGATCGCGGCGCTGAGAGTTAACGGGGATTTATTGAGTCAGCTGTTAAAAGGGCTGCTGCCAACACTTAATATCATTTGCTGTGATATCGAACTAAGTATATTATATAATTTTATATGCCTTTAGACTATAGGCCCTTGCAGCCCTTATAGCAGATACAAAATGTCGCGCACTTATGTCATGCGTCAGACAGCCAGCCAGCTACAAAGCTACACATAGTCAAAGCGCCGTACTCGCTGGCGTATACTTAATTTAATTTGTTCCCACACATTTTCACAGCATAGCATTAGGCGCAAGCCTGGAGCAGATTTAGTTACGAATTCGTATTTAGCTGGAACGCGACACGGTTATACGCGAAACGCGATACATATTAGTGTAAACACGTCTATACCAAAAACTCTATACCAAAATTTGTTGTGTTGTTTGTGCCTCTCTACAATTAGCTAGCAATTCAAAATTGTAGCAGTAACTTGTTGTTTGTGGTTCATTCAATGCATTGTTAAAAATAACAAAATAATAAAATTAAATTACTTAAGCGTTTAGGCAAGTAATTGCAGTAATTTAAGTTAATACTAATGGTAAGTTTAAAACTTGTACAATCAATTTGAAAAGTTGCCTAAAAGTACTATAAATGATGGGTATCGATTACTACTACTAGATTTCTCTCTGTGTGTAAAGATAAATACGAAAAAAATACTGTACACTACTACAATTACGTTTGCAATTTTGAACAATTATTTAAGCAATTCAGTTTATAAACGTATTAATGTGAATTTTTTAACAACTACTGCAAGCTACGTTAATTTATTCAATACATAAACTACAAAATACTCTTTATTGCTGTTTTTTGGCAAATAGTTTTGGCCAATAACATGTTATGTGTAGTACCTAATATACATGCTAACTATATCTAAATACTATATATACTACAACTACAAGAATTTTTCATTAAGATAAACACTTTTGGCATATGAATTTCGAAAAAATAATCAATATATCAATCGTAACGTGTATTGTGATTCCCAACTGATCCTCAAATCGATCACAATATATGTACAGCATAAAACACTTCAATAATTCCACCACGGCTTTGAGTTTCAAACTTTTGGTTTTACTTTCATTTCAGCAAGTATCTTTATCTATATATATATATTCAGTTGCTTTTCGTACTTTTTGGCGAAAAAAAGAGCATACCTTCCATATATCTAAAAAACAAAAAAAAAAAAATCATAATATTATTGTAACTAAATGTTTAGTCGCTGAAACATTAAACTCACAGCAAACACACCGTAGCCTCTATATAATAATCTAACTATAACAACTAGTTTGTGTTTATTTTTAATTTGCGGCAACTACACTTGAAAAAAAGAAGTTTGATTTGTATGCACGACCCAAAAAGCGCTTTCTTATAACTGGCTTTAAGACTATAATAGAGTGCAAATGAAATATTACGATATATGTGTATCGTAAACTGTGCATCGTTTATGAAATATGAAGTCGTGGCTTACTTTTACTTGCAGTATTTGCTAAACTTTTTTGACTTTTGAGTTTTTTCTTGCTCTCAAAACTGTAAACTGTACTATATATTGCTTAAATAGTTATAAAGTTAAAATATGCAAACGTAATACAAAAATTTTTTAGACAGCTTCGTTATGTAACTTAATATAAATTGTTTTGTGCAGCAGCAGAAACGAACAAAGAATCCACGACCTCATATAGCATATGACACAAGGGTTAATGCTTAACACTTTGTGTAACCGAAACTTTTTGATTTTTGCTTTTTAAGTAAGCGTATTTACACTAGAGACTTGCGCAAATGCATTCAGCTACTTAAGCTAATGAATCTGAGTGAATGCCATATACTCTATAATACATGAAATGATTTCCAAGTGTTGCAAAAGTTCCCACAATACAGAGTAAAACAATATTTTTAAGCCTGAAGTTTAGGAAAAGCTAAAAAAGAAGATGACTCCTTATATATCCCGAAAAATGTTTATTCGTCATTCATTAATATAAATATGGTCCGCTGCAAAGTTATGCTCCTTAGATATAATTCAAACTTCGGCCAACGCTTTTTCCAATACTCGAAACACTTATGAGCCTTGCGCTCTTATAGCGATGCGGTCTTTATCCGTACATCCTTTCAGCTTTGGAAACAGGCAAAAGTCGCTGTTAGATACGTTGGTTGAGGCATAATTCTTCTGATGTAAACCACATTCTTTCATTGGAATTGTGGTTTTACGTGGTAGGTCCCAAACCCTACGCACAAGCCTTTTCAGGACTGTGGTTGCTCTATTGGTCTCATACGACTAGCTTTAACCTGCTGAATTGGTATTCTCTAAACCACTCACCACACGAGGCATAATGACGATGTCGTTTTTGGTCAAAAAATCACGAAGAATCAAGTGCCACTTCAAGAAAATATTCCTTATTGAACGCACGACCTTTTGATACAATGCCGTACATCTTTTCAGCTTTGAAAACAGCAAAAGTCGCAGGGAGATACGTTGCTTGAGGCATGATTACGATGTTGTTTTTGGTCAAAAAATCACGAAGAATCAACGATGTGTTGCTTCTCGCAAACGTTGCATCACTTCAAGGTTATATTCCCTACTGACCGCACGACCTTGTAGCATTACTCCGCATTACTTCAAGCGCTCTCTTTTAGCTCTTCTGTTAAGCAGCTGTCATTGCAGCAGGCTTATGACTCTTTGTTGTAGCACACTATTAGCACACCATTTGACGCCATAGTTTAATCATTGTTTGAATGATTAAAAAGTTCAGTATTCTCATGATTTGGTAAAAATATAAGAACAGATTTGTCGGCAGACACAGCCATTAGCGTTCTCCAAGTGTTCCAGAATAAAGTTTCAATTGCATTTTAATGCAACAGTATTTCGTTGGAGTATAATCCTACCTGTTCTTCAATTTGATTCCGCTTTTGTTTGGTCGACTAAATGATACAATCATTTTATCAATCGATTTTCATCACATTAGCCATACGTCGATGTGGCAGAAATACTATTAAGAGCTAATCAAGTACCCAAAATGGGGCAAAATCTTGTTATGAAATATTGACATGGACGTGCGAACGATGAAACTCTTGATATTTCTTGAGCGATTCTCTGGTCAATCGGTAATGTGCCGTTGCCTGCTCTAAAGAAACGACAAATCCATGAGATTCGTATACCATTATATTGCATTCCTCACTCTAAGAGACAGGAATGTGTTTGTGTGTAGTAAGTGTATCATCATTGGATGTGATAGTTAGTGAGTCGTAAGAGAGATACACTTGGAAATCATTTACTCGCTCACACATGCCCGTTACCACCCGTTTAAGTCGGTATTTGGTGGGCTCACTTACGAATGAGTGACTCGTTTGTAATTTCAAATGCATTTGTGCAAAGCTCTTTTATTGTATCTATATTATCGTACTACAACTTGCATGTTTGTGCCTGCTGCTGGGTTTGGCGTACAGCTTGTAGTTCTACGGCGTGATACCTATGCTCGCTCGCAACAACTGCACTGTGTACATAAACTAACCCTCAACAAAAGTCTGGTTATATTGTATTTCGGTGTTAACTGTCTCTCTCTATATATATATATATATTGCCTTATTTCTACTTCTACTTGCTACGCTGGAACGCCTTAAAAACAGAGCACTTCAGTGTTCATAATGTAAAACCCGAAACATTTACAATTACTGATGAAACTGAACAGCTGCTTGATAAAATGGTAGCTATTCCCGATACTATGTACTCACAAGACACTACCTCATTTTCAGAAATGAGTACAAGTAGTCACACTGCGAAGACAGCAACAACAACAACTACAACATCGATCCTGAAGACCCGCGTAGAGCGCACCAAAGTAGATTTAATGGGGCCTGAAGAACAGGAACCAATGCAGCAAGAGAAAGTAGACTTCGACACAACAGACAGAGAGAGCTCCAGTGATAGGGACTACCTAGAGCAAATAATGGGCTGTGGTGATGTAAGACGCAAAGTTATGCGCTTAGAGAGCCATAGCAGTACAGAAACTCAGGAACAACAACAAATTACGGCCAAAGACATTGGTTTTAATGTGCCGGTGGTTAAGGAGGTGGTGCAAAGTATTGAGGATAAGTTGTGTGTTACGGACGTAGAGGCTATACCCTTTGCGGTGCAAAAAAGAGAACCATGCCAAAGAAAAGCAGACATATGTGAGCTGGAGCATCAGATACTTAGTACTGCAGATTTGACACTCGATGGCTTGATTAAATGTGAGCCACCAGCTCATTCTGTGAAATCATCACCCATCGAAGCTATGGAGCGCGAAGGGCTCGGACTAGCCAATATAGAGGAAGAAGTTTGTGAGAAGATTTGTGAAAAGCGTAAGGCTTTTGAGGTGGCTGAAGACTTAGTTGGAACGGATAAGACTTTAAAGGAACAGGTATTAGGTCTAGATAGGCAAGTAGTAAAGCAAGCAGAGTTTTTACCAGATAGTATTAGTAAGCGCAAAGATAACGTAAGTAAAGTAGAATTGGAAACATTGCCAAATGTTAAAGAAGTGGTTCTGGATATTGAACGCAGGCATCCCTTAGCGAGCTTAGAAGCTACGCCTTTTAGTCCCCGAAAACGTGAAACTGTAGAGCGTAAGGCTGACGTTATCTCATTAGAGCAACAGATATTAAGTGACATGGATTTACTTATGGAAAGTTTAGCTAGTACTAGCCAAAAAACTCAAAAGGTAATATCCCCAGTTTTGGCAGCAGGCAAACCGAGCATTGAAAACCTTGAAGAAGCTTGTGAACTAAAATGCTCAAAGCGCACAGTAGCAGATATGGCGAAAGTTTTTGAAAAACCCGCGCCCGAAGAACCACAATTAGAGCCATTACGTGATTTGAAATTGAAAACCTTAAAGTTCCTAGAAAGTGAACAACTTCAATATAATGTATTTGAACAGATTAAAGAGTTGGAGCAAAAAAATGTTGCACTAAATGTGCTTTCCTCAGAAAATCTTATAAAGCAGGAAAAAGTTTCTGTCCAAAACGAATTTGTTAATTTATCAGCACAGGAATTAGATCATAAGAAACCAAAGGACACTGCTGAACCAACAACATGGCAGTTCAAATCCATCGATAAAGAGTTTCAGGAGTCCAAAGATCAGTCTAAACTAACCACTAACTATAGCAAGACAGCAAAGGATCAATCGGCAAAGTTTCCTTCAGACATCGCAAAAGACAAGTCACAGTTACCTCAGCTAACAGACACTCAGACTATATCAAAATTTTCAACAGATGATGTGAAAAACAAGTTTCCCTCTGATGCAAAGGCAAAGACTCCTCATGAAGAAAACGATAGTGATGAAGAGGTAGCTTTTGACGATATACTTAAACAACTTAAAACTTTGCGTGTAACTGAACACAAACTAGACCAATTCTCTTTGTTATCAACAGACGAAAAACCAGATGAAGAGACAAGCGTAAGCAAAACATTCTCAAGTTTTGATAGTCAGCTTGAAGACAAGGATAAGTTTCCTACGGTTGCTGGAACCAAGACACAATTAGATTTAGTTATACCTAAAATAGAGTCCACTGTTTCTTCTGCCTCACACGACATATCGAGTTCAAAAGTAATTGAACCCTTGAAGCCAACATCATTGGTTCATGAAAAACATACCATAATAACTAAACACAAAACAGTGTCCCATATTACCAAAATCAAACCGTCACCCAAAGTATCCTTAGGAGATGAAAGCGACGGAGAACTTGATTTTGATAGTTCCCCTCTTAAGCCCACTATTCAGCCAATTCCTGCTGTTATGCCAGTGGGTACTACTAGCGGCATGACTCCTTTCAAAGTAGACGAACCATCAAAGCCAACATTATTGCTTGATGATAAATCTCCTCTTAAAATCGAGGAAAAGCCAAAGATTATATTTGAAACGGTAAAGCCTATAGAATATTCTGACGATGAAAGCGATGAAGAACTTGGTTTTGGTAGCTCACCACTTAAACCCACTAGTCAGCCAATTCCGGTTGTTAAGCCAGTTGGTCCTAAGGGCGACAAAAGTCCTTTGAAATTAGAAGATCCATCAAAGCCAACAGAATTACTTGATGATAAATCTCCTCTTAAAATAGAGGAGAAGCCTAAAACTCAATTTAAGCCAGTGAAGCTGACTACAGAACATGATTTGGATGAAATTTCGTGCTTTTTACTAAAGGAAAAAACCCAAGTGACTATCCAACAGGAAAAGTCCACTATTTCTGCAGAAAAGATTATAGTTTCTACTGATGAAAAATCTTCCCCCAAAGTCTACGAACCGTCAAAGCCACCTCCTAAGGCCGAGGAGAAACCTAGGTCCCCGATAGATATAGTAAAGCAATCGCTTAAAGAATATTCTGATGATGAAAGCGGTGAAGAACTTGGCTTTGGTAGCTCCCCAATTAAACCCACTATTCAGCCAATTCCGGCTGTTAAACCAGTGTGTACTACTAGCGAAAAGAGTCCTTCAAAAGTAGACGAACCATCAAAGCCAACAGGAATGCTTGATGATAAATCTCCTCTTAAAATCGAGAAGAAGCCCAAAACTACAGAACATGATTTGGATGAAATTTCGTCCTTTTCACTAAAGGAAAAAACCCAAGTCACTATCCAACAGGAAAAGTCCACTACTTCTTCACAAAACATTATAGTTTCTACTGATGATAAAACTTCCCCTAAGGTCGACGAACCATCAAAGCTACCTCTTAAGGCCGAGGAGAAACCTAGGTCCCCGATAGATATAGTAAAGCAATCGCTTAAAGAATATTCTGATGATGAAAGCGATGAAGAACTTGATTTTGGTAGCTCCCCACTTAAACCCACTATTCAGCCAATTCCGGCTGTTATGCCAGTGGGTACTACTAGCGACATGACTCCTTTGAAAGTAGACGAACCATCAAAGCCAACAGGATTGCTTGATGATAAATCTCCTCTTAAAATCGAGGAAAAGCCAAAGATTCCATTTGAAACATTAAAGCAATCGCCTAAAGAATATTCTGACGATGAAAGCGATGAAGAGCTTGGTTTTGGTAGCTCCCCACTTAAACCCACTAGTCAGCCAATTCCGGCTGTTAAGCCAGTTGGTACTACTAGCGACAAGACTCCTTTGAAGGTAGACGAACCATCAAAGCCAACAGAAATACTTGATGATAAATCTCCTCTTAAAATCGAGGAGAAGCTCAATACTCCATTTGAGACAGTGAAGCAGACTACAGAACATGATTTGGATGAAATTTCCTCCTTTTCACTAAAGGAAAAAACCCAAGTGACTATCCAACAGGAAAAGTCCACTATTTCTTCAGAAAAGATTAAAGTTTCTACTGATGATAAATGTTCCCCTAAAGTCGACGAACCATCAAAGGCACTTCTTAGGGCCGAGGAGAAACCTAAGTCCCCGATAGATATAGTAAAGCAATCGCCTAAAGAATATTCTGACGATGAAAGCGATGAAGAACTTGGTTTTCGTAGCTCCCCACTTAAACCCACTAGTCAGCCAATTCCGGCTGTTATGCCAAGTGGTACTACTAGCGACAAGACTCCTTTGAAGGTAGACGAACCATCAAAGCCAACAGAAATACTTGATGATAAATCTCCTCTTAAAATCGAGGAGAAGCTCAATACTCCATTTGAGACAGTGAAGCAGACTACAGAACATGATTTGGATGAAATTTCCTCCTTTTCACTAAAGGAAAAAACCCAAGTGACTATCCAACAGGAAAAGTCCACTATTTCTTCAGAAAAGATTAAAGTTTCTACTGATGATAAATGTTCCCCTAAAGTCGACGAACCATCAAAGGCACTTCTTAGGGCCGAGGAGAAACCTAAGTCCACGATAGATATAGTAAAGCAATCGCCTAAAGAATATTCTGACGATGAAAGCGATGAAGAGCTTGGTTTTGGTAGCTCCCCACTTAAACCCACTAGTCAGCCAATTCCGGCTGTTAAGCCAGTTGGTACTACTAGCGACAAGACTCCTTTGAAAGTAGACGAACCATCAAAGACAACAGGATTGCTTGATGATAAATCTCCTCTTAAAATCGAGGAAAAGTCAAAGATTCCATTTGAAACAATAAAGCAATCGCCTAGAGAATATTCTTACGACGAAGGCGATGAAGACCTTGGTTTTGGTAGCTCCCCACTTAAACCCACTAGTCAGCCAATTCCGCCTGTTAAGCCAGTTGGTACTACTAGCGACAAGACTCCTTTGAAGGTTGACGAACCATCAAAGCCAACAGAAATACTTGATGATAAATCTCCTCTCAAAATCGAGGAGAAGCCCAAAACTCCATTTGAGACAGTGAAGCAGACTACAGAACATGATTTGGATGAAATTTCGTCCTTTTCACTAAAGGAAAAAACCCAAGTCACTATCCAACAGGAAAAGTCCACTATTTCTTCAGAAAAGATTATAGTTTCTACTGATGATAAATGTTCCCCTAAAGTCGACGAACCATCAATGCCACCTCTTAAGGCCGAGGAGAAACCTAGGTCCCCGATAGATATAGTAAAGCAATCGCTTAAAGAATATTCTGATGATGAAAGCGATGAAGAACTTGATTTTGGTAGCTCCCCACTTAAACCCACTATTCAGCCAATTCCGGCTGTTATGCCAGTGGGTACTACTAGCGACATGACTCCTTTGAAAGTAGACGAACCATCAAAGCCAACAGGATTGCTTGATGATAAATCTCCTCTTAAAATCGAGGAAAAGCCAAAGATTCCATTTGAAACAGTAAAGCAATCGCCTAAAGAATATTCTGACGATGAAAGCGATGAAGAGCTTGGTTTTGGTAGCTCCCCACTTAAACCCACTAGTCAGCCAATTCCGGCTGTTAAGCCAGTTGGTACTATTAGCGACAAGACTCCTTTGAAGGTAGACGAACCATCAAAGCCAACAGAAATACTTGATGATAAATATCCTCTCAAAATCGAGGGGAAGCCCAAAACTCCATTTGAGACAGTGAAGCAGACTACAGAACATGATTTGGATGAAATTTCGTCCTTTTCACTAAAGGAAAAAACCCAAGTCACTATCCAACAGGAAAAGTCCACTATTTCTTCAGAAAAGATTATAGTTTCTACTGATGATAAATGTTCCCCTAAAGTCGACGAACCATCAATGCCACCTCTTAAGGCCGAGGAGAAACCTAGGTCTCCGATAGATATAGTAAAGCAATCGCTTAAAGAATATTCTGATGATGAAAGCGATGAAGAACTTGATTTTGGTAGCTCCCCACTTAAACCCACTATTCAGCCAATTCCAGCTGTTATGCCAGTGGGTACTACTAGCGACATGACTCCTTTGAAAGTAGACGAACCATCAAAGCCAACAGGATTGCTTGATGATAAATCTCCTCTTAAAATCGAGGAAAAGCCAAAGATTCCATTTGAAACAGTAAAGCAATCGCCTAAAGAATATTCTGACGATGAAAGCGATGAAGAGCTTGGTTTTGGTAGCTCCCCACTTAAACCCACTATTCAGCCAATTCCGGCTGTTATGCCAGTGGGTACTACTAGCGACATGACTCCTTTGAAAGTAGACGAACCATCAAAGCCAACAGGATTGCTTGATGATAAATCTCCTCTTAAAATCGAGGAAAAGCCAAAGATTCCATTTGAAACAGTGAAGCAGACTTCAGAACATGATTTGGATGAAATTTCGTCCTTTTCACTAAAGGAAAAAACCCAAGTCACTATCCAACAGGAAAAGTCCACTATTTCTTCAGAAAAGATTATAGTTTCTACTGATGATAAATGTTCCCCTAAAGTCGACGAACCATCAATGCCACCTCTTAAGGCCGAGGAGAAACCTAGGTCCCCGATAGATATAGTAAAGCAATCGCTTAAAGAATATTCTGATGATGAAAGCGATGAAGAACTTGATTTTGGTAGCTCCCCACTTAAACCCACTATTCAGCCAATTCCGGCTGTTATGCCAGTGGGTACTATTAGCGACATGACTCCTTTGAAAGTAGACGAACCATCAAAGCCAACAGGATTGCTTGATGATAAATCTCCTCTTAAAATCGAGGAAAAGCCAAAGATTCCATTTGAAACAGTAAAGCAATCGCCTAGAGAATATTCTGACAACGAAAGCGATGATGACCTTGGTTTTGGTAGCTCCCCACTTAAACCCACTAGTCAGCCAATTCCGGCTATTAAGCCAGTTGGTACTACTAGCGACAAGACTCCTTTGAAGGTAGACGAACCATCAAAGCTAACACAAATACTTGATGATAAATCTCCTTTCAAAATCGAGGAGAAGCCCAAAACTCCATTTGAGAAGGTGAAGCAGACTACAGAACATGATTTGGATGAAATTTCGTCCTTTTCTCTAAAGGAAAAAACCCAAGTCACTATCCAACAGGAAAAGTCCACTATTTCTTCAGAAAAGATTAAAGATTCTACTGATGATAAATCTTCCCCTAAAGTCGACGAACCATCAAAGCCACCTCTTAAGGCCGAGGAGAAACCTGGGTCCCAGATAGATACAGTAAAGAAATCGCCTAAAGAATATTCTGACGATAAAAGCGATGAAGAACTTGGTTTTGGTAGCTTCCCACTTAAACCCACTATTCAGCCAATTCCGGCTGTTATGCCAGTGGGTACTACTAGCGACATGACTCCTTTGAAAGTAGACGAACCATCAAAGATAACAGGATTGCTTGATGATAAATCTCCTCTTAAAATCGAGGAAAAGTCAAAGATTCCATTTGAAACAATAAAGCAATCGCCTAGAGAATATTCTTACGACGAAGGCGATGAAGACCTTGGTTGTGGTAGCTCCCCACTTAAACCCACTAGTCAGCCAATTCCGGCTGTTAAGCCAGTTGGTACTACTAGCGACAAGACTCCTTTGAAGGTTGACGAACCATCAAAGCCAACAGAAATACTTGATGATAAATCTCCTCTCAAAATCGAGGAGAAGCCCAAAACTCCATTTGAGACAGTGAAGCAGACTACAGAACATGATTTGGATGAAATTTCGTCCTTTTCACTAAAGGAAAAAACCCAAGTCACTATCCAACAGGAAAAGTCCACTATTTCTTCAGAAAAGATTATAGTTTCTACTGATGATAAATGTTCCCCTAAAGTCGACGAACCATCAATGCCACCTCTTAAGGCCGAGGAGAAACCTAGGTCCCCGATAGATATAGTAAAGCAATCGCTTAAAGAATATTCTGATGATGAAAGCGATGAAGAACTTGATTTTGGTAGCTCCCCACTTAAACCCACTATTCAGCCAATTCCGGCTGTTATGCCAGTGGGTACTACTAGCGACATGACTCCTTTGAAAGTAGACGAACCATCAAAGCCAACAGGATTGCTTGATGATAAATCTCCTCTTAAAATCGAGGAAAAGCCAAAGATTCCATTTGAAACAGTAAAGCAATCGCCTAGAGAATATTCTGACAACGAAAACGATGAAGACCTTGGTTTTGGTAGCTCCCCACTTAAACCCACTAGTCAGCCAATTCCGGCTGTTAAGCCAGTTGGTACTACTAGCGACAACACTCCTTTGAAGGTAGACGAACCATCAAAGCTAACAGAAATACTTGATGATAAATCTCCTCTTAAAATCGAGGAAAAGCCGAATACTCTATTTGAAACAGTGAAGCAGACTTCAGAACATGATTTGGATGAAATTTCGTCCTTTTCACTAAAGGAAAAAACCCAAGTCACTATCCAACAGGAAAAGTCCACTATTTCTTCAGAAAAGATTATAGTTTCTACTGATGATAAATGTTCCCCTAAAGTCGACGAACCATCAATGCCACCTCTTAAGGCCGAGGAGAAACCTAGGTCCCCGATAGATATAGTAAAGCAATCGCTTAAAAAATATTCTGATGATGAAAGCGATGAAGAACTTGATCTTGGTAGCTCCCCACTTAAACCCACTATTCAGCCAATTCCGGCTGTTATGCCAGTGGGTACTATTAGCGACATGACTCCTTTGAAAGTAGACGAACCATCAAAGCCAACAGGATTGCTTGATGATAAATCTCCTCTTAAAATCGAGGAAAAGCCAAAGATTCCATTTGAAACAGTAAAGCAATCGCCTAGAGAATATTCTGACAACGAAAGCGATGATGACCTTGGTTTTGGTAGCTCCCCACTTAAACCCACTAGTCAGCCAATTCCGGCTATTAAGCCAGTTGGTACTACTAGCGACAAGACTCCTTTGAAGGTAGACGAACCATCAAAGCTAACACAAATACTTGATGATAAATCTCCTCTCAAAATCGAGGAGAAGCCCAAAACTCCATTTGAGACAGTGAAGCAGACTACAGAACATGATTTGGATGAAATTTCGTCCTTTTCACTAAAGGAAAAAACCCAAGTCACTATCCAACAGGAAAAGTCCACTATTTCTTTAGAAAAGATTATAGTTTCTACTGATGATAAATGTTCCCCTAAAGTCGACGAACCATCAATGCCACCTCTTAAGGCCGAGGAGAAACCTAGGTCCCCGATAGATATAGTAAAGCAATCGCTTAAAGAATATTCTGATGATGAAAGCGATGAAGAACTTGATTTTGGTAGCTCCCCACTTAAACCCACTATTCAGCCAATTCCGGCTGTTATGCCAGTGGGTACTACTAGCGACATGACTCCTTTGAAAGTAGACGCACCATCAAAGCCAACAGGATTGCTTGATGATAAATCTCCTCTTAAAATCGAGGAAAAGCCAAAGATTCCATTTGAAACAGTAAAGCAATCGCCTAGAGAATATTCTGACAACGAAAACGATGAAGACCTTGGTTTTGGTAGCTCCCCACTTAAACCCACTAGTCAGCCAATTCCGGCTGTTAAGCCAGTTGGTACTACTAGCGACAAGACTCCTTTGAAGGTAGACGAACCATCAAAGCTAACACAAATACTTGATGATAAATCTCCTCTTAAAATCGAGGAAAAGCCGAATACTCTATTTGAGACAGTGAAGCAGACTTCAGAACATGATTTGGATGAAATTTCGTCCTTTTCACTAAAGGAAAAAACCCAAGTCACTATCCAACAGGAAAAGTCCACTATTTCTTCAGAAAAGATTATAGTTTCTACTGATGATAAATGTTCCCCTAAAGTCGACGAACCATCAATGCCACCTCTTAAGGCCGAGGAGAAACCTAGGTCTCCGATAGATATAGTAAAGCAATCGCTTAAAGAATATTCTGATGATGAAAGCGATGAAGAACTTGATTTTGGTAGCTCCCCACTTAAACCCACTATTCAGCCAATTCCGGCTGTTATGCCAGTGGGTACTACTAGCGACATGACTCCTTTGAAAGTAGACGAACCATCAAAGCCAACAGGATTGCTTGATGATAAATTTCCTCTTAAAATCGAGGAAAAGCCAAAGATTCCATTTGAAACAGTAAAGCAATCGCCTAGAGAATATTCTGACAACGAAAGCGATGATGACCTTGGTTTTGGTAGCTCCCCACTTAAACCCACTAGTCAGCCAATTCCGGCTATTAAGCCAGTATGTACTACTAGCGACAAGACTCCTTTGAAGGTAGACGAACCATCAAAGCTAACAGAAATACTTGATGATAAATCTCCTCTTAAAATCGAGGAGAAGCCGAATACTCTATTTGAGACAGTGAAGCAGACTTCAGAACATGATTTGGATGAAATTTCGTCCTTTTCACTAAAGGAAAAAACCCAAGTCACTATCCAACAGGAAAAGTCCACTATTTCTTCAGAAAAGATTATAGTTTCTACTGATGATAAATGTTCCCCTAAAGTCGACGAACCATCAATGCCACCTCTTAAGGCCGAGGAGAAACCTAGGTCCCCGATAGATATAGTAAAGCAATCGCTTAAAGAATATTCTGATGATGAAAGCGATGAAGAACTTGATTTTGGTAGCTCCCCACTTAAACCCACTAGTCAGCAAATTCCGGCTGTTAAGCCAGTTGGTACTACTAGCGACAAGACTCCTTTGAAGATAGACGAACCCTCAAGGCCAACAGGATTGCTTGTTGATAAATCTTCTCTTAAAATCGAGGAAAAGCCAAAGATTCCATTTGAAAAAGTAAAGCAATCGCCTAGAGAATATTCTGACGACGATAGCGATGAAGACCTTGGTTTTGGTAGCTCCCCACTTAAACCCACTAGTCAGCCAATTCCGGCTGTTAAGCCAGTTGGTACTATTAGCGACAAGACTCCTTTGAAGGTAGACGAACCATCAAAGCCAACAGAAATACTTGATGATAATTCTCCTCTCAAAATCGAGGAGAAGCCGAATACTCTATTTGAGACAGTGAAGCATACTTCAGAACATGATTTGGATGAAATTTCGTCCTTTTCACTAAAGGAAAAAACCCAAGTCACTATCCAACAGGAAAAGTCCACTATTTCTTCAGAAAAGATTATAGTTTCTACTGATGATAAATGTTCCCCTAAAGTCGACGAACCATCAATGCCACCTCTTAAGGCCGAGGAGAAACCTAGGTCCCCGATAGATATAGTAAAGCAATCGCTTAAAGAATATTCTGATGATGAAAGCGATGAAGAACTTGATTTTGGTAGCTCCCCACTTAAACCCACTATTCAGCCAATTCCGGCTGTTATGCCAGTGGGTACTATTAGCGACATGACTCCTTTGAAAGTAGACGAACCATCAAAGCCAACAGGATTGCTTGATGATAAATCTCCTCTTAAAATCGAGGAAAAGCCAAAGATTCCATTTGAAACAGTAAAGCAATCGCCTAGAGAATATTCTGACAACGAAAGCGATGATGACCTTGGTTTTGGTAGCTCCCCACTTAAACCCACTAGTCAGCCAATTCCGCCTGTTAAGCCAGTTGGTACTACTAGCGACAAGACTCCTTTGAAGGTTGACGAACCATCAAAGCCAACAGAAATACTTGATGATAAATCTCCTCTCAAAATTGAGGAGAAGCCCAAAACTCCATTTGAGACAGTGAAGCAGACTACAGAACATGATTTGGATGAAATTTCGTCCTTTTCACTAAAGGAAAAAACCCAAGTCACTATCCAACAGGAAAAGTCCACTATTTCTTCAGAAAAGATTATAGTTTCTACTGATGATAAATGTTCCCCTAAAGTCGACGAACCATCAATGCCACCTCTTAAGGCCGAGGAGAAACCTAGGTCCCCGATAGATATAGTAAAGCAATCGCTTAAAGAATATTCTGATGATGAAAGCGATGAAGAACTTGATTTTGGTAGCTCCCCACTTAAACCCACTAGTCAGCAAATTCCGGCTGTTAAGCCAGTTGGTACTACTACCGACAAGACTCCTTTGAAGATAGACGAACCCTCAAGGCCAACAGGATTGCTTGTTGATAAATCTTCTCTTAAAATCGAGGAAAAGCCAAAGATTCCATTTGAAAAAGTAAAGCAATCGCCTAGAGAATATTCTGACGACGATAGCGATGAAGACCTTGGTTTTGGTAGCTCCCCACTTAAACCCACTAGTCAGCCAATTCCGGCTGTTAAGCCAGTTGGTACTACTAGCGACAAGACTCCTTTGAAGGTAGACGAACCATCAAAGCCAACAGAAATACTTGATGATAATTCTCCTCTCAAAATCGAGGAGAAGCCGAATACTCTATTTGAGACAGTGAAGCATACTTCAGAACATGATTTGGATGAAATTTCGTCCTTTTCACTAAAGGAAAAAACCCAAGTCACTATCCAACAGGAAAAGTCCACTATTTCTTCAGAAAAGATTATAGTTTCTACTGATGATAAATGTTCCCCTAAAGTCGACGAACCATCAATGCCACCTCTTAAGGCCGAGGAGAAACCTAGGTCCCCGATAGATATAGTAAAGCAATCGCTTAAAGAATATTCTGATGATGAAAGCGATGAAGAACTTGATTTTGGTAGCTCCCCACTTAAACCCACTATTCAGCCAATTCCGGCTGTTATGCCAGTGGGTACTACTAGCGACAAGACTCCTTTGAAAGTAGACGAACCATCAAAGCCAACAGGATTGCTTGATGATAAATCTCCTCTTAAAATCGAGGAAAAGCCAAAGATTCCATTTGAAACAGTAAAGCAATCGCCTAGAGAATATTCTGACAACGAAAGCGATGATGACCTTGGTTTTGGTAGCTCCCCACTTAAACCCACTAGTCAGCCAATTCCGCCTGTTAAACCAGTTGGTACTACTAGCGACAAGACTCCTTTGAAGGTTGACGAACCATCAAAGCCAACAGAAATACTTGATGATAAATCTCCTCTCAAAATTGAGGAGAAGCCCAAAACTCCATTTGAGACAGTGAAGCAGACTACAGAACATGATTTGGATGAAATTTCGTCCTTTTCACTAAAGGAAAAAACCCAAGTCACTATCCAACAGGAAAAGTCCACTATTTCTTCAGAAAAGATTATAGTTTCTACTGATGATAAATGTTCCCCTAAAGTCGACGAACCATCAATGCCACCTCTTAAGGCCGAGGAGAAACCTAGGTCCCCGATAGATATAGTAAAGCAATCGCTTAAAGAATATTCTGATGATGAAAGCGATGAAGAACTTGATTTTGGTAGCTCCCCACTTAAACCCACTATTCAGCCAATTCCGGCTGTTATGCCCGTGGGTACTACTAGCGACATGACTCATTTGAAAGTAGACGAACCATCAAAGCCAACAGGATTGCTTGATGATAAATCTCCTCTTAAAATCGAGGAAAAGCCAAAGAATCCATTTGAAACAGTAAAGCAATCGCCTAGAGAATATTCTGACAACGAAAGCGATGATGACCTTGGTTTTGGTAGCTCCCCACTTAAACCCACTAGTCAGCCAATTCCGGCTATTAAGCCAGTTGGTACTTCTAGCGACAAGAATCCTTTGAAGGTAGACGAACCATCAAAGCTAACAGAAATACTTGATGATAAATCTCCTCTTAAAATCGAGGAGAAGCCGAATACTCTATTTGAAACAGTGAAGCAGACTTCAGAACATGATTTGGATGAAATTTCGTCCTTTTCACTAAAGGAAAAAACCCAAGTCACTATCCAACAGGAAAAGTCCACTTTTTCTTCAGAAAAGATTATAGTTTCTACTGATGATAAATGTTCCCCTAAAGTCGACGAACCATCAATGCCACCTCTTAAGGCCGAGGAGAAACCTAGGTCCCCGATAGATATAGTAAAGCAATCGCTTAAAGAATATTCTGATGATGAAAGCGATAAAGAACTTGATTTTGGTAGCTCCCCACTTAAACCCACTAGTCAGCAAATTCCGGCTGTTAAGCCAGTTGGTACTACTAGCGACAAGACTCCTTTGAAGATAGACAAACCCTCAAGGCCAACAGGATTGCTTGTTGATAAATCTCCTTTTAAAATCGAGGAAAAGCCAAAGATTCCATTTGAAACAGTAAAGCAATCGCCTAGAGAATATTCTGACGACGAAAGCGATGATGACCTTGGTTTTGGTAGCTCCCCACTTAAACCCACTAGTCAGCCAATTCCGGCTATTCAGCCAGTTGGTTCTACTAGCGACAAGACTCCTTTGAAGGTAGACGAACCATCAAAGCTAACAGAAATACTTGATGATAAATCTCCTCTCAAAATCGAGGAGAAGCCCAAAACTCCATTTGAGACAGTGAAGCAGACTACAGAACATGATTTGGATGAAATTTCGTTCTTTTCACTAAAGGAAAAAACCCAAGTGACTATCCAACAGGAAAAGTCCACTATTTCTTCAGAAAAGATTAAAGTTTCTTCTTATGATAAATCTTCCCCTAAAGTCGACGAACCATCAAAGGCACCTCTTAAGGCCGAGGAGAAACCTAAGGCCCCGATAGATATAGTAAAGCAATCGCCTAAAGAATATTCTGATGATGAAAGCGATGAAGAACTTGGTTTTGGTAGCTCCCCACTTGAACCCACTATTCAGCCAATTCCGGCTGTTAAGCCAGTTGGTACTACTAGCGACAAGACTCCTTTGAAGATAGACGAACCCTCAAAGCCAACAGGATTGCTTGATGATAAATCTCCTCTTAAAATCGAGGAAAAGCCAAAGATTCCATTTGAAACAATAAAGCAATCGCTTAGAGAATATTCTGACGACGAAAGCGATGAAGACCTTGGTTTTGGTAGCTCCCCACTTAAACCCACTATTCAGACAATTCCGGCTGTTATGCCAGTGGGTACTACTAGCGACATGACTCTTTTGAAAGTCGACGAACCATCAAAGGCACCTCTTAAGGTCGAGGAGGAACCTAAGTCCCCGATAGATATAGTAAAGCAATCGACTAAAGAATATTCTGACGATGAAAGTGATGAAGACCTTGGTTTTGGTAGCTCCCCACTTAAACCCATTAGTCAGCCAATTCCGGCTGTTAAGCCAGTTGGTACTTCTAGCGACAAGACTCCTTTGAAGGTAGACGAACCATCAAAGCTAACAGAAATACTTGATGATAAATCTCCTCTTAAAATCGAGGAAAAGCCGAATACTCTATTTGAGACAGTGAAGCAGACTTCAGAACATGATTTGGATGAAATTTCGTCCTTTTCACTAAAGGAAAAAACCCAAGTCACTATCCAACAGGAAAAGTCCACTATTTCTTCAGAAAAGATTATAGTTTCTACTGATGATAAATGTTCCCCTAAAGTCGACGAACCATCAATGCCACCTCTTAAGGCCGAGGAGAAACCTAGGTCCCCGATAGATATAGTAAAGCAATCGCTTAAAGAATATTCTGATGATGAAAGCGATGAAGAACTTGATTTTGGTAGCTCCCCACTTAAACCCACTATTCAGCCAATTCCGGCTGTTATGCCAGTGGGTACTACTAGCGACATGACTCCTTTGAAAGTAGACGAACCATCAAAGACAACAGGATTGCTTGATGATAAATCTCCTCTTAAAATCGAGGAAAAGCCAAAGATTCCATTTGAAACAGTAAAGCAGTCGCCTAGAGAATATTCTGACAACGAAAGCGATGATGACCTTGGTTTTGGTAGCTCCCCACTTAAACCCACTAGTCAGCCAATTCCGGCTATAAAGCCAGTTGGTACAACTAGCGACAAGACTCCTTTGAAGGTAGACGAACCATCAAAGCTAACAGAAATACTTGATGATAAATCTCCTCTTAAAATCGAGGAGAAGCCGAATACTCTATTTGAGACAGTGAAGCAGACTTCAGAACATGATTTGGATGAAATTTCGTCCTTTTCACTAAAGGAAAAAACCCAAGTCACTATCCAACAGGAAAAGTCCACTATTTCTTCAGAAAAGATTATAGTTTCTACTGATGATAAATGTTCCCCTAAAGTCGACGAACCATCAATGCCACCTCTTAAGGCCGAGGAGAAACCTAGGTCCCCGATAGATATAGTAAAGCAATCGCCTAAAGAATATTCTGATGATGAAAGCGATGAAGAACTTGATTTTGGTAGCTCCCCACTTAAACCCACTAGTCAGCAAATTCCGGCTGTTAAGCCAGTTGGTACTACTAGCGACAAGACTCCTTTGAAGATAGACGAACCCTCAAGGCCAACAGGATTGCTTGTTGATAAATCTCCTCTTAAAATCGAGGAAAAGCCAAAGATTCCATTTGAAACAGTAAAGCAATCGCCTAGAGAATATTCTGATGACGAAAGCGATGAAGACCTTGGTTTTGGTAGCTCCCCACTTAAACCCACTAGTCAGCCAATTCCGGCTGTTAAGCCAGTTGGTACTACTAGCGACAAGACTCCTTTGAAGGTAGACGAACCATCAAAGGCACCTCTTAAGGTCGAGGAGGAACCTAAGTCCCCGATAGATATAGTAAAGCAATCGCCTAAAGAATATTCTGACGATGAAAGTGATGAAGACCTTGGTTTTGGTAGCTCCCCACTTAAACCCATTAGTCAGCCAATTCCGGCTGTTAAGCCAGTTGGTACTACTAGCGACAAGACTCCTTTGAAGGTAGACGAACCATCAAAGCTAACAGAAATACTTGATGATAAATCTCCTCTTAAAATCGAGGAAAAGCCGAATACTCTATTTGAGACAGTGAAGCAGACTTCAGAACATGATTTGGATGAAATTTCGTCCTTTTCACTAAAGGAAAAAACCCAAGTCACTATCCAACAGGAAAAGTCCACTATTTCTTCAGAAAAGATTATAGTTTCTACTGATGATAAATGTTCCCCTAAAGTCGACGAACCATCAATGCCACCTCTTAAGGCCGAGGAGAAACCTAGGTCCCCGATAGATATAGTAAAGCAATCGCTTAAAGAATATTCTGATGATGAAAGCGATGAAGAACTTGATTTTGGTAGCTCCCCACTTAAACCCACTATTCAGCCAATTGCGGCTGTTATGCCAGTGGGTACTACTAGCGACATGACTCCTTTGAAAGTAGACGAACCATCAAAGACAACAGGATTGCTTGATGATAAATCTCCTCTTAACATCGAGGAAAAGCCAAAGATTCCATTTGAAACAGTAAAGCAGTCGCCTAGAGAATATTCTGACAACGAAAGCGATGATGACCTTGGTTTTGGTAGCTCCCCACTTAAACCCACTAGTCAGCCAATTCCGGCTATAAAGCCAGTTGGTACAACTAGCGACAAGACTCCTTTGAAGGTAGACGAACCATCAAAGCTAACAGAAATACTTGATGATAAATCTCCTCTTAAAATCGAGGAGAAGCCGAATACTCTATTTGAGACAGTGAAGCAGACTTCAGAACATGATTTGGATGAAATTTCGTCCTTTTCACTAAAGGAAAAAACCCAAGTCACTATCCAACAGGAAAAGTCCACTATTTCTTCAGAAAAGATTATAGTTTCTACTGATGATAAATGTTCCCCTAAAGTCGACGAACCATCAATGCCACCTCTTAAGGCCGAGGAGAAACCTAGGTCCCCGATAGATATAGTAAAGCAATCGCCTAAAGAATATTCTGATGATGAAAGCGATGAAGAACTTGATTTTGGTAGCTCCCCACTTAAACCCACTAGTCAGCAAATTCCGGCTGTTAAGCCAGTTGGTACTACTAGCGACAAGACTCCTTTGAAGATAGACGAACCCTCAAGGCCAACAGGATTGCTTGTTGATAAATCTCCTCTTAAAATCGAGGAAAAGCCAAAGATTCCATTTGAAACAGTAAAGCAATCGCCTAGAGAATATTCTGATGACGAAAGCGATGAAGACCTTGGTTTTGGTAGCTCCCCACTTAAACCCACTAGTCAGCCAATTCCGGCTGTTAAGCCAGTTGGTACTACTAGCGACAAGACTCCTTTGAAGGTAGACGAACCATCAAAGGCACCTCTTAAGGTCGAGGAGGAACCTAAGTCCCCGATAGATATAGTAAAGCAATCGCCTAAAGAATATTCTGACGATGAAAGTGATGAAGACCTTGGTTTTGGTAGCTCCCCACTTAAACCCATTAGCCAGCCAATTCCGGCTGTTAAGCCAGTTGGTACTACTAGCGATAAGACTCCTTTGAAGATAGACGAACCATCAAAGCTAACAGAAATACTTGATGATAAATCTCCTCTCAAAATCGAGGAGAAGCCCAAAACTCCATTTGAGACAGTGAAGCAGACTACAGAACATGATTTGGATGAAATTTCGTCCTTTTCTCTAAAGGAAAAAACCCAAGTGACTATCCAACAGGAAAAGTCTACTATTTCTTCAGAAAAGATTAAAGTTTCTACTGATGATAAATCTTCACCTAAAGTCGACGAACCATCAAAGGCACCTCTTAAGGCCGAGGAGAAACCTAAGGCCCCGATAGATATAGTAAAGCAATCGCCTAAAGAAAATTCTGACGATGAAAGCGATGAAGAACTTGGTTTTGGTAGCTCCCCACTTGAACCCACTAGTCAGCCAATTCCGGCTGTTAAGCCAGTTGGTACTTCTAGCTACAAGACTCCTTTGAAGGTAGACGAAACCTCAAAGCCAACAGGATTGCTTGGTGATAAATCTCCTCTTAAAATCGGGGAAAAGCCAAAGATTCCATTTGAAAGAGTAAAGCAATCGCCTAGAGAATATTCTGACAACGAAAGCGATGATGACCTTGGTTTTGGTAGCGCCCCACTTAAACCCACTAGTCAGCCAATTCCGGCTGTTAAGCCAGTTGGTACTTCTAGCGACAAGACTCCTTTGAAGGTAGACGAACCATCAAAGCTAACAGAAAAACTTAATGATAAATCTCCTCTTAAAATCGAGGAGAAGCCGAATACTCTATTTGAGACAGTGAAGCAGACTACAGAACATGATTTGGATGAAATTTCGTCCTTTTCACTAAAGGAAAGAACCCAAGTCACTATTCAACAGGAAATGTCCACTATTTCTTCAGAAAAGATTATAGTTTCTACTGATGATAAATCTTCCCCTAAAGTCGACGAACCATCAAAGCCACCTCCTAAGGCCGAGGAGAAACCTAGGTCCCCGATAGATATAGTAAAGCAATCGCCTAAAGAATATTCTGATGATGAAAGCGATGAAGAATTTGGTTTTGGGAGCTCCCCACTTAAACCCACTAGTCAGCCAATTCCGACTGTTAAGCCAGTTGGTACTACTAGCGACAAGACTCCTTTGAAGGTAGACGAACCCTCAAAGCCAACAGGATTGCTTGATGATAAATCTCCTCTTAAAATCGAGGAAAAGCCAAAGATTCCATTTGAAACAGTAAAGCAATCGCCTAGAGAATATTCTGACGACGAAAGCGATGAAGAACTTGGTTTTGGTAGCTCCCCACTTAAACCCACTAGTCAGCCTATTCCTGCTGTTAAGCCAGTTGGTACTACTAGCGACAAGACTCCTTTGAAGATAGACGAACCCTCAAAGCCAACAGGATTGCTTGATGATAAATCTCCTCTTCAAATTGAGGAGAAGCCCAATACTCCATTTGAGACAGTGAAGCAGACTACAGAACATGATTTGGATGAAATTTCGTCCTTTTCTCTAAAGGAAAAAACCCGAGTGACTATCCAACAGGCAAAGTCCACTATTTCTTCAGAAAAGATTATAGTTTCTACTGATGATAAATCTTCACCTAAAGTCGACGAACCATCAAAGCCACCTCTTAAGGCCGAGGAGAAACCTAGGTCCCCGATAGATATAGTAAAACAATCGCCTAGAGAATATTCTGACAACGAAAGCGATGAAGACCTTGGTTTTGGTAGCTCCCCACTTAAACCCACTATTCAGCCAACTCCGGCTGTTATGCCAGTGGGTACTACTAGCGACAAGACTCCTTTGAAGGTAGACGAACCATCAAAGCCAACAGGATTGCTTGATGATAAATCTCCGCTTAAAATCGAGGAAAAGCCAAAGATTCCATTTGAAACAGTAAAGCAATCGCCTAGAGAATATTCTGACAACGAAAGCGATGAAGAACTTGGTTTTGGTAGCTCCCCACTTAAACCCACTAGTCAGCCAATTCCAGCTGTTAAGCCAGTTGGTCTTACTAGCGACATGACTCCTTTGAAAGTAGACGAACCGTCAAAGCCAACAGGATTGCTTGATGATAAATCTCCTCTTAAAATCGAGGAAAAGCCAAAGATTCCGTTTGAAACTGTAAAACAATCGCCTAAAGAATATTCTGACGATGAAAGCGATGAAGAACTTGGTTTTGGTAGCTCCCCACTTAAACCCACTATTCAGCCAATTCCGGCTGTTAAGCCAGTTGGTACTACTAGCGACAAGACTCCTTTGAAGGTAGACGAACCATCAAAGCCAATAGGATTGCTTGATGATAAATCTCCTCTTAAAATCGAGGAAAAGCCAAAGATTCCGTTTGAAACTGTAAAACAATCGCCTAGAGAATATTCTGACGATGAAAGCGATGACGACCGTGGTTTTAGTAGCTCCCCACTTAAACCCACTAGTCAGCCAATTCCGGCTGTTAGGCCAGTTGGTACTACTAGCGACATGACTCCTTTGAAAGTAGACGAACCGTCAAAGCCAACAGGATTGCTTGATGATAAATCTCCTCTTAAAATCGAGGAAAAGCCAAAGATTCCATTTGAAACATTAAAGCAATCGCCTAAAGAATATTCTGACGACGAAAGCGACGAAGAACTTGGTTTTGGTAGCTTCCCACTTAAACCCACTATTCAGCCAACTCCGGCTGTTATGCCAGTGGGTACTACTAGCGACAAGACTCCTTTGAAGGTAGACGAACCATCAAAGCCAACAGGATTGCTTGATGATAAATCTCCGCTTAAAATCGAGGAAAAGCCAAAGATTCCATTTGAAACAGTAAAGCAATCGCCTAGAGAATATTCTGACAACGAAAGCGATGAAGAACTTGGTTTTGGTAGCTCCCCACTTAAACCCACTAGTCAGCCAATTCCAGCTGTTAAGCCAGTTGGTCTTACTAGCGACAAGACTCCTTTGAAGGTAGACGAACCATCAAAGCTAACAGAAATACTTGATGATAAATCTCCTCTTAAAATCGAGGAGAAGCCGAATACTCCATTTGAGACAGTGAAGCAGACTACAGAACATGATTTGGATGAAATTTCATCCTTTTCACTAAAGGAAAAAACCCAAGTCACTATCCAACAGGAAAAGTCCACTATTTCTTCAGAAAAGATTATAGTTTCTACTGATGATAAATGTTCCCCTGAAGTCGACGAACCATCAAAGCAACCTCCTAAGGCCGAGGAGAAACCTACGACCCCGATAGATATAGTAAAGCAATCGCCTAAAGAATATTCTGACGATGAAAGCGATGAAGAACTTGGTTTTGTTAGCTCCCCACTCAAACCCACTAGTCAGCCAATTCCAGCTGTTAAGCCAGTTGGTCTTACTAGCGACAAGACTCCTTTGAAGGTAGACGAACCATCAAAGCTAACAGAATTGCTTGATGATAAATCTCCTCTTAAAATCGAGGAGAAGCCGAATACTCTATTTGAGACAGTGAAGCAGACTACAGAACATGATTTGGATGAAATTTCGTCCTTTTCACTAAAGGAAAAAACCCAAGTCACTATCCAACAGGAAAAGTCCACTATTTCTTCAGAAAAGATTATAGTTTCTACTGATAATAAATCTTCCCCTAAAGTCGACGAACCATCAAAGCCACCTCCTAAGGCCGAGGAGAAACCTAGGACCCCGATAGATATAGTAAAGCAATCGCCTAAGGAATATTCTAACGATGAAGAACTTGGTTATGGTAGCTCCCCACTTAAACCCACTAGTCAGCCAATTCCGGCTGTTAAGCCAGTTGGTACTACTGGCGACAAGACTCCTTTGAAGGAAGACGAACCGTCAAAGCCAACAGGATTGCTTGATGATATATCTCCTCTTAAAATCGAGGAGAAGCCCAAAACTCCATTTGGCACTGTAAAGCAATCGCCTAAAGAATATTCTGACGACGAAAGCGATGAAGAACTTGGTTTCGGTAGCTCCCCACTTGAACCCACTAGTCAGCCAATTCCGGCTGTTAAGCCAGTTGGTACTACTAGCGACAAGACTCCTTTGAAGGTAGACGCACCGTCAAAGCCAACAGGATTGCTTGATGATAAATCTCCTCTTAAAATCGAGGAAAAGCCAAAGATTCCGTTTGAAACTGTAAAACAATCGCCTAGTGAATACTCTGACGACGAAAGCGACGAAGAACGTGGTTTTGGTAGCTCCCCACTTAAACCCACTAGTCAGCCAATTCCGGCTGTTATACCAGTGGGTACTACTAGCGACAAGACTTCTTTGAAGGTAGACGAACCATCAAAGCCACCTCTTAAGGCCGAGGAGAAACCTAAGTCCGCGATAGATACAGTTAAGAAATCGCCTCAAGAATATTCTGAAGGTAAAAGCAATGAAGAACTTGGTTTTGGTAGCTTCCCACTTAAAACCACTATTCAGCCTATTCCGGCTGTTATGCCAGTGGGTACCACTAGCGACATGACTCCTTTGAAAGTAGACGAACCGTCAAAGCCAACAGGATTGCTTGATGATAAATCTCCTCTTAAAATCGAGGAAAAGCCAAAGATTCCGTTTGAAACTGTAAAACAATCGCCTAGAGAATACTCTGACGACGAAAGCGACGAAGAACTTGGTTTTGGTAGCTTCCCACTTAAACCCACTATTTTTCCAACTCCGGCTGTTATGCAAGTGGGTACTACTAGCGACAAGACTCCTTTAAAAGTAGACGAACCGTCAAAGCTAACAGGATTGCTTGATGATAAATCTCCCCTTAAAATCGAGGAAAAGCCAAAGATTCCGCTTGAAACTGTAAAACAATCGCCTAGAGAATATTCTGACGATGAAAGCGATGAGGACCGTGGTTTTAGTAGCTCCCCACTTAAACCCACTAGTCAGCCAATTCCGTCTGTTATACCAGTCGGTACTACTAGCGACATGACTCCTTTGAAAGTAGACGAACCATCAAAGGCACCTCTTAAGGACGAGGAGCAACCTAAGTCCCCAAAAGATATAGTAAAGCAATCGCCTAAAGAATATTCTGACGACGAAAGCAATGAAGACCTAGGTTTTGGTAGATTCCCACTTAAACCAACTATTCAGCCAATTCCGGCTGTTATGCCAGTGGGTACTACTCGCGACATAACCCCTATGAAAGAAGACGAACCGTCAAAGCCAACAGGATTGCTTGATGATAAATCTCCTCTTAAAATCGAGGAAAAGCCAAAGATTCCGTTTGAAACAGTAAAACAATCGCCTAGTGAATACTCTGACGACGAAAGCGACGAAGAACGTGGTTTTGGTAGCTCCCCACTTAAACCCACTAGTCAGCCAATTCCGGCTGTTATACCAGTGGGTACTACTAGCGACAAGACTTCTTTGAAGGTAGACGAACAAACACAGGCACCTCTTAAGGCCGAGGAGCAACCTAAGTCCGCGATAGATATAATAAAGCAATCGCCTAAAGAATATACTGACGACGAGAGCAATGAAGACCTTGGTTTTGGTAGATTCCCACTTAAACCCACTATTCAGCCTATTCCGGCTGTTATGCCAGTGGGTACTACTAGCGACATGACTCTTTTGAAAGTCGACGAACCATTAAAGGCACCTCTTAAGGCCGAGGAGCAACCTAAGTACCCGATAGATATAGTAAAGCAATCGCCTAAAGAATATTCTGACGATGAAAGCGATGAAGAACGTGGTTTTGGTAGCTCCCCACTTAAACCCACTAGTCAGCCAATTCCTGCTGTTAAGCCAGTTGGTACTACTAGCGACAAGATTCCTTTGAAGGTAGACGAACCCTCAAAGCCAACAGGATTGCTTGATGATAAATCTCCTTTTAAAACCGAGGAAAAGCCAAAGATTCCATTTGAAACAGTAAAGCAATCGCCCAGAGAATATTCTGACAACGAAAGCGATGAAGAACTTGGTTTTGGTAGCTCCCCACTTAAACCCACTAGTCAGCCAATTCCGGCTGTTAATCCAGTTGGTACTACTAGCGACAAGACTCCTTTGAAGGTAGACGAACCATCAAAGCTAAGAGAAATACTTGATGATAAATCTCATCTTAAAATCGAGGCGAAGCCGAATACTCCATTTGAGACAGTGAAGCAGACTACAGAACATGATTTGGATGAAATTTCATCCTTTTCACTAAAGGAAAAAACCCAAGTCACTATCCAACAGGAAAAGTCCACTATTTCTTCAGAAAAGATTATAGTTTCTACTGATGATAAATCTTCCCCTAAAGTCGACACACCATCAAAACAACCTCTTAAGGCCGAGGAGAAACCTAGGTCCCCGAT
Source organism: Chymomyza caudatula (assembly GCA_035041775.1). Classification (NCBI taxonomy): domain Eukaryota; kingdom Metazoa; phylum Arthropoda; class Insecta; order Diptera; family Drosophilidae; genus Chymomyza; species Chymomyza caudatula. The sequence continues at coordinate 1,855,890 of JAWNKW010000073.1, forward strand.
AGATATAGTAAACCAATCGCTTAAAGAACATTCTGCTGATGTAACCAATGAAGAACTTGGTTTTGGTAGCTCCCAACTTAAACCCACTAGTCAGACAATTGCGGCTGTTAATCCAGTTGGTACTGCTAGCGACCAGACTCCTTTGAAAGAAGATGAACCATCAAAGCCAACAGGATTGCTTGATGATATATCTCTTCTTAAAATTGAGGAGAAGCCCAAAACTCCATTTGACACTGTAAAGCAATCGCCTAAAGAATATTCTGACGACGAAAGCGATGAAGAACTTGGTTTCGGTAGCTCCCCCTTTAAACCCCCTATTCAGCCACTCCCGGCTGTTAAGCCAGTTGGAAGTACTAGCGACAAGACTCCTTTGAAAGTAGACCAACCATCAAAGCTACCTCTTAAGGCTGAGGAGAACAATAGGTCCCCGATAGATATAATAAAGCAATCGCCCAAGGAATATTCTGACGATGAAGAACTTGGTTTTGCTAGCTCCCTACTTAAAGCCACTAGTCAGCCAATTCCGGGTGTTAAGCCTGTTGGTACTGCTAGCGACAAGACTCCTTTGAAGGTAGACGAAACATCAAAGCCAACAGGATTGCTTTATGATAAATCTCCTCTTAAAATCGAGGAAAAGCCAAAGATTCCATTTGAAACAGTAAATCAATTGCCTAAAGAATATTCTGACGACGAAAGCGATGAAGACCTTGGTTTTGGTAGCTCCCAACTTAAACCCACTAGTCAGACAATTCCGGCTGTTAAGCCAGTTGGTACTACTAGCGACAAGACTCCTTTGGAGGTAGACGAACCATCAAAGCCAACAGAAATACTTGATGATAAATCTCCTCTTAAAATCGAGGAAAAGCCCAAAACTCAATTTGAGACAGTGAAGCAGATTACAGAACATGATTTTGATGAAAATTGGTCCTTTTCACTAAAGGAAAAATCCCAAGTCACTATCCAACAGGAAAAGTCCACTATTTCTTCTCAAAAGATTATAGATTCTACTGATGATAAATCTTCCCCTAAAGTCGACGAACCATCAAAACCACCTCCTAAAACCGAGGAGAAACCTAGGTCCCCGATAGATATAGTAAAGCAATCGCTTAAAGAATATTCTGATGATGAAAGCGATGAAGAACTTGGCTTTGGTAGCTCCCCACTTAAACCCACTAGTCAGCAAATTCCGGCTGTTAAGCCAGTTGGTACCAATAGCGACAAGACTCCTTTCAAGGTAGACGAACTATCAAAGCCAACAGAAATACTTGATGATAAATCTCCTCTTAAAATCGAGGAAAAGCCAAAGATTCCATTTGAAACAGTAAAGCAATCGCCTAGAGAATATTCTGACGACGAAAGCGATGAAGAACTTGGCTTTGGTAGCTCCCCACTTAAACCCACCATTCAGCCAATTCCGGCTGTTAAACCAGTGTGTACTATTAGCGACAAGAGTCCTTTAAAAGTAGAAGAACCATCAACGCCAACAGGAATGTCTGATGATAAATCTCCTCTTAAAGTCGAGGAGAAGCCCAAAACTCCATTTGAGATAGTGAAGCAGACTACAGAACATGATTTGGATGAAATTTCGTCCTTTTCACCAAAGGAAAAAACCGAAGTGACTATCCAACAGGAAAAGTCTACTATTTCTTCAGAAAAGATTATAGTTTCTACTGATGATAAATCTTCCCCTAAAGTCGACGAACCATCAAAGCCTTCTCCTAAGGCTGAGGAGAAACTTAGGACCCCGATAGATATAGTAAAGGAATCGGCTAAAGAATATTCTGACGATGAAAGCGATGGAGAACTTGGTCTTGTTAGCTCCCCACTTAAACCCACTAGTCAGCCAATTCCGGCTGTTAAGCCAGTTGGTACTACTAGCGACAAGACTCCTTTGAAGGTAGACGAACCAACAAAGATAACAGAAATACTTGCTGATAAATCTCCTCTTAAAATCGAGGAAAAGCCCAAAACTCCATTTGAGACAGTGAAGCAGATTACAGAACATGTTTTGGATGAAATTTCGTCCTTTTCACTAAAGGAAAAAACCCAAGTCACTATCCAACAGGAAAAGTCTACTATTTCTTCAGAAAAGATTATAGTTTCTACTGATGATAAATCTTCCCCTAAAGTCGACGAACCATCAAAGCCACCTCTTAAGGCCGAGGAGAAACCTAGGTCCCCGATCGATATAGTAAAGCAATCGCTTAAAGAATATTCTGACGACGAAAGCGATGAAGAACGTGGTTTCGGTAGCTCCCCACTTAAACCCACTATTCAGCCAATTGCGGCTGTTAAGCCAGTTGGTACTACTAGCGACATGACTCCTTTGAAGGTAGATGAACCATCAAAGCCAACAGAATTACTTGATAATAAATCTCCTCTTAAAAACAATGAGAAGCCCAAAACTCCATTTCATTTTGTAATGCAATCGCCTAAAGAAAGCGATGAAGATCTTGGTTTCGGTAGCTCCCCAATTAAACCTACTATTCAGCCAATTCCGTCTGTTAAGCCAGTTAGTGCTTCTAGCGACAAGACTCCTATGAAAGCAGACGAACCATCAAAGCCACCTCTTAAGGGCGAGGGGAAACCTAGGTCCCCGATAGATTTAGTGAAGCAACCACCTAAAGAATATTCTGACGATGAAAGCGATGAAGAACTTGGTTTCGGTAGCTCCCCACTTATACCCACTATTCAGCCAATTCCGGCTGTTAAGCCAGTTGGTACCAATAGCGACAAGACTCCTTTCAAGGTAGACGAACTATCAAAGCCAACTGAAATACTTGATGATAAATCTCCTCTTAAAATCGAGAAGCAGACTACACAACAAGATTTGGATGAAATTTTGTCCCTTTCACTAAAGGAAAAAACTCAAGTGACTATCCAACAGGAAAAGTCCACTATTTCTTCAGAAAAGATTATAGTTTCTTCTGATGATAAATCTTTCCCTAAAGTCGACGAACCATCAAAGCCACCGCTTGAGGCCGAGGAGCAACTTAGGTCTCCGTTAGATATAGTAAAGCAATTGCCTAAAGAATATTCTGACGATGAAAGCGATGAAGAACTTGGTTTTGCTAGCTCTGCACTTAAACCCACTAGTCAGCCAATTCCGGCTGTTAAGCCAGTTGGTACTACTAGCGACAAGACTCCTTTGAAAGTAGACGAACCATCAAAGCCAACAGAAATAATTGATGATAAATCTCCTCTTAAAATTGAGGAGAAGCCCAAAACTCTATTTGACACAGTGAAGCAGACCACAGAACATGATTTGGATGAAATTTTGTCCTTTTCACTAAAGGAAAATACCCATGTGACTATCCAACAGGAAAAGTCGACTATTTCTTCAGAAAAGATTGCAGTTTCTAGTGATGATAAGTCATTCTCTATAGTAGAAGAACCAAAATCTCCAGTTGAAGCAGTTAAGCAATTTCCTAAAGAATACACTGATATTGAAAGCGAAGTATTAGTTTCTGGTAGCTTCCCAAATAAGCCTACTTTGCAGCCAGTTCCGTCTGTTTATCCGTTGGGTATTACTAGAGAACCATCAAAACCATATGACGATATTTTACACCTCAAAATTGGGGGTAAACCAAAATCGACCAAAGATACAGAAGACGTAGATAATTTTGAGTTAATAGATTTCTCTGTAAGTGCTCCCAAATGTATGGGTGAGGATACAAGGTCGGTTCAGCAAATTGTTGAGGAAACATTAAGAGCAGGTGATGCCGAAGTTCAAAAAATCGTAAATGAGACTCTTAAAAGTGTCCAGCAGCAACAACTTCAGGAACGTTCGGTAGAACTAATTTTGGAGGAAACATTAAAATTGGCAAACAAAAGTGTTGAAGAACACGCAAATAAAAATCAATTGATTGATGGCAAATCGAATATACTAGATTTAAAAACAGATGGTGTTGAAAGCCAAGAAGTTCGTCCTGTGGCTTATTTCGTTAACTTAGATGATGAAAAGAAGGTAGCAAGTCCGCTCAAAAAGGATGTACTTTCTAAAAAACAAGGTATGGTAAAAACTCAACAGGTAAAAACGAAAGGTATGCAGGGTTCTTCTCGCTCCAAAGTAGAATTGGTACGAAAAACTACAGAGAAGACAGCCACACTAAGTAAAACTCAAGTTAAAAAGAGAGAGAGTATAGCACAGGCAAGCAAGACCGATGTAAAGAAGGAAGCAAAGGAGTCCTTGTCAAGGTCTAAGCCAAGAACTGCAACTAGCAAGCAAATTAAACAAACGAAAGTATCGCCTCGCGAACCACCAAAGTTAGCAACCAAAACTGAGTCGAGGCGTTCAGTTACTAGTTCTACAACCACGACTAGTTCCGCTTCGGCTGCAAGCCGTATCATAAGCGAAATTCATTTTGAGGGATCTTCTAGTCCAGCATCAAGCTCTATATTCTACGAAAGCCATACTCAAGGCGAAAATAGCCGTTCCACTACACCTAGGCCAAGAGTTAAAACCGATGTTACTAGAATACCATACAATAGAGCAATACGCACATTAAGTCCTATTCAAAAGACACCAAAGACTGTGGTGACTGCAACTGCAAAACAAACTGAAGTAAAACAAACCAAGAAAATGAATAGAAAGACCACAGGAATAGTGGCAAAAAAAGAAACTGATAAACTGGAAAAACCTGCTCAAGATCATATTGAGTCTAGAAAAATAATAACGCCGACACCCATTGCTGCTCATAGATATATGCAGCCTACTTTAGCTCACAATATGCGATTTGGCTTACATATTGATAGCGAAACACCAGCACCCCCGAAATCCCCAGCACCACCGACTAAGTCACCTGCGCCACCCCAAGTTAAGATTACTCAAAAGAAGACAAGTGCCTTGACTAAAACGGCTTCAATTGAACGCAAGAAGGAGAAAAGAGGTTCTCAAAGTGATAGCAAAGAGTCGTTAAAGAGTACCGATAGAGACCGCCTATATAAAAGACAGATTTCAAAAGAACAAAAACTAGAACACGTGATAGGTTCCAAGAGCCAAATAACTAAAAGTATAAAAGCACAATCAGCAAATGTAACCAAAACCATTGCCTATAGAACTTCCATAGATACAGACAACAGGCAGGTACAGCGCACTAAAGTTCCCATTAGTGTTACTTCCAAACCAAGGACTATGACTAAGCTAAGCAGTAAAAGTGATGAAACCGTAACAAAACCTCAGCTAGACAATAAGAAAATCGTAAAGCGTAGCGACAGCAAACAGACCGCAACAACCAAGCAATTGCAAGGAGTAGTCGAGCCGAAGCTACAAAAGCAAATTAAAGATTCCATCAATGAGTCGAGCACACCGGCCAGTGGTAGCACCAGCGCCAGTGGCTCGTCGAACAGCACACGGCGCAGTGTGCGCTCTGTTCGAGCAACAACACGTAAGACCGAGAAAGAGTTGACCAATCTGAAGCTATCGGAGCAAAAGTCCGGGACAGCAACTGTTTCAACTGTGCGCTTGCACAAGGAGCCAATCGCTTCGACTGGCGCTGTCAGCACCGTGCTTGTTGATGACGACCCCGAGGTGATAACTATACGTTCCATTAAATCTAGTGATAGTACAAAAAGTTCTACCTCATCATCCTCTGGTAGCGGCGGCAACAACAGTCGCAAGGTGCTGACCAGCGAAGTTTTCACTAAGACCTTTGGTCCCGACAAGCCACTAGAAGTTATCTATCGACAACCGGAGTTCGATATGGTGGACGTGCTCAACGCAATGCGTCCACAGTCTACAAATGAACAGCAACGTGGCATTAGCGAGTTTGATGTCAGTTTTATTGATACCACCGATTCCAGCCTATCAGATTCGGTTGCCTTGCCCATGTTTGGCGTTGGTGAATCAGAACGTCTATTGGCTGCCAGTCCAGGCTCTCCAAAACCTACACGTAGTCCCTTAGCGCTCGTAGAAGAGACCTTGCGACGCCAACAGCATCACCAACATCACCAGCAGCAGCATCATCATCATCATCAAGTAGCTGTAACCATGCCTGATCCAGCTTCACCACTTCAAATGCAAGTCGAGAGCGACAGCATTGTGGTGCAAAGTGCGAGCCATGAGCTGGAGAAGAGCAGCACTTCAAAAGGTAATTGCTAGTAGTTTTACACACATTATAAGTATATAGCACTGAAATCTATAGTCTAGCATAGTTAGGCGCGATACCCATCATAAATATACATATGAATAAAAGCCCCTCTGGCCATCTATGTGCAACTTTTCTTATTGATATTGTTGATATTGAAAACCAAATTGCTTTTATTTAAATTAATTTCAACTTGTTTCTCGCAAATAGCCCACGCAAATAACTAAACTCAATATTTAAAAGCAACACATACATATAATCTTAACTACATATAACAAAAACATCACCTAAAATGTCCAACAAACTACCAACTATATCCATTACCGCCGAAAAGCGCTCACAAACCGATGAGTCCTCTTCCTCTGCAAGCAACTCCTATAGCAATGACATGGACTATGGCAATAATGACGCTGGCGGCGTAACAGACGTGGAGGATTTCGATAGTCAAGTCGAGGCACTCAAGCCACGCTCACGTCGTAATTCCGCTCAAGTGCCACACAAAAAGCACAATGCCTACGAAAATGATGTCACCGATGTTGAAGATTACGATACTGAATCCGAAGATGATGAGAAAAGTGTAGCTTATCCCGAACTCAAACTATCGTTACGTGAATTTTTGCAGCAAGGCTTACAGAACCAGGAAGCAGTCGACAATGATGGCAAAGAATGCTGCGAAATAAAAGCTGGTAACTTTTTGCAAGCACAAAATCTCAACGGTTTGTCTGACTACCTGACGGATTGCGAGGACTATGATACGGATTCGGAGGTTGAGGGTGGCTATGAGAAATCTGTATGTGTGGACCTGGATAATGCCGTCGGCGATCAGGGGCGCGTCAATATAGCGGATGGTGAAAAGCAGCAGGATGATTCCGATGATTATGAAGATGTTTCGGCCGTAAGTGATATCAGTGAGCTGGCCTCGGCTATGTCGGATTGCACAGGCGTACGTGCTGCACGTGGCATGTCTGAGGATGAGCTGTTAGAAGTTTCGGGCAGTGAGCAGGTGTGTCAAATTGCCTGCTCCGACAGTGGCAGCGAATCGGAGGGTGCGGCAGCTGGTGGAAGTGCGAGCGTAAGCGAAGCTAGTTGGCCAGAGCTCGATGTGGCTTTTATCAATGCTAGTGGACAACCACGTCGCAACTCCAAATTGTGCTTTATGCAGGGAGAAGAGAAGAAATTTTTGCAAGTGCAACCAGCACGCAATGAAGAGGTGCTCACCGATATTGAGGGCATTGACGACTCCGCTGCCGAAGATAGTTTCGATGATGAAGATAACGATAGAGAGCCCATACCACGTGCGGTCATACTAGCTGCCGGCGATGAGGGCACTTGCTTGACCGATATAGAAGATATTTACTGCGAAGATACGTCTTTAGAAAGCATTTTGCCCGTTATAGAATCAGTGGCGCCTGCAGCATTGCCCTTGCCACATCGTGAGGTTGTGGAGCTGAGAGAAGACAAGTTTGGCGATACCATCACCAATGTCATGCCTATGGATAACAATTATGTATTTGGCATCTACAATCAACTAACAGACACCATGCACACAGACTCCGAAGATTATTCGTGTGCCGAAGATTTGAGCCATAATGCATCGCTGGTCGAGGAGGTAGCTGCTGCAGCACAGCAACTCATTGAGAACGAGATCATTGTGGCCAATGAGGTAATGAAACAGCAACAGAATAAACGCCTCGAAGTGCAATCCAATGCCGAATCGGTAACAGATGTGGAGGAAATATTTGTGGCCGGCACAAACCGACGCAAGAAGTTGAAGACGCGCACACTGAGCAAGGGCAAATCCAAATTGCTCGAAGTGAGCAAGCCCAAAGAGGATGGTACTACCGATTGCGAAGATATGGATTTGAGTGAATGTGATCTGCCGGCATGCGTCAGGCGTGTGGAGCAGCTGAAGCTGCCTAGCAAAGCACATGCGGCCAGTGATGCCGAGGAGCTGTCAACCGACAATGGCTCCGATGATGTTTCCGATATATCCGATGCACCTGCTATCGATGGTGCCAATATGCGTTTGTACGCAGCACATAGTGTAAACACTGTTGTCTCTAGCGAACGGGATGCGAAAACAAGCAACAAGTCCAAGCTGCAACCGCTGCACTTGCATTTGCTCAAAGATGATGGCGTAAGCCAGCAAAACACGGACATTGAAGACGTGCAGCTGCCATCTGATGCAGAGGATGTGCTCGAGCCGCCCGTCATACAGGCTGCCAATAGCAACAGCAAGGAACTTAATGATATGCTCAACGAAAGCTATACCGTGGTGCATGAGAAGAGCGGCAGCAGTTTTAACATCGAGGCCGAGAAGCTACACATAAAAGGCATGCTACGTGACGCCCATACCGATGTGGAGTATGTTGAGTCCGATGAGTCAGCCGCCAGAGGAGGCAATTGAAGTCCGTAGTTTCATCTATAGTTCATAACTGAGTGTGTGTATGTGTGTGTGTGCGCTTAAGCAATCAAATTCTAACTACCAAACAGAAATCCTTTATCATAAACTCAAGCATTTTGTAAGTAAAGAACAACTAATTAACATATAATACATTATCGTTAACGTTTTTACCACAGCAACAACAATTGTAAAGCTACTATTGCTACTGTCTCTGCCTACATTTTCGATACTACTCGATACTAACCCCCATTGATCACTTAAGCGTCGTTCAACTACTAACTGAGTAACTTAGTGCTAACAAAAACTTCTTTGGCGTCTGTTTGTGTTTCATCTTAAATTTTGATTTTGTTTAATTCTAACGTTATCATTTACTTTGTAGCGTAGTTAATAGTTGATATTCTGTGTTATTCATTACGAACGTGTGTCACAAACTAATCGTTTTATATATGTTGCTTCCAGAAACCGTTCAAGAGAAAACCATTGACTCTTCCATTTTGCAGAGTGATCAAGCTTCCCATAAAATAGGTAAGTCCGTTGTTAGAATTCATACAATTCTGTGTTTTTTTATGTACTTATATTTTTTGCGCGTACATCTCATAGCGCTTCAACTATCGTATTATGTGTATTATTTTTGAATTGTTTTTACTTTAATAATAAATGCAATTAGAGTCATTTGGAGACAACTAGTTAAGATAAACAAAAAAAAAAAAAAAAACAGGCTACTTTACAAATGGGTTTTCTCGCTTACATCACAAATTTTAACTTCACCGCATTTTCACATCATCTGCGCTCACAAACAAATATCAACTGCACCACATATTGCACTTCGCTTTTCATATTAAAACTTCTGGTTTTTTTTGCCATATTCTATGCCATAATGTCTAAATGATAAAATGATCACATATTTCATCTGCCTTCATGCACATTTTCCACTTCGCTTTTCTGGTCAAAGGCACACACAATCACACTCTTTTCTATATTATCTATATCTGTACAAATGAATATGTGCAATTGTTTTACAGATGATGTAAAAGTTGGTGATGTTGGTGATGATGATGGTGGTGGTGAAGATCTTGTCGCGCGCATACGCGAGGAAGCGCAAATATTAGTTGATCGAGTGCTCGAAGAGAGCGTTGAGATTATTGAGAGCCATGGATTACATGAGCAGACCAATGGTCATGATTCCATAAGGCAGGAATACAATTCCGAGAGCGAAAATTATGCCATAACATGCGATGATATTGGCGGCGTTGATGTCATCAAATCGCCAACCATTGAATCCATGTCGGGAAAATCATTCGATGATAATATGAGTTTTACCGATGAGCACTTAGTACCACATTTACCCTTGCATGCCCAAAACATTCTAACAACAACAACAACAACAACCACAGCTACCACTATAACAACACAAATATCCCAGCAACAGCAGCAGCAGCAACAACAACAACAACAACAACAACTTCAAGCCTCCTCAACAACAACAACAAAAGGTAAAATCCAAACTCAATCCAAACGGTAGTCCACAATGCTATGAGTTACTATAGCATAGAATTTAGGAACTTTACTCAGTTAACTATACTGTAACCAACTACATACTATAATCTATTGTGTTGTTCAGACCCGTTAGCCAAGTCCATTATCATGTACTGATTGTTTTTCCCATTGTACCCAATTACCGCTCCCCCTCATTTAGTGCCTAACCAAATTGAAGATAAGACCGCGTTACGCCAAAGACGCATTGAGCGAAAATTTGAAAAACTAGCCGGCAATTTGGAAGATGCTGGCGCCCAATTTGATGAGGCCTTCGATTCAGTTGTACAAGAAGATGAGATTAGCGCTCTGCAGGGCGATTTCTCGAAACTCAGTTGGGACGACAGCGTCTCGCCAACGACCAATACGCTGGCCGATTTGGCACAGCAGCAAATAACGCCCGATAATGATATTGATTTACAAGATTTGACAGCAGGTATCATCAGTCAATAGCTTACACACACCCACACACACACACACACACACACATACAAACGAAATCTAGTGTGCTCTAAAAAGTTGTTGCTTTCGAGTTGAAATTAAGGTGAAAGCTATTTAGAGCACACTGTGTAATGCCTTGCCTATATATAGTATATTGATGATTCATGTTGAGCGCTAAAAACCCATGTAAATTGTTAAACGTATTGTTTTGTTGAAAACTTATGCTGGCAAATGCAAAATGGCGGCCAATGAAAACTTTTTGTTCAAGTTGAGCTCTAATTGCATTCATTTACTAACAATTATGCATTTTGGTTTGAGTTTGTATCTATAAGTTTAAGTTTACTACTTACATATATTCATATGCATGTCTACAAAAAGATATATAATGTGTTACTCTATCATAAACTAGTTCAACCCATCAACAACTTATACTCCATACTTTACTCTATAAACGTATCTTACTGTTTCCGTACTCTCTAACCAACTAACTAGTCACATACTATGCATAACCCGTATCCCTATGTTTGGTTGCTTTCACTTGTGTCTTGTGTTTTGACTCTTCCTACTTTTATGTTTTCGACTTTCACAACACTGTTAAAATTGTTGCTTTTATTTCACACTTATTGTTTTGTAGAAACAGGCGGCGATTTACCAATCTCAAGTGATACCACACCCGTACCAACCGTAGCAGCTGTCACGGTGGTAGAAACCAGTACCAGTTCCATCAGCCACGACACACCCACACCAAAACCACGCGTACTCAAAGCAAGCTCCCCCGCCTCCGAAGACACCGATAGCACAACCATTCCAATACAAGTGCAACAACCCGATTTACCGATTGACACAACAACTATAAGTATAGATAACAGCGCCCCGGTGCCAAAGCCGCGTGCTGGCATTAAGCAGTCGGATTCGTTCAAGAACTTAGTCGCCCTGGGCGAACAGTCTGATAGCATTAGTCTGCGAAGCTTAGATTTTACAGAGGAACTCTCAAAGACAGATGAGCCCTCCACAGAATTGTCGATTAGATCGCAGCTACGCGACGTAGTTACAACGACAACTATCACCACTGCCTCTGAGGATCACACCGAGAGTTTTGAGCCGACTAGTGAAATATCGGCAGACGATGCAGACACAGAAAAATCCGAGGGCGCCGAAAAGACCACTAGCTTTTATATAGGCGAATCAAGTCGTAATGTCATTACCAAAACAACGACAAAGTCCACCAGTCTTACACCGCAAGAGGAGGAAGCCGCAACGGATTTAAATATTGAGGCCAAGGACATATCGTTAATGAAGGAAATGTCCGTTGATTCTGATGAAGCCAATGATGTTTTCAAGGAGTATGTTACTATGAAACGCGATGATGCTCCGCCCACCGTTGACAGTAAACTAGTTAGACAAGGATCAGAGACCAGAAATGATATATTGGAATTTGAAAGCGCTGACAAAGAAAAGACAAGCGAACCTAAACTTACCAAGGTAACTACCGAAGAGAGCCTAACCACCTCTACAGGTTCAAGTGGACGCGCCGTAATGGAAGTATTGCCTTCGAGCAGTGAAGATCCTGACGAGTCTAGCAAAGAAATTCCTGAGATAGTGAATACTATAGCGGATAAGACTTTATCTGCAGATAGGTTTGAATTACCGCTTGAAAAGAGTGAGTGGGAAATATCAGAAAAGGAAATACCCGCTGCTGGCAAACCAAAAGTAGTACATTCGCCACAACAGCCACCATCGACGATAGTTAAGTCTATTATTGATGAGTCACTAGTTCGTGAAACTCTTGCCGAAGTACAGGAATCCTTAGAATTAACCAAGCATGAGCTAAAAAATATTATAAAAGACGGCAAATCCATAAGGGAATCACCGACGGAGTTTGAGTTCACTCCTATTACACATGATTTCGCTACGGGCGGCGACAGCGATGATATGTCGTCGTTTATTGGCATACCCGACCTACAGACATCGACTATTGAAGGCACACAACCACCAGAGGGTCTCTTCGATACGACCATTAGAGAGACCTTGAATAGACAGGCAGCTATGGCGCATTATGCTCAAGATGTGTTCGGTCAAGTGGACCGTCGTGACGATTACGGTTCTTTGGGATTTGTTAGCACTGGAACTGCAGAAGATTTTAGCTCACTGGAAGAGCATGCAGCCAAAGAAGAGCAAGCTTCCCTGGGCTTTATTTCGACAGAGACTGCGGAAGACTTTAGCTCAATGGAGGATTATTACTCAGAAAAGTTGACCACCGCCAGTGTGGTTACCGAAGAAATAGCAGCTGATAAATCCACTGCAAGCACCTTCGAGGAAGTCATTTCGGATCAAACAATCAAGCCAGTTGATGTAGTTATTCATCGCATAAAAGAAGAGTCCTCATCGGACTCGACAAATCGTTGGAGCATACCTGATGTAGACAACTCCAGTTCCAGCGAGAGTAACTACAAAAGTCGACCGCTCTCAGCGGATGTAGACAATTTGATCACTGGCACTTCTAGCGAATACCAGACTGCTCGGGATTCTACATTCACAGAGGCGCAGGCCACAGAGTATATAAGCGCCGTCAGCACCTTGGGTAGTACTAGCAGCGGCAAATCCATTAGTTCGCATGAAAGCATGCGCAGCCTGGACTCACAATCGGAGACCTCGGCCAATCTGGGCAGCATTGATGTATCCGAACTGTCAGAGACTTTGGTAGCTTCATCCACAGAGGCTGATGCATTGGAAGCTGAGGAATTGGCGCGCATGCGTGATTTGCGTGCCGACGATGATGACAGTGATGAAAGCGGCATAGATTTGCCAGCTGGAGCTTATCCAAATGCTGAACAGCAGAGCTTGATGAAGCGATCGCAAGAGATGATTTTCAAGCCTAAAACTGAAGAAGAACTTCAAACTGAGGCACAAACCTTTGAAACAGCCAATATTGAGGAGTTTCCAAAGCCCAAAGAAGCCGAACGCACATGGGGTCTAGCTTATCCTCTTGAGGAGGCTAAAGTCGATAGTCCTAGGGATAGTGAAAAGGGGGAAGACATACTCTTCTATCACGGAGATGCACGTAAATCGATTGATGAGTCAAAACTTGCATCAAGTTTAGATGAGGGCAGCATATTGTCTGTAAGCATGTCCAGCACCTCAAATATAGACACTGTGGTCGAAAACTTTGAGGATATGATTGGTTCCGCTGGTTCGTCATCGTTGACTGGCATCGAAGGCTTTCAGTATGCTTACGATGAGCAGGCAGCAGCATCATTGCCGGAAGATACAACTTTTGTGTTAGAGCTGGAAAGCAAAGATCAGTCCCCCCAAGACTCAAATGCAAGCACTCCACCTGGAGGTGAGTCAAAGCGTCGTGGTCATAAACGAAATGAGAGCACAGCTATTTCGGGGGATGCACTAAAAGGTTTAGAGAAGGAAGTAGCTCTGCTGGGCGAAGGGAGCAAAGAGTCGGAGAGTGAATCTGATACAGACCCTTATGAGTCGGAGTATGCACGCCAATTCCGTTCTCCCAAAGAGCGCAAAAATAAAAAGAAGAAACAAGCTGCAGCTGAAATGGTTGACAGCTTCGAGCTCGAAAAACGTCCATTTACCCCGTCTCAACTTGTAGCCGAAATAATTGTCGAAGACAGCGCTACAGAGGAGCTGGAAGCGGAGGCAGCTATGATAGAGGAACGCCGACCATCGCAGAACATGCAAGACTATTCGAATATACCGGACATAATGGTAACCGAGGATGTCAAGTCACCCATTCTGGAAGCAGAATTTGATGTATTTCCCGAAAAAACCTTGTACAAAGTGCGAACAGAGGAGCAACTGAATAAAGCCAGTGATGCGACCATTGGCCAAAAGTCTAAGGCAGAGGAGAAGGAGGAAGAGTTCCAGCGGCGTGTGCAGGAGCAGTACAAGCAAAAGCTAGAAGAGCTTAAACGCGCTGAAGTAGGCGCCGAATATGACGATAGAGCAGCCGACTCGCCAGATTCTTTTGAAATGGTGGAACAGCCAGACATCTCCGATGAATTCGTTATCATTGAAGAAGTGGCCAAGGAGGCCAATGAAGTTGATTTGGGTGGCAAAAGCATTAAGATTGCACCTATTAAGTACGAACAAAAGCATGATCAAGATGTGGAAAAGATCATAATCAAATCGGCTCCTGCTGATCCTAAGCTGGGCTCACAGTTGTACAAAGATGATCTCAATTTTGAGTTTGAAGAAAGCCCGCCGACAGCAGCCAGCAGCAGTAGCGAACCGCAGGAAGAGAGTGATTCTAGTGACGTAGCAGCGGCCAACAAACGTTGGGTTGAAATGCAACTTACAGATACGCAGCTGCGTTATCCATACGATCTTGCGGGCGCTGTGCTGGAAGATATCAAAGAGGAAGATGGCGAGTTTGAAGTTGGCAGCAGTCGAATTAGCAGCTTCAAAGACTCCTTCTCCAGCACACCCGAATACGATGTGCTAGCACAACGCAGATATCACTCACGCGGCGAGCATGATGATGTCTCTATGAGCAGCTTGCAGGAGTTTGAATCTCTTGAGCAAGCCATTTCGCTGGAGAACCGCAATCGCACACACCAAGGCTCCACAGATTCGAGCAATGGCAGCTTTACGCGTCGCTATATGGTGCGTCACAGCGCTAGCGGCACAGCACCCGGTGATGATGTCTCGGTGTCTAGTCTCAAGGAGTTTGAGGGCTTAGAAAATGCTTGCATTGAAGCACATCTTATAGAAATAAAAGCCAAGGAGGAGGCTGCTTTGCTCTCCCGCTCCGATGAATCCAACAAATCCAATGGCAGTGATAATGGCGCTGCTGGCAATGTTGTGGTAACCAAGGTAACACGTACTGTAACACGTACCGAGGTGTTGCCCGCTGGCCAAGCCGAAAACATCGAAGCATTGCTCAAACAGAAACTGGACGACTGTGCAAGTAAAGGGGTCTCGGCCAAAATAGTGGAGACATCTGGCTTGGAGCTTGAACCGAAATCCAAGATTGATAGTCAGGATTCCGAAAAGGACAGCATAGATAGCATGGAAATCAGCAAGAGTCACGATATAATGACGAGCAGCATAGAAAGCTTTGATATATCCAAGGACGCCACAACACGCTCGGACATTGACTCGCTGGAGATAGATAAGCGACATTCGCGGCAGGAGAGCATTGAATCTTTTGGCGACGATCAGCTGGAGCTTATGTCAAAGTTTGTTAGTGGAGGAGGCGGTGTGACGCTAGGTGATGGTCTGACGACGACCACAACCACAACAACAACCAGCACCGATGCCGATGGTCATGAGCACACCGTGACACGTGTCATAACAACTACCACAATGGGCAGTGGTGGTGCTGCTGGTGGCTTACACGACCTGCCGCTGGACGCGAGCTATATGTCCAAAGATGAATCTGTAGATTCGCTAAATCTGTGCATAGAGCAAACGACCAGCTCGGCAGGCACTACGGCCACGTATCAGACCAGCGCCGGTAATTCGCAAATGTCGGGCAGCGTTACTAGCTGTGCTTCAAGTACGCTCATGGAGGATTCCTATCCTGGTGTGGGTGCCATGTCGTCGTCACAAATGTCGGCCAGTTTTTGGTCGCACGATGAGTCCACGGTGGTCGAGGATGATAGCGAACGGCAGGCACAGCAACAACAACAACAACAACAGCAAGAACACAAGGAGCAACGCCAATAAATCCGAGACAAAGACACAGAAATAATGATAAAAAGGACTCGTTGCATTTTATAGAAATTTTGGCTAGGTAAGCATTATGGCAAGGCTTCGCAGCTTTTAGTTTTTAACTCTTGAGTTACATTTTTATTTCGAGTCGCTATACTAGAAGCAGCAGAGCTCAACTTTGAAATCAAGAAAAAGTTACACTCGCCGCCCCCAAAACTCTTGCACTACTGAGACGAAATCTTAATTTACACTAAACTCTCTTTGCTTTTTACAGATAAGGCGCTCAACTAAGAGGAGTAACACCTGCTGCAAGGATATTCCAAACTGACGAACATCATCAGCTTTTCAATAAAATAAAAGAATAAGATTAGACAATTTTTACATTTCTCATCATAAAGAAGAATTGAATGCATTAAAATGCATACATCAGTTTTTTAAAAAAAATAATACATATATATATTTTATATATTTATAACATCTAAAAAAAAACTTTGGAGCATGAATATGGCAAGCATTAGCAGTTTTACGCATTTTCTATAGTTGGCTTTAATGTTTAAAAATAAAATTTAATTTTAATTTTTAAAAAAAAAATCGACGATTTTCGTGCTTGCGTGTTGTAATGAAGTACACACCTTTGCTTTTTATTTTGTCTAGTTATATTTAAAAGATACATACTTATTATATAAAAAAAAGTCGCTTATTATTGTAGTTTAATTTAAGCAAATATACAAGAAGAGCATGAAAACGGGGACGTAAGAGCAAAAGATTAACCAAATAGTCAAGGCCTGAGAAGTGAAACGCTTTTAAAGTCTCATTTTTTACAAGAACCAAGCTGATTTTTTGGCTTGCATATTTTAACAATGAATATATATTAATAAAATTACAATATGGCAAGCAAACCGAAGTACAGACATAGATACAATTTAAAGAAATATACATATATACAAAAAAAGTACAGCATGTTTCAAAAGTCAGCAATTATAATACAAAAAAAAACAAGAACATTTTCGTAAGGCACATTTAGCAGCTTATTGGTAATACACTTGAAAAAAAAAAAAATTACAACTTTTAGTGTGACCATTATTATGAAATATGCATCAATAAATATTTGTGTTAAAATATACAAAAAAATATAAAAAAATATGAAAAACTATTTGTATTGTAAAACACACGCGTATGAATAACCAAATAAAATGCTTATTAAAAATTTTCAAATGTTTTTTCTTTGGGTAAATGCGGCTATAGAGAAAGCAGAAAACAAAAAAAAGTGGAATGTGTCGGAAATCGATAGACAGTTTTGGATTATCGATTAGCTCTTGGGATTTTGCAACAAGCGCTGCTTTTTTGTTTTGTACAGAAAATTCTTAAATAAATTAAATTATTTACAACATATTGAAGCAAGTTACCAAACAAAAGCGTCTTTTCCTGCAGCACTGACTTGGCTTTGAGCTGACTTTTGGCAATACGCACGGTGCAGAGCAAAACCGCTGGCTTTATTGGCGATGAAAAGTTGGGCGATTCCCTGAAGGGTTCCGATGTTGTTGTCATCCCCGCTGGTGTACCACGTAAAACGGGCATGACACGTGATAATCTGGCATCATTAAGACCATTTCCAACTCCATTGCCAAGAACTGCCCCAAAGCTTTAGTGGCCATCATTAAAAGTCCCGTCAAAGGCTGGCGTCTTTGATCCCAAACGTCTGTTTGGCGCGTGCCTTCATTGGCCACGCTCTGAGAGTTGATCCCCAGAAGGTGCAAATTCCAGTGATAGGTGGGCACTCGAACGTTACCATTCTACCAAAGCGCTGGAACATTCGGCTCAATGGAGAAAAGTCCGCCATTGTTCTGTTTTCCCTGAGAAGAGACCTGTGCCCTCAAATAAATCTGGATGGGGAGGTTATTCCCATTAAATCATCGCATCCCTACCTTGGTATTCATCTTGACGCAAAATTGAACTGGGCCCAACACATAAAAATAATCACCGCGAGTTGTAGAGCGAAGATTGCCAAAATGGAGTTGCTGCTGGGCAGAAGTAGCAGGCTCTCTCTAGAAAATAAGACCATACTCTACAAAAGTGTGGTAATGCCGACTTGGTATTATGGCGTCCAGGTTTGGGGAACCGCAGCAAAAACGAACTTAAAAAAAATCCAGACCTTGCAAAACAGGGCACTACGGGAAATTGCGGACGCTCGTGGTATGTTCGCAATCGCAATCTGCACAAGAACCTCGGCGTTCCTTTCGTGGGTGACTTAATAAATAGATTTAGCGGTCGGTATGAGGATCGATTATGGCCGGTCATAGACCAAGGAGACGATTAAAACGCCTCCATCCATGTGATCTCAGAAGTCGACCACTGACATAACAAGACCAGTTTTGTAAAGTTTGGACACTCTGCAGTCACGTTTTGGCTGCGGTTCATCAAGCTTGAACGTCATACTTTCGGATTGGTTCTATTCCATTTTTGAAAGAGCGCCTCTTTGAGGGAGCTTTGATTGAGAGCTTTTTGGAGGGCCGTGTCTTTTGCGGAATCCGAATTGGTGACTCAGGAGGATTGTCGGCACATTTTAATTTCCTACCTCTGTTCCGTTATTATTGACAATTTTCCTTAATATTTAATATTGTAATGTAAATATTGTATCCTATTAGAGTTATAATATTAATTAAGTAATAGAATTTAAATTTAAGAATCTGCCATAGATCACACTATTAAACACTTAGTGTGTAGCGATTAATAATAATGTACATACATATTGGATTATAGCCTTAGTTTTAGCAGGCTGATTAACAATAATAAAAAAAAAATAAAAAAAATTTTTGGAAAATATTTATATCTTAAGTATACTATGATTTTTTGAACATTTCTTTCTAAATTTACTTATAATTCACAACTGGTTAACGCAACAGCAAGAAGACGCAGCTGCTTTAATTATTCAAGATTTTTGTCTAAAGTTTGCTTATAATTCACAACTGGTTAACGCAGCTGTTGAAATAAGGTGCTTCTGTATTATGGATAATTATATTTAATTTTTATTTATTATAATCTATAATAGTCTATAGTATATTCTATATACTCAATGTCATAGTCACTGTTGCATTGCTTTTGATCTAAAAGCTCCGGCAATAGCACTTCAATTAAAAGATTACATGTTGACGCAAAATTGAACTGGGCTCAACACATAAAAATAATCACCGCGAGATGTAGAGCGAAGATTGCCAAAATGGAGTGGCTGCTGGGCAGAAGTAGCAGGCTCTCTCTAGAAAATAAGACCATACTCTACAAAAGTGTGGTAATGCCGACTTGGTATTATGGCGTCCAGGTTTGGGGAACCGCAGCAAAAACGAACTTAAACAAAATCCAGACCTTGCAAAACAGGGCACTACGGGAAATTGCGGACGCTCGTGGTATGTCCGCAATCGCAATCTGCACAAGGACCTCGGCGTTCCTTTCGTGGGTGACTTAATAAATAGATTTAGCGGTCGGTATGACGATCGATTATTTTATCAGGTTGATTGCCGTTAATAATAAAAATAAAAAAAAAGCATTCGACTTAAGTTAAAAGTGTAGCATACTTTTAGTTGCACATTTTTATTAAAGCTGTGACGTCACAGCTTGGCTTTTCTTTAAATATTTGGTAGCTGCTGCTCTCTGCGCGCCTGGTATATTTCTGATTATTTCAGCTTGTTCTAGGGTTTCCTTGTTTGTGAAAAATGTGCATGACGTCACAGCTACGCTGTTTTTGTTCAAATTGTTTTTATAATAATAACTAGCTGCCGCTGTCTGTTCGCCTGGTATTTTGTTGTCCATTTTAGCTATGAATAACAATATAAACAAACAAAGATAATAAACAATCTTTGCTTAACAAGTTGTGGTGATGTTTTTTGTGGGCCTCAGTTCAGTTTTGCGTCAAGGTGGATGCCAATGTAGCAGTGCGATGCATTAATAACAATTATCTTACCGTATAAATTGTGTGTAAGGCATGGAACTCCCCTTATGGAAAATAAGACGATGGAAGATTTGTCTCTATTGAGCTGTATGTTCCAAGGTTATGCCCACTTTTCTATTTTGCCCAATGCCAGCTGTAGGGCCAGAGCGG
Source organism: Chymomyza caudatula (assembly GCA_035041775.1). Lineage (NCBI taxonomy): Eukaryota > Metazoa > Arthropoda > Insecta > Diptera > Drosophilidae > Chymomyza > Chymomyza caudatula. Next base: position 1,876,120 of record JAWNKW010000073.1, read on the forward strand.
CTTCTTGGGCGCTCTTAGCTGAGGACAGTAATGCGGTGTTGTCGGCATAAGTGCCTTTAAGGAGGCCCGCATTGTTAATGGAGTGCGGCATGTCCATAGTGTAAAGTAAAGTGTAATGACAGAAAAAACACGGTAAGAACGTTGTGATATAAAACCTGATGCGCTATAGGACTCTTATTTCCAATTTCCCAAAAACCCGACAACCCACCACATACACGTTGAGTTCTATGATCCCGACTAATACTTTTATACAAAATGGATGTGGTGGGTTGTCGGGTTTTTGGGAAATTTGAAATAAGAGTCCTATAGCGCATCAGGTTTTGTGTACTTAATTTTTAGCTATTTGACGTCACAACTATGCTGGTTAATTTTGGTTTTTGAATTTTTATGTTTACTTGGCCAAATGTCTATTCGCCTCTTTAACTGTTGAATTTAAATTTTTGCTCATCACAAAATCTTGGCTTCGATAGTTTTAAATTTATGAAATTTACTTGCTTCTAAGCGCTTTTCAATCAAATTTTTTGAACCAAAGAACTCTGTAATGTCTAAAAAAAAAAACAGTTTTTGGATAGTATATTTTGTTGAATTTTCATAAGTTGCATATTCTATTCAACTGCTATCTTGCTGTGAAGTAAGAATTCCTCTACTTTAATTTCTATACATTTATTTAAGCTCAAAATGTAAAATATTTAAAACTGGCCAGGTGCAAGTTCAGATATTCCTTCTCCTCCGGGCACACTAGCATGCCTAATATGGCTATTATTATGCTTAAGTGCTGCATTTAATGTATATTCACAAATGTTTTACGAATAATTTTATTTGCTTTTTGTTTTGTTTTAAACAATTTTCAATTAAAATGCTGTAACAGAAAATGTGATTCAGTGGGGAGATTCCGATTCCGATTCAATTGGTTGAAAATGCAGTTGAACATCACAAGAGATCGCTGAAATAAATGATAAATGTTAAATGTGAAATGTTATGGTTGCCTAATGCCAATATAAAATATTGTTAAATCATTCAAAACTACATGTAAGCATAAATAAAATAAAATTGCTAATAAGTTTTTCGCGTGAGGGTTCTTTTGATTCGTAGTTCAGTTGAATTGGCAAGCTCCTGGAACGAACTGCTCCGATTCAAGCCTCATAGTAATCGATTGCTAATAAGCGCTATAAGCCATCGATACTAATTTAAGCAAAATATATACTAAATATTAAGTATTTGTGTTGAGACGCTCTATAAAAGTAATTTTTAAGAATTATAAATGTGTGGCTTGTTGTTTTTATTCGTTTTATTATGATCATTTTGGTTCTATGCCACACCCTGTGTTTTCGCTGTGTCTGCCGATAACACGACAACACTAGCGCCAGCTGACGACAAAAGCAACAGCTGACCGAACAAGCATTGTACGAAGTGGTTCTTCGTGCGTATGCGAAATAGAAAATAGCTTGGTGGGGTTAAAAATTCGATGAGAAAACTAACTCGCTGTGAAAAATCAAATATGAAAATGTTGTGCTAAACTAATTTGTGTGCTTCGAAAGTAAACGGAACAGAAGCAAAGAAATAGAGAAAAGTAAAACGCATATGCAGGCTATGAAATTGCTATCAATTTCGCTGTCGTAGCTGTTCATTGTCGCAGTCACAGTTGCAGTCGTTGTCGTGTGTTTCGTTTTGGGACTAAGCTGAAGCAGATGACAGATGCGAAAGCAAAAACTACGTGCAAATTTGTGAAATTCATCTAAGGCATAAAACGCACAAAAGAGCTCGCCGTAAACAATTATACAACAGCAGCAGCCGCACATTGTGTACCCCTTTAAAGAACCCGAAACTGGTTATACACACAACTGCGACGACACATCGACAGCGACGACGACGACGACGACGACGACGAGTCCCAATAAGTTGCAAAAGGAACGGGAGCAGCAGAGCAGCAGAGCAACACGAGCAGCGGAGGAGAGTGAGGTGGGTAAAAATCGATTTGTTGCACAAAACACACACACACACGCACAGCGCCAACGACGACAATGTGCACACGAGGGCTGGTGGGCGGGGGCTGTTGTTGGGGCTGGTCGCTCGACTGGGTGACAAGAGCGACAGGGCGAACTATTTATTGTAATGTTGATATGCATACAAACACATCAAATTTTTCACACAATTCCAGCACATATTCTTCATATGGACAAAATAAAACTTAAGGTTATTGGCGTGCTGCGCGAACGTGACGGAGGCCCGAACGTGAATCGCACTGGCAGCGGCGGTGGAGGCGGCGGCGGCCCAGGCAGTCATCAGGTGGGCGTAGGCGTGGCCGTCGCAATCGGGGTCACACAGGACAATGGCGATGGCAACGCCCCAGGAGCAGAACGCAATGGCGATGCATTGACAGCCGGCGGAGCAGGTGGGGCAGCGCGCACCTCAGTTTTATCGCGTCCTCAAACCTCCAAAATTAGCGCAGTTGACCTGGCCGGCATCTTGAACACGCGGCGACGACTAGAATGGACCAAGGAGTGGCTGCGCAAGAATCAAGCTGAGTTTTTGAGCAAGGAGAATCTACTAAGTGAGCTGCAGTCGCGCAAGGATGAATGTTATCATTTGAATTACTTCCTAGCCATAACCGAAAGTCAGTTTCGGTACTTGGTGCAGAAGCTAGAGCCCATTATCAGTCAGTATGCACCGCAGCGGAAGAAGAAATCGTTCAGCGCTGAGGAGCGGCTGGCCATCACGCTCAAGTATTTGGCAACGGGTTAGTATCAATAAAGGAAAGCCAGCCTAACGTTATTCTAAATTTGTGTTCCTATGTTCCGCAGGTGAAGTGCATTCCTGTCGCAACTACTGCTTCCGTGCCTCGAAGTTTGTGATAAACGAGATGATTGCCAATATCTGCTTGGGCTTTTACGAGCACCTCAAGGACCAATACGTGCAACTACCAAAGACTGATGAGCAGTGGCGCACTGCGGCCACGGATATGGAGCGCAAACACAACCTGCCACTGCCACAGTGTGTGGGCAATCTGTTCATGCGCAGCATACAATTGCAAAGCAATGCCACAAGCAGCACCAACGACGAGCGCAAACGTGCCCCCATCATATTCACGGGCATCGTGGACTCCGACAACAATTTCCAATATGTCAAAGTCGAGCGAGCGGCTAGTAGCCGACCGAATGACATCTACAAACAAACCACTGCCGTGCAGTTCATTGAAGACAAAATGAAAGCACTGGAGGCACAGGCTGAACCACAACGCCGCAAGGGCTATTATTTTGCCGGCGATGCTGTTCTGCCTGCCCAATCCTACTTGCTTACCACACGCAACATACCGAAGGACAGCGCCGCCTACGACGCGCTCGAACAGATCAATGGTCATGCCGAGCAAACAATGAGAATACTATGCAACATGTTTCCCATACTGGCACAACCGCTGCGCGTCAGCGAGAAGCACATCTGTGAAGTGGTGCTCGGTTGTGTGGCACTATATAATTTCCTGCGTAAAAGCGACGACTCCTTTCGCCGCAATAGCGACAACATTGTACAGCATGGCCGCGAGCAGCAGCAGCAGCTAGCCTATGTGGACAGCGAGGAGATTGATGAGGACTGTATTATGCTTGCCACCGAGGAGGAGCTGCGCGAACGCGCCGAGTTTACTCCCAGCGTGGGACTAACCACTTGTTTTCAGCCGCTGTGCGTGCAGCGTGGTGAAACGGCGGAGGGTCTCGCCAAGCGGGACTGGCTGCTGCAGCTGCCATGTGCGAGTCCTCAAAATGGCGCAGTATATTAGTTCAATTTACATAAGCGTACATTACGAATTTTGTATAGTTCCTTGTTTATATTTCCAATTCTGCTAAATTCTGAGTTCTGTTTCTAGCCTTATTATGTTTTCTGTTTATAAGCTTCGCTATCTAAAACTTCTATTCCTTCTACAACTTGGCTCTAACTTCTATGCCAGGGCGAAAAAACTTATTATTTGGTTTTTTTTTTTTAAGTTAGTCTAATCATGTCATTTGGATTGTGGAGGATCAGTGAATATTTCAATATTATGTGATGTCTCAAATCTCCACTACGTACACTTAGCCTGTATGTAAAATTGTGAAATTAATGTGAAAGTAAGCCCAGTGGCCCTGGGGAGCTTAGCAACATGCACACAAGACACAAATGAGCAGCCAAAAACGCTGCTCTGTGCCACTGTGCAACAATAAAAAAAAACAAAAAGAATAAAATTATTAAAAAATTAATTACTGTAATTGCGCCTAAATTTGGACCGAGTTGCGAAACAGATCAACAGAAATAAAATTTAGTTTTCGTATTTAAGCAAGCAACAAATTATACATTAAATATATTTACAATAAATGTGTAAGAAATGGTCAACTCTACGAGAGAGCGCGAGCGTCTTTCTACTAAGTACAAACTACGTGCTGCTCCAGTGCGGCCATTTTTGTAGAAGCGTGTACAGCGCATCACCCGGACTGTTGGTCGGCGACAGCTGTCGATGCCCAAATAACTGATAAGTCTCGCTCAGCTGTGCCTGCCGCACGCACCGCTCTATCAAAGCCTGAGCAGCGGCCAGCGCCGCATCCGTGGGCACGTGCACATTAAAAGTGCCCATAAAAGCTATGCCCAGGCTGCCCTCATTGGCGCCCAGCGCAAAGGCGCCCTGTTTGCTAACACTGCGTCCCTCATAGACGCGTCCATCATCGCCGACAATAAAGTGATAGCCTATGTCCGCAAAATGTGCTACGTTCATCTGAAAGTTTTGCAAGCTGCGCACTTGCTGTGCACATTTCTCCGGCTCGGTGCAGCTGGCGCCGGCTGTATGCGCTATAACCACACGTGGCAGTGGCAGTTCCATCGTTTTCAGCTCGTTGATCTTGGCTGGCTGTGCGCCCCAATCCGCCCGCTTCACTATTTGCAGCTCTGCGGCACTCAGCTGCAGCGCCAGGGCAGCGCTGCAAACGCAGACTATAAAACGAAAGCCGCGCGTTGAGTTCATGTTTACGGCTTGACATTCAACAAGCGACTGAGCAAAGCAGCGCCAAGCACAGTATACTTAAGTGTATATGCTAGACGTCAAATACGCGGCGCTGATTAAATAGTTGCCCCGGATGATAGCCTTTGATAATGCCGTGCTTGAGGTACTTTTTGCTGCCGGGAACGCGCAATTACCTCGGGCAATATTTGTAAGTGGCAAGTATTTTATCCATTTACAAATAGTAGATGTTGTCATAGGTTAGGGGGGGATTCACACACTGCGGCAACACACAGCTATGAGAGTGTGTGTGTGTGTGTGAGTCGCTCACATTATGTTAATTCCGAAAAGAGTTAAAACCTCAGCTTGACACAGATGTTCTACTCAGTAATTTAATTAAAAAACTTTCGTAATTAAATGCAAAAACGAAAATAAATAGAAAAAAAGCGTAGTGTTTTGGAGCGAGTAGCAACTAGCGGTTGGCTTTGGTAATCCCTTTCTCAAGTGACAACGAAACTGCAAGTAAGCGTTCTCAATTTAAACTAAATAAATGTCTCTCTGTGTGGTAGGCGACAAAAATGTTGTGTAAAAAGTCAAGTTGAAAAACTATGGAAAAACTACAACTCATTGGCAAAGTAATAGTTTGGAAAACTTTTGTTTTATATTGTGTGAAAAAGTCAAATAGCAAGAGGTTTAGCGCTTTGATTTGGCCTAAATCGGCAACTCATTGTGCCTAGTCACTTTTGGCATTGTGTTTTTGCAAGCGAGTTACTCATAGGCAGTCCGAAAATGGAACTTTCGGAAGAATTGAGTACAAAATAGAGATACAAGATACAGATGCAGATACGCCCACTGCAGGGGCATCCTAACGATAGAAAAGTGCACAAGCCATTTGGCTATTATTTTTTTAGCCGGAAGCGGTCAAAGCAAAAGCCGGAAATAACTTCAAGTCACCGTTAAACGGTTAAACGGTTTCAACTATTTGCCGTACTATTACGGAGAACTACAATAGATAAAAGTATTTGCGCCTTTTGTCTAGCAATCGAACAACGTCGACAACTTTAATTATTTCTAAGGGAAAAACTTGCTATATTTTTTATGCCAACTCATTTTAGTTCGCGCCAGCTTTTCCACTTCTTTTTGGGGGAAAATTTGCCTGGGTTTTCTCTTGTGCCATGTTTGCCACCAGCCGACTCATTTGCGAAATTGTCAGATTTATTTCGCTAATTGCTGCTCATCCGTTTAATTAAAATTAAAAGAACTTAGTTTACAGCTTCGTTTGCACACGAAACTTAAGCAAAAGCCAAAGTTGATACGAGAATTTTTAGAAAATTTCTTATTTGGCACGTTTAGTTCGTATAGTTCTCATAGTTGTTTTATTGCACACAAAATAAAAAATATTAAATTAAAAGGAAAAACAATGCCATCTATTAAATGAGTGTGCAAAAGTTGAGCACTCGAGAGTGCAGTAGAGCAAAACAAAAGGGTTTTACTCCTAATTGCTTAGGCAAAAGGCACCTCCGGGTAGGCTACAATTTTCGGACAGTCAACCAATTAAATCCCAACACTCGCTCTCAATCTAGCAACCAGTCAGAACTGGCACTCATTTTGCATGCAAATCCTGCAGGTTCAGCTTAGTCAGCCACTTTTGTTAAACTGCAGCTAAAGTACTAACCACCAAGCACGTCGACGACGCACGCCTCTCGCCCACGGCTGGCGCCATCACATTTCAAAAGGTGTCAATTGTACTAGCCAAAAATTTCTGTTGTGCTCTAAAGTTGTGGCAAACAATGCAAAACAACAATTTGCACGCAACGCTGCCGCAGCTGCAGCAGCTGCCACAGCCATCGACGACGACGACGACAAAGCACACTGGAAAAAAAGAAGAGCTAGTTTAAACACTGGAACACTGAAGAAGCTTGTGAGAGAAAGGTCTTCGAAGGGAAGCGACGAAAGGGCAGACCATGTCTCCGTTGGAAGGACCCGGTAGAAGTTACAATAGCTACCTTTAGTATCACCAATTGGAGAAGAGACGCCTGGAGAAGATCTTTACATCAGGCCATAACCCGGTTAAATAAGTCTTCTTCTTAACTGACCATATCAAACCGTTATCGGTTTACGGCCTGTTGTTAATACATTCTTTCATTGGAATTGGGGTTTTGCGTGGTGTGTCCCAAACCTTTTAAGGCCTGGGGCGGCTCTACTGGACTCAAAATCACCCAGTGTCATTGTTAGTCGGCTCATACGACAAGCTTTGACCTGCTGAGGTGGTATACTCTAAACCGCTCACCACACGGGGGAGTTAAGTAAGTAAGTTTAATCACTAGTTGATGATAAGTTCTTCTTTTCCAGTTACAATAGATTTTAATAGAAGCTGCCACTTTCGGGTGGCATCTGGAATCATACTATCGAGATTATGGATCAACCTTAAATGATATAGGAGACAACTATAATAATAATAAAATATTAATGGGGAGTAGTGCACTGCGACCCTGTGGATCTATTGTGCGACCTATCTAGCTTAAAGCTTTTAAAAATTCCTAGCTCTGATAAGTATCTCACTATTTGGGATGGTTCTAATTGGGCTACACAGGCTACGAGAGTCTTTGCCCACCTAGGAGGTTCATTCTTCTTCGCGCCATTGCGCCACACTCAGCAAGCACGTGCCGATGATGCCCATCTGCTTAAGTGTCCCTTCAGTCCGCAATGTCCCGTGAGTAGGCCAGTCAGAATTCTGAGGTTGCGTTGGCCTAGTTGCACTATCTTCTTGAACCTATTTAAGTTGTAGGAAATAAGGAGCTGTTTCGCCTGTCTGAGCCCTCCCGTAGTACTCCTTATTATTTCCTTGTCTCTTAGTAGCTGTTTAAGTGAGTGTCTTCCAATGTCACAAAATAGTTCTTGTCTTATCAGTAGGTTTGTTCATTGCCAGGAATGTTAGTGTGGGCGGGCACCCACCGAAGTGTCAGTTTGTTGTTTCTTCCAGATCCAGCTTGGCTCTGGTTTCCCCAACCAGCTTGGAGTTTATTGTAGTTCCTGCCACCGCCCTTATTGCGTCCTGGCTATCTGAAATTATACCTATATCCTTATGTTGGTAATTCTTTCTTAGGTTCACATATGTCTGCACATCTGCCTATGGCGCATACTTCACGATGCGCATTACCCTCAAGCATGAGTATGAATTTTGGACCAGTTGTAGTAGTGGATGAACTTCCACATCGGCCGCGATGAGCGCAGTGGTTACTTTACGTTTTTCAGATGAACTTCCTTTGATGGCAAATGATTGAGAGAACCATAATGAAGCAAGTATTTCGTTGACTGAACAACCGCGTGATGCCAAATCGGCGGGGTTCTCCTTTGTAGGGACGTGACGCCACGTGGCTGTAGCAGTTGTCTCCTATATGTCTGCTATGCGATTCGCAACGAACGTATTTAAGAGCTTCCTTAAGTGGTTATATACACGAAAATTTGAGAATATTTTTTCAAATTTTATAGAGGTCTGACAGCTCTTGAATAGAAGAGCAAAACAGAAACTTTAAACGCGATTATCTCAAAATGAGGTTGAATGGTTTCATCGAATCTAGCGTCACAAACAAACCTAGTTTTTTTCCGTGCAAGGGCCAAAGTTGCTGGCAGCAGTAATGCAGTAGAGCAGTAGCAGAAACCGGAGCCGGAGCAGCTTCCGCAGTGGATTTAAACGCATGCCAGAAGCGTGTGCAGAACTTTTCCCAAGCTCTGGGAGTTGTCGGCTTAAGCGGCTGTGATTTTGGCCGTGCATTTGTTGTAATGCGATTTCGGTGCGACATTTTTATGACAACTTGTTTAAATTTTTCCCCCAAAAATACTAGTACGCATACAAGTCTAAGAGAAAAAGAAAAAAGTTGATGAAAACATCGGCGTGTAGAAAACTTATTTCGTTTACGACCAACATTCAACCAAGTTGAATCCTGATGCTCTTGAAGTGAACGAGACCTAATGAATAAAGTTCGCTGATGTTCGTTTATTCGTTTATGAATTTTGGCTGCAATTCGTGGTAGTTGTTCCTCGAGTTGTTGTTGTTGTTGTTGTTTTTGCTGTTGTGGCGCTTAAAGAGCCAACTCACTAACTAAAGCCAGCTGCAGCAGTTGTAACTTTATATTAAGTTTAAGATGCAGATGCTGCAAAAGGCAGCTACAGTTGAATAACTTTAAAGCGAATTCATGAGAAAGTTTTCCTAGAGAACTTATTCTTGCTCAAGAGAATAACAACAAATTCTTCTTTATGTTTAGGGTTTTCGCTATTGAGTGCGAATTTTTACAAATACATGTGCAATGCTTTTTTGAGGTTTTGAAATGTATGAATGAGTTGACAGAAATGGTAATTCAGAGATCGTCAATCAGTTTAAGGTCCAGGTCCAGTCTTGCCACAAAGGAATAGGCTAAAAATCGAACTTTCAAAAAAATCCCAAACATTTTGTCACATCAGCTGCCTTTGTTTTAGTTTTTAGATCAGTTTTCATCAACCAGATGTGTCCAATTTCATTATAATGCCATAGAGAGGACCAGCTCCTTTGAAACTGGAACGAGCGGCATTACAATTCGGAAGAGGAAAAAAGCGAGAGCAATTATGGATTTGTGATTATGGATAAGGTGTTGGTTTAGAGGAGTCGTTGGAGGGGAGTAGTGTCTAATAATCTAATCTGAGTATCATATAAAAATGTTCGTTCGGGATATAAATGTCTACAACTCAATAACCGCTGAACCAATTGACAACAAACTTCGACAATATGTTCGTTAAGTCTGCAGGAAGGTTTATCGAAAGTTGAATTGCTGCACTTTTCTTTCATTTACATTTCTACAAATTCGATAAGTTACTGTTCGATATCGATAGCTTATTATTTGGTGGGTTGTAGAGACTCATTTACTCTTATTAACATTTTGAGTTCGACGAATTAGTGGATTTCGTTTTGGAGTACGCTAACTTAAAGCAGGAAGCCAACTCGAATAAACTGGTTCTCATGTTCAAAACGATACAGTTTTGGCAGTTTGCTAAATAAATAAAATTGAAATTTAATGTTGTCTAAATTCGCTGTACATACTACATATTGGATGTGTATTAAAACACTTTTAGTTATGTTTTTGTGTTGGGCAATGCATTAAAATTGTATGCCGTGTGCGCTGGCTGCTAGTCTGTTTGCAAAAGGCAAATGGCACGCGGCGTATACGCAATGGCCTAGATTGCCATTTTGCCAATGCCTGACATATACACAGACGGACGGACGGACGGACGGATGGACGGACAGACAGACGGACGGACTCAGCAGACACCATGAAAACCAAAATGTGCACAAATGCTATAATAGGATATTAAAGTGAAACGATGTGCGTACAAGTAACAGCAGCAACATAATCATCAGCATCGTTATTATTATAATCATCGGCATCAGGTCGTCATTGTAGTCCTGTTGGTCGTTGTCCTTGTCATACTCGGATAGCGCAGTGCCAGCTGAAGCTCATCGACATTTTTGGATCTGAGAAGCTGCTGAGTTCTTCGCCGACGTCTTGTGAGAATTTTCATGCCATGTAAGCTGTTTTCATACACATTTCGGCCACTTGTGCTGTGCACAAACACTTCAATTTAGCTTCAAGGATGCGTACATCATGGCATCCATTGCTTCGGCGAAACTAGCAGGACAAGCAGCAGGCGGACGAGGCTCAGCCAGTCAAAGTGCCGGAAGCAAGTGGGGTATTTGATAGATATAGATTGCATACACGCACACACATAGGGATATGACAGCAAACATGCAACGCTTTAACTATAACTTTTGATATATGCTAAAGAAATATTGTAGAAGTGCACTCATTCGTGGCTGGCTTTTTGTTGGTTGCCACAGCAGCAGCCACAGTTAGCTCGAGTTTCAGGCGCAACTACACCCACAACATCCGTCACCACATTCTCCGTCACTCCCGTCCTGATTCTCTATATCTCGCTCTCAGTTACAGTCTCAGTCTCGGCACCATCAACTACTTAGCGTCAAAACGCTTAAAGTTGAATTTGTAACGCTTGAAGTGAGGTGCAAAGGCAATGGAGTGTATGTGAGAGTTTGTGTGCGTTGCTCCTCCCTCCCTCGCTCCGTGCAACTTGCGACTCTAATGCCCGCTCACTCATCTATTTTTATTAAATTGCTACAGACAGGGTACTTGTTAGACCATGGTCACACGTGCCAAACTTTGGCATAAATGTCTGACCCCCAATAGTTTTGCATGCAAATGTCTTTATACCCTTTTCACTAAGGGTAATTAGATGTTATGGGTAACATGAATTGGCCAGCGCAGCTGTTGTTGTTAGAAACGACAAATCCCGCAAAAGGTCTTTATTCTTGAGTTCCTTACTCAACAATCAGCAAGAGTAATTCCTATAACTTTAATAGGTTCAGGAAAATCTCACAAATGTGTAAGAATTTTGACTTATCTGTTTACTGGACACTGTAGGCTTGTGCAAGCTATCATCAAGTACTAGTTAAGTGTGATGACCTGGCTAGAAGACAGATGTAACTCCTAGGCGGGTATAGAATACGGTTGGAACCCAGATGCTACTATTAAGTGAAAAGAACGATCTTCTGCCCCATATCCAGGGAAGCTGGCAAGATACTCCTGACTGACGACAACCAAGATGAATGCCATAAAAAGGTTAAATGCTTCCTTTGAAATCCAAATCATCTCAGTACTCTTACGAATTTCTAACTTTGTTGGATGCCACATTACTTCTACTGGCTTTGTCACAGTGTTAGTAGCCGGTCGGTCGTCGATTTTGAAAGAATTTGGAATGTCTGACGGGCCTTAAAACTGTGTCATTGTCTTAACTATCGACTTGCTGTTTACTGCCAAAACATTAAGCTCGTCTGAACATAGCTTAGAAGCGTTTCCTTCTGTTTGTTTGCTTGTTGCAACTTACGCTTGTTACAAAAACAACAAGCAAACGAAAACGAACAGACAGCACGTTACGTATACGCTGCGTTGGACCACAAAACGCACCAACTCCACACTCACACATAGACACCCATTGACTTTAGACACTTAGTTGCTGCTACTATTCTATGTATTGTACGTAAGTTTGTATGTGAGCTTATTTTCGGGGTTTAATTTTGATTTAAACGCTCTCGGACAGCTCGAAGCCCGTTGCGTGCTGAGCCAGAAACATAGACATAAGTTTCCATTCGAGTTTATTGAAATTTAAGTTGCACTCTAGCAAACAGCAGGCGGCAGACGCTCCCAGTTACTAGACCATGTACTATTCCAGCAGTCAACAAACAGAATCGGGTTAATGAAACGGTACTTTAATGTGGCAAGACTCCAGACTGTAGCACACAGATCGATGAGCCGGCGCAGCAGTAGCCTGTTATTGGGCAATGCATTGAAATACGTAGTCAATAGATTAAGAATAAAAGGGAGCAATCCATGAAAGGGGCAAAAGCAGGCGGGGTAAACCTGAATCTAATACAATTTCTTTGACAATTAAGAGCTTTTCCTAGTTCACATAGTACATACTTCGAGTTTGACAAATGTGACGCAGTAAAGAGTCATTTTCCAAAGGCATTTTCTTTTTCAATTTGTAATAAAACTGCCATTAATGATCCAAAACCAAATGGCCAAACTATCGATAGTACTATCGATATGTCACAGCATCACTAACGATGTTTTTTTCACTATCGATAGTTAAAGCACACGTTAGGCGCAAAAATATCGGCGCACTTAAGTAGTTGCCGATAGCAGTCACACCGCCAGAAATCTCTTTCAACCAAATTTCAACCCATAAGCAATACGACAGTTTTCAAGATATCGCTTTTAACTTGATTTCAGGACAAAATTAATCCGTCGTTTTGCAAGAAACAGCTTTGAGAACGTTGAAAGTCTAACATGAAACTTATTGAATAATGCATCTTTCTAGAGATTTCAAAGTAAAATTAATGTTAAACCGTCAGAAGATTTCTGGCACACACCTGAATCACTTACTTTTTGTATCTATTACGAATAGAGCGAGGTGCTAGTAAAGGGAAAATCCCAATTACAGCGGTTTTACCACCAACATCAATTGCACATCGACCGTATTTTTGATAAATTATGTTCACGCTTCCGGCGCTTTTTTTCGGAGCACAGAAAGGTTCAAAAAAATACCCATAGTATTGACTGACTATCGTCAGTAATGTAATTTGGTCGAACCGATAGTTTTAGAAACACGATTCGATAGTAACAATAGTACCTATCAGGGGACCTTATAAAAGTACAGGAAATGCAATTAAGGAGTCCCACAAGCGGCAATTCCCTCCCCATTCCTCTGCATTTACTGTATCTCAAAGATGCCTCTCGCTCCTCGGGCCGCTCAACTTTTATACTCTGCCGATGACTTCTCTATAGTAGCAGTGATTGAAGAACTCAACTTATTTCGCTGACAGGAATCTCAAAGCCAAATTCGACTGCCACTCTTTTTACCACATGAACCAAAGAGGTCATCGATCTTAATATCATTTTTGATGGTCGTACTATAAAAACAGATAGATATTCCAAAATATTTTCTTTCTCGATGTTGAGTACTCTCGATGCCAGGTCTAACTTCCTTCTTTTTCCTTTTATCTTTCCATAACAGTGATTGTCCACAAATGTATACCTGCTGATGGCAAGGGGTGGATTCCAAAACTTTGATGAAAAATATGGACAGCTCATAGTAAAATCGCGCATTCTGTTCTGTTTTTTGTGCTGTATATACTCACAACGAACTGCTCGATGCTCTGCAATTTAATAACTATCCACCACCACTATCAGCCACCGCACCAACATATCACTTTTTTTTGCTACAGTCACAAAGAGCGAAGAACTACCTACCACTGTTGCCAGGAATTGTCCGCAAAGTAATCGAAGTGTATGCATTGTGGGCTATTCGGAAACAGCAAGGAGCAAGCAGCACGCAGCACATTGCGGCAACCACTTCAGAAAGCCACAGGAATCGGGGACTCAACCCGACCGCCGCACATTCTAGTTGCATGTCACTGTGGGTGGCAATGGCTACGTGCGGCACTCATTGTTGTTGATGTTGTGCTGCTGCTGCTGCTGCAACTGCTGTTTGCTCGTAAATGTAAAAGTTGCAACTTGTAGCCTCAAAATAACCACAAAGTAAACACCAGAGTGGCAGCGGAGTACTAGAGTGCAGAGCGTAGAGAGTAGCCGCTAGTAGCCAGTAGCTTGGCCCTATTTGAATAGCTGGCAAAGACATTGCGTACACTTTTACAACAGACAACAAGGACATTGTACTGTGTAATACGTGCGGCAGGATGCGGACGTAGTAGACGCTGGGACAAGTTGACCGACCGGCTCCTTTACGCTGCTCCAGCTGTTGGCTAGCTGGCAAAGCCAAAATAAATAAGTGTGTAATTTAATATTTAAGGCTTTGTCAGTAATTATTTCAGCATAGACGAAACACTGGCTACAAAAAACTTGTCGTCTTGAAGTTTTTAAAGTTTTGGCTCTGGGAGTGACTGGCACTCCTCCCTCTTTGAATCGGCACAAGATATGATTTCGGAATATTCACTTTCAGAAATTTACTTCACACTTCATGAACTTGGTGAAGAATTCTTTGTTGTCAAAGAAAATGTATTTGAGTGTAAAATGAATACTAAATTCCAAGTTAAGGGAGACGTTCCCAAATATTGATAAAGCGAAACTACTGCGACAGTTCTTGCTTAAACTAAGAAACAAGCTGCTTTTATACAAGAACATGCTCAAGCCAATATGCTGGTTCAACGGCATATGCATCCCATATGAAAATCCTCTAGAGATATCAAATTTTCAAATGCAAATACTAAACAATAACAAAATAAAATAAGAAAATTTGATGTCGGGACGCTGCCCGACAGTGGGATACTCTTTACCCCTTTGTCTCCTTAAACACTAAATCTTTACTTACCGGGTTACGGCCTGATGTAAAGCTCTCCTTCAGGCGTCTCTGCTTTGCGCGCCTTCTTCAGTTCGGTATGCCAAGGTAGCTAGTGTACCCTCTACCTGGTCCTTCCAACGGAGACATGTTGTGGCCTTTCGTCGCTTCCCTTCGACAACCGCATTGAAGACCTTTCTCGCAGTAGCTTCTTCGTCCAGACGCACAACATGACCTAACCAGCGGAGCCGCTGTATTTTAATGGTCTAAGCTATGTCAATGTCGTCGTAGCGCTTATACAGTTCGTCGTTCCATCGGGCGCGGTAATCGTTGTCAACGCGTAGAGGGCCAAAGATCTTGCGGAGTACTTTCCGCTCAAACACTCCCAGGTCATCCATCAGGAGTAACTACAATAGAGTTTTGTACCCAAGAGAGGCATACTCTTGCCGGTTCCACCCAGCAACTCATCATGAAGTCACTCCTTTGGGGTTTATAAGCGAACAAAGTGTGTAATAGCTTCACTGCTCTCTCGATCTTACATGCTGAACTAAAAAGCATTTCCGAATTCATTCAATTGCATCTGCTCTGAAACCCTTCGTTAAGTGACTCCCCGCCCCGAGAGTAAGGGCGCACTTTCCGTGCCAAAACTGAATTTCGACCCACTTGCCGCTGCATCATTTTTCATTATTATATGAAAAATTATGAGTTTTCTAGGCCCCGTAACACCGCCCCTCCCACGCCCCTCCTCTCCATAAATTACGTACCAATTTAATGACTAGAGCGCAAAATGAACTACAAATTATGTGGAATATAAAAAGATGAAATGAAACCAAACGCAACATTTCAGTGTCTGCAAGTGTGAAAATGAATAATGTGTCGGAGGAAGGGGCCGTGGAGGGGGAGCAGGGAGTAGCCTCAAAAGGGCTCTGCTAGTCCTGGGCGCTTTTATGGCCAAACAATCCTGTGCATATGCGATTATTTGAGGCTTCTTTACACGTTTGGCTGCTCATCATGTTGCTCCCACACATATTATCAACTTTCAGGAGCTTGGCCCGGGCTGATGGCGCCCCTAACTCGTTTTTTTTTTTTGTTTAGTCCTTTTTGTAGCACATTTTTGCTCCATTTTAAATATGCGCATAGTTTAAGTCTGTAATTATTCCAGCATTTAGTTTAACATTTTCAGCTCGAGTTTTCTACCGATGCCACTAAACTGCACGAGTCCTTGATGCTGGGTTCCTGGCATGCGTACCAATGGCTTGGACGTGTGTTAAAGTGAATTTTAAATGATTTATTGCATGTCGAGCTTGGCCACTGATATGTACCATAAATTCTACAATTACTTCTCGTTTTTTTCTATATCTCTCAAGCGGTTGGCTTATGGCTCGTCCTTGCAGGACAACGAACGGCATCTGGCTATGCAATTTTTCGTCCGTTTCCAGTTTCTTAAGCTGATTTTGCTGCTTGGCATGCAAATTTGTAAGCATATTAATTGCAAAGCGTGTCATAATTGAATCTGCAATGCATCGAGGACACACGATGTTAAAATCTTGCAAACTTCCTTCCTTCCTTTTGCCATTAAGACATTAACTTTGAATAAGTTAGTAGCTCCTGCAACCCCACTTTATAATATGCGATTTCGCTCAAACTCTTATAACGCACGCAACTTGGCCGCCAACATGTTTGAGCGTGGAACGCAAGTTGTAGCCAACATGTTGCGCCTGCTGGTTGCAGGAGTCAACAGCAGTTGCTTTGCAGAGCTTGAGCGCTAACTTGCTGTTTGAAGCGAACCTGTTTGAGTCGTTCGGAACTGCTTGCCGCGTATGAGCATTTTAATGACAGGAAATTGAGCCTTTTCAGTGCATGCAGCAGGTTCGTTCCACACACACACACACGCACGCACACTGCACCCACAACATTGGCGCAACTCAAATTAATATCGCACAGCCCTCAAAATATGTGCGTATTTTATAATTTGATAAATTAATAAAACTATTAAAATCATTGAGCAGACAGGGAGACAGTGAGCGGCAGGGGTAAAGAGTCAAGCGCCATCAAAAATCACATCAATCAGCCAGCAACTAGAGGTATAAGGTAATATTTATAACCAGGATATATGCAGATACTGGACGACGCTCCAACTGCGGTGGGCGATGCCAGAAATGGCACATAAAAAAGGTCGTCGCCAAAGCATAAAAATAAATTGATATCATAGCGAATTTGAATGAGCAATTTTCCTTATATACACTGCAGCTACAACAGCCACATAACAATCCACATAAATACATGTAGTAGTACGGCAAGTATGTACAGTAAAAACTCGAAAGCAACTCTGCTTAATTGCCCAGTCTGTGAGTTATCGAAATACATATATGATCGATGGTAACATCGATAAATGTAGAAGGATTGGATTTTGTTTGCCGTAAAAGAAGTGCTTACTGGGCACTGCTTTCCAAACGCTCAAGGTTACAAACTAGTCATTAGTACTCAGGACAGCTGCAGGAAATGCACAAAAACACGAATTACGAAAACTTTGAAGCAACTCATATGCAGCTGTTCGCTCTGGCAACATCCGGACATCGGGTACTTCTTTAAAATGGGCCACGTTGACGACCTAACAGAAGTCGACTCCACGCAGCACTTTCTGTGTTACTGTCCGACTTTTGCAGAGACACGGATGCACAATTTAAGAAGTGATACTCTCTCGCCTTACGCAGTCTTTACGACTTCCTACGTGAGTTGGGAAAATTGTGTCAATAGGGAACCTCTAGGCAACCCTACTCTGTTTTCCGGCTATTTCTCTCATTTCAACTGTTCAACCTTCTCTGTTGATCGCACCCACCACAAATCTAATCTAATAACCAAAAGATTAAGCGATGTGTATGGTTTTTCTGTGTTTCCATAATAAATTTCGGTTGTACAGCTGTCATTTCTATACATGTTGAAATTTGTATAGTTTGCGACCTGATCTTATTCTTATTTGGAAAACACTATGGTTAGGTTTAGGTAGCATTATTGCCACTTCGGGAAAGCATTCTCTTTCGGGTCTGAGGTGAAGAAGGCTCAAGCGACAGATGTGTTATTTTATATACTCTCGCTCTACGTTGTACGCGCTTTCACAATTGGTAAATACTGACTAGCTACTTGAGTCATTGTTGGCTACGGTGTAACATGGAGGACCTTATATATACAAAATTACTGAAGAAGTCCAAAAATCTTACACCAGGAAAGCAAGCACTTGGCAAATGCTGAACCATCGCTGAATCCTCAAGTAATTTGCTTATAGACAGCTTGTATAAGTGAAGACAGGCATTATGAAGGCGGCACCAATATAGGAAAAGGCAACTCGCATCAGATGCTATAGGAAAGGAGTTAAGGTGACGTATAGAACTGACGGAGTTCATTCTGCACGACCTTAAACGGTCGCGGGGATGGTGCCCATCAATCGTTTGGTCACTGATGCAATTAAGCTTCAAAGCTTGCGAATGCTTCAATACTAATAATAATATATGAAGGCTGGAAATAAACGACGAGCACGTGAATGATTTTAAACATAAGCCTCCGGGCTTAATAGACGTCACGGTCAAACTATCTTTCGCAGAAAGGGTAGAAAGGGTCTGCGCAGGTTAGGTCACGACTATCGAACCGGTTGTCTCTGCTATGGATGTTTAGAAGACGCAGAAAATGTAATCTTTGTGTGCCTAAGATTCGCAAACGATGTCGAATTGCGAAGGCTACGACGAAATCAGCTGCCGTTCATGGTGGAATACGAGATCAACTCGGATGTGATAGCTGAGCTCGCCAAGACTTTGATGTCGAAATTTAGAAAAATTGAGCGACAGAGAGGCGGCCTTGATGGGCACTTGAGCGCCCCCAATAACTGGCTGTGTTCCAGATCGCTTTGATTAAAAAAGAACCATAAACGCAGAAAATACTTTGGAACTGTTTCCCATTTGTATGTTCTCCCAACAAGGCTAGATTGCAAGCATACTTTTAGGGGTATTTGGGGCTGGCATTGAAAAGAGAGACAACCTTTTAGAAGTTTGCTCTTATGGGTTATCCACTGTATATGTACAGCGTCAGATATTGCCATGAATTATTTTGACAGGACGCCCTAGTGAGTGCAGTGAAATTTTTCGGCCAAACAATTCGCTAAGAGCAACAAGAATCAACTCTCATCTATGTGTATACACACACAGAACACTCACAATACACACATATAGACAGATATGTAAAAGAAGAACGCTGAATGAATATGATGCATGAAATAACAATAATGAAATGACAACAAAAGTCACGGATAACAAAAGGATTTTGCAGGCATAGCCAGCATATAGGATGTGTCAGTCGGTTGAGTCAGCAGCTAGAGTTGCAAATGCTCGGTGGTCAAGTGGACCAGTCGAGGATTTGGGGCGCCGAGGAGGGGTACGTAGCAATTCAAAATCAAATGTGATTTTTGGTCACTTTGAAAATTGTTGATTAGTGCTGCTTGAATGCAGTTGAATAGTTGAATGCATTGCGTTTTAAAGAGAGATTTTGAAGATTATTCAAACATCAATAGTAATTTTTTAATAAAATCAAACCAGGCATGCATGACAGCCATCAATTGAAATACAAGCATTCAAAAAAGTAGATATAACCTCGAAAGCAATTTAATTTAAACAATTAAATGGACATAAATTAAAAATGTGGTTGCATGGCGGTTTCGCCAAACAACGACAAATTGCATGTAACTAGGCGCCCCGTCGTAATGTCTCATATATAGTCACTCTCCGGCTGACCCCGTGGTGGGAATTAATTCAAGCATATTAATGTGAATTTACATGCGAATTTTGTGTGTGTTTTTGGTTTTCATAACATGCATGCATAAATAGCCGTTGCAGCACAAAAGCCGGGCTAACGGCATGGCACGCCCACTCGCGCCCACAATTATCGTTAATCAAGTACAAAAACAACAGCAACTATGTAGTGGATACAAATTTTCGCACTCGATTTAAGCAGATTATTGGCCATGCAATGCCCACATCCGGTTAGATAACGGTTGGTGGCCTGAGCGCTATGCGCTTTGTTGCACAACAGTTGCTAGTTCACGTTTTTGGCATCAATTATGTTGGCATTGTGCGCCTGAAATGGGTCAAATTACATTTCCTGCAGCCCAGTCAATACAGCCAGTCCAACTAGAGGATTACGATTTGTGCATTTGAATTTGCGCGCCAAAGCAGTGTCTGACATGAAACACCTTGTAAGTGCTTGTGTTTAACAAGTCTGGCCACACTAAAAAGTAAAACAGCTGTGTAGCAGTGCTCGTGTGTTATTTAACTCAAAATTCAATAACTGCTAAAACACTTACTTGCTTAACAAAATGTTGTCCATTCGTGCTGCACTTAACTGCCGCCGACAATTTTCCACAGTTCTGGCGAGCGTATCACGTCAAGCAGGCGCACAACACAGCCTTGGTCTACAGGCAAGTCGTCTTCTCGTTGCCGACTGGCCAAAGGCAGCTGCAATGCCACAACTGGCACAAGTGCCACACAGATGGTATGCCGCACAGCCTGCCGGCACTGTGGATGAACAAAAACGCATATACTACGGCACGTTGGCGTCTCGCATGAAAATGGTCAAGCTGTTTTCACTGACCACCAGTTTGGCTGGTATAGCTGCGCAGCCCGTGCTGCTTGAGCAGGGCATGAAAATCGGTGGCACCGGCATGGCTGTGTTCCTGTGCACCATTGGCGGTTTCTTTACGTTTGTAACACCGCTGCTGCTGCACTTCATCACCAAAAAATATGTCTGCGAGCTGCACTATAATGCCAAAACAGACGAGTACACCGCCACCACGATATCTTTGTTGCTCATGCAGATTAAGGTAAGTTGGTGTAAGCGCGCGTAGCTAATTTAATTAAAAATAATTACGTTTTTTTAGACAAAGTTTCGACCAAGCGATGTGCATGTGCCCGAAGTGCCCGGCATGTTTACTTCTTTTCTAGTCAACAAACGCGCGCTGTTTGTGGATCCCGCGCTGTTTGATGATCCCGAGCATTATGTGCGCATCATGGGCTATGATAAGCCAATTGATTTTAAATTAGATTTAAGTGAAGTCACAAAAAATAAAACGAAAGAGCAACAGCACTAAGCCAAGGCAGAGTGCGCCTACAATTTAAAAATGCTTTTGTAATCAGCTGTTTGCTAGTTTCCGTGTTTACCAACACTGTTTTGTGCGTAAGGCTGCCACTTTTTGTTTTAAGTCGCAGCGATTGACAAACTTGCAAGAAGAAGCAAGGCCAAACAATTGCAATGAGCACGAGTACGCAGCATTTAAACATAATATTGGAATTCAGGTATATAAACCTAATAATTTACCAGTTTTTTACTGTAACTCAGCTTCTGGTATAATTGTTGCACAGTGCAGGCGCGGAGCTGCTGTTCGGTAATATAAAAAAGCGGCAGCTGGCTTTGGACGGCGCACAAAAATGTGAGCACAAGTTAATATTGCAACGCATATTATTATTGCTTAATTTGAATCTGTTTTTAACAGGGACACTTGCCAAATTGCTGAAGTGGATGCATGCCAACATACTGACCGAACGGCCGGAACTCTTTATGCAAAACGACACCGTGTAAGTAACAGCTGCCGGTACTGCTGTATGCATATTATAGTGTTATTATACTATTTTAGACGACCCGGCATATTAGTTTTGGTTAATGATACAGATTGGGAGCTTCTGGTAAGTTATACCAAGTAGTTGATTACACTTCAATTGATGTAAATATGTTACAGGGCGAATTGGATTACGAATTGCAACCGAACGACAATGTGCTTTTTATATCCACGCTACATGGCGGTTAGAAGCCGCAACAGATTTCTGTGTTCTTTGTGCTAAGCACTAAATTTTTACATGTACAAGTCTAAGCCAATTGTTATATTTAAGAAGAATTTAAAATAAACTTAATTTAATTGCTTACCTTATAACCATTTCCAACAAAAACGAGCATCATTGCTAGGCATCATTGTGTACAAAATAGCATTAGCTTAATGCACAGCTGCCGGAAGAGCATCTTTGCTTCATCCGCTCAATGGGACAAAAAGCAATTCTGTGCTGATGGTGTTTAGGTTGGTCCTTGTAACGACTAGCAATGGAATCTTCATACAGCAGTTGCTTCATCCAAATCCTGTTAAAAACTTGTTGCATATCTTTTAAGAAAGCATTGCACAAAAATATATAACAAGAAAGTAAAATAAAAGCTGCGTAAATCAGAATTACGTCCCTTTGCCAAAAATGGCAAAGGCCCACACGATGGTTCGGGTAGTAAAGTTTTCTTCATATCAATTCTAGTTGGACTGACTTTTCAGGCATTTGTATAGCGCACTTCGGCAATAAGTAGTTGAGAATTATAAGCAAAAATACGAACAACTCATGAATGTACTGCGCACAGTTACACAACACTGCAATTCAAACTGTTGGAATTCAAACAGGCTTTTACTTTTTCGAAGCAACATTTATTGATTGATTTTTTTTTTTTTGCATATATGCATTAATTGTATTTTAAAAATATATATAATTATATTGTATATATTATGTACGAGAATTTATATTTAGGCACTTAATTCACATGTTTATATTTTAAGTTTACGTAATGAAGTTTGATAATTTGTGATTTGTTTTTTATACGTTTGTGTGTGTGTATGTAAGGTGCGCGGTTTAAGAACTAACATGAAATATATGCTGTTATTTCGATATTGACACATTGAATTCAATAATTTCAAATTTTCAAAACTAAAAATAAAAGGTTCGTAAATAATATATGTATATGGGATATTTATGACAAATTAACACAACTAAAATTTAAATTTAATAAATAATAAATAACAAACTGTTGTATCGTATATGCATGTGTGTAATAATGTTCGATAATCGAAATTGATGAAACCGTTAACTAAAGCTATCAATTTTCTTTCGCACTTAATTGGTAAAAAACGGAAAAACTAAATTTATTTGCCGGACTCCGGCGCTGCCGACTCTGCTGCATGCGCATAAGACTTGTAGCGTCGCAGAATGACCGTAGAGGCGCTGGCCGTGGATGCACTGGATGCAGACCAGCTGTTGGCGCTCGCTTTGCCGCTCATCATATGCTCGGCTGCATGCTCCTGATCCGGTGTGACGCAAATGTCTGAGACAATGCCGCTCTCTAGATGTGGAAAGTGGAAAAACATGTAGGAATATATCATTCAAAGAGACAGAGAGTGTGAGAGAGAGACATACACACAAGGAACATGCAGCACAGAAGTAGTAGTTACACAAGTACAAATAATTTTAGGTACAAACACACACATATGCATATATACAATTTTGTGTCCAATAATACTGTGGGAGTGGTGTCTATGTACAAGGAGTGAGCGGGTTTTTACTATATATAGGCGGGGTTATACGACTACAAACAGCTAAAGCAACGGGGTGCAATTAGAAGAAGTAGCACAATTCAAGCTCTATACCCATGGATAGCTGGCTGACAATAGTCGTGGAGCGTTTGTGATGACGCGTGTGAGCACTTTTGCCACTTTGGCGGCTGTTGTTATGGCAGAATGACGACGACGAAGACGATTCCGCAGACTGTCCGCTTTTGAGCTTCAAAGCCTGCGTTTCGTTAATGAGCTCCAGTGTGGCGCTGTTGCTATTAGTGTTGCTGTTGCTGCTGCTGCTCAGGCTGTGGTGCAGCTTGCCAAAGTGCAGACTGTGTCGTCCACTCTCGTGCCCACCACCACCACCACCACCCGAAGAGGTGCTTATGGAGGAGCTGCTGGTGCCACTAGATAGAGAGCTCTCCGAAATCAAAGAATTAGGTCGGCGCATGCTGCCTTTGCCTGGCTCAGCATGACGCAGCTTGGGCGCTAGAAGCAAAGAAAAAGCTATTAACACTTGATTGGAACCAATTTTTGCACTGCTAAACCTACTTTTGTTCAGCTGTGTTAGCGGTATGGAGCGGTCGTTGATTTGATTGTTACTGGGACGTATATCCAGACAGGGCTTGCTGCCTATACCCATCGAAGACATTTCAGCTAGGCGAATTTCTGTGAAGTTACGAAAGCAGTTAACAGTTTAAAAGTCTTTCAACAGCTTGTAAAGTTTGTGTGACAGCACCTCGATTTCGCTTCGCCTGCTTCCAAAGCAATTTTGAAATCTCCTCGGTCCAGGCGTTCTTAATGTCCTCCGACATACACTGCAGCATCCAAGTATCATCCGGCTTGCGTTTCCTAAACCAAATCTCAAACTTTGTGGGCGAATCACCCGTATGCGCTGTCAAGCCAATATCCGAGGTCTTTATGCTGTTCTTATAAATGTATATATCGAGATTCTGTAGGTTTCAAAGCAAAGTCAAAGCATTAGTAAACCGCATTTTTGAGCACTTCAAATGCCTTGTGTACCTTGTGATCGGGAAAGCGACGTGCTTTGCTGAACAGCACCAGTTCCTCGAACAGAAACACCTGACGCAGCGTCTTCTTGCCGCCGCGACCCTGCCAGACCAGAAACTCGTTTTGGCGCAACAAGCGACCCTGCTCCTTGACATTCACATCGCAGTCGCGTAATGAGTCCATGGCCAGCAAATCGTTGCCGTGGCGCAGCTGAAATTTGACCATTTCCTCGGCGCGTTGCAGCTCCTCCACATCGGCTGCAATCTCCTGCTGTGCAGCGCCCTCCACGCTGTTGCAGGCTTTGACCAGCTGTTGCAGCAATAAGGCATACTTGCCCATGCGCTGCACGGGCTTAAGCAGATAAGAGGCCAGATCCATTTTGTCCTGCAGCTCAAACTGTTTGGACTGCACAAAAGATGCAAGTGAACATATTGCTAGGTACAAAAGAAAAACGATTTCTTACCTTAAAGAACGAGCTGCCGTATTCGCTGAGCAAGGTGTCGCTCTTGGGCTTGTTTTTGTTGTACAGCGCATACAAATAGAATTTTGATTCCATTTCCAGAAAAGCAGCACCCACTTTCAAGGGATTGCGCTCATAGCGCTCCAGCTCACTGAGAAAATGCGAGTTATGAAACTCAAAGATCTTTTCGATATTGCCAAAGATCACATTGCGTTGACCGCGCAAAGGCTGTGGTATATCATCGCGCAGCAGTTCGTCTATATAGTTCTCTATGACGTAGTATAGGGAGCGCACGTAATCGCGTTCGGTACCAATCATTTCGCGTATGATCAATAGAAGCGTCCTAGAGTGATACAAGAGTTGGATTAGTTTTTGAATACGGCTGTCTTGGCACTACTTACTTTTGAATTTTTGGTTCCAAACAGCTGAGTTCTTCCAGTTTTGGCAGATCCAAGCTGGATGGATGGCACTGTAGATGTGCATTTGCCTCCATGGGCGAGTGCATGTCCATGTAGCGTTTCGTTGGACGCTCGAAGCATTCATCATCAAGCTCGTCGCAGTTGTGACTGTAAAAAGAGTAACAATGTAAACCATACAATCATCAGCAGCTCAATCTTTGATACCCACCTCTTGTCATAGACATTGTTGGCTTCGTTGAGGCTTTGGCAGCTGCAGATGCGCGCCAGCTTTGGATTGCCCTCGCAGCGCTCGCACACGCCTACGCCGGAATCGGCAATCTTTGATTGTTCCTCCTCACCATCTTCCTCGACTACTATTGTGGCGGCCAGCAGCTCATCCATATCCTCTAGATTGCGACTTTCGCGCCAGCAGTTGCAGGCCTGCACACCCTCAAATGAGCCATTGCCGGAGCTGGATCTATAGCTGCTACGCTGCTGTGCATGCTTAACACTGGGCGCTGGTGTGCTGCTGGCTGTGGGCAAACTTGCGCTCTTCTTTACCGGCGGCTTCTCAATGCGATACTTTTCCAGCAATGATGTAGCGCCCAGCTGCTCGGCCAAACGTTGAATCTCTTCGTGTATGGCATCCTCACGAGAATGCTGTGTGAGCAAGTGCAGCAGGCGTGCGGTGTTTTCTATGCGCTCATGCGTCTTTTCCAGCCGCTCCGCAAAGTGATCCAGCGCTGTCTTTAGATTATTGGCGCTCTCATTCAACACGGACATGTTGTTCGCAGCGGCATGTAAGTCCCGACCCTTGGCAAGATGTTTCTGAAAGAGAATGAGTTGATTAATAAGTTTAAGAAGTAATAATTCACCCCCGTGTGGTGAGCGGGTTAGAGATCAAAGATCTGCAAAGATCTCCTTGTGTTTAACTGTCAAACCTAATCCTTTCTAGACGCAATCATTATTGAACTTCATAGAACAATGCCTGATTGACTCTCTTACGTTCTTGGGCATAACTGTAACCAATATGATGGTTTGCTAGATCATCTAGGGCTCTGCCTGGAAATCGCTCCATATAGTTATAGAGCTCCAAATAAAAGTAACTCTATTGAGGATGTCAATAGAAGTTACCACCTAATCGCGGCGAAGGACGCTGACATACTGGATAAGACTATTCCGATATTCTCGCAACCCAGAGATGAAATGGCTACCGAGTACCACTTCAAGCGGAATTTCGACACCATCATAAGTAACAAACGAGCCTGGACAACATTGGAGGAGATGCATCCTATTGAAAGGCACACTATAGTTTTGTATACGGATGGGTCATTGACAAAAGAAGGTACAGGATTGGGAGTCGCGGGACCACGGACTCGTCTGTCAGAATCAATGGGTGTTAATACTTGCGTCCTCCAGGCTAAGCTTACGTCATAGGCCGATGTGCAGATATAAATTAAGACAGGAACTATAAGAATAGGGATATAGCAATACTATCGGCGCCTTAAGAGCGGTTGCAGGAACTAGAATAAACTGCAAGTTGGTTCGGTAAACACGAGACAAACTGGAGCTGGGAAGACGAAACAAACTTTCTCTTAGATGGATCACGGGTCACACCAAAATTCTCGGAAATAAACTCGCGGATGGACTGGCAAGAAATGGCGCTGCGAGCACCATGATAGGGCCAGAGCCTTTTAGTGGTATTGGAAAACATGCTATAAAGCAGCTGCTGAGAGAAGAGGAAAGAGCAAGACGGTAGAATAGTGTGAACCTTCTGGCTGTGATTAACTTTGAAATCAGCTGGCCCTGTAACCATGCCTCCGCTGGAAGAACCAGGTAGAGGGTGAAGTAGCTACCTTTGGTATCACCAATTGGAGATGGCGCGCGCAAAGCAGAGACGATTGGAGGAGAGCTTTACAGCAGGCGTAACCCGGTAACGGGTTGTTATGGCCAGTTAAGCAAGTAACCTGGCACGTTCCACAAAAGTAGCTCATCTCGGGCAAGGGCATACAGCTTGAAAAACACGTCACACAGTAAAGAATGTAAGCAATGTCTCGAAAGGAACGCATTCACAAAGAGATGACATTAGGTCGCAACCGTGTAACACATTGCCATAACCAGTCGTTAAGAAAATGCTCTAGAGCTTCGAGGGGTCTCTTGTTCTTCTTAACTTGCCTTAACAACCAGTTACCGAGTTACGGAATGGAATGGGGGTTTTACATGGTGGGTCCCAAACCCTACGGACAACGCTGTTAAGGCCTGGGGTGTCTCTACTGGTCTCGGAAGTATCCAGTGTCATTATGAGTCGCCTCATACGACAAGCTTTGACCTGCTGAGCTGGTATTCTTTAACCTTTTTACACTCCATGAGCGTTCTCTTCCAGTTTTCAAATCTCATTCTAGCTCATTTGCTTTGCTTGACTGTTCATCATATTTGACTTACCATCGATATGAAGTAATAGTTTTCGAACTCCTGCTCTTGTGCCTTGAATTGCGTCTCATTGTCCCAATAAAGTTGCGAAAACTTTTGCAAGGTTTCGGCGCCGTCTCTGGTTAACCAAGAGGTGACCTGAAAAACAAATGTAAACAAAATGAATAAGCATATGTAAAAGACCTTCACATGAATGCAAAGAGCTTACGCCCACGCCCACGCCCATCAAGGTTTCAGGCAGTGTGCATCATCATCATCATCATCTGGAGCTTAAAACCTTTGACCATTTTCACATCATACTCGACAGTTAGTCGGCAAAAAAGTGAAACTCATAAAATTAAAATGATTTTATGCACGCGCAGCATCGACGCTCTAATTAGGCCCCACTTTACAAATTAAAAACCAATCGGACACAAATCACACACAAATGATTGAAGAATTTCAAGCTCCCAAAGGTATCAAACAACAGCAACAACAGCAATCAACAATCTCACATTGATAATTTTGTAGCTCTAACCAATTTTTAATCACCTGCTGCGTCCAATTGAATTGATACAATCGACGCAACGCATCACAGAGCCCCAACAGCTGCTGCTGCTGCTGCCACTACTGGGGCGTGCTGTATCCACAGTTACTACTACCACTACTACTACCACCATTGGGTCTATCTGGTATACTGTTGTGTCTACTGAGCGTAGCTCTTGGTTAGCCACGCGTGCGCCTGGCGCATTCACTTTCCGTTTTTGGTTTGGTTTGTCTTCTGTTGCTGTCGTCGATCTTTGGCTTTGAGATAATGCCAAACGGTTGCACCTACTTTGGTGTGGGGGCTCTAGCTCTGGTCTGGTCTTGCCATGGCATAGCTCAGCTGCGCCTCCCCAATGAATGAAAATAATGTGTCCAAAGCCGCTCCAGTTTCACACACACACACAAAGACAACAAGCGCAGCTTCAAGACTTTTCGTACTTATCAGATATAGCACACACACACACACACACACACACACACATACACTTGTCAGTGTATGCGTCTCTCATCTCGCATACAGAGCCGGCTCTTGGGCTGGAGGCTGTAAATGGCCTTTTTAGTTTCGCTGTCAGAGTGATATTTTCTTAAAGATTGCCACACAGCACGGCACATCATGGCACATCATCACATCACAATAAATTAATTGATTTAGTAAAAAACTTTGTTTCAATGAAATTTTTTAGGTATGACACTGGCCCCGCGTTGGCGATAAGCCGCTATGTGGGTTGGGCCTTGACTAAACGCTTACTACATTTCAGTAGTAGCGGAGCTGCATACCCTTCCTGCTACCACTTCTTATAAATACTTTAAACTCTGGGAGCGCCAATACAAACACATCTTCTGCTGATCTCATGCTTTTAATTACATAATTAGCTATTTCCGTGGCCAAATTTCTGTTGTTCGTATCACAATCGACTGCAGCAATTGACATTGTCTTTGGTAATTAACTTGGTTCAACTCTCAGGCGCACATGGCCAAGCTAGACAACATGCAAACCGCAGCTCAGAATCGCAACTGATCAATCAAGAGTACGCGACGCGACTATCAGCTGGTTGACTGATCTCTCATAATGTGAGTGTGTCATTTGCCATTTCCCGTCGGCGCTCAATGAAATTCAATAAAAATCAAAACAATTAGCTGAATGTAACAATAGGCTTTGGGACTGGAACTGGCCGAACTTGGTTGGTACTATTTCTAGCTTTAGAGCTTAAAACAAAAAACAGATCCACTTAAAAGCCGGCATAATCTTTCAAAGTTATACACTTGCTTAGGGTGTTTTCGCTTGGTGCGGCACTCTGGAATGCAGCAGTAGTAAGCAGATGTCCATAATGAGGAACAATTAATAAATTAATGCTATTTATGACCATCTGTTTCTTTTCAGACGACGCGAACCTTCCACATGAACAGCTGAGTTTTCGCTGTTTTTAGTGCTGAGTATGAGTAGAGGTGAGTTGTTGTTGTTTTTTCTTTCGTTTTTCACTTAGTATAGCCACATAAGGTGCTTAACATAACTCTACGACATATTTGTTTTTTAACTTTTTTTGTTGTGTAAGGTTTTAGAAGAATTTTTATTTTATTGATACCGTGGAAGGAACAGTGGTGTGTCACAAATCTCTTTCAACCGAATTTCAACTCAGCTTCAATCCCTAAGTGCGCCAGATATAGAACTGGAAAACAAACGATGGCACTATCGATAATATCGATGTTTTTTTTGCAACCATCGATGTTTTTACGCTGTGCTTAAAGCTTGCAATACAAAAAAAAACAGACATATCAAATTGTAAGTGTACGATTATTTGTGTTTTTTTTTTATTACTTTAAATTTCATAGCAAAACAAATAGTTATCAAGTGTTGGCAATCAAGCATAGTGCTGAAAATCAAAAAAAAGTAAGGATATGCAAGTTGCAGTACAGCAAGAAATATGAAACTAGCGAGTCGGCCAAACAGACAGAGCAACACAAGCAGCATCACACGTACACTGTCTTGAAAATGGTCGCTTTTCAGCAAAAATTTGTTTTTTCCACTCTATTACTTTCATGCTCTTTGTTTTTGGGAAGCGGTATAAGCGGTAAACGGAACCGAAACCGAAAAAAAACCGTTTGCCGCATAAATAGTACCGGTACTACCGTAATCGTAACCGTATCCGAAATAAGTTTCGATTTGAATCCCTGTTAATAACTCTATTGGCAATGAAACTAAAGCGATTTGGGTCGAACTTTATTATAGCTCCTTTGCAATTTGTGAGGCTTTTGGAAATACAGTTTTACAATGTATACAGACCTTTTACTAGAGGAAGGGACTAAAAATATACCAAAAAAGTGTCTAATTTATAAGTAAGTGTATAATTTATAAAAAGATTAATCTATGCTTAAATATCTAGACAGTGGTATATGGTACGACCTGATGCGACGCTCTAGGCAAAAGCTCAAAACATCCTGTAATTTTTACATAGGCTCTTGCTCTTGCTTTCGTCACAGCACGAACTACCGTTCGTCGTGATTATAAAGCATATAATAGCTAATAAAACCAACTTTTAAATCAAACACTAGAGAGTTTATAAGTGAAAAGGAATCTCAAGTGGAATGCAGCTACGAGAAAGAATTTGAAGCATTTTCACATTTCTAAGCAGCGAAAAGATTAGATTTCGAGCACTTACATATGTCGAAAATGGAACTATGTGGGCGAGCAGGTAAGCGGAATTCACTGTAATTTGTTTTATTTGGTCTCTGTTCACATAGAACTGCTAGAGTATTAAGCTGTCGGCGCGCCTTGTCAACCCCTTCATTATCTTTGTTTTCGTATGGGATCTAGGAAAGATCAGTTGAAAAGCCATAGCCGTCTATTCTTTCAGATCTTTTGTTTGATTTTGCTTAGCTCGACAAATAGACGCATATTAGCTCATCTTTGTCTGTGTTTGAGTGAGGGTGTGTGTGTGTGTGTGTGGGTTACAGCTGCATAGAATAGAGAGATAAGCGCAGTTCCAATGTAACGCTCCTAGACCAATATATATGGTTCTCTTATTTGCTTGCCACTGCGGATGTCGTCTTTTGTTTTGGCTGATAAGCAGAAGCAATTCTGCTGATTGTGTGGCATTGCCGGCACAAAGAGTTGATTGCACTTTGCAGTGACTCTCGCTTGGGAGCTTGTGCTGAGATCGCTGCAGAGATGAGAGTGTGTCTAGAAATTCTTGGCATAAAACGCAAATTTAACGTGACAGTTTTACAAGTTGATCGCATGTAACATAAAAAACATGCAAATAATGCCAACACCTTCGAAAAGAGCACCATCACAACAACAACAACAACAACAGCAACCACTGTGAGCATCTGTCGCGCATGCGCAGCTCAGATCTTGGCGTGCTCTATGGTAGGGAGCTGGAGCTGGAGCTGGACACAGACTATTTTGTTTAGATGCCATGAGCATGTCTATGGGCGACTTTGGAGCTGTTCGGCGGCGGCGGCAACAACTGCTGTCTTGTAATTTACACAAATGTCGCGAATTTATCTTCTGGCCATAAACATTTTTTAAGCTACAATATCGAATTTATTTTGACACTTAACAAAGTTGTTGCTGTTGCTATCAGCACACAGTGCAGCCGTTCGTTGCAACATTGGGTAGTTCGGGGCGGGGGATTCCCCAGAGTGCTCTGTGCCGCGTTTGAAAATTTATGTCTAGTACATTTTAAATGATATGCATTTTCCATTACTTGTCTCATTTCTCCTTTGAGGCTTGTTGTTTCTCTTCTTCTTCCACTTCTTGGCATAATTGGTTCTTGCGGTTCTACTACAATTCTCCTATCGCCGGCTCTTAATCTTTTTTGGCGTTCTTGGCGGCAATGTCTCTGTAATTTGCGCCTGAATTTATGGTCAGACAGTTTTGAAATTATGGCAGCGATAACTGGATCAAGTGAGACATTAAATGAGTTGTTAACTTGTGGAATTGGATATTTGGCTAAGCTCCACATGCTATAGATAGTTCAAATCACTTAACTTGGCTTTTCAAATATGTGCCGTAAATAAAGCCATTTCATCAAATTACATGCACTTTTCGTAGTCGTCGTTGTTGTTGTTGCTAAAGCATTTTCCGAGTCGAAAGGCGCTTAAAATTTTACTTAGTTTTTTCACTTTCCAAACTAAAACTTCATGGCGAGTCATAAATTGTGGCCACAAAAGGCCAAGACGCTAATGTGGTGACAATATGGCACGCAACTTGGTTTATGTTAGAGTTGTTGTTGTGGATGTTGCAGTTACAGTTGAAAAGCTGCTTTACAACTGTTGCATTGGTGCATCATCTACAAGTGTTTTTTTTTTTGTTTTTTGGCTAATTTGCAAGTGGTGACAATTAGAGTTTAGCGTGATTCGTGAAAATTGTGCAACTGGGCGTTTTTCCACAATGAGCATGTTTTTCAAGCATTTTAAGCGTTTTCAAAACACATAAAAGTTCATTAAAAATCTTTGCACTATCTTCTTGTTTGTCCCATTGTTGGCATACAATACGAAGACACAAGAGTGGAAACACCTCTCGAGTACACATAGCCGGTTTTTAATGAGCTACAAAATCATAAAATAAATTAAAATAATGGAAAATCATTTTTTGAATTAGTTAATGAAGTTTAATAACCGCTACACCGTTAGCATCGATTTTTAGGCTGTTTCTTTACCGTTAACGGTTTCTCTTCTCTACATTTGACAGCTGGTAAATGGGTTTGGAGCCTGGCAAGCGAACAACCTTGTTTATTATCTTCCGACTAACGTTACGTGCTCTTTCTTTAATCGCTAGGGTTGCCAATTTTTGCATATTTACACTTTTTGTATACACTGTACACACACACACAGATTTGTGCAATGTTTGTAACAGGCAGAAGAAAGCGTGACAGACCATAAGTTCCATGGGCGAAAAGTCTTATCGTATACTCGGGTAACGATTGCACCATATCCGTCTGTCTGTATGAGTCGTTAGTTCTGCGTAATCCCATGTATAATAAAGATTTTAGAATTGGGTTGATAACTGATCCCGTTTTCCCCAACAAACTTTCGCGTTTTACAGCCGCGCCTTTAAATGTATTACATCGAAACTTGGCAGAGGTTTGCGTAGCGCTTATAAAAACGATCAAAATCTGATAAATACATCAAAAGTTCAGTCAAAAACGTGCTGAATTCGAGCCCCTTCGCCTATAAACTGGTCCATTTGCCACTACATGTAGATATAAAAAAACATCGAAGTAAGAACATGTGACGAAATCGTAGGTACTTGTATGTAAATCATAATATATAATTTATGTGACGAGATAAGAAACACTGTATATTGCAATATTTTCCATTGACAATGGAATTTTAAAGCACATTTTTAAAGGTTCTTGAAAATGGCGTTTTTAAAAATTTGATAAAAAAAATAGTCAGCGTTTCGGCAAGCTGTGAAAAGTTTATAGGACGTCCAATTAGACCTAGATAACGGTATATGGTTTGACCGGATCAGATGTCCTAGGCAAAAGATCAAATCTTCCTGTAATTTATATAGAACTTCGTCAGAGTCTCTTGATTTCGTCACAGCATGAACTACCGTTCGTTGTGATGGATATATTTAAGCCACAGTTACAAAATTTGATGTGGAGACTCGTGTGAGCCTAATCATTAAAACTGTATTCACCTTGTTTAGAAGCCACCCTTCGCACGCAATCGATTTACCTTAATAACAGTCAGACCCCGCAATATATTGGCTTGAAAATTGTCGCAGATATTTATAAATGTGTTTTCGATGTTTCAATATTAAAGAACATTGGTCCTCCAATACTGAGTTATGGACATAAAAGTAATTTTTGCCCTCTTAATAAGCAACTACCCAATAGGAAAACTACTCAATTAGAACTTTCCAATAGAATAATGATAACAGTCATCTCGAACTTGTCAAAAGAGACAGGGTATCCCATTGTCGGGCACCGTCCCGACTGTCTGCATCGAATTTGTTTATCACATCATTTATGGGCACGGTAATATTGCCCGTAAGTTGTCTCCCCTGCAACCCAGTGCGACTTGCTTCATATTAGATTACGTTCTAATATCGTGCGAAATTCGTTTAAAAAGTGTTGTACCTCACAGTTTAGTGCTGAAAGTGGAACGAAACACGAGGGGGTGTTTTCAAAACCTTTAACATTTTGGTAACGTCATTAATGAACAGCCCCTTTAAACATTTGCAGCGAAGAATCGCATTTGCAAAGAGCTTTTTTCATGACCTTTGACATTAAATATCTAAAGACGCTACAAGCGTTCTATAGTCGGAATATATCGACTGTAGCTGTATTTTATACAAAAGGTATTCGCAAATATCCCTTATTTACCAATGTGCTTTTTTACTGTTTGCAGAATTCCTGTTTTGCTATAATTCGGTTTTTGCTATTTATAAGTAAGAAGATGAAGTATGAATGACAAACTTTATGGCAGTCCAAGAGTCTCGTTATTCCCTATTAACTTATGCGTATTTTTGGAAATAAGCGGCACGATTACTGCAAAAAGAGTCTGTATGAAGTATAGAACCGTTTGACAAAATGAATATAACATTTAAAGTACAATATTTGCTTCTTAATTGAAAGGATAATCAGAGATATCAAAATCGTTGGTTCGAGAGCATGATGGAAGTTATTTTATTATCTATTATAAAAATAGACTAAGGAAAATTTGTGGACCCCTTTTTCACCAACTATATGGAAACAAATATGGGTGAAACTTATATCATTGTGTAGGGAATTTTCATAGGAAGTGCAGAATATAAGTTTTATTCATATATTTTGCCAAATCATGGGTAAAATTAATAAAAAACAAAATGCCTGTATTTTATACGGAGATGTCTACATGTATTGGTAACTGTTTACGAACGTTTTCTCTCTGAGCTATTGGCATCTGCAATAGTATTTGTGTGACGGCCTGAGCTTGCACTTCGGCTTTGTCTGTCTAAATAGCCGACAAGTGTTCGGCCTGTGCGGGCTATGGAAGAACATGAAGGTTTTATATGTTTTTGTAACTCACAGCTCAGTTGCTTATATAAATCATAGAGAAAGATAAATCAGAATTTCTGGATTTAATCAGAATTTAAATTTGCAGTCGGAATCCGACTGCGAGGCTACCTCTAGTATGGTTTAATTTTCCAATTTTGAGATTTGAATGTTTCCAAAGTGTAAGTACACATGGCAAATTTAAGCGACGGACAAGTTAATTTGGAAAAGTCTTCTACTTCTAAAGCAGGGATCGGCCGCTGCAGCTAATATGAATTGAGAAAAATATTTGTCTACATATTAGTTCTGCTCGCTCGCCTTTTCTTGAATGTGTTTAACAACTTTTCTTTGCCAACGTCTCTGCTTGCGTTGCCTAACCCTGCTCCAAAGTAGCGCATAAGTTGTTTCTGCCGACACGATATTTATTTATAACTTATCGTGAGCGCAAATCTCTGCTCACGTGACCAACTCTAGCAGCAATGAATGCAGCTTAACTTGACATTGGCGCAAAAACCACCAGCAGTTGTTTGAAAGAGAGCGATCGAGAGAGAGAGGGGTAGAGAGCTGCGTGAACATTTGAAAATGATGACAGCTGTTGATGAAGTTGACGATTTCTAAAAATGCGTGTAAAATTCGTGTTAAAAAACATGTCAAACTAAAACTTAAACTCAAAGTGACAGTTACATTTTGACATGCCAGCCACGCCGATCAAGTGCGACGACCAAGTTGCAGTCTTCCAGATCAAGACCCAGTCCTAGCTCAAGCCGACAATGACGTCGTTGGTAACGACGACGATGATGGGCTTGGTGACAACAATTACGTTTTGTTAACTGTCGGCTAGCTCCTGCTGAGCGCCACTACAAACTTTTTTAATTAAATAAGTATTTGCAGGTTAGGGAGAGACTCCTGGATGCTGCAGGCCCGGCTAACATATGATTAACGTCCGTTTTGATGATATAGCTGAGCCGTGATATTGTTTGTTTGCAGAAATTTGCATGACATGTTGCAGGCAGTAAGTACATGCTAGAGTCTATGCAACCATGTTGCATGAACCGGTTGGGCGGCGCTGGGGGTAATTTCTTATGCAGAATATTTATGTACACACATATATATATGTATATATATGCAAAGAAGAGGAAAACTGATTATGGCTCAGAGGGTTAATACTTGCAGTTAATATTAATGCGTCGACATGCTGCCAGCTGCAGCGGTGTCATGACTTGAGACTCATCTCCATGTGCCGCAGCGCCAGACTTGGCATTGCCACTGTGTCTGGCCGGGAGCCAGTGTCTATGTCGACACTAAATAAGCCTTAATATTTCATAGCCAACTTGTTGCTGTTGCTGTTGTTGTTGTTGTCTGATGCTGCTGCTGCTGCTGACCGAATTCTGTGCAACTTGTTCCTACCACAACTGTGGGCCAAGTTGGACAGTTAGTTATGCGGCTGCTGCCACCGCATTCTTGCCTCAGACACAGGTTCAAATGTCAAAGGCCATAAATAAGCCGCCAACGACTACGACAACGTCTGGCGGACAAACCGTTTACAAGCAAACAGGCAGCTGCAGCATCTTAAGCCATGTCAACCAAGTAAGCCAGATTAGCTGCTGCTTCTGCTGTGGATGCTGCTTCTGCTGCTGCTTCCTAGCTGAACTGAAACTTGTCGCTCCAATTGCGTTGTGGCAATTGCAATTCAAGGCGCGAAACAATTAAACATAGTTTTCATTGCACAAAGCCAAAAAGCCGACAGAGCACAATTTAATTATAAAAAAAAATACAAAAAATGTGACAGTTAAACTTTGGAACGCCGAATTTTGCATACTCTAAACTAATAAGATTCACTGAACTCGCTTATGCATTGATAATCTTCAAATTATCTGGCAGTTCCATTAAGGTTGCTGCACAGTTGAAAGCGTATAACGTTGTTACGAAATCGTGTGTTAAAATGTGTTTGAAACCCGTAACCGAAGCCGTTAACCGTTTCATATTGGTAAACGTAACTAAAAAACACATGTTTTTTAAAACCGTAACCGATATTTTAGTGCGCAGACTTTACCGAACGAATGTGACGATCGGCTGTAAGCGTAACCGATATACCTTTCGGTTCGATGCACTGGTTCAAAGTAAACCAATATTAGCTAAAAGCTGCTTCGATGGTACTTTCGGGTTTTACGATAAAGTTGACACAGTCAAGCATAAGGACGAAAAAGCTCTTGAAAGGAAAAGCGCCAGCGGTTAGCCATGCCTTCAGTGAAAGGAACAAGTAAAGGGCACCATAAATTCCCTAAGGAGAGGAGAAGTTGTGCATGAATCAGAAGCGCCTGAAGGGACGTCCTAAAGCAGGCAGTACGCTGTTGTTGGTTGAGTGCAGTGACAGATCATGCCATCAATACCTGCGACTAAAATCCCCAAAACGTTTGCCTAGTGTCTTGGCTCATGCCACAAACAAGGGATCAAGGTACCCGATTTGGAAGCAGAACTGTTATCACCACAAAGTAGACCTTGAAATGACGTCAAAATAACTGTGATTATATAAATATTTTATCGAAAAATTTGTATGTATTTTCACATTTTGGTTGGAGTTGGTTCAGTTTTTTTACAAAAATGATTTTTTTTTTTTGAGTGACAACTGTAATCTAGTGTGTTCAAGTCATCTATATATAAATACGCTAAGCAAATTATTCCGGGTGGTGAGCGGGAGAGATACTACCTCAGCAGGTCAAAGCTTGTCGTATGAGGCGACTAACAATGACTCTGGGCTCTTTCGACACCAGTAGAGTGTCCACCCCTGGTCTTAAAAGGGTTGTGCGTAGGGTTGGGGATCCATTACCGAAAACCACAATTCCAATGAATCAATGTATTTAGCGAGCGTAACGACAGTGATTCACCTTTTTCGATCATTTCTAAGGCAGCTATATAAAAGAGGGAAGCAATTTTGATCAAGTTTGGCAAAAATGTATCCGATGGAACGACGAATTCTATGCGCTCTACGACATGTTGTGCGTATTGATGAAGAAGCTCTTGCGAGAAAGTTCTTCAATGCGGCTGTTGAAGGGAGTCAACAAAGGGGCAGATCATGCCTCCTCTGCTGGAAGCACCAGGTTTAGTATCACCGACTGGAGAAGGTTTGCGCAAAGCAGAGACGCTTGGAGGATTACCTACCTCAGGCCTTAACCTGGTAACAGGCTGTTAACGTCAGTTAAAGTAACTTTTCAATTTATAGATTCTTTCGATGTTTCACAACTGACATACATGCCGTGACGGCAAACGTTTTTTTGCTTACTTTAGAAAGCTAAGAATGTAGTGCAACAGTTTCATTTAGGAACTCAGGAACTGAGCAGTTCGCAAGTTATTAACTAGTAGTTCTGATAGCATCTATTTTCACATGCCTTACATACAAAACCTGGCATACCCTCTGCAAGGGTAAATATATAAAATAAACGCTAAAGATAGAGGCGACATTTAAAGAAAGCGCTTCAAACAAATCCAATTTCACCAACAACTAAATATCTTAAACATATATCGTAGTATGTTTTTTTTTGTAATATCTGGCATAAGCGCGTCAAGTCTTTCACCCAAGGCTAACATCGCATCAAAAACTTGGCTCACGCCTCTCCGCTCTTGACAACTAACAACAACTATCAACAACTTTGTGTTTGTTGTTGTTGTTGTTGTCGCCTGTGTTGTAGTTACCGTATTTGTGCAAATGTTTAGTGTTGTTTGGCTTTTGGGCGCAGGCGACGCAAGTTTGCCGCAGAG
Source organism: Chymomyza caudatula (assembly GCA_035041775.1). NCBI lineage: Eukaryota > Metazoa > Arthropoda > Insecta > Diptera > Drosophilidae > Chymomyza > Chymomyza caudatula. Next base: position 1,914,935 of record JAWNKW010000073.1, read on the forward strand.
CGCGCGTTAAAAGTAATGCAAGCGATCAACAATTTAGATATAATATCGCATATCGCATCATAATGCCAAAAACGCCAACATCGACGCCACTGGCGCTGCCGCTGCCGCTGCTGACGCCAGCAGCGCAGCTGTTGGCTCTCAAAATGGCGACTCTGTTGGCGGCATCTCTTCTTTCGCACCTTGTGTGAATGCACACGACCGCCTAATGGACGACATTAGTTTGGCTCACTTAACTGTTACATATATGTGTGTGTGTGTGTGTCTAACTGTATATGTATGTGTGTGTGTGTGTGTGTGTTTATTTAATTAAAAACAAAATCAAAAACAGCGCGAAATTGGTAGCTGTCAACACTTTTAATTGAAAGCATGTTAGTGTTAAATAGTCGTATAACTTTTTTATTTTTAGTTTTCATACCGTTTTAATATGTCTTTTCGTGCACTTTTAGAGAGTACATTCATTTGGGTCTCAGACTTGAAAACACAAGAAGTGAGCACTAGTTCGACTTTATCGTAAAAAAGTAAAACGAACAAATTTTTCGTTTTTACTGTGTACACAGTAACATTTACTATAGTTAACAGTAATTTCAAATTCTTACATTGTTCCAAATTAACAAAATGCAAAAATTAACTTAATTAATTAATCAAGTTTCTGCAACTTTACATTCTTACTGTTTACACTGTAATATTTACTGTAGTTTTCGGTCTTAGACTTGTACGAAGCTAAGGTACATAGGCGGAAACTCAAGAAATGAGCACTAGTTCGTCTTTAATACAATTTTACTGTAAAAATGACTAAATAGAATCCATTTTTCAGTTTTAATGTGTACACAGTAATATTTACTATGGTCTACAGTAACTTCATATTCTAACTGTGTACTCTAAAGTTTAATTTTCCAAGTTAACAAAATGAATTTACTGAAATATTCTGTAACATTTTTACTGTGTACACAGTAATATTTACTGTGTTTTTGGGTCTTAGAATTTTACGAAGCTAATGTACATAGGTGGAAAGACAAGAAGTGGTCGCTAGTTAGACATTAATACAGTGCACAGTAACATTTACCAAAGTTAACAGTAACTGCACATTATTATTGTGTGTACAGTTAAAGTTTAATGTTCCAACTTAACAAAATTTCAAACTTTACTGCAGTTATTTGAAACTTTACATTTTTACTGTGTACACTGCATAATATTTACTGTAGTCTACAGTAACTTCATTGCCTTGCTGTATTAACAGTTAGTGTATTTTACATTATTTAGCTATTGTTAAGGTGAACACAGTACATTTACTGTGTTTTACAGTGACTTGGTATTCTTACAGTTTTTGCAGTTGGAAAGAGAAAGCGTAGGAAACCAATTATCGACTCTCGTATGTTTCGAGGTTGACATTCAACCACTGACCCGGCCTATAAACCTTATATCAAAACACAAATAATAATAATAAATCTTTTAAGCGATATATGTATATATAGAAGTCAATTTATGAGTTAGTGAGATTGGCAACGAAAGAAAGTTTCCTTGTAACTTTCATACAAAAATAGTCGTATATGAAAACCGTATATGCAATAGATCAGCTGTTTCATCGAGAAATTGTTTGTAAAAATGTTATCGGTTATATGCAAACTTGCCAGCACGATTGAACAATTGGATGGTTAAACCTAGAACGTCATCCTTCGACAAAATGACTACGCGCGCAGTTAGACGTTAGTGTAATATCGTTTTTCGATGAATTGAAAAACGCTTATGCAACTGGCAACTGGATGCATAAAATATTTTGCATATATCCGATTATAGACTATATGCATCACCTGGGTTGCATTCTCGCTATAAACTGTAAGTGATTATCGCTGATTTGCATATATTTGATTATCGCTTACATGCAACAACTACGCTGCATTGCATTTAGGCGATATCTACTGTATTTGAGACATTTTAAAGAAATATTGTTGGTTTTCGAGGTCGAAAAGTTGAAAGTTGCATTACCACTATGACGTATTCAAAAATCGTAATGAAGAATAAAAGTACTTAATGATGTTACCAATGAGAATTGTGCGCATTCTGCACATAACCTCAAAATGGGTTGATGGGTCAAACATGACCCCTGATTCTGATTTTACGCAAAATACACTTAATTGCCTTTTGCTTTCCAACAATTGAAACATGGTGAAAGTATATAGCTTAATCGATATCGGTTCGCAATGTTCTATACTATATGATTCTATCGATTTTATGCCATTTTCGATAAGTGTATATCGAATTCGTTGGCTTCAAATTAGTTGCATTTGTTTAGTTTTGCTTACTGTGTGTTGTATGGACAGCGATATGAGCGACAGTTAGACGGACGGACGGGCAATATGTACCGCTCGTGCTTATCGGTGTAAACTACTTTTTGAATGAATTTATAGCATGGGAGTGCGTATGAATGAGTGTCGGCGAGTATCAGTGAGTGAGTGTGGGCATCAATGGGCATTAATGTTTGCCGGTGCTGCATTCAAAATTCAAATTCAAATTGAAGCGCAATCTTTCAGATTGATTGAATATGGTACAAATGTGTTTTTTCTTTCTTTCTTTGTTTTTGTTGTTGCTTTTCTTTTATAACTTTTGCTTTCACTTTTCTCATTAACTTTTCGTCGGCAATTAAAATTCAATTTTGTTAAAACAAAAAGCGGCCGAAGAAAAATGGCAACAATTTCTCAGTGGCCCAAACAAGGTGAGTAACTGTTGTTGTTGTTGTTGTAGTTGCTGTAGCGTGTGAAAAAGGCCAAAAGCAATGTTAACAAGCTGGCGCAAATTTTTAAATGCCAATTTCCGCAAATTATTACATGAAATTGAAGAGCCATCTACTTAATCTATGAGATACACATATTTGTATCTTATTGTGTGTATCGTACGTAGTTGTTGTTGTTGTTGCATGTCGTGTCTTGGCAATTTGACATACTTTTTTGTTGGCCAACCAACATATTAATAATAATAATAATAATAGCGCGAAAGTATGACGAATATGTAAACGCAATTGAAGTTGCGTCTCCCTGCGAGACGCTCTTAACTCTGTGAAGCTGCAAAAGCTAAGCCCACAACAAATTATTGTGATTAATCAGCGAAATTGCATTAGCGTTTTGCCTGCTCCATCTCCATGGGCGTAGCTGCAACTGTCACAGACGCTGCAAGTTGCAAGTTGCAAGTTACACGTTGCCCGTTGCAACTTGGCGCTGATTAAGCTCAAGCACAAGCGATTAACCATGGCAGATAAGACGCGACGCACTTACTTACTTGCAGCTACTACCAAGTGGTAGCAAAACAAAGGAAAGCTGCACGCTTGCCTACATGGTGGCAGCTTGTGGGTGCTGCTGCAACTCTGGCTGCATGCGTGCCCAATTATGCACACATGCAACTAGCGGGTTAAAGGGTACTCAGCAGAAAGTCACAACTGCATAATACAAAATAAATTGCTCGCGATAATGAAAAGGCATTTTTCTTGACTTGACTCTGGAGAGTTGCAGCTTCAGAAGCAGCAGCAGCAGCAGCAGCTCCTCAGCAGGGCTTTCGGTGCCATTAACAAGTCAATTAATATGCACAAGGTAATGGTAATGGTAATCCAAGCGATTGCAATTGAATGCTCCAGGAAATGGCAACGATTTGTAACCGTTGTACATACTGTTGTCCGCTGTCCATGTGCAGGCATTGCGGCTAAAGAGTTATCAAAACTTATCTAACGTTGGCAACATTGCCACTTGGCCAGGCTCTGGCGACGCATCCATATCAAATTGAGCTGCCAGCAAATCAGTGGCACTCAATTCGTCTGCGGTAATGTGGCGTGACTCTAATACTTTGGGGGGGGATAGCCGCCTGGCTTTTGGCCAACTCGAAAAGTGGCAGAACTTGTTGGGGACATTAAGCGGATGCGCGTAATAAATTAATAAAGCCAACATTAAGTGCAATGCATATTCAATTAACAATGTCAGCTCTACAAACCGAACAGCTGTTATTGGGCGGTTTATGCCGAGCGAAAATTTGCAATTACTTTCAAAACGCGATTTTCACTTCCTTTTTTGAACAATGAGTGTTCATCGGCTATACAGTTACCCTCTACGCCTTGGTGTCCCGGCACCCAATAATAACGAACTGCTGAGCCATCTCCTGTAGAGATCTGCGGCATTTTTTTTTTTTTACCACTTTCGACGATATTGAACTGAGTGATTCTATGGCCGATTGGATCTCTATATATATTTACAGGGCCCGACATGCTTGCTGTGTTCTTTAGGCAAGTAAGAGAGCAGAGAGAGAGAGAGAGAGAGAGAGAGAGAGAGAGAGAGAGAGAGAGAGAGAGAGACAGAAAAGATGTCAACGTGTATACTATGTCAAGGAGCACGCTCGATGCCAATTGAGGTTACACCATTATCAGGCGAAGTTGATACCCTACAAGGCGCTCATCGTTTTCGTTTGGGAACGCTGAAGCACATCGTAGGGACTACTTTTCTCAACGAAACTGAATTCAAAGTTAGCGTGGAAAGGAAAAGCAATCAAGTAATACTTTTCACATTTTGCGATGAGTAACTTAACCATGTCTGTTTTGGAAAGCTGTTACCTTAAAATGCAGAAGATTCAATGGGATACTAAAGTTAGACAGGAGGTTATAATAGGCAGCGAAGAGGCTTATCAGAAAGTAACCCGTTAACGGCTTATCAAGAAATAAAAGAATTTTCCCCCAAATCATACGTATTGCGTTTTCCATTGACGCATAAACTAACATACATACAATGTGCGTATCTAAGATACATTTGCATTTGGCAGCTTGCATTTCCTGCGAAAGTGTTGCCTTGAATGCGCGCCATGTCGATAATCACTTAAAAACCAATTTCATAACTGGTTCAGCTTAAGAAAGAAATTTGTTAACTGTAATAAGCCAGAAGAGATGATGCAGACGCAGACGCAGACGAAAACAGAGTTGAAGACTCACTCACCTCATTTATTTCATCCTCCAGTGCACGCTGCCTGGTCAGCTCTCTCAGACGTTCGCGTCTTTGTTCGGTCAGTTGTTCCAAACGCTGGGCAGTCTGATCGACCTCATTGAACAGTAGCGTCACTTTGCGCAGACCCCAAGCGGCATCCACATTGCCCGCTGCGGCCGTTGTTGACCCAACAAAGTTGCTGCTGCTGTAATTACCCAGATTGTTGTTGGCTGCAGCAGCGTTGACATTGATGGCCGTGGCCATTTCCTGCAGACGTGTCAACATGGTCGGGCCACGCTTTCGCAGATTATGCAATTCAGAATCCATGAGGGCACGGCTTAGGGCACGATGCTGCCCATATAGCTGGCGACGCGTTGGCAGCCCCTGCAGATCAGCGGAACGTATGTCACTGAGCGCGCTTACCAGACGCTGCCCCGCAGCGGCACATTGACGCTGGAAGGCCTCGAGCTGTGTGAAGAACTCGCGCCACTTCCGCGCATCGTGATAATGCTGGCCGCGCAGACGCAAGCCGCCGCTGCCACCAATAATGTGGCACGGTAGCTGTGATGGCGCAACACTTGTCGTGACTTCGTCGACGCTAATGAATTTAACTAAATGTGGTGGAGGTGGACTCGGAGTTGGAGTCGGAGACGCTACGCTGGCTGCTTGCTCCTGGGACAGAGAGAGCGAGAGAGAGAGCGCGCATTCATTAGTGTGCAAGTTCTTTGGCTGTTTGGCCATGTAAATCGGGTTAATTGGGTGTTGTGTTGCTGTTAGGGGCGTTAACCGCGGCTCAAATGGTTTCATTTTGTGCAACCGCAAAAAAGGTCAAACTTTGAACTTACCAAGTGCTGGTTGCCATTGTGATCATTGTTGCTGTTCTGTTTGGGTGGTTGTTGTTGTTGCCGCTGTTCATTGCACAATTGCAACAAATTCCGTTCAAGACAAACGACCAAAATTTCACAATTGCCAATTTGCTTGCTTAACAATTTGAGACTTTGGCAAATTAAGTCGATTACGCATAAATGTTGCGATTTCTCGATCGCAATTAAAATGGTAAATGTTTGTTGGGCGGGTTGTTCTTCTTGTTGTTGTTTCTGTTTTTGTTGCAGTGTTGTGTTGGCGTTGCTTTTATGGCCAGTTGTTGCAAGTTGAGTTGCTGCTGCTGCTGCTGCTGGGTGGCTGCAATATAAAAGTTTTACAAAGTTTTAGTGTTCTGTTATGGTCTTTGTGGCTCTGCCCCAGAGTTGCACGGTCAAGCGGTATAAATAACGTCAACAAATGGAATTTACAGGCCAGCTCCAAAAACCGTGTGTCTGTCTGTCTGACCATCTGTCTCTGCCTCTGGTGTAAAATGTAGCGCGCTGCTTTAGGTAGCTCCACATGTATCTAGTAGTTGTTCTTGTTGTTGTTTGTTGTAGAACCCATTTGACGGTCGACGGTTGGGCAACTTGCAACTGGCTAGTGGCAAGTGGCACTTGGCAGTCGGCAAGCTGCACTTGGGCAACGCCCAAAACAAGTTCAACTTAATTGGCAATAAGCGGCCTCTGCACTTGGCCAGCTGCCAGTTGTAGGTAGTAGTTACAAAGTAACTATCCAAAACTTTAACTAACCAAGCTGAGCAACTACCACGACAGATGCGGGTGGCGGGAATGCGGCTTTAACGAAAGCTAACTATCTTAACTAAATCAAATTGTTGACAACCTTGTTGCTTCCAATCGGCAGCTAGTACTAGATTCTACGTGCGTCCCTTTTCCCGTAAGCTGTTAAACAAGACCGAAAGGGCGTCTCTAAATGAGAGCAGCTTTGGTGCGTCTTGAGTGTGACCCAGCGAATAGGGATGAGCGCTCTTGGCTATCCATAGCTGTCCTTAAAGCTTGTGTAGTACCCAATTTAGAGATTTCATGCGCAATCTGGGAGTCTGGCCATTGTGTCCTTCTACTTGAAAAAGTAAGTTTCTTAAGTCTCATAAACAACATTTCCAGGAATAAACTTGCGCACAAACAAGCACAAAAAAGTGTAGCAACTTCGCCTAGACGACAGCCGTCTTCTCTGCCGCTTGAAAGCAGTAGTCGAAACCCAGCGAGCAATTTCTGTGCAATCTTTCTCAAAACTACTGTCTATAGACACTGATCCTAAGAAGAGAGTTCCGGATATCCTACAAATTTGATCTTTGCAGCAGATTGGTTTTAGATGAACGGTTTGGTTTCTGAACTCTTCTCGTTACTCAAAACATGTAGTTTTTACTCGAGGAAGAATTTTTAAAGAAAATACTCGCAGAGTGAGATGGTCTAACGAGAATTTGGATGTCCCATGACGTCTTAGCCGTACATAAAAGCGGGTGTTAGACGTCAGCCTATGAAAACCGACCTATGGAAAATGGTTCGGAAAAGAAGCTAGAAACTTATTGGGGGCACAATAACTCCAAAAGGAAGCACTGCACTGCTCGGCAATAATACACTTATTATTAAAATGGTTAAGGTTGCCAGGCATACTGCCTAATATGGCGGCTGGGCATTCGGATGTGCAGGCCCAAAACCCATTCCCAAATATGACCGGAGTTTATACCTCTGACTTCGGAGGCAATTTACCAGTAGTAAATGTAGATGACTGCCCTATCGAACACAGGCTCTCTCACCCGCTCCTTAAAGTGTCTGTTGTTGAATGAAACAACGCCTGCGTTGTTTGTCTTGTATCTTCTTGTAAACAGAACAAGGTCTGTTCTATCGGGATTAACATTTAATACGCTCTTCACCGCACTTAAACTTATTTCAAAAAACTTCACAACAACCAAATAAGCTTGGGGGCTAGAAGTTGGAAATTACAGTTGCTTTGGGAATTCTGCTTATTTATGCACACAAATTCCTTCAGATGAATCTTTAACTTTTCAAAAATGAGAGAGATAGAGAGAGTCCTCTACTGGCAACAGTTATCGTTCCACAGTACAGCTGAAGAGTTTGGGAGTGTCGGGTATAAATTGCTTTCCCTGTTCCAATTGCACATACTGAACAACTTGTTTTGAATTGCTTCCACGGGTTTCTGCAGTTTCAGTAGTCTCGTGCGCCCAGCGTCAAGTCTCTAATTAACCCAAATCAATAAGCAAGGTTTACTCTGTATCTCACAGCGCTTCATTTTGCATTCTTTGAACAAATGTCAGCTAACTGTAAACTATAAAGTTTACACATGCTTCAGAGCAGAGTACCTCGAAGTATAGTAGTGTAGTTCCCAGCACCCCCGCCAAACAGCAAGCAAGGTAATGCATTACAAGCTTATGTACATAACCATATATCGTATATGCTCTCAAGTGCATGGCAAATTGCACGCGATGTGCATGGCCAAGTTCTGCCTGCAATGTTGCAAGTGGCGAGTGGCAGGTGGCAAGCGGCGGTGTCTAATGATGCCACAGCTGCTGGGCTAATAAGCAGTGTGGGGCATTTAAATTTTAAAGCAGCCTATAAATACGTGTGTATTTGAGTGTGTAAGCTGAGATTTTCTCCAACTCTAACTCCATCTACAACTGCGCTTTTTATGGTTCCCTCGTGGGTTATGCGGAGGCATGCATATTTGTGTTTTATAGCTGGCGGTATTACAAGATTCAAAGAATTGCACTGGCCATAAAACCAAATTTAATTGCAAGCTGTCACAAGTTGACTTAGGTCAAACATGGATGCGATGTGATGTAAGTTTTGGATAAGCCACAAAGAGCTTGTTGACATAGTTGTTGGCAGTTGTCGGAGCTGCATCTAGTAGTACATAACGCGGAGAAACTCTACTACTAGCTCCGAATTCAAATATTAAATATTTGCGTGCGTCGGCAACTGTCATTTGGCTAATGAATACCTTACAGATGTCAGCAAACAAAACACTTGACTTGCGCTCAAATAATGTCAATGGCCAAAGCCGACGGACTGACTGACTGACTGACTGACGGACTGACTGCCAGACTTACTGACGTAGCTCCCGTTCAAGATGTCCATGTCCAAGTCTGATAGCTGATAGCTTGTGATGAGATGATGTGCCACTTTTCAACGCAACTTCAAATTGCTTGTGCAGTTATAGAGCTTGGCAAATCATTAGAGATTCGCACATATCGCTGCAGATTTGTTTGTCAAAAGTTTTAGCTTTTAGCTGTTTCTACACGATTTGGCCGCGTTTTAGCAATTGCCATTCAAGCAGCAATTAACATGCAACAACAACGGGACAACAGGGACAGACACAACGACGCACAACGTTTATGCCGAACTGGAATTGGCATCACCAGTTCCAAATGCTGCTGCTGGTGATGATGTCTATCTGTCTGACTGCTTGAGCATATGGCGATTTAGATTTCACAAGATTTCCAGGAATCAACCCGGACCCTCACAAAAGTTCACATCATAAATTTCAAGTGTCACGAATCTGTCTGAAAAATCATTCATGTGCCTCTAGCGCGGTTTCATGCTTTTGTCCAAAATAATACACACACACTCTCACACACAAAAGACTTGGAGTGCAGAATACAAAGGGAAGCCGCTGTCGTGCTTGGCAGCCCCCCGCACTTCAACGTGTTTGCCATGCAAAAAGAGAAGTATAAAGAACAGTAACCGTTGCCTGCCTAGAATTTGAAATTATCGACTTTTAGTTGTGGCTTTTGTTCTATTTTCCAGCTACACTGAGAAAAACAAACAAGCATTTCATGAATGAATCATAGAAACGTGCTTTCAAAAGTGTATATCTATCTACACTATGCAACAAATTTGACCACATTGTGACCGCCTATGACTAGAACCTACCTCTTCCGGTAAATTTTGGCTCATTTTTAAAAAAATGTGAGATTTCGAAAGTTACGAAGTCCGAAAATCGCATATATCTTGTCAGCCTTGCTACTATCGAGATAAATCGTGACTCGAATTGAAGATAACTTAATATCAATTCAATATCTTTCAGACTGTTTTGGTCTAATTTGATTTAATTTTATTATTATTTATTTATTTTTTTTGATGATCAAATTCTTCTTTTTTTTTAATCCAAATGAATTAAATAAAAAAAAATCTTTTAATAGGTTATTTTTCGATAAACTGATTCGTTGCGAACATTTCAACACCAATTTGAGGAAAATCGGTAGCGAATTGGAGAAGTTATTATGGAATATAGAAAATATGCCACGATCGACCATTTTTTTGAATATCCGCACATACAAAACAAAAAAAACCTTTTCCGGTAAATTTGGTAAATTTTGAGTTATCTCAAACGGTTTCCGAAATATCATTTCAAACTCAAATGACAGATTTTGAAAATGGCAATGTCATAATACTCTATATACTCTACATAATACTATTATGTTGTAGACACAGGCTTTTTTGTTGTTGCATAGTGTAATTGGGCAGAATGACAGTTTTGACTTTGGAGAGCGCTTGGATTCTGGCAGCTCAGTCTCCGCAGGCTTTTACAGAGTTTTGCGTGGGGCTTGTAAACCACCCTGCCCAATTAAATATGTAATGAGGCGACTGGAGGCGTGACCTACGTCAGATCGATTCGTTCTTTCATTTAATCGCAAAACTAACGATTTTTCTGACAAACTTCTAATCACATCCTTATGTTTCTTGCAACTACGAGTTCTTGCACAAATTTATTGATTGAATTTCTTTCAGTGTACTCTGCTGCTGTCTTTCTTTCAAAGTTCTGACTCGGCTTCTAGTTGTTGTAGTTGCTGTTATGCTTGCAGTTGTTGCATGCTTCCTTTTAGCCAAAGTGGCAAATTGACTGACATGCATTCTATGCAACATCTAGACAGAGATGCAACACAAACACACACACACACTCACAGAAACGAAGACATAGTATGCAAAAAGAACCCATAAAGTCTTAAAGGCTTAAGTGCAGTGTGCCCGTTCCCATTCCCAGTCCCAATGCCCCTAGTACTATAGTATCATCTATTGAAGTTGGCAAACGCCAACACCGCCGCGTTCCCATCGTCCAGCGTCTTAACTGCACATTTGCATATCTAAATATGGATGGCTTTTGGCGGACTTAAGACGCGCACACAAGTTTCCGTCGCCTCTACAATGTGTACCTACTAACGCTCTCTTTGGCAGACAAATTGAAATGCCTTGCTGCTCGTTTTGGCCCACAATTGATTGCCATTGCTAACATTTGCGCCCATTCCCATGCGTTCTCACATTGACACTAAACTGCAGATTGAGCTGGTACTCCGTACGGCCCGTCCGTCCCTCCTTACGCTTCTTACTCACCTGCGTTCTGGTATGGTGCTGTAGTAGAGCAACAGTGTGGCCAGCTCATAGCAGTTGAGGCCTGCGGCTAAAACGCAGCCAGCATCCACGCTTACAAGTGGGTCGCCTTTGAGGGTGCGTGTGCCTGTAATGGAAATTGAATTCAATTTGGTTAACACTCTGCCATTTTGCCACTCTTCCACTCTTTGACTCTTCCCACAAATCTCTGGGTGGTCGTCGTTTGTCAATTGGCCTGATAACGTGCGAAAATGTGTGAAAATTGTTGGCACTCTTTATTTTTGCTTTTTTTTTGAGAGTGTGTGATTATTTTATACCCTACACAATGCAGAGTATTTTAGGGTTGTCATTAAGTTTGTAAGAGGAAGAAGATCTCGTGATCGATCGAAGAAGGTCTCAAATATATGAGTTTTCAACTAGATGCCAAAAAATTGTACCTTCTTATAAAAAGACATGGAATATTTGTTGAAAACTTAACACAGATCTTTTAAGACTTTCCGAAAAGCAATGAAGATTTACCATTTTTCGGTAGTTGTTGTTCATAATTTGGTAAGGAACAGATGCTGTCAAGAAAAAGACAGTTTCTCTTCCCTCATCTTGCCAAAAAATCGCTTACCAAGTCTTGCATAGTTATGGGATTAATGAACTTCTGGGTGTGTCGAAGATAGTTATCTACCAAACGAACAACTTCTTCTCCAGAAGCTATTGGAACGGTTATGATCAAAAGAATTAAGTACACGATTCTCGGACAGATCAAAGAATATCGGAGCACCAGAAGAGGTATAAGGTGACTGAATAACCTTAATTTAAAAATTATATCATGTCTAACGATACACGAATTCTCTATCTGAAAGTATATTCGCGAGCTTTTCACATTTGCGTAGTTCGCTCTCATTGACATCGAATCCAAAGCATTCTGACAATTCCTGGAACTCTCCGAACTTAGGTTAGGTTAGGCTAAAACGTTTCTCTCGACTAAACGTCTCACACCGAGGATGCCGACTGGTAATGACGTCTCCCCAAGAACCTTGCATTTTTGCTAAAGATCTCTGGAATCGTTCGAATAGTCATAAACACGTGCCTGGAGTCAGCCTGCAAGGCGGCACTTACGAATAGCCTAGTATTTCACGGAACATCCGGATACTTGGCACCTACAGGATTAACTAGCATTTTAGTTTAGTGCTGTTCTCGGTGTTCGCGGACCACCCCTCTTCGGCCACTCAAGGGACCTAAAATAATGTATTTCAATTCTCTTTAAAACAAAAAGAAGAGCGGTACTTCAAAAAAAAAAAAAACGGATGGGCACTCACAAATCCCCAAACCATAGTGATGGAAATGGCCAAAAGGTCTTCCTCAGCTAAGGTGCTAGATGCTTAGCGGGCCCAAAAGCTCCGTGGAAAGCCAGGTGCCAGTCTAAGATTACTTATTTGGTATGGACAAGACATAAATCGGGCTGCACACGTAATTCTGGAAGGTAAGCATTACAATTTTGCGGCCGAACTTCCTAAACAGACGGATTTTAGAATACATTCTAAAACGAAGCAAGTCGCTTAGGTATGCAGGCGCAAAAACATACGGGTGATATTACCGTGCCATCAAACGGTACGAGATACAAATAACACGATCTCGCTTGAAAATCTCGATTCGAGTAAAGAAGTGCTAGAAACTTCTGATGCACTAAAATGCCAAAAGCCGAATGGCTAGAAAAGGTGGAATGGGATACATAGATTAGATACATATCAACGCCTCTTTGCGCAAGTATTCTATGATTTCCGTTAGCTTTGTAGGTCTTCTTCCACAAGCCAAATCCGCCACAGATCGAGTTCCCATGGATACTTGTGTCAATGGTGCGTAATACCAAAACTTTCTTTAGAATGTCTTGCACCTTTTAGAAAAATTGGAAAGTGTTACCAATCAACGAACTGCTCGAAAAATGCGACTGGGAATTACCGGATTCCAGTCGCTTTCAAGACTCCAAATCCGCCACAGATCGAGTTCTTTTTAAAATGATGGAAAGTGTCACTGATCATCGAACTGCTCGAAAAATGCGGCTGGCTACAGCTGTGCCAACCATTATTAGCCAGATTTCAATAAAATTAACTTAGGGGAGTAAGATTTCTGACGCTGGAAGGGCTCCGAAGCGAACTAATAATAATGAGAACGGGTTGCTAAACAGAATTCAAGCCTTAAGCCACTTCCGCGCTAATTGAGGAGAATCAGCTGTATCTTCTTCGATAAATGTTCCTCGAGTTAGAACCAACTGTACATTAAATTCGGAACAAAACTCGTGTTGAAGTTGTTTGCGCTTGCGGTACAGACACAGAGTATACACATTTCGCCGAAGCTAAACCGAATTTCTTTTTACTACCGATTTAATTGAAAAACGCCTTGGTAAGGATTTCACCAGGAAATTGACACTATTCAAATCAATTTCTAGACGGGCACAAAGCTAAAAAAAAAAAACAAAATCACACAATTTATAAGCAAATTTGGCGACGAGTGAAAGTCTAGAATTATGCATATTTGATTTGGTTTTTGTAATTATCAGCAACCAAAATGGAAAGTTAGCAAAAGCCATTTGTCACCTGGACTTAAAGCAACTGGCGGACTAGCACTACTAGATTACTTACCGGGCAAATAGACGCCACTGGTCAACAGCTTCTCCGGTAGCTCACTGATGGAGCTGGGCGGCAACAGCTCTATTTCACAGGCGGCAGCGGCATCTGTAAGTGTAAGAAGAAGCAGAAACACCAGTACACATCAAATATGGGTTAATTGCTTTTTAAACGTCAGCAAGTCGCGTGCCCACGCGGAACCTTGAAAACAAGTTGGCCAAAAGGATTTAGCCCCAGTGTCTACTACGATGCTGCGCCGTTTGCATAATAATGCCATTTGATTAATTTGGCGACAGCTTTGGCAGAAATCAGTGCCCACACACATGGCAGCGGCAGCAGCAGCAGCAGTGCCCCAACTTGCCCCAACTTGGGGCACTGCCCCAAAAACCTGTTCAACATAAATTGTGCGCTTTGTGGTAAGCATTGGCTGCACTTTCGCGTTAGGAAAGGCCTTGCGACAATTTCTGTGATAAATGTGACACATCGTAGCGTCTGCTGCTGCCGCAGTTTTCGCTGCCGCCACAGACTAGCCACAAATTGTGGCAGCTATAGAGAATTTTCGTTGTGTTGTGTCTTGTGTTGCACACCTGCTTCTTGCTGTAATTCGATATGCGGTTAGCTCTGGAGTGCAATTGCCCCCGCATTTGCATTTGTCAGCTGATTTATGGCCAAATGCAAATTGCACCCACACTTAATGCGGTTTGGGGTCGCCATACCATAGAGTTACCTATGGCGTATATTGGCTTGGTTTCGTTTAATTTTCATATTTCAGTCTTTGACAAATTAAAAGGCATTTACGATTGTTGCAGCAAGCGGTAAGCGATATTTTGCGCTCAACGTTAACAAACGGTTAACAGCTACGGCTTCAAGACGGATGCAGTGGGCCGCCGCGTTCCAGCTAAATTATTTTGTTTTATAGCCAAATTTTTGGTCTCTGGCAGCCAGCTGTTAGTGTCGTGGGCGTAGAGTTCGCATTCTCAAGATCTCCGGCTCGTTAAGATGCAGCTCTTGCTGCTCCAGCTTCAGTTTTGTATACAGCGTCTTTTGCAATATCAAGACAAATAATTGCAGCAAAAAAGTGCGACAATGCATAGAATTGAAGAAAAACGCAGAGATTAAACTTGGAACTTGGTATTCTACACAGCCGCGCGTATAGAGCTCTTTGTCCGCACCATAACAAGACTCGGGTATGCTTATATTTTGTTTGCTGTAGTCCTCGGGTCCAAACTTGCCACAACACTTTAGTACGCGCTCATAGGTGGACATTCTAGGGCTGCCAAAAGTTCGTATCGCAATCATCATAAAAGGTCGCCTTGCTACAACTATGCTGCCCGCTATCAGCTGACTCAAGGCCAAAGCAACAAGAGCGTACATAAACTATGGAACATTTTAGGGGAGTGAACTCATTGGTTGTGACTGATATTCCCAACTTACCAGCAGGATTAAGAAAACTTTTCGGAAGCAAACGCAATACATGTCCGCAAGCAGCAGCAGAGCACAGGATATCTCAACAAATATAATGAACTTAAATAGGCCGGAAAAATCATGGTTTCTATCAATTTCGGAGTTCATATTAATATATGCGATAGCATCGTCCAAACTGAAATACTGTAAGCACAGGTCAGTGTAAGCAGTAAGAGCTTATGAACGCCACCCTGTATCCTAAATTGATAATTGGATGCTCGAAAGAAAGTGCAAGCGAGCTAGATCCCGCTCCCGCCAAAGCGGATCATCCCTCCCAGCGTTTTAGAAATGGTCTATTACGGACCAAAATATGGCTAGATGATTAGAACCTTGGTGGGCTCTGCCCTGTACTCAAAAAGGACCATGATCCCATGGTGTGCGCTTGTTACTTAGAAGGCCCCATCGAGCGTACTGTGTGAAAGACTAAAGCCGTTCGCGAAGGAACTGATGGACATAATCCGTGTGGTTTCAGGCCTGGTAAGTCCACCATTGACCATATTTTCAAACTACGCCAAATTCTAGAAAAGACCAACGAACACCAAATCGACACCCACCATCTATTTGTCGCTTGTCATTTGATCGCCCGTTGAGGTACGCGTCTGAGTTTGGAATCCGTGCAAAGTTGGTACGACTATGCAGAATGACGTTGAACAACACACGCAGCTCCGTCAAGGTAGAATAGAGCTGAGCCGTTTGATACCAAGCGAGGGTTCAGACAAGGAGATGCCCTCTCCTCTTTAACCTTTTATTGGATAATGTGTTGTGAAAGGCGAAAGTAGATCGGAACGGGACTGTATTGTATAAGGGTGACCAGTTGCTTGCATACGCAGATGATATCGATATCGTCGTGCATACTAAGCGAGCATTTACCGTAGCCTTTGCGGCTATTGAAAGAAAATCTGCCAGGGTGAGTCTGGTGGTAAATGAGAGGAAGACACAGCAGTTGGACTCCCAGATGATGAAAAGTATACTTTTGATGTTGTCCAGCATTTCGTCTACCTTGGCACCAACGTCACAATGAAATCACTCTTGCCAATCTTGTTACTGTGGTCTCAGCAGGCAAATGAGTAATAGAGGCCACTGTCGCCAGACGAAACTAACACTCTATAAGACGCTCATCCTTCCCGTTTTGCTTTATGGCGCAGTCTGATAAAAATTCCCTTGGAGTGTTTGAGCGGAAAGTACTCCTTAAGATATTTGGCCCTCTACGCGTTGGCAACGACTGCTGGCTGGGTCATGTTGTGGGTATGGATGAAGAAGCTCCTGCGGGAAAGGTCCTCAATGCGAGAGTGGAAGGGAGGCGACGAAAGGGCAAACCATGTCTCCATTGGAAGGATCAGGTATCATCAAAAAGAGACGCCGAGAGGAGAGCTTTACATCAGGCCCGGTAACGGGTTGTTATGGCCAGTTAAGTAAGTAAGTAAGATTATGGCCAAGACGGACTAAATATGTAAGGAAACATGTTGGAAGCCATCTTTTATAAGATTTTGTTAAAGAACTTTTTTTGAAAGCAATGAAATGTTAGATGAATTCTCTAACAGAGGTAGGCTTTCCAGCCCACCAAAGACTATAACTAGATGTATACTGACATAATCCGTAAGTCATCTCTAGTGTCCATTTTGAAAGCGTCTATATAAACTCTTCGCCAGGGGATATCATGGACCACAATACATGTTGCTATCTGCAGCCCATTGAAAACAAAACTTGTGCAGCCTAGCTGGAAGAGTTCAACGGCATATCTTAGGAAGCGCTACATGTGGTATGAAGAATTTTGATACTCTTCCCTTTATCACTACTCGTAGGGAGGATCAAGTAGATCCAGTCTACACTATTTTCTTATATTTACGGGTCTCAATACATTTGGATCTGGCCAGTATAGATCTTTAAAGAGTCCAACGGAACATCTTTGAAAGCGATACATATGACATGACGGATTTTCATACTCCTTTGATTACGACTAAATAGGAAGTATCACCCTCGTGTGGTGAGACGATTAGAGTATACCACCTCAGCAGGCCAAAGCTTAACAATGACACTGGGTTCTTTCAAGACCAGTAGAGGCACCCCAGGCCTCAGAAAAGGGTTGTTCGTAGGGTTTGGAACCCATCACGTAAACTACAATTCCAATGAAAGAAAGTATTTACATCAGGCCGTAACCCGATAAAGGGTTGTTATGACCAGTTAAGAAGAAAATAAGAAGTAGTAGCCTCATTTGCTGTCAACACTAATTTCTTATTCTTATCACGGGTCAAAATTAATTTCTATATTGCAATGGGAAAAGGGTTCTGGGGTTGGCTCCCTGCTCTTCAAACTCAGTAAAAACAAATCTAATCTTATCGAAAATAAATGATTCGAAATAGCCTTGGAGTTTCCCAAGTAGTTGTCTCCAGCCGACTGACACCTTTAACCCTTGACCTCGGGCAAAAGCTCGAAGCCTCGAACTAGTTTTGGAAAATACTTTCTAGAAGTTTCTTTTAGATCAATCCTTCTTTGGCAAGAGACCCACATGACTTCTGTGTTATAACTTTCTTTACCAACCTTAAATTAGTTTCCGCCGAGTAAAGAACATTCGCGGAACACTGTTTGAGAATGCACAATCTTAATACCCATAGGATTGGTGATGACGCATTCTGATGAATATAGCCCTTGGAAAAAACTTCGTTAGATCTTTGGCCCTTCACACGTTGGCACCGACTAAGCACCGCATTCGATGGAACGGCGAACTCTGTGAGCTCTAACATACAGCGGTAGGGATGAAGAAGCTCTTGCGAGAAGTGAGGCGACAAAGGGGCAGGCCATGTATCCGACAGTTATGGCCAGTTAAGTAAGTAAGTGCCAATATAGAGTGTATAAGTCTACTAGTTTAGCTAAAACAAAAACGCACTCCTTACCAAAGTCGTAAAATTTAGTAAAATGCAGAAAAATGCCAACTGGGCCGAAGTACACTCCGAATCGGCTAAAAATTCTCTTAAACACATGTGTAATTGAAGTGAAAACTGACGTTAATTTCGTAACTGAAACTTTGACTACTTGATGAAACTATATAACTTAAGATTGCTGACAGTTAACGATTTTTGTTCCAGGAAATTCCATTCCCAAGCTAATATTTCCTTAGAATTAACGGCACGTCATCTATCAGAGAGTCATGCTACATGGCGCTGCCAAATTGCTGCGCATACTCCATTAATTGAATCAAATGTCGGCTAATTTATACACAGAAATATATCAAATTAGCGCTAAATTTGTTCACTATCAAATCGTATTATTAGCCAACTGACTTCAAAGCGCTGCATTTTGGCTGCGGGGCGTTTAATTGAATATTTTTTGTGGCTGCCCAGAGATTTGCATAGAGCCGAGCGAATGGGTAGTGGGTAATGGGTAATGGCCAAAGCGGTTTGGGTCCACCAAAACAAATAAGGCAAACGCCCAGAAATTGCGATAAGAGCGGCACGAAGCTAACCACACTGAACACTCCATGCGGCGCACTGCGGAGATGAGGTGCGCTGCGGTGCGGTGGCCAAAACACCACCAAAGCTCCAAAAGAAACCGCACTCCCATTTACTTAAGTAATTTTTGCTTTTACATTCATTTTTCATAGCGACAAACTAAGCAGACAAACCCGGCAAACGCTTGAAAATTTATTGACTGTTAAATATTTTGATTTTATGCAACAGCAACGCAGCATTTGCCACAGTAGTCATTGCCAATGACCGACCAACCGCGAGCAAGTGCCCACTTAAGTTGGTAAGATACAAAGCTGCATAGGTTTGAAACTTTGTATATATAGTACAATCAACAAAATTGACTCCAAGTTGCTCGTTGAGCCGTCACGGCATGCCCGACAGATGCGAAACATACTAGCAGTAGCGCAGGGAGTTTTCTCATAACTTAGCGCCATCTAGCAAATGCTAGCGCGTTCATGTGAAAACAATACCAAGTGTACATCAGCATACATGCTCTTCTTTTCGTTCTCACGCGAGCGCCGTACTGATGGCCGTGACGGCATACGAGTAATTTTACACAATATACGTACGAAGAGCTGTTTTTCATTGAAAAGTTTGACAGAAATTTTCCATTCCGATATCTGAACTTTTTCCACAAAAAGATTTGATGCTATTTATACTAAATTTTTCAGAACACAAAAGAATTGCTTAGTAATTACTGTATTTGTGGGTTTAAAAAGAGGTTATTGCAAAACCAAGAAAATTCTATAGTCAGACACACAAGAACTCAGTAATTAGATGTTAACTTTAATGTAACTATTCCAAAAATCACAAAATTTTTGGGTTCTTGGGTTCACAAGCTGGCGAAAAGGCCAGAGCCCTTCTGTTTCGGCATTGGAACGAAAGGACGAACCACGAACTGAATAAGCACCCCAGACCTAAGACACGCCAAACAGTTCCACAGCTCTATCATAGTTAAGAAAGAATTCTACTTGAAAAGCGGCCTTTGGCGCATAACCTCAAATACCTCAACGCAGTAAATTACTTCGGAAATGACCCTTAGCTTTCCAACAACTGACATGACCCCGGTATTTGTAGACCTGCATTATAGGACCCCTACAATTGGAATCTGAGAGGAGCTTAGTAAAAAAAGATTTCCGAAAATGGGTAATTAACCCACCTTTTGATTTTTATGTTTTAATGGCACTATTTTGTGGATTGTATATACAACAACTAGATTGAATATTTTAAGAATTCTTCTAGAATTTTTTGATACATAAAACACTATCATTTTCGTTATGAAAACCATATAGGGAAGTGTGGGGAACAGGGATATATAAAATCACGACCTTCTTTGTGGGGTTTTTATTTTTCGATCAATTGAATTGTAAAGAAGCGGCATAAAGACGATCGGTGGCAAGTCTATTAATCAAGAAAAGCAATACACGAACATTCATTTATATATGGCGCGCATAGAAGATAGAGGAAGGGGCATATATTGTTCGGAAATGCATTTGCGGATTTGGTTAACCAAACTTCTTGAAAAACCCGTAAGTCAAAAACTTTCATAATAGATTTATAAAGCTTTCTAAGATATTTTCGGCACACAACGCATTCGTTTCGGGTTCAAATTCGTTCGAAAGGATTTCTGGCACATCAAAGGATTTCTGGAATGTTTAAAGAGATTTCTGGTACAACACTGACTAGACTATTTTTGTTGGACACAAGGTACAAGCATCCAATGAGTCTGATCGTAAATGAAATTACCACAATTGAGATGTTGAACCTCCTCTGCTTGTCGTAAAATGGCACGTTAAAGCAGCCCCCATCACTAATGTGACGACACGAATCCTTACACAAACGCAGGTTTTGTTTATTAAGTTAATGATAGTGACGTCACTGCCTTGGAACTCCCAACTCCCAATCCGTCAGAAATTGTCACACTATTAAAAAATGTCCCCCAGTGTGGTGAGCGACCTCAGCAGGTCAAAGCTTGTCTTGGTTCTTTCGACAGGCTTTAAAAGGGTTGTGCGTAGCGTTTGGAACCCACAACGTAAAACCACAATTCTAATGAAAGAATGTAATTACATCAGGCCGTAACCCGGCAATGGTTTTATATGGCTAGTTAAGACGAGAAAGTTAAGACACCCTTTTGGAAGCTCTAGACAAAATCATGCGAGGGCTGAAAACTTGGAAAATCGTTGAGATTCGCTTCGCGGGTTAAAACCTGTGACTTGCTTGGGTTGAGATTTAAGAACCCACTTATCCGGTTCCCGGAGCGTTTTTTTGTTTTAAACCTGGTGTGCTGGCTCAATAGGCATACTATTGGGTATAAAGCGGTTCGTGATGTGATAACATGTGTAGTCACAGTTTATCAAAAAAAACTAAATTTTCAAGCATATTGCGTTCTAAGCAGTTCGTGACGTGACAATATGTGTAGTCACTACTATCAATAAGAAACCTAAATATTTTATAATACGGTTACGGCTACTACGTTTAACTTAGTAAAGTACTCACCCATTTGATGGCATTTTTCTCCAATATCGGCCGCCTCCTCATCACTGTCAATGTGCGGAAATGAGTTGCCCAAACAGAAGAGCGGCAAAGCGGGTGAAGTGGATTTCTGAGTGTTGTTTGTTGTAGACACATCATGGTTGTTATTATTGTTGTTGTTGCTGCCGTTACTGTTGTTGTTGTTGTTGTGGTTGTGGGCATGGCTAAGCAACTCCTCGCCGAGGCTGCTGCGATTACTGACGCTGCTGGCGTTGCTATTACAACTGTTGCCCGACGAGGTGGAGTTCATGCTATCTTGGCGATTTGTTAGACGCCGGAGCATGTATCGATTGTTGAACAATTTATTTTTGGTAATTAAATCGCTGCGTCTTAACGCGCACTTTGGAGAACCAATGTTGTTGCTGTTGTTATTGTTATTGCAGTTGTTGGACTCATCGAGCTCTTCACATTGCTGTTGCTGTGCAATGGCCAGCGGCATTTGCAGCTCATTCAGTGAGACACGCTCAATGCTGCGCTCCACACTGACCAGCAGATTCTGCAACATTTGCGGCAACTCACCTCCATCTCCTCCTCCCATGCCCAGCATCTTCTCTAGCTGCAGCACACTCAGTGGCAATGTCTGCGGATCGTTGTAATCTATGCAACGACTTTGTACTACTGCGTTGCACTGCCAAACGGCATAAAGCTGTGGCTTAAGCTCCTCCTCTTCTGCTGTTTCTGCTGAAATAATTATCCAATACTTAGGCACATGCCATCCAGAGCTTAGCGGCAAGACCCACTTACCCAATTTGACGCACAGATACAATTCGGCGGCGCGTAATGCGTGCTCAGACTCAGCGGCGCTCAGGTGCAACAGCAGCGCTCCATTGTGTGTTGCCAGTGGCCAACCTGCGTGCCATAGCCAGGACTGCAACGAAGCGGAAGAGAGGCAAAAGATAAGAGTTAGTTGTTGCAGCTAGACAGCGTAGCGGCATACACTGAGAGTAAACTATGAATCAGGAATGAAAATCTTGTTCGCATTTCCGACTTTGCAGTGAAAGTGAGGTGAATCTTGGTATGCTTTTGACTAGGGTTCTTTTCTACAACATTTTGGAATTTTAAAAATTCTCAGTTTACAGTTATATAAGCGAAGAAGAAGATCAGGCCAAGGTATACTTAAACAGGTACTCTTAGAGTAGACTGTTTTCAGTATCGTTGCGAACTTCAGTTTGCGGTTCGCTCTTTCAGACTGTCAAAAAATAAGGCTACTTGAGAGAGTAAAGTTTAATTCGGAATCAATCAACCAAATTGTAATAAAACAGGATCGATTCCGAATGTTTAGCGTATTTAATAATATAAAGAGTTCTGAATATGTGTGTTGTGTACAAGCGGAACAGGAAAACAAGAACCCAGCCATTGCTTCTTGGCTTGCCAGATTGTTCTTAGTTGAGGTGGTTGCCAGATCGTTGTGCGTGCAGTCGGTTGCCAGATGAATTTCAAATACAAATATTGTCAGAATTTTCGAAGGCTAGTATAGGACTAGATTTTACGAAGTATATAAACGGAAATTTGAAATTTTACAACTTAAAAGTGGTGATCAAAATAACTGAGACCTTCTAATCAGTAGTCAATCATATATAGAGAAACAGTGCAAAAATATCGAAAATTCGATATGGATAAGAGTTGCGAGGGTTTCCGAGCGTAACACGAAAAAGTTAAGATTTTAAGGTTATTAATAGCAGCAGCATTGCATCAATTACAAAAACTAGTGCAAACAACATAATTTGAATTTTTCGCTCATGGTTCACCTTTCTGTGGAAATACCTATCTCCTCTTAAGAAAAATATTTAATTATTTGATAGTTTCTGTATATTTCGAAATATTGTATATATTTCATATTACTTTTAACAATTTTTAAAATTCATATATAGCCTAAATTGACCATGTTATATGGCAAAATATGTCACGTTCGAGTCAGACTGTAATTTATTAAAAAAAACAAAAAAAGGTGCAATTTTTAAACGACAACTTCTGCGTTTCTAGAGGTGTCCACGAAAACTATTTGCTTTATTGGTCACGATCGAATAATTTTTTTTGCCTTTTCCCTGGTGTTAGTACTACAGCTGCTCATAACTTTTCAGTTAATATATTTCTACCAAAATACTAATAGTAAAAACCAAAGTGTTTTACTTTGACTTTTATTTCACTTTAGACGTGTATGACGGTCATGCTCGACACCCTGGAATCACCCGTAAGAGTGCTTAAAGTTTTCGCAAATAACGGCTTAGCTGAACTGAGCTGGATTGAGCCTTTAGTAAACAGTGACTTGGGCCAAAAGCTTAGTGCACAGTTCCGCTTGGATCACCTTATGAACCTAAACCGAAGCACCTAAGCAGCTTTTTGTGTGTGTGTGTGTGTTATTCGAACTCCATTTAAGATTTATGTTTGCTTTAATTGCTACATAAAATGTTTACAGCTAACAAAACTTCTTGATGAAAGTAAAAAGATAAAAAGGTCGTGTGAATGCCAGAAATTAAGATGCAATCTAAAACTTTCACACAAAATCGCTCTAAAAAAAAAAACTGAGAAGAACATGAAATTCTAGTCGAACTTTGTCGGCATTTTTTGTCAGTGCAGAGTTTAGATTGAGTAACAAAATAATTTGCAAGTTTTTATTATTATATTGCTTATGCTGCACTTCGAGGGGTTTTCAAGGGGTGCAGAGGAGCAGCCCCACCAAGATTACATGTTACGAGACTTTGGTCAAATTATGTAGACAACAACACCCGCAAGTGTTAAGCTGGCAAAGGAAACCCAAAGTAAACCACCAAGTAACCAAATGCCAGAGTCCGGGGCATTCATGGATGTAGGTGCGCATGCAAAACGTTTAGTTTAGGTTAAAAATCGCATTAAAAATAGCCCAGACTCATGCCCAGACTCATGGGCGCGCGCACACACTCTCTCTCTTTGGGAGAGTGTATATATGTGTGAGTGTGTGTGTGTTTGTGTGTGTGTGTATGTGCCTCTGTGTGTGTGTGTGTGTGTTATGGCCTATCTGATGGCGAGTGTGGCAGTTGTAGCTCGGCAACTGCAAACTTCAGACTTAAGACGGCCGCCTGGCGATTCAAAATTATAGATAAATCATGCAAGTCAAACTTTTAGCAATTTTTGCTAATTTTTAGTTATTACCAACAACAACTACAACTGAAACGAACGTCGGAAAAACGCAAAGTCGGCGGCGTCGACGTAAAACCCAACGTAAAGATTTCACCCCTACGGGAATGTGAAATCGAATTTACAATTTACAAGTAGAGGACGCAAAATGGAAACTACGATCCAACAACTATCCAGCGGTCAGCCTTTTCGCCAGCCCATTTGACTATCTTTCTTTGGTTTTTATTTTTTCCAAATTTTTTTGGTTTTCTATTTTTTGTTTTGTTTTTTAGCTTATGGGCTTTACTTGGTACTTGATCACTTTATGTGGGGCTCTTAGCTTTGTACTGCTATTAATTGTTACGACGTGAAAATGTTTTTCGTATTGTTGCTAATTTTTTGATCAATTGGTTTTGGTTTTTCCTTCTTTATTGTTTTTGCATTGAAGTTTTGCGTAGCAAATTATTTGCTATTTTACAATATTTACAAACTTAAGAGAGCGCCAAATATGAGATTGCGAAGCCCAAATACTCTTTATGGGACCATATATAAGAAACAACTTTTACTGCCGAGCAGTAACAATGGTACGATCAGTGTGTCGCGAGTGTTCTTCCTATTCAGGGAGCCTTTTGTGGGATGCTACGCGATCTTTGCGAGACCACTACCGGGAGATGTGGTACGTGACGAGAGCGAGATGTGCTGGAGTCGGAATGATGTTAGGAAGTTCTCCCAAAAAGTCAAGCGTCTGGCTGAATAATTTAATACGGGTTCCCTACTTCCTATAGGGATTCAGAGGGCAATCTGGTTAACCCAGTTAATGAACGGGGCTCAGCTTGTGGTGGGAACACTTGTAGTGGAGCCTCTTTGTGCGCTGGAACAATTAAAACAGTTGTTCTTTGGTTGATGCTCGTGCCAAGAGCGCGACAGATTATGTCGCAACCCAAAATATGAGAAAAAACCCTTCAGGGTTTAAGCAGGGCTGAATTTTCAGGACTGAATCACGGCTTCCAATGATGACAATAAAGAAAAAGACACCAAATGTGAGCGACACTCGCCCAAAAACACGTAATGTACAATTAAATAAAAGTTTAAAAGCAGTCAAGTTTATATATAACTGTAAGATTAAGTGCAACTGTATATGAAAGGAACTAAAATAAATGAAATAAAAGAAATATTTTGAAACAGCATGGTTTTTGTTGATCAGAAATCAGGCCTGAATCCCCTATGATTTTGGCCAATAAATCAGCCCTGAATCACCTATGATTTTCTTCAGCACTCAAGGCTGAATGTGGTACAAGGTGTTGGACCCCCTAATGTTGACCCTGCAGAGCAGCGAAAGGCCGAAGTACATCGGAACGGAACAATGTTGAACTATAAGGGTGTCTAGTTACTCGCAGTTACCGGAGCATATTGCAAGAGAAAATACTAGAGTGGGTTTGATTGTAAAGGAGATCAGGAGAGAGGCGTGGCGGTTAGACTCTAAGATCGATGGTGAAAACTATACTTTTGATGTTGTGAATAATTTCGTCTAACGTGGCACCACCCACAAAATGAAAGTGAATCGGAGAGTCACTCTTGACAGTCGATGCTTCTTTCATCTTAGTACTTTATCTTTTATATAAATAGGCAAAGAAAAATTTTTGGACTCCTTTTTCGTCCACTATATGGAAACAAATAAGGGTGAATCTTTTATCATTGTGTAGGGAATTTTCATAAAAAGTGCAGAATATAAGTCATATATATTGCCAAATCATAGGTAAAATGAAAAAAGCGTGGTCAGTATTCTGTAAAGTTTCTATATAAAAATAAGGCTTATAGAATCATTAGTATATATTATTAGTAGATTGAGCGGGGGAAACCACAGTGTGACTGTGTGACCGGAGAGGGTTTCTTTCGAAAAATTGACTTTTTAATTATTACAGAGTCAAAAAAACTGCAATTAAATATAGGATATTATTTTATGATATAGCTATTTGTTACGTTGCTATATGAAATTTGTGTGGGAAACACTTTTTTAGGTTACATTTTGGGTAGCTGTCCGACAAGCACTAAAACAAAAAAAAAAACAAATAAATACTAATACTCCACTAAACAAAGTAATGATCCATTAAAATGCAACATAATGTTTAGCACTCAGTCACAATGCTATTTGAAAGAGTATAAAAAATAAAGGTGCGCACTCGCTTGATTTATAGCGCCTTTTGACTTAAATAAATACTGATATTTTATTGGTAACATAGCGCTTGATCGCTCTTTGTTGTAGCTGTTGTTGTTGTTGTTGTTGATTGCCGCCGCCAGCCCGGCCCATAGCAGAAAATGCACATGCCGCTGGACTGGACTGCTCTCTTGGTCTGGGTCCAAGTCCAAAACTCTGCTTGACGGACCCCACACAGCACATTGTAGTTTTATATTGTGCAAAAAGCGCCGGTACCAACATAAATCAATTGTTGTCAACAGCTTGAAGCGGATTGGTGGGCAGAGAGTGGGGAGGGGGGCGTGTTTGGGGCACGATCGAAAATTCATTCAAACAGAAAATGATCAATTTTGTCATTTGATCAAAGCCGCAGCGTTCGAAACGCATCGTTTACAATCGATTGAACAAAATGATCATCGGATCGTCGTCATTGTCATCATCGCCCGGTCGAAATCGCACACACCAACTTCCTTTCAGTACCAACGTCTGTCCGTCAGTCTGTCCGTCGACGTATATCATTGTATGATACAACTCACTGTCGCCACATGCTAAAATGAATTTCATAACATACATATATGTATCTGTATCTGTATGTACATATAACAGATTGTTGACTGAATTTTCTGCTTGATTGCTTGCTTTGCTCAAAAGCCGGTGTTCTAAAGGCATCCAAAAGCGTCGCTTCGGTTTCATTGCTCGTCATTGACCCAAATGCTTGGTCGTTGGTCGCCTCTCGTCATTGGCGTCTCCGCCAAACCAAACAACGCCAACGCGCCCCTGAAGACCCCATGTCGCATATGTTGAACCCAACAAGCTGACGTTGCATTGATGTGTGCTCAGTTTTTTCTGTTTTTGTTACGATTTTTCATTTTGGCGTTCAAAGTCAAGTCAGATCATTTGGTGTCTTTTTTGTTGTCGTTGTTTTTGCTTTCAATTTGTACTGGCGACAAATTTCCGTTCCATTGAAACAAAACAACAAAAAAGAGGAGAAACAAATATGCGGCATTTGGCTTTTGTTGCCTCATTGGTATGCCACATGCTACCTTTTGTGTAGCTCATAAATCTTACAGGCCTTAGTACATTTCTCGAGACTAAGGATGGGGATACGCACACATAGGGATATGCTTATCCTGCAAGACTACGCACATTTATCACTATGCCTCAGTTTTTTGTGATTTTGTAGCATTCCCACGCCTTTGATGTTGAAAACTAAATTACAGCCAAAAGCCAAAAATATGCTAAACCGCAAAATGAACTAAAAACGAAACAAAAACTCCTGCAAAAAAAAAATTGCTAACAATAAAAGAACAGCAAAGTCCAAGCAGCGAAAACCGACTATTGCATACCCTTTCAGAAATGACAAAACGCAATGAAAGATCTTAAGATAGCTATCATATCAAAAGCTCTCAAACTCAAGATTTTCAAATTTTGAATGAACGAGTATTGAATGGATTAGGTTGCGTAAAACTCCCCTCCCAATGGAAAATGGTATGAGCTGCCTGAAGAAGTGCTCTACATTAGGCCGTAACCCGGTAACAGGTTGTTACTGTATTGTCAAAAAGAAGAATCACCAACGTTTTTGACCGATTTTGATTTATTAAAAACTTGTACAAGAAAAGTAGCTCAAACACACATCTGACATCTGGCATACCGACAATTTGCTATTGAGTTGAAAGTCGGTTGAAAGAGATTTCTGGCACACCACTGAATAAAAGAAGAAGCACTGAATTCCTCTGCTCCAAAAGATGTAGTTGTAACAGCCCTAATAAAGTTGCATGCCAAGAAATCAAGAAATCAACTGCGCTTTGCATGAACAGTAGAAACTTCCGTGAAATGACTGAAAGGCCCGCTTGCTACCCCATCGGTTCGTTACGTGACCGTCCATGCTAGTTTTACTGTTTGCCTGCTACTTCCAATGTACTCTCTGCAAGAGTATCGATATGTATATTTGCGAAATGCCTGCGGTGTTAGGCTCTGTGAGTAATCAAGTCGACAAGCTGTAGCATTAGCATATATATGCATATGTCTATATGGCTCATATATTCCACATAAGTGTTTCTGGGTGTGCGTGTGTGTGTGTGTGTGTGTGAGTGGCGCCTGACATGGCCAATCCTATGCCAATTATACAATGCGGGTGCTGGCCAAAAACAAGACACTGGCCAGAAACAGACGCAGCCACAGCCACAACCTGGCCAAGGCACTGGGACCACCGACAACGCAACAAAAATTACGCATGCAATGCGCACACACACTTACATATCTACACCCAAGCTCACATAAATAGAGCTAGTTAAATGCAATTGTATTGTTGTGCTTATAATTGATTGAAATTGTAGAGTTTGAAACAAAGCTAGGGTAACGCCCAGTTAAATTTTTGGTTATTTCGAGAAAAAAAATTTCATTTCTTAGTAATTAATTTTCGCTGCCAATGAGAATGAGTCAGGCCACACCTGATCAAAGCGCCGCTAGCATAAATATTAATTATACGCGGCGTAAACCGGCAAACTTAACCCATTCCAGCGACTCAATGGAAATGGCAAACAAATGCGCTTATGATTGGTATGAAATAACTCTTTTATTGTTGTCGTTGTTGTTGCCATGTCTAAAAAATAAGATTTGATAATCTGTTAGATAGTTTGGCACCTCTTGTGAGAAATCTTTGAACTTTTGCACCAAACAAAGCGAATGGAATTTAATGCAGTCAACGTCACATTTCCGCTTCATCTACCAGAACGACCGCCAGCAAGTAAAGCAAAATAGCAACAACAACAACAGCAACCTAAAGACCCGATACGGGCACCGGGTTCGGGCCAGGAGGGCATGCCAAGTCACATTGGGGCAGGCCACCATCACCAACATCAACAGCAACGGCCACACCTACAAATTGTTTGTTTAATTTTGCAGAGGGCAACACGTGTGTGCAATCGGTTATACACTGAGAAAAATGACAGAATTTTTAGTATAAATGGCTCCAGAAATTGGTTTAAAAAAAGTTTTAGCATATTATGTTCTTATAATATGGTAGTCTTTTACGTGCATCATATTGTCATATTTTATGTGAAATATAGGAAAACTTTTGTCATATGGTGTCGTTTTGCTTAGTGGAAATTCGCTTTATTATTTGGTAATAAAAGTCATATCCATGGCATATTTCAAAGAGAGTGTATTTCATGGTAATTATATCGCACCAGCGAAAATGGCAACTTTTATGACGATATGGCAACTATTATGACGATGGCATGAACATACCGCCCCCCTTCCAACACTTAGTTGCGAAAGGGGTTGTGGACTTAGCCGAGTGCTAGCTGCGGTCGATTAATGACCGCAACATCCCGAAAGGGTCCAGCCAAAAATTGTGCACTGGGTAGCCCGCCTGGATGATCTGGGAGTATACGTCGGCGTTCAACACGATGGAGACTCGTGACGGGCGATAGAAGTGTTCGTCGCGAGCACCAGACTCGAAAACTTTGCCCTGGCGGCCTCCCCGATCGCTTGCACAGGCGTCGTCACGTTCAGGTGCGAGTCGACCCTGAGCACTAACTCCAGCCTCGTTAACGTGTCCAGCCCGGATCCAACAATGGGTGTACATGCCTTCCCGTCGCCAATGTGGGTTGTAGGCAGCTTAAAGGTGGACATTGATAAGACTCACCGGTGCGCATGAGTCAATCAGTGCCGTTATCAATAATTATTGATAAGATAGATGCAAGCAATGGCCAAAGGGGGCTTTCAGAGGACTTGGCTGGAGTGGCCACTATGGAACGAGGTGTGGACTCTGGGCGTGGACAAACGGGGAGCGATCGGTACTGCGTGAGCGTTTGGTGCTTGAAGAACAGGTTCTACTTGGTTAATAAGCAAATTCTTGATATAAGAGAGTTTTCTTATGGTTTCGGTTAGGTTTTTTAAAAAACAAACGATTTTCTTTAGAAATCGCTTAAAGATTTAGGACGTACGAGTATTTCAAAGCGAAATCTTCACTCTCACTTCGAACGGTAATTTCGCTTAGCATCAAGTAAGCTGCCTATGCCAAAGCTACCATTCTATTTCTCGCAGTGCATGTGCATTGCCAAAGTAGCTGACGATCTGTGCTGTTGCTGGTGGCTCTGGCTGGCAGACCAAAATAGATCAGGTCTAGGCTGTCATGCCTAGCTGCACTGCCGGAATGCAGCGGCTTGCGTTCTTGGAAGCCTGCAACTTTTTGTTGCAGATGACGCCAAATACTGTTGCTTTTGTTGCATTTGTTATGTTATTTGATTTTTTTGCAAGCTGCTTCAAAGCAAATGCAAAATGATTTCATTTGTGTAAGCAGGAAGTTGCCGCCAAGTGTTGCAGACTGAGTGTTGAAATATTATAGGGCAAATATTAAGTATCTGTATCTGGCGAATGCGCGCACAAAGCAGTATGCGGCCTCCTCGTCACTGTCACTTCGAACGGATTGAAATAGTCTTAAGATAACAAACTCCAGAAACGTTTCGATTTCAGACTTGCGCTGCACTTCATCGCAGTAGAAGCGAGGAAGAAGCAGCAGAAGAAAAGAGATCTCATAAGGCGACCGACCGAGCGAGCGATCAAGCGACCACAATCGTAATCGCAGAGCATTTATTGGCATTCTGTCTGAAAATTGAAGCTGCTATTACATCAGCGCCCCGTTTCAGACTTCAACTTGTTCACGTAATGTGCTGCAACTGAAGAGCGTCTTACGGAAAAGTGCGGGTAGCGGTTATAGTTGCTCTGTATCTCTGTGTAGAGCCACAGAGCCACAGCCAGCAGATGCAGCAGTTCAATTACAAGCAATTGGCGGGCGCAAAAGCTAACAGCAAAAACCGGTATATGGCTGAGGTTCTGGCGCGGAGCAGCAGCGCCTCCAATCAACCACTTTCAGTGGTTCACAGCTGATCATGAACTTCGGCTGAACAGCTGAAAACGAGTTTTTATAGCCATGGCATAATATGTATACAACGGTTAAGAAGTGCCAAGAAAGCGCAACAGTCAAAAGTCTGAGCGTAGCTGCGTTTTACGGGAACGCCGATCAACAGCGTCGTCATCATCATCATGAGGCAACTTCATGATCTGGGTAATTGAAAAAGTTGTTAGCCACATAAATACCAAAACGACCGTAAACTTGTTAATGCAATACGGCCAACTTGAGTTGGCCAAAAACACATTAAAACGCCAATAACTGCGTTAGCAATGAAAGCAAAAGATGTTGCCTGTTGATGTTGCAGTTGAAGTTTGGATTCGAACAACATTAGAAACAACATTCAAGGGTTCAGTACTACGCTGCTAATTGAGAAGTGGTTGTAGCTACATGCAACAATAAGGAAGTTAATGTTGGTATGTTCTTGGAAAATTCTAAGCGTGTGACTTCAAAAACCCACGAAATGTAATTGTTTCGACTTATGTTTTATGTATTTAGAAACACGACAAGAAACTACAACTACAACAAACGGATACAGTACAACAACAAATATAGCAGACGAAATCCAAACGCAAATCGAAATCAACTTTATGCACGTAAAATTTTAATGAGCACAGCACGAAGTCAATTTCAATGCTAATCCGCCGGCCACAGCAGCAAGAGACCCCCAAACGGACACAAGGAGTCGCGTCGTCGTCGTCGTCGTCACAGTCACAGTTCCAGTCACAGTACCATAAAGACCACCACCAGCGGCAGCCAAATGCGCTGCTCTTACACATGTGCCCTTAGGCCACAAATCACGAAGGTGGCGGTACAACTAGCTCTGCATCCTCTCTCTCTACCTCAACTTGGTTAGTTGCAACAACATTTGGCTGCAGGCAAGGTGGCAAAGAGCGACGTCGCAACCAAAAGTTACGCTTGAACTTGACAAATGCACAAATAACGTGACTCTCTGCCCGCGCAACAAAACTCCAATCCTGCTCCAGCTGTAATTTATTATCGAACCATTTATTAGTGCCCATCGTGCCAAAGTCCACATGGACGACAATTGTCACACAACGGAGCGCGCTCGCTTGTCAGTCTGCAGCTGATGGCTGTATCTATAACTATTTGTTTGGTTTCATCTTTGGGGTTTTTCGTAATACTGTTTTCAGTTGGCTTTGGGTTCCCACAGTGCGCCCCAAAAAGCTTGAGGCGGCGGCAGCTGTCTGTTTAGCTGTACGTAGTACATATGTATGTAGGTATCCATCTCTTCTACCTGTTGGCATTGCAGGAAGCGTTCACCTTCTCCAGGCTGTGCCACAGGCGGAGACAAAGCAAAACACTAAAAAAAAAGACAGACACAGACAAAGACGACCATGATGATGATGACATAAAAACAAAACAAACAAAACATTCAGTCAGCCAGTCAGTCAAACAAAAAGACATTGCTATAACTATGGACGAAGACGATTACGACGACGACGACGACTGACTACCCATATAAGTAAGTATCTTTGTGTGCGTATGCTCGTCTCTACGTGCGTCCCTCTGTCTGTTTGTCTGCTGCCACTTGACGTGGCGCGCATTTGGTGGACGCCTCAAACGGCGACTCATCAGTCCAGTCAACAGACTAACCCTACACTGTGGCAAAAGTGGGGCGTTCTAATCTAGACAGTAAGTTCGCCAAAATCCAAAAAATTTATACTTCTAATCCATCGAACTAGACTCGAAAGAAGAAGCATCTCGTAAGCTCGCAAAAAAAATCATCAGGCTTGTTCTCAATTTCGATGCCGGTTTCGATTGGTCGTTTTGACAATACAGTTCATACATACAAATAAATTTGCCGACACTAAGTATCAGGAGAGTAAAATATCCCGTGTGCGGCTTAGCGAATATCACGTCAGCCGGTCAAAGCTTGTCGTATGAGGCGACTAACAATGACACTCGGTGCTCTCGAGTCCAGTAGAGCCACCCCAGGCATTAAAAGGATTGTGCGTAGAATTTGGGACACAAAACCCCAATTCCAATGAAAGAACGCATTTATATCAGGCCGTAACCCGACAGCGGGTTGTTATGGCCAGTTAAGAAGAAGAAAATATCTTCTTATCGCAAAACTCTTCTATAAGTGGCTACATCTAAAGCTCTTCTTTCTCCTTATTTTGAACAGTGCAGCAGTACAAATGTGATAACAAGAGTAACTGCTAAACCTTTTAAATAAATTTTGTCATTCATTTTTTTCTCTCAGTGCAGCTAAAGTTGTGGCTTTTTGTTCGGGTAATTACTAAGCGAGTCACACGCGTTTGAATTATTCAAGGCAACTTCTGGATGCACTCTGTCCAGTGGCCACCACAGTCAAGCTGCGTATCTATTGCAAGGCGGCGCACACACACACACACACGCACACACACACACACACACACACACACGCACACACACACAAATATATGCATAAATGAATGTTTGTGTGTGCGAGTCTCTAAAATGACTAACGCATAATGCACATGCTGACTCTGGTAGTAACTTAATCTGCTGTATGTGATTATCTGGCAGGCAGCTTGATTGCCATTTACTATTAAGCTATGTTGTACCAGCAGAACTAAGTATATTTATAATGAAGTGGAAAATATGTATCTATAAAGTTGCCGGTTGCCAGGTAAATAAGTGCTAATGTTGGCAGTACAGTGAGCAACAAGTTCGAGTAATCAAATGAAGGAACACCAGGTGTGCGAAATGAACTAAGCTGTGTGCCTCAAGTAGAGAAGAGTGTATCTTCTTTTTCTTCTCACCCGACTTACAAACGTCCCTCTAGCGCCCTCTGCTTAGCGCATGTCTTCTATTCGTTGTTTTGCTGTGTCTGAAGCCGGCTCTCTAGCGAAGTCTGATTTCAGAATATCAAGTCAAAACAGTTTTAAAATAACGGCTGGAATTGGATGTCGTCCGGAGCGGAGGTGCGGATATATCTATTAGTAGGGGGCTCCGCTCTCTGCTCGCTAGCCCCCGTGCTCCTCTCGAGCTAGAACGTATTCTTTTTCCCGTTCCCGTTTCCCTTCATCATTTTCTTCTTCTTCCCCTTCATCTTCCTCTTCGCCGTTTTCCCCTTCCTCTTTCTCGACCTCTTCTTCTTTTTCTTCCTCTTCCTTTTCCTCTTCATTTTCCTTTTCTACTTATTTTTCCTCTTTCATTTTTCTTCTTCCTCTTCCTGCTCCTTTTCTAATTTCTTTCCCACTTCTTCTTTTTCTTCCTTTTCCATCATATTTCTCTCCCTCTTCATCTTCATCATCTTCCCGATCCCCAACCGGTTACCCTTCCAGTTCCTCTTAATAGGCGTTTTCTTACTCTGTGAACATTTTACAAAAGTGGGCTGAGATTTTATGTAGTTTTACGTGTTTTTGCGTGGGAAGTGGTTAAGATATTTACACAAAAAAGCCTATTTTTTATTCCAAGGTCCTATCTATTTCTACACCAAAATGCAAAACAATTGGTTCAGGGGCTAGGCGTGAAAAGGAAACAACCAGACACACTGACAGACAGAGTTACTTTCGAATTCATAATATTAGTATAGATTAAAAGCGAACACGGCACAGAAAACAAGAATTTTGCGCTTGATCTGCGAAATTTGGTGCGCAATGATTATTAAAGTATCGTTTCGTTTTACAAAACGTTTTGCACTTCATTGAATACCTGGTTTTCTCTCAGTGTACAATGTAAAATTTCGTTCTTACATATGTCTAAGCCATATGTTACGATTAAGCCAAATGTTTCTGCAACGACAGACATTCAAAGGAACAACAAAGATATTTTTACTTTAAACTAATGCCAGATTAAGTGTGATTCATATTTCAATTTGCACAATTTCTAATGAGTATTTTCTCCAATATAAATACGACTTGAAATTGCCATAACTCTCACTCATGTACACACACTTACACACACAGACACGTACAACACGTGCGCACATTTAGTTGCAAACGCAATGAGATACTCACATTTAGAGTCACACACACACACACACACTCGCACACTCACTTGTAAGTGCATTTACAAGCAGCTTTGTGCAAACCATAAATATGCACTTTACACCTCACAATGCCTCGTCGGGAACTGAGCAAATGACAAACAAACCATGAAAAAAAGCCAACTTTGGTGTGCCAAAGTTTACATACTCTTGCAGTTGATTGACAATCTTCAATTTGTCGATATCACTTGGGCAAATTTAAACCGAAGTTGTAAATTTCATGTTCAAATATTGGTTATCTGTAATCAAAGCTGAATTAACAACATGTTTGCTTTAAGATTTTACTAAACATGCCGTCAATTCATTGGTGGCACGATTTTGACTATGACTTTCAAAGTTTTCCCATTATTATGCAATTCCTAAAGCTTATTATATGTTTGAGATGCCTTGATATATGGTTATACATCACTATCGATCTGACATCTATAGCTTCGTTTTCCTCCAAGTCTATTTCTGAAGTTCTGATTCTTACAAATGGTTTAAGAGATTTAACGTTTTATGATTTATCTTATAGCTAGCAGCTATAGCAGCTTTTGATACCCAAGCATGTATTTAACCGGAAACCTATAAGAAACACTGCTGCCTAACAACGCGTATCACTTCTTGGAAAAACCGCCCTTGTGTTAAGGCAAAACAATATCATAGCACCCCCCGTTTGGTGAGCGGGTTAGAGAATAACACCTCAGCAGGTCAAAGCTTGTCGTATGAGACGACTAACAATGATTCTCGAATCGACAGAGTTTTTACACCACTAGTTTGGGAATATAGTTCAGAATATAGTACAGTTTATATAGATTTATTAGCTATCGCCGAAGATTCTTCTATGTTTTTGTTTTTAATGTGTCTTTATCCCCGATCTATAAAATGTATTGAACCGCGTCACACGAAAGTAACATTTTTTGCTTTGAACTTTAGAATTCACATGATTTTTCAGGGTGCCAATGTTTTAATGTTTTAAGGAAATGTTTTAAGGAAATCAAATCGTATTTTTGCTGAAAACTACTTAAGCATTTTATTGAAATCTTTTGGGGATTGAACACTGTGTTTTGTTAAATCCGTGGAGAAATGACGAAGATGTCGCCAAACATTAATTTTAACATTTCCATCTAAAACTCTTTGCTGATCTTATCATTTTTTGAGCAATCACGCAACAATATAATATGAGACAAAGCGCGTAGTTTATTTGGTTGTTGGCTTGTTGCGAATGTGAAATTATAGTCAAGTAAGATTTTTATAAAAAAAGAGTTTTGTCTCATGAAAATAGCGCCGAAAATTTGAGTCAAAAAAGGATTTAGTGTTTACCGATTTCCTCTGCATTATATAACGAATCTCTTTTCATTGCGGAATAATCCGCACAAATTGGCCACATAATAAAAACGTAACCAATTTCTTTCAATATCAGTTTCTCCCGACATATAATTACAATATACTGAATGTGAATTATTTAAAGATAAAAAAGTGATCATAAAATTAAACCATAAAAACTCGAGCAATTCATTAGTTTTTTCTGCTAACGAAACTGTAAGTGTTGAGTGTTATGCCAGGAATCTCTTGCAATCGAAATGCACGTAGTTATCGTTGCCAACCTAAAATCAAAATAAGTAAGTAAGAAAAAACTGTCTTGCAATAACTGGCAAACATTCCGGAAATTTTAAAAAGTAGAGGAAGGAAAAGAAAATATTTGGAAACAGGAACTGAAAAACATGGATCGACCATTATAAGTTCGGCCTTATGAATATTTTCGTCTTTCGATGAAGTGTGGTGAAGCTCATCTAACGAAAAATGTCCCCAGACAGTTGGGATATACAGTAAAAAATGGCTAAATTTGGTTCGAAGACTTATGACTTAGAAATTTAAAGATTTGGTTTCACGTAAAATGTCGAATTCAGACAGTTTTTCCAATGTAGACAGTATCCAGATTAGACAATTTGTGACAAAATCGGTGACAAAACCCGTCAGGCTCTTACAAACAGTGTAGTATGGACTTGGCTTAGACGGTCGGTCTTGCAGACTGATCTAGCAGACAAACATTCATATATCTCTATATCCATACATAGTCTATAAGTATAGTATAGAGCCTGCATACAAATTATGTTTGTGCAATGTGAAAACATGTTTTCAGAAATGTTCAATTCATTATCGCTTACAAATGCCGATCATGTCGTTGTGTTCCAAACACAGTTCAAGGCACTTTTCTGCAAATTACTACAGCAGCCAGTTAGAAAGAAAGCAACATACACAGACACTGAGTGTTCGAAAAAGATAGAGCAGTGCTTTCAAGTTGTGTGTACAAAAATGAAAGAAAAAAAACACCATGATTGTAAATTTATCAATTGGCAAATGGGTACGCCGAAGACGAGGACTACTAGTAATGCTCGGAAGCTGTAGTAGCTCCTATCGTATCTAGTCAGGAAATAATTGCTGTAGAGCTAAGTGATATGCCATGTTGCATTGAAGTAGCTTTGCAACAATTGCTGCTACGACTGCTCTATGAGTTCTGTGAGGGAATCGTCGATGTTTCTTCTTTTTTTTAACTCGTTGGCCTAATAAGTTTTGTAGACTGTTGCGTTGTTGTTGTAGTTGTTTTGTTAAACCCCCAACTCCCGACACTTAATACACAATTTCCGCTTACAATTTAAGGCACTCAACGCTGCAAAGCACGAACAAACAACATTGAAAATTTATATACGCGTATGTAAGTATATAAAAACCTGACGATCGACCCTAACTATAGAGAGAGAGACCTATAGTAGGGGTCTCTATACACAGTAGGCACAAAAGGGCTACGAATTAAATTACAGAACGTGCTGCCCTCAAAATGCCTGAATAAAAGAATGAATCTGCATTGAGTTCTTATTAACAACAAAAACAAAAAAAAAGCAGGCAGAGTTTGAAGCTTTCAAAAAGTGAACGAAAAAAGTGGTTGTGAAATTAAAAGGTAATTAACATGCAGCTGCATGCTTCGCCTTACAGTGTTGGGCAAAAGTATGCAGACAGAAAACAGGCTCACATGTAAATCACAAAAAAGTTCTGAGAAATACATGATACTATTTTTCTAATGAAACATATTAACAACTAGGGGCGCCGCCTCCTGGTCGCTTTGTCGCCATCCGTCGTGCTCCTAAGAGCAGGTCCTTTACTTACTTTTTTCTCTAACTTTTCTATATCTTCATACAAGCTCTAATCCAAGAATGCATTTTCAACTAAATGTAACTTTCAGCAACAGTTTTTTCTTCTCGTTGACAAAGAAGCATTCAAAATCAACCTAATTCGGCGTCAAGGAGTCTTGGTAGAATTTTGCAAAAATTTACTACATTTTTGGTATAAGGCATGCCGAGTGTTCAGAGCCAAAGCAGTGCAGCGCAGGCTCGGCCAGAATATGTTACAAGCGAGCTTAAAGAAGAGCAATGAATATGAACGGCTGGCACAATGATGTTCCAGAGCCACGGCAACCTATACCACCCAATAGAAGCTTGAGGCGGCCAATGAGGCGCTCACAGCTAAAGTGAATATCCTTTAGAGCTGCAAGTAGATAAATCAGTTTCTTTAACAACTGTGTCTACGTCATTTTAACGTCAAAATATGATGCCCCGTTCACTTAGCCTCGGATTGTGGACTGCTTGAATTTCGACATTATCACAAGTAACAAAAGGCATACCATAGTTTGGTATACGGATGGGTACCTGAC
The DNA here is from genome assembly GCA_035041775.1 of Chymomyza caudatula. Taxonomy (NCBI): domain Eukaryota; kingdom Metazoa; phylum Arthropoda; class Insecta; order Diptera; family Drosophilidae; genus Chymomyza; species Chymomyza caudatula. The sequence continues at coordinate 1,954,073 of JAWNKW010000073.1, forward strand.
CAAAGTAGACTCGTCTCTCAGAATCTATAGGCGTTAATACTAGATGCGCCGATGAGCAGATATAAATTTCGACAGGAACTATCAGAAAAGGGAAAAAGCATCAAATGAACACTCCGGGCCTCAGAGAAGCCAAGTTACTCCTCGGCTCCTATACCTTGCATAGGTTCAAGAAAATATCACAATTAGGAAAGAATTCTGTTAGGATTCAGACAGGTCTGCTTACTGGACACTGATGCTCAACCTGGGGGATACAGAAATTTGATAACTGAAGTAGGTTTTAAGCTCAGTAGTGGCACAATAGATCTAGAGATTATTAACATCCATAATGAGAACCAATCCAGCAATATAGGAGCAACGGTCCTGGTCAAATAGGACTTATCGTCCTTGCATAATGAAGCTGTGAGCACCAACACAACCAAGCTCAAAAGAATTGGTAGTCTCTTCTCTCTACCTCGCTTTGAAACTTCATTAGTCAACAGCGGACTTCAGTATTATTTCTGGAATCTTAGGAAGTAAATATGTTATTGGTTGGCTCTGAGGAAGCTTTAGAGCAGATCAGGTGGCAACAGAATGCAATACAAAACTCCGGTGTCCAAATCCTAGCAACTAAGCAAGCTAATTATCATACTGCTGCACAAAATCGCAGAACTAGAATTGTTTGTGCTTAATGGGTGATTCCCAGAAACATACATCGGATTAAATCTTATGCGGATCCAAAGAAAGCAAAAGGAATTATTTGTAAAAATAATTTTCTTGTCTGTTTTGAAACATATATGAACTCTAAAGTTGTAACTTCCTTAAACTAATACACAAAATGCTTGACATTTTTTGTTTTTAAGTTATTTTCAAGAACTCCTTCGTTGTGAGCATCATATAACTCTGTCAAAATACTTTTAACGACCATTGTATGTGGTATGCAGTCTTTGGCAGTACTTAATTCTTGCAGTGTGCACTTTTAATGGTACATAACACTGCGTACAGTGTCTCAGTTTATGACGATTGCAAAACTAATTGAACATTGCGCTCAAATCCAATAAAATCAAATGAAATCAGTTCCATAACTAGACATAAGCATAAGTACAGCACTAACGGCTGTATGTAATTTTGCTGATTGATTCAAATAAGTTTTTATGCACATTTACACATTGCCCGAGCTCTACTTGATGGCTATACAAAATGTAGGTCAACACTTTACAATCCATTTGGTAGGTCTATCTGTATATGCTGGTTCTGTATCTGTATCTCTGTGTAAGTTGTCGAGCAGTCAGCCTCCCACAGTCAGAAGCCAAAAGCCAAATGTGCGCGCCACATGTGTGTCTGTGTGTGTGTGTTACACACAGTGCGTATGCGTTACAAAATTATTATAAATTACAACTTCGACACGGTCATCTGTTCTAGTGCTATGTGCCACATGTGTGTGTCTTAAATACTGTGTCTATGCGTAACTGATAAGCGCCTTTAACAATATCGTTAAGAACGGTACAAGTACAAGTACAAGTTGTTGTTTTTGAAAGTATCTATAGCCCACACTTCCACAACACTTGTCATTGACTTAAAAAACCATACAAAGTACATGTAAATTCTAATGACTGCGTGGGTCTGGCGACGACGACGACGACGACGTCGAAGGACAGCCAAGTATTGACCACGAGCAGTTTCCGCTGTGCACACACACACACACACACAGTTGGTAATTTGTATGCAAATATTGGCAAAAGTCTTTGTCTTAGCGTATGGAAAAAATTTAAAATGGCGTTTTCAATGAATGCTTCTTGACGTTTTTTAACGGTTGTCATGTTTATTATTATAATTGTTATGGCTGCTTGTTGCATTGCTTGGTAAGGTCAGGGACGTCTCGCGGCAGCCAAGTGCTAAGCAAATTGCAAACAGTTATGAAAACACCAGCTAGAAAAAACAACAACAACAAGAAGCACAGCAAACATCAGCAACCGCAGCGCAGCTTAAATAATAGCTGCTTGCCGTTAATGAACTCTGATTCAAATAGCCAGCAATTTGAATTGATCTTCGACCACACACACACACACACACACACATACGTTTTATGCTTAATGATGGAGTATTAGAAATGAAAACTAGAAATTACCTCGCAGAAAACCGCAATTAGTTCAAATGAAATGTTTGATTTTGATTTTGTATGCTTTGCTGAGCTCACCACTCTATTTGGAAAAGACACTCAAAAGATTGCGTTTAAATGTTATAGACAGCACTTGTATATACTCGAAAAAAAATCAATTTAAAACTTTGTATTCACTTGATTCACTATCGCACTATCTATATGTAGTATGCTCATATGCAGCGACTTATTTTGGTTTTGCTTATTTCAGGCACATTTCTTAGGCACTTGAAACTTCAACTTGCACACAACTTGCAACAATTATTGTTGCCTCGTCGTCGTCGTCGTCGTCGTCACACTCGTCGTTGTTGCACGTTCGTTGCGAGTTGTCGTTTTCTGCCGCTGACAAGACTGCGCGCCGCGAATTCAAAATCAAATTGTGAATGAAACGAATTGTAAACTGTTGAATATGCGCGACAAGCAGTCAGCGCAGCTGTAGTAGTTATGTTAACAACAGCGCTAACAGCTGTTAAGCCTAACAGCAGTCTAGCGCGCAGCTGCTCGCACTTGCGCACCTTACCACACACACGACAACTCTAATAACTACTCTCTCTCTCTCTCTGCGCTCAATTGCTGTTAACGCACGCTGCACTTGCTGTCTGTTAACAGCGGCTCTCTGCGCTCACTTTATGTTAACATAGTTGCGCGCTGTTAATTTCGACCAATTCGCAGCTGCAAGGGCTGCAGCATTTAATTTGCTCTGCAGCGCCTATTCACTGCCTAGTTATTTGGGATTTGGGGCTAGGCAAAATTGCGCTGGCATGCTTCCTAAAGGGCCGGAGCCCCCACTTTTAGCTATGGAGAATTGCTTACTTACCTCGCCAATTTGATGAGTGGCGCGCAGAATGGCGGCAATTTCAGCAAATTTGCATAGAAATCGCTGCTCGAATTCCTGCAGGCAGCCGTGGAACGTACACACGAGCACGTCACGTGCCTGGCGTATTAGTATTGCACGCGTGCGTGCCCAGTAGACGGGATAAATGTGCGAGAGATGCCTGTCAATCAGTTCTGCCAGTTGTATGGTATCGCCATCATCATCAGCATCAGCATCCGCAACAGCATCGGGATTTGGTCTGTCCATCGCGGATGCCGTTGTTGTTGTTGACTATTTTAGGGCGCATAAAAAGGGCCAAGTAAGTGTATGTGTTTGCTAACAATTTTGTCTTTTTTGATACACTGCAAGCGTTATGGTAAAAGGGTTAGCTAGGTTATTGAGTTTGTGTGTAACAAAATCAAGGAATCCAAATCTAGTGTCAGTTAAGACTAGTAATCCTGATTTTGAACGATTGCCTAATCAAAGCACTCATTTCTCACAACTTACTGAAGTACACTTCAATTCTTAATTTGCATTTTCAATGAAATCTCTTGAATATTCCATCTGCCACAAGTTATCGTGATATTCCAAGCTCGAAATGTCATGAAGAGATCAACTCGACTGCGTCACTGTAAGGTCTTTGTTAGATATGATACACTTGATGTGAGTGAAGCTTATAACCTCCCTTTAACAATATTCCCGTATTTTTACGCGAGTCGGGCAGATGGTATTGACGGGAAACCACTATTTCAACCTTCGTTGCAATCTCCTAACTTCTTCTGTCGGGTGTGACACACTGGGCAACGTGTTAGCGATGGGTCAACCTTCTTCGGTCATGGCTCATCTCTCCCAACACAAATCTAACATCATTGAGCAATCACCAAGTCATATCTTAAATGACAACATATCGTTGTTTGGTTAAAATTTGCTTACTTGATTAAATTGAACTAATGAGTTGAGAGCTGAACATGAAACTTGGACCGTTTAGGAGCTAAAGCTTGCTACATAATGAATTTCCTTCTCTTGATGTCTGTATTCACTGGAATACTGTATGGTTATATGGAGCACTCAGAAATTGGTATTAAAGTTAAGAAGGTACGTAAGGGAACTGTAAAGCTTGCTATCCCGAGAAATCTTGTTCAGATAGAACGTATGGCTAATTGCCTGTCTCCCACACTTTACTGTCCTTTAGCTGCTTCATAACTAGCGAATGGCACGGAGAATCCTCCAGCGAGTCTAAAACAGTTTAGACCCCCCGTAACAAATTGTCTGATACTTTACCCATCCCTTTTGGGATAACAATTGGAAACATGACAAAAACGATTATACAACCTCTCATAAACCCAGTGCTTTATGGAACATCAATAAAATCAAACCAAGCCTACTGCTCAAGGGTGCAGTGTATCTTATAGCCATAATTTCGCCCAACTCTAGCTGGACCGTGTGTGTGTGTGTACTTACCGGGTCGCAAGTGTGGCTGGCGACTGCCTCCTGTGGTTGTGGTGGATACATGGGCGCCTGTTGCACGACCTCCTGTTGTGCCTCAATTGCCAGAGCCATGGAGGACACTGACGACGACGAAGACAAAGAAAACGATTGCGGCGGCGTTATGTTTAGGCCCAATTCAATGGGCAACGTCTCGGTATAGGCGTTGGGCGTATCGCTCTCCTCTGCGTCAGTTTCCGTCATCTTGGTCATTACTTCTTGCTCTTGAACTTGCTTAGGCGTGGGTGCTACAGCTGCCGCTGCTTCATTCTTGCTCATTGTTATGGTTGTTGTTGTTGTTGTTGTAGTTGTTGTTACAGTCGTTGTTGGCTTTGTTGGCGAAGCTGCTACGGCCTGCTGCTGACCCGTTAAACGCTGCTTGCAACGCTTAAAGTATGTGCGTACACGCGACTTGGTGCGCGGCAGCTCCGTGTTACTGGTCGAACTCGTTGTTGTTGCTGGTATTTTTGTGGCAACATTGTATTGACAGCACACATAATTAGCATTTGGCATAGCCTGTTCCAGCGACTGCTGTTCCTGCTGCTCTGTCGCCTCCTCCTTCTCCTTCTGCTCATTCGCCTCCAATTCCATCTCTTCCACATCTTCATCGAGCGCTATCGGCGCTGTGCGGCCGCAGTCATTGCAACAACGCCGCCCCACCGACTTGGCCTCATTCGAGCTGCAGTGCATGTCGATGACCACTACTGCTGCCGGCGTTGGAGTCGCTGCAGCTCCTACACCATCAATTTGCGTGTCATTCAGCACCAATACCTCGCTTAAATGGCCATCCGCTGCTAATTCGGCGCTTTCAATGACTGCTCCCAATGGCGGCTTACTGCACGCCGCACGTTCCGTGTCCGTGTTCGTGTCAGGCTGCAAAAAAGACACACGTGTGAAGTTCAAAATATGTTGCAGTTTTAAAATGTTGTGCGGCGCTGGGTGTTTCTACACATAAACACACACACACACACACGCACATATTTCCAAAAGGGGCCAAAGTTCTATGGCAAACAATGCGCATGCAATGCTTTAGATATACCATTTTTTTTCCTGTGCCGCCGCATTAAATACAATTCATAAGCGGCATTGGTTACCCAGAGCAACCTGGGTCTGGGCCTGGGGCCTGTGGGCGTAATGGGCGCTGCAGTCGCAAGACCGGGACAGACCCGGACAGCTTTTTGGCTCGTTGGTTCGTTGGTTGCTTGCATGCCAAGTTAACGTGGCACAAAATAGCAAAAATCAATTGAGGACAGCATTGATCCGATTTCAAGTCAAACAGATGACAACAATAGCAACATACGACACAATGCTATATGTGAGTAGGGAGTGCAGCATGTTACACTGTGAGAAAAAGAAACGGATGTTGTAGACAACAAAAAAGTCAATTTATATGTTTTGCTACATGGAGATTAACTAGAGTTTTATCGATAAATTATTATTTCGGGAATCGTTTGCTGATTCAAAACTCGTTAAGGAATGAGAATTACCCGTGTTGAGCGGGCTAGAGAATACCACCTCAGCAGGTCAAAAAGCTTGTCGTATGAGGCGACTTATAATGACACTGGATTCTTTCGGGAGGAGTAGAGCCACCCCAGGCCTCAAAAGGGTTGTGCGTAGGGTTTGGGACCCACCATACCAGTGAAAAAAATACATCAGGCGGTATCCCGTTAACGGGTTGTTATGTCTAGCTAAGAAGAAGGATTGAGAATAGTTGAGTAAGTACATCGTCACATTTAGCACCTTTAGCTTTACTGGCTGCTGAACTATAAAAGCAGGTTGTTGCTAAGATGCAAGCGACTTGGATAGTTTCTATCTGGAGATCGAAAAATAATAAAAAGATTATTAAGTAATATAAGTATAACCAAATTTCGATAATTTCTTAACCAAACTCATGGCTTGAATTGGGTCCAAGTAAGATCACTATGCAATTTCTGAAAACTCATCTCTTTCAGAGATCATCAAAGTTGACTTAAATAAGGTTCGATTTTTGGTGAGTACGATACCAGCACAAACACAGCATCAGTGATTTAGTTTTAACATTTCATTCGTATAAGCGGAACGTTTTACTTATTTGGATCTATTATTTTAAGTGCTTTTCTTCATTAAGGTTTTTCTTTTTTCCTAAAGAGAGTTCCAACTAGTGCTGCAAAGCGGCTTTGTACCTAAGTGGTGCTGCCATTTGCTAAATGGTAAGCCACAAACATATGGAATATAGTATGTTTTGGAAACAGCAGCTGTTCATAAATGAAGTCATCACCGAGGGGGGAGCGGGAAGGGTACATCAAATTGTGTCGATGGGGTAGGAGGGGTGTTCCGAAAACGTGACGTCACAATCAAAATGTTAATGAAATCAAAAAATCTTTATATTTTCATGCAATGTTTACTTTTCTTTCGAATTCAAAGATCGATCAAAGATCATGCATCAAATTTTATCACACGAGCGTATGCTCAGTGCGTACTATCTGCAATGATTTAGTTGATATTCTAATTCAAGTTTCTAGGAATGCTCACTGTTGTTTTTTGGTTTCACGGTTTGTGACGTCACATTAGGGGGAAGGGGGGTTGCCTAAATGTGATTATAGGTAGGAGGGGGAGGGGCGGAGAGGTTCATAATCTTCGAAAGGCATGTAGAGACAGCTGCTTTTTCGTAGAACAACAGAAATGTTTTGCAATTTCAAAACACGCAATTGCATACCGACTTTTTTTTTGGTTTTGAACAGTGTATTAGGCCTTTGCATGGCATGACAATCAAATAAGCTTACAAAGCGCAAAACGTCAAATACTGGCAATTGTTGTTGTTGTTGTTGCCGGAATTGTCATAGGTCAAGTGTAGCACAGTAGAATTCACTTTCTTTGCGCAACAATACACACACACACACACACTGAGACACACACACACACACACATGTGACGTAGTGAAAGTGTAGACCAAGTCAACTGGTAGCCAAAACAGCCACCGCCTTTTAACCACCAAAAAAAAAGTGGCAGCAGCCACAAAAATTGTGACCATAACACATAACAATGCCTGGCATGTAAATGTTGGCCTATTGGAAATATTTTAGCGGAGACTGTTGCCTTTTTTCTATGGCCAGGTGACAATTTGACATTTTGGCATTAGCAAAATGCAGTTGCGGCTTCTCTTTAAAGCCATTTAAACACAGCGCAACAAAAGAAAATTAATGAGAAAAACCCGTGAAAATACTGCCGCTATTTGCGGATGAGCTCACTTCACTTGGCGTTTTCTTTGGCTACTACTTGGTAGTTATTTCTTGGCAGGACTAGAGCTAGTTGCCCCGCTCTAGCTCTAGCGCTAGCTCGGGAGGGCTGTGCATGACTGTCGCTAGATGGCGCTGCTCCGGCAACGCATGCGCCGTTCTTAAAAACGCTTTCGCACATTTATAAATTTCTATACTATTTCTTTTGATTTCGCATCTTAGCAGATGCACTTTGAAGTGCACCGACTTAACCGCCAAGTGCCAATAAATATATCATCAATATGCTGCAGAGTTTATTTAGTTTTTTGTTGCCAACAATTTCATTGTGCCACATTACAAGTCTGGGGCAACTGTGTGTGCCGCCAAGTGCCTCCGATTTCTTGCCCATTGGCAACGACAGACATCGCATAAAACACACGCACAGAGTAATCTCGAGTACATAAATGTAATTTGCTGGCAGTCCAAGACAACTTTTGACCAAGTGCCGGACGCTGCTCATCAATTAATGGCCTGGTCCCACTGCCCGAGGGTTCGGCATGCGCTGCTCTGAGAGAGTAGTCCATGCTGAGAACTGCTCAAATTGTTGGTTTGCGTTTTGATACCATTACAGAGGGTATATTTGATATGCTCTAGAAGCTGTAACGCCTAGAATAGCTGGCTTGGCAACCAATGGACAGCGTTTTTAAGCAAATTTTCGGGATTACATTCTCTTCTAGCATTCTATAGATTTCAAAATCTTAACTATACTATATTATACTTAGGTATAAATCTGGAGTACTACAACGTAGAGAAGAATGCGAGATATTACAGGCTGCAGTGGGTCACTTGTTCTGTCCGCCGCTCTGTCAATCTGTTCTTATACAAGCTTATCTTATCTCCCTAATTCATTAATTTCCTAGAGAAAACTTTAGCTGCCAAGAGAAATTCTACTACGCACATTAAGAAAATATTGCGAGTTTACCGAGCTGAAGAAGCGGTTGGTGCTCTAAAAGCACAAATTTTGGAGGTACCTCATTCGGAATGGCAAAAGCTTATGCAGAATAGAGCTGCGAAACTACCGATAGTACTATCGATATATTGAATTTATGGCTTTGAACCTCAACATAGATTTTGCAGCTCTAATAAAAAAGTGTATCGATTATATTTCCGAAATCTAAGAGGCAACTTTACAAAAACTATCAATAAGAGATAGTTATTGGTTGTGACATGGTTTTGTTGAGATGTCCAATCGTTTGACTCCTATAGAACGCTTGACTCTAGCAAAGCTAATACGAATCCTGAACCTGGATATCCGAATGTTTCAGCCATTTGAACCGAACAACGAAAGAATCTGATTCATAACAGAAGCAGCGCAATGGCATCAACCTTCACACTGATCTCTACAAAAGCGAGTTCTTTAAGGGTATTCTAAACTTCGGCTGCCCATACAAAACCAAGCATATCTTTTACATGTTCATTTGGGTTCATTTTTATTGACGGCGAACTAACCCGCTGTTCAAATTATGGCCACGCATTAAAAGGAAATCGAAATGGAAATCGAAAATGTTGCACTAGTTCGTGGGGCCTTGTTATTTGGTTTGCTTAAAGGAAGGTCGCTTCACTGCGCACAGCTAACCTTGCCCCGAAAGATCAGGGGCAAAGATGCTATGAGTCGCTGCTGAAGCTGATGAAGAAGGAGGAGCAGTAGTAGTAGTAGATGCAACAGCTCTCACGCATCTATGGTTTCACCTAACGCTGCTTTGACCCAAATCAAAGCACAGATTCAGATACATTTGATTTATGCAGCCGATAAAAGCGTTCCGATGAGTGAGGAGGGGAAAAACAAGCTTGGAAATTAATTTTTATGCAGCTCTTGTCACATTTGTGTTAATCAAAACATTATGACTGCGTTTTCTTTTTATTAATTGGACAACCTCAGCAGCCGGCATGAAGACCCCAAGAAACCAACAACAACAAAAACACAGACCCCCTAGACCAAAAAAAAAAACACCTGTGCCGAGACTGTCGTTCAACGGCAAATTAAATTTATTGCGTGTGATTTTGATAGTGAAGTTGGACAAGATATTGCGTCAGTAACTAATTTCTTACAGCAGTTGTGGAGCTCGGTTTTTGGCCAAGCGCCACACTGTGGCGTGGGTGTTGCAAATTGCAATTGTGCCCTCGTCGATGCTGGACACTTGTGTGGGTGGGCGGTACTGTGCCGCAAGTGGCAGTGGAAGTCAGAGTCAGAGTCACAGTCGCTGTCGCGGTCGCTGTCTCAATGACAGACACTCCCGCTCCCAAATTAAGTGACGGTGTTGCTAAGAAATTGAAAATGATTGTGAATGCGTGTCGTTAATGGGTTTGCCTAACCTCCGACCATTGAAAAACGACCAACGATATTATTTGCATATAAGAAATATGTATTGAGTGGCAAAAAAGCGCTACAGATGTTGTTGTTGTTGCTGGAAAATTGCACATTTGAATGCGTCTCACAAAAATTCCCACGTCGTGCGTGAGCGCGGGAAAATATTAAACAGATTTTCATGTCTACAGCTGTTGGCAGCCATATTGTAGGTATATATACATATAAAAAAAAACACAATCTCTCTCAAATGCATTTACAAACTATTTGAATTTGAAAGCCAGCCTTCTTTCCCCCGTCATCCACCAGTATAAGCCATCACGTATACGTCTTGCATGTCTGCGATTTTTGCATGATTTCTGACTGAAATGCAAAAATTGTTAACAAAATAAATATGCATGGGCATTTCTGGCTAGTTAAGTGAGTGAGTGAATGAGTGAGTGAGTGTGTGAGTACACAAATGAGTGAGTGACTAGTGAACAATGACTAGAGTCGGTCGTCGTGAGTCGTGATCGTGAGAATTTGAGTTTGAATGAGCGTCTAATTCATCGCAGAAGACAAAGTCGCTCTGCGACGGATTCCTATTGTAACGCTAAATTTCTTACGTTATCCTAAACTTATGAAAATGTCGGTTTCGGACAACTCCTGGTGTCGATGAGATATGCATTTGATAAAGAGTTGCTACCCCGTGTGGTAAGCGGGTTAGAGAGTACCACCTCAGCAGGTCAACGCTTGTCGTATGAGGCGACTAACAATGGGTTTTTTCGAGACCAGTAGAAAAGGAAAAAAAAAAGAAAGTAAGGAAGGACAGACCATCAGCATGGGTGAGGATGCGGTCTGATCAAAGTGCCCTTCGAGTGTTTGAGCGAAAAGTACTCCGTAAGATTTTAGGCCCTATACGCGTTGGCAACGACTACTGCATACGATGGAACGACGAACTATATAAGATCCAGCTGCTCCGCTGGCTAGGTCATGTTGAACGTATGAATGAAGGAGCTCCAGAGAGAAAGTTCTCTAATGCGGATGTCGAAGGGAGGCGACTAAGAGCAGACCAGAGACTTCGCTGGAAGCACCAGGTAGTGAGCACACTATCTACCTTTGGTATCACCGATTGGAGGAGGCGCTCACAAAGCTAAGACGCCAGTATGAATGCTTTACATCAGGCCGTAGCCCGGTAACGGGTTGTTATGGCCAGGTAAGTTGAAGCCTATCACGCTAGATGAAGTACTCCCGAAGATCAGAAGATTGAAATTAGTTAAGGCTCTTCCTAACAAGGGAGTTTTCTTCTCGGTAATGCGTTTTGAAATCATGTTTCTTGGTTTTCCAGCTTTTTGGACATAGACATACCCTATAGATTAACATAGCAGGAACAAAGGTACACAAAGGTATGTGTTCTGTGGGCAATTCATGCGAAGAAGACGTAATAAACGTAAAGAGAGTGTAGATTAGAAACGTAAACGCAATTTTCAATTTTGTTATCTTACGTATTTGAAAAGGAATGAAAGTATAGATAAAGAATTGCTTGCGAACACAATCTATAAATATGGAGCTACTAAAAGCCGTCACTAAAATTCATTGTATATATTCATTAAAGCTACAATATAATGTGTGCTAATCATTCATTTTATAATTCAAAGGAAATAAATTTTAAAATGATTCTTTCTCTACCTGTAGCTCTACCTCCACTCCTACATTTAGATTATTTTTTAGAAAATATAACCGTAGGCTTTGATATTTGTTGTAGTTTTAAGCTTTTCCATTATGGTTTCAAGCCGAATTCATCCAAACTTCACATAAACCATCTAAAGAGCATCCCCAAACTACCCTCAAATGTTTGGCTGAAATCGATCGACACGTATTCTCAGTTAATGGTGACATCAAAATGTACACTTATTTTATAAATTGTTGGCGAAGGGAAGAGAAACCTATTGCCAAACCATCCTATTAGTCAGCAATCTATCTTTTAATTGCGCCCGTTGCAAAACCAGCTGTTGCAAGAATGTAGTGACAAAGTTGTTAATTAAAGACAGTCATTAGCGGTTGTTAAGGCATCTTTAATACGCCATTGAAAATGACACATACATTAAATGTATCTTAAATAAAACAGTCTTTATATGTTTGTTTTATAGTAAAAAAGTTGTAAAAAAAAAAGAGAAAAACAGCAATTTACGTAATGCGGCTATAAAATTTTAAAGTGATTTGCGTGAAAATATACATATGTGCCGTCACGTGTTTAACTCTAGACAAAACTGACTTGTATTGGGTATGTGAGTACGAAGTGCTCCCAACCAACCTCTTCAACTAACTAACTAACTAGTCGACTAACTAACTGAGTAACTAACTAACTAACCGACTAACCACTGCAATTAGTTGCAGCCAATAATAATTTTTATTTGGCTTTTTGTTTTATTGGCCATGCTGCACAAATGGCCGGCCGTCCGGCCACACGTTCAACGTGCAACAAATGAGCAACTGATAAATATTATTAGCTTACCATGCCACTTACTACTTGCCACAGTTCAGTGGCTGGACGACCTGTTGCCCACAAACCAGCAAACACTAGCGCCCCCTGCCAGCCGCTGGCTGCCACATTTGTGCCATAATCGCAATTTATTTAAATGCGAGCGTCTCTAACGATCTATCTGCAGAGCGTATAGAGCGACAATGAGACAGCAAGTGTGTGCGGGGAGAGAGAGGGAGCGAGGGGGCTTCCAGCAGCTCTTAGAGCCAGTGGCAGGCTACTGCCAGTCTGCAATTAATATCGACATTTTAACACTTTACTTTGAATTATTGCATCTCTTACTTTTTCTGATTGTTATTATCAATGGGGCAGCCGGGACACCGTTTAGCCGTGGCCAAGACCAAGCCCCGATCAAGCAATTTGGCGGTCGAATGTTGCTCACTTGCTCGCTGCTTGGCTACTAGCCAGCCCACCAGTTGCTAGGTGGTCCGGCTTGGTCACTTGGTTACAACTTGGTTGGTCGTGCAATTCATATCAGTAGCGCATAAACAAAAATAAATAAAACACCACAACAAGAGCTATGAAAAATGTAGGAGCTTATTGTGACTAAATTCCGACTAATTGATACTCTGCAACATTGAAAGCGAACTTTGTTAAGGTTTTTACCAATGTATATTTATGAAGGTACTGTCATCGCTGCGACGTCAGCAGCGCAGCTTCTTAACTTTTCAGCTTGTGCCTCTCTCTTTCGCTAAGACTCTCACAAAACCACGTTACCTTAACTCCGATAAATGCGAATTTATGAGTTTTTCGCGAAGGATTCTCACTGTTTACCATTATAATCTTGGTAACTCAACTTTTAACAAGGTGAATTTCTTCAAACACTTGGGAGTTCGGCTAGATGTTAAGCTTACAAGCACAACGACTTAAAGGTCAATAAAGCGAAATCTCTTCTTGGATTCATAAAGAGTTGGTAAAAAGAGTTCTTGGATCCTTATGTGACTAAAAGGCTATTCATATCTCTTGTTCGTCCATCTTGGAATACGAGTCTTCTGTCTGGAACCCTCAATATGTTAAACAGTTTCTTATATTTGCGCTTAGAAGCCTAAACTAAAAAGCTTATTGCTGGGTGCGTTGACTCGCCATTTCTTCTCGAGCGTATAAATTTCAACATTCCGAGTCGTCGCTATCGATATTTTGAGCACCTTCGACTTTTGGCGGTGTGTACTACGAAGCCTTTGAACCCTTTAGAGTCACACATATAACGCCGCTTCACGATCTTTATAATTATAGTAATAAGATTTAAGATTTTTCCCCCGAGTGGTAAGCGGGTTAAAGAATACCACCTCAGCATGTCAAAGCTTGTCGTATGAGGCGACTAACAATGTCACTGGGCTCTTTCGAGTCCAGTAGAGCTACCCCAGGCTTTAAATGGGTTATGCGTAGGATTTGGGACCAACCACGTAAAACCACAATTCCAATGAAAGAATGTATTTAGATCAGGCCGTAACTCGGTAACGGGTTGTTATGGCCAGTTAAGAAGAAGAACTAGATTTAAGAGAAAGAATAAGAATAAGAGAATGAGAACTGTCGCCAACAACTCATAGGTGTAATCAAAAAGTGGTCTATGAAAGGAAGTATATAAGTTTATACTTCATTTGACAATAGAGACATAGCGGTTTGAATGGAACCACCTCAAAAATACCGATACTCGCGAAATTCTCAAAACCTGAGGGAAAAACTGAGTACGAAATGATATTTGACATTGACATTTGACACGACGCGTGCATCGCGTCACGTATATTAGGGTGAGCCATCTAAATGTGACCCGTAGAAGTTCGTTATAACTTTAACATAATTTGTCAAATCGAAAAATTCCAAGACACGTTGTAAGAATTTCGTAATGTCCAAATCATACTCAAAGTTTCATAAAATATGTAGTGTTATGAAAATAAAAATAAAAATTGCTCACCTTTGTTTTAAACAAATTCAGATTATCTATCGAGTTTTCGATAAATGAATATTTAGTAGTTCATAACTCGTAAATGAACAGAAATAACTAAATAATTTTTTTTCTAAATGAAAAATAAAAAAGTAATTTTTTTATTTAAATCTTTAAAAATAAATTATTTTAGAATTAAAAAACCCGCTTTCCGCTCTACTCATTCTTAGCACTGAACTATATGGATAGCATAGCGAAAGACCGGCCCGACGAGAGAGTGTGGGAAAGGGTGGGATACCCCCGGGTCTGGAGTATTTCTCAATGACATAATAAAAAAATGCTGTCCCGATGCATTGTCTTTTTCGAATGAACAAGTTCGTCGTATTTACAGAACACAATGATTCAAGCTAAAGGTGTAATAAGGTGCCGGTACATTTTCCTATCCGAATTTTCTCTCTACGGCCCTGGCGAAAGGTAAGCTTTCCGTTTGCAAATTCCCGCATTGAGAAAATACCATTAAGTCTATGATAAAAAAATCTCCACAGAACTCTGACATTGCTAGTTAGCTAATAAGGATGAGAACAGGGCCGCATTTACAAATTTGGCGCAGTTTCAGAATAATGCTATATGAACATTCGGAAAAACTTAGGAAGCATTTTTCAAATATATGCAATAATATCAATATCTTGTTTGTAGAAATTTATGAATTTATTAGATTTGTCAAGAATTTCTCTTTTTTGAAACAATACATATCTGTGATAACTGACAAATTTTGATAAAGATCTTTAGATCATGTCATCTCATCATACATGATAACTGACAAATTTTAATGAAGATCTTTAGCATCTTTAGCATGAATGAAACAGTATTTTGAAGTTTCCGCCAAAATTAGCCGACTTCCAATTCGTTTCGCCGTAAGCATGTGCCTATATTGCCTGTATGGTAATTCCGGCCATGGATGAGTTGCACACCGGCATATTTTGCTTCACACAAATAATTCAGCGAGTTGAATTCTCTACTTTAGCTTTGTGTAGGGAAGAAAACGCGCGAACGTGACGCAAGATTTCGCCAGAATCGCTACAACTTTCGTTTCGTTTCCCCAGATGGAACACACATTATGCTTTTGCCAAAATCTATTACTCCTCTTGCCCATAGGGTATACGGTCTGTAAACAACGTCAAACTGTGCAAGTTTTCAGCTTGCGCAAAATTTCGCTTTCGTTTTTGCTCAAATCTCTTAACTATTTCCTTTGAATTTTTGCTTTAGCCTGCTTATCATAAGCTTGAGTTAATGTGCGGGAAATGTGCTGTCAAATCCACTGATTGTCCGAGGAAAGTAAGCGTGGAATAAAAGCCGTCTCACATACCGAGTTACCACTACCACTAACAAAGGCACATGATTTAGCATAACATAAATCCACAATTACTTAAACCGCAAAACGTTGCCATTAAACGACTCAATTTAAATCAATAACAACGCGTTGAGTGCAGCAGCCTCCAACTAACACAAACCAGGGCAAAGGGGAGCCACCTACCCAGTTTGGGCCTGGGCCTGGGTCTGGGCCCAACCCAACCTACCTTAGCTTCAATGGCGGCATATGTATGCCAGATCAATGTCGGCGCTGGGCTTTTCGACTGCGTATCGTAGCGCAGCCGCGCATATTGCTTCATAAATATTTTCCAGATTACATAAGCCATCATGCATACATCCATACGTACATGGTCTTGGTTTTGGCGTATCGCCTTTAACTTAAAAGTTAACTCAAACTCGGCTCAACTGCAAGTTGGCCAAACACCCATAAAGATCGATGCGGGCCAAGGCAGATATCCACATGCAAATTATATGCGTGCTGCTGCTGAGGCCAGGAAACCGATCCAATCCAGAGTTGGAGCCGAGTTCGCTCTCAGGCTTTGGCTGGGTTAATGCGTAGTTTGTGTTGCGTTTATTGTTTTCATAAATAAAGGAAATCTGTTTGTATAGAGTACGAAACGCGATTCACTGGCTCGATTCACTCGAACACCACTCCAAAATTTGTTGGTTTACATTATTATTATTATTTTTCATTATTATTATGGCGATTCTGTTTACAAAAGACAGATTCACTTCATTTTTCACCAACAAAGCAAAAAAATAAATAAAGCACCAGAAACCAAGTCCGAATACCGAAAACCGAACGAACTGACGGACCCTCAGACAGATGTCAGACATCGAGCCAAGGCAACCAGAAAGAAAATGAAAAGCAAGTCAGTGTGGCAAAGCCTTTTTTTTGATACCCTTTCGGCAGTTGCGTTTACTGAGTCATATAGCTTGTGTTTCGGAGAGCACACAACTTGCCGTATGGCACTTTTGGCACACCTCTCACTCTCTCTACTCTCTCTCTCTCTCTCCACTCTCTCTCTCTACTCTCTCTCTCTCTACTCTCTCTCTCTCACCACTCTCTCTCTCTACTCTCTCTCTCTCTCTCCACTCTCTCTCTCTCTCTCTCTCTCTCTCTCTTTACTCTCTCTCTCTCTCTTTACTCTCTCTCTCTCTTTACTCTCTCTCTCTCTCTTACTCTCTCTCTCTCTCTCTTACTCTCTCTCTCTCTCTTTACTCTCTCTCTCTCTCTTTACTCTCTCTCTCTCTCTCTCTTTACTCTCTCTCTCTCTCTCTTTACTCTCTCTCTTTACTCTCTCTCTCTCTCTCTCTCTCTTGACTCTCTCTCTCTCTCTTTACTCTCTCTCTCTCTCTCTCTCTCTTTACTCTCTCTCTCTTTACTCTCTCTCTCTCTCTCTCTCTCTCTCTTTACTCTTTATCTCTCTTTACTCTCTCTGCCCAAAAATTCTAACGAAAGGCCGAAAGCGAGAACTTTTTTTTTGGATAATTCAGTTTCGAACGTTCTCCTATTGTAGTTGTAGCTATTGCCTTAAAGTCCGGGCTGCAAACCTCAGACGATACTTGTGTCGTTCGCTTCATGTGTTCAAATCTGTTTGATGCTTAGATTCCGTTGCAAGAACCAAAAAAATGGAAGAACCCAATATAGGCATACGTATATTTTTAAACTAGTAGCGAATTCGTTCGGTTAACGAGCAGCTTAGAAGTTTCGGTTCGTAATCCACTTAAAATCGCAAGTATATCCAGGTGGACTGCTTAAAACTCTTAGTTCTCAGAGCTGTTCTGCAGAATAGTTGTCTGAATTGAAGATCCTAAAAGTGAAATCTTCTTGAAATCTTGAAATTGACCTTAAAGCACCTATTCTTATTTAATGGAACTGACCGAAGTGCCACGATTCAGGGTCTAAATCAAGATGCAAATCTAATGAAAAGTTCGGCGTGTACTTTGTTTCAAATCGCTAGAATATCTATATCTAAATACGCTAAGCAAAAATTCAGTGTGGTACCGATTACTTCGCAATAACGCAACTTTTTTATGTGAAACATATACCATTCGAAAGAAAAAATGATTGCGGTTTGCCGAATAAACGTTTCACCTCGATAAGTTGCGTTTTAGACAAGTAAAAATGATTTGATAAATGTACTGTTAACGTAAGAAAAACAAACAGCAACAAACTACTTTGTATACACAAACGTTGTTATTACGTGTTTTCTGTTCTCTTCTCGTCGAATGACGACGACAAGGTGAATACTAGTCCTAGTAAAAGCCTTTGTTCTTGTAGGTCTCATATGAAGAGTTTAGGAGGGTATCCTAAAATGAAAATCCTTTGGCTCTAATAAATTGTGTCGAAACTTAAACAATGGAATTTATCGATGCCTCGCTTCATATAGAAGTGTTCAGATGAAGGGCCGGAATCGAGGTGAAGCACGCTTCGAATCGTAAACAAAATATATCTTTTTTTCGGACTTTGTTTAAAATCATAGATCTTGTAGATCTAAAAAGAATAGTCATCTCAGTTGTCTGATTTCAGAAAGAGGATTATGTCCGACTTAAAGAACCCTTTACATAATACACTTTAAGAATACTTTTAATCGCAAATCGAACTGTTGAACTCTTCTGAAATTCTGCTGATCTCTAGAGATAATGGCTAACTACGCAAGAGCATAAAATCTTTGGCTAGCTTAAGTTAACGTTTTCTTTCTGGTTACTAGTCTTTTTTTTGTTGCTGGGCCACTTTTATTGTAGTTATTGTTGTTATTGTTGTTTTTAGTGATTTTTGTATTATTTTAATATTTATTTACATTTGAGTTGAGCATTTTGCATAACGCGCGGGTCACGACGGAAATCGTCGGCTGGCAATTTATCAATACATAGTTGAATTTTTATTTGTATTTTCCATCTCTTTTTTTGTAATCGTCGTTGTTGTTGTTGTTTGTTATTTTCTTAAGCGACTGCATAGCCTAAGGTAAAAGCCTCGTCTAAAAGCAGCGTGCAAAGGTCCCAGGTCCGGTCCAATGTGCGAGGCCAAAACAAATGAAAAACGCGCCAAAAAATCAAAACGCGCACACAGTTTTTCTCTAGTTTTGGTATTTTTTTTTTTTTTTCAATGGGGCGTACCGATATCAATAAGAAAATGGAAAAATGCGCCAATCAGACGCACTGACAGACAGCGACTGACTATAACGACAGTCGTACGAATCCCAGCCAGATTTGCAGGCCCGAAAACAAGTTCAAAGCTTTTGCGGCGGGCGCTTTACACAAACTAAATTGAAATGAGCTGAGCGCCAAATGAAAAGCCAACCGAGGGTGGAATTACACACACACTCACACACACTCACACAAACACACACACACACACACACTTATGCATGCTTAAGCGATTGCAAGCTTGAATGATTTTTCATGCGTGCGAACCTTATGAATGGTATGAATGAATCGTTTGGAGCGGATGAATCTATGAAATGGCCAACGCCTGACTGACTGACTAACTGACGTAGTATGTATGTAAATGCAAAAGCCTAAGCGCTTGATTGAATGCGGCAACAACTACTACCTACTAACTACCAACTATGCACAGCGCGAAAAAATCAAGCACATTTTACTAAAATGCAGCACAGAAACTCAACTGAAGTTAAATATTCTCATTTCAAGCACAAAACTCAAATCTAGCATAAGGAGAGAAACACACACGCCAAAAGATGTTACTATGATCTCATTTACCGTATGAGTAGTAAAGACCACTCTCGCCAGACGAAACTAGCACTCTATAAGACGCTCATCCTTCCCGTTTTGCTTGGATATTGACGCAGACAGATGTTTGAGCGGGAAGAATTGCGCTGCAACGAATGACGCATTCTATGCAAAGACGACTTGTATCAGCTCTACGAAGACATTGACATAGTCAAGCGAACATCCCGTGTCTCCGCTGGCTTAGTCAACTTACGCGTTTGGATGTAGAGACTGCCGCGAGAAAGTTCTTTAGTGTGGCTGTTAAAGGAAGGCGATGAAGGGGCAGATCTTGTCGGCATTAGATGGACCTGGTAGAAAGCACTATCTTTGGAATCAAACTACAGGAAATAAGACAACTTCGCCTCATGGGACATCCTATTGACAGCAAACTTAAATTTGGCTCCCACGTAGCAAACGTAACCAATAAATGCATTAGAGCATTATACGCGTATAGGAAGACAGCAGAAGAGTCATTTGAAACTTCACACAAAATCGTAAGATGTCTGTACCTGATAGTAATAAGACCGATGAAGACGGAGCAATCGCATGGGGAACAAGAGTGAAAGTAATCTCTGTCAGAACCGACCTTACTAGGATACAAGCTCTGGCCTGTGGATGCATGACGGGTGCAATTTTTTTTTAAATCCGACGAGTAGATGCCTACTTTTAGATATCCCTTGCTCTCAAAGATAGTACTTTCACATTAAGGAGTTGCTTTTTGATTGAAATTCGGTACAAAACGAAGTCTAATGGGTTTAAATTCGGTTGAAAAAGATTTCTGGCACACCCCTAAATATCTGGTACCGACCCGTCACTACCAGCTAAGCCGCTTTGCAGTTTACCATCATAATAAGCATGCAGCTACTTTTGGTGTGCATACTTTTCTTTCCAAGCCTCAAGCAAAAACATTCACATTTGACGAAAAAAGCGATCTCTTGCGGGTGCACAAGTTCTTAAGAGATTTGATTCGAATAAAGCGGTCAGCACAAAAATAAGACTATTCCGTGGACTTTGAGAAAACCTTTTTTATTTGCAAGGAAAAACGTTGCAGTAAATGTAAAAAATGTCTCACTCATGTGCGCCATATTAATTTCCTTGCAATGGTTTCATTAGGCCGTCTTACGACAAAGCGAATGGCACAAGTCTAATGACGTCATTATGTTAGTTTTTTACCTGCTTTAAGTTGCTTGTGTCAATTTGGAAATCATTACAGTTTCACTACTCGATGCTGATTTCAAGTATTTTGAGACCAATGTGTGTACCAGTATGTACAACGCATTTCTCCCTGTGTATGCAACAACTACGCCCATGCAAACACACCCACATTTAGCGTTGCTTTGACAGTCGACAGACTCGCGTGCCTGTTAGCGTACACATTGTTTGGGGAAACAGTTCTGCAACCCCTCGATACTTCCCGACCAACTAGACCTTCAAACCTATTGTTTGCCATCATTGTACACAGTGAGAAGAAGCACATGGGCATAACCATAGAAGTCAGTTAAAGTCCAAGCTGCCTTGAACTTGGCAAGTTTATAGATCGATTTATATCGCAGGCTTTTGACATGTTTTCTTTTCTGCCACATAAGTAACGAGCACTTCGGGCGCTCTGGCAACTCTGCCCCCGCTGACAGCTCTTTTGTGCCCTGGTACGTACCATCTGCTGTGGTATTTTATGCGTTTTCTTCGTTTTAGCGAAACATGCGATTTGTGTTTACTGTTTAGTTCAAATTCAT
This sequence comes from Chymomyza caudatula, assembly GCA_035041775.1. NCBI lineage: Eukaryota > Metazoa > Arthropoda > Insecta > Diptera > Drosophilidae > Chymomyza > Chymomyza caudatula. Next base: position 1,975,304 of record JAWNKW010000073.1, read on the forward strand.
GCGAAATGCCATACAAAATGCTTAAAGTTAGAGTGTTGGGGGATATAAACATTGACGCCTTGAATAAACAATCCGCTTGGAATGTGTCGAAATGTGTACCCACAACACAATGGTTGTCGCTTAGTCCGAACCGCGTCAAAGCTGTTGTTATCCATAACCATTAGAAAAAAAGCACTACGGGTTTAATATGCAGGGAGTGTAACGATAAAGTTGCAAAAATACCTTATAAACAAAAATCAAATGGCAAAAACGACACCAATTTCCAACTGGTAGTTAAAAAACACTCTGCGGCATTAGTTTCACATTTTGACATTTGTTGAAATAGATAAGACACAGGCCCCCCGAATTCGACGACCATAATCGCTCAATGCGGCGACAGGGCCAAGGCATATAAAGCCCTCAGGATACACACCCACAAACGCAAAGCCTCACGTACAGCCGGCTTAGGGCCTAGAGTGCTACAATTCGGGCACACCTTGTTGGGTTTATTTAGCAAAACGGAAACGGAACAAAGCGGCAGGCAGCCAGCGACCAACCACGTCATGGTTAGCAACGCTGCATTGGGGCGCATGTCTGGGAGCAGGTCGTCATTCGCAGGGTCGCAGGGCCACAGGTGAAACACTGCGCTTTAAACAACTTTTGACGTCTGGCTCCCGAGAGAAATTGAACTTAGTCACGCCAAAGCACAACTTTTAACCCTTTTTTGACGTTTGTGTATGTGATGAAGCGTCCTGAATTCAGCGGAAATACGAAATTAGCTAAAAATTACGCCAAGCTATTGACTCTAATTGAATCTAAGTCATCTCTCAGCAAATAATTGCGACGAGCAAGAGACTATTCCACGAAAAATGCACTAAAGGAAACTTTTTTAATAGATTACCCGAAGCGTATTTTTAACGAATGGCATAAAGGGCGAAGGGTTTGATTTGCCCAAATTGTGTTTAAGCTGAATTTGTTATGCTCTTTCGATGGGGAAGAGTGCACAGCAGTTGCCTACGACAGTAGACAGTCACCACAGATCTCATGTGCAACTTTTTATGTTTCCAGCTGCTTTTAACAGCATACCAAACTCAATTTTGGGCACTTAGTTTTCGAAATCAAGTCAAGAACCAAGATACACATTATCTCTAGATATTTTTGTTATCAGAAACAGACAACAAAACGAAGCTTACTTTATTTTTGGACTTCAAACCAGAGCGCTTCATTCAGTCAACGTAAAATTTATACAAGCACTTAGCTTAGATCCCCCGTGTGGTGTTCGGGTTAGGCTTGTCGTATGAGGCTACTAACAATGACTGGTTCTTTTTAAGACCAGTAGAGCCACCCCAGGCCGTAAAAGGGTTGTGAGAAGACTTAGCTTAGATTAGGTTAAAACGGCTGCTAGATTTCTACCTAGCACACTTAGGCCGAGAGTCGGTCCGTTGTGATACCGCAGGATCTATTTTCCTTTTCGCCCGTGGGGGTACATGCTTGTAGGGAGCACCATTCGGATGCTTATATATAGTCCGCTATTCGTTTGGGGCTGACTTTGGACTCCGCTCCGACTGGCTGTCGAGAAAAAATAAATTGCGGTGCCTGCGACAACTTTTTGAAAACCTGACGTAAAGGGGTAAAATTCACTTCGGATTCGGTTTAAGCGGCCCATAATCTTATTAAGATCTCATGCCAAGATCCGAAAGAGCATACAAAAGCCCTGTAAAGGTCGTGACATTTTTAATACCTTGTACACAAAGTGTAAAAGATTATTATAGATTTGTGCAAAGAATGCAACAGGCAGTAGGAGGTGTGACTGATTATAAGTTTCGGCAAAAAGGATCAGGAACAATAGTCAAGCTAATATAGCCATGCTCGTCTGTCCGACCGTCTGTGTTGTCGCACAGATCTCGGAGACTATAAGAGATAGAGATAAAAAAAGGGGACCAAAAGATGCAAATACACGAAGCGAGATTTTCAAGTGAGAAAGTGAAAAAATCGCTTACAAAATCTCCCTCGATATTAGAATGCATATGAAGCAAGTCGCACATGGTTGTGGGCGAGACAACTTACGGGCGTAATAACCGTGCGTACAAACGGCGCGATATACAAATGTCACGGCTTCGCTTAAAAATTTCGCACCGTTTCACAGGCGCCTTGCGTAGATCAAGTTTCCCTCAGTACAGTTAACTTGATAAGGCCTCGATACAAAAATTTGCACAGAAACTAGATTTTCATCGGAGAGAATGAGCTACAGGGTATCCCACTGTCGGGCAGTGCATCAAATTTAGTTCATTAAGCTAAACAAATTCATTTGGAAATGCCAAAGCTCTTGACTTATGGAGTAACATTAAGGCGCTGTTAACGAACACACTTTGTCTAATGCTCTATGTTGTCCGTTATTGGCGGTGTGTCCCTATGACCCACTTATATGCCGTATACCTTTAGCTTACTAGCATTATTACGGGTTATTTTCTGTGCATTTTAATGAATTTTTAATCTAGTGCTAGTTAAAGTTTCTAGATACTCGCAAATAGATAGCGCAACTTGAATGCATAGCAGGTGTAGAGCAGTTAATTAGGGGCTGCAAGTGTGACCTACTTCACAAATAGGGGGTCAATAAGTTAGCAGCGCTGACATGCAAATTACAGGCCCAGGACACACTACTTACCGATTGACGACGACGCGAAAACCTCTTTCTAATCCACTTTAAGGTTTCGTTATAGCTCAGCGACATGTTGCACAGCTGCCACAGATGAAGTATGACCAAAAGGATGCGGTGCAGCCAAACTACACACTCCTCGCGCGTTGGCAGTCGCCACATAAGGTTGCACTGTAGGTTGCACAAACGCTGCGAGCCAAAAACGCCAAAGCGTCTAACTGTAATTTCATAACGCGCGAACTTCGATTGGCCACAGAACAGAGCCTGCAAAATTCACTATTTTTGATCTTTTTTGTTTATAAAATTTCACTTTTATTCACCAAAAGTCGCGTTAATGTTCCCTTGCACTGGAGACGGGGGTGTCTCTTGTTGTTGTTCGTTTTGTTATTGTCGTTGCCGTTGCCGTGGACAGACGCGAACTTGTTACTTCTGTTACGTTTGTTGTTTGACTGAGAATATACGGCCGCAGCTGAGACACAAAAACTGACTGAGACTGAGAGTAAAGCCGGCCCCCGAGTACCGACGTCGTCGACTACTGCGGCGTTGATTGTCACCCAAAGCGTCGCCAAGTCTTCTTCTTCTGCTTCTTGTTGTTGTTGTTGTTGTTGTTGTTCACTATGCGTTTGTTTATACGCCTGCTGATATGCATGTCCGTGTGTGTGTGTGTGTGTGTGTGTGTGTGTGTGTGTGTGTGTGTGTGTGTGTGTGTTTGCATGGAACGCACTAAGAAACTACATAAATAATGCAATAAGCAATAGATGTTTTAACACAAAAACAACAGTAACAGTCGACGAAAAAAACACAAAAAGAAACCTAAAACGGCACTTTTTGCAGTCAAAGCACATCACACATCAAAGCTGACGTCGCAGTCAACGTCGGCTCTAGGCAGCGACGCCACGCCACGCCAAGCCAACCGCCGCTGCCGAAACTCAAAACTGAGCTTTGCACTCGTTTTGATTGTAGGCATAGCCGGCTCTGCCGCTGCCGCTGCCGCTGCCTCCGCCGCTGCCACTGTCCAAACCAATACACTTGCATATGCTTGTAATTTGCCTTTGATAGAGCGTCTCTGTCGGCGTCGGTGGGGATGATGGGGCGCTGAAGGTGTTTTATTGCAATAGCAATTACAACGCACAGTGGTAACAAGTTCATTTGATGCAGCACAAAAGTCAGAAAGTCTGTCAAGTTTGTACAAAAAGTACTGCGACAATCAGATTCCGATTATGAAATAGCCAGGTCTTCTTTTTACAACATAACTAGACTCTTGGCTGTTTCGGATTGTGTATTCTTTTGACTACAAAATCGCATCTTATAAATGTTTTTTGCAAGATTTCTTTCGTAATTATATTAAAAGCTGCAAAACTATCGAAAGTGGCGCCATTCGCTTTTCGATAGTTTCTGGCAAGCCATTCGAAAAAAAGCTAAGAATTATCAAGTAACGATTTCATTTGATGCAACACAAAAGTCAAAAATGCCTTGATCGTTGCGTTAGCCAGTAGCCAGGTCAAGTAATGTTTTTTGCAAAACTTCTTTCGTAATTATATCAAAAGATGCAAAAGTATCGAAAGTGGCGCCATTAGAGCTTTTCAATGGTTTCTTGAAAACAATTCGATAAAATCGATCAAATATGGATACATAAAAAGAGCATCAAATATCGTAAAGCATTCAAAATTTAATGAGCTTAGCTCTTCTATTACACTATGCGACAGTGAAAATACACCCGACAATTTTATAGTGTAGGTTGTACATCTAGTCGAGTAAAACTCTAAACGTGAAACACAAAGATGTCTTTTAGCCCACTATATTAATGGTGATTTCTTTGAAACGGACTGAAATAATACTGACTATTCCTTCAGAGGAGAGATTTTCAAAATACTGGCCGACAAATAAAGGTTTTTAGAAACTTTTTGAATTGAAGAACAAGCCACCCTAATGGGGGACAATAAAGGATGCAATGCTTTGAATGAAATCTGCGTAAGCTGAACATTCGGCAACGATTCCACAAAAACGAAGCAGCAACTTAAATATATAGTTGATTGCGCGCCCCACTGTGCACTGCCCACGGGTGGGCGTTTTGAAGTGTGTGTGCGTCTCTCAAACAAGAGAGAGAGAGAGAGAGAGAGCGTGTGTCTGAGTAAAAGCACGCGACTAACGAACAACGTAAACAAGTGCATTGATAGTGGAAAGAAGCAGCAGCAGCAGCAGCATAAGCAAAAGCTTTTCGTTGTTCTTGTAGTTGTTATACTTATATTTACTCACGTTGCCAGTGCTGCAGCTTGTTGTTGCTATTGTGTTATTACAGTTACTTATTTATGCTAATGTTGCAGCCGACGCACAGTGGGTCCAACTGACTTCTTTTTCGGCGAAAATCATAACTTTTGACTAAGTAAAGATATTTTCGAAATTTAAAATGCATATAACAATTAATATGCTGCGAAGAGAAGGAGCTTCAAAAAGCAGTAGTAAAGTTCAATATTATATACACCAAAATTATTATCCTAGCAACTATAAAATGTGCTTATTGCTTAAAAAATCGTTAAAGCTTTTAAAATCTGTTGGCAGTCTTTTTTTATCTTGGTGTACACACGTTCGCCAGATAGACAAACTCTCGATGAGGACGATTTGTTGAAAAAGCACAATTTAGAACATGGATTTTGCAGTATATAATATCGAACTTTACTACCGTTTTTTGAAGCTCCCTCTATACACTGCTTATTTATTGCAGTGTTTCGCAGAAGCTTAAGGACTTCTCTGTTTTATGCATTTTAAATTTTGAAAATATCTTTACTCCCTCAAAATTTATGGATTTCGCCGAAAAAGAAGTCTGTTGGATCCACTGTGCGACGCAGACGTTGTTGACACTGCATTGTTTAGAATGAGAACACAATAACAATAACAAGAGGCGACGACAAGTGGCACTCACGCGACAAAGGCAACAGATAAATATGCTTTCATAGTTAGCTTCTTGAGCGCAGTTTTTGTTGTTGTTGTGTTGTTGCTGTCGTATAGAAAGTGTTCAATCGAGGCTTTCCCAACAAATTGGTTAAAGCTCATAGAAAATGCATGACACGATTCCGACTAGGTGGATCCCAAAGGGCGGCGCACAGCTAACTGATTCATGTCGCAGAGTGCACATAAATTATCTAATAAAATGGCAATCATGACCAGAAAATACCAAAACGTATCGGTTATGTGTGTAGCTACTGTAAGCAGGTGTTTAGCCGATGCAGATGTCGCCGGCGGGTACGCTACCTTCGAGCGATTGTTTCTTCTGAAGCTGTTTTGTTGAATGAATTTCGACACTCATTCATAATGGGATGTTCATTGAGGTACTCTCGGGTCTGGTACGGCTTCAAATGACCGCATTGCTAGGAAAGTGGTGCCAGGCCCAACTGGTAGCCTAGTTTTAAGCTAGCTTGTGCCTGCTCAGTAGACTGAGAAACAAAAGTCAAAGTAAATTCTGTTTCTAGCCTAACAAGCTTTGCTCTATATAATTTTATTTTAAAAGTATTCCTACACCATGGACACAGATCCAGCCAAAGACATGGCCGAAGAGATAGGCGCGCATTTTAGCAAAGATGAGTGTCAGCTACAGATGCACGCCATACACAATATAACCGAACTTAAGATCAAGGAACCAGCTGCCGAGAATAGCGGCGGCAGCACACAAAAAGAAACCCAGCCGAAACGCAAGCCCGTTAGTAAAATTCCAGTGGATTCATGGAGTTTTGATAGTATTGGCGGCTTTTTTATACCCACGGAGGAAATTCAAAAAATTCCCACCGATCGCCAGGAGCAATTGCTGATACGCGATCTGATTTATGCGCTCTCGGGTGTGCCCACAACACACATCACGCCAGACTTAACGGTCGATCAAATAGCCAGCCTAAGCCCCAAGGATATAGGCAAAGTGCGTTTTAAGCTTAGCGAGGAATTTAGCAGTACCCTTCGTGAATTGGCTCAGGAGGTTGTACCGTTGATAAGCTATTATATCAGTGTGCAGAGTTTTATCGAGGAAACCAACATGTCGCCACGCGGCGGACGTGCGCGTCAGGCCTTGGTTGCTACTTTTCTGGAATACATGGACAAATACCACGAGCATCAGGCTGCGTTGGAAACCCAGCTCTTAGCAGCTAGATTGACCTTGCCAAAGTTGGTGCAAAGTTTGCGACCTACACATATTGTTATGGAAGCTTATGCCAAATTGGCCTCGTCCGTGCGTCAGAAACAGCTGAATAGCGCACAGCTCATATCGTTGCTGGACGAACTGTACAGGGAGCACACGGCCATAACGCACTTGAACCGAGAACTTAGAACATTGATTGTGCAGGTAGCAAAGTGCTATATGAAGCTGTTGCAAGTGTGGACGCAAAGTGGTGTTGTTTACGATCCGCAAATCGACTTTTATATAGAGGATACGCAGGACTCTAAGCTGTTAAGCAGCACACTACTACAGCCGGAACAGTGCTGCTACGAGTATTGGCACAAACGCTATCGCGAGCATTTAGAGCGTCTGCCCAGATTTCTGGAACCCTATGCCAAGTGGATACTGAATTCTGGCAAATATTTAAATGTGCTGCAACAGTGCCAAGTCAAGTTTAAGCTGCTGCGAGAACCACTTGATTACTCACCCGATGATAAATGCTTTGAAGAAGTGCTACGCCGTAGCTATGACTTATCGGCGGGCAAGATGTTGGAAGTGCTGCATCAGCAGCACCATTTAATGCAGCATCTGCGTAATGTGGTAACGTTTTTTTTGCTGCAGAAAGAGGAACTTGCTATTGGTCTTATCACCAAATGGACGCCATATTTGGAGCTTAGCATGGAAAGCATTAAACCCCAAGTTCTGGATGGTCTGCTAATCGATGCGCTGGCTTGCTACAACGAACCCTTCAAGCAGCTGCTGCATTGCCAGTTGTTCAGCACGGATGTAGCCAGTCAGCTGGGCCAGCACATCAAGCCCTTTGAGCGCGATGACGATTTGTCCAACGACGGAGCTGGCGATGGCCTAACGTCCGAAAGCGACGTCTCGGAGACACTTGTAATGTACGGCTACGAGGCCGTGAGCCTGCGTTACGATGCCAAATGGCCGCTTACTTTAGTGCTACACGCTGAGGTCATAGATAAGCTGCAGCTGCTGCAGCGTGTACTCTTCTTTTTGCGCTTTGTACAGCAGCAGCTGAGCAGCCAAGCGCAGAATCAGCACCAAAAGAAATGCTCCCGAGCACTTTGCAAGCGCATGCTCGCAAGCATGATAAACATGCAGCAGTACATTACCGATGACACTATCGCGCCTCATTGGCAAAATGTACTTTTAAAACTGGACAAAATACGTCACATCGATGAATTCCAAGACGAGTTGCATAACTTTCTAGACGCCTGCTTTACGAAATCTCTGTTGCCCGATGCAAGCACCTATGTAAGCGCCATATTTACACTGGGCCATCTTTGCCTCAACTTTTGCAGCTTTATTGAGGAGACTCTAGACGGCCATGAGCTCAAGCTCGCCGTTAGCGAATATGAAGTAGAATTCAACAGCTTAATGGAAAGCGTTTTGGAGCTACTCCGAGAGCTAACACTAGTGAGCAGCAGCAAGTACTGTAAGCCGCTTCTGGAGCGTCTTGAAAACGCCAATACGGACTTAATACCCGAAATGGGGGAATTGCAATTGTAGCATTTTTCGTTGTTTTTTGTTCTTTTATTGTTAACTCTAACCTTACCAGTTGGCTCGCCTTCAGCCCCACCAAATTAGTCGTAACTCTAAATTCATTGCTTCCACACATAATATGCGGCTCTATTAAAGTTAAACCAGCTTTTAATGTCTAACTTGGTTACGCTTGTTTTATTGTTGAGCTCTCACGATGGGTGTGTATAATCGATATGTGTTTAATTTTTTCAAGCTTATCTTTACACAAAGTTGGTGCTTCACAGTGGGCCGAAAAGCCGATCGAACAGAACTTAATTATAAGTTTGAAAAGCTAATCGCCATCGATTACTAATGCATATTACGACTATAATAACCTACCTGCGGCCTAATAGCTGTATTACGTGAAGAGAAACTTTCACCTGTACTCAAGTTCGTTTCGCCTACTGTAGTCTTTGATCTCAGATTTCCCTCTGCATCTCTACAGGAAGACGTTCCAGTACTAAATCCTTCGGCCAGACGCTTGACTTTTTGGAAGAACTTCCTTACGCCATATCTGGTCCTGCACATCTCGATCTTCTCTCGCTCACGCTTTTTCTGCTCGCGTTTTTTGCGTCTGAAAAGGCGCTTCTCTATCTTCCTTATTGCCCAATAGTGATCTCGCACAGATCGCGTAGGAGCCGACAGCAGAGTCCTTCAAAAGCAACGTTCTTTACTGCAGTGGCTTCGCAATACTCCAGATCGTACCATTGATTCCTCGGCAGTGGGCGCTCGAAACCAAGAACGTACTTCGCGGTAGTACGCGAGGAGTGGGATATATGTTTCCAAAGTCCCTCGGCGCCCTCAGGTTCTGAGCTGGAGGTTGAGTGAGCTGCTCAGAGAGAAAGCTTCAGCAGTCTATTGATATTGCAGTTTTGTGATGTGTGATCGCACGTTCTTCGCTATGCTTAACCGCATGCGAAACTTGGCTTTACAACCAAGGTAATGGTCAGATTTGATGTTGACCCCTCTGAACGTACGAACGTCAAGCACTTTGAATGCATGCCTACCATCAATCACAACATGATCAATTTGATTGCGTGTAGTATGATCAGGGGATGGTAAATATATTGACAAGAATTTTCGAATGAACATCAGGTCTTAATCGATGAGGATCAAAATTCTGCTGTTTGCGGAATGACGTTGAGCAGCACACGCAGCTCCGTCCAGGTCGGAAAGAACATCTCCAAACCTTTAGATACCGAGAGTGGCTTCTGATAAGCCGATTCACTCTTCTGCGACCTCTTAAGTTTTGTGATGGAGAGTGTGTTGAAAGAGGCCAGTGTAAAAGAGTGTCCAGTTGCTCGCCTACGCAAATGATATTGACTCCATTGTTCGTACTAAGCGAGAAGTTACCGGGGCCTCTGCGGCTATTTAAAGTGAATCTGCCAGGGTGGTTCTGGTGGTAAATGAGAACAAGACAAAGTAATTGGTTTCTTCGCGTAGAGATAGACAACGGTTGTACTCTCGTCTACCTTAGCACCACTGAAAAACGATGTCAGCATGGAGATCAAGAGGAGAATCACTCTTGCTAATAGATGTTACTTTGGTCTCATCAGGCAAATGAGTAGTAAAGACCACTCTCGCTAGACGAAACTAACACACTACAAGACGATCGTCCTCTCCGATTAAGTAGTTAAGTGCTGAAACCCTTGGAGTGTTTTATCGGAAAGTACACCGTAAGATCTTTGAGCCTTTATGAATTGGCAATGACTACCCCATTGAATGGAACAAATTCACATAAACATAGAGCGGATTCACTGCGTTTAGGGATGATGAAGCTCCTGCGAGAAAGATCTTCAATGCTGCTGTTGAAGGAATGCGACGAAGGGACAGAACGTGAATCTGTTGGAAGGACCGGCTAGAGAGCGCACTAACAACCTTTGTTATAAACGATTAAAGAAAGCCTAGGAGATGTGCGCTACATTAGGCAGTAGTCCGGTAACGGGTTGTTATGGCCAGTCAGAAGAAAACGATTGATTCGAAGTGAACAACTTATGGCACATATCAGCTCGATCGTGCTCAAGTTGCTATCAAAAATCAATCTCCGCTAATTTGTCTATAAAGCCCACTGTGCACTTGCGACAAACGCCTCGATTTGCATAAGCTCGTAAATAACTTTAAAAGGCGGTAAAACCGATATTAATGCACTCTCGGGTTAACAGAGCCAAACTCAGGCAGCTGCTGTGATTGCTGCCAATTTGAATTCAAAGGCCAATTGTTATGTAAATACAATCCGACTAAAATATATCCACTTGCCACAACTGCGGCACGCAACGGCAGCGCACAACAAACACAACAAACAGAAAGAAATTTATTAATAAAAAACTGCGCAAAATTTAATGGATCAAAATTCAAGTGTTGGGCTGATCAGCACCGCAACCGGCCAGAAATCACTTATCTGCTCGCTGCGCTTTAAGGACTACAACAGGTGGTCAGGTGTTCGGTCAGTCTGCCGATGATGTAATATAGCGTTTGGCCAGCGGCTGGCAGCAGCCCGGCTGAACATAGCTTAGTCGATCCCCAAGCCGATCAATAATAATGGTTTCAGCATTATGGTAAAGTTCAGATCCATTGCTTCCGAAATGTATATCATTATGTGCTTGCGAAAATGATGGAGTGCAATTGCCATGGTTTTTTGTGGCATACAATTGTATTCGCCCCCCATTCCATAATGACTACGTGCATTAAACACTCGCGAAATGTGTAGTTGGCTCTGTGGGAAAGCGGTTTCAGTTCGTTATATGACTTCATTTGTGCAAATGTGGAAGTACTTATCATAAACTTGAACTTGTAAGTTGGATTCGTCTGGGTCTTAAATGGGAAATCACTGATTTCCACTCGAGGGATAATAGGCTTGACAGAGACGCGGAATCTCCAGCTAAAGTGGAGACGCTTCGTCTTTTTGACTAGCCATAACAATCTGATGTCCGGAGTCCCTACAGGCGCCATACGTCTTCTCCAATACATGCAACCAAAGGTTGATTTAGGCAATTGAGTAATAGAGACCACTCTCACCAGACGAAACTCACACTCTAAAAGATGTGGGAGAAAGGTTTTGAAAAGGTTGAAGAAGCCCTTAAGCAGAGCACACTAACTACCTTTGGTATCACGTGGGAGAGGACAAGACGTTCGTAAAACAAAGCCGACTACAGGAATGCCCTACTTCCTACCGGAAGTCCAAAGGATAAGGCAATACACTCATTTATGCTCTTAATACATTTATAACTGTTACATGGTAGTTGACAAAAATTTAGTTTGGTTCTTCGCTAGTAGGTTCCACTTGACTTGATGTACGTTTATCACTGGAACCACTGCTCGACTGTTTGGGTACAAAGTTTGAATAGAGAAAATCGTAACCAAAATTGCAATCATAGAGTGACATATCTTTCATTTTTTCCTGGTACCATGCCATACGCTCTGTGTTGCCGCCCAACGACTGATCGAGCAGTTGACGACGTCGACGACCACGTTCCAGAAACTCTGCGTAGTCGATTTCTTCAAACTGGGGAAAATTTTTTACCGCTTCAAAAGATTCGTCACATATTTCCTCATAGGTAGGGGCCAAGGCCAGCTCCTGCTTGACACGCTCTAGTATCATTTCGCTGCGCTGTAAATCAGGCACCTCGACGGGCAGTATACGGGCGCGTATATTATTTAATTCGGTGTCGACGCTTTCCAAGATTTGAACGTATGACTCCTTTTTGGCAGACTCATAAGCCAACCGTTCTTTTTCCAGTGCGGTTTCACGTGCCAGCTTCTCCGGATCCATTTGTTTGCGCGACATAAGTATAGTCATCATGCGATGCATGTTTAGTTTATCCCATAATTCCGCCATTCTTTCATTGTAAGGCACGCCGACACGTGGTGCATTTGCCTTGCTGTTTTTATAGTTAAGTGAAAGTTAGAAACGATGCCGTTAGGAAGCCGTATATGCTTACGATTGGTTTTCCGCTTCATCTGCTTGTCGTTTACGCTCATTCATCATTTCCTCCTTCTCTATGCGTTCCATTTCCTTGCGCGTCTCTTCCTCGGCCTGTCGTTGTGCATCTATAATATCCTTGTTCTTCTCGTTGTACTGTTGCTCCCATGCCTGTATATTCTTCTTCCGATTTATTTGCCTATCGACGTACTCTGTGAATTTCTGCAGTTGTTGTTTATAGTAGTAGTGCTTTTCCAAAACTCCAAGTTCAAGCTACTTACCTTGTTCTCATTTTCTAGGGGCTCGTCAAAGTTGGGAGGTAGCTTAACCATGCGTATGCTGCTGTTGTAGTCTCCGATGCCCAGTATTTTGTTGGGCAGCGAGGGCTTATGCTCTGTTACGGCAGTGACTACGCCACCACCGAGTATCTCGGTCAAACAGGGTTCGTCATCGCGTGCTAGCTCAAGCGTTTCACCTTTAGTTATAGGTGACGTTACAAGGTCTATTCTTGTACTTACCCAGTATATCCCAAGCTTCCAAAGTGCCATCTATGCGCGTCACATACATTACTGCCGGACGTGTTTCACTCCAGGATATTGCTGTCAAGTCACAAGGTCTTTTGCGCCAGAATACGGGTGAGTAGCTATAGTCTTCCTGCCACACGGCCAATATAGTGCGCCCAATAGAGGCAAACACTTTCTGATAAAATGGATTCTTGCGCATGGACACAATTGGGCCATCGTGCACCATGGCAAATTCTCCCATGCTATTCACCTTTTCTGTAGGATCGGTATCGTTGTAAATGCCCTGCCATTCGATGCGATGTATATGCCCATAGAAAGTGGACGCCACCAATGAGGCTTGCAAGTCAGGTGCGTCTCTTTCCGTAATATGCAAGGGATAGTTGGCCGGATTGGCATTGATGATCTTAATGTTAGGTGTTATGATACCATGCATAGCATAATCAGCTACGATTGCGGTGATTGGTTCGTGAAAGCTCAAATTGTAAATAGGGTTCAAGGTTTTATTCTTCATTATTGACTCGTTTAGGGTAAGTTCCTTGGGCAGATTGCGAGCGCGCATCTTTTCCTTATCTCTTTTTGAACCAGCGTCCAAGTTCCAAAAGCTAATGGTGCCATCGAAAGCGCAAGTTATAAAGAATTTGCGTTGTATACGACCATTGCGGTCGTTGTAGACTTTTCCGTATTGGTTGACATAGGAGTGGCTGCTCAGCCAGTAAATACCAGTGATGGCACCGTTCGGCGAGGTTTCTAGCGGTGATACCGTGGCTGGCGGTACCACTAATTCCTCATCCAGTGGTATAGCCCAGTTCATAAATTCTCCCATTAGGACGCGGTATTTAGCCTGCGCAGCTGTCAAGTACTCCTCCTCGCCTAAGCGCTGTACACGTCCTTGCAAGTCCCAGATAATGATCAAACCGTTCTTGGTGCCACCTATCAGATAGTCGCCATTCGAAGGACAAAACGACAGCACAGTGGTCTCGAAGGGTGCCTCAAACTCAAGCTTGTAGTTAAGATTATCGGAAAAGCTCCAAAGCAATACTGGATTAGGTTCTAGCACGGCGCGTTGCACATAGTCAACATGATCTGTGGCCTCGCTGATGGTGCTCGGTGTGCTGAAAGCATAGGAGATAGCCAGCAAACCCGCTACGTGTGGATACCAAGTGTGACCGGCCACAAAACGTTGGTTACTCTTCGCAATGTTGGCGAAACATATGAACTCCTGAAGATACGGGTTTGTATAGTGTGCAACCTTATTTGTGGATATCAATTGATAGTCGTTGCTGCGTGTAACAATAAGGATTTGGAGTAATTAAGCATGAAAACCGACTGTGTAGCTGTAGTAACCCACCGATAGCCATCAATCTGATTGAACTCCAGTGTATTGAGCAATAGCAGAATCTGTTCTGACATCATAGGTGGCGGTTTTTTCAACTTCACTTCTTCTTCAGTTGGAGCTGCACTAGTGGCGCGCTTCTCTTTTTTTTCTGCCTCCTCCTCCTCCTCTGGCTCTGATTCATCCAATTTAACATCTATGCTAACAAGCTTGCAAATTAGTTTCAGTTTACAAGTTAGTTTAAGGCCGCAACCTACCTCCGTCATCGATCTCATAGAGATATTGCGACCAAGCATTCGATGGAAATGTAGGATTAGTCTGTTGCTCACAATCTATGAGCGGTGGTGCTGACTGCACGCCAATAGTTATACGACGTCGCGATATATTATCAAACTTGGCGTTTTCGCTGGGTACCAACTCGATCGCTCCATCACGCACATCTTTCACCTTGCGATACTTGAAGTGTTGACGTTTGGGACGCTGCATGGGATAAACACTTTGTATTTCCACATCGACAGGCTCTTCCTTGAATTGTTCCACGAGTATGCTCATCTCTTCTTCGGTGCCCTGACTGACCCAGCGACGTGGTTTCTTATATAGACGACGGCGCATGCGCCAACGCTCAAAGGCCTCCATGTTTTGTACAATGCCCATAGCCATCTTGGCTTCCTTGCCGGCAATAAAGAATATATAAGGATCACCTTCGGGTGGATCCTCTTCCTGCTCGGTCAAAGCTGGACAATAACCCATTAATATATAGTGCTCGGGGTTGAAGCCTCTAAATAGTTTTATAAGCTCTGTGGCATTATCAACTTCATCGAAGAGATTATCGCGCAAAACTTTGAATTGTACTTGCTTCCAGGGAAACTCTTGCGTCACATTGACGCCAACTTGTATCTTCATTTTCTTTTGCACATCTTCACTGTAATTGTAACGCTGGAGTAAATTCGAGGGTACGCTACAGCCACACTTACGTGATCATGACCTTTTGGCAGCTGGGCATGGCCAGCAGCGTGCGCCAGGATTCGCTGACATTGTACAAATCGTGCAGATCCCCGGTAAACTCATCATCCGAATGGGGCTCTTCAAACTTCTTGAAGTAGGGCTTATAGCGTTTTTGCAAAACCGATATGGGATCACCGAGGTTTTCACCTTCCGGCGGTGTGAAAATGCCGCTAGAACGTTCCATCTTTCAGCACACAGTTTGAATTAATCACACAATGACAAGTGTGAATGTAAATAGCAAAGTTAAATTGTTTCCGATAAATTTTTTTTGGTCGTCATGACAATATGACGCAGGCGCAGGAATTCGAGTTTCTAGCTTTGCTCTCTCTCGCTCTCTCCCGCTATGGCAACTTGAGTTAGCCTGAACGCACATAAATAAAATTAAGTTGAAACATTTTCACTCATTTACATACATTTCGTTGTGGCAAGGCAATTTTGCTCGTTGTATGTTTGTGCCACAGAAAAACCCAAAATGGCAACACATTTTTGAGTGGGTGATTGCAAAATTTTCGTGCCAACTGCGTTGTGGACCGTGTGCTCGTGGACTGGGTTTGGCAGTGTGTGGTGTGCACACACTGTTGTTGCATTTCACATCATTATCTTTGACCAAATACGGAACTGTGCGCAAAAAACGCAATTGTGTGTCACTCACAGAGGCCTCAAAATGTGTGTTTCTTGTGCAGTTGGTCGTCGTTGCAAGACCACGACATGATCTGTGGCAGTTGTTAACGTTGAGCTATCAGTTGCAGTTGCAGTTCAACAAACGCCAAAGGAAAGCGTCGTACTACTAATCGAAATCGAAAGTTCTCTGATGGACAGCTAGCGGGTTCAATGCACGGTCTGTACATCTCGTCTCGTCTCATCTCGTCACGTCTCCTCACCGCCTTGTCATATCCAACTTTGGAACGCCTCTACGTCAACTGGTGCAAGCTTCACGCACTTTCTTTCTTTGATTCTGGGCGGCTTGGGCACAACTTTCAGTTTTCAACGCAATTTATGCACCTGTCCCAGCTTATTGCCTTGCATACCGTTCAGTCTCGGTTCCAAGTTCCACTTACCACAACTCTAGCCGGAGCCCAACACAATACATACATATGCAATTGGCCAGGCTTTAACTCTATGCTCGTTTGTCGTCTGTCTTTGTCTTTGGCCAATATGCAAATATGTGCACAAAAAATAAATCACTGGACAAATTGTTGACAAAACATTTCGTAATTTAAATAAAAAACGCGACAAGCTGCCGATAGTTTGCTGGCTGCCATAGGAAACAACAACAATAACAGTACCGAAAAAAACACAGTTAAGATGCTGCCAACCGGAGAGCACGACTATGAGATACACTCTCCACACATTGCACCAAAACGACAAGACTTGTATGATATTCGGCATACTTTTCGGGGCTTAGCGTAACCACGGTTTTATTCAAATTTGAAACAGTGAAAAGAACTTCCAAAACAACTCTGTAAACAAGCTTAAAACCTAGCCGTTAAGCGATGTTAAACATCGTTTAAAGCATCGATTCATTTCGTTGGAGCCCGCTTTTCCTTGGTTTTTAAGAAAAGAAAAGTTACAAATTTATTTTTTTTTTTCGAAAATGTTGATCATTTGTTAAGAAAAATACTTTTTAATTGCACTATGCAACAAATTTCAGCTCAATGAAAGGCATATGACTAAAACATACCTTTGCTGGTAAATTTTAGATCGCTGATTTCGAATCCGGAAACCATTTCGGGAGTATTTTCGTTTTCGAAATATCGCTATTTCAAAAAATTCGATATGTCGAAAGTTTCGAAGTCAGCAAATCTCATATATATTAAGCACCTTACCATCGATCGAGATTAATTGTAATTCGACTAGGATTGTTGATATTATATCGATATGTGCGATATTTTTAATTTTTGATACGATAATATCGGAGGAATTTTTTCGTGGACGGTTTCAAATATTGGCTACTATATATTTATTTCAATAAATGGTAAAAGTGTGCCGTAAAAATTGAAAGGTGTACTTTATTTGGATACATGAAATATAAGCCAATTCAAAATAGATTAAAATTCTAGTCACATTGTGCGGAAAATTTGTGAAAACCAGTGGAAATGCGTCAACGGAAGATTGTGGGTATAACGAAAGAATTGCCAGGAAATATGGAAAACTTTCTCATGGAAGCTAGAGTTAAGGCGTGTGTGCGGGGCTTTAAGGAGCTTAGATTCCCCCAATGATTTGGCGAAATCGATGGGTGCTACATTGAGATATAACCTTCTGTAAAAGATGCTTGTGATTTTCAAATAATGAGAAAATTGCGCCTAAATGATCAGCTGCTTTGTGTGTAAATAATATTGCCACATCAACGATAGCAGCCGTGATAAAACGGTTTTGAACTTAGCCTTTTAGAATTGCACAACAAACCAAACTGGCTCGAATCGGACTCTAAAAACGGTGTATTTTTCAGTTTGAAACAAAAAATTGGGCACACTAAAACCCAATATGCCCTTTTAAGCATAGGGTATAGAGTATAACAAAAAAAATGCATTTCATAGCCAGGAGCGCAAACAACTTCCTCATCCGCCAGAGCAGGCCCCTGGCTTCGTTTGGCCAACATGGAGCACAACAGCAACAATAACAACAACAATGACGACGACGACGACATCGACTGATAATTTTGATTGTAAGCTGGAAACTCATATGCAAAGTGAGTCGCATACAATGGTCTTCCATTCGGACAGACTTGACATTCAACCTTATTGACTGTGCTGCACATGCAGCCATATCCACATCCACATCCATATACATATGCATCCAAGCAGAGCAATGCGCACAATGATCATGCACGCGACGCTTGCTGCCACACAATCATAAACAGCAGCAGCGGCAGCGGCAGAGGCTGGCCAAGCTGTGCAACATCAGCAGCAGCAGCAGCAGCAACAGTTGTAGGCTCGGTGCTGGGGACAAAATGTTGCATGTTTGTGGCTGTCACCAACAACGCCTGCTGCTGCAATGTATGCAAAAAGGTGCTAAAAAGATCACAGCCAGCGATTTATCTTCATTTGCATTTGACTGCAGCGCCGTCTGACTTGCAACTGCAACTTTAGCTTCAACTTCAACTTCGATGTCGACGTCAACGTGTGTCAAAAAGGTGTTAAGTGCCACAGTCAAAACAACAGCAACAACAGCAACAACAGCAGCAACAATTACTGCAGCTTTTGTGGCGCTTTTGATGACAACCGCCAACGGTAGCCAAGCGCATAATTTTCTATATTTTAAGACCGAAAACAACACAACAACAAAGTCGAAACCCCAAAAAAAGATTGTTTTTCACATCGCACCGAATAAGGCAAGCCATGAAACCGTTATAATGGGGCAGGCAAATTTGCCAAAACCAAAAAAAAAGCTTCAAAACAATCGCAGCAGGGCCTTACGTAGTACTTCTAGGCAGCAG
The DNA here is from genome assembly GCA_035041775.1 of Chymomyza caudatula. NCBI lineage: Eukaryota > Metazoa > Arthropoda > Insecta > Diptera > Drosophilidae > Chymomyza > Chymomyza caudatula. The sequence goes on from JAWNKW010000073.1 coordinate 1,993,839, forward strand.
CAGCGGCAGCGGCAGAGACCCATAGATAGTCGCACACGATAAAAGGGACATGAAATTCAAATTTGAGTGCTGTAAAATTTACTCAACTTATCAGTGAAATTTGCAATAGAAACGGTTAACGGCTTCCGTATTACGACGTTTTGTGAATTATGTGAGAAATTTGTCTATGGGCTAAATACTTTGATACTTAATTTACGCCGCGGCAACATGGCGTATGCGCAACAATAGCTTTCTAATGAGTGTTGGCGGGTTTCGGCTTTGGTTAGATCTAATGAACTTGCAGAGGGTTATTGTGGGCAACTTGTGCTTGTATTATAAGGGATGGTTCCAAACAGGTCATATCGGTTATCGAGATCTTGTGTCAGCCTTCGTCTCGCCAGGACATCACACTCAGCTAGGTTGGGCTGGGAGATGCTCAGCTCAGGTGACCTCTAAGTCTACAACGTCCAGTTAACAGACCTGTTTGAATTCGAATGAAATTCTTTCCCAACTGTGACGGTTTCTTGAACCTGCTTAGGTTATAAGAGCTGAGCAACTGTTTAGCCTATCTAAGGCCTAAGGACGATGTATTCTAATTGGGATCAATTTCGCAAAAGTCAAATCATGTCTATGTATATCTATATAATTAAATCAGAGTAACGTACTGTAAGTCAAACCCTTACCTTACCTTACGTTTAAAGCTGATTAGCCGATGTTCCTGTAATGAAACCGAATTATGTATTATTTCCTTTTTTTCAAGTGCAAGAATGATTAATGATAAGACAACTTCAACGCTAGCTCTAACCTTATAAGTCAGAAAAAACAGATTACTGGAAGTTTCACTAATCAACTTCATAATAGCACATCAACAAGAGCATTCATGCTTCGACAGCCCAAAGTTAGCACAGCTTTCAGATGTTGCCGCTGCGGCTGAGACTCACCAAAATCGCTGCAAATTAGAATTTACACATATGTCAAAGTCGAAGGTGAAACGAGCATTTACGAGAGAGTATGCACTACGGATTATCCCTAGAAATATATGCGCACAAATTAAATGCGGCTGGAACCGATGTTGGCATATTTAAAGTTGTAAAAACACGTTTGACCGACATTCGTGACCAAAGCCCAAGTGCGGGATTTCAGTTTCGATTTCGATTTTGCGCCGCTGCCAAGCGACAAATGTGGGGCTCAGCTCTGGGGGCGCTGTCCGGATAGCTGTCCGTCCGTCCATCCAGTGGTCCCAGGCATTTGACCGTGTGACTACTTTAGCATTGCGGCAGCATAAGAAAAACAAGAAAATAATGAAAAAAGGTTTGAGTAAAACGCCAGGCCAACATAATTTATGATGCACTTTTGTTGCTGCAACTACTATGCAACGTAGCTGCAGCCCCACTTTAAGGCAATGTGACTCATACGCTCTGTAAACAGCTCTGCCAGGTGTAGCACAGCGTTTTCACGAAACTAAAAGTGAAAATGGCGCCATAGGTATAGTGCAGTGGATAGTCCGAAGACCCTAAATTATGGCGCATTTGATATTTATGAATGTCTCCGATTTTACTTTTAATCACACACAAACCGTCTTTTCGGGTGCACTGACCTCAACCTACGAACTGGCTACTGTACTTACACGTCGCCACGCTCGCTGGCTGCCAACTTGGTGAAAATCCCTAAGCCTAACTATGTTAAACAGGCGAAAACAGGCGAAATCAGGCGCGCATGACTTGCGGCGAGTACTGGAGGCAGTAGATGCAGCCTGCAACAGTAGCAGTTGCAGTCGCAGCAGCAGCGTCGACGGCATCAAGATAAGTAGCATAACATACGGCGATTTAGCGCAGCAGCGACAAGAAGCTACACTGAGCAAAAAATCGAGATAAGAACAAAATTCGTTCAAAAGTGCAGATCTATTACACAGTTCAACATGGTTTAGTTGTTGAAAAGCTAAGGCTTATTTCCGAAGTAATTGCTGCGTAGAATCTGAATCCGTCAGAATTGGCCTATCATATTAGGATTTTGAGATATTTGAGGTTATGTACCCGAAAAACGGCGTCTTTTCCTACTTTTGAGATTATGTACACGGTTAAAGAAATGTTTGTGGTCTGTCTCTCCAGTTACATCATTTAGTACCACTTTTACCATTTAATTTAAGAGTTCAAGAGATCAATTACGATTTTGTTCGCAAAGTTATGGCTCATCGAAATACGACGTCATTATCATGAAGCCTCTTATCAAAAAAGACTGTTGTCATTTATTTGCTATCTGGGCGTCATATCAAAATAGTGTGTTGGCTTAGTATGACGCCACATCAAAAATGGTTTTCACGAGCGTCATATATTCTTTGTCATATAAGTCTTCGCACCCTTGGCATATTAAAAGTCCAATACCAACAAAATAAGTCACTTCAAATATGCCGACTGTTGTCATATCAAAATAGTGTTTCGACTAGCATAACAACAAGAAGGCTCATAACAAACATGTCGACTATCGTCATATCAAACTTTCATATCAAAATAGTGTTTTTCTTCAAAATTCTTTTCACATAATCACTTTGACGCGCTTATGTTGAATTCTCTTGGAAATGGTTGGTAACATTTTGCCTAAGCATATTAGTGTGCTTGACTGGTTATATGTGTTCTTTTAACATGGATTATTTTTATTCCTCGAAAAAAAATATGACAAAAGAACCAAGAATTCGTTTTACAAGTCATATAAAAAACGGCGCCATAAAAGTTATAATACAGTCATAACTGTATCCAATGGCTCAGCGTATTACATACAGAGGCATCATAATATGCCAGAATATGACAACGCGTATTCCTATGTAAAAATATGCCAATATATGGCAATAGAAGTTGTCTGATGAATATGACTAATTTTACTGCCGTTTCTACTTAAAAAACAAACTATACACCCCTCTCTGTCCAGAAGCAGGGGAGCAGTAGTACCTTGTCTGGCGAGCTAGTTCGCTTTGTTGTTGCTTTCTATTGGCCGGTGTCTCGGGACCCATCTCAGGCTGAGCACGAAGTCATTTCGTGTAGCTTGTTACTAGTTGCTTGAGCCTTTAGCCTTCTGCCTGGAATACGCTACAGTGGTCCGGCAGACCAAAGGCTCTGTTAAATGTTGTGTATACCATAAAGGGCCGTACATGGTGCAGTACGCATATGTAGCATAATAAACGCAATATACTGAAAAAACCATATCGGATATAATTTTATGACGTAACAAATCGTTCCGATAGCAAGAACCCTCTGGTATAGTGATTTAACTTTATTAAATTTTGCTTTGTCAAAAAGAAAGAAAAAAAACACGAACAAGTCAGTTTTAGCTAGAGATCAGACCATGTTGTCATGTGTGTTTTGCCATTCGTATCAAAAGTCCAGATAACCCTTGCAAAACACAAAAACTGTTGCTAGGCTCACAAAAAGACAACTTCGGATACAGCGACCGCAGATCATGCAACATCTTTTCTTGAAGCTAAAAAAAACCTGCATCAGATCAACGTTTTTCTCTCAGTGCACCAGAGCGTGCGCCAACGCTAAACAGCAGTCAACATTTGGCCATATACTTGTGGGCCTACACAGGAGGTCTTTGTGGCATTGTGACATAGAGCACAGGGAGTCAGGCAGCCAAATTTGGTCAAACGTGCAACATTTCAGCCGCATGCTGTCAAACTGCAGTTGAAAACTCTTGTAGAAAGCGAAATTTTCTCGCGCCGCTCGTCTGAGGTAATCGCCATAGAAATGGCAGCTCATTATGAATGCTGCAACCAACGACAACAACGTCGCAACGTCTGACTGCCATGTTGACCATGTTTCGTCTGTCTGTTTGGTTTGCTCTTCAGCCTGGCCCATTACAAGTTGGCAACATTAACGCCAACCCACGCCAGCCGTAGCGTAAATGTGTAATCAATCAGTTGGTCGAGTGGTGGTGGTGGCCCAGCCTAGGCCTTGGCAGAAGCCACTGACTGACACCGACATCGCCATCGCCATCGTCATCGACATTTGGCTGTCTGGGCGTAGCTAATGGCCAACGTCGAACGCCAAACGCCGCCTGGGCAGTGTCAGCTGGACGGCCCGTCGGCCGGCCGGTCATAAGCCACAAAATGTGGCGGGCGTAATTACAATTTCATTGGATTTTGAACTTTGAGGCTTCGCAGGTGCATTCATTCATTATGTTTTTCTGGTAGCTAATAGTTCCACATAAATCTTGCAACATTAAAGCGCATTTCCGGAGACTTTGTCATGCTCTACGCTCAATGTAACAAATTTTGCATATCCCAAACAAATTAAATTAAATGTTTGGCCATAAGAAGCAAAAACAACAACAACAACCAACCAAACAATAATGATTAGTTTTCTCAGGCACATAACAAACCATTGACAATGATATAAACTAACTGAAATAAAAGACCCTCGGGCCGGGCCAATGTACGGCAACAGCATTGAAAAGAGGTTTTATACCCTTTACCCTATATGCGTTAAGGGGGCATATTCATTTTTTGCAAAAAATGTGGTGTATTTTGAGAGATAGAAGTAGGTAAGTTCATTAGAACAAGAAGGTATACGATATATGGATCTGAATATTGACCATATGATCTATTAAGCGATCCATCGATTATGCATCGTTGCATAGTAGGTACCACTTAGCGGGAAAGTATATATATTGTAGGGACGCTCTGGATTCTGTTACCCTTCATATGTACATCTGTTTTTTACTATCCCCAATTAGGGGTTTTCCTTCCTTTCATCGTTCTCAATTGCCCCCACTTTAAGGCGTAGGGTTCAATGAATTGTTTCGTCGGTATGACTACCTTAAATCTAATCTAATCCAGAAAAAAGTTGTTCTAGAACTGAAACATCCTTCGAGCACTGATATTATCAAAGCTAGATACCTAGCCTTATACGTGTTGGCAACGACTACCGCATACGATGCAACAACGAACTCTATGATATATATTGATATAGTCAAGCGAATTACGATTTAGCGGCCCCGCTGGCTAGGTCATGCGTATGGAAGAAGAAGCTCCTGCGAGAAAAGTCTTCTTTAATGCGAGTGTCAAAGGGAGGCGACGAAAATGCAGACCATGCCTCCGCTGGAATGACCAGATAGTGAGCACACTAGCTACCTTTGCAATCACCGATTGGAGAATGTACGAACATCAGCATTTTGGATGCATGCCTTCCATCAATCACAATGGGCTGGGCAGCGGTCATAGACAGACTCCAATCTATCATAGAACGCATCTTTTCGGGGTATCCTTCTCCGAGGCTTGTTTACTTATTTTCATTGGCATTGTTGTTTTAGGTGATGGGCCCCAAACCCTACGCACAACTCTTTTATGCCTGGGGTGGCTCTACAGGCCTCGAAACAAACCAGTGTCATTGTTACGAACACAAACTTTCTACTATTAGCTTACGATATTAGAAAAGTGCGGTCATTTGAGCATATGGATGAGCGTTGCGAGGACAAGACCGCTCATTGTACACTGTACAACAAGTCTCTCTCACTCTCGATGCAGAGTGGAGTTTTCAACAAATCGCTCAATTTGGTTTCAGTTCCCAAAATTCTATTAGATGATTAAATGATGGATATTTATGTATGGAAAAAGTGTTCTTATTCTGCTAGATCTTGTTTGTGACATTTTAAGATCACACTTTAAAAAAAAGTTCTTGAAAAACGCATCATATGAAGTGGCTTCTAGCGTGTTCTGCTCTAGGTGCGAAAACGCATTCCTTATGCCGGCTAATTTTCTAAAGAAGTTGATACAAGTCAGAGGAGCAGTTTATAGCCTCCGTTTATTCATATCCTGCTCTTCACAAGCATCAATTCGCACAATAGTCGCTTCGAAAGTACTATTCAATTTAGCAAATGAGTCACGGTTTCCCAGGCTAAGCGCAATGTGACTTGGTTTCTACGGACTTCAATAGAATTTTTGCGTTTGTAATCGATATTTTTATATTTACTATCCAAAACTATTAGTGCTCTTTGCTAAAACGCCCAAATTACCATAGTTAGTCACGAATCTCTCATGATGACCATCACGAAATATGCCCAAATCGAGGACAGAGTATTTTATAGTCTTCATCTCACGACTCAAACGTCTTGTGTTTTGTTTTATTTTTAGGCACTTCGAAATCGAAATAAATCTAAAATTGTAATTTCATTTTATATGAAATTTTTATTTGGCGATAAACATCGTGGGGCACGACTTGACAGCGACTACAGTGGCGCCCTAGAATTGCTCTTGGCCAGGCACAAAATTGGGTGACAAAGAGCAAAGTAACGTGGTGTATTTTTAATGCCATTGCATTGGACTATCGAACTGGCTCTATTGACATTTCGGTGGGTGTGTGCGAGGTCAACGGGGCAGCAATCAAAATAACTTAATTTTCTGGAGCAATTAACATGGTGCTGCGGCTGCAACCAATGCCCGATGGCCGGATAAGACACATGTTGGCGGTAAATTGACATTTAAGCCAAATAACAGTAATGATTGGCGGTGGCCTTTTGATGTGTGTGTGTGCTTCTATGGCCAATGGTTATTAGTGCTCCCGAGTCTGGGTGTAGTAGCGCCCACGAACTGCTATAGACGAAAATTGCATAAAATTAACAGTTAATAATAAAAAGAAATTATACAACATTTTCGGTTGGTCGCGCAGTCAAAAGTGCCGCCACAAAAATTAATTTAGCCATCGATTTTGGCCAATGAAATGGCAACTGGACAACTGTTCGGGTCCAAGTGTCCGAAAGTCCCCTGTTCAACTGGACAACGCGTAAATGACACTCGTCGCTACGCACAGTGGACGAAATGTGCATTCTAGCTTTAGAAAAGTAAAATTTCTACAAGTCTGATTACACGGATTGTTAATTTTCATGTAAAATATCTATGGCAGGACCGACTCGCATGCCGTCACGAACATTTGCTACTACGCTCTGATGGTGTAACGCGTAGAAAGAACTAACAGCTGCATGTTTCATATCTGTCGTGTGAGCTGTGACGGACGGCTCAAGGTTTGTTTTAATTACTAATAAACTTGCACATAGACACTTACAACCTTACGGAGTTTTACTTTTTGTTGTCCCTAGTGGGCTCCACCCATGCTCACTTCGCTCGCCAGCCCCCGTGCTACTAACAGATGGATATTTTGCCACACAATATAAATGGGTCGTAAAAAACTGAATCTCACAGAGACCCATTTCACCCATCTCCCATGAACACAACATATTATTATAACTTATAGCAGAGGCTACACCTTGACCCGGAATCAACTCTACACTGTTTAGACCATTAGGTATGAAGTTATTCCTGGCATACCAAGACATTCGAGTTACAAACCTCTAGTTACTCTTACAAGCAATTATCAAAATAGGCATTCCATAACTCACGAACGCTTCTAAAATGTGAAGTACTGGAAAGGAGTGAACGCACTGGCAACCTTTGCAGCATTGTGTAGAGCAAAGTTAAGCCTCTTATTCAGAACCAAACTTGAGTATCTAGCAAAATCATAGAATTGTCTGTGTAAAATTTAGAAGGTTCACCGCGCTGTAAGTATAGCAAAAATAGACACATTTTTTCATGAAGCTCCATAGAAGAACAAAAAACAGCCATATCGTCAACATAGGTATAAAGAATAATGCTCGTACCGGCTCTTAATTTCTCATCCTCAGTTTTTGGTGCATCCGCTATTTAAAGACTAAATAGTAAAGGACTACGAACGCTTTACAGCGAAACACCAGCAGGCACAGGTTTGGAAGCAGATACTTAGTTTTTGAAAGTTTAGGTAAGACTTCAAGAGCGGAAAGTAAACTGGATGAAGCGTATATAGGTGATCTGTGTATGTTCTTTCTTTTCTTTTCTTTTCATTTCATTCTTCTTTTTATTAAATAGTGCGTATATTGTTGGAACGAATAAGTCAAAAACACTCCCATAGTCTATTTTGCTAGTCGAGTGCCAGAAGTCTCGACCGACTAATTCCCCAACGATCATAGTTCTAGACTGCAGTTTTTCCGATCTGTTCTGTTCTTTACATAATTATTGCTTCACCTTCTTTCAAAGGATTGTTCTACATCAAGTTCTGAGAATGTGATTAGTGGCACATAGATACGAACTTACGACCAGCTTCATTTTTAGCGATGTTAACAATTTTCGTACGCTAGAATGAGCATCTGGACCACTGTGCTACGGCGGCACTTTGTGGCCATTTGCTGGTTTGGTTGCCGTTGATTGGCCTTTCTGACACTTTGATGCAATGTCTACACGAAATGTGGCAGCTGTTGGGGCTGCTGATGCTGGGAAAGGCGGCAGAGAAGTTGACGCCAACGTTGGTTGCAGCTTCACCCGCAACGAAAGTTGGCGCATTCTTTGCTCGTTTGAGTGAAATGAAAAGTGAAATTACTTATTATTAATGAAATTAATAATAAGCATGTGCGTGTGCGTTAGTGTGTGTGTATGTATTAAATCATATAGATACTATATACAAACATATATATATATATAAAAACGCGACGATAAATAACGGCAGCCAAGCGCCGGCCAACATGGAACAAGTTTCGGCTTCAACCTCATCACAGATAAAAAAATAAATATCAAAAAACTTTGCCTCCACATTAAAAAGTTCACTTTCGTTTGTGTCCAACAAAAACCACTATTATGCAGTTTATGCACAGTATGATAATGAAAACGCAAAACTCTTGACTTTTTTGACCAGTCCAGTCAAAAGTACAAGCCAAAACTGAGTAAAACTAAAGTATGAAAAAAACAATAAAAAAACAACAACAACAAACCAGTTGGCACACCAAAAATTGTTGCAAATTGTGGCGGATGCAACGGCAACATGCTGACTTGGTGTCCAACCTGACAAGCCACGGACTGACTTATGGTTTAGTTGCGGCATTGTGACAACCCGCAGCCCAAATGAAGGTCACATCTGTCAGAGATTCCAGTGCACTGGCACAAAGCTGCTAATTGATTAAATATGCAAGTTCCATAGTGTTCAAACGCTGAGCAGATGAAGATTTGAAGAAATGAGGATTCTTCGTGGAATTTGTGTTAGTTACTTATTTAAAGATCATCGCTGTAGTGGATCACGCCTCAAGATTGTCAGACACTTTGCCTTCTTCGCAAGAATAGGTTAGGTTAAGACGACTTCAGTATATCTGTCTGATACACATAGGCCGCTAATCGTAAAAACTATAAAATACTCCTTCCACGTTCACTATTGAACACATGATCATGGCTGACATCTGCAAAGTCAAATTTTGCTTCTACTACAACTCTCAAGAGTGGAAACTTCAGAAGTAATACGGAATGTGTAGATTTTTGTGTAGTAAGACACTTGCCAACTGAACTGCTTATAAGTTACTTTTAGTCATACTTCAGTATCACAAACTAGTCCGTGACTCAAGTTTCGTCAGTCCCTTTTGCGGCACAAATATCGCACTTTCTATCTACATTAATGTGGGATTATATGTTTATTGGTTGAGTATACAATAATGAATAATGTTAATTTAAGTGGGAACACAACTACGTCCATCCTGTACGCCTGACTTATTCCGACTCTCTCTCTCTCTCTCTCTCTCTTGTCGCAATTAGTCTATTCCTACATCTATGCAAAACGAACTAACGCGCAACTATCGCAAAAAGAGTGCAAGCGTACTCAATTCTTCTCTTACCCCAAATGCCACAACACGCAAAACGGACTGTAGCAACATTTCCGTATATTGTGTGAGAGTCTCAAAGTTTAAGCAGACCTTGATTAAGCATACCTTTTCCTCAACTAAAGCAGTCCATTAGGGATCGCCTTTTCTCAAGACTCCTCTTGCCATCATGATACAATCGCGTCCCCAAAGGTACTGCTCCCTTACTGTCTACTAAGGAGCACACATGACCATCTGAAGCGTATGGAAATGACATACGGTAATTACTAAGAAATTATATTATGTAACCTCAAAACTGAACTAATTTAATTAGGAGTTACAGCCTATGAAATGGTTTATAATAAAAAGTCAACTGTCAAAATGCATTCAAATTGATTAGTTACAAGATTTATGCAGTTTCCTTGTGGCTTTTTTTAATTAAAACATAAATATTTATGGAAAATGTCTCACAATTTCAGGTGGAGGTTGTGGCATGTGGCATGACAAATAATTTCAATGAAACTGAAATTAATTCAGCAAATAAATATGTAATAAAAACATTTACAATATAATTGCAATGGTTGGCAAGAAAAAAAAAACAACAACAACAATACTTTCACCTTCGCCATGAATGCCACAAACAGAGAGAGCGAGCGAGATAGTTGCAACCGCTTAAGTCTCGACTAGAGCCTGCCACATGGGTTGTTGCCGTGTTTCGTGGTTGTTGTTGTTATTTATGCTTTGTGGGTGTTCAACATGCAGCATTTGACTCTTTTACCATCACACCACCGTACCCGGTTTAGCCTCTTCTACTAGTTTTACTGCGCTTGGTTTGTTACTGTTGTTGTTGAACATATTTATGCATTTGACAGTAAAAATGTTTACGGTCAACAAGTGTCTGCAATTAGCCAAGAGTAAAAACAACAACAACAACAGCAGAAAACCCAAAGAAAATGCCATCTACAATTAGGTGAGAAAATTAAACTGGCGAAAATCAACGTTAAGATAGTTTTTGATGTGTCAATTTGATGCCACGCCCTCACACAATGCTTACTTAACGCCCGATCATAAAAATTAAGCATGTGTTTAAGCAGTTAAGTATGTCACATTAACTTAATGCAGCTGCAGTTGATTAACGTAATTAATTGACTATAAAATAAGTGATTAGCACATTGCAAATGCATAATGCATTATGTTCACGATGATGATGACGATGATTATGATGATGACGCTGCTGATGATGACAATAAGCCAAGCAATCGCTTCTGGTAAGACGAAACCAAACGTAAGACATTGCACAGTGGTTAAAATTACAAAATCATCACACTTTTTGAATTCCAATTGTTTTGAGTTAATAATGTTGTTGTTGGGGAATAAAGCACCGCGACCTTTTAGATCTATTGTGCCCAGTAGGGAGCTTATAGCTCTCCTGTCAGTCCTATCTCTGCTATAAACTTAATTATATTGAATGGTTCCAACCGGGCCGTGTCGGTCAGCGAGATCCTGTATCCGCCGAGAAACGACAACCGCCTTCTCGCCAGGGCATCACATTCAGCCAGGATGTGCCGCGAGGATTCCTCCTCAACTTCGCAGAACCTGCAAGTGCTGGAGTTGGCGATGCCCAGCTTGTTCAGGTGTCCCTTCAGTCTACAATCTCCGGTAAGCAGACCTGTCAGAATTCTAACTGCGTTAATTTCTTGAACCCTTTTAGGTCGTAGGCTCATCATCACCAGCTTGGAGTTTATTGTGGTTCCTGCAACATACCTTATGGCGGCCTGACTGTCTAAAATTATCGATATTTCCCTATTTTAGTAGTTCCTGTTTAGGTGTATGTCCGCGCATCGGGCAATCGCGCAGACTTCGGCTTGAAAGATGCTGGTATTAGTACCCATAGATTCTGAGTTCGCGATCCCGCGACTGCCAGTCCTGCGCCTTCATTAGTCAAAGACCCGTCCGTGTACCAAGCTATGGTGCGCCATCTCATAGGATGCATCTCCTCTAGGGTTGTCCAAACTTGTTGCTTATGATAGTACTGAAATTTCGTTTGAATTGGTTCTCAGCGGCCTTTGCATCCCTGTGTTGTGGGAGTAACGTAATTGTCTTTCCTAGCTCATCGGCATCACGGGCACTAATTAGGTGTCCCCTGCCAGTGCCTTCCACTGATATTCTTAGTAGAGTTGCCTTCATTTGGATTTCAATAACTATGTGAAGTGGTGTTAAATCCATTAGAACTTCCAATGCCGCTGTTGGACAGGTTCTCATTGCTTCTGTCATACATACACAGGCCAGCCTTTGTATCTCCATAAGATCATTCTTGACTGCGGCCACATTAACTCTTGATCTCCAGGCGATGTGAGCATCGGTCTTTTTACCATCAGGTATAGCCATCTTATTATTTTGGGCGAAATTCCCAATGACTTTCATGCTATTCTTCTACACGTGTATAATGCTCTTATGCATTTATTAGCGTAGCACCGTCGACGCCATTACTAATGTTACAATAAAGAGTACTGCCTAGTAACTACTCTGGAAGTTAAAAACGCCTTTTATACGGCCAGCTGGCATAGCAAATTCCAGAGTATTTTGTCAGCATCATTTGTGACTACTTTCACAACCGCGTCCTGCTATACGACACTTCCACCGGTCGCACAAAGATCGGTACTGGGTCCCATACTGTGGAACGTGATGTATGTAGGTGTGACGCTTGACCACAGGAATATGGGTGTTTTAAGTCCTATCTGTATAGATTTAAACACGAGACGGATTCGTTTTGCAAGCACTGTGCACGGACCTCAGAAGAGGTCCATGTATTTTTTGTCTGTCCAAGATTCTTTGCTGAATTGGGAGGTAATTCACAGTCACAGACTTGATGGATATCCTACTTAGTTCGAGGCAGCGATAATAAAATCCTTGCGTCGCGCTGAACGTCATTGCCATTATTTAATACATAGATGAGAATCTAGCTGTGGCCTTCATGCCTTCTCCCCCTTCGAAAAGTAATACTTAGGGGTCGTACCTTGAGAGGGAAACGGAGAGTAGGTGGTAGGTTTAGTGGGTAAGCGGTAACGTAAGTCGCACACTTTTCGGCTATTCAAGCTTCCCCCATCATCTTGATCCATAAACCAGGTAAACACGGGTCAGAGCCGGACACAGATCAGCTTCCTCTCCTCGTTGTCTACAGTGTGGAGAGGCTTATTGGCGGGCGGGTCAGAACAATTCCCTTTGCTTTGGTTTGGTTTCGCTGCTGCACATGGAACTGCGGAGCTATTACACAGGATTTTAAGAAATTCCCTTTTATGAATGGTAGGCTGGCGTTTGTTCGGGTTTGGTCTGTCTGCTTGTCGCATTTAAGAATGTTCAGGTAGTGTGCTTGTGGCAATTCTCTTCAACTTATTCACATAGCATATTCCTGCCCCAGTGCTTATAGGAGGTATATTGATGAAAAGATATTTTGTTTTAACATAACATGTTTTAACAGTCCACAGGGACAATATATCTCGGTATTCCATTGAGCAGCAGCTTTGCCTTTATACAGCATAGTCGGAGGCCCACATACATATACAAAGCCAAAGGAGAATTTACTGGCTGTTGGGAGAAGACAGTAAGATCTAACTGAATAACAATTCCTTTTTACAGGCGAACGTACTGCTTGCAAATATAGGGCATTGCTGCCATATCTAATAGAAAAACGGTACTGAAGATGCAGAATAAATCGCAGAATTATCGCCGGCTGTCAGTGGCTTGTTTACAACTTAACTCTGCATCAAGCTCTGGAACTTTACATTTTTCACAAAACTATTGCTTTACTGGAAAGAGCTCAGAAGCAGGTTCGCCAGTAAAGTTGTTGCCCTTTGTAGTGTACAAAAAGAGACCAGAAGTATTGTAAATCGCGATTATCATTGAACTGATAGTTCAAAAAAGTGCTATAAAAAAGTAAGGATGTTATGGCCAGTTAAGAAGAAGAAAAGACATGTGAAAAGCATGAGAGGGCAGCAAAAGAGGCGCTATGCCTTCGGCTTGTGCCTGTGTGAGCAGCACTAATCGTTTGGCTGCACTTCGACTGCAACAAATCTATCTATAAAATTTAGCTCACAATCCCATAAGAATCTTTATATCGACCACTGTGCAGCACTGTTTGCGATATACAACAGATAAGTTTTAATCACTAACTGCCGCTGCCGGCGCTGGGTTGAAGATGCAAGTTGGAGATGGGGGACTGGCTTGGCATGCCACGCTCATAAGTCATTATTAAGTGCGAGGCATTTGTTATGTGGCACAAAATGCCAATGAACTCGAACAAAAGTGGCGGCAACTTACTTTTTGGCTTTATTAGAAACGGCATAAAGTGTCAGAGAGCCAAAGAAACGACAACTACAACAACTACAAAGCTAAAAGATACCAGAAAAAGAAAACGGAAGCATTTACCAGATACCCCGACCATGGTATCAAGTGCGGCATGGCAGCCTATAATTTGCAGCAGCTTGACATGCATATCAGTAAATGTTCGACTCTGGTTCAGTTTGGCGCAATCCCAAAGCAGAGCTTGTCCAGCAATGAATGTGCTCGAATGCAGTTGGGCCGAGATGTGAAGGCAGTACCAGCGAGTGTCCGCTGTCCGGCTCAATCTTGGCCAACACTTGGAGGCTGGCAACGCAGCGTAGCGCATCGCATTGAAGGCCAATGGACGAGCGGTGCAAAGCGTGCTTAAAGCGCGTTAAACGATGATTTAATGCCAATAAATAAGTGTAAACGTTCATTACAGATAATTAATGTATCTGCAAGTTTGCGTTTGCGCTTTGCGTGCCGGCCAGAGGTCAGCTAAGGCAAAGTCGGGGCCAGGCCGGGACAGGCCAGGCCAGGCCAAGCCGAGCCGGGCTCAGCCGAGCTGAGCTGAGCTGAGGCGGGCCAACCCAGGCCACAACAAGCCGGCAGAGAGAAACAAAAGTGAAACTTCAATTAGACGCTTAACAACATTATGGCGTGGACGATTAAGACTTAAATAACATGTTGGCAAGTGTAAATGCACGAAAATTTGACATTTCACCTGACATCAAGCGCTGCCTGCTTGAATGATGAAGAGTTGATGAAGAGATGACGAGTTTTGTTGCATTCGGTGTCTCTTGCCATTGATCTCTTTATCATGGCAGGCTGTTTGACTGACGACTAGACATTACCTGTGTTACCTGTGTAGCACGTTGCACATGCCCCAAATCCAAATTCACACAGCTACAACAACGATAACAACAAATTCCAAAACTACAGACAATGTCGCCCAATTCGTCTTGGTGTTTTGTTGGTTGGGTTTTTGGTTGCTTTTATGCCCGTTGGCTGAAAATCTCTTGTGTCTTTCCGTCTGTCTGTCTGTCGTTTCATTGGTTTGTGTACGGTTCGTTGATTTTCTTTTTTTTGGCTGCCTTTTCAATTTAAAATGTAAATCAAGTGTGAAAACACAAAATACTGCTGCACTGCACAGCGAAAGTGTTGCAATTGCAATTTGCTTGTTGCAATTTTTGACATTTTCAGCTTTGAGGCACTGTATTGATTTATTTTGATTGTTAATCAATTTGCAGCCTCAGCCTGTCGCAACGCATTCAAAATGTAATAGTTCAATGAAATTATAAATCAGCCAAAAGCCACAGCCACAGCCCCAATCACAGCTCCCAATGCCAGACGCCAAAACTCCAAAGCTCCAGACCATCTCACCAATAAGGCTCTTTGCATGATCGCTGCTTATTGCTGCCATTGGTGGTAATTTAAAACCCGAAGAATGCAAATGACACACTTTTTGTTTTGCTGGACTTGGCCTGATAACTTGGGCCATATTCCAGCTCATTTGTCAACAGCAACGCAGGAAACAACTGCAAAACGATTACAGTGCCTGCAATTTGCGCATGCGCACGCATATTGCGAGCCATAAATCATGCAATGGCTTTGTGTGTTTGTTGTAATTGCTTTTAGTGTAATACCCTTTACCCTATGGATAGGGAGTATATGTATGCGCCATCTTTTATTGGAAAACATATGCCATATGTAATTGTGGTCCACCTTAAATGTCATCAAAATACATTTATTTTCAAAACTTTGGTATTTGATGGCCGATGAGGGCAATAGCAATAGAAAGAAGACTGATATCACGGTAGTTAGCGCACACCGTGGGGTCACCCTTCTTGAGGACAGGGCAGAGGACAACAAGGTTCCAATCTTCGGGCATGCACTCATCTAGCCACTCCTTGCCAGATGAGTTTCCAGTCTTGAACAGCTCAGCAGGCAGGTCATCTGCATCTAGCTTGAGCTACGTGAAGCAGACATAGCCGCCATCCAGAGGAGAGGGTAGCGCTGGTGAGAGGTAGCAGACTGTGCTATCTATTACAGCTGTGGCGGATTATTCAGCTTTTACGAGACCACCTCGAAGAATGGTCTAAAGCTAGTTGGCATCGACGCGGCGCAAAACTGGCTTGTTATGGCCAGTTAAGAAGTAGAATATTATTGATAAAGAATGAACGCTGGAAATCATACAATGGATGTCGCGTAGCTAACTCTTTGTGAAAGAAAGGCCTCTAGATATCTATTCGTGAGATTAGGAAAAATCTGCGTATGTATTTTTGGATTAATACCATTTGGCCAGCATCTGGGACTTTATGTGTAAATGTCCAGCCTTTGCAAGGACACGAGTGCACATTTCGCGACATTGCTACGGCCGAAGCATTGCTGTCGCCATCCGAGTAAAGTACTGGTACTGTGGGTGTTCCCATTGCGGAAGGACCGTCATTCACATCCATCGACAACTCAGGTTTATTCACCGCAGATGATGCAGTAAACCTGTGGTTAAGCAGCTGGCACAAGAAGCAAAGTGGACATGGGTTCAATCCCAGAACAGAAATAAAGTAAAACAGGCCGGTAAATTTCATTTTTTTTTTTTGCAACGAATTATTTACTTTACAGTCTAGGAAGCTGGCTAGTTGGTGGAGAATAACCGTTGGTATAAGTGGGCCTAATACCACCTACCATAGTCTAGCCTTTCACTTGAAACTATCACCGCGACAAGGGAATAGCACCTAGGAGACAACACTAGGAGGTCAAGAAGGCACTGCTAGACGGCTTCCCATGACGTTATATGTGAATTACTCACAATGTATATCTGGAATAATCTCTTAAGCCATGTATTTCTGCCTGCTAGTCGCCACTTTGACCGTCCAAGGAGCTTGATCATCGAAGATCATCTGAGCTAGAACCGGAGAAAACCTAAGTTGCCAATTTCAATGTCTGCTTTGAACAAACTTCCCCCAATTCAAACTATTCATAAGCGTCGATATTAAAGGGTGTCTTTTAGTCTGTATTTATTGCGTTTTCAGTTGGGTGGGAGTAGCCGGCAGTGTCACCGCTGCTGATTGCCATGTGGCCAAACCACAGATTTGCCCGAAGCGATAAGCTCCAGAGACTCACTGTATAAATACCAAAGAAAGTGGATGCGGACATGTACCATTCCAATGTTGCCACTGTCCGGATTACAGCGTCGTCGCGTGCGTGAGCAATTACAGAAGCATTGTAAAGAGCTTGCCGCACAGCTTTTCGTTTCTGTTTTGTTTTTGGGATATTCCAATCCAAATGGATTGCATGCAATAATGAGATAATGTTGCGTGTGTGCGTATCAAATGTGAACTGTTGGCTTGACATTTGCCCACTGCAATTCCAAATCCATTTCCAATTGCAGCTGTGACCCTGACCCACAAATGTTGCATGCAAAGGTCAAAGCAACTTTACCCAGAGAACATAGTGTTATGTTGTGCTTTAGAAAAGAGCAAATTGAAAAAAAGAAAAATACTCTTGACGTTGCTGGACATGATCATGATGCAAAAACAACTTGATGTCAATCAACGCGTCGCTTTGTTTACCAGCCATTCAGGCTGGCACAACGCGTCCAGACGCCAAGTCACCCGGAGGCTTAGACGCAGACCCAGACCAAGTCCATGTTGTTTGGTGTTGATGTCAGAAGAAACTTTGGCTGACTTTTTGTTATACTAAGTATACTCTTTGAGCAACGTAGGGTATTATAGGTTTGTTTAGCAGTTTTGTTTGAAGTAGTTATAGAGTAGTTTCGGCAGGAAAGACCGGTGAAGCAAGCAGACATCAATCATGTCAGACAGTCCGTGGTTCCCTAAAAGCCTCTTTCGTATTAAAGGGTGTAGGAGATTTGCTGAAAATGCAGATGTTCCGGATAATGTGTGCACGAAATTATACCCAAGCTAACGTTTAAGGGTTCTTAAAGATTATGTAGGAGAGACTTTGATCATAAAATATCGTTTGTATGTAAATGTACCAACCTTTAGAAAGATTTTAAAGGGATAGTGTTCGCCTTGTCGTCAATATTGTTTTCCATCAAATTTTACATGACTAACGCAACGTATCCAGGTGAAACGTATATTCGGCAAACCGCAAGTATTTTTTCTTTCGAATGGTATAGGTTTTACCTAAAAAAGTTGCGTTGAGTTGAGAAGCAACAGGTACCACTTTGAATATTTGATTAGCGTATTTATATATAAGATTTCCTGGCTGTAGTAAAAACTTGAAAAAATGTATCATAGTTGGTTTGCAGAACTATCACAGTGTATAAGAGTTCATTAAAAATGAAAATTTTCCGTATAATTGAGTCCGAAACCAAGTTGGAATAGTAGTAGAGAGATCATTAGATTCTCTGGGTATATCAAGTCTATATCAATGCCAAACAATCAGTGTGAACAAATACGAGCTCTAATCTAAGCCCCCATTCTATCTCATTTGAGCATCGCGTGCCGACATCAAGATCACTCATTATACCAACAGTGTTGCTTTCTCTGTCTCAGGAACAATCTTCTTTGCTTGTCTTTCGTTGTCAGCAAAAAATTTATATTTTGCTCCGGAAATAGCAGTTGCTTTGCTCTCCAGTTCAAACCCGAATCTACTTCTTAGTCTATAGGGAACTCGTTAATGTTCAGCTTCGCATGAATTGTAGCCTTCATCCGCCTTCATCTTGCCAAGATTCAACCGTTTCTTTTTGGCCTTGATGAAGAGTATCCAAATTCCAGCGCATTAAAGTTTGTGTTTTGCTAGCTTTTTGTGTTAGTGCAGCGTCGTGCCCCCAAGGTTAACGTGTTGTGACCAAACAAACAGCAAATGAAATCGCTACACTGTGCGGCTCGACTACCTCTCTCTCTCTCTGCGTCCACTTGGAACCGCTTCGTCATGCAACGTATGCCATTGGCAATGCGAGGCAGAGGCTGCGGCATCGGCATTGACTTTGTTCTTTACACCAAACCCAAAACGTCACTCCAAAAAGCCAAAAGCAAGAAGAGATCGAGCTTCGCTTTGACCAACACTTAAAGTTATGCGCCTTTTAAATAGCCAGCTCGGTGGCATCAACAGAGCAGCAGCTAAGCATCACTGAGGCATCAAGCAACCATCCAGAACCAAGCCCCTTATACGAGAATGTAGTGAGTCCGTCGTCCCGTCCATATGTATCTTTTTGACAGCCGCCTGGCATATTCATTTTTATGAGGCAAGCTGGGCAAACGCCTTTTGCCACTGCTGCATTCTTAGAAGCTGTGGCAGGCGTCACAGTTATTGGTTTGGGGCGGCAACGACCCGCTCTAACAATTGCGGTATTTCGGCTGGGGGGAGAATTGTAGCATCTATGTGGCCTCATCCCTCTCTATTTTCCGCTGTCTCTATCTATTGCTTTTTTCAAAAACTTTTGAGGCATACATATATGGAGGGCGTTGCCGAGGGTTCTGATTACAAATTGAATTTTATTAGTTTGCTGCATTGATTTATGATTTTTTCTACAAAAACTTTTCACCGTTTTTAATTAAGTTGAAGTGTGTGATTTGTTAAGACCCCCAGCCTCTCTCTCTCCCCCTCTCACTCTCCGGGCTTATGGGCTGCTGCCGGGCCATATTTGATTTATGGTGCTCAGGGTGCTAAGTCTAATTATAGCGCGTCTTGCTCCAACTGGACAATGACAGGGTTTCCAATGAAATGCTGCCAATGGCTAGACCAAGCTTTCCCTTTTGCCAAATGAATCCGCCATATGAGAGTGTGTGCCTTGTAATAAGCACATCTAGATCTTGTTAGTTGTTAGTGATTCCCATTGGTCTGATATTGTATTACAGCTTGATTTATATGCTATATGCCTTGCTTTGCCTTGCCTTGCCGTGCCTTGACTTGACTTGACTTGGTGAAAATTAAACGACATTGCGTGCGATTCCATTACCTGGGCGTATGTCCGTCCGTCCGTCTGTCTGTCTGTCGGCTTGCGAGTGAAATTGCCTTTTCACCATGTGCATATACTATGCCCATACAAACGGCGCCATATTTCGATCTTGATAACCTTTGGTTAAGTTTCCGTCCTGAAAGCTGACATCATATCTGCGCCGCTTGGCAGGCTCAAATCAAAGCCAAGTCGCCAATCTTAGCTGTGTATAGAGTCTTTGATTACATAAATTTCGCACAAAGTTGGTCAACGGCAACTAAAACTGCAACATTTGCATCTTCAAACGTGGCCAAAAGTGTGTCGCCTGACTTGGGCGCGCCGCTTTTTGACTTGGTTCGGCGACACTGAGAAAAAATTTAAGTAACTCGCGAATTCAGTTTTCGGAAAACCAAATAAAGCTATGTGCCTTTGCAACTATATAAGCAATATACCATAAGTTAATCCCTAGGAACAGTGTCTGTTCGGAGAGCAATCAAGCTGACTGCATACGCAGATGATATCGATATCGTCGGGCGCACTAAGCGAGGAATTTTCGAAAGCTTTGTGGCTATTGAAAGAGAATCTGCCAGGAAGGGTCAGGTGGTAAATGAGAGCAAGACGAAGTATATGCTTTCTTAGAGTAGCGATACACAGCGTTTGGACTCTCAGATTGATGTGAAACTATACTTTTGATGTTGTCTACCTTGGCACCGCCGTCACAATGAAGATCGATGTCAGCATGGAGGTCAAGTGGAGAATCACTCTTGTCAATGGATGTTACTTTGGTCTCAGCAGGCAAGTAGTAGGTACCACTCTCGCCAAACGAAACCAACGCTCTATAAGAAGCTCATCCTGTCGCAATCTGATGAAAATGCCCTAGTAGTGTTTGAGCAGAAAGTACTCCGTAAGATCTTTGTGATCTGTGAGCTCTATGACGACATTGACATAGCTAAGCCCATTAAAATCCAGAGGCTCCGCTGGCTATGTCATGTTGTGCGTATGGATGAAGAAGCTCCTGCGAGAAAGGACTTCAATGGTTCTCGAATGGAAGCGACGAAAGGGCAGACCATGTCTCCGTTGGAAGGACCAGGTAGGGGGTACACTAGCTAACTTTGGTTTCACCAATTGGAGAAGGCTCGCACAAAGCAGATACGCCTGGAGGAGAGCTTTACATCAGGCCGTAACCCGTTAACGCGTTGTTTTGGCCTGTTAAGTAAGTAAGTATCTGAATTGCTATAAATGGATAATGATGAGTTTTTCGAGAATAGCTATTTGCAGTAGAGACTTGGTAAATCCCCTTTTAGTAGGGGAGATATCTTTAAAGTGCAGATGTACCAAAATGTCTTCTTGGATTCCTTAAAATATGCTCGAAATGTTTTTCATATCTCTTGTCTGTCCAATTCAGGAATACGGGTCATCTGTTTGGAACCTATGCTATTAACTGTGACAAGATTGAATCAAGAGAGGGTCTGAGGGTCGTCTGCATTCAAATTTGATCGATTCTATTAATCCAATGATAAGACTGCCCATGGAACTTATGGTCTGCCACGCCTCCTTCTGCCTGTTTCTCAATTTTTCTGTTTCTGTTTCTTTCAGTGTATATGCGGGCACATGTAATTACAATAACAGCATCAATGACTTGGTTGCACACTCTCAAAACCTGTCGCTTTTAATTAGTGGCGTGGCCAGACCCAAAACCAAAACTAAAACCCAGAGCAACCGATCTTACTTACATACCCACTAACTCTAAGACTCTAAGTAAATTTCCATGTTAAAAGTTAACTATGCGCAGTATTTCAAGCGACAGCTGCTGCAGCATAAAAATAACTTTTGTATTTAGTCATAACTGCATTTAAATCGTTGTTATAGCTGTTTTTGTTGTTGTTGTTATATGCAAAATAAAGTTAAAAGTAAAATACAACGAAATGTAAACCTGCTAGAGTTAAGTTTTCGAGAGAGGGGGCCGACCCACTTCTGTCATGTTTGTAAAAATACTTTGAGATTTATTGTTGCCGCAATGCCAGGCATAATTATAATTTATGTTAACGCTGTTGTTGTGTAATAGCCAAGTTCACAACCCACACACACACACACACACACAGACACATTTTTGCAGTTATTTGAGGAAGCTGTCACCGTAGATAAAGCCCATTATTCTCAGTCTACATACAAATTGTTAGGGAAGCTGTCTTACTGCCGTATAAGTTACTAGCCAAATGTAACAATTGCCATTATGACATTCTTATTGAAACTTTCGCATAATATTGCCAAGGCTTACGTCATAAGGCCCCCGAGCATGCATAGCTATAGATCCAGCCTCCCGAAAAAAAAGCTAATGCCATAATTAAGCGCTCTTTAGCTTATGTAATTAACGTCAAGTCAAATGTGCGTCAAACTCCAGTCAAAAGTCTAATGATCCCAAACGCAGCTGCGCGTTTTTCAGCCAAATTGTGTTTTTTTTTTTTGTTTTTTTTGGTGTGTTTTGTCACCGTTGTTGCCAATTGTTGTAGTAGATCCCAATTTTACGAGACTTTGTAGCACAACAACAACGCCAACAGTTTCGATGGCCAGCAAAAGCGCGTACTTGTAGATACTTCGTTTTTACTTGTGCTTCAAGCCCCATTCAGCAGATACTCTTACACACACACACACACACACACACTCACACAGACACACTTTTATATAAACTCATATGACATAAGTCACAGTGTGCCAGTGATATATGAATATGACAATGCAACATGGACAACTTTATTTGCTCAAGAAAAGCGCTGTCACTGACTGACTGACATAAATCACGTCAAAACATTCAGCCAACCAACAACTACCACTAACACAACAACAACAGCAACAACAAACACAACCACCTCAACAACAACAAGAGCAAAACAAATATATAAATCAAAAATCAATTTTCGTCCATTTAGGCGACAAAAAGAACAAAACTAGACAGGAAACTGAGTTCATGTGTGGTTCATGTCTTGACTAAATCTCAGCCAAGTTTCAATTTACAGAGCGTAGAAATGAACATATATTGTTAGACCTGGAACAGGGCAAAAAGCTACTGATCGCTATGAATCTGGTGATACCTGTCTCTGCCTCAATCAAGTTGAGCCTAATTGCCACACGGGCTGAGGACAGTGAGCTAATGTACGCAGCGGAGCCACAAAGTGCTTTAAAAAGGTTGTGCGTAGGGTTTGAGGTGCAGATTCTAATGAAAAGGATACCCCGAAAGTTGACGACCTTCGGGTAGGGTCTTGGAATGTCCGAAACCTTAATAGGACTGCCGCCCAAGTGGCTTATGTTCTCAGGATGTGCAAAGCCATCCAGAAGATGCAATGGAGAGGGCAAGGCTGCTGCGAGCTAGCAGATTGTGGCATCTTCTATAGCTGTCATGTGGAATGGCGCATATTAGGGAGCGAACTTTTTGTTGGCTCAGTTTCACAACAATAAACGAATGGCTGGCAACAATCCGCATTAAGGCAAAATTCTTCAACATCAACCTGATTTGTGCGTATGCCCTGAAGAAGGACAAAAAGGAATTATCAACATAGGGATATAGCTATACTGTCGGACAGTCAAGCCGCAATAGAGGCGATTGCAGGAACCAGGATAAACTTCAAGCTGGTTAGGAAAACCCGAGTATAACTGGATCTTCTTGGAAGGCTGAACAAACTAACACTTCGATTGGTGCTCGGCTACAACAACATTCCTGGGAATGAACTTGCGGACGAATTATGAAGAAATATCGCGCTGCGATAGGACCAGAGCACTTTTGTGGCATTGGAAACCTTACCAACTTAAAGAAGAGGAATGAGAAAGATGGACCACGAACTGGATGGACACTACGGGCCTCAGACAGGCCAAACTACTCCTCGGCTTCTAGAACTTACATAAGTTCAAGAAAATAACACAACTAGGCAAGAATTCTGTTAGGATTCTGACAGATCTGTTTACTAAACACTTTAGAATGAAGGGACACTAGCTCCAGTACCTGCAGGTTCTGTGAATTTTAGGAGGAATACTCGCCGCAGATAGCTTTTTTAAAGTGTTTGCATTCTAAAATCATAACCAATTTTGAAATTAAATTGGAAGGATCTAAAAACCTGTTAAAGAAAGGAGTAAACTCCTTGATATTTAAAATTTTTTAGGTGCTTTGATGTGGATTTTGGAGAAAAAGGAGGATCTACTAAAATGTAAGAGGGTAAAGACGAGGAGAAGCAGGATTTAAAGATATGTACGTCAATGCTTGGATGATATTTGATATTGATTAAGAAGTATCGAACTACCTGTTAGAGGCAAATCTCATTATACGGATTTGGATATTGATATTTGAGAGGTGACGGACGAAGAGAAAGTTGGTTAGAAAAGTTCAAGCATTTATGCCATATTATATCATATAATAATGATTGTTAGTTTTTGTGGAAATTATTGGCTCGTCTAATTGATGACTTAATAACAAATTGAAATGTTTATCTTGCCGTTCACTCAATTATTCTGCCACTTGAAAATACGTTTGCGATGCACGTTTATATGTCCGTGACTTAATGAACTATTAACAGCAATGATAGCAATTTGTTGTTGCAACAACAGCAGAAACCACAACAAAGCTGGCAACAAATGAAATTGCTTATAGGCAACCACAGAAACAACACTAACAACAAACAAACCCAACAACAACACAAACAACTTGTCTTCATGGCACTTTTTGGCAAACAAATAGACAATTCAACAAAGCGACAAGCAGACAAATGACTCTACCAAGAGAGGCCAACCTCAGAGCGCCAACAGATCAGCAAATATATGTACAAACATATATACTACATAGTCGTAGTGCGGGGGTGTTATCTACAAACCGAGAGCACCTGAGCAATCGGTGGAACCTCACACTCAATTGACTTTGCAACTATTTTGGCACGATTTTCAAATTACGTACATTGACTGGCAAAATGTTTGCTTTATGCCGCAATTAATTTTGCATGCGGAAGAAGCCACATCGCCCCACAGTCACACGAGTGCCCACACACACACACACACACTAACACACACACACACTAACACACACACACACACACTCTTACACGGTTGAGTTTGAAGTTGAAGGTCTTTGGTTTTTGTGGCATGACATTGAAAGTGAAAGAACAAGTTTGATGCCAACAAACTCTTTACTTTTTTCTTTGTTTTGATGTCTCTTTGTTGTTTTGGCTTTGCCATTTCTACACTGAGCAAAAAAGCTTCGGTCTAATGGTATGATTGAGGTCAAATTTATTGCGTACCAAATCATCACGCTGAAAAAAGTTCGAACCTCTAGAAAACTACGGCTGCTCAATCTACCATATTTTGATCCCATATCCAAGTTGAAGGAACCCCTCCTGGGGAGTGCGTTTTCCGACATCAGAAGAACTCCTAAGAACAGTAACTCAACAGATTCAAATGCCTAATAAGAATATATTCATATATGATTGAAGTGGGAGAGGATGCGAAAGATGACCCAAGAAAAAGGCGAAGATGAAGGGCAAAAGAAGACAAAGATGATGTCGAAGCCAAAGAGAATGACGAAGATAAGGAGGAATTAGACCGTAGAGAAAGAGGATGCCGAAGTTAAAGGAAGTGGAATATGACCGAAGCGATTCACCTAACAGGAATACTATATTATAGGAAAACATATTCTTAACTCGAAAGAAGTTTAGAAACGATTTTTAACAGTTTCAAAAGTAACTAAAGTTTGTTATCTAAAAATTGTCTTTCTGCTTCGTATCCCAAATCTATCTTTGATTTCGTAATTTGATCCTTTATAAAACGTTTCTTAATAGCCGTTGCTTGTTTTTCTCAGTGTACTACTATATTTAATGACTTTTGTGTACATGGAAGTATGCGTTTGTTGGGTCCATCGTCCATGGGGCATTGAACGGGACTGCGCCTGCGAAACGCATACTACAGCTAATGATCTATCTGATGTGTAAGATACGATATGTTTGTTTGTTGTATTTGTTTTGTTGTTGTTTCATTTGTTGTACTTTTACTTTCATTTATCATAAATGGAGGCGTCACTTGTGTTGACCACCAACGGGGCAAATCGAGCGAGCCACTTGAAATTAGCAAAACTCATGCCACATGTTCATTGGCTGTCTATTTGTAGCTTAGCACATCATTTGTTGTAGTTTCAGTTGTTGCATTGCACATACATATATGTAAAACGTGCTTTTAATCAAATTTACATGTAGCCACAATGTTTGGCTTACGCACCAATCAAAGCAACAAAGCCAACAACAACAACAACCACTTAGTAACTACTGCAACTATACTGCAACTGCTGCAAACTACTGCAACCGGCTAAGATATAAAACTGCAAACAACAAAATTTGGTGTAAAATTGATTTATGCAATTATTGTTATATCGAACCGGACAAACATCGGCTGATTTGTTTATATATGCAGTGCGCCGCAACAACAACAACTCTACAACAAATCAAATTGTTTATGTAACCTGCACTGATTGTAGATATGCATCTGTATCTGGGCGATAAAATAATGCGCGCACACAACCTCCACAGCTTCACAGTAACTGTGTGAGAGAGAGAGCACGAAAAAGAGAGAGGGAGCGCGCGCACGCATAAGACAATGCAAACTCAGCTTCCGACAGTTTGTGCCGCTGTAAACACTGTTAACAGCGTCTTAACAGTTTTCGACCAATTTTAACAGCAAGCATTTGTAAACAAAATGTTAATAAAATGGTCAAAAATGTTAATCTCAAGCGTGAAGATCAGTTTTTGTGAGAGTTTTTTGTTGGAACTTATTTGGTGTAACATTTTTCCAATATGTAATTAATGAAAAGCCGATTGTAATTTGTTATTGATTTCTTTTAAGGCTTATTTGAAGTGTGAACTTGATTTCTCCTTATTAGCTTTAGTTTCGGAGATACATTTTTTTTTAATCATGTTTATTTTGTGTGTGTTGAATAAACTTATGGAAAATAACATTTTCTCCCTATTATATAAGAAAGTTGTTCTCCGCACAGCATAGTACTCTAACCTCTGACCGAAAAGGGGAATTTTCATTTGCCGGATGGCAAGCTTGGCCCTCACCCACAGGCGAACATTAATCAGAGGCCCCCATTAATTCGATGATACTCTAGCATAGTAAGCTATAGAATATATAGAGAAAGGCTAGAAGAGATAATGTGGTGAAGTTATACATTATAGGATGTGCATAGAACACGAAAAGGATCATGAAGGGATAGAGTGACTATAGAGGGAAATTTCTCGTACTACGGCGAAAAACAACAAACCTAAGCTGACTGGGAAGTCAACCCCTCTACAAATTATCTTGTAAAGAAAAATAGCTCCAAGGGTTTTTCTACGATTAGACATGGAAGGTAAGTGAATTAGATGCAATCTAAGAAGGTAAGAGAATACTAGCATCCCATTTGAGTCCACGAAGATTCAATGCGTGCTTGGTTTGCAATATACTGAGGGTTTAACACACCAGTGCAGTATTCCAGCAAGGGACGAACAATAGCCGTAAAATGAAGTTTGGTTATATAAGGGTCATCCTTAGCCCAGCAATTACTAAAGCGATGTGTGCATTTAGCTTTATTTACAATTGAAGAGATATGGAGATTAAAACATTATTTAGAGTCAAAAAGGACACCTAAGTTAGAAACTGTAGGAATGTTCGAGTGGAACATAGGCATAGGCAATCTCCTGGTGGCGATCCCGACAAAAGGGGATAAAGAATAAGCGATTTAATCGAACAACACCTTTGGAGGGCATTCAAATCATTCTATAGAAGAACGCTAGATGAAGGTTGATTTGACGTCAAACAAAGCTTCACATCATAAGCATATATTAAAACCCGACAACTATCCACAATATACGGAAGGTCATTAATGAAAAGGGAAAAAAGCAAGGGACCCAGGTGACTGCCCTGTGGAACCCCAGAAGTAAGGTAAGCTGTTTCAGAGAGTAAGGGCCGATAAGTGAGTTCTGTTAGATAAATATGACAATTCAAGAAAAAGAAAGCGAAACCAATAAGATCTAACTTAAGGAGAAGTAGACTATGGTCAACAGAATCAAATGCTTTACGAAAATCAGTAAAGATAAAATAAGTCTGCAGTCGGTTAGAAAAACCTTTATATAAGACGTAAACTCAGGAATTAGAAGGTAAAAAAAAACAGATTTACAAAAGTACTGCACATTTGCAGCAATACTCTTCTCAAACAATATATATTTTGCTTCTCTACTATTCTCCTTGATTCTCATGCGTGGTAGCTAAGCGCTGAAGTAGTAAATGGGTTGTAAAATATAAATAAATGAGTCGTAAAAAACTAAATCTCATGGAGAAAGAAAACAAATTAGTTCGAAAAGAACAAATGCGTAAAGCAAAAAACTGTTTAGAGTTTTCTGGAACATGATATACAGTGATCAAAACTTGGGTATAAGTCTGATGTTTTCCAAACTTTGTACTTAGGTTAGGTTAAAGCGGCTGTAAGATTTCTACCTAACACTCTTAGGCCGAAATTCGGCGCACTGTTCAACCGTAGAATCTATTTATACTTCCTTCTTCATCTACTAGGGATTCCAGGATGCTGAAAGGGCAGACAATTCAGATACTGATATGCAATCCTCTAACCATTTGGAGCTAAGTTTTGACAGCTCTAACATGTTGCTTAGGAAGTAACCCCCCAGGTATTTGTATCGTGTTTTATAGCAGGGTAAGACCAAAAAAGGTGCTCATACGTTTTCTCCTCCTCTTCGTCCACACAGCTTCTGCAGAGCAAATGAGCAATCTAACTGTGAAATGGGATAAACGCACTTTCTGTTCTATGGTAATTTTTTATACTGTATATCTCTTTAATGTTTCCTTCTTTATAGGAGATGATACAAGATGACAGTCTTTTCAAGAAATCCATCGGACAACATTTGACTAATAAGATGAAAATAATCTTAATTCACGAACAAATTTTCGTTTGCCTTAGTTCATGTTGCAATGTCACGTTCACGATCGATATATATTTAAAGTAGCAGCAAGTGTATTAAAAGTGTGTTTTCTTTAAATAGAGTTTATAAATATATGGAACAATTTGTATTTGGTCACCGACAAGGGGGGGGTGGAGGGGTTCACCAAAATGTGACGATAGCATAGGGGAGTGTTCCGAAAACGTGACGTCACAATCAAAATGCTAATGAAATCTGAAAAAATCTTTATATTTTCATGCAATTTTTACTTTTCTTTCGAATTCAAACATATTCATCAAAGATCTAACATCAAATTTTAAATTATTGACTCTTCAAATATCTTCCTTTCGCTTTTATAATTGCAGCGTATACTCTGTTGATATTCTATTCAAAGTTTCTGGGAATGCTCACAGTTGTTTTTGGTTGTACGGTCGGTGATGTCAAATTAGGACAAGGGGGAAGTGGAATTACCCACATATAGTATATATGTAATTGCAAGAGATTCTCGCATTTCAACATCAAAATTGGAAATCTCACAAACTTGGATGTCTTACATTATTTTGAATCCTTAATCTGCTGCCAACCTCACCAAGTCCGTCATTACTACTAACCGCAAATATTGTCAGCCACTTAGTGAGTGTGGGCTTGGGGTTTGGAGAGTAGCGGCGGATAGTTATGAGATTGAGCCGAGGATTCAATAGGATAGATGCGCATGCGAATTTTCAATTAATATTGCTGCAACGCACTTGCTGCGGCTCGAATGCAGCATGAATAATGTAAGCAGGTAAGTATGTAAGTAAGTAAGTGAGTGAATGAGTGAATGAGTGAGTGAGTGAGTAAGTAAGTAAGTAAATGAAAAGCATTTGTTTAAGCAAACATTTCTACGGTTGTGCTTTCGTTTGGCCTTTGTTAACATTTTGCATAACTCCTTTCGGTTTGGGTCAAGACGGAAATACAAGTTGGGGCCAAGCATTAATAAATAATTTTTACAGCGCATCAGCTACGGCAGCTGCTGCTGCTGCTTCTTCTTCTACTGCTGCATCTTTGTGCTTCTTCTTCTTCTGCTGCCAATGCCAATGCGTACTCGCGCCTGGGTCTGCGGGTCTTTTGTTTTTGGCCAGCTGTCCAGTTAGCCGGCCTTGTTGGCCCAAAACGTGCCCAGGCCCAAGTCCGACTCCGAGTTCGAGCAGCGTCATAATGATGCAGTTGACATTTTATCTTCCTGGCTTATATATTTACTTTTCGGTAGACGTATTAAAGTTAAGTTGCTGCTATAAGGCCTGTTTTCGGTAGCCTTCTTTAGGAGTTCGCTGCTGCATAATCCAAATTAAATTGTCAAGAGAAATGACAATTCAATATACAAATCTTGTTAAGCAAATATGAAAGAAAATGCCCAAAAGTTTATAAACAAAAAACACTTTGTCATGTAGCTCCCAGCGCCCAGTATCCAGTATGTCGGCGCGTTGGATACTTGAAAGTCAAGTCGAAAGCGCGCCGCGTTAAAAAAATGTCAAATTAAACTGTCAGTCTGACTTTTAACCCATTTTTTTTTTTTTGTCTCTTTATTCCCAACTTGGCCATTACATAAGCTACTTATCAGTTGATAACTAGAAATGAAACTGAAAATCCATATCAAAACCGGAGACAAAAACAACCATTATAATAACGCCGCTTGTGTGAAATATTAATGGAAAATAATGCGTAGGTGACTTAAGCGGTCAAGCGCATAAATCAGTGAGACATTCAGTCAGTCATTTGTTCATTTAGTCACTCATTCATGCATTTACTCGTATTCAATTATTCATTCTTTCAGTCAGCGGCAGTGCAAACAAAAGACTAAGGAAACGAACTTGACGCTTTGTTGCTGTTGCAATAAAATGCGTTGTGGATTTTTGCTAAATTTGTGCCATAAACACACACACACACACGCACACACACACATTTAGACAAATACTATGCTGTGCATGTGTTTAGGTCAATTTACGTTAATAATCAACAGCTGTGTGTATTGTTCGACATACTATTCTAAGCCTTATATGTACCTCTATACTTTACTATATGGCAGCCCAAGTCAACTGCGCCAATTCGTGACTGTTGCAAACCCTAAAACAACAACAACAACAACAGCAACACCAACAAGAACAACATTACACACTGTTGTGTGTGCCTTATTGTAAACAAGTCAACAAATGCAACAACAACATTCATGCATATAGTATAAATCGAGGGAGTTGGATGGCCTGACAGGCAACAGTTGACTATAAAGCTAAAGCTGCCTCAACCCGACTCTGACTGGCGCTGTGAGTCATGTGCAGCATGCCAGATCGTTTTTCTATATAGCACATATACACATATATATATACATATATATATACATATATGCGAATATGTGGAGAACCAGCCAAGTTACAACAACCCACGCCACGAGCACTTTACTTTTGTTGTTTTTCTTTGCAAAATAAAGTAAAGACATAAAAACAAAATAAACGAGAGAGAAAAGCTGAATTCTGGAGTGCTGAAGTTTACATACTCTTGCAGAACTTTAGCCCGCAGTCGGATCCCGAAGTTAAAATCCATAAATTTAAAAGATCTATGATTTATATGAGCCACTGAATTATGAGTCACAAATACATGCATATAAAACAGGCATGTTCTTCCATAGCCCGCACGTGCCGAACACTTGGCGGCTATTTACACAGAAGTGCTAGCTCAAGCCGTCGCTCTTTGCTTTTGCGAGAGTAAAGCCAATAGCAGCCCTTCAGTTCTACCAGGCAGGGCTGAATTTTCAGGCCTGAATAACGCCTTGAAATAACGCCAGCGGCTCTGAAATTATGAAAACTAAATTGAATTCGTTACTTTTTAGAGCAATTTTCAGGGCTGAATCGCTGCTTCCAATTAAGGCAGCTAATAAAAAGCAAATGTAACAAAAACAAAGAAAAGACAGCAAATGTGAGTCGCTCATTCGCTCACTCACCCCATTTTTGCCTCTCTTTACAAAAGCAAAAACCTTGCAATGTCAATACAAAACAATAATTGAACTTAAATATAACTTGTATGAATTGTTTCATTTTTATATAAAGTACCTGCAATCCTTAAAGGAAAAAAACACGTAATGCACAATTCAATAAAAGTTAAAATGCAGTTAAGTTTATGTATAAAAGTAAGATTACTATTAAATAAAATGAATATTTTGAAAAAGCATTCTTTCTGTTGATTAGTAATCAGGCCTGAATAACCTATGATTTTGGCCAATAAGTAAGCCCTGAATCACCTATGATGGAAATCGTAATTGATCTCCTGAACTCTTAAAAGGATAAGAGTGGTACTAAACGATGTAACTAAAGAGAGACAACAACAAAAATTTGTTGCACCCTGTACATAACCTCAAAAGTGGGGAAAAACTGCCGTTTTTTGCCAATCTGACTCCGAATTCGGTTTCTACGCAGCAAATTACTTTGGAAATGACCCTTAGCTTTCCAAAAACTAAACCATGTTGACCTGTGTAATTCGAAACCGTTTCGGCTTTCGATGATAACATTTTTTCGATATTCCCTAATAACTTTGCCATTTCGCTACAGATTTTGCTCAAGTTTATCGAATCCAAGAGAAACATTTGACAAACTTGATTTGATTTCAATCGCAATCGTATCAAGGTAGACAAGACAGCTGTCTGAGAGACATTGAACGGATATCAAATTGCATTTAATACATCCTGAACGGTAGTAAGATTCCCGAGCAATCTGAGATTTGCTAATGAGTTCGAATTTTTTGATCTCAGGCGTCACAAATATGCGCCCAAAATGGATACAACCCGCGAAGCAGCAGCTGGCTTACAGTAGTGTATCATTAATGTATTCCTTTTTGTCATTTTGTGATTTTATTTTAGTTTTTGTTTCTGGAGTTTTTCTTCTTCGTTTGACAGCGTTTGTCGCTTTCAGAGTCACACAAAGATAGAAATCTCATGACACGATCTTGTAGCCCCAAACAGGCGCCAGTAACCCAGTTTTTGAGTTTTGGTTTTCGGTTTCGGTTTCAGTTTCAGTTTCAACAACGACAACGACAGGGACAGCAGCAACTCCCTTAAACAAATGAAAACGAAACGTTTTAGGTATAAATAAATAATGACGACAACAATAACAACAACAACAACAACAAGACAACACAACGAGACCAGGAGACAAAAAAGGCAACAACAAATGAACTTAGGCGCTCTGTGTATTTGCATTTGTTTTTTAGTGGCTGCTGCCAGTTTGGTATTTGTTGTTTAGTTGTTTGTTTGTTTAAAGTTAGTTGGATTTCAGAAAAAAAAAACAAGCCCAACGTCGACAGCGACAGCGACAACGACGTCCTCCCATTGTTGTTGTTGTTGTTTGACTGGCATTTCTAGATTTGCAAAGTATGTCGATCGCTTTGTGGCTTCCCTACAACAACAAAAAAAAAACAACAACAAAACAACACAAAGCAACATGCGCTAAACTTTGACCCCTGCGGCTAGTTTGTTGCCTCTGCTGCGCTGTGTCGCTTTTGTCTGCGGCTACACTGAGCGAAACTACCTTGAAATATGAACGCACTTAATCAAATGGCAAAGCGCCAGTGCATTGAACTTCAAAACAACAACAAAACCAAGCCCATAAATTGATTGATTTTGTTAACAATGGACGCTGATTTATTGTATCTTACAGTGCGCAGTTTAAGTAACTGGCGCAGTTAGCGATAAGTTGTGCTACAACAACAACAACAACAACAACAACAACAAGCACAGTGGGACACTCAATTCTAATTTCACTTTCATTGACAAGCCGACAGCAGGAGAGTGCAGGAGTTGGAGCGAGAGACAGTCAGTCGTCACCCACGTCTGTATAACGACGTCTTGACGACGATTGTCAAGCGTTGATAGGCCGAGGCCGTTGAGTTTTTTGAGAAAGCGATGCACCCTACGCGCCGGTAGCCGCTCATACAAGTCGCAACAAAAACAATTGCGGCAGCAACAACAACAACAGCGAAAACATGCCAAAAAATGCATTTTCTGCAACAAATCAAGGTGACTGGACATCAAGATAAAAACATAACAAACGATTTGACTAAGCCAAATGGTAATAGGCCTGCACCAACAACTGCAACAACTGCAACAACAGCAACAAACACAACAACCACATTGATGTGGCTACCGTGGCCAAAGCGTTATTGTTATTGCGCAGCCTGTTAGGCTTATATATATATGTAGCTCCTACTGTGCTCCTACAGCTCCTTGAGCACGATCCAAATTTGGTGCGAAACTGCGTTGTCGCGGGTGCTTTTTGTTGTTGGATGTTGCTTGTGCTGCTGGTTGTCGCCGTCGTGTTTGTTGTCATCATATTGAAATTGAAAATAAGAATCGTATTTGGTAATTGAAATGAAAGCGAAAGGAGTGAAAACTTTGTTGGCTACAAAGATAGATCACAGGATCGCGCAACTTTCTCAACTGCCAAGAAACGCAGCAGGCACACACACACACACACACACACACACACACATTCAGTTCAATGACACAAGGCTTTACAGCTTTGTGTGTGTGTGTGTGTATGTGTATGTGTGTGGATTGACGCCAACGCTTATCATAATGCAATAAGCGCCCAGCACTCTTTCCAAATACCAACTACTTTAAGCCGTAAATGAACGCAATTAAAAGCAATAACATTAAAACACACACTCGCACACACGGAGGAAATCCAATCCGTTTCAATCCCATCCAATCGAAACCTTTTGACATTTTTATCACGCTTAAAGCGCCAATCAACAAAATGCTAATTGACCTTGACATGCGGAAGATTTTTATGCGATGGGATAAGCAGATTACGCTGGGTGCTGTGTGTGTGTGTGTGTGTGTGTGTGTGTGTGTGTGTGTGTGTGTGTGTGTGTGTGTGTGTGTGTGTGTGTGTGTGTGTGTGTGTGTGTGTGTGTGTGTGTGTGTGTGTGTGTGTGTGTGTGTGTGTGTGTGTGTGAGCTGCTCATCAATGTACGCACTTAACTTGAATTAAGTACTTGAAAAAATATTAAAAAGATACAAAAAAACGAAAGACTTAGGCAACGAACTTGACTTGTTGCATTTCGCATACGCAACGGCAAACGTTTCGAGTGCCGTTGCAACACACTCACACACACACACATTGATAGCAGCGAAATGTTAATTGCCACTGTAACACACACACACACACTCACACACACACAGCTCAACCTTTGGCCACTTTGAAAGGAAGCAACTATTAAAAATTTTATTATTAAATAAATAAAAAATAAAAAATGCAGTGCTACACGCATTAAATGACACCAGAAACAACAACAAACAACAACAACAGCACTCGAAGCAGGGACGACCAATGAAACAACTGCAACAACTGCAGTTACAACAACAACGACGACTCTTCACCTTGAGCTGTGTGTAAAGTGTTGGATGTCCGTAGTTATTATAATGTTTATGAATGTTCATATAAAATGTTATTTTGTATATTTATACCTTACGAAAGAGTATATAAAGTTGTTCAGAGTGTTTGTACAGGTTAGCAGAGGGAATTTCTTTGTGGTGCTGTCAGGAACAGCTCCTAACAAAAGGAAAAGATATCCAGACAAGCTAAAAAGTGAATCTGTAAGTTAAGATTACTGACTATTTTGAACTGGCAGAAGAGCATCCGATAAGTCACGGGGAACATCTCCCGAAATGACCTTGAAAGCTAACCTAATAGGTTAACCTGTGTATGCATTGAAGAAGCAATAAGAACCTGTCCCACAGCGACACTTAAACTGTTGTTTAACGTGAGCACCTGCCTCTATCTAACGGTGCCAACCACAGGCTTCAAATTGTCAACCAACGACCCTTTTTCCGCGGGTGCCATATTGAAATCATTTCTGTTTGGTCATGACTTCTTCCATGGTATGGATCGAGTCCAATCCAAACCTCTACTGGTCTTTGGGTCGCAGCACCCGGTTGTAAAACACAACTCCACGCCGATAGTTAGAACTCTTGGAACTTTAAGAGATGCATCTTATAAAGAGGCACAGCATAGATTCGATCACCGACGTTCTTTTGGGGTCACAGCACCGCAAATGCATCTATTCAATTCCGTGGACATACGTACAAGTGTCTGCCAGGTTGAAGTTTGCGCAGATATAAACCTAGATAAAGCTGTAAAATCGCTTGCAGGAACTAGAATTCGGCAAACCCGAATCAAACTTGACTGTTGAGTTATTGAGCTTTTTCAGTAACTATATTTTATGTTTTCATGTTATTAATTAAAACACGATAATTATAAGAAGTAATAGAGTAATGTAATTTATTTAAATCCCGATATGCAGGTTTACGTTTATGCTGATATTGAGCACAAAGCAGGCGGAACTAAGAGTAGCCCGTGCCACTGACGTTGAATTATATATACAGACGATCAACTATGATCGTGTAAATATGATCGAAATATGTTATTTTGTGCGTCGTACCGACTACGGTTACCGACGATTAAAATACGAATGAATACAATTACAGCACAGCTAGGCGACAATCCCGCTTAGCTGGCGGTTAACATAAAGTATTGCAGGGTGGTGAGTGGGAGCTATGTAAGTTAACATTTGGCTGCTGGGCCGCATAACCAAACACTTGACCTTCTGAGACGGCGAAACAAACTTTCACTTCGATGCGTCACACTGGTCACACCAAAATTGCGGACAAAGGTAGGGCCAGAACCAGTCAAAAGATCTCAATTTTCGCACTGCCCTAGATATCCCTATACATCTCAATTTTCGCACTGCAAAACTCCCCACGTACACTTAACCAATTAATGAAATATAATCATTGAATTTTCCGCTACCAAATACTTCGTTGTCGATTTTTGCAGCTTAGTGCTGGGGGTTAATCAATCAAAAAACGACTCCAGGGTTATGTTGTGGTATAGATAGTGACCTAATTTTCAATTCATTGTAGGTGGTAGCATCGTTTGAGCAAGTTTATCTTGCTTTTTTTAAACTCTACTCATTCTCAGCACTCGACTTAATAGCTAGCAAATCAAAATCACAGTTTTCTGGTCAAAATGTGATTTAAATACGCGCAAGAAGTTGCAATTCGGAATACTTGCATACACAGAGAGTGTATAACGCTTTTTTGAACTATACTCATTCTTAGCACTGGACTAAATGGATAGCAAATCAAAATCACAGCTTGCTCTTCCAAATGTGATATAAATCTTCGCAAGTAGTTGCAATTCTGAATATTTGACTGCACAGAGAATGATTGTTGCTTTTTTGTACTCTACTCATTTTTAGCACTGGACTAAATGGATAGCAAATCGAAATCACAGCTTTCTGTTCCAAATGTGATATAAATACGCGCAAGAAGATGCACTTCTGAATACTTGCATACACAGAGAGTGAATAACGCTTTTTTGTACTCTACTCATTCTCAGCACTGGATTAAATGGATAGCAAATCAAAATCACACCGATTAGATTCAACACCTTGAGAACTTGAATTCCACAGCTGCTTGAGCCTAATGGACTGTGCCCTTGCTTGAGAATCCAAAGAGCGAACTCACTACAATCGCCATACTGACGCCACATTCGTTTGCCAGAGTATGCAACATTCTGTACTCCGCCGTATTGAGTTTTCTTTCTTGTTTTGTGTTTGTTTTACTTTTCAACTTTTATAACTACAACTTTATTCGTCGTTTAAGTTGTCGTTTGCCGTTGATGTCGCTGTTGATTTTTATGCACTCTTGCCTTGAGCTATAAACTGAGATTTTACATTGCTTAACGCACTACAAAGTATTTAAAATTGTTTGTCTACCGACTGACCAAGTGACGCCAAGGCCAAGTCGGACAACCCCCAGATCCCCCCACCCGCAACAAGCAGACCGCCTGCAGCGGCGACAATTGCAGCCAGAGAAAGAGAGAGAACGATTTGAAAGCGAAACTGAGTTTCTCTTATCAATGTATGAAGCTTTTGGATGCTTTGGCAATTCGCCACTAAAAATGATGGCTCTATTGACTTGGCCACATTTGAATGATGAAGATGCGGCCAAAACCCAAAAGGAAAACCGTGTGGAAAATGTTAAGAAAAGTAATAAAAACAAATTCGCTCAATGTGTGTGCTTTATTGATTGATTTGGCTGATTGGCAACAAGTTTTCCATTTGCATATTTACTATGCCGCAATTATAATTAATTTTCATGGAGCCTCAAAGTAGTTGGATCTGGCTCTCACCTCAGAGACGCAGTATAGAGAACAACAACTGGCGGAACGCATTTTATCAACAACAACAACTGAAACAGACAAGTTACAGCAACAACACAACGACCAAAACGAAAGTAAATTGCACTTTCAAGCGAAGATTTGTAAGCGAATGATTGAATGACTGACTGACTGACTGACTGTTTGACTGAACTGACTGTCATCCGTACGCGACTTTGTTGTTGACAAGTGTGTCAGCCAAGAGATCGGCCAATGACCGACCGACCGACCAAATATTTGCGCCAACTAAGGTAACCCAACTACCCCATGGCACTCCACCAACTCCTGCTGCTCCTGCTCTTCCTTTGGCTACTTGACATTTTCGCACGCTGCAGACGACTGCAGAACTTTCAATTTCAATGGGAAAGCAAACGCTAAACGTTGAGACTCCGACAGAGACAGAGACCTTGCCGGTGAATGTGAGAGGCGGCCATAAAAGGAGATATGAGATATTCATGCGAAAACATTTTACTTTGCATAATTTGTTTTTGATTTTTCATCTCACTTAGTAACTCTTTTAAATGTGCAGCTTATTCCCATTTTATTGCCTTGTTGATTTTATTATGAAAGTTAAGAGATATCCCTATATAACAATAAACACAACAACAATAACAAAACAAGCTTGTCTATGTCTTTTCGAGTCTGTCTGTGAGTCACATTAACAGTTGCAGTCGCACACTGAGAAAAAGAACAGGTGTTAATTTAAATACAATCGAAAGTACGAAATTCCTAATTGAGTTTTATAATCGTCTTTTATTATATATATACTATAAAATCTTGTACGAAAGCCATTTATTTATATTGTATGATTGTTTTATAGTAGTGGCTTACAATTCACAAGCTGTTTTAACAAGTAGCGAGTGACTAGCAGCAAGCAATCTAATCGATGCTAATTTTTTGGTGTGTGTTATCGATAAAGCAAAATCGACGTTGATGATAAGAAACGAAAAAAAAGGAAAGCGATGCCAGATTATTGTTAGAAGCACAGCTACGAAATGCATGAAAATGTACGTACCCTTCAGTTCTTGCAGGCAGGGCTGAATTTTCAGGCCGGAATCTCGCTTTCAAATGATGCCAACGCCTCAGACATTATGAAAACTAAACTTAATTCCCTTCTTTTCAGAGCAATTTTCAGAGCTGAATCACAGCTTCAAATATAGACAGCTAATGAAAAGAAAAGGAAATTAAAAAAAGTAAAGACACCAAATGTGAGCGACATGCCCAATTTTTGCCACTTTACAAAAACAAAAAACCTTGCAATGTCAATTCATATTAGCAATATATTCACTACCTGCTGCGAGAATAATTTGCGCCTCTCTCTCGCTCTTTTACGCTCAAAACAACTAGCCCTGAATCACCTATGATTTTTGCAAAGAAATAAGCCCTGAATCACCTCTGAAGCTAGTGGCCATTCAAAACTCATGACCTGAATGCACGTAGCTGGAAGGGAGATGGAAGGCCTGGTCATGACTTTTCATGGCCTGTTTCATGCCTGGTACAGGCCTTCGTATAACTGAAGTCGTTACCTAATTGAAGAAAATCCTTAAATGGGACACATCTATGTTTTAGTTCTTATACCAAATGTTAGGTTATTTCCAATTTAATTAGATTTAGATTAAATCGGTGCGCAAACAAATATGAACCATATGTAGATGACCTTTTCTTTCCTGTTTCAGTGCTTTTCTCGTCTATATCTTTTTGAAAGACATATTTGTGGAAAAAAGATCTTGTTATGTCGCAAATATGCCTACTAGTTCTGGCGATGAAAACATCGACCTTGCCAAGTTTCTATTTATACCCTGTACACATATAGTACAAGGGTATTATAGATTTGTGCAATGTATGTAACAGGCAGAAGGTGGCGTGGCAGACCATAAGTTTAAGGTATTCCACTGTCGGGCACCGTACCGACTTTCAGCATCAAATTTTGTTTGTCTTTAAAATGGATCCCCAAAATTCTTATCTAGAGTCATCACAGCTTTTGACTTTCATTTCTGCGTTTCAGCGCAAATTTTTCTCTCAGTGTAAATGCCGTTGCGGCGTGCATGTTGCCTGCAATTGAATAAAAACCCTTTTCATGTTGCTGCAACATTTGTTTACTAGCCTGCCACATACACAGACACATCTTTACAATATTGGCAACTGCCATTGGCGGCGCTTTGTCTTTGTACTTGTCGTTGTTGTCGTTGCCGTTGTTGCTTTTGTTGTTGTTGCAGTTGTTTCCTATTAACGATAAAAATCACATGACACGAACTGGTTAACTGTCTGTGGTCGGTCGAGTCTGCTCCGGTCTGGTATGGTCTCTGCTCTGCTCTGGCCTGGCCTGGCATCCCGAAACAGGCGCCACTAACCCACTTAATCTTGTTTACAGTGTGAGTGTGTTTTGGGTTCAGTGCTTTGCCATTGTGCATTGTGTGTGTTTTGTGGCCAGATGGACGCATTTAACTGCGTGCCAATTGCCAACACCACCAAGTCGTCGGCAACATTGTCCAATTATGCCAAATTAGTGCCAAGTACCTTGCCAACAACTTCGAGCCACTTTAAGCCACCTCCAACCAGGCTTATCTGCAGAACTTAATGCTTTTGACATTGCTGCACACATTATGCAATCCAATAACTGACTTGCACGAAGAAAAATTCAATCAGTTTGTACTCCAAATATTTTATGGCAATGTCAACTCAGACGACAGTCCGACAACCGACGATGAGTAGGGCAGGCTTAAGGCCTGTCCAATTGGCGGCTACAAAATATATGGCTCAATATATTGACATCGGCGCCAAGGGCCTGGGCCGAGCCTCGTTCCAACTACTATACCTTTGGCATTGACCACGCTTGATTAAATTTATATCAACAGCAACTTGCACTGAGTGCCCGAAAAAAACCAATTGTTTACACAAAACTTTCACAAATTAACTCAGCTCCAGTCCGGAGCAGCAGAGCAGTCACAGCAGCTGGCTCTTTGGTCAATGTGCGTAGAAAATGCCACTCGATTAAAATGCAGCACATTTAATTGGACTCTGGCCACTCGGACATTCTGGGTGGTCACTCCGGCTACTCCAGCCAGTGGTGCCTAACCAAACTCGGTCGATTGGTCGCTAGGTCGTCATCGCTGTCGAAGGCTGCACTTGTTGCCAGGCCACTTTGGCCTGGGGCGACACAATTCAGTTGGCCTGCACTGAGCGAAAAATTGGATCTGAAAGAGGATCCAAGAGAAGTGTAGAGGAAACCGAAAAAAGGCAAAGCATGAACTTTCGTAGATCTCATTCAAAAATACATATTCGTCACTCTTCCGTTCCTGACAGGCTGCAGATTGTCGATCCATATTGGTCATAAGATTTGTAGGGACTCTGCTCTTAGCGTTTTGCAGCGGTTGGTAATCGGTGTGAGAGATTTGCAGTACTCCCAGGACTCTGGTGGTGTTGTCTCAGGGAAACGATCGCTTGGTGTGGCTCTTCTTAGACTTTTTTTTTACTTCTTACGCAAATTGTGGGAAATTCTTTCCGAATATTATAGCCGAAACCCGAAAGTTTCTTTAGGTCTATCGCCACCTATCTAGCTTAAAGCTATTCAAATATTCGTATCTCTGATAAGTAACTCACTATTTGGGATGGTAGAGAACGAGAGTCTATGCCCGCCTAGGAGATTCATTCTTCTTTCCGCCAGACGACTCTTCCTCCTGATCACAGAACCTACAGGCGCCTGAGCTGCACCCTTATAGTTCCTCCTCTCTTAGTAGCTGTTTAACCGCATGTCTTCCAATGTCACATAACAGCGGATTTGCCGCACCAATTCTTGCTAGCAGTGTACCCACCGAAGTGTCAGTTTATTACTTCTTCGCGTCTTAAATATGATATCAAGCTTTAAGGTTATTCTCAAGCACTTTCTAGCAACTGATGGCTACCCCTTTCTGACTCGTACACCTATAGTAAATTTGTCACTTCTCATCGCTTTTGTTTTTTGCCAGTGTAACGCTCTTGTTTGTCGTCGGTCAAGTCCAAGTGGCAATTTAAAGAATCGACCATGCAATGCAGGCGATGGCGCCCCCATACATTTTTCTGTTTAGCGTTTTATGCGCATAATTTGCTTGCGCTTTTGGGAAGAAAGTTGCATGCGGCACTTGCAACTTTAGCTCTTTGTTGGCCCCGAACCGTTTTTGACTGTTATATGGTGCTTTTAGGTGAAATGAAAAGTGCATAAATCTGCCGCTTGCCTTTTCGGCCCGATAAGAATCGCCTTGGCTGGCCGAAAAAAGCAACAAAAACAACAACCACAAGCGGATGAGGAGAGCTCTCCACAACGTGGATGCAACACAAAAGAACTTTCGCTTTCGTTTTGGCGTTTGTGGAGTGCAAGTAAAAGTGGGCGCGCATTATTTAACCAAGTTTGGTTATTGAAATGTAACCGGTCGATCGATGTTGCATGTGAAAATGTAAGTAATATAACAATTATGTGCGTTTAATGAGACGCCGTCAGCCAGAAGTTGACTGTCACCGTGTCTGTCATTGACTGATTACATAAGTGTGCGCCAGTAGTAAATGGTCGTGCAACATGTTGTTATTGTCATTGTCACTCAGTCGCTCGATCGCGTCACTTTCTCCTACCTCAAACCTGTAGAATCTTAGAAGCGCCGGCAAATGCATTGCTTTCTAAAGACTGGGGGCGTTTGGTAGCCGCAGCAGCAGCAGCAGCTGGGAAATTGGCTTAGACAAGTGATGGTAAAAGTGATAGTAGTTTTCCCATTTCAGATTATTATGGCTTAACATATTTTTACGACTTATATAACCATCATATCACACCACCCCACAACACACATACACACATACATATGACGACGCACACGTCAAAGCAATTAAGCTACCAAAACACTTACACTCTAATACGCAGCGAGACATACACTTTTCTAATTAATTTCGAAATGAAAAAATCTCAATAAAAACTCATTTTCATTGACAGCCGCTTTTCAACTGCAGCTTGGGTGCAACGCAAAGCTTAAACAACTGTTTGACTGCCAGCCATAAGATGATAAAGTGTTTGAAAACAACTACAAAAATAACTTTAACGTGAGCGAAAACCCATTGTGGGGGAACAGAAGATGACATACCCTTAAAGATGTCTTGGACAGTTTGCTGTTATACTATGGTTATACACTGAACAGAAAACGTTGTACCTCAAGTGACGTAGTTGAGTTTTCAAATAATATTTTCTGAATTTCCCTAGGCTTAAAACAAATTGAGAGAATTTTGCTACAGTTTTATTGAATTTCCTAAAAAATTTTCAGTCAAGTAAATTCATCCTAGAAACCTCTTTGAAAATGAATATCGGAAATTTATTTTCTCAATTGTTATACGTTTACGGGAGTCGGGAAGATTGTGCTCATGGGTAGGCCCTTTTTCATTCTTTTATTATATTCTTGTTCTTATTTCCACTGTCCTTTCACTCTTTTAGCTTCCTCTATTTTGAATCGAACAAAAGCCAAGGTTGCCTCAGTGGATCAAGTTCCCTCGTTGACCCAGCCCACCCACCACAAATCTAATTCAATGCGTTTCCTTTAGGCACTAGTTCAGTTGAGGATAAGAACAAGGATATTTAATTAAAAACGGTTTAACTGTCTTTCAAGATATTCGGCAGGAGCATCGATACCATTTTACATTCGCTTGAAGCAATTTTCCAAACATCCGTGCCACTACGAATGAGGTACCTCTAAAACAGGCGCTTTTAAAGCATGAAGCACTTCTTCTTAAAGTGTCAAAAAAAGTCGACCTCATAAAATTTTCTTGATTTGCGGGAATATAATGAAATTATTGAGCCTCTTGGGGTTTCCCAATTGTCCAAAAACTTCTAGCAAACAGATACTTGTGTTCCATTCCGAATTGATCGTCGATTGAACGTATCATTACTGATATAGGAGCTATATCTCCGCATTTCAAGAAGAAGTGCTTCTCCTTGTAGAACTTCATCCGCCAACAAATTAGGATGGATTTGGCTCGTCTCGAACATCTTCAACTCATACATGCTGTTTTGTTTCGAATAGATGCAAGAATCGTCGACTGTGAACAAATCGTCATGACGTCCAAATATGCACTGGAAAAACTAAAGTGCATGGATGCGTCAGTCTCATTTTGGATCCCATGAATATTACACACAATAGCACAATCAGTTCACGAACATCATCAATGGTTCGCTCATTTACTAGAAGACTGTCATAACTTAAAAAACTTGATTCTTGAATTAATGATGCAGAATTGTTGGTTATATCCTGATTCATGCTGTATCAAAATTTCATACAAATATATGGGGTACTCTCCGCGTGAGAAGAATAGGTTCTACTAGCTGGGAGCAAAACCTTAAACGCGTTTTCTGCAAAATCGAATTTTTCGAGTTATGACAGTTTCTAGTAAATGAGCGTTATGTGGTTTTCGATGGCGATTCATCGCCAAAAATTAAATTAAGATCATCGACGCTTTCTTGTGGAGATAGATAACGTGGAACATTT
Source organism: Chymomyza caudatula (assembly GCA_035041775.1). Taxonomy (NCBI): domain Eukaryota; kingdom Metazoa; phylum Arthropoda; class Insecta; order Diptera; family Drosophilidae; genus Chymomyza; species Chymomyza caudatula. The sequence goes on from JAWNKW010000073.1 coordinate 2,038,375, forward strand.
TAAAATAATAATCGCACTCAATTTGTGGGAGGATGTCAGTAACTTCTCAAAAAACAAGAGGCGCCTTCTAGGTATTTTTAAGTTAAAGAAAACCCAACTTCACGATGCAAATTTTAAATTGGATCTAGGAAGCCTAGAATGACTCATTTCCGAAACATAAAAGGTAGCCCTCTCCATATTAAACAATCCCACAATACGTTTTGAAAATTTCCCGTTCAGCAGTTCCGCCTTTCATTGGTAAAGATACAAATTTCTTTGCTCTATTACTGAAATCCGAATGATTGCGTGTTCTTGTTGTCTTCTCGAATTTACTTATTTTCTTTTTTAACGAATCCCATTACCATTTGATATCAACATGTTGTTGAAACGTCAATCTAAACTCTACGTTCCCTTCTTCCTTTTAACTAGCCATAACAAACCGTTTTCGGGTTACGGCCTGATGAAAGATGCATTCTTTCCTTGGATTTGGGGTTTTACCCTGCGCACAAACATTTTAACCCTCTACGTTACTTTCGTTTATACATATATAGAATACTAGTCAGTACCATTCAGGGCTCGCATTGGGTTAGGGCCTTTAGCGACACAACAGTTTTAGTCATTTCAGAGCATAACCAGCACTCTCCTTTTGTCAACTCTCCTCTCACCATCATTCTACCAACTATCGCTCGACTGTCCCCAAAAGGACTAGTCTTCCACTATAAATGTACTTTAGATTTTGCAACATTGATCCACTCACAACAATCGGGGGAGCCCTCACAGCTTACTTTACCACACCTTTTGTCATGCAATGTTGCAAATGCCACACCGGCATGTTATGCACCCTTAGGTAGTGTATATCAACTGCAGCTACATCAAAATAGTACACTTAATTGACAAGTGTGAAACTTTCAATTTCTATACACCCATTGACACACAAAACGTTGCAGCCACAGCCCCAAACCGAAAATGCAGCCAAGGCTGCTGCTGCAGCAACAACGACCCGCATGACAGCCGCCTAATGATGCCGCTGCCTATGTCTGTCTGTCTGTCTGTCTGTCCAAGAGTCACTGTCTGCCTGACTGCCTATCTCTTTACGCCTTGCTATGATTTGTTATGTCTAAATGTCACAGTTTTTCCAAATGTGAGAGCGGGGGACGTGGCAACTGGTGGTGGTGGCAAGTGGCAAGGTGTGCGCTGTTGCTATCGCCGCTTGATGGCTCTGCTGATAATTATTGATATGCCTTAACTGCTGTCGTGCTGTGGTGTGGTGTGGTGTGGTGTGGTGTTGTGTGGTGTGGTGCCAGCCAATAGTCGATCTTGTTGATCGAGCCGGCTTACCGGCTAGTGCTGACTTGACAAAAATACGATATGCAATGAAATGATTAACTAACGTGCGGCAGAGCGTTGTAGCGTCTGTGTGTCGTTCGGGCGGCAAAACCAACAGCAGGCTCCATTGATGGTCGGAACGTGCAAAATGGGTGAAATTTCTTATGGCCAGTTGGCACTTGAGTCAAAATAGGTGTCGTGTTTGAGTGTTGGTTGACGTGATTTTACACTACGAAAATTATGTTTCAATTATGCTAACGGCAGAGCAACTTTGCCACAGCAGCGCTCAAAGCTTGTTGAAAATGAAAGTGGACATATTGCAATTAAATGGCTTGATTGGGTCTGTCAGAGATGTAGCTAGATACGTGTAACCCAATCTTCCAGGCCTGCCTTATGTTCCCAGAATCAACAACTCGTTTATCATATGTTTTTTTTTTGAGCAACCCATAATTAAAAATCAATTTGGCTGTTAGAAGTCATCTCATGTCAGACCCAAATTTGATATGTATTATGCAAGCGCCTAACTCGAAAAACAAAAGCTGAAATAACGTTCGTTGCTCAAGTCTTTTGTTTTTGTCGCAGGCGCAGGGAGCAACCTGAAAGGCTGGCAGTCAAAATCTGTGGCATGCCGCAAGCCCACCGCATCTGCCGGCAGACATCAAATTCAACGTGAGCCAAACATATCAAGCAACATATCTTAAATACATATGTATATGTATTCCGCCATATAGTACCTATATGTAGTACTCTCGTATGTGTGTTTATGGAGTTCACGCTATGTCAAGCATGATTTTGTTGTTTTTTGTTTCAGGCTGAGCGCCTAACTGCCATAGAGGAGACTCCATTAATGAGCGCACAAACTGGCATTTGACAGATTTTTTAATTAAACCATACAAATTGCAATTTTCATGGTTTTAGCGCTAACAAAAGGGTGCACATAAGCCGCGGAGTGAACGTGCAACAACAACAACAGCGATAAAGACAAGTTTGCCCTACAAGCTACAATCGCATAACACTTATTTCATAACTCATAGCTGAAATTATCGGCATACTAGAATCGCTCAATCGCTGTACACATTTTCTAACGAAATATTTGATGTCTTCTGAGAAGACGCTTTCAATAGCACAGCTTTTCGTGAATTTGTTAGCCTATCTTGACTTGACGAAGAAAAATACCTCAAGCAACTTCTTTTTCACTGGTTAGAACAATTTGTTACCGGGTTACGGTCTGATGTAGGGCATTACTCCAGGCGCCTGGGTGGCCTCCTTTAAGCTCACCACTGGAGACACTAAAAACACTAATGGATGGCAAAACTAAAATCCAAATTGTTTTTAAACAAAATAAGAAGATTTAATAGTTGTTATCAAATGATCATCAACATGACTAATACGGATGGCGTGTTGGAGTGCGACTTCCGACAAACGCTTCCCGCGATTCCGAAATCAACAGCGGCGGATGAATTCAACGCAAGTCTCACGTCATCATATTTGTGGTGTGATACGTGAGAAACATTCCATTGTATATGAATATGCGATTGTTCCTGCAAGAAGATATAACCGCAGAAGTTTTCTTCAAAGAACTACTGAGAATCGGAAATGGGCAAATTACGGTAGATACTTCCAATGGTGCAATTCACTTGGTTAAGCGAACGCGAATAATATTTTGAATGAATTAAATTAGACGATTCAAAATCTAAATCCAAGTCCTTCTATCACATTGAAAACGAAGACGAAGAAGTTCTTTGGATTTGCCTGACATGCCGGCTCATCATTTGCGTCTTAAAGTTGGATCTGCCATCATTATGCTACGAAATCTTCATGCCCCAAAACTGTGCAATGGAATCCGACTGACAAAGCTTATGAACAATTTGATAGTGACAAGGGTTTTAAAATGGCCGTTCACAGTAGAAGAATACCTAATTCAACGAAATCCCTCGATTTCAACCGAAATGCTTTTCCAGTTCAAACCATAAACAGTGGACGGAAAAGCTTTTCATATAAATATAGGATATGATTCTTTCAATCTTTCATTGATATTATATTAATCTGCAGATCGCTGATTTCCGATTTTAAAAAAGAAAAATCGATTTTGGTCAAAACGAAGTTAGTATTATATTAAAATTAAGACATAACACTTACGAGCTTTCTGGTAGCAATGAACAGCAAGCAAGAAAATTCCAATAAGACGATGGAACGCACACATACAAAAAAATAGATGCACTTTGCCAAAAGAACCTTTGCTTTAGATAGTTAAAAACTAAATTAAGTTTCCAACTTATTAACACTTCGCACATTTTACACGCCGACAACTTATTAAATTCACGGTAAATATTTCACGCAAACCGGAATCCCGGACGCACTTGTTGCGCACTATTCTTATATCGCAGGCGCTCGATAATCGATAAGCAAGACACGATTTCCAATAGGATCTTTGTGGCAATGCACAAGGATATTGCAAGCTTCGCAATAGAACAAATCCAACTAACTAATTGCAAATTGCAATGTTTTTTTACAAATATGCAATTTTTCTTTAAATTACGAGCAGTAATATTTGGCACGCAATACTTAAGTCCTTCGCGCGGACACAGCTGTTTTCTTGTAATCGATACACTTGTTGCGTTCTATTCTGATATCGCTGGCGCTCGATAATCGATAAGCAAAACACGATTTCCAATATGATCTTAGTGGCGATGCACAAGGATATTGCAAGCTACGCAACAAAACACATCAAACTAACTAATTGCAAATTGCAATGTTTTTTTTTTCCAAATATGCAATTTTTCTTTAAATTACGAGCAGTAATATTTGGCACGCAACACTTAAGTCCTTCGCGCGGACACAGCTGTTTTCTTGTAATCGATACACTTGTTGCGTTCTATTCTGATATCGCTGGCGCTCGATAATCGATAAGCAAGCCACGATTTCCAATAGGATCTTAGTGGCGATACCCAAGGATATTGCAAGCTACGCAACAAAACACATCAAACTAACTAATTGCAAATTGCAATGTTTTTATTTTACAAATATGCAATTTTTCTTTAAATTACGAGCAGTAATATTTGGCACGCAACACTTAAGTCCTTCGCGCGCACACAGCTGTTTTCTTGTAATCGATACACTTGTTGCGTTCTATTCTGATATCGCTGGCGCTCGAAAATCGATAAGCAAGACACGATTTCTAATAGGATCTTAGTGGCGATGCACAAGGATATTGCAAGCTACGCAACAAAACACATCAAACTAACTAATTGCAAATTGCAATGTTTTTTTTACAAATATGCAATTTTTCTATAAATTACGAGCAGTAATATTTGGCACGCAACACTTAAGTCCTTCGCGCGGACACAGCTGTTTTCTTGTAATCGATACACTTGTTGCGTTCTATTCTGATATCGCTGGCGCTCGATAATCGATAAGCAAGCCACGATTTCCAATAGGATCTTAGTGGCGATACCCAAGGATATTGCAAGCTACGCAACAAAACACATCAAACTAACTAATTGCAAATTGCAATGTTTTTTTTTTTTAAATATGCAATTTTTCTTTAAATTACGAGCAGTAATATTTGGCACGCAACACTTAAGTCCTTCGCTCGGACACAGCTGTTTTCTTGTAACCGATACGTTTGTTGCGTTCTATTCTGATATCGCTGGCGCTCGATAATCGATAAGCAAGACACGATTTCCAATAGGATCTTAGTGGCGATACACAAGGATATTGCAAGCTACGCAACAAAACACATCAAACTAACTAATTGCAAATTGCAATGTTTTTTTTTACAAATATGCAATTTTTCTTTAAATTACGAGCAGTAATATTTGGCACGCAACACTTAAGTCCTTCGCGCGGACACAGCTGTTTTCTTGTAATCGATATCGTGCGATAATTAATGTCAGCAAAAAATGTATCGCAAGTAAAATTTATGAGCAATCATAATTTTAACAACGACATTTTACATGCAAAGTATGTCTGTATGTACTTTATTAACTTACATACATACATCCATACACATATGTGGAGTCCACTTAATGAAGAGATGTGAGCCTGCAATTTGCTTACATTGCATAATCACCATCATCATTATCATCATTGGCCTCGTCCAAACATATTGCTACCGGGCGCCGTCACCCCTTTCACTTTTGCACAAGGCACAAGTGTGTTGCCTAATTATTCCTGCCGCGCTTGCAACAATGTAAGTGTGTGTGTGTTGCATTGTCCACTGTGATTTCGCACATAATTAAATTGCGCAAAATTTACATTAAATTAATAGTTTTATTGTTTTGTCTGCGCCATGCGGAAGAGCCGCCGCCAACCAACCGTCGACCATAGGAGCCAGCGCCCTACCAAAAAAGGCCAGTCAGTAAAAAACTTGCAACCGCCGCCGCCGCCGCCGCCAACAAGCTGCTTTTAAATTTAGTAGACACACAGGAAAGATTTATTTAATGGATGCCGATATCTGCTTTTAGCTAAAAACTAAGCAGAACGACAGACATTTTAGATAAATTATAGAGAAATTTATGTAAAACCGCCGCCAACAAACTGAGCCACAGTAACTAGCAGCTTTTCTTTGGTCTTTCACAAGACTGCCAAAAAAAACCATATGCCTACATGCTACATTACCGTCTCGAAGACAAGTGTCGCTGATAAGAAGGCACACTGAGTCCGAAATCTCACTGCCGGTCAGTGCCTCAATATTTGCCTTACTTCCATTAACTTAGTGCCCATTAATGTACTGTGAAGGGGCAACTCATGATTTGGCTGTATCATCTCTGGAAATTACTAAGGAATTGAAATGTATGTGACCTCTCAGACGTGAGGGCTATAGATTCTCATAGAATTTTACGAAAGACCATTCGAAGATATTGTTTGCAATCAGCTTTACTTCTGCCTGAAGGATAGCGATTATGATGGATATGGCTTTTTAGAACGGAGGATTTAAGCCTAAAATTACCTGCCTAAAAGCATTTTCTCAATCTCGCTCAAACCGCGTGCCGGACGTTCACTTAAGAACCTTGGACAAGAGAAGTACACGTGTTATAGAGCCACACCAATATTATTTGTCATCAGCGTGTGAAGCCTATGCTATGCTATGTATATCCTAAAGAACCCATGAACACTGAGTAGCAGTGTGACATACGTGACCTCTTATAAACCAGTGACTTAAGTTGGGCATCATCAGCCTAAGCGTACAGAGCACTTTCTCCGAAGTGTTCTATTTCTGCTGCCACTTCATTGTTTTTCCGCTTTTTATGAATGCTAGAAAATGAGCCCGTGTGAAGGCTGTTTGCTTCCATGGCCAAGAACACGCCTGGCATCAACCCCGCAATGCTCGCGACCGCCGAACGGAAGGCACTGTAAACCTATATCGCGCACTCCTTGCAGCTAGCCACTTTTATCATCAGTTTCCTGTTTGGAATTTCATCTGTTCGTTTAGAGCTTGACAAACTTAGGCAATCTTTTAATAGCTCCTTACTGAAGGCATTACTTTGTGCATCACTTCCGTTACAAAAAAAAAGTAATCATGCTTAGAGAGACCATGGATTCCCACACTGAGCTGTACTTACGCAAAGGTTAAGCACTCTAGCCATTACTTGCCTAAAAACAACAAAAAAGTGTCCCTGCTTAGAATAACAACTCATTCCCACAACGTCTTCAAACGACTGTGTCCACGGCTGATGACCGCCACCAAGCCAATGATGTCGTCGTGTCGAAAACCACAATACCGCTCATATGGTTGGACGGACGGACAGCATAAAAGCCAGCCAGAGCGATAGCAAATTTGTGTAAATTATGTATTTGTGCATTTTGATTTCATTTAAACGAAGTTTCCTGATGGCCCCCAGCGCATGTCAAATATCAAAACGCGAGTGACTGGCTTGCGCAATCGCTGCCATATCCTCCATACCTTGCCAAATATCACTGCGCCGAGATGCTGAGCTCCAACAAAAACATTAAATGATGCCTTATACGGTGGGCGTGCTCTGTTAATGTTGCCCCAACACTCTCTCAGCTGCTCATACATAAATATCGTAAACCTAAAGCTATTTCCTTTGCCCCCCAAAATTAACATAATCGTGCTGCCGCATTTTGCGCCCCAACAAAGTGTTGAATGCTGGCGCTGCCTGTCAAGTGCCAGATCTGCTCTCAGTCGCAGTCGCCGCCGCTGCAGATGCCGATGGCATACATATGTAGACATCGACCTGGTCGGTCGTCTCTTGTCTGGATTGTCCGCGTTGTCGCCGCTTAGCACTTTGGCTTATTGTGTAATGCATTTTTAACAAATATCAAACATGGCACTGATGCACTTTAAACATTTGTGAGTTGCGTTTATAACACAACACAACTTAAAATTAGGAGCCAATTGGCAATGGGCATGAGTACAAGAATTGTAAAACGAAAGATTGAGTCCAAAGCTCTTGGTATTTCAAAATATCATTGAAACCGAAGAGTCGACTAATTTCAATAAGTTACAACACAGTCACTCTTATTTGGTCTTCATCGCATCATTTCTCTTCGATGTAGCCAAGTCAATCTGCTCTTTGAGTTCAAATGAATCACTAGACTTTGCATCGATTGAAATCATTTTCTAGTGAACAATTGTTATCGACTCATTTCTCTTCGATGCAGCCAAGTCGAACTGATCTTTGAGTTCAAATGAATTACTGACTTTGCATCGATTGAAATCATTTTTTAGTGTACAATTGTTATCGACTCATTTCTCTTCGATGCAGCCAAGTCGAACTGATCTTTGAGTTCTAATGAATCACTCTAGACTTTGTTATCTTTTTTTCCACTCCTTTATCTACAAGTTAGTCAAGTCAGACGCATTTTTGAGTTCAAATCACTTAGAATCCGAGTCATTTTGACATCGAAATGAATTCAGTTTAGGTTACAGTTTGATTCTCAGAATCGCTGTTGCAATTTAGTTTCTACAGTTTCAATTAGCAATTAAGCATTTTTCTTTGTTTTATGTGTATATTTTTATCATTAAGTTAAATCTTATACAATTTGACGTATTCTAACCTATATTTATACCATGTTTCATTTTTTAAATATATACTTGTTTTTTTCTTCTTTATGATTTATATAATTCTTGTAAATTTTAAACTAGTTGCTTTAAAAAATTCAACAGAAAATTATTATTATATATGCATATATATGTATGTATATTGTTATGCATGTATTGAAAGTGGCCCAAAAAACGCACAAAAATTGTCATTTAAAAAATATGCAAATGTAAATGTATTTCATATATATATATATATTAAAAAATTGTTTGCCTAGGCTTTGATTTGTTCTGCTTTGAAACGCGTACAAAAAGTTTTACAAATAACGTGACAGAATACAAGCACAGACACACACACATATACAAAATCTTTATAAACATATTTTTGTTTCAGAATTTTTAACATCGATTTTTCGTATCAGCACAGATTTTTCAAGTCTAATGCTGTATGTACAATTTAAAGCTATAACAATTTATGTTTTGTATCTCATTTATAAACTTAAATAACTTAATGCGCGACGTTTTTTTTTTTGCCCAATTTGGTTAATAATTTGCAGCTAAAGCGTTTCAAACAACTTACAACAAACAACTCAATAACAGTGGGCACTAAAATTAATCGAACAGCGCATTAAGTGCTATTAGATAGAAGTTGCAGTTGTTGTACATTAAGCTATTGCATTAAGTTGTGGTCATCAGATTTAGTTAAAAACATTTGTGGCTCAGTTACAGTTGTTAGTGTTGCTGTTGTTGTGTTTAGCTGTGAACTTTGAACAACTTTGAGCTTGAAGTTGTTAACACACATCACAAATTTTACAATTTTACATTTTAATAATACTTGCTTACAAATAATTTATGTATTTAATTAGTTCTTGTTGTTGTTGGTTGTTGGTTGTTAGCTCAAGTTGCTTGTAAGACGACAGCTAAGCGACATATTGCATTGTTGCTATTGTTGTTGTTGCTTGGGCCTATGATAGAAATGGATTTGTTGCGGCTGCTTCCGGGTTTATCCAAGGCATATTGTTGTTGTTCTGCTGCAATGAGTACAACAATACATTAGTTAAGCAATTTCTTGCAGTGTATTCTCTATAAGCTTACTTAGCAGCAAAGTGGCAAGTAGTTTCATGCAGTATAGTAAAAGTACAATAGATTTATATATATATATATTTACATAGAGAGCTCTTTTCTACTAGCAAGTTAGTTTAGTGGAATATATATATATAGCTACAATTGGTTTTTTTTGGTTAGTTGGGATAGCAAGACATGCACATTCGAAAAATTATTTTACCCATTTGCATATTTTTATTTAAGCGTCCAAGCCTCCATTGTTGGCTACAAGATATAAAAATATTATGATCAACTCTTTGGAGCTCTGCATTTGATTACAACTACACTGTTTATATTAGAGTACTGCAAGAGCAGACAGAGAAGAGAGCTCTACAAGTCACACTCAACTCTTGCAGAGCACTAATACAACTCTTCCTAATAGCTGTCGTCCTTCTAGCCAGTTTCGTCTCAGTATTCAAACAATAACAAATTTGTGTATACAACCAAAAAGCGTTAAAAATCAAAAAATTCAAAAAGTAACAGAAAGCAGCAACATTTTTAGCAAGCTTAACTCTTGAACGGTCGGGGCGCAACAGCAACATATTTTGTCCATTACTCACTTCCCGCTTGTAATGATTGGCACTTGTTGTGGATTCCAGCATTCCAGCCGCACTTAGCCCATAGCCATAGTTGCGGCCCACCATATCGGCAGCCTCAAAGGACAATGGTGCTATGGTTATGCCCGGCGTGGAGGCCAGCGAGTTGGACAGCGCACAGCTGTAGTTGTGTGCAAAGCTTGAATAGACAGGCGTGTCACAGTTGTTGTTCATGTTGTTGCCGTTCGTCATATGGTTGTAGACAGGAGCAGTAGCAGCGGGAGCGGCAGCGGGACTATTGAAATACGCTCTCTCGCTCATAATCTCCATATTGCGTATGCTATCGATGCTTGCATTAAGATTCGCAAATCCCAAGCTACCAAAGACTTGACTTCTGCTGTTGTACTTGTTGTCGGTGCTGCTGCTCGTTGGCTGCGTATAAGCTGCCTGCGTGTTATGATATGGGTTTGGTTGTGGAGGATTATTGAAAAGGTTCAACAACTGGAAATCATTCTTTGGCGTAACTGCTGCTGGCATTTGAGCCAGATTTAAACTAGTCGGACGCACTGGCGCTGCCTGGAGTGCCTTTAAAGGCTGCATAAGCGTTTTTGGTTTGATGCATGCAACAATGTTGGCAAAAGGCAACACAAAAAAGTAATGAATTGGCAAGCAACAAAGGAAAATGATACAAAAGTGTTGGCAGTTAAGAAAGATAAAATAAGATATACCAAAAATTATTAGAGCAGTATAATCACAAGTCCCAAACTGACTAAGATTAAACTAGTCTCTCGCTCACAGACACCGAAATGTACGTCAAACTCGGTAGCATGGCAGCATCCCTGTAGCTGTAACTCACCTGTGACGTAATATTGCCGCCAGTAACTGGCGCCCAAGGATCCTGATTCATGTTAACTGCAAAAGGCGGCTGCTGTTTCAGCTGATTGATGGACGGCACCTGCATTGGTTTAAATGGTTATTTATACATGTTGCTTCGGAGTTGGTACTTTAGGTTACTCACTGCTGGCTGCTGCTGCTGGAATAGATTCGTTTTGGGTGGCAAGACGCCATCGCTGAAAGGATTGTAGGCTGGCGCAGCACTGCCTGACTGTGTTTGCGGCGCTAAAGGCTTGATTAGATTGTCCAGATTGACCAAGGCGGAGTTCTCACCGAGAAAAGCTTGTGGCGTCTTAAGCGGTTTCTTTGTCATAGCGCCGGTTGAGGGATGCACAGTGTTCATCGAATTGCCATAGTTCGTAGATAGCGGATCCATTTCATCGAGCAGCGAAGCTGTCGTTTTAAAGTAACATAATTAGTAACATCTTTTTGGCTTATTTGGAGCTCACAACTTACCGTTGTTGTTGTTGGAGGCATTGGAATTGTTAAGCTCGCCGCTTCGATTGCGATTGGTTATTAAATCAAAGTCATCAAAGTCGGGTGATTCTTTCTGCAAGCCATAAGCGAGTTAAAAATTTAAACATTTCACTAGGATTTCGAGCACTTTTACCTTTGAGGCACCAGTGCCTAGCGTTTTCCAGGGATCATCTAAAGCAGCCGCTTGTGCTGGCGCCGCCCAGGGATCTGCGCTTGTTGCTGCAGATGCAATAGGCGCTACTACTGCTGCTTGTGACTCTATCAACCAAGGATCTGCCGCACTGCCGCCATTGCTAGCAGTCGCTGGTGCCGCTGCCAAAGCTGTGCCAGCTGTTGATTTGGTTAACCAAGCGTCCACAGGTGCGGCTGGCATTGCAGCTCTGGCGGCTGCTCCATTTTGATGGGCATTGCCATTAGTTTGTAGCCAGCCCTCGGTCGAGGAACCGGATGCCACAGAAGGTGATTGTGTGCGCAGACCCCAGGCATCGTTGGAGCCGTTCGTGCCCATGGCGCCAGCGCCAAGCGGCACTCCGGCGCCCATAATAGTGCGTGGTGCTGCCGATGGATGCCAGGGATCAATTTGCGGTGATGAAGTACCCGACCATGGATCCGATAGCTGACTGGGAGCGCGACCAGCCGAACCTGCCCAGGGATCAACAACACCAGCGCCGCCTGCAGCGCCCAATGGTGGACTGGATATGCTAGTGGCGCCTAGCGAAATGTCCAGCAAATCCAGCAAATGACTTTGCTGCGGCTCCTCCTTTTTGGGTCCTTGTATGGGACGACCGTTTGGATCTCTACAAAAGACATTGCACATAAAGCAAGAGTTTTAAATAACAAACACACCCAACTCACTTGAAATCTTGTTCGCTCTGACTGAGCGCCAGCTGCAGGCGCACATCGTCGCTGCGACGTTTTGCCTCCTCCTGTTCGGCCTCCTCGCGTGACATGGCCATGGCCAGCTGTAGCTGCAGTTCCTCCTCGCCAGCTGTCTGTGGCCGTACCATTTCCAGCTCTGACACCGATTTAGGCGGCTCTTCTTGCCAGCCCGGCGGCATATCACGCTGCGAGGGACCATCTATATAGCCATCGCTGCCAAAGCCGCTGGGATGTTGTGCAAAGCGTTCCTTGGCCTTCAAAGCTTTGACGCGTTCGTTCTTTAGGCGCTCATCGTCCTTGAGCAAATTGACCAACTGCTTGGCTTTTTCTCGCACATGCGTGCCCTGATCCTTGCCCTCCTCATAGTAGGTAAAATCACGCAGTGTTTGTATAGCAAAGATGTTCTCCTTGCATTGCTGTGCGACCTTTTCCGAGCCTGTCTTGATCAAATACTCGAGTAAAATGAGTGCCTTGTAAACGTGACGCCAGTTTTTGCCATGATCATTAAGCCGTTTCCAGATCATTTGCATAATCTCCGAGAAGGCGACCACATTATAGGTAAGATCGGCTATTTCAGCCATTATAGTAGCCGAGGGACCCCATGGATCGTTAGAGGTGGCCTCGCGCACTTTTACCTAGTGTAAGAAATGGTAGTATATACTCAAGTGAAGCGGTTGCGAGAGTTTAGCGAACACTCACCTGTGCATCCGAATAGTTATGCGCAAGATTCTTGATGTTTCTGCGTAGACCGGCAACATTGACCTGCATATCGTCCTTTTGCTTTCTCACTGAGTAATTAAAGTTATGGAAAAGGTTGTTAACATGGCTATTAGAGAGTGTCTGCTTGAGTGCTAGAGTTAAAATGTCTGTATTTGTTTCTGGTTATAATTAAATCGAAAAATTTTTAAAGCATCAACAATTTTCGAATAACAAATTGTAGAAAATGTTAAGAAAACTGTGTCAACCGGTTTTTGTCTACAAAATCAAAACAAAAACAAACACGAAAACATAAAATAAGTCCAGATCCTGGCTTTGGGCCTGTGTGTGTGTGTGAGTGGTATATGTATGTGTGTGTGTGTGTGTGTGTGTGTGTGTGCACTCAAAAAAATGAATTGTAACTATACAAAGAATTTAAACTAATTACACTGCAGTTTTAGTGTTTATCGTATAAATTTTGTAGACGATTTTGTGTTGTATTTAATTTTTAATGTTTTTTGTTTTAATTGTATGACGAAAACTTCGAGACTTACTTTTTGTTTGTTTTTGCGTTTGACTTTGCTCTTATAGTAGTAGATAGTAGTAGTAGTAGAGACGGAGTAGTTCTGTTCCTAAGCACAGACTCTACTACAGACAGTTTTTTTGGGGTTTTTGCGTAAGAGTTTTTTGCTTAGTTTCAAAGGTTTTCTTTAAGCTTTTCTGTTTTCGTTTTGTATAATTGCGGTTTTTGCTGTTTAAGTGCTCCAAAGCAAGCTAAGAGTATGAGATACAAGATAAATACATACAATCAAAATACATAGTATAAAAGTACATTTTCAATATACATATAATTAAATGTTCAAGATTGTTAGTAAGGTGGTAGCGTTGTATGATTCTTTTTTTATTTTTAATAAACAAATATACAGTACATGAAAAAAAAAAGAGTAAAAAGTTATATAACAAATCGAGCTTGAAACTGAAATACGGCCAAGTTCACGGCAGCACTGAGACTGGCAATAGACACGCCGCCGATCCCAGCCAGAATTGCGAATAATTCAATTTACAGCACATAAAAAAAGGCAATAGAAAACAATGTACAGCAGAAGGAAGCCACAGAAATGCCAATGTCCATGGGTTCAGGTCTAGACACTAGACAAAAGAGAGTGTTATAGAGACACTGACAACAATTTACCCTCAGCAGCTGGATATATGAAAAGCACATACAGTCAGCGCACAAAATATTCGCACAACATGTGTTTTTTTTGCAAAAACCTCTAATATTACAGCCCGTGTTTTCGCAAAATTTAAAGATAATTGGCTTATCAACTTCACTGGAGAATTGCAACCCGAGAGGTGCGAAATGTTGTAGCTTCTGTGATTCAAAATAAAAAAAAGGACAGCACTTTAAAAGAAAACGCCCACAAGTTATTCGCAACTGCCTGCACCTCGCAAACCTTGGAGAGTGAGATTGAAGTTCATTAACCAGATTATTTTAGGGAAAACGTCATTTTTAATTATCAAAATATAAAACATTCGGGAACGATGGATCGATCTCCCAAAGTCTGATGAACAGTCAACAAAGCCATCAATCTCATCGCTGGGAAAATATTGTGGTTTGGCGCTGTACAGCTGCAGCTGGAGCTGGGCCAATGGCCTTTGTTAAGCGCAAGTGCCATTAAACCTGGGCTCGATCCAAAGACAATCGTGTTCCAGCAACACAACGATCCAAAACATTCGTCATACTTGGTTCATATTATCATCTACCACTGCTGAAACTTTAACCCACCCATCGGAGCTAAATCACATTAAAAACATCTAGGAAATTTTGCAAAAGAGAATAAGAATGTATTATATTTCAACCAAGGAATCCTTGAAAACAGCTTTGCTACAAGAATAGGAAGCGCGAATAACGCTAACATCCTGAGAGAGTGCATTCATAGAAGCTAATCTATTATATAAATAGGCTAAGGAAAAATTTGTGCACCCTTTTTCGTCAACTATATGAGAATAAATATATATACATTTGTCGATTCATGTAAATACTACTAATAGGAAATAGAAGGAGAACGGGCAAAGGAATGAAAAGAGGAATATGATCTACCTACAGAGGAGCAAGGAGGTTTTGAGTGAAGTGAAAAGGGGGCGGAGTGAAAATTAAATGGGGTTGTTTCATCTTATAGCTGTTGAAATGAGAATAAAGCTAGAGGTAGCGGTGGAAGTAGAGAAAGGATAAAAGATGAAAAGGAGTAGGAAGATAATCTATCTAGAGTGGAGCAAGGGGGTTGTGAGCGAAGCGAAAAGGGGTCGGAAAGAAACGTAAAACGGGTTAGTTCATCTTATAGCTCTTGAAATGAGGATGAGGAATAGGATGAGAAAGAGGAAAAGGAAGAGAAAGAAGAGGAAGGGAAACGGGAAGAGGAATACTCCGACAGGGGCATTGGGGATCAGAGTTTGGAGCCCTCTAGTAGATTATTGAAACCCTACTTCGATTTACTTTCCAATAGTATTTTAAGACACTGCACTGAAAAAGGGTCTTGAATATTGATGGTGTGCGAATAATTATTGTGCCGACTGTATAATACGTGTACACTATGCATGCACCAGGCATGACAACAACACCAACAAACCTAAAAGCAACGCCTAGAAATTATTTTCTTTTTTTTTTATAGAAAATGCATTGATTTTTGCGGTACTTTTGTTATGTTCATTATCTTACTTGAAGTTTATTTTTAAATGCAATTATATTGGCAGAAAAGTGCACAGCACTACGATAGATCTACAGTGGAACCAGAGCAACCTCTGAGCAACTTCTAATCACATAACAACCCACTTTTGTGATTAGCTCCACGAAAGCGTAACAAACAAAAGCAGCGCACACACTAATTTCCACTGATAAGATATCAACCAAACACGGCCAAGAATTTCAACATCAGATCTCTTTCTATACACAGTACTTCTTATAGTACGTGCTCACTCGCACTTATACTTGACACATATTTGAGCTTAGTAATAAAGCTCGTTGATTCAAGTTTAGAAACTGGCGGAGAACTAGTCGAACCGCATTTCATGGATTCATTGACCGAAGAAACGCGAGAGCTGACGGCGCAACAACAAACTCAACAAACGTCAGATCTCAAACACGCTCCGACGATGAGAGTTTGAACTGGCTTTTGAGCGTAAGTCTCACGGAATGAATGAAAAGATTACATGTTTGTTTGTTTCTTGTACTATACATAGGGCGAAGGCAACAACAACAACATCATTCAATTGAATGATGGACAGACGGACAGAACTTAGAATACTAGGTACAAAACAAACTATTCCATTAAATAAAACCAATAGGCAGCATATTTTTCCAAACCTTGAACTTTTGGGCTACAAATCAGTTTCGCAGAAGCTATCAAAATAAAATACATTGTTTACTATAGCGAAATCTCAATCAACAAGCGGGAAATACTGTCGCTGGCAATTGGCGAATTCTGGAAATCTTTAGAAACTGTTCGCAAATGCTAGATTATGACAACATTCTATCAAAACATATAAAGATCTAAGCAAATGGGTCGGCAACAATCATGACATACCGACTATCATGATTCATAGCAACAGTTTTAATCGGATTGTTTTGCGATTTAAAATGAACGCAAATGATCAAGTGTTTTAAGTTTCCAAGTTGAAAAGTTACAGATTTACGAAAATATCTTTTTTAGTGTATGTTCAACGAAAAAGGGATTGGAATTGGGGTCATAACAAAATAAGACTGTGTAATGCTGTTGATTCACTGTTACTTCTTCTTGCTCATTTGAGCAAGGTAGCTCTTGTTCGCCCCATCTTGGAATACGGGTCTGCTGTCTGGAACCCTCTATATGCAGTGTACGCTGAGAAAATCAAATCAGTGCAAAAAAAGTTTCTTACATTCGCGCTTAGCAGCCTAAATTGACCGCACGGTTTTAACCTTCCTTCATAAGAAAGCCTTCTGATGTTAATTGATCTGCCGACTCTCAAAGAAAGACGAACCTCTTTAGGAATATTATTTCTTGCAAAGCCTATTGATGGTGGCGTTGAATCGCAATTTCTTCTCGAGCGGATAAATTTGAACATTCCGAGTCGTCGCTCTGGATATTGTGAACCCCTTCGACTTAGGCGGTGTGTTCGGAACTACGAACCCTTGGAACCCTTTATAGTTCTTAGTCAGGAATATAACACCACTTCATGATCGTTACAATTATAGGAATAAGATCTGTCTTTCTTGTAAATTTGGTTTCTTTAAGAGATATTCGACTGGTTTTATATTTCTTCTTCTTCTTAACTGACCATAACAACCCGTTACCGGTTACGGCTTGATGTAAATACGTTCTTTCATTGGAGTTGTGGTTTTACGTGGTGGGTCCTAAACCCTACGCACAACCCATTTAAGGCATGGGGTAGCTGTACTGGTCTCGAAAGAACCCAGTGTCATTGTTAGTCGCCTCATACGACAAGCTTTGACCTGCTGAGGTGGTATTCTCTAACCCGCTCACCACACGGGGTTTTTATATTTAGTCGTCATAAATAAATAATGCTGGCTTAAAAACATGAGTTGACGTTGAGCGGAATGTGAATGTGACCTAATTGCACGCGTATGTTGACGGAGCTCCTTCATAAAGCGCTGAGGATCAAATGCAGAAGTTCAGGGGAGCCCTCAGAAGACTGTGGACTCAAACTGCGTCCCCTGATCAGTAGTTATATAAGTGGGGCACTAAATTGACAGGTCCATTGAGTGCACTTTGCTGAAGCTGCCACATCTGCAGACAGCATGGTCATCTGCTAAATCGCTCAATTATAGTGAAGCAATAGAACTCCTTGATCCCTGACTACATCTTTACCAAGTTGACACACAACCTTACGTGGTGCCCCCTGGTCTAATTAGAAGTGAGGTAATGTGCTAAAAAAAAGTTTTTTTTAGGGAAAATACCTCTCTAATCACCAACAGCTGCTTCCGTCTATTACAATGCAGCGCTGCTGTCGCCTACGTACGGTTGTCACAAGTTTGTGTCGAGTTTGAAGATTGTAGATGTATATAAACGAAGGGCCAGTGAAGAACTAGAGCATAAGACGTAGTTTCTCTTAGCATTTTGGATCTGAAGTAGAACAGACAGACGATCATGGTTAAGTCCATTCCTTTTGGTGTTCCAATTACTTTTGCTCATACATTTTGTGGTCTTACTAGTTTCTTTCTATATGCTGAGCCCTAAGCCATTGAAAAAAGGTTACGAGAATAAACTTAAAAGTAAGTAAAGTTTGCTAAAAAAGATTCGTAACTAGGGTACTATAAGCCTTCATTTTCTGGTCTTACCCTTGGATGCGCTTATCTTAAAGCAAATATGACTTACTCTTTTGAAAAATATTGCACCAAGAGCAAAAATATTGAATTTCCAATGTTGGAGTTATGAAAACTTAAGTTTTGACCTCTTTGCTGACTTTTTAAGATTTTTATTGCAAGCTCGTTGAGATAATGCCCACTGTACCAGAGATACTACTTATATGTACGTAAGCAGCTAGTAAAGTGTGAGCATGTGAAGGGGTTGCAAAGTGGTTGGGGCTGAACTTGAGCAAATTAAATGCCAGCGTCGACGTCAGTTGACTTTCTTTGTTATGGTGCACTTGACTTTGCCAGACATCGACGTCTGAGACGGAGACGCGACGCGACGCTTTTATTGCCAAAAATTTATAAACGAAAACAAACAGTGTGTGTGGTACAGAGTACATATGTATCTGTTACTTTGTTTTACTGAGCCTTGAGACTATGCCGAAAAATTTTAGATACATTGGACTCGACGAAGACTGTACTGTACTCAAGCAGTTCAATGAACGAATGAACGTGGCAAAAAGTAATTTGAGCAACGGAAGCCAACAGACGACGGATAGAAAGAGAGTTCATTAATGAAACTGACACAAAATGAGTGTAGAATTGAATTTGATGCAAATGTGAGTACGAAAAGTAAACACAAACACGTACACTGAGAAAAAACAGCCAGTGCAAGTAAAGGGTCAGACTAGACACTTGGCATTAGCATACAATTCTGGCATCAAGTTCAAATAAAACGGAAAAACATGTTCTAGTTGCAGAGGTATTCATCCGTTTATTTCACTTAGTTACTTGTTCGTTCAACAAGCCGCTGTTTTCATAGGTAACGCTCTTTTCAAGAGTGGTCTTCGAATTGTTAATAAAGCTAAAAGCGTCCGATTAAGATCTCTAGCAGGCGAGCCAGATTGAGCACAGTTGTTAATAGCCCTGTTCCATAACTGTGAAAACAATTTTCTGCCAAATTTATCCATATTTTGTTCGAATCTCAGATTCAGCTGCGTTCTTTTGAAAGATGTTTGTTTTTTTGAGATGATACCAGTCTCGATATTTCACGAATCTTATTACGATGATCTAAACATGAGTTTACGCACGCTATGAAACAAAACTCTCTTTTAGACGTCCGTAACTCCTTTAAAAACCCGTCGATGCGCTATAAATGTTTTTGAGAGCGTTACGAGCGAAACGATCGAACGAAAGCTAATACAAATATGCTTAAAATCATGCACAAAAGTGTCTAAAGCCAATCCTAAAAGCTAATCTTTCCATTGAAACGTAATTTAGACACCTTTGTTTTCAGTGTACAGACAACTGCTTGGTAAAGTATGTGGAATTTTGTGCGCAACGTGCTGTCTGTTATGGAAAGCCTAAACCTCATAGTGTGGGGGTTGGGCTAAGCTGTCTCATTAAGTTGCCATTTAGCGTGTTGCTGCGAATCTAATCGATAATGTGTGAAGGTCAAAGCCTTGCCCAAAGCGCCCGTCACACACATACAAATGCGCTGCGGCCCACTGTGCAGCAGTCACCAAGAGAGAGAGAGAGAGAGGGCGTGCAGCGATCATTGTTGGATCGTTTTGTGGGGGCCGTGCTGCTGCACTGCATATTCATGCGGGCGCAATACAATTTAGGCGGTGTCAGTGTGCGCATGTGTGTGTGTGTGTGTGATTGAGTGCAGTATCTATGTGCGTTGGACTTGCCGTTGTGTGCGTGCGTGATAAGAAGTCAAAACTGCGATTAGATTTCATTGTGCCACAAAAAACTACACAATTTAGAAGTATGCGAAATACTAGACGTATTACTCATTGTACGGCAACATAAACCAGTTCCAAAGCGGTGTTTATGACTAAGCGCTGCGACGTTTGACCGGTAGACGCAGGCAGCGACGTCAACGTCGCACACTACAAATTTATCAAGAAATTAGCAAACAAAAACAAATAAAGAGCGAAAAAACAAGTTGCGTAAAATGAAATGTACAACAAATTGTACTTTGTAAACATAAACATAAAGCGCCTCCACAAAGGGAGGCGTGACGCAGCAGCAGCAGCAGCAGCAACGACAACGGCAACGACAACACAGCAACGGACAAAAACTATTTAAATTAATAGAAAACGGAAAAACGCCAACTAATATATTATATTATAACGCCAAATGTTCGCGCTGACTGTTTAGTTTGTGCAGCGCTCTGCTCGCTGCTCTTACCTGCTCCGCTGCTGCAATGCCTATGTGTGCGGCTGGCTGTCTGTCGTCCCACTCACCGCGCTCCGACGCTTCCTCTAGCTTTTTTCTATGCTACGTTGCAGTGTATATGTGTGTGCAGAGCGCCAATAGCAACTCCTCCCAGTTAGTTTAAGTATTTTTACGACTTTCTTTTTGAATGCGTAGCAGAGATAGTCACAAGACGTTGCGACGATGACGACTGCGGCGACTACGACTACGGCGACGACGACGTCAACAAACTTACGCGCACGGTGGTACGTAGGCGAGGTCAATGCGAAACCTTTGTATAATATTCGCGTGGTAATTAAAAATTCGCCCAACAATGACTTAGCACTTTGCACAATTTGTGTGGCTTTTATTTGCTTAGATTTATATAAATTTTGCTCTATTTTTACTGCCGTTTTCCGACTAATGCAAGCGCTGATGACAAAGGTGTTTTATTTTTTTCTTGAGCTATTTTAGCGGTGCTGCCAACGCGGCGAATAATCGCAATTTGCAATCGATTTGTGCAATCGATTACCAGGCGACACTAAAAAGCTGGCAGCTACAGCATGTTTAGTTATAACAGCAGGCAGCTTTCGTTTTGATGTTTCCTTGTTCAAAAACGTTAAAGATGGCGGACTTGATTTCATTTCCTCTCTCTTTTACAAAAACAGCACTTAGTTTTTTTTTTGTTTTATTTACGACTTTATTTAGAATACCATTTTTCATTTTAATATAATTACGCGCTATAAACTAATTTCATTTGTTTTCATTCGATAACAATATTATATTCTGTTAATGTGCGTTGTTGTTCTTTTTTTTTGTTTTGTGTGTTTCTTTGTGTATGTGTGTGTTTGTTTTTTTGTTGTTTTTTTTTTCGTTATTTTTACTCGATGCGTTTAGTTTATTTTTTTTTAATGCTAAGTACCTACTTTTAGAGTTTTCTCAACATACAATATATGTGTGTACACTTTCCAAATATATGTATATATATATTTATATATCGTTCTTCCATATCGCCTTTCGTTTGCCATTTCAATTACGACTTGTATTCGCTTGAGCCCCCAGCATTAAACTTATATAGAACTTAAGTCCGTCTTGGTATTCGGTCCGTGCTTCGGTCCTTGGTCAACTGCGCTTGTTCCAGCACATTCGAATATTTGATATCCTTCAAAATATTCGAATAGTTAGAAAAAAACTTGAAGCGCCTAAATAAAAACTAAAATAATTAACTTAAGGCATACAATAAAATTTCGTTTTGGGTTTTTCGTTGCATGCTGCTCCGCCCATTCCCACACCCACGCCCACATCTACTCCATTGTCTGCACTGCATCTCACTTTGCTGCCTACTCTACCTCTCTCTCTCTCTGCACCTTTTTTTATATATTTAAATAAATGTGCACAAAACGTGCACGCCGTCCCGTTCACTCCTCGGGCGGTTCTTCGGGTATTTGCAGGCTCTGTGCTGCATGCTGCTGCTCCTCCAGATCGCTGAGCAATAGCGAGGGATATTCCTCGTGCACGGAATTGGACTGCGAGTCCTCCTCCAGCAGATTCGTTTTGCTGGGCGCTGTAGGTGCTGTCAATGGCGGTTGTACAAGATTTGGTATATACTCAACGGTCTCGTACTCCGTCTTGGCCACCGTATCTGCCACATGCTCGCGTTCCTCGCCAGCTGCTACCATAGGCGGCACATGCTCCTCCACGCTGGGTGGTGGCTCAACTGACACTTTGCTACTGCTCTGCGTGGCATTAACCATTGATAAGGCATCACCTGCATTAGCCAGCACACTGGGCTCCTCATCTATGTCTAATACAACCGGCAAGGTTTCATTGGGTTTGGGCGTGGTTGTGGTTGAGCTTATCTCTGCCGTTGACATTGTTGTGGGAGCTGTTGTTGTGACCAACTCAGTGGACGAGAGATGCATTGTTGTAGACTCCAAAGATGTTGCTGTTGTGGGCAGAGGCGTTGTTGTTGTAGTCGTTGTGGTTTTATTGCTTTCTAGCTCGGCTGCTAAGGCCTCCGAGCTCTCCGGTGGCACTATAGCCGTTGTGGTAACCACTGGCGATGCTATTATCACCGGGTTAATCACGGGTCGTCCCAGCGTGGCTATAATCGGAGGCAGCAGCTCATCCTTGTTAGTTTTTATCAATATCGGTGTTGGCACAAACATGTCGATTATCGGTTTAGCATCCTCGGTTTCGCCACCCTTTAGTTTAGCGAGTAGTATGGGAAAGTCAATCTTGTAGAGCATGGGCAGCACGGTGCACACTTCCTGGTCGTCTTCAAAGCATTGAGAACGTCCACGTATACGCGCATCTTGGGCCGTCATCAGGCGGCAGAGCTCATTTAGGCGCACATCGCACATGATGGGATTATCTGGGGGGAAGGGGAAGTATAAATTAGTTAGTATATTAACTAAGTTCCATTAAGAAAGGCGAAATAATGATTAGACTACACTCCTTTCGTCCCAAAATGTACGTCAATGCCTCATGAAGTTAGCTAATGATGTGGTGAGCGGGTTAGAGAATACCACCTCAGTATGTCAAAGCTTGTCGTTTGAGGAAACTCACAATGACACTGGATTCTTTCGAGACCAGTTGAGCCACCCTAGGCCTTAAAAGGGTTGTGTGTAGGGTTTGGGACCCACCATGTAAAACCCCAATTCCAATGAAAGAAATACATCAGGACGTAGCCCGGTAACGGGTTGTTATAACCAGTTAAGAAGAAGAAGAAATAAAGTTAGCTTCATTGAACCAATTTTTAGTGACTTTGTGCGCGTTGCCTTGAGAGTAAGGAACCTTAAATAATGATAGTCATGCTTTTTAGCGAACTTCATCAAGTGGGCCTAATGTTGCATCATGAACTTATGCGAAATTTCCTGTCTGAACATTTACATACGACAATCAATACCAAAATGAGTGACCTGTTTAGGAAGGTAAGCTCATTCCAATACCAGATGCCCTGAAATCTACAAATGGGGCGCTCTATGAAGAACACTTTTGGGACTTACCATCCAGCTGTATCTCCAGCTTGCCCGCCACGGTGTGCGTCGTGCAGCGTGTGCGTGAGACGAGCTCGCTTGATATGGAGCTTATGTGGTTATTGGTCAAATTAACCTGACAAAGCACAGGCAAACCAAAGAAGTCCCTTTCCAGCTTGGTAATATTATTATAGGCCACCTTCAATATCTTCAGGCTGGGCAGCATGGTCTGTAACAAATAAAACTCCATTAGATATACATGCATAGCGCTACAGTTTTGATGAAAACTCACCTTTTCCAGCTGCTTGAGCTCCATCAGCTGATTGCCAGTCATATCCAACATCTCCAGACGTTCCATGCCATCAAAATCGCCGGGCAAAATGAACTCCAAGCTATTGTAGGACAAGCTGAGTATGCGCAAATATCTGAGACCACCCAAGGCGGCATCCATGGTGACAATCTGATTGTTGTCCAGTTGCAACTCTACCAGCGGTATGTCGTGTATGTCCTTGAGACTGGGACGCAGCACACTTATGCGATTGAAGGACAAATCCAGATTTTTCAGACTGCGCAGACCGTAAATCTCGTCCAGAGAGAACTCTGTAATGTGATTGTACGAGAAATTGCCCTTGATCAGCTTGACGAGTGGCAGCAGCGAAGAGTTCAAGGCGCGTATATGATTGGCGGCCATTAGCAATGTGTCCAGGCGTCTACAATACTGGAACTCATCCTGTGCCAGATATTCAATCTCATTATTGAAGGCATACAGCTCATTCAAGTACTCGGCGTGCTTTACTATGCCATCTAGAGACTTGAGCTTATTGAAGTGTATATGCATGATCTCCAATTTGTGCATTTTTTGCATTTCAGCCGGAAGCTTTTCCAGCTGATTGTTGTGTGCCATCAACAGCTTGAGATTCAGCGAGTTGGATAGTTCTCCATCCAGATTACTTATGCTATTCGCATTGATGAACAGCGACTCCAGCTTGGTTAGCTCCAGCAAGGAACCATTTAGATTCTCGATCTGATTTCGACCCAAATGCAAGGTGACCAAACTCTGCGGAAAGGCGCCACGATCCAGACGTGTTATATCATTACTGGGTAATATCAGATTGGTGACCTTCTGTATGCCCTTTAGATCGTCCTGTTGCACCGATCTAATGCGACATCGAGCTATGTCCACGGTTAACAAGGCCGGCATATGGCTCAAGGCATGCTTCGGAATATCTTCGAGTTCGTTGTCGCCAATACTTAGGTATATTACCTTCGATAACCCACGAAATGGTAGTTCAGGCAGCGATCTATAAATAGAACATAACAAACTCATAACAAATCGGGCGAACTCTTGTTTAAATATATGGCTCTGCTTTTTTTTTGCGTCTACCCCGCCAGCGATTAGTCAGTTTAATCGGTAAACAACCTGCCACGCCCACTGTATAATGTCGTGTGACGCAGCGCAGCGCAACGCAGCGAGTCGTATCTGAATCTAAACCTGATCTCTGCAGCTGCATTATTAAGTTGTTGTCGCCAGCGTCAGCGCCGTTGATGTGGCGCCCCAATGGAATGCGCCAGCCCAGCATGTGCTGGGAACTGGGCTGGCCAACATCCTTGGCGCCGTTATAGACACTGCTGTACTGCTGGACGGACACTGTGCTGTACACTGGTTTGCTGGCAGTGTTATTTTTAGCTACATTGCAGACGTTGCACTTGATTGATCGATTGATTGATTGATTGACTGTCAGCTAGCGTTGATTATGTAATGAAAAAACGTGACAGCCTGGCACCAAGGATGCCTAAAGACGATGATGATGATATATCATCTAGTTAGCTAGTTAGCTATTTTGTATCTATAATGAGCGTACGCGCGTTGAACTTGAGCTGAACTCTTTATAGAGATGTGTGTGTGTGTGTGTGAGTGTGTGTGTGATGATGATTTTTCTTTAACGTCAGGCATATAATTGTCACACGACCTAAACTGGCCTCTTGATCATTGATTGAACGTAATAATAAAATTCAATTGAGCAACTTGTGCTCTCTCTCTCGCTCTTTGGCTGGTTTGATCTCTCTTTCTCACTCACTCACTGACAACAACAATCAAAATACGCAAGTGCGGAACATTCCATTTGAAAGTAATCATTAGTTTGACTTGGCCAAAAAAACAAACTACAGCAGATATTCGCATAGTTGCGAAATGCTTCAACGGAAATCATGTGGATCATTTCGTGGAATATTCGAGAAATTTCGTAAGTTCATGCTTGCAGGAATAAGTCTAGGCTCTAAAGGCGTAATGACTACATTTACAGTGTTTTGCAACATTACATAGTTAACCCTTTAGCAACCCTTTTCTGCAAAAAACAATAATTGTATCTTTCGAATGGTATAGGTTTCGCCTGAATACGTTGCGTTATTGAGAAGCAATCGGTACCACATTGAATTTCTGCTTAGCGAATTTATATATAATAAATATATAGGGATTAGGATTTCAACTTATGTAGGTCCTGGGGTTGCAATAAGTAATTTTTAATACCATTTCAGACTTGGGGTCATTTTATGAGCATTTGTGCTAAATTTTCTCATATTTTAGACTAAATTGGGAACAAAACAAATAGACACATCCCAAGTATAAAAAGTGTGCGATTTTTCTAAGTGTAATTTCTTAGAAATGGAGTGGGCCTGGGTTCGGTTGAAGCACAGGGTGAAGCTTCTTGATTCCTGTCTATACATTTACCAAGTTGACGCACAACCTCCACCTGGTGCCCGCTGGTGAGCTGCTCTAATTACCACTAGGGGTAAGGGCTAATTTGAGCACCGAAGTCTGCCTAGGACTTTAACAGGGTTGAGCATAGGGTTTCGTACACCCCCCTCCCAATGAAAGATGGTACTAGCCGCCTGGAGAAGTGCTTTACATTAGGCCGTAACCCGATAACGGGTTGTTATGGCCATTCAAGAAGGGAAGCTCCTTTGAAATTAGGTAAGCGCGAGTTATGTCCATAACTTCGATAAATTTAATATATGGGTAACATCCAAATAGACACCCACAATCTCTTTATCGATTATAAAGCAGCATTTGATAGCCCGTTGAGGGATCGCGTATATGCCGCTCTGTCTGAGTGTGGAATTCCTGCAAAGTTGGTGTGACTGACGCACCAGAATGATGTTGAGCAATAGACGCAGCTCCGTCAAGGTAGGAAAGTGCTTCTCCGAGCCTCGCGACGCTTCAGACAAGGCGATGCCCACTCCTGCACCTTTCAACACACAGTTGAAGAGTGTGTTTGAAAGGCCGAAGTACATCGAAACGGGACTATGTTCTATACGAGTGTCCAGTTTCTTGCATACGCAGATTATACCGATATCATTGGTCGCACAAAGCGAGCAATTACTGGAGCCTTTGCGACTATTGAAAGAGATTCTGCCAGGGTGGGTCTGGTGGGAAAAGAGAGCAAGACGCTTTCTTCGAGTAGATATACACAGCGGTTGGTATCTCCGATTGATATTGAGAACTATACTTTTGATGTTGTCAAGGATTTCGTCTACCTTGAAACCACCATCATGAAAGAATGAAGAACGATGTCAGTATGGTGATCAAGCGGAGAATCACTCTTGCCAATAGATGTTACTTTGGGCTCAGCAGGCAAATGAGTAGTAAGGACCACTCTTGCCAGACGAAACTAACATTCTATAAGACGCTTATCCTTACCGTTTTGCTTTATGGCGCTGAAGCATGGGTGATGACGCGGTCTGATGAATATGCCCTCGGAGTGTTTGAGCGGAAAGTGCTCCGTAAGATCTTTGGCCCTCTAGTCTAATCGTTGGCAACGATAGGGAACAACGATATCTATGAGCTCTATCTGGGATACGCCTGGAGGGGAGCTTTACATAAGGCCGTAGCCCGGTAACGGGTTGTTATGGCCAGTCAAGGATAAGAAGTGTAACATACAGCCAGTCAAAGGTAGTTTTGGAGTTCGATTCCGAATGATCGAATCATATGAAATATGTGAACAGGCATGAGTATAATTTTCACCCAGAAACACCCAACATTTGAAAAACTTGAAATTGTCAAGTTCTAATCACTGAGCTTCTACTGTAAAACAACACTTTTTTATTTTGTTTGTTTATTGTTTACTTTGTTTGAGACTGAATGAAGATCAGCTTTATCAAGCGCTCTAGAGCGGACTGCATGCCATGGTAATATTCCATAGCATATTAATCATCAATTAATTATGCTCGAGCAGCTATCATAATTAATTGTCAAGAGTGCGCTTAACTTTAACTATAGTACAGCCCATACTTTCTCAGGGCTTTGATAATGCAATAAACAAATCTGAGAGTGATTGAACACATAAGTTGCAGCAATATGACTTTATATAGCAGGGTTACAAAGTAGACAGCAGGGTAGTCAGGCTGGCTGGCTGTCTGTCTGGTGGGTTCTATCCAGACACATTGCTTATCAGCCTGAGAAAAAACAAAAGTAACTCATCATAACTCACATGAAACACAGCCCCTGAACCGGGTTGTCACGACGCTCAAGCAACCGCAAAGATTTACAAGCTCGATACTGCATTTCAATGTCCTGCCACGAGAGTTCATTAAAATACTGATCTGAGCAGATTTTTTGAACATAAAAAAGTTCCCCACTTCTTGTCATAAATTTAGAATTCATTTCATAGAAAACAAAAGACAAAAGTCAGACTATTAAATGATCGTAAAAATGTTCATAAAATTCACATTATAACTTTGGCGCCAGTCATAAAAGCGACAACGAGCGGGATCGTCATAAAACTTGGACCTGCTCTTATCAGGCGCATCCGTACTACATCCTCACGCTGTGCACGATTGAGCAGCTTTTGCAATCTATAAAACTACAAAAAACGCTGTGTTTGGTGTTTAAAAATACAGAACATCTTTTTACACTCATATTTTTGTGATTTTTTCTCTTTCTCAAAACTGCTGCGATCATAACACACTCACATGTTCGTGCATGCACTGACAGCTGTATTTTTCCTGACTGTCTGACATGATTCGATCAGTGCGCGATATTAAGGCAATAGGTCAATTATTATAAATTGACATCAATGTAAGAAAATGTTCAGTGAATTCTCTCTCTTCTCTCTCTCTCTTTCTGTCTCTTTCTAGTTGGAACTCGATCAAGCCCACGATTTGATTAAATCTAGTACTAATTAAATCATAATGCTGGCAAGTGAATTGTAACTGACGGCCATTTTCAAGATTGTATTCCCTGCTAGGAGCGAAACGGCGGAATAGTAGCCGGAATATATTATCTGTGCTCAAATTAAGGTATAGTATTGGCGATTGGCTGCAGCGCCATCTGGTGGCAATTTGCAGCATAGTCAAAAGCAAGAAATGATGCTCCTTGCTCAAATATAATATTCATGGCAATCAATTGAACGCTATAGATGTTGATGTGCTGCAGCGCCATCTAGTGGCGAGTTCACAAAAATTGTATGGTACAACATCCTACTCCATGAGAAATACATATATGGATACCAAGTTTCAAGCTGATCGGTCAACTGGTGCCGTAGTTTAAGATGATGAGAATGAGGAAAGAAGAAGAGGATAGCGAAGCAGAAAGGAAATTAGACCGAAGAGAACGAGTCTTCTTATGTATACCATTAAACCGAAAGATGAAGAGGTAGAGGAAGAGCAATTTGACCCAAGCAGAGAGGAAGAGGATAAGGTTTAGGATGAAGATGAGAATGAGGAAAAAAGATAAGAATAGCGAATGTGAAGAACAGTTTGAGCGAAGAGGACGAGGATGACGAATAGGAATAGATACAGGGCGAGGAATATGACCGTAGGCGCAGAGGTAGACAAAGCCTAAGATGAATAAGTAGAGAAGGAGCAATTTGACTGAAGACAGATTGGAACATGAGGATAAGGTTGAAAATAAAGTTGAGGATGAGGGAAGAGGAAGATGAACAGGATGACGAAGATGAAGAGCAATAAGAATTTGACCCAAGGCGGAGGGGAAGAGGATAAGATTTAGGATGAAGACGAGAATGAATAAAAAATATGAGTGTAGAGAAAATGACGAACAGTAATAGGTACAGGACGAGGAGTGTGACCAAAGAGAAAGAGCAATTTGATGAAAGAAGAAGGTTGAGGATAAGGAAAAAGGAAGATGAAGAGGAATATATAGACCAAAGGATGCCCAAAAAGAAGATAAATAGGTAGAGGGAGAGTAATTTGACCGAAAACAGGGAGTATAAAGAAGAGGAATTTGACCAAAGACGAAGAAGATGACGAAACTCTTCCAAAAAAGGAAGAGTAATTTGACCGAAGATGGAGATGACGATAAGATGACGATGAGGGAAAAGGAAGGAATCTTCACGTCGATGAGGAATAGGAATGTGACACCTCGTGCGGGGCACAAGTTGATAAGCGTAGCTACCAGGGGCCAGAGTCTAGAACTTATTAAGTCATAGCGTTGATGATTAGGATAAGGGTAAAGGAAGACGAAAAGGAAAGAATGAGGAATTGGAATATGACGTACACCGTGAAGGGTACGGGGTTTCTTAAACGTAGCAAACAGGGTCAAGGACCCCTACTAGTTATTAAGATATATGAATCTTCAATTTGGTAGCAGCTGGCTTACAATATGACTATACTGTATAACATCTTTTAAAAACGGCAATACCTGTTGTTGAAAGCGCCTGATGTGAGTAAATATTGAGGAGATCGTAAGACGAATCTTAAGATCGTAATATCCGCCTGGTTTCTGAACTTTTGTCATTTAGTTTTTAATATGGCTTTGTTATATGGTATCCATCTCTATAGTTAAAAGGTATTTATTAAATACACTAAGCGAAAATTCAATGTGGTACCGATTACTTCGCAGTAACGCAACTTTTTGAGGTAAAACCCGTACCATTTGAAAGATAAAATGCTTGCTGTTTGCAGAATTTAAGTTTCACCTGGATACGTTACGTTTTAGTCAGGTAAAAATTGATTTAAATAAAAAAAACAACAACAAAATACATTGTAAACACAAACTTAGCTATTTCGTAATTTCTTTTCTCTTCTTCGTAAACAGCTGTTATGAAAGCGTGTATTAAGTCGTGGAATGCCGACGACAAGGCGAAGACGAGTTTCTTATAAAGGGGCTTCACCACCACGCTATAAATAGATCTACTATAATGAAGTCGTAAAGCTGTAGCATTGCATACAGGCACCCTTAATTCTATTAGCAGCAGCATATCAGGCGACTCAAAAGAACTTTCCTGCTAAGAAATATATATAAAGAGCAATATTATTGGGAATAAATTGAACTGCAAGTGAATGATCTTGACAGCCGCTTATGAAATAGGCCTGAATGCAGCTTTCACAGGCCACGACAGTATTTATATAAAAAAAAAAAAAAAACACTTACACACATGCGCCAATAACAGCAATAATATTACAATAATATAAAATTATGTATAATAATAAATTGAAATTCATTCAGAGTAAAGACAGAAAATACAAAACGTGCGACTCAAACAAAATCCAATAGCTTGCAATTATCAATTTACATTTCTTTTTTTTTCATTTGTATTTTTATTAAGTATACGTTGTCGTCTTCGTCAAGTCGACTTGACGCTAAGTAAGTCTTATTATGTGTATTGTATATACAGAACTCTTGTGCATATATATATATATTTTATAGAAATTGATAAGCAGCATATTCAATTATAAATACAAAACAAAAATCGAAGTAAATCGACAAAAAAAACGTAGCTGACAACGAACCGAACCGAACCGTACAAGTCGTGGCGATAGCCAAAGTTTAGTTGGTATTATTATGGATGGAGCTAATCTTGGAAAACCATTGTGTATCTCTCAATGTGAGTTTGTGTGAGTGCAGCCATAAACAAAACGGCTCGAGGAACTCGAAAGCAACATAAACCGAATTGAAATACGAGTTCAGTGTCGTAACGTTTGCAACTACTAGTTTTGAGAAGCAGTTAAGACGAATTGAAAACCCCCGGTATTTGGAAATTCCCCCTGTTCTAACCTTCGATTGTATATGGTTGTCTTATTCTATTTATACTCGGTAGATTACATCTTGGAACCCCAAAAAACATAGATTAGTAAAATAAAAACCAAGTTAGACTTTTTAAATAAACCACTACAGGTGGCACCATCTATTGGAATGTGCACTATAGATACACATCCTTAAGGCGCCTTGTATCTCGATTTGTATCTCTAACTGTCAAGCTGTCCAAATTGCATGGCATTTCTTCTTCATCTTAACTGGCCATAAAAACCTGTTACCAGGTTCTCCTGCTCCTGCGAGAAGTCCTTCAATGCGGTTGGGTGGCGACGAAGGGGCAGAGCGTGTCTTCGTTGGAAGGACCAGGTAGAGGGCACACTAGCTACCATTCGTAGCGCGCATTGCAGGCACGCCTGGAGTAGATGTTTACATCAGGCCGTAACCCGGTAACGAGTTGTTATGGTCATTTAAGTAACTAATGAGGATTGTTATGGCTGGTCAAAAAGAAGAATCAAAGTTTCCATGAATTCATAAGAGGTTTTTAGAGTTTCCAAAAACATTTCTGCCACTTCCAAATTCGATTAAAAGGGCTTGAAATTCGGTTGAAAGATATACCTGATGACGGAAGGAGAATTATCGTTGTAAGCCACCAATAGAGTTAAGAGCTGGCAGATACTTGTAATACCTCGCTGCACTTCAATCTCCTTAGATTGCAACTTATCGCTAATTTAATGCATTTCAAGTTAAACTTCAAACTTGAGCTTACTACTTGCCTTGAGTTCTACTAAGATAAACACCAATGCAATTTGAGAGTACAGATTTTTAGATGCATGCTTTGTGACGGTCACAAAACCGCGAAATAAAGGCGGTAATTTTTGACGTTAGTCAAACAACCATGCAATAAGAAGCTAAAAGATTTTGGAAAAGTGCGTGAGATATCATTTTAAATTGAAACAAGATCCTAAAATGCTTTGGGACAGCCCAATGCCAAAGACAGAGCTGGCAAGGATTAAGGGATGAGTGAAGCTGGGATGGGAATGGGTCAAACTGTGTTATTACATATAAGCACCGCTATACCATTGAAAACTCTTAGAGTTCAAGCCTCAATGTTACTAGACAGCGTGTGGGACAAAAATAGAAGTGCGGGATGCGGCTCCACATCGTTCCAAGGATACCAAATCAAGCCTAAAAGAGCAGTAAAAGTTTTAGGTCGTGGGATTTGGAATCTTTATATTTAGCAATGAAAAAAGCTTAATTAAGCTGGAAACAAGTTGAACTTGAATGGTTCAGATTGCATCTACAAAAAATTACAAGAGTTGAGATATGCTTTTCAAAAACTAGACCATGGCGGAAAATCCCTTATGGTATGTGGGCTGTGTTTAGTGCTATATCCAAATACCCAATATGAGTTTCCCGGGTCGATTTCTACACTGGTTATAAGTTATTTCTCATTTCGAAACATTTTCCCTGGCCACAACTAGATATTTCAGCAAACAACGCTCCAAACCATGCTAGCAGGCTAACATAGTCGTACTCTTAGTCCCTTCCTGTCGTGGCCGCGTACGATACCGACCCGTAATCCAATTGAGTATGTCTGGAAGATACTTTCTGTAAATTTTTTTTCCAAGTATAATCAGTTAAACTTTAAACTAAAAATAAAAACTTTAAAAAAAAGTAAGATAAGGGAAGAGTGCCCGCTTTTCTCGATGCCTGCTGATAGTGTCATACCAAATGTGAAGTTTGGCCGACGATACAAAGTGGTAATTCCGCAAAGAGAGTCCTGAAGCAATCCAGGACTCTTACTAAGGCGAAACACCCATGTCTTCTGCACAGACGGTTCCAAAACGAAAGATGGGACTGGTGCTGTTTGGTATCTTGATGAAAACTCAAGCTATGCGCGATAGGTAAATTGCCTTCGGTTTTGCATACAGAAATCTATGCAATTCTAAATGCCGCAAGCTGGATCCATGAGAGAAAGTGAGGAAACTATAGGGATCTGTAGTGACAGTCAGGCTGTGCGAGAATCCTCGAACAACGTCGATCATGGTCTGCGAATGTAAGATCAGACTTAACATGATTTCACGTCATAACAAAGTCAGTCTATACTGGGTTCCTGGACACCGAGTTATCCAGGGCAATGAAATGGCGGATGAGCTCGGAAATAAAGGCCTGAGCCAATCATTCCTGTCAGCGCAGCTGAATTGGTTGTATGGATAACGGCCTACACAGACACTAACTGTAAGGAACGCTGGATATACACCACTGGATGCCGCGTAACGAAACACTTCGTGAAAGAACCCAATCCAAAAGCGTCCAGATAACTTCTTCGTCAGAAGAGGAAAGATCGGTGAGCTCTGGTTGGAACAATCATGAGTCACAATGCATTTGGCCAACACCCGGCCAATATGGGCCTCGTTGACGATTTGCGCAGCTTGTCTTGGGGAAGCCGACGCAGGACTTTCTGTGTTACTGTCCAACCTTTGCAAGCGAGGTGTATACTCTCCCCTTACATAGAGCTCACGACTTCCTAGGTCCGAGTCGGGAAGATTGTGTTAACAGGTAGCCATTTATTGCAAGCCTACTCTGTTTTCACACTCTTACTCTTATTTTAACTTCCTTCTCACTCTTAACTTCCTGTGTCAGGCAGGAGTGCTAAAGATGGTGAGCCATCGCACCCACCACAAATCTAATCTAATGAAACTTTAAAGAGGCATCCATACCATCGCATCGGTATCTTACAAAATGGACTTGCTGTCCTTAAAAGTAGGGTGGACTCATTGTTTTCCTGTATTCGCTTAGACAAATTTCTGCCTACACGCGCTTCTCCGAACCACAAACTAATTTGTTTCAATTGAAAAATGAATTTGAAATTGAATGCGCTTTGACTGCCATTTGACAGATGTATCTATCTATCTGCATAAAGTATCTACAAGTATCTCTGTAGCTAGCTATGTAACTGTCCAGTTGTTGTGCATATAAAATGATTCCTAATTAAATAATTAAATCATTTACATTTGTGTAAATTGTTGCCGGCTTGGCTTTGAGTTGACTCTAAGGAGCTCGCGCGCACCCCGTAAACCGCTCCTAAACCAAAGCCTGAAACTGGCTGTAAATTTGCTCAATTGATTTGGCTGCCAAAGATAATGAGCTGGTCATTTCAATGGATGGATGCATTCGGACATGTGTGTTGCATGTGTGCATGTGTCTGGGGGGGCTTTGACGTAAACACAACAAAAAACGGCTGTTCATTGTTTTAGTATCTGGTACTTGGAATCTCTATCTTGCGTTTCTGTTTGGTTGTAAACACGTTGCACATGACTTTTTGCTGTTGTTGTTGTTGTTGTTTTTGAAATGTTTTCGGCATTTACATAAATATTATATACGGTATTTGTTTGGAATTTTTTTTAATTAGAGTTTAAGGAACCTAAATTGATGCATGATGCGCCTATCAGCGGAAAATTGTTGATATGAACCCGTGTTTTACCCACCTTAGTCCATTCCATTGCATGCGCAGCTTAGTCAAAGTCAAATTCATATCCGTAAACGATCTCATTTCCAGGTCCTCCAATTGCGAATGCGTTATTTTCAAATCAATGTTGTAGTTGTCGAATTTATTGCTCAGCTTGTTGACAATGGTGTGAAAGGACTCGAGCTTTTCACAGGAGAGTTCCACATAGTGCGGCGGTTTAACCGGTTCGCATGTACACGGCGAAATTTCGGGCCGCACCGAGCATTGCACTGAGGCAATGCTAAATACGGCGTACATAAGTGAAGTCATTTTGGACCGCACTCACGAGCCGCAACAAACTCACTTTCCGTTCAACAAAATGCTCCTTATGCTATTTATGTATGTAGCTGCAAAAGTAGGCAGTCAGTCTGTCCTTAAATGTCTGGTACTTTTCCTGTCCTTTAATTTTTGGGAAAAAACACTTGAGGTCTTCTGCGGACACGGGCTTATACGAACATATGTGCGGGAGTTTCCCGGCTCTTAAACATGCCTGCTGCTTAGTTTTTCTTGTTTTCCCTTTAACACTGCACTGTTAGTTTTGCTGTTTTTTTGTATAGCGTTAAGAGCGCGCTCCGATTTCAATACTTTCAATTCGAAATTTAACGGCACGTATCGTTATTTGAACTCAAAAACTCGGCAATACACGCGCACGCACGACTTGAGATTGCGCGTGTGTGTGTATACGTATTGCACTCGTCGCTCGCACTCACTCGCGCCAGTTAACCTTTGACACGCGCATATATCACTTGTATTAATCTATTAGAAATGCTTTTAAAAAAAATTCAAATTTTTATTGTAACAATATTGTTTTGTTATTTATATTTTGAATTTGATTTCAGCTTTGACTTTTATTATTATAAGATTATTTTGCGAAAAAAGCGCGTTAAGATTGCTATCGCAGCTCAGTTGTGAGTTATGGAGCAGCATCTACTACTTGGCACTCGGCACTTGGCAGAGTTTTCTAACCGTTGTTCACGTCTTTATTCCAACACGGTCCGTTTGCGACTGGGAAAAACGAAAACGTTGCGCGCTGTCTGAGGATCGGATCCGTATGCTGCGCAGCGACGGCGCCATCTGTTTTCTTCTTCTTGTTGTTGTTGTTGTTGTTGTGCTGCTTTGTTGGGTGCGCTGCTGCGTCGCTGCTTTTGCTGTGCGTCGCTGCTGCTGAGACTTGACGCGTTTTTAATTTTTAAGCGCGTTTTGCGCACGATTTTGGAAGCCAGAAGGTGAGCCTCCCATATGTTGTTGTTGTTCTTGGTGTTACCTTTGCTGTTGTTGCCGGTTGTCCAGTTAATGCTGCCAAACCAATTGCTACCTTATAATTGCTCCACAACACACTCAATTACGCTCAGGCTGAAGTTGCAAGTTGCAAGTTGGAAGCTGCAAGTTGCAAGTGGCGGCGCCAGGCGTCAATTGGCTGCAGCTGCAGTCAACATTGAAATAGAGTCAATAGAAGCAGCTCAACACTGAGAGAAACTAGTGTTAAGAAGTACTTTTTCAACCTATTATTACGCTAAACTAAACTTTTTTGACTTTGTTGCAACGAATAAGCTGTGGTATACACGTTTTTAAATCTTCCAAGTTAAAAGCTCTAAAAATAGAACATACTGAATAGTAAACTAATATCTTAAGATATATTGAATGAAGTACCCATGATTTTCAATTCTAAACTGCGGAAATTTCTAGAGATCAAGACGATTTTTGGAATAAGATTTTTCATGTCTGCTTTTGTTAAACGTCACATAACGAATTCTAGAAAACATGGTTTAGTTGTTGGAAAGCTAAGGCTCATTACAGAAGTATGTATATGTTTGAGTAGAATGCGAATAGGGGATCACACAGGATTTTAGAATATTTGTGGTTGTGAACCTTGTTTTTTACTTCTTGCTTCCGAGTTACATCATTTAGTCAGAATGACCGATTACGTTTCTTTTTCGAGTTTAGTGCAGAAATATATGCCTTTCACGTTTTGAGCATTTGCAAGAAATGCTTGAGATCATAATTTTTCTACTGGTCCATTTTTTTTAACTGAGGGGCTTCCGAGGTCGCAGAGTACGTATGAGTTGAAAATACGCAATTTGCATTTTCAATTTGCTTGTGGGGGTTTCCATAGTGCCGAACGTGATCGTCTTAAAGTGAAATAAAAGTCAACGAAAAATATTTTTTTCGTCATGGTAAAACAGTTGGTTCCCAGCAAAAGGTAACAAAATGTGTTAATTCGAACGTGACCAAAAATGGAACTGGTTTTCTTGGCCATATAAAACGCCGAAGTTAGCTAAATTTGCATTTCCAGTATGCATATGGGTATTTCCATGTTGTCGAACGTGACCGTCATACGCGTTTAAGGTGCAATGAAAATCAAAGTAAAACACTCTTTTTTCTATTACTTTAACTTATACGACTTTGGTGGCACTACACATAGGTAAGTATACAGTACACAGCAAAAGGCAAAAAAAATACAAATTTATTCGAACGTGACCAGAAATGGAACTGGTTTTCGTGGCCATCTATACAAAACGCTTAAGTTAGTGAAATTTGCATTTTCAGTGTGTATAGGGGTATTTCCATGATGTCGAACGTGACCGTCATACACGTGTAGGGTGCAATAAAATTCGAAGTGTAACACACTTTTTTTTCTGTTCCTTTAGTACTACACATAGTGAAGTATGATTGATATGAATCATGAAAATGATTCGAACGTGACCACAACTTATTTTCGTGGTCACTCAAAGAAGCGAAATCTAGCGAAAATAAATTCTAATAAAAAATTAAATGTAAATTTTTTTTAATGCGACTAATTTTAAAATGTTTAAGAATAGTAAGACTACGATTCTTAAGCTTTCTTGATGGATTTTCGTCGATCTTAAGCTTTCTTTCTGGATTTCCCACACTTTCAGATATATTTCTGGCATATTGACGAATCGCATTTTGACTGATAATCGATTCAAACTGATAGCCGGCATACCAACAGTTTGTTATTGGGTTGAAAGTCGGTTGAAAGAGATTTCTGGCACATCCCTGAGTAGTTCCGTTTGAAATCAAAAAAATATCTGGATACCCGGCGTTGTGACTTTACAGTTCATCTCCGATTTGCTGGTCTGATTTTAATGCAAAAAGTATTGGGTGAAACAAAAAGACCCTGTGAAGGGCGACCAAAAGTTTTGTGATTTTGTAGCACTAATGACTTCTGAAATACAACAACTATAGTCTTTCATTTTTCTCAGTGTATACAAGCTACATATCACTGCATGTCTTTGATGCCCCCTTTGAGCTATGCGAGACTTATAGCGACAACAACAACAAGCCCACATCAGTGGCTGCAATGGCTTCAACACATGTGCATGCAACGCGGTTTCTTAGGAACCTAGAGAGATAGAGATAGAATGACAGTCCGTCCGTCTGTCCATCTGCCAATGCATCGGTTTCATGTCTCATTGCTTTATCTATGTATGGGGGCATCATTATCGTCACATCATCATCCTCACTATCATCAACTGTCTGATCATGATGATGATGATCATGTCTCCACGCACACATGATAAATTATCCTTTACCCACACACGTACATATTTGTATCTGTGTTCGTATAATGTTTTTAATTATGACGTTCCACTGACAAAACGATCTCGAAATGCTTGGTGGCATAAATTGAATGAGGCAGCTTGTTATGATAGCTGCTTGTTTTTGTTTTACTCTATAAAGCAGCATATGGCTAAATCGGGTATATTGGCTACTACGTGAGTGAGCAGGTGAAGGTATAGCAGGATCTATTGAAGCTAAATTTGAGTTACCAGCTATAACGATAACGTAATTTTTTGCTAAATTTTATTCTATAACAGTTATCAAGTTCAAGCTTACGAAGAACGTTTACGCTACCAATAATAATCTGTGTTTTAAAGGACATGAAAATCAGATGATTACTTCTATCGTTACAGCAAAAAAATGGAATAGCAACAAGAATTTTACATACAGTACATATCGCTTATGTGTCGCATCGTTTAAATGAAATTATTGCTTATTTGGGGGAAAAAAAAAATTAGTTCAGTGTATTAACTGCCATTATTGCATATATGGGATCGATTGGGTTTTTCAATTATAAGCTTTTGGTACAAATGTTATTGGTTATATGCAAACTTTGCTTTGCGCCAACATAGAAACAAGTAAGCAATCTAAATGAAACCGATTATCGCTTATATGCAATATGTTGAATATATGCAATTTTTACTTATATGAAATTATATGTTTACATGCAACAACTGTGCTTCGTTTTTCGCTGTTTCATATAAGCGATATCTACTTTAACCGATTATCGCTTGTTTGAAATATTTTACATATATCCGATTATCCGATGAAAATACACGTTAACATGCAAAAACTGCGCTGCATTTTCACTATTGCATATAAGCGATATGTACTATAACCGATTAGCGCTTATTTAAAATATTTTGCATATATCCGCAAAAACTGCGCTGCATAGCTGCAAAAACAAGAGAAAGTTTAGTACGTAGTACGGCCCCAAGTTACCTGGATATGAGGCTTCGAATCGGTTGGATCTATTCAAAAAAAGATATATAAAGTATACTAATTTGAAAATAAGTAAAACTTAACTAAAAATTCCACTACAGGGCATCCTATAGTCGGAGCTTTTGCATGCATATAATAATTTTGTTTTAGCTACAAGAAGTTTTGGTGCATTTTCTTTGACACTGACTGACTCTCCGTCTGATAAGAACTAGTTTAGTACCGTTAAAAGGGCGACAGAACGTTTCTGAGCCAACCCTTGGCCTCACTTACCCATTAATACTACAATACACTTTAATACACTTGGGATGACATCTTTGTTGTTGTTGTTGCTGCTGCTGGACATAATGAATAATGCGTGGAGCAACAGTTTTCAAAAGGGGCAAATTCAAACGTAGACGGAGGCGCCACTCAGTTGGCAAACAGCGAAAAATGCAACAAATTCCGCATTTTTAATTTATTTTGAAGTTCTGGCTGCAGATAATTAACAAAAGCCCCTTAATGTGCTCCCGCTCCCGGACAGCAGTGCGAATTCCAAGCATTCCCAGCAGCTACCAAGGCAATGCGCGTGCCAAAGATGAAGACAACTAAAGGGGGGAGAGGGGTGCTCCTGCTGACGTTGTTGTTGATGTTGCCTGAATGACTGACTGACTGAGTGACTGTCGTGGTGGCTGCAACAGCTCGTGGCAGTCTTGGGCTGGCTGCCGCTGCTGCCTTGCAATTAATCATGGCCTGGCGAGTGGCAATTTTCTTGAAGTCAGCAGAGCAGTTGTGGCCCGGTTTAATGATGACATACGCCCACATTGAAGGCGCCAACGTCATCTATATGTAAACCCGTTGGCGCCAATCTAATGCACCAAAATTAGACAAGCCTACACAGGGCGAAAAAAAGTTGGTAACATAAGTTTCCTGTAACTAATGCGTTTGTGCATTCCATAAATTGTTAGTTGGATTCGGTGACAATTTCTGATTATAAGGGAAGAGGGTGGTACGAAAATGACGATTTTTTAAAAACGGGGGTGGGGTGTCCTTTTATTCGCGTTACGAATAAAAAGCTGTTCATAAATGACGTCACCAACTTGGAGAGGGACGGGATGTGTTCATCAAATTGTGACTTTCTGGGACGTTGGAGGAAGGCGATGTTTCGAAAACGTGACGTCACAATCAAAATTTTAATAAAATCTCTATATTTTCTTGCAATGTTTGCGTTTCATCTCGATTTTAAACATATTGATCAAAGAACTTGCATTAAATTTGACTCTTCAAAATATACTCTTTTCGCTATTATATCAGCTTATTGTGACACGGGAGGTGAGGAGTTCAGATTCTAAGTGACGTCATTTATGAACTGAATCAATTTTTGTGCAAATTTGCTTTTTAAACTAGTCTTTTTTGCTCAAAAGCGCTCGTTCAGGTACCTTTAATCAATCGACTTAACGATTACACTCTAACTTGCAATCAAATCAAGTAAGACCAAAACCGTCTGAACAAAATTGATTTGATATTAAATTATCTTCACAATTCATCTCGATCGGTAATAAGGTTCCCAAGATATATAAGACAACTTTCGAAAGGAAAAGGTATGTCATAGTCATAGCCTTTCATTGAGGTTAAATTTGTTGCATAGTGTTTTTCTGTACACTAACGTCATACGGCGCGCGTAGTCATTTTGACGAAGGATGATGTTGTAGGGTTAAACATTTTTATGACAAATGAGATGAATATGACATGAGACATTACGTTCAGGACATAATAATGAACATTTTAACGCAAGTTTGCCTTAATTCAACAAAAACATGGACACTGAACAAACAAACGACGCCTCCTTCGAAGCCAAAAGTCACTAGGATGATTTCGCCTCAAACTGCAAAATGCCCTGCCAATGGGTTTAGGTGGGTCGTTATACCTGTTAGAATTTAGCCTATTTAGCTCATCCATCACGTTGAATTGTGTAGTTACGCACTTACCACGGTGCCTCAGTAATGGAACTAAGAGCCCGGTTTTGCACCACTTGGATCCTAGCGATGTAGGAAGCGGCCGCAACTCCTTAAATTGGCAAACCATAAGATCACATAAGCACAACTATTGACTTGTAAGCAAGCACCTTTTTGGTTAAGGCTCAACTGGCTCCTAGGACGCAAGAGCCAGTTGAGTTTCTTAAGCTTAGAGTAGCAAGCACTGTGGTCATTGGTATATGCTTACGCTTGTCCAAGTGCATACCCAGGTATCGGACACAAGACACCTGTCGTACAAGCGAATTTCGAAAGCTGACAGAAGGACAAAGGCCTTGCCTGAGCGTAAACACGCAGTACTGACTCTTAGTTCGGTTGACTGCAATGTTCCACCTGCCAAATTCATCCAGGAAATTCATCTGCATGACCGCCGCCGCTTCATTGCGGCAAACCGAGCTTGACATTGTCATCAGCAAATGTGGCTATCATCGAATTTGGTGCATCCGGCACCGGAAGGTCAGCAGTGTACAAAGTGTACAGCAGCGGTCCAAAAGGTCCTCTGCCCTGCGGCACACCAGCTTTAATACAACGCATTCTCGATCCCACATGCTGCACTACAACCATAAAACAACGCCTCTGACGGTACGACCTCAAAAGATTGAACTGCGCAGCTGGAAGTAGTGACTTGACCTCAAAAGCGCTGGTTCAGTTTGCTGTTCGAACTGCAATTATAAGAATAATTTTGGTGCGTGTTAAAATTACTTTCCAAAAATATCTGTTCGAAAAAGGTTTGCAGTCCCGATTTTGGCGAAAAAACAAACTCATCAAAAAAATACTTTTCAATACTTTTCGTTGTTGTTTTAATTTTCCCTTGGAAATCTCACAATAGATTTACAACGTTCTCAAAAAAGTTTGGCTTTTAATTCGGTAAAAAAAGGAAAATATATCTAGCACACCGACAGGTTTCTGTTGAAAGAGATATCTGGTTTTCATATAGGTATTTGAATACAGGATACAACATTTCGTATTGTTTCTGATTCTACTACTTATGAGCTCGAAGATCAAACCTAAATCCCAAAGTTTTATACTAATAGACAGCCTCTTTAAATCAGAATTTCACTCACACTTTATGCCACGTTATTTTGCACAGTGTACTCTCTTAATCCTAAATCCCAAAATATGCATTCCAAGGAAGCTCACCTTTAAATAAGAATTGCATGCTTGGTGCACATTTATGCAGCTTATATCGCTGTGTTCTGTACTATTTTGCACAGTGTACTCTCCTAATCCTAAATCCCAAAATATGCATCCCAAGAAAGCTCACCTTTAAACAAGAATTGCATGCTTGGTGCACATTTATGTACTATTTTGCACAGTGTACTCTCCTGCTGTTGATGTGTCTATTTTTGGCCAATTTCCCCCTTGACATATTATCTATTTACTTGCTCGCATGATGACACTATCAAGATTTAATCGATTTTTAAGTTGGGTTATGTTGTTGGGTTATAAAAATATACAATGATTGCGTAGCAACCTATTTATAAAGTCCAATCATCCGAATTATATTAATACTCGGTCGGTCGGGTCTGTCGCCTATAAACACGGCGCAGCAAAATATTAATAATACATAATAAATTATTAAAAATGTGGCAAGTATGTGTGTTTTTCTTGCTATTTTTTGCACATTAATATTTTCAACAACATTTTTATGTGACATATTTTCATATTTGATTGCAGATCAACAACAACAACAAAAACACATGAACTCCTTAATCATTTCAAAAACGCGCTTTTAACGCTGGCCATTTGCCATTGGTAAATTCGTATAAATATGATCTGGCCAATATACTTGTTGACGTTTCTTGACGCATTTCTTGTCATGTGAATGAATATGAATATTCGCATTGCAATAACAACTAGTTAACAAGAATTGCTTTGTTTTTAATGTGGTGATGGGCTTTTGGTGCCGGCCGGCCGGCATACGTAAGTTTACTATATTGAATTCCTCAATCAGATAGTAGCTAATACACTCGAACAGCTCCGAATTCCATCGTAAGTCTCTGCCGCTCACACGTCAATGATCAATTATGGCCAAATATTTGGCTGGAATTTGGCGATCGTCACTGCAACTGCGTCACTCGACCTGGGGACGCCACATTCCACATTGTTGGTGGCGCCTGTTGAAAGTACTACATCAAGAATGTAGATTGTGTGTCCGTTTCTTTTGCTTTGTGTGGGAGACCACACACATGTATAACTTCTTAAGTGTTAACATATTTTTGGATAAGCAATTCCTATTGTCGAATTGTATTGTTATTCATTCTTTGCAACTATAACCAACAGTCCATAAGATTTGCACTCATACTACAGTAAGGTTTCCTGATTCTCCTAACTTCTTTGTCGTTCAGATATGGCACTAGTCAACTCTCTCCAATAAGCCATCTAAAACACTAGAAATCTAATCTTAGCTTAGGATTGATGGAACTGTGCCATCTTGTCTCTCCCCTAACTTATTCAAGTAAATATGGCACAATGTGGCATTTGTTCCGCTCTCTTCAATAAGCTACAACAATTCTAATATAAGTTTAGTAAAAATGTAACTTATCCTTTTGCCAACTTGTTCTTCCTCTAACTTCTTCATTGCAGATATTGCTCAACTTTCTTCAATAAGCTTTCTAGTACAACACAAATATAATCTACTTAACCCTTTGTATCCCCGCGTGACAGATCTCTTACAATCCTCAAAAATGCTCATAAAATGTAAACCGAACAACATTTTTGATTTAGAGTCGTAAGAATTAAGTTTAAAATAATACATTGTTATAAGTTAGTGTATCTCACTCTCACTCAGATGGGTCCCTGAGCACACCAATATCCCTGGAAATGATCTTGCGGACAAGCTAGCGAGGCATGGTGCTGCGAACCCACTCACAGGAACAGAACCTTTCTGTGTCATTGGCAGACACATCAAGCAACTACTAAATGAAGAGAAAAGAATAATACGGGCCACCAACTGGATAAACAGTCCAGGTCTGAGACAGGCTAAACAGGTCTGCTTTCTGGACACTGTAGACTTAAATGTCACCTGAGCAAGATGGGCATCACCGGCTCCGGCACCTGCAGATTCTGTGAAGGGAGGAGGAATCCTCCCAGCACATTCTTTGGAAACATCCCATATAATTCAGTTTATAACAGAGATAAGACTGACAGTGGAGCTGTAGGCTGATTAGGGGGCACAATAGATCTCACAGGTCGCGGTGCTGTACACCCCAATAACATTAAGTTAGTGTATACACATGCTACCAACCGTTGAAGCCTAATGTGACATAAATGTCACACTCTCATTTTTTCGTAGTATTATTAAAATTTAAAAAAGGTGCAGAACAAATGTTGTTCATTATTATAAAAGTCATCGAAATGGCTTGGTTATTATCTGTTTGACGAAGTTGGGGTACAAAGGGTTAAGTTTAGAATGCATTTCA
The DNA here is from genome assembly GCA_035041775.1 of Chymomyza caudatula. Lineage (NCBI taxonomy): Eukaryota > Metazoa > Arthropoda > Insecta > Diptera > Drosophilidae > Chymomyza > Chymomyza caudatula. The sequence continues at coordinate 2,083,249 of JAWNKW010000073.1, forward strand.
CTATCCCACTTGCCAATTGACACATTCTTATGCCTGCAGCTGCTGTTCCTTCTTTAACACTTTGATCCGAGATAACTTTTGTTTGAAAGATAAATTCTGCTCTTGAATCTGGCCAAAGAATATGCCCTTCAGGCAACGAAGACGGCAGATACTTTGATTGTACTGTTCAAGCAAGCCAAGGACAGAGCGTCCCGTTATGACTGCTGTTTGGTTGTATTCCTGGGATCGTAACTGGCCAACAGATGCTAGCTGTATTACAAAAAAAGTTTTACTAAAATCGGATTTTGATCAAGTAATGATATGACTCACCCAAATAAGCCATGATGTATGCATATTGGGCATAGACGAAACTAATACTCTAAAACACCTTGCTTTTATGCGTTATGACAGTGAAATAGTCTTGACGGCGCATCAAAAGCAGATGATCTTCAAGTGTTTCAGCGGAAAGTAATCCGGTTCTTCTTTGGAAGTCTTATTTACCACCATTGGTAACACAGATTGAAGGCTTGCGCGAAGCAGAGGCGACTGCAGAAGTGCTTTACATCAGGCCGCAACTTGGGAAAGCGTTGTTGGCCAGTCAAATTGAAGAACTAAGAACCAATATACATGTTACAAATGTTATACGTACAGTACATATTTTTGTACAAAGCTTGATGATGGCTGAAGATGTGTTTTCAAAATTGGAATTGATGACCGATATCGAGTACTAAAGTTAAGACGAACAATGTCCTTCTTTGTCGTTTTACGGCTTAATTTCGAGATGCTCTCGACATTATCTTTTCCAAAATTTTGGTTTTGTATTCTTAATAAAAACAGGCATTTTTTATTCATAGTACATACATAACGTTTGTATGTATAAGTCGTGTGATTATGAATCCTTTATTTTGTAATATTTATATATAATTCTATATCGGTTTTTTGCCTCTCTTCATTAACTATTTAACGTTGCATTTCGATTACACATCTAGATATTTTCATATGCAATTATGGGTTTTTTTTATGTAGCCGTATGTGTGTGTGTGCGTGTGTGTGTGTGTGTGTGTGTGTAAGTATGTGTATGTTTTAGACGTACATCCAATTCTCTTGTGACAATTTTTGAAGTTCCTCATATTTGTAGTGTTTTTGTTTGTTTAACGATTTTGGTCGATCTATTTTTGTATGTGTTAGTGTGTAGTATGTATCATTGTTGTTTTTGCGATTGTGTTACAGTGGTACCCGCGCGGGGGGCGGGGGCCAAACTATTCTTAGCACTTAGCTATTTTAAACTAAATACAATATATTTTCTTTTCTGTTTTTTTTTTGTTTAAACGTAAAATTTACAACATGCACCTAATGGCAGCTTCTTGAGCAGTAATCAAGGACTTTTTAAACAGTTACTGCATATTACAGTTCCCATCTGTCCAAAGATTGCTACTCGTTGAGGTTAACCATTAATTCCGTTCATTCGTCCTACTTTTGTTCGGCGAATTTTGTTATCTGTGGATATTTGTTGGCTTTATAGTCAGCATCCTTTTTAAGACGTTCACGCGCATTACTGCGCACCGCCTCGGTAAAGGAGGTCTGCACAGTCGAGTCATGCGCTATGGCGCTAATCACAGCATCCGCAGTGGGCGCAGCGCTGTTGCCACTTGGTGCACCGACGCCTGTGTTGTGTATGGCACGCTGCACGCTTCCGGCAATAAGACTCTCCACGCTTGGTGTAGGCTTTTCGGTCTGTATGATCTTGCGGCGCTTGGCGGACATGCCGGATATGTAGGCATCGGAGTATGGTGGCTGCTGACGGGTTTGCTGCAAACAAAGTTTAGTGAATTTAAAAACAAAGTTCATTTATTGAGCGAAGCAAACTAAATACCTCAGTCTGGGTCTGCAAATCGCGCGTTATCACAGGCAGCCAATCAACGGGAAAGTCAATGTGCCATGGCTCAGAGCCAGTGGTAACCTGCGGCAGGGCTGACTGATCCGGCGGTGCCGCTTCAACTGTTGCAGCAATGACCGAGCTGTTTGTGCTGCTGCGCAGCTCTGAGCCGCTGGCTACATCAGCCATCTCTATGTCACTGTCGGGCGTCTCTGTTTGTTGTGGTCGCGGCTGCAGCAGCTGCTGTGGATTGAAGGCGAACGATGGCGCCGATTAGTTGCGCTTTATGTAAGCTTTGGAATGAAAAAAAGTTTCAAGTCAAAACACTCACATTGAGTGCTTCGTTGACTGCTACGTTGACAGCTTCGGCAGCGGTGACTACGTCGCTGCTGCGTTTCACCAGGAACTGTTGTGCATCTGCAGTATCTGTATTAGCTGGTAGTGTGGGATCAATGTAGATGCATAAAAACTGCAACGCCTCATTGCGGAAATCTGCAATAAACAAAAATATGTGGGTGCACATGTCATAGGTATGTAGCTTGAGTACTTACTGGAGCGCAGTGGTCCGCATAAAAGACGCATCAGTTGACGCCAATAGAGCTCTGCATTGGAACGTCCCACGCAGACAAAGAGCACGCTGTACAGACGGGTGCGAAACTGCTCACAGATTTGCTTCAGACGCTGCTCAAACTGCAGGCCGGTCTCCAGGCCGGGCGCATGGCACAGCTCTATGATGAGACGCAAGGTGAGACGCAGTATGTTGCAGACAGAGTCGCGAGAATTATATTCCGGCAGCTCGTACTGCGGCAAGTAGAGCAGGCTGTCGCCAAACCAGGTCAAGGCACGGCCAATAGCGGTTGGTATGGTGTCATCGTTAATGGGACCTCCCTCGAAAACAGTCTGATGCAGAAAATTGCGCAGTTGGGCACGCAAATTGTTGGCATCGCTCACTGGCGACTGCAGCACTGGAGTGCTCTGCGGTGTTGCCGTTGCTGTGGCCACTGATGATGCCAAACCAGAGTTGTTTGGGGTCGCTGCCGGTGCTGCGGGTGCTCCATCAGCGCGGCCTGCCGAAGCTATGAGCGCATTATTTCTCAAATCTCTAACCATAGTATTAGCTAACATAGTGGGTAAAAATCTGGTGAGGCGGTCAGTGCTCTGGCGGAGGTTCGGTGCGCTTTGGCGACGTACACGTGAAAAGCCAGGGTTGGTGCTGCTGCCACCACCACCAACAAAGGCTATGCGCGCCGCTTGAGCTGCCAAACTTGACTCACGGTTGGTGCCTGTCAGTGTCGTCGTTGGACGTCGACGCGAAGGCCACGAGACGCGCGCGCCGCTCTGGCCGCGTAGAAAGCGATCATTGATGACTATGGTGACAACGGATAGAATGCATGTTAAATGTGATAGGATGATGGAAGCGTGCGGGCTCGCCGTCCAGTAGCAATGGCCGACAGTTGGGCAGGGTAGTTTGGATCAGGTGGTAGAGGGTTCTATGAAAGAAAACTATGCTACGCTTTTTGTAAACTTACCAAAGTGATTTCCTGTTACTCCAGTAGCCGGATGTATTACAGGGCCGCCATTGGGCACGCTGGCGTTGCTGCTGCGATTATTATTGTTGTTGTTATTGTTCAGAGGCACGGCCACGGGCTCCGGTTCACGTATATGGTGACTGTTGCAGGGCAGAAACCGGTCAAAGGCTGTATGTGTGGGCGCAATGCGTCCAGTCCAATTGTTATTGCCGCCAATTTGTATCTGAGGACGTGCAGTGGAACGCGTCTGAGTTGCCGTGGTGGGCAATGTATTGGCACGCTGTTCGCCGCTGCGTGTGCCGCTGCTGGTCGAGGCAGCCGTATTGGAGTTGGTCTCGCTAGCATTGCCAGACTCTATTGTGACAGTGCCAGTGGATGTAGCCGCTGGTGTCGTACTCTGAACTGATGGTGGAACTGCAGCTGTAGGTGGAGCTGCAGCACGCGGAGGTTGCACCGCTGCAGTCACTACATGCACGGGCAAATTGATGGACATTATGTTGGGTGCATTGAACTCAACGTGCACATCGTTATCGTTGGTGGCGCTATTAACGACGGCCTGAATGAGGCGTGCCATTTGAGCCCGAGGATCTGTGGATCAAAAAGATAAGCATTAGTAAGCCAAGCATTGGGTAGCGTAAGGCGGGAGTCGTCAAATGAGGTTATTCGAGTACAAAGAAACAAAAACAAGGAGCAGTGCATGCGAAATAATGGCGATAAGATGCGTTCAACAGTCAGGGAATCAAATCGTATATGTTGTCCAAAAAACTTTCACTTTGATTCCCTGTCAAGATTAAATGGTGCAAATGCAATTCGAAGGGCAGTTAAGCACGAGAACAAAGTAAACCTGCGCGGAATAAATAAACCTACTGGGTGGTGGCAGGGGTATAGGCATATATAGGCGCAGCCTGGGTGGTGCATCAACACGATGCTCTTGTTCATCTAGAAGATCAATTTCAAACGTAAAAAAAAAGAACAAATTTAAACGAAGAACGCTTCACTGCTACTGTTTATGCGAAAGAGATAATTAAAATTTTTAATCCAGAATTTCTTTTGTAGTTTCAAAAAAGAAATTATAACTTGCGCATAGACACGTTTTAGACATCTTAAGAATTTGTATACAATTTGCCTAGTCACTTACCCATATCTGGACGTTGTGGTGCTGGACCTCTGGCAGCTGAATTGCTCGGTGTACCAATAGGATTTAGTGGCACCATAGGCTCATCCACTGGGTCCTCGACTCGGTCATCGGCCAGTGAAGCTGCAGCTGCAGCGGTCTCTGTGGCGCTAAGCTGAACTTCCGGTTGGGCTTCTGTAGACTCATTAGACGCGTTAGAAGCGGAGGCGTCAGTTGCTTGTTGCGTTATAATACGGGTAGTAGTCGGTCGACCCATCCAAGTCGGCGGCGGGTGTTGGTGTGGTGTTATTAGTTCGGTCGGCGGCGATGCAGACACAATGCCGGGTGAAAAAATGTTGTTGGAGCGTATGTAACCGCTTTGTTCTACCAAAATGGGACGGCAGGTTAAAACGCGTGGACCTGGCTGCGAGAGATCTAGCATTAAATCTGAAATAGCATGCTGTGCATGCGATAAGTAATGAAAAGCTTCCGAAACGCGGTCAAAGATGCGCTGAGCGTTTTCGCGGCCTTCTGTGTCCTATTGAGAAAAACGAATACATTAGAAAGGCGTTAGCGTTCTGAGGAGCGAGCAGTCAGTTAGGTTTTTGGAAATTGCAGCAATTGGCGCAACAAACACTAACCAAAGACGTAACTGACTTCAGCCGTTTTTCTACTTACATCCGCCTCAAAGGCGGGATCGCGATTCAGAATGCTATAGTAGCTCTCAACAAAAGGCTCCAGACGCGTCTGTACATTGCGATAGCTCTCAATAACATTGGCCAGCACCTGCGGACGCGTGCGACGACGTGGTCCTATACCCGCGACTGCAACATTAGAGGCATTGTCAGCTGCGGCTTCGCCATCTGTGGCATTATCACTGGCTGTTCCGCTAGAGCCCGCTGCAGTAGCAGCGCCAGTTGTAGCGCCTTCCTGGGCACTGGCTGGCAAAACCGGTGTAGTAGAACGCTCAGAGCTGGCATCTACATCGCCAGCTTCATCATCGGTTTCAATCACGTCTTCAATAATGACAGCAGCAGCAGCTGTAGTCTCCTCGCCGCTATCGCTATTTCCACCAACAGCGGCGTCATCATTGTTACCCTCGTTGCCGCCAGCGCGTTGAGCGTCACCTCCTTCATTGGTATAAACTGAGGGCAGCTGCACAACGGTGTAATTGTGGCCGGCCGTGGTGCGTGATAGAGCTGCATTAACTGCATCCTGCACCATGTCAATAATGTTGTTGTTGCGCGGTAATTCCGTTGATGAAACGCCAACCTCGACCACAGTAGATTCCATGGTCCAGCGACCGCGTTGCAAAATATCTAGCGATTGATTGTTTAAGCCAATTTCGGGATTCTCCAAGTAGGCGGCTATATTATTTGCACATTCAATCATGTGTAGCGCCACGGTAATGCGATTAATGCAGAAGGATGAAGAGTTGGGGAAACGACTGGGCGGTGTGCGGGCCTGCAAAAAAAAAACACATTTTTAGTCGGAAATGGTTTATTTATAAAAATCAACTTACGGCAGCGACAGAACCACTGTTCACCGGTATAGCCATCGTGCCAACCAGCATGCCATCAATTGCACGGAAAAAGGGTGAATTGCGCATATTGGCTGTCGTCGGACGTGTCATATTGCGCAAGGGACGCGGCTCATCATTGTTACGCGAGTTGGCGCCACGCTGCGAGAAAGGCGGACGCTCGGCGACATGCAAGACCTTGCCAGCGACATCTGAAAACGGAGTATGTATGCGGTAAGTTATTTTCATACATATGCAACAATAACCTGCTGACTCACCGTATTCCTTTACTTGTTTCTCATCGGCCAGCACACGCCCCAAATAGATAATGCGTTGATTTTCAGCCAAGATGTTGGTCTTTTCGGCAATTTTATCCTTGAACTGACGTATAGTAATCTACGGACAACCAAGTGTCAGAAAGTGCTAGATCAATTCACAAATGGCGGCGGCCGGCCACAAAAAAATTTTTTTTACCCACCTCATTGTCAATGTTGAATTCATGTGTGCGTGCATCCAAAGTTTTTACCTTCAGATTTATTAACATTTTGGCGACGTCCGGATTTTCTTAGTGGCGGTGTAAAATTGAAATTTTGTCAGCTGGAAAACTGAGCAGACAGTTAGATATATACGTACAAGTATGTATGTACGTTCTTGCGGGGAGTAAGCAAATGCTAGGGTTGCCACACACACACACAAACCCACACGCACAGGCGCTCTTACGTTTTTTTTTTTGCAGTTTTTTTTGCTTTTTTTTTTTTTTGCTAAGTTTGACACAGCTCCTAAATGCACAGTAATTTAAACTTTAATTGCTTTATGTGTACACATAATTTCGAATTATAACTCACAAAAACTAAGCATTAATATTCAGTTTTAGACTTTTCTCACTTATGCGCTGAAGCAGAGAAATCTCACTGGAATTTGTATCAAGAAAAAAAAAGTGAACAGCGATATGTCAGAGTGACGCAAACTGTGCAAGTGCTTAGTTTATTTTTATTGCAAATATCATAAATTATGTATTAAGTTCTCACTTGGGTTTTTTTTTTTTATTGCAGCGCTAAGTTCTGTGCGCTCTAGTCGGTTTAAATTGTATTCTTAGCAACAGTTGCACATTAAATATTGCAATGGGATATCAATTTGTTTTACGCCACGCGCCGGCCGGTGTGACCGTTTTCCATCGAAGTGAAAATACTATTATCGATACATGCGAATGCCAAGAGATTATTTTGCACAAAATGCCTATCGATGTTGTTTGTAAAAATTTTTTACCAAAATTATGACTATTCAACGATAATTAAAATAAGTTATCTTACAAAAACAAAAAGTTCGCCGTTACGCGCTGCCAGTCACACTGGCAAAAGCCGCAGATGAACAGCTGATTTTAGTTTTGTTTGACAACTAGAATTTTGGGAAGTGCAAAAATTGAAAAAAAAAAACATGAGATTGCTATAATGCAACTTCGACAAATCGTATTGCCACTACGACGGATCAGCCGATAACCAACTGCAGAGTTACCCATTCGTTCGCTATATTGAATGAAACTGTCACTTCATTGTATGCGCTGCGACTGTTTTAGCGGCAGGCCACGGGGTTCGCAAAAAGTATTGCGAAAATCTCTAATTTTATGTTTTTCAACGATTTAAGCACTCTGACAACTTTTCCGGCGATTTTGCGATATTTTTGTGTCCATGCGTTGTCGTACTCGTTGTTATTCAAATAACTAAAATTTCGGCTTTAGAAAGCTAAACAAAAATTCAAAATTTTGCACAGCGTACATGTGAGGCTGCTTCTGTTGCTGTCTGTGTCAGACCGACTCCTTCGTAGGCAAAATTGAGAAAAAGTAAACACAACGCACATGTATGCACTGTGCTTAAAGTGTTAGCTTTTCAGCAAGTCGACTTAATGAACGGCCAAAGATTCCATTCTCTTAAATTTCTTGTTCTTTGGGTTTGAATAAAGTTTAGTTGCAAAAACACGCGCAATGATATGAATGAAGAAGTCATTTGAAAAAATACTAAAAATTATAAAAGCAAATCGGAAATCAGTAATACCAACAAAATTGTAATCGAAAATTAAATACTAAAAAGCGGCATAGTTGCCACATGTTGGCAGGGAACTATGTGGCAATGCCGTTAGCGTGGTGAGTTTGAATGAGCGCTAAAACTAGGAGTATTTGAAAAATAACACAGCATCGCTTGCTAAACAGAATATTTAAATAAAGTAGCTTATTTTAACTTGGCTTAAAGGTAATATACACACAATTGGCTTCATGAAATGAGTTTAGACTAATATTATTAAGCACATAGATATCCCTAGAGTTTGCTGGGCTCACAGACTAGTAGGAGTAGTTGTAAATAAGAAACGCTTGTTATGTCTGCAGCGAACACAAGTCTATAAAATCACTTGAGGCACTACAATAAATTCCCACACAGAGTACCTCGGTTGCTACTGCTACCCATCGTATGTGATTACTCCTAACCCTAACCTCAACCCTGAAACGGCTTTGACTTGCATCCTATGGGAATTTCTGTGCTGCACACGAAAAGCAGCGTATGAATAATAAGAAAAGCAGCAAAAAAAAAGAAAAGCAAACGAAAACGAAAGACGCAAAGGTGCGGAAAAACTTTTCGCTTTGAATATTTAAGTGGCGTGTGGCAGTGGCAGCGCCGTAAACCGCAGCTAACTCTATTTTTCTTGCACCCTTGCGAAAAAAAGCAAGGGGCATACCCGCCAAAGAGACCAAGAAATGTGCGGAAATTTGGTTTAATGTTTGCGATTGTGTGAGGAGTTGCAGTTGGAGCTAAAAAAGGGGCTTCAACTGACTTAATCTATGCTAAATCGTTCCGATTGTTTGTTGTTTTATAGATATGGGTTAGGGGCGATTTCAGGCCAAAAATAAATAATAATTATTACGTTTTTGCCTTGTACTGGTTTCTGTTCCAAGTGCAAGTTTTACAATTTACAAATTGCTTTCAAATGGGCTGTGAAAAAGTTTTAATGAGTTTTCCACGCACACCAAACCCAGTTTTCCGCGACTTCTAAGCTGCCCCCAACGACCCACCACCCCCTACCCCGACTGTTTATGCATTTTCATTTTCATTATCATTTTTCTCGCTCGCTATTTGTTATTATTTTTCGTAATTTCTTGTTTACCATCCACAAACTTTATCCTGGACAGTGTCACAAGTGGCGCTGAGTTTTTGGGGCGTGACGGGTTCAACATTCATTGAGAGGTAAAGCGAAAAAAATATATCTAGGGCATAAGAACAACAATAATTGCTCGACTTTGGGTGAGGGGTGGCTTTTTTTTTTTTGGATTGTTGGTAACTCTTAATGAAATTATATCAATCGGAAGTCAGAGGCACCCTTATGCCAGGCATCGGTTGTTGTTGTTGTTGTGTAAGAAATGCGCTTGGCAGCTGGCAAATGACTTTTACTTTTGAATGTTAATATTTTCATTAACTACAATTTTTAAAAAAATTTGATTTCATTTATTGTCGTGTTGCACAGTGTGATGAAGCGGAAAGGAAGGTGACCAAAATTGGGTCTTTGTAACCAAAGCAATGCGAATGAGAAGGCAACAACGCGGCCGGCAAAGCTTCTTGTAGGCTTTAACTTGACCAGCTGAAAGCCATCTTGACGTAGATGGTAAATGAGAGCAAGACGAAGTATACTCTATGAGACTCTATAAGCTCTACGGCGACATTGACATAGTCAAAGGAATTAAGAACCAGCGGCTCTTCATCATCTGCCATAGAATGTCTCCTGTTTAGAAATTGGAACAATTTTTTAGATGTATCAACTTTTACTTTCAGAACTCTTCATTTGTTAAAGCACATTCCATGTCTATTGAGAAGAATTTCATTTAATTTTCTTACCAATTCAACTTGAACCTGCAATTGTAATGTTTTTTTTTTTTCTAATTTCACTGGCCAAGTCTCATGTCAAATTAAATCAAGTTGTAATATAAAGAAAATTGAAGCCAAGTCCCTTTTGTGCCATAAAAAAAACGCAGCAAGCGGAAGTACACAGTGAGAGTACATAAGACCATGGCCATAAGGGCAAATGATTGGCAATCTAACACTCGAAAGACCATTATGTGTGTGTGTGTGTGTGAGTCTGGTTATTGTGGGGTTAGATGGGTTCTACTTTCAAAGAGAGAAATATTATTCCAGTCCACTTGTAATTGCTAGTAAATAATTTCCACTTGCCAATTGCCAATGCAATGGCCACAATAAATACTAGAACGACGCGCCTTCAAGTATGTGAAGTAAAACTAAACAACAAATTTATAGTCAACACTTAATCAGAGCTGTCAATGCGGCCAAAAGAAACAACAACAACAACAACAACTACAGCAATTACCGTTGCACAAGTAATTGCTGCACATTACGTTACGTAAATGTAGCGTCACGTTTTGTTGCGTTTTCTTGTTTCGCACTGTCAATTGCAGTGGAAAAGTTGCAGCAGCAGCGAGTATCACTTCCCGAAATGCGCATTCGCATCTTTGCAAAGACTGAACGGTGTCCGTCCTCTTAAAGACGGTCCACCCACCAAGATCCACATGGAAAATATACTTACTTACTTAACTGGCCATAACAAGCCGTTACCGGGTTACGGATTGATGTAGAACTCATAACCAGGCGTCTCTGCTTTGCGCGCGCCTTCTCCAATTGGTGATACTAAAGGTAGCTAGTGTATCCTCTACCTGGTCCTTCTAACGGAGCCACGGTCTGCCCTTTCATCGCCTCTCTTTGACACTCGCATTGAAGACGTTTCTCGCAGGAGCTTCATCATCCATACGCCGCTGGGTTACCTATGTCAATGCCGTCGTAGAGGTTGGAGAGGTGGCAGGAGAGGGCATCGCTTTGCCTGAAGCTTTGCTTAGTATCAAAAGGCTCGGAGAAGCTCTTTCCTACCCTGACGGAGCTGCGTATGTAGCTCAACGTCATTCTGCATAGTTGTACCAACTGTTCAGGGATCCAAACTCAGTCAAGCTGAGAGGAATAATCTTCGCTGTGGCTGCAAAGCCTAGTCTTTACTTGCCAGTACATCGACCATCGATGGATGCCTCGTTGGCCAGGAACCGTAGGGACTAACTCTGAGACATGAAATCATGTTCAGCTTAATTTTATAATCAGTGACTACTATACGCGTTTTGTTAGGATTCTGCTGCTCCCTAATGGGGAAACACCAAGTTATACTTGAGATCTGGGCACACACATTTGGCGCAACACTGTCAGGTATTGATCTCAGTGTTCGCTCAACACTGGTTATTAGTGTGTGTCCGAAATCCAGTTCCATTGTCCTGACTCCTTTATTACTAAGTCTGCTGATTGCTTTCATACCATCTTTGTCGTCAAAGATTTGACAGTGCATTAAGGGCACCACTTGACGTAGTGCTTTCAACTCTACACAAGCTTGCCGGTGTGGTCAGAAGAGTGACTTTGACCTGAAACATTGACCTCTTCCCCTAAGCCAGGCGAATGGGCACCAGCTAGTTTAGTTCAAAATCTTCTTTAATGCAATCACGCTCTTTATTGTGCCACAGCTAGCAACAATTGCAAGTTGCCAGCTCGAATTTTCGGCAACCGCAATGTGAACGCGCTATTACTCAAACTCTGTTGACACTTTCTTGCGTGCGCTGCAGCTGTTTCTGCAACGAATTTTGCGATTGCAGTAAAAGCTTGTTGTGCATTTGGCAGTGCAAATTGAGTATTAGAGCTACGTGCGACTTTTAATTTATGTTTCAATTCCAATTAGCAGCCGCTGCACTTTTATGCCCGCGTCTAGTTGCAAAATGTAATTGACTTTTGTAATTGGATACAGTACCAAAAGCCCGAACAGAGTGAGCAAAAGAAAGAAAGAAAGAAGGATAGTGGGAGAGAGAGATGGTGATAAAGGCAAGACCAAGTCACAGGCCGATTATGAGTTAGGAACAATGGAAGGAGCAAAAATGAAAAGGAGCTAATTGAAGTTCAAATGGCGAGTGTTAAGTTTAAGCATCTTAGCGAAATGGGAAACCGTTCAAATGTAACCACTTAGCTGCACACACACACACACACACACACACAGACACATATGTGAGTGTGCTCATATGACTGTGTGTGTGTGTGTGTGTGTGTGTGTGTGTGTGGGTATTAGTCTGGACAGTTCGATAAACGTTAAAGTGTTGCCAAATAAAAGCACATAAAATGCAATAGCAAAAACAAAAGGCGACTTAAAAGCCCTAGACGGTAAATTCACTTAAGCGAGACGTAAAAGCACAGAAAGCCAATTTAACTGTCAGCTTACATACATCGACACACACATACACACACACACACACACACACACACACACACACATGAACACACATGCACAGCAATTGTGTATGCTTCAATGGCTGATAGCAAACGGAAATAAAATCAAGCATAAATGCAATAATACAATTTATGTGCCAAATTTCATAAAAACTATAAAGGACACACACACACACACACACTCACACACACGTACACACACACACACATGCACACAAATCAAGAAAGTCGTCAGGCAAACAAACAACAAAGGTGACTTGAACAACGACGTAATCACATTGATGCTATTTATATGTCATTCCTCTCATTGAGCAAAACTTTTGCCATACAAAATGGAAGCTACAACTCCCCCTGATCCCAGCAGCTGCCTTCCCTTGAAGCGACAACAATGTCGGCTATTTCACATGCCGCATGGGCAATGGCCGAGAACTACAGCAATAATAACAACAACTGCAAAAATCAGAGAGAAATGGAAAAACAAACAAGGATATGGCAAAGTTTGTATACTCTACTCTGCCAGAGAACTCGGATATCTGGATATAAGAATAAACGCATGTTGGTAAATGCCTCAATGTATGTTTTACATGGTAGCGATATAGGTAGAGGTAGAGGAAGTAACAACTAACTTTGATTGCTTACTAAAATTGGAAAGAAATAACCATTTTGGTTTTGCTTAGAACGCTATATTTTCTCTTTGGAAGAAGTTCGTTAACAGAACACGAATTGTTCTTTAAATCAACCCAAGGCCGTTATTATTTTGTGTCACTGACTCCAACAACTGTCTCCAATACGTTCTTGAGGTAATCCCAAAGAGGCCTAACCTGTTCCTAAAAAAAGCCTAAGATGTTATTCAAGGGTTCCGCGAAGTTCGTAAAATAAGTAAGTGCCTCAATTAGGGTTATACTTCAAAAGTTTTGAAAAAAGTGCAGAAGCAATAGAAGTGCTCTACAGTTTCATCCTGCTCTTCATCCCCACAGCTTCTGCAGAGGCCGCTGTAGGGAACAAGAAGCCTAGTTATATGGGCACCGACTAGCCAGTGGTGGCTCTAACAACACCTGAGCAACTCTCCCTACTAAGAGAGCACATTACAGCTGTTCTTCGTTCAGGTTTGTCGAGCAATACGACAGTTTGGCACATTTTGCCTGCTTAGATTGGCTCTTAGTCTTAGAACTACATTTATTTTCAGCTGGGGATGCTTTTTCCCTCTCTGGCCAGAAGGAGGCACACAGTAGTACCTTATCTGGCGAACTCGTCCGCTATGTTGTTGCCTTCTATGTCCCGGTGTCCCGGTGAGCACGAACTGCTAAGTCATCTATAAATGTGTGTGATATAAATATCACTATAAATGTTAAAATTGCCTGAGACAGTGCCTCTTTTATGGCTGAGACTTCTGCCTGGAATACGCTGCAGTGCTCCGGTAGACTAAAAGCTCTTTTAATATTAAGCTGTTCTGAAAAGATACTCCTTCCAACTCGGTTTAACTTTAAACCGGCCGTGAAGAAGGAAATGGCATTAGTGGATCTTGTCTGACCTACGGACCTGTCCGGAATAATTGTTTAAAAAGGAGTGTTGAAGTGCTCTGTCGGTACACAGTAGTCTGTTTTATATGGAACGAAACCGTGTTCAGCAAGTTAATGCAAACTAGTTCCACAGACCTGTAGAGTCCACCAGCTATAATTAGAGAGTAACACAAGTGTTATCGGATTCGATAGTAGAAACTGGACCGAGTCTCAGCTGACGTCATTTGACCAATGCAAACTTCACAAACATTGTAATATATCCTCTATTAAAGGGCATAATAACAACAATGACAAAGTCGATGACGACGACGATGAGAACGATGTGAAAGTTAACAACATTTGCTTTACGTTTGCGAATTGCATTATAACTCAATTGTAGCTGAGCGATTTTTATAGCCAAACGAATGTAACTAGTGAATGTGAATGTGACTGTGAATGTGAATGGTTCAAGTGTTGGTTGGCCAACAAGCGTAACGAGGAATCGTAGTCAGGAACAAGGTAAGGGCACACACACAAACACACACTCACGCGAGCAAATTGTAACGGTTCATTGTTGTCAATGACGTCGTCGGCGCCATTTTGATATAGTACTACAAACGAGTACATCAAGTTCGTACTCAATCCGTTTAAAGGCGAAAACGCATTAACAATTTTCATATTATATGGTCGAAAGAGTCAGTCGTCTTTAATGCATCTCCAATGAGCTATAAATTGTTTTTGTATGCCGTAGTTGTAATTTCTCTGCTTCTACCTCTTTTTTGGGTCATACATTCTCGCTTGATGGCACTTTAGCGGCATTTTCCGTAGCAAGTATGAAGCCTTTGACTCGCTTTGAGTGCGCTACAGTGTGTTGAACCTTTGGCAGGGTAAATCCGCAATTGCGTTACTCGTAATACCAAGTATTATGCAACATCTGACACGCCCTCAATTGTAAGCCACTTGCTGTCACGTCTAAACTGGGCCGTGAAACAAAGGTAAGCCATGTAAGCAATTGACTCGAATTGAATACTCGCTAGATACAGATCACACAAAAAGTAGCAGAAATGGATTTCGGAAAGTCACGCAAAAGTCACTTGGAGAAACTCGTTTTGGTCGTCGGCGTGCCAATCAAATCAATTACCGTGACCACATCGAAAGTGCCTATATATATGCTCATGTTTCTGCTAGATTGTGCCACACAACAGTTATTGAAACTCCAGCGCAATGTTTACTACCTTTGCAGCCTCTTTGATCTTGTTCAGCTTTTGCGTCTGCACTCAAGCTGGACTTATAACCGACTCGGGCATACGTTATCTGACCGATGAGCATGCCGTGGCTCATACACAACAGAATGTACTACGCAACTACGATGGTACCATCTCGCACTATGCCAAGTCCGTGGATACGCCCTATTCCAGCGTGCACAAGCAGGACACACGCGTGAGCAATAATGTCTATCAGCCTGTGACTCACTTGGCGCCCACGGTTTATACGCCACATGAGGCGTCTCATGCCGCCAGTCCGGCAGTCTATGTCCAGCATCAACCGCAGACCGTTTACCAACATCATCAACCAGCTGCCGTCCACAGTTACAGCCATCAGCCTCAGATACAGCCAGTTGTGGCTCATTATGCTCACAATGCGCCCGGACTGACGCACACCGTGCACTACTCACCCGCCGAATCAGTATCCCACATGAGCTTCGACGGTTTCGGCACCCATTGGGGCTACTAGATAAACGGTGACTTAGGAATAAGTTGCGTCCATCATTGTTACATTGTTTCTTTAAGTATTCAATAAAAACTGTTATTCTACATTGCTGTGACTTACGTTTTTCACTAAACTAACAACGTACTGCCGTAGGCTTCGCTGGATAGGTGAGAGCATAGGAAAGCATACCATTAAGCAGCTACGAACAGAAGAGGAAAGAGCTAGACAGACCATGAATTGGATGGAGCCTGAGACAGTCCCAACTATTCCTCGGCTCCTATAACTTACATAGGTTCAAGATAGGACATACGTGCATGCACCTGATCTTTTGCGGAATATGGATAGGTGAGAGCCTGCCCGATGATTGGAGCCTTGGTCTCCTTGTCCTCAAGACCCCAGAAGGTGGTACGATCAGGAGTGTCGCCAAGCAACTGCTGTGGACAATAAATAAAATAGGGACCCAGCAGTCGGGTGCTACGCGATCTGTTCCCTATCGGGATATGAGGAAGGTGGAGAAGAGCCTTTTCAGATGTAAATAACGCGAGCAGGAAAAGTGCATGAATAATGTTAGGAAAATCTTCCAAGAAATCAAGCGTCTGGCTAAGGGATTTGTACCGAAGCGTCTTCCTTTAGAGATGTAGCTGAAAATCTAGTAGTTGATGCACTGAGCTTGTGGAGCGAACACTTCTTCTTCTCATGGGAATAATGACGCTTCTGAAGTTAACGTCCTGATGGCTATTGAAAGTGAATCTGCCAGGTAGGGTAACATTGTAAATTAGAGCAGGACAAAGTATTTGGTTGGACTTTTAGATTGATGTTGAAAACTATACTTTTGATGGTGTCAATTATTTCGTTTACCTTGTACGTAAGTTATGCCTTTTAGGAATCAGAATCGAAAAATTTTCCTATTGAGACTTCTGTGGTGATCTGCTTTATAAGTTATACGAGTCAGTGACCTGGGAAATATTCTTAATTCTTTGGGTAGAGTTATAGATATAAGCAAGATCAAGACATCCAACGCTATGTCAAACCTGAAAAGTCTCTACGTCCATTTTAAGAAGAAAGCAGGCGTATGTTTCAAACGGGGTTGAAAATTTCATATACATATACTGCTGCTACGGAGGAGTAAAGGACCGCGCGCTGAACATTAAGTGGCGTAGCTTCGAGGCTTTTGATGACTTAGTTATTGCTTTGGATGTCAAAGCTAAATATTTGTGATTGCTTCATGACAGGAGACTTACTTTAGCCCAAAAGCTGGAAAGGTGAACACTGTTGAGCCAGGATGAAATAGTTGAGAGGAAGAAGCCCAGTCGCTTGCTTTATCTGCAGGGTTAGGCGTTGGTTCAAGGTGTCTTCCGCAGGTCTTCCGGAATAAAACTTTGCGTTTTATAATTGAGGCCTCCCGGTATGTCGGTCGGTGGTGTGCCCATTAGGAGGCTAAAGCGAAGGCATTTCGGGATGGTAGGCTGGTGATGGCGATGAGATAACTTCTTTCTTTTAACTTTGTTAGTAAATTATGTTTCCTAAAAGAGTTTGAAATGCATGGAGTTTTAATCTGCTAAGTGTTAATAGGTCGTATGTGCCATAAGTTTCTTCGCATCATAGCTGCATTCTGACTTTAAGTATTCCATAAATGATTTACACCGCACAACTCTTTATATGCTTACCATTTGGCACTCTTTATTTCCGACATGTTTTACTTTTACTCACGTCTTGGCTCTTCTTGCGTAAACAAATCGTAAAAAATCCACACAAAGTGCAGTACAAATAACCCCAAGAATGAGTACCCAAAGCATGGGGCTGCCATTTCGCCCAAGATGCCCATTTTGGCTCAAATCTCGGCGGGTACAACGGGTGGACTACGTGATTTGTGCAGTGCAAACTTAAAAATCGGACATCAGAGCTACGTGACTGGCATGCCAAGCCGCATATCGACGACAATGCCAGAAAGAGATAGCATACACACACAGAGAGAGAGAGAGATGGCATAGTGCAATTTGTGAACTTATTAGTTTGGAAGCCTTATAAATTATGCACATTGATAACTTTATAAATGCCATTCAATCGTTCAATGAGCATCATAATCAATAAATTGAAATCACATTTTCGCAGCATCATTAAGCCGGAAAGTAGCATAAAAAATATAAAAAGA
This sequence comes from Chymomyza caudatula, assembly GCA_035041775.1. Lineage (NCBI taxonomy): Eukaryota > Metazoa > Arthropoda > Insecta > Diptera > Drosophilidae > Chymomyza > Chymomyza caudatula. The sequence goes on from JAWNKW010000073.1 coordinate 2,100,926, forward strand.
AGTCCAATTCGAATGAATGCACAAAATCACAAGTCTTCTATAATTTGTGTAAATGCACTTAGATGCTATCATTTTAATGGTCAGTTCAATAAATTATGAAGTAAAAAGCAGCGACGAAGCGCAAAATCAATCAAGCAAATGTGTTTGCCTACAATAGATGGCGCTAGCGTGCCAATGCCATTACGGCTAATACGCAAACTGTCAGCGCAATTTTAACGTATTAATATCAAAGTGCGGACAGTAAATTGAAAACTCGAAAAAAATGCAAGAATATAGTTTAAAATAAAGGCAACAATTTGCTAAACTTTATGCAGCCATAAATACGGCTTACAGGGCGTAAGGAGTAACTCTCTGGATCTGGCCGGTCCTTGCGGTTTCTGTGGTTGCGTTGCCGGCCAGCACTTGACTGCTGGGAACAGTAAAAAAAGCGCCTTGGTAAAATGTTTTTAGCCTCGTCCGGAAAAAAGAAAAGCCACCAAGATACGGTTGTTGTTGTTGTTCGTGTTGCCGTCCAAAGTTGAGTGGCAAAGTCAGCGTCAAAAGGAAGTTAGCAAAATAAAAATGCAAAATGGCGAATAAGACGTATTTATCAACATAATTACATTTTGTAATGGCTTTTTAAACCGCAAAATGGCAAAGCCGCAAAATGAGATAAAACTAGACCACAAAGTAGAGTAAAACTAAAGTAAGGCTATGAAATAAAGTTAAGTTACGAGGCGCTTCAATTTGGTCAGCAGGAAATCCACTTAATAAGGTTAATGCCAATTGTTACATGTGTAATTCAATATGAAGACGGAGTCTGGGTAATAACACTATGCAACAACAAAATAAGCCTATGTCTAAAACATAACTTTTCCGGTAAATTGTGTGTCGCTGATTTCGAATCCGAAAACCATTTTGGAGAGAGGAGAGAAGAGGAGAATAGAGGAAAAGAGAAGAGCAGAGAAGAGAAGAGATGAGATAAAATGATATGAAATGACAGTCACTTCCGATTAGTCACATAAAGCCAAGACACAATACTTATGTTAGGAAGAAAATGGAGCACTATTTTGAAGGAAATTTCGGATATAGCAAAAACTCGAACGCGAGCGCAATTCGCTAGAGTGTTTGGCCAAGCTGATGTGGAATCGGGTGGATTTTTGGCATCGATTGGTAATTGTTGATAAAACCCGGATTCACTATTATACGCCAGAGAACAGAATGAGTGCCCGGCAATGAACTGAAGCCTGCACGAGTGCTCCGAAGCGGTTGAGGAAGGCTCAATGGGTCGCAAAGGTAATGGTGTCGGTTTTCTGGGATTGTCATGCAATATTCTTCGTGGACTACCTCGAAAAAGGAAAAACGATCAACAGCGATTATTACGGCGCATTTTTGGAGCAATTGAAGGCCAATATCGCTGCGAAACGGCCTGGCGTGAATAAAATCAACGATTTAGCGCTCCAATTAATTCCTCATCCACTTTATTTGCCCGTTTTGGCTCCGGGCATGATGGCTTATCAATAAAAAATTCAGCTCGTGCGAGGACATCATCGACGCTGCGGAGGAGCATTTTGCAGACCTTCCGGAAAATTACTTTTGGACGGGATCAAAAAGTTGGAAAATCGCTGGAATAGGTGTATTTAGTGCCCAAATTGGTAAGATCTGACTTTGGATTAATACTTAGAGAACTTGTACAAATTTAGCTGCTTAACAGAGGCATTTTCATAAGGTGCAGTTAATCTACGCTGCTGGCTTTAAATCCAAAAAAAGCCCAGTTTGTGCCTATTAAAATTCATATTTTTAAATCCATTCTCACAGACTCACACATGCACTCACACAAACCAAAAGCTGGTCGCTCACGTGGCTGAACAACTGAATGATTCACACACTCACACTCACACACACATAAACATAAAAATAACTCATACGCCGCGTACTTTGAGCTTTTATACTATTTACAGGCCGACGCTTGTTTGCATTTCGGCCATAAACGTGACTTGGTTGTGTCCTCCCTAGATGGGATCTCGATTCGGCTGGAAACTCGTCTGGCTGAGGCATATCAGTCGCATTGTCTGATACATTTCACATGCTGCAATTAACGCTACAAATTGCATTTTTAATATGCAAAATTAATGTGGAAAATCTTTTTGGCTGATGTTGGCGAAACTCAGTACAGAGAAAACTCGCTAAAAGCAACCAGAAAACTGTCGGAAGTTGCATAAAGTAATTCACTCCAATCGATTGAAAGTTGTGAAGACGCTTTTAACATAATACTAAGTTTTTAATCAGAGTTGTCAAATCTTGGTCTGAAAATCCAAAAATTATTTTCAATACACATACCCAATTTTATATCATTTTAAGTTTCCATATGACCTTAAAGTACAACATCAATAAAATTGTACAAGCTATACTATAACACTACCCATCAAAAACAAAGCGCTTGTCAACAAAAAAAGACTTGTCCGATGGGATTTCTGACTACGGTATTTTTTCGATCATTTCTGATAGTCTCGTCATTTACTTTACTCGGTTTTGCTCAAAATATTTCGCAAACAGTTTTGAAATAAATTTTAAGTGGTTTTTTCCCTTGTAATTTTTATGTAGAACTTACTGATAAATATTGATATTAACTATTCGAAGACACTTGATGAGATAAGAGAAGCTGAGATGAGATGACAGATGAGTTGAAGATGAAATTGCGCGTAGAATACTTGATAAGTTCGCTTGCAACTTTTGAAATATCGAATCTCGAAAACCGTGCACGAAAATCCAAAACGGTTGCCGCATTTAGATTTAAGAGATTTTTGGGCTTTTTTAAGCACGGGCAACGTTGTTAAAAAAACGATTTTCGTGAACTTTGAACTTGAATGGCTTGAGACGCGACATTGGCTTTATTTTCGCTTTTAAAAAGTCTCATAAAATACCAAATCGAACATTCTTACCAATTTCATACCATTATGTTTCCATTCCGAGGTTTACAACTTTTTATTAAAAACATTATAAGAAAAACATCATAACTTTCGTAGTTTTACGATCAAAGCAAAGTGAATTTACGCGAGTTAAATGAGTATAGTTTTATTTTTTACCTTTTTATTTTACATTAAAAATATAATTATAAAATTTATAAAACAAATTATTTTTAAATATTATATATATATTAATAAATAAAAGACTACCTAAATATTCATTGATATATCGATATCTACTAATATCGATATCTACTAATATCGATAAATACTAATAAGAATAAATCGATCGTTTGTAAAACAACAAGAAAATTTCTTATTACTATTATCACATGAATTTTCAAACTTGATTTTCGACGAGCCTTCAATTGAGCTTAAATCTGTTCACAGGCTGCGATCAGAAAAAGCTCTTGAGCTAAAGCTCATAGGCTGCGCTCAAGGACGACAACCAGCTGCAGCACTCAACTCAAGAGCGCCTAAAACGCGCTCAGCAAATAAGACGTCCATCACACGCACACATACAACAGTCAGCCGCCTCATCGAGCTTAAAAGCGCTCAGGCTGCGCTTAGCAAAAGCGCCCAGGCTGCTCTAAGCTAAAGCTCATAGGCTGCGCTCAGAAACGACAACCAGCAGCAGCACTTAACTCAAGAGCGCCTAGAACGCGCTCAGCAAACAAGACGTCCATCACACGCACACATACAACAGTCAGCCGCCTCAAAGAGCTTAAAAGCGCTCAGGCTGCGCTTAGCAAAAGCGCTCAGAAACGACTACCAGCTGCAGCACTCAACTCAAGAGCGCCTCCGACGCACTCAGCAAAGAAGACGATACTCACACGCATGCATACAACATTCAGCCGCCTCACCGAGCTTAAAAGCGCCCAGGCTGCGCTTAGCAAAAGCGCCCAGGCTGCTCTCAGCTAAAGCTCATAGGCTGCGCTCAGAAACGACAACCAGCAGCAGCACTCAACTCAAGAGCGCCTCCGACGCACTCAGCAAAGAAGACGATACTCACACGCATGCATACAACATTCAGCCGCCTCACCGAGCTTAAAAGCGCTCAGGCTGCGCTCAGCAAAGGCGCCAGGCTGCGCTCAGCTAAAGCTCATAGGCTGCGCTCAGAAACGAGCAGCAGCAGCACTCAACTCAAGACGATACTCACAAGCATGCATACAACACTCAGCCGAATCCCCTAGCTTAAAAGCGCTCAGAAACGACAACCAGCTGCAGCAATCAACTCAACAGCAAAGCTCAGCAAAGAAGAAGTTCTCACACGCATTCTACAACAGTCAGCCGCATCCCCGAGCTTAAAAGCGCCCAGGTTACGCTCAGTTAAAGCTCATAGGCTGCGCTCAGAAACGACAACCAGCTGCAGCACTCAACTCAAGAGCGCCTCCGACGCGCTCAGCAAAGAAGACGATACTCACACGCATGCATACAACATTCAGCCGCCTCACCGAGCTTAAAAGCGCCCAGGCTGTGCTCAGAAAAGGCGCCCAGGTTACGCTCAGTTAAAGCTCATAGGCTGCGCTCAGAAGCGACAACCAGCTGCAGCAATCAACTCAAGAGCGCCTAAAACGCGCTCAGCAAAGAAGATGATACTCACTCATTAGTGTTCAGAAAGATACAAAATGCGTGATTGTATGGGTGATATATGCACTGCGCAAAACCAGCATCACCCAGAGCAATCGCAACATAAACCAAAACAAATTAAAATAAGCGGCGAGCGCCTGCGTACATATTTTTTCGGCAGTGCATAGCTCACTCACAAAGCGCTTTTTACTCTCGCACAAGCAGTGAGCGACGAGCTCAGAAAGCTCTTCGGCCGTGTCAAGTGAATAGACAACGAGAGCTTTTCCCATACGGGCTATGAAGGAACATCACTGCGTCACTCAGCTTAAAAGCAATGCAAGGCACTCCAATGGCTTTTTCGAGCTTTTCACAAGAAATCGTGGCTTTTGGGTCATGAATATTAGGCTTAAGTTGTTCAAGAGACTGCGACTTGTAACTTTTCCTTTCCAGTATCTCCGCAGGAAAACGTCAGTTGACATTTTTGAATTAGAGAACAATCGACGCTTATTTGGTTCGATTTAAAGTCTTTCAAAATGTCGATGAAGTGCACTGCTGAGCAGAATAACAAATTCAAGAACTAAGGAAGAAAGAAGGACTATACTGCTTCTTTATGATAAACACTAACTTCGTGCTTGGTATTGCTGAACATGATTCAAAACTAGGCCTAGAAGCCTAAAAGCTACATAACGATCTTGACAAGAGGCTGCTTTTGAAACTAATCTATTTGTTTTTTGTTAAATATGGTTTCTTGGCTTATTCATGAAGGGTTAACGCGAATCGTTCACCTGAAGATCGTTGAGCAAATAATTTCGCATATTTTAACTTACGTTTAGAGAAACCACGTACTTAATCAAGATCAGCAAAGACTTTAAAAATTCATTTAAATTAACATGTTTTGCACAAAACTCAAAATAGCGACTTTGGGATTGCTTCAAGATAAGGTAAAAATAAAGAAGTAACTTTCTACTTCTGTTTCAAGTTCAAGTTGCTAATAATTAGTACTACCAAACAAAGAGAAACTGGAGGTTTCCGATGTTGATTCGAGTGCAGTTTGGCCTTCAAAAAGATAAGATAAGATTACATACTACAAACCTTAAACTATATCATAGATTGAATAAACATTTGCAGATTAAATGTTTGCAGTTGCAAAGTTAGCTGCAAAATGATTACTACTGTGAATTCACAAATACACATGCTACATATACAGTTACTCATGTATATGTGTAGTGATGTCTGCACACATTCGTAGATCTCGACGCTTTATTTATAACATTCATTGTGAAAATTGAAAATTCACATTGCTTCTACAATTAAAATCACTTTTTATCGGAATGAGTGAGTGAGCGTATGTGTGTGTGTGTGTGTGTGTGTGTGTGAGTGATAGCCTTCATGGGTGTGCGTCTGTATCTGTGTGTGCACTCGTATCTGTGTGTGGCTTCTCGTAACAGTTGGCTCCTTGTGTGCGCGCTTTGCTATTAAAAATAATATGATAAAATGGCATTACAAAGTCAAAGTGGCAACTGACCGGCCCAGGAAGCTGCTGTTAATTAGTTTTTTATATTCTCTTTTTTGGAAGGGAACATTGGCAGGCATCCATTTCCAGAGCAGTTGGCAGATGACCCTGTCGTAAACTTGCAAAGCGAACGAAAATATTGTAATTTCCGCACGAATGTCTCTAACGGAAATTACTTGGAAAAAAGTTACTCAAAATATCGCAGTCTATCTCTTTTAACAGTGTTGAAAATAATTAACACAATGTTGGACAAAGATTTTAAATAAATGCAAGTACACTTAAAAAAACATTTGTCTTATGTCCATAAAAATCAAATTTCGGTGCTAATTTTCGTATCGATGTTTTTTGGGGTATGTGCGATATAAAGGTAACTGTGCTATGGGGGTAGGGGGGGGATGATTCGGCAAAAGGTCAACATTGTTTGGTTTATAAACCCAACGTGAGTCTATTTACCACATTTTGTGCCTCTAGCTTTAATATTAATATTTCTATAAAATGTGAAAATATGAAAAAATTGAATTGGTTGCAATTTGTGGGAGAAGGGGTCGAAAATTGGAACTCCATTACCAGTAACTCTTAAAGTTTCTGTCCGATCTTGATAATTTGTACACAACATATGCACAACAATAGTGTGCACAACTGTGCAAAGTTCCATTTGGATAGCTTTTATGGTGTGTGTGTAAACGGCGAAATTCTGCCGCATGGGAACGGGGTAATATATCGTCATAAATCGATAAGCTTGCACTATTCCGCAAAAATGTGCATCTTCTGGTACAATTTTTTTTTGCTGTAACTGCTATAGTCTTAGAGAACGGTGCGACAACACGGATAGATGGACGGACGGACAGAGTGACATGTCTATATCGACTCGACTATTGCTTCTGATAATTTTTGCCCATAGAATATATGATCTGCCACGCCTCCTTTGCCTGTTACGTACATTGCACAAATCGATTATACCATTTTACACTTTGGGTACAGGATATAAATATGAATTTGCAAGCAAAATGGGTTAAATTTTAAGTAGAAGGTATAAAAAACGAGTTTAAGTTGAAGCTTCGCAGCTAAATGTTGTGTTACAATCCCCTGAAGATGGACTTCAGGTAGTCAGAAATATCGGACAAGTAAAATATAAAAACAAAAAAACTTTAAAGTTGAACTTCTTGTTTTTGGACCTTGTGCCGGCAAAAAACATCTTTATAGGTATAAAAACCTTTAAAAAGGGCGCCTTGGACTTGCCAAGATATCGAGATTTAAGAAGCAATTGAGCTTTACCTGTTGCTAAGGCTGTGTTATATATATATCGCTGCCTAGCTAGTATGAAGTTAAAAACGTAACTGTTCATGTGTTTTTAGGGTGCATGCATCAGCTCTTTAACAGAATATGGCTAGATGAGAGCATGCCCGATGGTTGGAACCTCTCCCGTCCTTAAAAAAGTCGAACCAAAAATGCATATAAGGCCCTACCGAGTGTATTGTGTGAAAGACTAAAGCCATTCGCAAAAGCACTGATCAGACCTTGTCCATACAGCTTTAGGCCTGGTAAGTCCACCAAACCATGAAAAAGACCCATGAATACCAAATCGTCACAAGAAGCAGCATTGAAGGGATCGCATGTATGCCGCATTGTCTAAGTTCGCTATCCCTGCAAAGTTTGACTAGCGAGATGCTGGGGTTAAACACCTGTTGAAAGACTAAAACCGTTTGCGAAAGAACTGATTAGACCTTATCAGTATGGGCCTGGTAAGTCCACCATAGACCAGGTATTCACTTTACGCCAAATCCTGGAAAAGACGATTCAGACAAGTGTTGCGAAAGGCCGAAGTACATCGAAACGGGACTGTATACTATAAGGGTGTTCAGTTGCTTGCATACGCAGACGATTTCGATATCGTTGGGCGTACTTAGCTATCAGTTACCGGAGCCTTGGGGGATTTTGAAAGGGAATCTGCCAGGGTGGGTATGGTGGTAAATGAGAGCAAGACGAAGTATATGCTTTCTTCGAGTAGAGATACATAGCGGTTGGACTCTCAGATTGATGTTGAAAACTATACTTTTGATGTTGTCAAGCATTTCGTCTACCTTGGCACCACCGCCACAATGAAGAACGATGATCAAGCGGAGAATCACTCTTGCAAATAGATATTACTTTGTTCGGATGAAAAAAGTATGCTTCCAAGCATCCGCTGGAAGGGCCAGTGAGCACACTAGCTACCTTTGGTATAACCGATTGGAGAAGGTGTATGGAAAGCAGAGACACCTGGAGGAGAGATTTGCCTCAGGCCGTAACCCGGTAATGGATTGTTATGGCCGCATTTTGATGTAGATTCCATGCCCTTGGAATGCTTGTGTGTTAAGTACTCCATTATATATTTGGTCGTTAGCAACGACTTCTGCATTCAATAGAACGACGAACTATGATGTGGTATGATGTGCATATTGACGAAGAAGCTTTAAGCAGAATTGAAGGGAACTTCAATATGCCTCCGTTGGAAGGACTATGTTGGTACCATCGATTGCATAATAACATAATAATTGTAACACGATAACGCGCTGATATGTCGAGTCAAGAAGAATGCTGTGCTAGAAAGCGATGAACTGAATTTTAGGAAACAAAATGCAAAGGCTACTAGATTCAAGGAGGCGAAACTGAATTCTCTGATAGTACAATCAAGTCATATCTTGGAAATACCCAAAACAAAAATGGCAACTCATTCTGCAGCATTCTACTTTTCGTACTTTCGTAAAGTGCAACTACACGTGCATGGATACATCGTTCACATATCGATCAAGTGGCAGAGCCATTGATACGAATAACAAAGTTTACTACTGTTTTAATTTTATTTAAATATTGTAACGGTGTCTCATTTATACACACGACTTTCTGTTGCGACTATCCCTTCTGCATTTCGCAATGACGTGTCTTACTGGTCCCAAAGCTTCAACTCGGAATCTCCAATCTGGACACATACGGACGAAGCAATGGCCTGGTGACGGGATTGCTTCTCTCGTCGAGAAGCTTTGGCTTCATTCAGATGGTACCAAAATTCTAGCACTGCGGCTTGGCCTTGGGCGCAGCACGCTTAGCGCTCTTCGCTTTTGGCTTGGACGCACTACGTTTCGACTTTTTGGAGCCACCCATTGGCTTTGGGCAGTCCGGCTTGGTCTGGGCGCCACGTGGCTTGGACTTGCCACGTTTCGGCTCTTTGGAGCCACGTTCAGGCTTTGAGCAGCCCGGCTTTGTCTCACCACCATTTGGCTTGGACTTGCCACGTTTAGTCTTAGAAGAGGCACGCTTTGGCTTAGTGGCACCAGGCGGTTTTTTGGTACCCGAACAAGGATCTGTTTTTGCAGCCCTCAAGCTCTTAAGGGGCTTTGATGCCTTTGGTTTGGCGCTTCCCCTTTTCTGTTTCTTTGGTCGAGATGCTTTGGGTTCGCATTCGCCATCAAGAGCGGAATCGGAATCAGAATCAGAATCTGAATCTTCAACGTGTTCTATTGGGGTGCTTTCCATTAATCTGAGTGTGCGACCGGAGTGATAGTTATCCTATGTGCGGGGTAATAATGTTAGCATTCAATAATGATCTGTTAACAGTCGTCTTGCAACTTACCGGGGTATACAGCATTTGCTGGCTGTTGGTCATTCCCATCCAGTGCGCCATGGCATTCGACATAAATTCAGTGCTACGAAATCGGTTTCCAAACTTTATCTGATAGTCGCGGAGGAAATTGGTTCCCACTTGTTTGGCTGTGTCCATGTCTATGCAACAACTGTCTTCCATGTCGATGGAAAAAACGAAAAATTTGGTAGAGAATAATTTAAACGTACTTTTGACTTTAGTACTAGAAAATAACGTGTTGCTTTGTCGAGCGCCAAAAGTATAATGAGCCAAAAATTCCATTTTTTCTCGGTACATAAAATTTTTAACAAAAATGGCCTACTGCGTTGTCTACTTTTTCAGTTCGTGCTAAGTACAATGGGATGAATTGACAAAATTTGGTTTTTCTTATTTGGTTCGAAAACTAGCTTGTTCTGGTGGACAAGTTTGTATGGGTAATGTTTATTAAACCAAGAGATTTAGCGAAGCTGGCTAGCTGTAGTATCTCTAAGTGTAAACATTTTGGCGGCAAAGTGAATCTTTACCTACATAATTCATAGCCGATTTCATTGATGTCCAGAAAATGTGTGTGTGCAGTGGATCAATTGCGGCTTGTGAGGGGATTGTATTATCAACACCGTCTTGGTCATTAAGCACTCAGGTAGTTGCATTCCTTTGGGTAGAGTGGCATAACTAATTTCGGGTTGAAAGTCAGAAACCTCGATAGCTCCACAAAGCCAATGATCTAGTCAGACCTTTTCCAAATGTTGGATTTTATTATGTAGAGTTACTAAACTTTGGCAGTAACTTATTTAGAACACAGCAATAAGCCATTGCTTGAAGCAAAGTTTTGCTGACCGAATCCACTGTTCTTAGAAAAACCTGTCAAAATTTTAATTGATTTGACACATCTTAACTTTTTTCTTTAAGAGCGTTCTACTCGATGGCCACCGAATCCAACGCACAACCCAGGGGTATCGCCTTGAGCGACAACTCGGTTAAGATAGACACAGGGATCAGGACATTCCCAAGTGAAGCTTTACCCAGCTATCAGACGATACCAAGTTACAGAGTGGGGACACCAAGCCAGTGCGGGTTGAGACCAAGTCAAGCAGAGAATGCTCAAAGGCAGTTCGCAGCTTGAGCAAGTAAAAGAAGGGGGTCGCTCAAATTTGCATCGTCCAAAGCGTGGTCTAACCACAATATGCCTACAATTTAGATTTGTTGAAAATAAATCAAAGATGAAGCGTCCTTGTGCAAACAAAGCCAATAAAAACAACGATACATTGGACTTACCCATAATATTGCCCTGTTCCCGACGTTTTTATCTTATTATTAATGCAAAGCACTTCTATAGAATATTCTGAAGATTCTGTTCCCGTATGTGATGACTAAAATAAGTCAAATCCAAAGCAGCAAAGTCACGACCTGGAAAGTCGAACCCATCGTCGGGGCCCAAAAAACGCCAGGCGCCACTAAGCCAAAGCGTGCCTCAGGCAAGACACTTCGTGGCGAGACCAAGCCGGACTGCCCAGCCTGCACGTGGCTCCAACAAGCCGAAACGTGGCAAGTCCAAGGCAAATCGAAGAGGGACGAAGTCGAAGGTAAAACGACAGAAGCTGTGTGTTACCAATGCCTTAGAGCCGCCACAAACCGACCAACGCGAGTTAGTCACTACGCGACAAATCCTAATTTTCGAAGCGAACACCTTTTATTGAAACAGTCTTTAAACTTTTAAAGAATATTTCCAATACATAAAAATCTAAGAATATGTTACTTTTTGTCTCACTTTTGGATAATGAAATCATCGGTTTTAAATATTTGTTCTTAAAAGTAAGGCAAACTTCCTAAGATTTCGTTTAAAAAGCGTTTCTTGAAATTTTTAAGCGAAATAGTAACCGTTTGCCCTGCAAGTTATCAATGGACCCAACCCTTACTGAGATACCCTTGCTATAAAAAAGGCTATCCCTGCAGAGTTGGTGCCACTTTGCAGAATTACGTTGAGCGATACATCCAGCGTCTTTAAGGTAGGGAAGAACCACCCCTAACATTTTGATACCATGTGAGCCCTCTCCTGCAAACTCTTCTGTTTGTATATGAGAAGTAGAGAAGCGTGGCGGTTGGGCTCTCAGATTTATATTGAAAACTATATTTTAGATTTCGTATTCCTTGGATGAACATTAGATGCCAGGTTCATCCATTGCTGTTGATAACCAAATTGACTTAAGACTTTTATAATTTTACTTAAGTATTGTAAAGGTCTCTCATTTACACATATAACAGAATTGACATTATAGCTTGTGGATTACGTATGACATGGCAAAGTTTAACTTCGGAGTCCCAATCTGAATCTTTCACGGATGAAGCAGCGGCCAGCTGACGGGATTGTTTCTAGCGTCGGACCACTTCTTTTAGTTTTCCTCAGTTGGGATCAAAATTTTAGCACTGTGGCTTGGCCTTGGGCGCAGCTCGCTTCGCGCATTTCGCCTTTGGCTTGGACTCACTACGTTTCGACTTTTTGGAGCCACCCATTGGCTTTGGGCAGTTCGGCTTAGTATCGGCACCACGTGACTTAGACTTACTACGTTTCGGCTTTTTGGAGCCACGATCTGGCTTTGGGCAGCCCGGCTTCGTCTCACCACGCTTTGTCTTAGAAGAGGCACGCTTTGGCTTAGTGGCGCCAGGCGGTTTTTTGGTACCCGAACAAGGATCTGTTTTTGCAGCCCTCAAGCTCTTAAGAGGCTTTGCTGCTTTCGGTTTGGTTCCCTTTTTCTGTTTCTTTGGCCGAGCTGCTTTGGGTTCGCATTCGCCGTCACGAGCGGAATCGGAATCAGAATCTGAATCTGAATCTTCAACGTGTTCTATTGGGGTGCTTTCCATTAATCTGAGTGTGCGATTGAAGTTATAGTTTTCCTATGTGCCGGGTAAGAATGTTAAAATTCACTAAAGTTCTGCTTTCGTCTTGCAACTTACCGGGGCATACAGCATTTGCTGGCTGTTGGTCATTCCCGTCCAGTGCGCTTTGGCATTCGATATAAATTCAGTGCTAGGAAATCGGTTTCCAAACTTTGTCTGATAGTCGCGGAGAAAATTGGTTCCCACTTCTTTGGCTGTGTCCATGTCCATGCAATGACCATTTTCCATGTTGATGGGAAAAACGAAAAATTTGGTAGAGAATAATTTAAACGTACTTTTGATATGTTAGTACTAGAAAATTACTTGTTGCTTTGTCGAGATCCAAATGTGTAATGAGAAAAAATTTCTATCTTTTCTCGTTACATAAAATTTTTAACAAAAATGGCCTACTGGGTTGTAGTACTTTTTAAGTTCGTGCTAAGTACAATGGGGCGAATTGACAAAATTTGGTTTTTCTAATATTTTCGAATTCGAAAACTAGCTAGTTCTGGTGGACAAGTTCGTATCTGTAATGTTTAAACCAAGAGATTTAGCGAAGCTAGCTGAATATGGTTTCTCTAAGTGTGCAAATTTAGGGGAAAATGAACTTATACACAATGCATATCCGATTTCATTGATGTCCAGAAATGTCGATGCTAAGCGGATTAATTGCGATCAAGGGTGTGCTTTCCTTTTCGGGTTGAAAGTCAGAAACATGGATTTGATATATTGATGCCCTATAAAGGAGTGTAGAGTCACTAACTTTGGCAGCAATTGATTTAGCACAAAGTATTAAGCAATCGCAATTGCAACGCCGAAATGCTCAAAAATTTGGCTGTACAGAGCCAAATCAATAAACCAAACGTGGCAAGTCTAAGACAAATCGCATCGTAACCAAAGAAAGGGAGTCGCTCAAATTCGCGACATCCGAAGCTATAATTTCGACATATTCAGAAGAAATCAAGGAGGCTTCATCCTTTTTTTTCTTCCCCTTATCTTTTTCTTTCGTATTAAGTAAAGTATTAAAGCGTACATAAACCTTTTCATAGACCGTTTTTTGATTTAAAATACTATTATTAATGAAAAATAGTGCAATATACAATGTACTTTTCTCGTCACACAAATTATATAATTAATTTTATGATTTGCATACAAGTACCTACGCTTTCGTCACACGTTTTTTACCTCGAAGCAGCATTTAAGCATTTGTTCTTAAAAGCAAGGCAAATTTGGTAAGATTACGTTTTAAGAGCGTTTCTTCAAATTTGCAAGCGAAATATCAGCCATTTCTTTCAGTGTAGCTGAAAATGAAATCTACACCTTGCGACAAGTTATCAATGGACCGAACCCCCACTGAACCACCCGTGTTATAAAAAACGATTAGAATGTAAATGTTTAACAGCAATAATCAGCGAAACGATAAGATTAACTTAATCTCCTATAAGCAAGATTTTGTATAATGTTTACCCAGATCGCCAGTGCACTAGCGATCGTTGACCGTTGCACGTTGAGCTAACTAGAAAATCGTAATGTGGCTGCTGGCTATTATTTTCCTGGTACTAACGGCAGCCTGGCTGCGTTGGAAGGCTGAAGAGCCGCGCCGCAGAGCTGTGGCCAATCTCCCAGGACCATTTAATTTTCCCTGTCTGGGTGCATTGCATTTGTTCCCCAAACTTAATCCTAAAAGTGAGTAAGAAACGTTGATACAAGAAGCATTTGAGTGACTTACTACTGCGTAACGCCCCCGTTTAGGTTTTATCGAAGTAGCCACTACGCAAGTCAAAAAATTGGGTAGTCTACAGAAATTCTGGGCCTTTAATCGGCTTATTGTTATAAGCAGCGATGTGGAGTTTAACGAACAGCTGCTCGGCAGTCAGGAGCATTTGGTCAAGCATCCGGTTTATAAGATTTTGGGACAGTGGCTGGGCAATGGTTTGCTGCTTAGTGACGGCAAGACCTGGCATCAGCGTCGCAAGATTATTACGCCCACTTTCCACTTTAAGATACTCGATCAGTTTGTCGAGGTCTTTGATCAGCAAGCGAGCTTATGCTTGGAGCGTTTATCGATAAAAGCCGATGGCAAAAGTGTTTTCGATATACATCCATACGTTTGCCTGGCTGCACTAGATATTATAGCAGAGACTGCTATGGGCACCAAGGTTCATGCTCAAACATCGTCCGCTTCGCCCTACGCCAATGCAGTAAACGAGTAAGTAGCTGATTTTTCTCTCACTCTCTTTAAGCTATAAAGGCGAATTGTTTACAGAGTCACCGCTTTGCTTTCCTGGCGCTTTCTGTCTGTGTTTTTCAACAACGAGCTTATCTTCACGCTGACTCATCCTCATCTTAAATGGCGCCAGATGCAGCTCATCCGCACCATGCACGATTTTACTATAAAGGTTATAGAGCGGCGTCGTCTTATGCTTGAGACTCAGCTCCTGCAGCCGGAGCAGCAGGCAGACGATGTCGATGTGGGCAGCAAGCGGCGCATGGCGCTGTTGGACGTATTGCTGCAGTCCACGGTAAATGGCCTACCGCTGTCCAACGAGGAGATACGCGAAGAGGTGGATACATTTATGTTTGAGGGTCATGATACTACCACATCAGGCATATCTTTTGCCTTAGCGTTGCTCTCGCGGCATAAGGAGGTACAGGAAAAACTTCGTAATGAGGTGCTCAGCGTGCTCGGCACGGATCGCAAGCGACCCATAACGTTGCGTGATTTAAGCGAACTCAAGTACATGGAGAGCGTCATTAAGGAGGCATTACGCATGTATACACCGGTGCCTCTGATTGGGCGCAAATTGCAAACGGACTTCAAGTACAGTAGGTGATTAAAGGTATCAAACACTTAGCAGCGTTAAACTTTTCTTTGTCTTGTAGAACATTCGAGATTCGGTGGTGGAACTATACCTGCAGGAACAGAGGTTTTAATAGGCATATTGGGCACCATGTATGATCCAACGGTTTTCAACGATCCTCATTCTTTTATACCCGAGCGACATGAGCATGGCGAGCAACCGAGTCCTTATGCCTACACACCTTTTAGTGCTGGACCACGTAATTGCATTGGTCAGAAATTTGCACAACTCGAGATGAAGGTAATGCTGGCAAAAGTAGTGCGGGATTACGAACTGCTACCACTGGGTGAGCCAGTAAAACCTATAGTTAACATTGTATTGCGTTCAGACAATGGTTTCCAGTTAGGTTTGCGTAAACTTTGCTAAAATCATCTTTAATAATAACCAATAAAAGTATTCAATTATCGAGTCAAGAGTTGAGTTGACGTGGCCTTAGAGCCAACTGGAACCCGGTGCTGGAGCCCAGCGTGAGTCGCAGGTCCAGGCATAGCGCATCCCCGTAGGGCAGCAGCTCAAAGTGGCTAAGTAAAGGCGCCAGTAGGCACTTTAAGAGCAACAGACTGAACTGCTGTGCTGGACAGCTGCGAGCACCCATGCTAAAGGCAAGAAGCTGATCCTGGCAAGCAGTTAGAAAGCGCTCCGGCTGAAATTGATCGGCGTCCTTACACAGCGAGTCACTGCGCTGCAGCTCATAAAGATTGATGTAGATCTCCGCTGCTTGTGGTAATGAGCCACATCCAGCTGTGCTGTGGTCTAAGAGTGACAAAAAAAATTAAGTATTCCAATAAAACATCAAGCATACGCACTGTATACAAACGGCAAGCTTAGGTGCCGACCCAATATCGCCTGTGGTGGATACAAACGCAGCGTCTCTTTGAGCACAGCCTCTAGATACGACAAACGCTGCAAATTCCAGCCGGTGTGGCGCCGTGCAGCCAAAAGCTCCTCATAGCAGCACTGCTGCACGCTGGGATGACGCGCTATCTGGACCAGGGCGAAGCACAGCGCTGTGCTGCTTAGCAAGTAGCCCATGTAGTTAAAGGTGTTAAGCTCAGCACAGATCTGATCCTCACTGAGATTGCTCTGATTGTAGAGAATATCCAGCAGCGAATTGTGCACTTTACAGTTAGCACAACGGGGCACCAAATAGATCGCGTTCTTTGCCAGTTCATTGGTATGTTGCAGTTGCCTTAGCTGTGCGATCAGCTGTTGATTGTGGGTCTTGAGACGCTGAATGAGTCGTCTCTGACGTAGCCGTTTAAATGGTGAGTTTAGCGCGTAAATGAAACGATTAGCAGAGCTCATGCTCAGGAAACGAGAACGATAGAGTTCTGTAAGTCTACGGTAGAGGGGTGAGGGAAAGATCAGTTACAGTATGACCGTATTACGTTGTCTGGCAGTGGGAAACTTTTGGTAACACAACTCACTCAGTCAACGCTTCTGCGTAATCGCCACTGATGCTGCACTCTGCCAGCGGCTGCAGGCCACAAGTTGTGGCTAGCATTAGGTCCAGCACCGCAGGAGCTACTTCCTGCCAGGCGTCAAAGACCTGCCGGCTTTCACCGTACTTTAACAATTTTTGCTGCAAATGCTTAGCGTGCTGCTCGCACAATTCCACCAGCTGCAACAGGTTCTGAGGCTCAAAGAGATCCAATAACAGTTGATGACGCTGTGACCATTGCTCCGTCTTGCACATAAGCACACTATCACCTAGCCAGTCCTGTAGCAGTTCATAGCCCGTATGCAAATGTTGTTCACTATTAAGTAACTGTGTGGCCAGTTCCGCATCTGCCACGGGTATGAAAAGTCTATGAAAGATCCAGCAGCGCGTAAACGTTCCAAACTTGTTCAAATAGGCGGCGCTGCGCTTAAAGAAATCTAATGCTTAGTTTGTATAGCTTTGAGCTCGTTTAATTTTACTAGATATACTTCTCGGTGAGAGCAGTACTATGTGATGCAGTGCTCCACATAGAGGCCAGCTAAAGGGTCCTTTAAGATTGGCCACAGTTTTTCGTTGTTTACGAGTTTTCATATAGTTAATGGCCGATGCAATGCAGAAGCACAGAAAAACGCTGATAAGAAACATTTTTGGACTCTTTTGGAACGTTCAACGTTTGTTTAAGCACTAAAAGCTAACTTCCAAATTTGTTGGTGATGCAGGCCGATCGATCGCATTGATAAGCGATCCATAATAAACCCATAATCTGTAGTTCTTTATGAGCTGGTTTTTTTCTATGGCCGACCCGTTGCTTTGGGCACCTCTAAAGTGCTCGGTCAGGGGTGCTCACAAAACATGATGCCAGCAACATTGTTGTCTAATCTTTAAGACTTGAGTTCCACAATGTTTCTGCAACATGTTGACAAGCTTTCACAAGTTTGCTACAAAGCTCATACATACAATTTAACTTTCATAAATTTGTTTAAGTTTGTTTACCTTTTAATTATTGTAATGCCTTTAGTATTTGTTAGCTTCTTGGTAACTAGTTCTTAGCCAACTTTGCATAGTACTGAGCTCTTAACAGTTTTATGTATCTAAGCGATGTTGTTGACTTGCGCTAACAAGTCACATGATTGGCCAAGACGAAAATTGCCAATACACTTTGAAGCACTTTGGATGTGTGTGTGTGTGAGTGTGTGTGAAAATGTTAGCAGATACATCTATTGGATGAACACACATACACATATATGTATCTAGAATGCAATCGCTGCGTTTATAGGTGAGCTCATTGCTCATATCACGAAATGTCAAGCAAATCTAGTTTATTTCTTCATCTTTCGGAATTCTCAAATAAACTGTTGTTTGTATGTCTAAACAGTTATTCAAATCCATTATAACAGGGCCGTCGAAGTACATCCGGAAAAATTGACTCAATAATAAAACTAACCATATATCATTTGAAATGAGAATGAAAGTCAATATAGGAGTAGTATATATGCCCGAATTAATATTATTTGGAACCAACTACATGCGGGTTTTACTTCCCTCTTCACCGAGTTGGTCATCATATCTAAATTGATAGATGAACTGGCAAATAAAGGCTCGACGTCACAGCCAATAAGAACTGAGACTATCATTCAATATCAATATCAATATCAATAATTTTCGTCAGAAGAGGAAAGATCTGCGAGCGCTGGTTGGATTAATCACGGGTCATAATACATTTGGTCAATATGAGCCTCGTTGACGACCCAACATGCACCTGTCTCGAAGAAGCCGACTCAACGGAACACATTCTGTGTTCCGGTCCGGCCTTTGCGAGGACACGAATGTGCATTTTGGAAGGTCAGCATGAGCGAGGTGTATACTCTGCCCTTAAGCAGTCTTCCCGACTTCCTACGGCAGAATTGTGTCAATAGGGACCTCTCTGCAAGCCTAATCTGTTTTCGTACTTTTTCTCTCATTTTGACTATCCTTTCTCTCTTTTTAGCACAAAGGGCAAGTTTGCCTTAGCGCCTTTTTTACTTTTTTTTATTATTATTTTATTTGAAATGTTTATTTTTAATGTTACTTTGAATTTGCATCTGGTTTATGCAAGACGTTGCTTTGCATATTTCGTTTTATTTCACTTACTACACTTTTACACTTTTTAGAATATATTTATATCTAAAGTTACTTATAATTCACAACTGGTTAACGCAACAACAAGAAGACGCAGCTGCTTTAATTATTCAAGATTTTTGTCTAAAGCTTGCTTATAATTCACAACTGGTTAACGCAGCTGTTGAAATAAGGTTATTTATTATGTATACATATGTATGTATGTATTGTAATTATATTTAATTTTTATTTATTATATTCTATAATAGTCTATAGTATATTATATATATTCAATGTCATAGTCACTGTTGCATTGCTTTTGATCTAAAAGCTGCGGCAATAGCACTTCTACCATTAGATTACATTTTGACGTGTGTCTGGACACTCTGCGGTTCATCAAGCTTGAACGTATTGTGTCATATTAGAGTTATATATATATATATATTATATTAATTAAGTAATAGAATTTAAATTTAAGAATCTGCCATAGATCACACTATTAAACACTTATTGCGTAGCGATTAATAATAATGTACATACATATTGGATTATAGCCTTAGTTTTAGAAGGCTAATTGCCATTACAAATAAAAAAAATAAAAATAAAAATTTTTTGAAAATATTTATATCTTAAGTATACTATGATTTTTTAAACATTTCTTTCTAAAGTTACTTATTATTCACAACTGGTTAACGCAAAAGCAAGAAGACGCAGCTGCTTTAATTATTCAAGATTTTTGTCTAAAGCTTGCTTATAATTCACAACTGGTTAACGCAGCTGTTGAAATAAGCTGCTTCTGCATTATGTATAATTATATTTAATTTTTATTTATTATATTCTATAATAGTCTATAGTATATTCTATATACTCAGTGTCATTGTCACTGTTGCATTGCTTTTGATCTAAAAGCTCCGGCAATAGCACTTCTTTAAGCAGTTTAGATGTTGCATACATCAGAGTATATCAGGACTTGTCACGTCAGGTTGTAAAGCTGCTGTTTTAGCTGTAATTTAGACATTATAACTATAATACTATATGGTAAGTTTGTAAACTCTCTAGATTATTGTATTCAAAAAGCACAATTGCAACAGTAACAACAATAAAACCTCAAAATCATTTGACAATCTCAGTCATGACACAGTTATCCGGGTTAGTATGTTTTTCTCCCCGTTCCATTAGAGTTTGATGGGCCATCGCACCCACCATAAATCGAATCTAATCTACTTCTTTTTAATAGTCTTCTACATAAATAGGCTAAGGAAAAGTTTGTGCACCCTTTTTTTTTTACCTATATGACAACAAATATGGTTGAAACTTATATAATTGTCTAAGTTGTGCGATATATATATATATATAAGTTTTGTTCATATATTTTGCCAAATCATAGGTAAAATTAATAAAAAAACATTTATATTAATATGTCTTTTCGTGTATTGGTAACTGTTTACGAACGAATAGAAGATTGATTAGCGACTAGTGTTCGCTTTGTCGTCGACATTCGACCTCTTAATTCACGCTTTCATAACAGCGGATCGGAAACAGAACAAAAGAAAACAGGTTTTTTTTTACTTTAAATCATTATTTACCTCAATAAAACACAACGTATCCAGTTAAAACTTATATTCTGCAAAGCACTGAAAACCTTGCGTTATTGCGAAGTTATCGGTACAGCACTGAATTGTCACTTAGCGTATTTATGTATAGACTAGGCGGCTCCCGTGCCCCTCTCGAGATGGAGCATATTTATCATCCCGTTGCCCTCCTCTTCTTCTTCGTTTTCTTTTTCCCCTTCCCCTACCTCTACATCTTCCTCCTTTTTATTTCAAGCGCTATAAGATGAAACAACCCATTGGATATATGGATATACCCAATATCTAGAACTCTTAATCTGCTACCCAGACCTCTCGAAATCATGCAGATGTTCGGTTTAGTTTGTAAAAGTGTGAACCTTAGATAAAGAAGAAGCAGAAAACCCCATTGCTTTTCAGTTCTTTGCATGGCATGTGGTTTACAGACAGGTAAAACTCACAATCAAACAAACTCACAAATAAACATAGTTTATACGTTTTCCAATCTCTCCTATTTTACCCCATTGCAAGCACATTTTGCGATAAATATTTAAAGCTGGCACATTTATAGCCCAAAATCATTTCAAAACTATTAAACAAACCAATTTGAGTACTTTGGTGGGTTGAGGGGATTGCGTAGCTGCGGATGAGCTTCGCCAAGTGGGACTCGGCCCGCGGCATTATGCTGCATAGAAGCAGCTGTTGCTGTTCTGACCAAACAAATCTTTTGCGTTGGGTAAAAGTTTTCCATTTGAATGGGACATGGTCAACCCTTTAACCGAGTTTTGGCCTGTTTTGTCTTCGGTTTCAACTGTCAAAAGTACATTTGCCTTGGTTACGCCACAGAAGTGTATCCTTGAAGCATGTAATGACAATATCAGCAGCATGTCCGGCATACTTTGCCCTTACGTTGCCCCCAGGGGCTCTGTCCGGGATTTGTCAACGCAGTGTTTGGAGTTTTGTGTTGGTTGGGATTACTGCTATTTTCATTTTGTAGCGTTGATGAAACTTTAATGACGCACACGCACACTCTCGTATTTTTGTATCTAAGCAATTTGAGCAGCATTTTTTGACCATTTTATTCGTTGGGATGTTGCGCATTTCTGAAGTTGGCAGCTAATTAAGCTTTTATTTGCTAGATTGTTTTGCAACATCGTGTCGTTGAACTCTAAAGGTAATGAATACTCATAAGGGCACACACACACATACTGTTGTCAATGTCATGCATAAGTTTGGCGGGTACATTGGCCACGTTAGCCAGTATGCAACTTGGAACTAACAAACATACGACGTGGCCAACACATACGATATTCCACTTGGTATGCAAATGAACAAAAAATGCGACAATGACGTCGTCGACAATGAAAACTAAGCGTAGAACAAAGCCAAAGCAAGGATGCGAGGGTTGCTTCTAGATTCGAGAACACGTTGGAATCATAGGATAGTTGGACTCTTTTGAAATGAAAATGTGACAAATTCGAGAACACAACAACAAGAGGATTTCAGCAATCGAGCACAGAAATGACGCTCTTTGCCTAAGGGGCGCAACCGCTACAGTTAATAGAGCATACTAAATAAACTGTCTTCAGAATGTCTACCGTAAACTGCGTCCAGCAATGTTGCAAGGTGCTGTGTTTCATTTGCACGATAATGAACGCCTATCATTGATCTTCTCGAGAAATTCGACTGGGTGGCTGTACCCATTCGGCATAGAGTCCTGATATCACCTGACTTCTGTCTTTTCTATGCTTTAGGAACCGCTTCGAGAGTGCGTTCCCCGACGCAGGGCGAGCTCGAAGCGAGATTTTGAAGCGATATTGTGGGATTTGTGTCTCGCACCGTTTGTAGGCGTGGATATATCGCGCATAGGTTGTCTCTTCTGCAAATCGAATTAGAATTTGTGAGCAATTTTTTCACTCAGATAGTCAGAAAAAACGGGCAAAAGCATCGAGGGGATTATATTAGATTTCCGTAATAACTTCTTCAATCAACTTTTTTCAAGCTGTGCATTACTTTTGTGACAACCCTCGTATTTCGACACTGTTGTTGTTTTTTGCAAGCTACGCAAAAAAAGCCCAGCAACGCCGCAAAAATCCTTTTGCAGGCCTGCCGAATATGCATTTGTTTGTGAAATCACACTCAGATACACTCATGCCACAACCACACACACTCGCACACACTCTCACACACACTCTCTCACACACACTCACTCACACACACTCACTCACACTGCCATACATATGCAGTTGGTAGCTAAAATTAAAACAAAGACATAAAAAACATTTTACATTTCCATTGTTTCCCTCTGCCAACGTTGACGTTGTTGTGTCAGCGGCAGCAGCAGCGAACAGTGTGGACGAACAACAACAAAAAAACAGCAGTGAAACTAAAAAACATAGATACATAGATACGCTTATAAATTTCAAATGCTGTTGGTCAGTCGGCAACTTAGACGGCAGCAGAGTCATATAGCAAAAAATAATAGATTCGGAACGATGATGACAGTAACGAACTGTGAATGAGCTATAAACGAAGATGAAGAAGAGAGAAAGGAAAATGGTTAAATTCATAGAACTGAGCTACATTATACCCTATGCAAGTGTATGGAAATGAGAGCATTTTGGGTTATCCCATTATAATATATATATTAATATTAAAACGGAAGCAGATACTGTGAGACTTCTACGACACTCAGTCTCATCCATGAGTGAGAAGTTAGAAGTAAAGGATAGTGAGGAGTGATGTGATCAGATGAGATGATATTAGATGATATTAGATATTAGAGCCCCATATCGGGAGTGTCGAGTGAAGCGAGTAGGGGGTGAAAGCTCTAGTTTTAATAAATTTGTAATGAACAAATATATGACATGAAAGATATGAAAAGGGACGAGAAGAGATGCGATGAGGTGAGATTATATGAGATGATAGGAGTAGATGAGACGAAAAGAGATGATATGATAGGTGATAAGATGAAATTAAATGAAATGAGATTCGAAAATATGGATATGGACATATAAAATATGGAGAATATAAAATATGGAGATGCCCTTGGCAATGTGAATAAAAGATATAAACGAAAATAATATTCCGAAACCTACTTTAGTTAATAAAAGTAAGTCGATTAGTTTGTTTAAAGAAGTTCAAGCGTTGTAGGAATCCAAAAATTTTAAGCGAAGAGCTCAACTCCATGATTACAATTGTCCGCGAATCTGCCAGTCCAGACAATGATGCATCTAAGAACTTTCCGGAAAATTGGAGCAGCAACTTTTCAATGACGAGCCATATCAGGATCAGCAATAAGCTTTGAGAGAAATGATGTCCTTAAAGTGGTTCGTCTTTCCTTGAGTGTTGACAGATCATCAATTTAGTCAGGTAGAAATTGATTTGAAGTAAAAAAACAACAACAAAATACATTGTACACACAAGCGTTGTTATTTCGTGTTGTCTTCTCTCCCCTTCGTGTATTAAGTCATCGAATGTCGACGACAAGGCGAACACTAGTCTATATATAAATGCGCTAAGCAAAAATTCAGTGTGGTACCGATTAAATCGGAATAACACAACATTTTCAGCTGAAACCTATACCATTCGAAAGATAAATTGCTTCCGGTTTGCCGAATATACGTTTCAACTGCATAGGTTGCGTTTTAGATAGGCTAAAATTGATTTGAAGTAATAAATGTACTATATACGTTAGATGAAAAACAATAAGAAATATATGATACATGCAAACATTGTTATTTTGTGTTTTCTTCGCTACACTTTATAATGAACGAATGTCGACGACAATGCGAGTAATAGTAAGAGTTAAAGGCTCATGTCTTCTTGACTTTAGGACTTTCACCATATTTCGAACTACAGTCAATATTGAACGGTTAGCAGAGTTCTGTGCATAACAAGCTACAGCAACGAATATGAATATACCCTTTAAGGATGTTCATAGAAAAGTAGTGAAAACAGACAACGAACTGCGCTTTAAGTACGTGCCAAACACACAATGATCAAAGTCGCTGTTGTGTAGTGTACATTCTTGCCGCATCTTTGCAAATTCACACATTGACTGCAGCAACTGTACTTGTCCTTGTTGTTGTTGCTGTTGTTGTAGCACTGGTCGTTTTTATTGGCAAGAGGAAGCATTTTGCATGAAATGGCCATAAAAATGATATGCACATCAACACTGTCTGATATGAATGACGCGATAAGCGCACAAATTTGCCTATTTGGCATTTTTTCACTCCCCAAATCGCCGCACTGTGCACAGTGTTGCAGTGTTGCATGTGGCAAGAAGCGCTAATTGATACAGCTTTAAGTTGGCGCACAGTATCTGTCAGCTAATCAAGATGAAAAGCTTAACTACATTTGGCTAGACATTTCATTTAGCAAGATGGCGAAGTGCAGTTAAAAGGCTGCCATCACTCACAGACAGACAGTCGAGGCGTCCTTTCTTCCTTGCCAACGCGCACTCAAGGCATATTATGACATTGACTTTTGGTTGCTTCTTCGCTGTATATCGTACTTACACACACACACACACACACACACACAGGGACATATGCCCGGACACGTATTAATTCCCAGTTGTCATATGTCAGGCACTGTAATAATGCGAGTCAATGCCGGAATGTGTGTGCGAGTGTGAGCGTGTTATGATTACTGTCACTCACAGGCAGCGACTTTATGAATAAGCATAAAGCTGAATGTCTTTACTTATAACTAAGTACACTGAGCAAAAAAACACATGCGTTTCGAGCCTGCATCAACGAAATCAATTACACTATGCAACAAATTTGATCTTAGTCTATGGCTACAATTTTATTGAAGTCAGAAGATGGGACAGAATCGATTTCCATTTAAAACCTTTAGTAAAATTTGTCGATAAAAAGATTTCATAACAAATTTGCAATGCTCTTGAAGAAAATTCTGTCTGAATTGGATTGCTGTTCAGTTTCTGGTGCATCAGTGAGATTCTGTGAGAATGGCTTTAAAAACAAGAATATATGAACTTTTCCCGATTTTCGCGCCTTGTATGCCATCACGACAATCTGTGAATACGTTGGGATGGTGTGACGCTCGCATGCTGTTACGCTTGTGTGTGCTGTGTTAGTAGCGTCTACAGGTTAACGAGAAGGTTGCACGTTTGTTTATTTTAGCTGAGTTAGAGAGAATAGACTCTTCTAGAATACTACATATATCTATTTGTACGAAATGGATTTGGGCAATTTATACGTTTAGCGACGGTAAAATCCCGATAAGAGGTGTGGTAGTTTTGCTATTACGGGTTTTTCGCTGAGATTCCGCAACTCCGCAGCGGCTCTAAAATATTGGAGAATAAAAAGCATCAAACATTAAAAACTCTGAAGTTGTAACTTCTTAGTTGGAACTTGAGACGGAAAAACGGCAAAATAAAAAGGTCGCTTATTTAAAAAAAGGGCAAATCTAACACAGAAGCAACGCTTGCACAACATTCACGAGTTTGCAAATCGCAATGGCTCAATACGTGCTCTACAAACACATGTTGAACAAGCTCAGAGAGATCTATGGTAGGTGTCCTTACGTCTATAACGTATCGACTGAACTGTTTAGCCTATTAGCTAGGCTGCAAATAGCATATTAGTAGTCAATGAGGTCTAGGTGTTTATTCGGGACAGGCGGTATATTCTTGGTAATAGCACAAGGGTTGCGGAGCGGAGTTAGCAGGTATCGGAGGCCCTTAGTATTTTATAACAAATTATCGTTCAATTAACCTTGTTCTTTATAGAGAACTAGGAGGCTCCGCAACCTGCTTACTCCGCTCGCCAACCCCTGTGTCCCACTCGCCATAGACCATATTCTTCTTCCCATTCCCTTTCCTCTTCTCGTTGTCCTTCGTCTTCTCTTTCCCCTGTCCGTTCCCATTCCTGTTCTCCTTCCCAATCCAGACAAATTGTATTACGAATTGTGATGTTAAAGGTAGCCAAATACCGAATGCATAGGACTTTAACAGGGTTGTGCGTAGAAATTGAGATTCACCACGTAAAACCTCACTCTCAATGGAAGATGTTATGAGCTGCTTGGAGAAGTGCTCTATATGAGGCCGTAGTCCGGTAACGGTTTGTTATGGCCACTCCAGAAAATGAAGAAGAAATACCGGTTTTTGACTTCACCGACTCGATTGTGGATGACAGGTTATTAATTAATTTGAGCAAAATCAGTAGGAAAATAGTGAAGCTTTAACGGATGAGGTCACTATTTCTCGCAGTGTACGCATCTATGCGTGTGTTGTTGGAACTTAAGGTGCCCCCGAGCGCTACATTAACTGTGTGACAATTTATCACAGCCAATTTAACCACTTAAGTGCGAAAAATGTTGCCAGAACCAAGTAAATAGTACTATAAGTAAAATATGAAATAACGCAAGTGTGGTGTGTGTGTGTGTGTGTGTGTGTGTAACTGTGTGTTTTTGTTGCCAATGTGCAAACAAAAAAAGAGGAGAAAAACGCCGCATGGCAATGCAAACCGAAGTGCGGTTTATGGGCACTGGAAGAAGGGCTAAAAGGGATGCACTGGGCCCAGACCCGTCTAGGCTCGAACCGGCCTACAGCAGTCAGCGCATAAATTGGCAGCCATTTGCAGCGCCAGTTGACCACTCAATGGCCTCAGTGTGTGTGTGTGTGTGTGTGTGTGTGTGTGTGTGTGTGTGTGTGTGTGCGTGACGGCATTTATTTGTTTACAATCTGTTTGCAAAAGCTGCCGCAAGGCTTAAAATCTGCATTTGCATTTAACGCCGTTATGCCACAAAACCCGAACCGTTTCTATATACATGCACATGTGTGTGTCTTTAATTGAAAAAGACAGTCGCAATATATCGTATATCGTTACTACAATTTGTGTGTATTTTTTCCATATCATTTTAAACTTTGTTAGTCAAATAAATATATCATTGATTTTCATGCAAATTGACAAGTTTGAAAATTTCATATGCAAATTGGCAACGCGTCGTATGCGCAATATGAGCTTGCCACATCTTGTGCTTTAATGAAAGCGCGTTTGAATCATTCATATTAGATTTTTGGACTACCTTTTTTGAGAAACAGCAACAGCTTACACTTCAGAAGGTTAGCGGGTTGAGTTGTTGGGTTTTGTGCGCTTCTATGAAATCGGCTTTCATGGAATCGCATAAAAGTGCCAATTCATGTTTTGTTTGACAAAATCCGTAAAAATCTAAAGAGCAAAGCAAGAGAAATCCCGCATGCACACACACACACACACTGGCGCACTGACAGGCTTAGTTTCAGCTCTACACTGGGAAAAATATGTAATGAACTTTGCAAAGCTTTTCGACATGTTAGTTACATGGAGGGATCTTTCCTATGTGTTTGCGCGTTGAAGCGGAAATACTATATTTTAGAATTTTCAGAAACTGAGACTGAGAAGCGCAACATAACTATGGGTGCCGTTGTAAATTGAAATTATAGTAACTACTGTGATGCACTTAAGCTAGCGATATTGAAAGCAGAGTTTTGGCTCAATAAGAACTAGCTTCTAGGAAGCAGGATCCAGTTGGGCTTGCTCAGCATCGAATAGCGAACATATACTTACCACTGGTAAGACGCCACTCTAAATAGATGCCTACAAGGATATGAGACACAAGACACCTGACGCAGAATCGTACTTTGAAGATAGACGGGGATCTGAGCATAAACAGGCAGTGATCACCCTTGGAGCCATTAACTGCAATATTCCAACTGGGGAGTCATCCACCAAAGGTAGCTAAATCTTTTGATTTACAGCGTCATCAGCATATGTGATAATAATGCATCCTATGGGAAGGCACACCAAAGTTTGGTACACGGACGGGTCTTTGACAAATGAAGGCACACGACTGGAAGTCGCGGGACCGCGAACTTACATGTCAGAATCTATACCCATTAATACCAGTGTCTTTCAAGCCGAAGTCTGCATGACAGGCTGATGCACGTACATAAACCTAAACAGGAACTACCATAATATGGAAATAGCGATACTATCAGACAGTCAGGCTGCCATAAGGGATGTTGCACGAACCACAATAAACTCCAAAAACTCCCGACTAAAGCTGGACCTTCTGGGAGAACATAACCCACTATCACTTAAATGGGTGCTCGGTCACACCAACATCCCCGGGAACGTACTTGCGGATACGCTTGCAAGAGACGGTGCTGCGCGCCCCTTAATAGGACCAGAGCCCTTTTGTGGAATTGGAAGACACACCGTCAAGCAACTTCTGATAGGAATTAGAATTCTCCATTAGAATTTTGACAGGTCTGCTTACCGGACACTGTAGACAAAAGGGACACCTGGACAAGCTAGGCATCACCAACTCCAGCATCTGCAGGTTCTGCAAACTTGAGGAGAACTCGTAGCTCAGATAAACTGATTAGGAAATTTCAACCCAGGTTTGAGTCTTCTTCTGCAGAAGACCAAACTTGGACAGAAAAAGTGATTAGCTGCTTACTCCTCTTCTTCGTGCCTGCAACTACTGCAGAGGTCATTGTAAGGGCCTAGTTGCACGAGAGGGAGAGAGACAGCTGAGCATGTATCCCGGCTAGGAGAAAGAGAGAGGGACAGCGAGCGGGAGAGAGAAATAGAGAGAGTTTGTCGAGCAGTTTGACAGCTAAGTAGTTTAGTTGATATTGGCCATTCGAATGATTATTTCCTCTTTTTCAGGAAGTAGGCATGTAATACCTTGTCTGGTAAGCTAACATGCTATGGTTGCCTTCAATGTCCAGACGACCCAGAACTCATAACAGGCTAAAAACGGACTCTTGTGCCATCTCATGCAGGGATTTGCGAGGTTTAGTGTGATAATGATATTGAACTTATGGGGTTGATAACCGCTCGGCTGTCACTATAGATATTAACATGGCCCGAAACATTATGGGAGTATCAAGCGTAAGGGACACGCTTCAGCTATACGGGAGACTAAAACCTATTAATGTTGAGCGGTTCCAAAAAGACTCTTCGTCCAAAGCGATTTTTCAGCTTGGAGCTGGTATCCAAAACCCACCAAGGGATCCTTAGTTCCTGGCCAGAATAAGGATAATGATAAAAGTGCTGTTTTACTCAACTGGTACACAGTAGTTGTTTATATATAACCTCTATAATAGAGGAGCTAGTCAGCCAGTCATAACGCTTTTAGAACCGATAGTTTCAAACCTGCAAGATTCAGCGGAGAATTGCTGTGTATAGTATTTAAGCGTTACTTGGCAATTTGTATATTTAGCTAAACTTTTTGATTTTAGAACGCGCTTTTTCTGTCAGTGCATGCAGCGAAGTGCCGTAAATGGATTCCTGTGACTGGTTGGAAATTGAAGGGAATTAGCTTGCTGCCTTCCGACTACAGTCTATGGCTTTATTCAGTGTTGGCCAGTTCCGAGTTCCCTATGGTAGCTTCCAAATGGAACGACCAGACAGAACGGAGCTCATGATGCGCTGCCTACACATAAAACAATTTTCACACTCATTAAAAATTTGCATAATTACAACACGCCAACGCGACGGCTCATTAGAGCGAGCGAGAGAGAGAGAGAGAGCTGCTCACTGTTACTCGCTTTGATGTTGTCGCGCTCATTCGGGGGAATACCCTGCAGGCTTCTATAATTTATGTGGCCAAAAAATAAATGAACAATAAAAATAACAACAACAACTCAAACGAGTACAACGAGTACAACAGTGTTAGGCGCTAAGCAGTTGACACTGTGTTAAATTATAAATAGGTGGAAATTGAAAACAATTAAATGAAATTACATTTTATGCCACAAAATGGCGGCCTGTGTCTATGTGTGTGTGTGTGTGTGTGTGTGTGCGAGCAAATAAACTGCATAATGATGCTAATCCCTTAAGCCAGCCGATTTCCAACTGTCAAGCGAAAATCCGCTATACCGTTCGCTTCATAACAAAATGCACTGCAAAAAAAAACGTGCTATCAATTGTCATTAGCATTCGCCACTTGTAAACCTATGAAATTTGTACGCTGTCAGGAATTAATTTAATTTATAGTTATTCATACGATATCGTTAAAGTTAAAGGCATTTGACAAAATATTGCGGTTTCGAACGTTTACAGTATCAATAAAGACAGACAGTCGGACGGACGGACGGAGGGACGGACAGCGGGAGACAAACACATTTAAGCTTGAATTACAGCGCAATAATTTTTATATGTAATATTTGTTTACAAAATATTCTCGCGAATATTTCGAGCTAAAATTAAATGTCAACAGTATTTAAATACACAAAGGATATCAGTAACATTAAATAGTTATTGCGAAAATAAAGTGGCAATAGGAGCAGCATGTGCAGCGGCATTTATTTGTCATGATTTAAGCGTTTATTTGTATAATGGTTAAAGTGGTCTATGGAAGCTATCGGATTTGTCATATGGCTCGAGAAATACGAGTATATAAGTATAACTTGGACTTTAAACTACTTTGCGTCACGGCTCACACTCTACGTCAAGGTGCTTAACAACCACGCTCTAAACTACCTATACCAAGGGCATTGTCATCAGACCGCGTTATCAGGATGAGCGTCTTGTAGAGTGATAGTCTCGTCTGACGGGAGTGGTCTTTACAACTCATTTGCCTATTGCGACCAAAGTAACATCTATTGGCTAGAGTGATTCTCCGCTTGATCTCCATGCTGACATCGTTTTTCATCGTGACGGTGATAACATAAAAAGTATAGTTTTCAACATCAATCTAGGAGTCCAACCGCTGTGTCTCTCTACTCGAAAAAAGCATATACTTTGTCTTGCTCTCATTAACAACCAAAACCCACACTGGCAGATTCTCTTTCAATAGCCGTAGTGTGAATATCTGGTCTGTGCTGGACTTACCAGGACTAAGCCCCCACACTGATGATGTCCGATCAGTTCGTACGCGAACAGCTTTAGTATTTCATATAGAACGCTCGATAGGACCTTATATGCAATAGAAAGAAGGCTGATACCACGGCGCACACCGTGGGGCCTCCCACCTTGAGAACAGGGCACAGGACCCCAAGGTCCCAATCATCGGCCATTCTGTCATCCAGCCATAGTCTGCAAAAGAGCTGGTGCATGCACCTTACCAACTCATTGCCGCAAGTCTTGTACATCTCTGGAGGCAGGTCATCTGCGCCAGCAGCTTTGCTGTTCTTGAGTCGCTTGATTACAAATCAACTTCGTCATAGCTAGGCGGCGGTATATCCATGCTATCGTCTATAATTGGGGACGCTGGGAAGTAAGCTCCTGGAGCGGCATTATCCTCATCATAGCCCGATATTAAGCCAGAGAAGTGTTCCCTCCACAACCTTAGTACTAAGCCAGACGCTGGACCTTTTAGCCGAACTTCCTTACGTCGTTCCTGCTCCTGCACGATCTCCACACGCGCTTCCCCTGCTCATATTTTTCGCGTCTGAAAAGGCGCCTCTCCATCTTGCACATCTCCCCATAGTGGTCTCCCACACATCGCGTAACAGCCGACTGCAGGGTCCTTCTATATACGACGTTCTTCACTGCAGTTGCTTCGCGATACTCCTGATCGTACCATTTGGTTTCCACGTTCTCCGCGGTTGTACGCATGGAGCGGGATATATGTTTCCAAAGTCCCTCGGCGCTATCAGGTTCTGACGGAGGTTGAGTGAGCTGCTTAGAGAGTTGAGCGGAAAAGGCTTTGGCAGTCTGATGTGATTGCGGCTTATACATACAGTTTATTTGAGGAACTGATATTACGAAGGCAAAAGTAATCTTGTGTTCCTAATACACTTCGTCTAGCATAATACTGCCCAAGGTCAACTCGATTGATCTTATCAGATAAGTGCGTACTATAAGACTAGTAGTACCCGTCATGGGCATGAAATCTTACCAGGATTCTTATTCTGGGTAGTCAGAAAGTTGGCAGCATTTTTTTCTATTAGGTTGGGTGCTGACTTTTTGGTTGCGGCCTTTCATGTAGTTTCGTGGTAATTGGCGTTTGTGCACAACGCTTACGAATCTCGAGACGGTGAAATGGGATCAGGAAATGTTGCAACTATTCGAAATTAACTACAGTTATTTGCCAAGCATACAAAGCAATTCCGAAATCTGCGACAGCATGGTTTTAAAGGTCACCAACAAGCTGCGTCCATGGTCCATTGATTTGCAACACTGGCATAGAGCTCGACCGGTGATGCTGCCTGTTCGGTGATCTTTGATCGAATGGATCTATACGCAGCAAGCAGTCTGCCTTTAGCGCTTGTGCTTTGCTTAGTTTACTATGCGTTCTATCCTTATCACTCTCCAACATGCCCTGCTCTGTCTTGTGTTATTTCGTGAACTCCCGCGATCTGACTTTAAATGTTCTGTATAAGTCCTATTTAAGTAGTGACCATGCTATAAGATTTATAAGGTAAGATAACTCTGCCAACGGTTGGTTTACAGGGAAATAACATCCGTGGACACAACCTTCCTCATTGACGTTCGCAGCAGAATGAATATAATTGACCTGAAAAGAGGGAGTTCGGCTGACGACTCTTACCTAGTAATTCATATAGCTTGGTGTTTCCTATTGAAGTAGGGATCATGTTACGAGTTATTTTGAGATCCTAAGAGAGCAGACGAGAGTTAGAGGCCAAAATTAAAACACTAAGTATACAGTTGCAAATATCATGCACATAAACACGCTCATATGCATAAGTGTTGGTTGACAAGGAATTTACATGCGTGGACGCAACCTTTCTCATTGATGTAGCGAGGGACATCGGCCGACTTCACTTACCTTATATACTCATACTATGATAATGAAGAGGCAAGCCGAAGATTCACCCACCCGACAGTTAGAAGCATGATAGTCTGAATCTAATTTGAAGACATTCGGCATCGGATTAGCAACAGGAAGATGACTTTTAACAAACGCACCTAAAAGTGAAATTATTAATGACCAAAAACAGCAGACTCTCTTCTTTTTTGAACAAAATCCACTTTTCATAATATAGAAGTTCGCAAATACCTACTTAAATACTCTTTTATGGAACCTTTTTTTGCAGCACACTCCTTGAAAAAGTATGAACTTGTCGAACGTATTCACGAACTTACAGAATGGCTAATCAATTGCGCGCACTTTTAACACAAATCAAATTACAAACTGTTCGGATTCGTTTGCAAAAATAGCAAGAAAAAAAAGAAAAAAAAGGTACTTTGCCTGGTTTGCAAAAACTCTCTCACTGCTCACACTCCTCTACACAGTTTGGTGTTTGTTTTTTTTCCTCTCTCTCGCCAATATTTGTAAGATAAACTTTTGCTCAATTTGATTTTTGAACAAAAAACTTTCAACTTTTTACCTGCTGCTTCAGCTTTAGCTTTTGCTTCTGATGTTGATGCGGATTCGGATGCAGCTTTATGTTTTTGTTGTTGGCTGTCGTTAAACAAACTTATCCAATAAAAGTTTTGTCAACATTGATTTAAAGATGAGTCAGGGGCATATATCAAAAACCTTTGAAAAGTTGCCACCTTTCTCTTGCTCTTGTCGCTGCTATCAAAATATGTTAAGCACCAATACACACAAACACACACACACACAGAGTTGCCACCTTTCTCTTTCTTTTGTCGCTGCTATCAAAATATGTTAAGCACCAATACACACAAAAACACACACACACACAGAGTTGCCACCTTTCTCTTTCTCTTGTCGCTGCTATCAAAATATTTTAAGCACCAATACACACACACACACACACACACACTGACACACAAAGAGGCCGCTTATTATGCACTTAAGCTGCAATACTTTTTTTGTGCTCATTGCGCTCTTTGCAATTCAAACAACAACAACAACAACCGCAGAGCAGTGTTAAGTAGCTGGCAAAGAGAGAGAGAGAGAGTGAGAGAGTCCAGCCGACAGACAAAGTTTCCGTTGCAACGCCATTTTGTTGTTGCTCTAAAAATGCAGTTACTGTTAGCTGTTGGCCATTGTGATTCCCGTTGCAGCTTCTTTCTCTTATTCTTTTACTTTTACTTAATACTTTAATAGTTGCAAAAGTTTGTGCTGCAAGCAAGCCAAACCGTTAGCTTAAGTATCTACTAGCTGTTGCTACTTGTAGATACTTTGCTCTATGTGTGTGTGTGTGTGTGTGTGTGTGTGTGTCTTTGGCTAGTGCTTAAAATAACTGTAAAAGTGCCAACATAAATCTAGCCACAACATCTTTTACAACAACTGTTATACACCGCAAGTATAACAACAAGTTAATGTTAATGTTATTTACTCAACAAAAGTCAATGAAACTTGCACAATAGTAAGTTAACTTTAAGCCAGTAGACTTTAAGATACTTCTACTTCTATCTCTTGGCTAGCGAACAGCTTTGCCGAGATTAAAAAGTTAAAACAACAACAACAAATGGACGCAGCGAAAAGTGTATCTTTGCATATTGAATAAAAGTAAAATTGTGTTTGGCATATTAAACAACAAAAATCGAAAGCAAATCTCTAACTTGCTCTTTATCTTCGATTGACTGAGTTGCCAACTGCCGCCGGAAAATGTCGAAAAGTGATTTTTCTTGTTGGACTTATGGCTTAGCGACGAAGCGAATTCCTAAAGCGCATCGTCAGCGATTTTGACAATAACTTCTTTGGAGATTGAGCGCGGAAGGGAGAGGCTGACAAGTGGCGGTTGCTGGACCATTGACATGCGCTTCTAGATACTGCTTATTTTTGAGGGATATCTTTTACTTTGTGTGGAATACATTTATCTTAAAGCCAATGCAAACTTATGGAGTAAAAAGTATGCAAATAAAAAATTCGTTCAAAAGTCAGCCCACTAAATATATAAAACGAAAAGTTCTCAAATGTCTACCAAGTAGCATTGAATGTGCTAATATTGTATTGACATTTTGTATTTTTTTTTTAGTATTTCGGTGAGCAAAGCGCATTGAAAATATGTGTTGGCTGTGATTTGTGTGATCTTTATTCGATTGCAATTTAAATGAATTCAAAATTTGTTTTCGAAATTACACGTTTTCTTTTTTTTAGTTCTAAAGTATTTGAGTCAAAAGTTTGTGACATGTTCCTTTTGGAATCAATTATTCCTTAAGGTTCCAAGTAACGCGAGATTTGAGGACTTCGCTACTCTCGGAATCTTGAACGCTACTGGAAAATTCAGTATTTTGGATTTCCTACTACGGTTTTCGAATTATCGAGAGAGTTGCGAAGTCAGAAATTGTCATAATACTCGGGAACCTTACTACCGATCGCGATGAATTGTAACTCAAATTGAAGATAATTTAATATCAAATCAATGGTTTTTAAAACAGTCTGATTCTAATATTTTTCGATTGCATGTTATTTGGCTATAAACTGAAATTTGTTTTTTCAAAAATCGAAATTTATTTCTAGATATAACGGTTTGAGTGAAACCTACTTAAAAATACCGATGTTCGTGAAATTTTTTGAGTGTGACCGAAAAAAACTGTGCACGTAGCGACATTAAGGAAAGGTAGTTCATGATCCCCCATAGGGGATTGGTTGGCTCTAAATACTGCTTTTTGTTAAACGCTGCCAAACACTATACAAAAGTACTGTTTAATAGTTAAATAACGGTTTGTAAGTTTTAACTAAGCTTACAAGAAAAACTATAAAACTTGCTCACCTTTTTGGCCGCTACACTTGGTATCTTCATCTGGTAAGTTTGCCAGCATGAAATTTGTTTGCCTTCCAGGAGTGCGAGCCTCCGATTTGCGGTGCTGCATGCTGCACGCTGCATGCCACATGAGCTGGCAAGCTGCCACAAGCTCCACACGGCTTCGAGTGTGTGTGTGTGTGTGTGTGGAAACCACAGACTCCTGCTGTTTAATATGGTGTAAAATTACATTAAATTTTGAAAAGTGTTGGCTGGTTGGCTTTTTGACTGCCACTGCCACGCCCCTGGCGGCACGCCCTTTTGGCCATGACTCTGTCGGCGTTTGTTAACTTGCAGATAAGCGCATTAGCACTGAAATTTGCCGAGCGCGTGTCTGTGTATGAACAGACATTCTGTAGTTGCAACTGCAACAATTTGTGTTTTGTTTTATAAAAAATTTGTATAAAACAAATTTACATAACTTGCTACATTAATAGAAACTTGTTGCAGACATTCTTGTCAAACAAATTATGTGCATACAAATGACATTAAATCATTGGATGCCAATAGGCGCTGTTCGCCATTTTGGCCAACTTGTTGTTTTGTTGGCCATGGCTAACAAAATGTATGCTTGTAGTGCATTTAAAATGCAATAAACTGGATTAGATTCTGTTCGTTGTGGTTGTTGTTGTTGTTGCTACTGCTTTTTGTCGCACATTTGTTGTTGTTGTTGTTGTCATGTGCAGCCCTTGTCCTTGTTGTTGTTTTGTGTTACTTTGGTATTTATAGAGTTTCAACGCAATCGCAATTTCAGTTGACATTGTGCGCCGTTGGCCATTGTTGTTGCTATTGTTGCGTTTGTTTTAGGCACTGTGCTGTCAATTCTATATCTATGGAATACAGGTAACTCGCCGGCTAACACACACACACACACACACACTCGCACACACACACACACACACACACACTCGCACACACACAGCGTTGTCGTCTGGCGTCTCTGGCTTATGAAAAATGCATTTGTCTGTTGTTCCTGATGATGTGCTGCCAATATAACTTCATTTGGCATTTTGAGTTAACTTTTGTATTTAACTTAAATTAAATGCAATCGCATCAATTTGGATATTTCATGTGGCCAAAAGCTTGGTTATTCTTATTTTAGAGCTTAGTAATCCGTGAAGCAGAAATAAAGACACAACGTGAAAAGATAATTACTTTAGTTTTAGCTGATGAATTGGTGGAGAAGCTGCCAACATTTCATTAGACCGATGAGCTCTTATCATGATCCGATAGGTAGATCCGCCAAAAATTGTGCAATGACACCATAAAGTAAGTGCAAACTTAATTGAGGCGAGCATCATTAGCAACAAAAACAATGGCGAAGATGTGCGGATTAAACGAATTCCGATGATCTCAAATGATCTGCCATTTGATTTTAAGCGACTTCAACTGGCTTGTGCAATAACAACCAACAAATCATAAGGACAAGCACTTCGGATTGCCGGATTGAACTTGGAGAATCTATGCTTCTTACATGGACAACTGTACAATTACTGTACAGGAACTAGGGGGTTCTGTTCCTTCTTCTTCTTGTACTCTTTCTCCTTCTCCTTCCTTATCTACTTCCTATTCCTCAACCTCTTCTTTTTCCTCTTCTCCTTCCTCACCTTCTTCTTATTCCTCATCCTCTTCCTATTTCTCTTCCTCTTCCCCTTTCTCTTCTTCTTCCTCTTTCTGTTCCTGTTCCTTTCCTATTTTCTCTTCCTCTTCCCTTTCCTCTTCTTCCGCTTCCTTTTTTGCTCTCTCTTCCTCTTATGCCTCTTTTACTTTTTCTTCTTGTT
The DNA here is from genome assembly GCA_035041775.1 of Chymomyza caudatula. Classification (NCBI taxonomy): domain Eukaryota; kingdom Metazoa; phylum Arthropoda; class Insecta; order Diptera; family Drosophilidae; genus Chymomyza; species Chymomyza caudatula. Next base: position 2,138,840 of record JAWNKW010000073.1, read on the forward strand.
TTTCTTTTTCTCTTGCTTTTTCTTCTTCTTCTTCTTCTTCTCCTTCCTCTTCTTGTTCCTTTTCCACTTTCTTTTCCTCTTCCTGCTCATTTTGCACTTTCTCTTTGTCTTTCTCTTCATCATATTCCTTTTCCTCTCCCTCTTCATCTTCTGGAAGAGGATGCCAGATACCCTTCCGTATATATATAGAAAGAATCTGCGCTAGATTTACTTTTCACTCCGCCCACTTCTCGCTTCACTCACATATCCTCATATTCCTCTAACTCTATCTTCCTCTTCCCGTTCCCTTTCCGGTTCCCCTTCCTGTTCCTATTAATAGGCGCTGCCTAAAACTGTGCACAGTTTTGTGAAAAATTAAAGTAGGCTTTGGGATTTTTTGTCATTTTATGTAGTTTTACTCTTTTTTGTCCAGCAAAATAATTCTCTCAACGGTACTTTCTCCTTCTTGCCTAATTAAAACAGTTTTACAGGAAAGTTTAAAGAAAACTTAAATTTGATGCGGTTTATGTATCAATACAGATTATTTGCGCTCATTCACGATTTTAAGATTTCAAGTAATTGAAGCTCTTTGCTCGAATCTCTGCACCGAAATCAATCATCCCTTTCTATATGTGTATGCGTATTTTTTTGAAGATTTATAAAAATCAAATTGGTTTTGTTTTCCATCAATCACAAATTTGACAGTTGCAACACCTGTAGCTCCGCCCTTGCCGAAGCAAAGGGAAGAAACGCTGCCACCTTAAAGTTGCACGCCTCACGAGCAGAATCCCGTACAAATTAAACCTTATGCAAATAAGTCAATTTCTGGTTGTTTATTTTTCATCCTGTTCGTTTTTTGTTTTTTGTATCTTTTGTGTATGTTTAAAGGAGAATTAATGCGGCTACAAAATAAATACGACAAGATAAATGTTTTTGGCATTGAGAGAACGCGTGCCAAGTAACAAGATAAAATGAGCTAATAAAAAAACATAGAGGGCCACATGGACCATCGAAGTGTGAATCCCCCTTGGCAGTGTGTGAGTGTGTGCGAGAGAGAGAGAGTGCATGTGAGTCTGCAAGCACGTTTAGCATTTCAAAAGGCGTATTGTTTATTTGGTTTTTTTCTTACACCGTGTTATTTATCTGTGTTTTTTTGCGTTTTCTTTGTGTGCGTTTCGTTGCCTTTGTAACCGAAGTTTACGCTCGCAGTGCGCTTTTGTGTCGTCATCAACTGCTTTGTAGTTCAGCACTTGCTTATTTACTACACACACACACACACACACACACACACACACACACACACTCACACACACACAATGCCAACTATTCTTACAATGAAAATGTGTGTGTGATAAACTGTGGCAGCAGCAAAATGTCACGTAGCAGCTTGCCGCACTTTTTGCAACTTTTGCCACTTAAAGTTTTAAGTTCTTGAGCGTGGAAATATGTTTTAATTCCGTAATCATAAGCACTTAAGCAAAATCAATTCCTATTGTCCCCAAAAAAGGGAAAAAATGTAGCCTAATTTCGAGGGCGACAAATGCGCATCACGTATACGCCGGGCAAGCTGTCGCTCTTTGCAGGGCAGCAACTCCATTTATGTGTCTATGTGTGTGTGTGTGTGTGTGTGTGTGTGTGTGTGTGCACTTAACATTGCTACATCATTTCGTTGGCAGTTTTGGTGCGCCATTTTAAGAATTATGAATGCCACGTGACTTTTGTGCCTGAGTAAATAACCGTTATGCAGCGAGTAACGCGCATTTTTGGGGCATAGCTTAAAGCCAGCCGCCAAGTGAAAACACATGGCTCGCTCCCGCTCCCTCTCTCTCTATCTGGAATGTCAGAGAGCAGGTTTAATTTATATCACTTGCACCTGCGGTGGTCAAGTCAAAGGTGTGACCGTATCTGTGCGGGTTCACACACATAAACCATTCAATTTGACAGCAAAAGACAGACGTACGTAGTGCTGCGGGGGTGTAGTTGTACCTGAGGGGTACGAAGGAGACAGCGAGACATTGTGAGCTCGACCGCAGAACACAAAACTTTCGATTTCACTTCGTTAACGTGTGCGAGTTGAACACGTTTCTCGACAGTTTGCTGGTTTGATTCAGTCTGTCCGTCTCTTTGGCCGTCTGTCTGTCCGTTCTGCTGCAATTTATTTTTTGCACCTTTACCAAGCCACATTTGGAAGTGTTCTCGAAAACGCAAAAGAAGTGTTGCGGATGCAATTCTATCAATGTAAATCACAATTCAGAATCTCATAAGTTTGCTAAACGCCGACCTTTTCAGCGTGTCTGCAAAAAACGGTTATTGCCAGACACAATGAATCTACTGTTGGTAAAAAACAAGCTGCTCAAGCACAAACATTTTTTTGCCTTTTCTTATCGCTCACGATATTTGCAAGCCATTAACACAAGACCGAGGACACAAGTGTTCGGCTCAGAGCGAAACCGAGTTGAATCATTTATTTTCGGTTTTTCAGCGAGCAGACCGCATTGAAAATAAGTGTTTACTGTTATTCGCGAGCGATATGAATTTACTTCAATGCGGTTTCGGAAACCCTACGGCTAGCACAAGGTGAACTTAACATGTTGGCATTACTTAAGGGTCTTGTGTGCTAAGATTTGTGGCAACCAAAATAAAGCGAGCGAGAAAGGTGCGCAAGTCAAACCAAAATGACATGTGTATGCTAAATTTATTTTCTCCAAGTTGACAACAGACTAAAAAGGTTGTGAGAGAGGTGTGTGAGAGATATCTTCTTCGTCAAAAAAGGAAAGATCTGCGAGTTCTAGTTGGATTAACTGTCATGAAGAAGCCGACTCTACGGAGCACTTTCTGTGTTACAGTCCGGCCTTTGCTACACTCAACATGCGCGAGGCGTATACTCTCCCCTTACGCAGTCTTAAATAGTTCATCTCGATCGGCAGTATGGCTCCCGAGTTATATGAAACTTGCTGACATGCAAAACCGTTCCAGAATATTCAATACGGTTGCCGGTTAAACGATTTAAACAAATGTAATTTTTCAGTAGTTGCATTTTGAGTGACGAAATTGACGATTTACTTCGACATCCTTATATTTCGCTGCAAAACCACACTTGAACTCAAGCAATCATAGTTTCTTCCAATGGTGTTTCCAGTCAATCCTTAATACTAGAAATCAATGGAATATTGTCTTCGAAACCTGCACGAACGAATTTTAAATATTAAGATTTTATAATAAAGCGAATAGTTGGTTTGGCGAGTAAGAAGGTATTATTACTACATTTAACAGTTTTTAGAAAACATAATGCTTTAAAAACTGCTTTAGAGAAATGTCTCAAACGGGTTAATAATACCGACTGTGTTTCATTTCCATATGAAAACTTAATAGTCGACTCTCACAACTCCAGGAATGTTCTTAAAAATACTGTAAAACTATACTTTGCTATTTTATTATTAGCAAAGCTACCACTAAATAGGTATAAAACCAAGCCCATCTCAGAACTACCATTCTAACCTATAGTAAACAGAAAAACGTAACCGAAATGTAAACCAAATAAGAACGGCAGTTGTAATCGAAACATGACAAACTGTTGCAATCGATATGCCTTTCGATTCGATAAGTGAGTGAAAAGGAGACAGTGTAAGCGACTGCGTTGCTATCAAAATCGAAAGCTCTGACTTTCGAAAGGCAATCGAAAACCGGAAAGCACCTTTTTTTTCAATTTTTTGCTATCTCACTTGGTGTTGTTTTTCTTTTATTGTTGCTGTCGTTGAAGTACGCTTCATATTCATTTCGGCTGCTGCATTCGCTTTTCACGTGTCGCAATTTGCGCACGAAACATGCGAACAGCTACAGAAAACCAATTTGTAATAAAGACTAAAGCAAAGCGAAGCGAAAAACTGGCCAACGGCGGAGCATAAACTATAGAGTATTCCAGGGATGGAGTAGTATTGTATGAGCACGGATTATGTGTTGCCGAAAGATGTTGACACATCACGCAGCAGGTTGGGGGCTGGGGGCAGCGGGTGATGTTGATTGTCATTGTGTTGCTTGTGATGGAAACAGCTAACACAATGCCATTTGAATGTTTTCAATTAACTTTATGTAGATAAATAGCTCAAAGACTGGGAGAGAGTCGGAGAAAAAAAGCTAGTTAGACGGGCCTTGTAAGCAACACTTTAAAAATGAAACATTTCATAACAGTAAATTACAGTAGCGCCAGTGGCGGCCAAGGCTATGATGGCGGAAATTGCATTATCAGCGTCAAAAGGCACAGGGCACAGACAGGCGGCGAAACCCCCTGCCACAAGCCCAACAGCAGGAGCAGCAACAACCCGTAACCCGTAACCCGTACCCCTGCACCTCTTCCGAGGGCAACCGTGGCATGTTTTGCCGCCAGCGCTTTGCACTTCCTGAGCGACGCGTCGAGACAATGAGTTGTGATAGTGAACTTTTGCCGAGCAGAGCGCATAATTACACGGGCGAAAGGAGTGAGCCGGAGAGCGCAATGCACCGGGTTAGTTGGCACTGCCAAGAGAGAGAGAAGACTGATGAGCAGTTTATGACTTGACGCTTTTTCACAGCAACATGCAATTTAATACTGTTATTGTTATTTGTTGTTGTTGCTGCTTGACAGTTGCGCATTTATAAATAACAGTTTAGCAACAATAATAAAGAAGAAGAAGCAGCAGAGAGCCAGCGAAATGAATTATAACGCATAAAAGTATGCAACATTTTCATACAATTTTAATGAATTTGTTCAACTTTAGACACTGCCACATAAAATTGACGACATCTTAACACACACAGATACACACACAAACACACACATTAGTGATACGGCTCTTGTCATATATGTAGCTACTCTCACGTAGCTTATTTCCGCAGTCCCATTATCATGTGCGCACATGTGCTGAAAGTTCAAAATATCGAAAAACATTATCAGCTTGTAATATGACTCAGACAGAGGCGAGACTACAACCCCAGCCCCGGACCCCAACCCCCCAGCACCCCTTACCAACACCATGGATGGCAGCACACTTCAATTCCAATAAAGTTGAGTGCTACGCGCACAAATGGAAATTTTACGCAGCGCCCAAGAAAAGTGCTCTTTAAAATCACTTTATTATGCATGCGTGCCATATACTATAACCCAAAAAACGAAAAAACTCACGAAAGTTGTGACTATGGGATACCCTTCGCCATCTGAAACTGCATGAACAACAAAGACTTTCTAATGCAATTCATCGAAGAGCTTGTACAAACAAATGCCTGGATTCGGTTTTAAGGGTCACCGATTCATTAAACCAATTCACAAAAAACTTGCTTTGTGCGAACCTTCACAAAGAAAGAGTAGCGATTTGCTCTAAAGAAAGCCGTCTAATTACTAAGCAATAAGTCATATCATCGCGCGCTTCTGCTCACGTCTTACCCTCAAATGATAGCCAAACGCGCTAGCACTCTGATAACTAAAGATCAACTCTTTTTTCAGTGCAAAGCAAAAAAAAGTTTTCACTATAAGGAAAGCAGGGATTCAAACCGAAACTTATTTCGGATACGGTTACGATTACGTTAGTACCGCTACTCCTGATCCGGTAAACTGCTTTGTTTCCGTTTTCGTTTTCCAATAATATCGGTTTCGGTTCGATTCACCGATATTTGTTTCGGTTTAGCGGTTATACCGAAAAACAGATTGTGTTCACCACCAGCAGAAGCAGTTATTATTATGCGGCAAACGCAGTCTATCGCAGATGCTTAAGTAAATCTATTTTATATGTATTTGAAATTTTGAAAACATCTTTACTCCTTCGAAAGTTATGAAAAGTGCCGATAAGAAGTCAGATGGCCCCACTGAGCGACGTAGATGATAATTTAGGTATTAGTTCTGTCTGAGTTTTTGTTTGGTTTCCTTCGGAGATTTTCGAAGTGGCTGTGATGTGATACTCAAAGATTAGGAAAGGATTTGAGTAGCACACGTGTCAAATCCATGTATACGTTTGTTTGCAGGCCTTTCAGCGTGCGGTACTCTCTATGGTGGATACTTTTGCTACAAACTTGAAATACGCCTTATCTAAAGGGTATACGCTCTACCGAAAGCAAAGACAACCAGGACGCTGCGACTTGTGAACACATTTGTTGCCAGCGATAATTTATAAGAAAATATTTTCATTGAACCTTTCCGGCGTTGCATCAATATCTTATGGCGATAAAAACGAAATGCAGACCCCAAAGTCACGCCAGGACTTAATCATGAAAAATCATATGGAGGTCGTTCGCTGTGTGTTGACAGTCCAAGCACTCACACGTAGTACATTGAATATGTTGCATGAATTGCCATTAAATTAAAGATTCAAGAAAATTGTGGAACTGCGCCTACATTTACATACTGTGCTTACATAGATCTTGGAACGTCGAGACGAATCTCACACAAAACAGCTGCACAATTTCCGTAACAAAGTTTTTCCGGCAAAACTTTTTGTGTGTCGACGAAGCGTCAAGAACGACTTTTGCCCAGGCGGCAGCAAAACAACAAGTTGGACTTGAAACCGGAGTTTGAGCAGCGCATGCATTTCAATTGCGACGACAATTTACATGGCAATTCATTGTCAGAGCAAGGAGCACCCAAACCCCAACCCACCCAAGGCAGCCACCCACAAAACGAGCGCCTGCATTGTGTCTTATATCTCTTTGACTCTAATAGATTTTAATCAGCCGCAGGATATGCTACAACGACAACGACTAGGACGAGGACGACATGCTGTTTGGCATCTCACACCAGCTGTGGTCCAGTGGCGGCTCCACTACTTGGTGACAGCACTGATGAAACTTGCCTTAGGCCAAACTTGAAGGCAGCTTTAATTATGAGCGTACTCCTTGCACTTACAGTTATATTTAGGCGTTTTTTGCCGCATTTTAATGTGGCACAATTCTCTCTCCTTTTTTTTTTGTTGTCATTAGCGGTGCTTTTAAGAGTGCGTGGCAGTACACTGAGAGAAAAAACTTGAGCCGTCCAACAGTTGTGAAACATAGAGCTATAAGTTTTCTCTTTCATTCCTACTACGGTGATTTACAGTCAAGAAACTAAATGCGGGAGCGAGGTGATACATTAGTGACTACGCTCAGAGAGTTACTCAAGGGGAGGCACATGTACGTTGGACATGAGACGGAAATCACTAGGGCAATACAATAATGATTTCGATCAGGGAATTAGTAATGGGAATACAAATGGTGTAAGTCACTATGGTGATACACTAGTGATTTCAACTCTAAAATATACTAGGGATAACGGCGATAGTCAGAATTATAAAATGAGTTTATTAGATAAAAGTACGAACCAGCAATATTCATTGGTTAGTGGATGATGTTGGCGCAAGGCAGGAATGTGACGGTCGCCATTTTGGTTTGTCATAAACTTAACATAAGCATGCATGCTCTTCTTTTCGCACTCACTGCAAACTTAGCGCGCTAAACTGTGCCTTCAAAGCACACACAAGCGAAGCACCAAAAACAATAAAAACAGTGTTTGTATTGTCTTTGGTATGATCATGATGAACATTTTGACCCGACAGAACATTCTGGCAGCCAAGACACAAAAATACCAAAAAATTATGTAATTCTGTGGTGAGTCTTCTTCTTAACTGACCATAACAACCCGTTATCGGGTTACGGCCTGATGTAAATTCATTGGAATTATGGTTTAACGTAGTGGATCTCGAACTCTACGCACAACCCCTTTAAGGCCTGGGGTTGCTCTACTGGTCTCGAAAAGAATCCAGTGTCATTGTTAGTCGGCTCATACGACAAGCTTTGACCTGCTGAGGCGGTATTCTCAAACCCAAGGGTGACTAAATAGAAAAAAGGTGTACCGGCGTGCCCTTCATCAAGCCGTAACTCGGCGCCAGGCCAGTCAAGAAGCAAAAGAACCTAAGTACAGCCCCATAGCATCGTTCGGAGTTCCGATCAGTTCCGTGTTGCTATCCACAACTACGAACGTAGATGAGCTTTGAGAGCAAATCTGGATGAATTCCCATATAGCGTTGAATATAGGGGGTTGAACTCTTAGCTATTTTCGCTAAGTGTAGCCCACGGATATAATATGTTAGAATTTTCCACACAATTTACTCGACACACCTTGGGGCAGGCAACGCAGAGAGCAACACCTAATGAGCCACTTTGGGCGACTGCACTTGAAGATAGCTGAATTTTTCAGCACTTTGACACGTTTCTATTTGCAACATGGAACATCATGTGTTTTTTATTTTTTTTTATTCTGTAATTGGCTGAGTGCTGAGTAATGCTCGGCGACTTTATGGATGGCAAAAGTGCTGCAGAAATTTAATGCTCTTATCGGTCCATAACATAAAATGACCCGCATAAATGGATGCCACAGAGCATTACACATTTAATTTGCTGTCTCCCCAACCACGCCACAAAGTGTGAAATATCCGAGGGGAGCTGGTCAAAGCACAGGACAGATGCGCCAATAAAAGTGTCAAATGAAAAGCGTATAATGAGCTCGGGTCGACAAATGTCGCCCAATCGAATGTCAATGTCGCGTCTGTTTTGTGACTTTTGGAGTGTGTCCAATGCCCAACTCCACGCAAAGTGTTTTAAAATGCAAAGTGTCATTATTTGTGTGCGCATCGTTAAATTTCATTTAAAGCAGACCAAAACCACAACAGCGAAGAGAACTACTGCGTGACGCTCATCGCAGCTCCCCCTCTGACCATGCTCACGCTTATCGTCTCATCTTTATTGGCTGCTTTGCTGCTGTGTTGTTGCTTCGCATGTCCTGCGGGTGTCAATGTCCATAATGCTATATGTAATTTGATTACTCACACACACACACACACACACACACACACACACATACACACACACACACACACACACACACAACGTGAACAGGAAAAGAGCTGCCCAAAAGGAAAAGGCTAGACCGGATGCGATTCTGATCACTGCAAAAGGAGAGGCAAGTTATGCGGATCTTCTTAGGCAGGTCAAGTCAGACGAAAGACTGAACGAGCTGGGAAAGGCAGTGACCAAAGTGAGAAGAACCCAGAAAGGAGAACTTCTGCTGGAGCTAGACAAGTCTGGCGACGCTACGGCTGGGTTTCAAACTCTTATGGTTGAGTCACTTGGAGACCAAGCGGAAGTGCGATCGCTTTCACACCGCATCACTATTGAATGCAAAGATTTAGAGGAGTCAACGACCTGCGAGGATATCTGCACTGCTATAAAGGAGCAGTTACAGGTAGCTGAGGTAGCACCGTCTGATGTCAGGCTTAGAAGATCGTACGGTCACACGCAGATAGCGGCACAATACGGCTTCCTGCAGAAATTGCCCAAAAAGCCTTGAGAGTGGGATGCCTTAGAGTAGGATGGGTAAACACCCGACTTCGGGTGAGGACATCTCTCATAAGATGCTTCCGGTGTCTGGAGTTTGGCCACCAGGCAAGGAACTGTAAGAGCGAGACGGACCGCTCAAATCTTTGCAGGTGCTGTGGAACGAAGGACCACCTGGCAAGGGACTGCAAGGAGGATCCCATGTGCATGTTTTGTAAAGATACAAACACGGACGCAAGGCACATTGCTGGAAGTAGCAGGTGCCCCATCTTTAAGAGAGCACTGGCTAACCAAACATGAAGATTATCCAGTTAAACCTTAACCACTGCGAGGCGGCACAGGACCTGCTGATGCAGGCAGTGAGGGAGAGAAGGGCCGACGTGTGCCTAATATGTGAACCGTTCAAGCTTATAAGAGGGAATGGTTGGATAACCAGCAGGAACCGAAAGGCAGCTATTTGGTCCTGCACATCTCCAATCCTATGATGCAAACATAAGTAATGATGGCTTCGTAAGAGCAAAGATTGGAGGAGTAACGTTTTATAGCTGTTACGCACCTCCAAGCTGGCAACTGAACGAGTTCAAGGAAATGCTAGAGGAATTAGTGACAGACGCGAGGGATAGAGCTCCACTGGTTATCGCAGGAGACTTCAACGCATGGGCAGTGGAGTGGGGCAGCCGCGAAACAAACGCCAGAGGCACATGCTTGCTGGAGACATTGTTGGTACTGGATGTTAGCCTCGCAAACGACGGTGAAAAGCTCACGTTTCGAAAGGCAGGTAAAGGTTCAATTATCGACCTTACCTTATTAAGTAGCTCCCTACACAGAACAACTAGATGGAGAGTTAGTGAGGAGTTCACCTTTAGTGACCATCAGGCCATCCACTTCGACTTCGATTTCCACACTAGAAGGAAGCAACAAAGACCAAGGACAACAGGACCAAAGTGGAAGGATAGTTGCTTCGATGAAGAAACGTTTAAGGATACGTTGGAACTAGTCGAGGAAATACAGGGATCGACTGAACTGGCCACCAAGCACTTAATGCATAAGATTGTAGAGGCATGCGACGCTTCGATGCCAAAGAGACAACCGTGCAAACGAGGGGCACCGTGCTACTGGTGGACCGAGGAAATCAGCCAGCTGAGACGTTCCTGCCTACGGTGTAGTAGACGCTCTCAGCGATCGAGAGGACGCCCCGACTTCTACGATAGACTCGAAGACTATCGAAGGGCAAGGAAAGCACTGAAAGTGGCCATAAAGAGTAGCAAGGCGAACTGCTTTAAGAAGATTTGCGAAGAAGCAGACGTTAACCCGTGGGGTACAGCGTACAAGGTGGTCACAAAAAAGATGATGGGTCAATCAACAGCGAGAGTCACATGCCCAGCGGCACTCCGCAAAATAGTGGAGACCTTGTTCCCACGGCATCCCCGGCTGGAGGTGATCAATATTTCGATCGGAACGGACGTGATAGATCCCGTGACCCTGGAGAGGAAATAACAGAAGCATGTGCACGAATAGGAGACAGGAAAGCGCCGGGTCTGGATGGTATCCCAAATAAAGCCCTCAAGCTTGCTATTGCTAACAAAACGGAAAGCTTCGCAAGGATCTTTACGCGATGCCTACAGGATGGAGTATTTCCAAAGCCATGGAAGGAGCAACGCCTGATATTATTACCAAAAGGAGGCAAGCCGGCCGATGATCCGTCTGGGTACAGACCAATCTGCCTTCTCGATACGGTGGGAAAAGTTCTGGAGAGAATAATATATAGCAGGCTACTGACTGCGGTAGAGTCCAAGGGTGCGCTATCTGAGTCCCAATACGGATTCCGGAGGGCAAGATCTACGATAGACGCAATTAAAGAAGTGGTGGTCACCGCATCGAAGGCTATTGAGGGAAAACGCTGGAGATGGGGCGATAAAAAGTACTGTGCGGTGATCACACTGGATGTACGCAACGCCTTTAATTCAGTTAGATGGCAACTAATTCAGAGGGCTCTTTGCCGAGTAGAAATGCCACCGTACCTGTTGAGGATAATCTCGAGCTATCTCTCAGATAGAGTGCTCGTCTACGAAACTGACGACGGCCCCAAGCGCTACAAAGTAACAGCAGGAGTCCCACAGGGGTCAGTACTCGGACCTCTTCTGTGGAACGTAGCATACGACGAGGTTCTAAGACTTTCTCTTCCTCAAGGATGCAAGCTTATCGGATTTGCGGATGACCTGGCATTAGTAGTGGTTGCCAAACACGTCACAGAGGTAGAGTTGGCTGCTAATGCCTCAATTGCAACAATAGGGGATTGGCTCAAGAGCGCTGGCCTTGAGCTAGCTGGCCACAAAACAGAAGCAGTGCTTATTACAAGCAGGAAGAAAATGGAGTGGATGACCATCAAAGTGGGCAGCGCGTCCATAAGGTCAAAACCGAGTATACGGTACCTGGGAGTCATGTTGGACAATAGGCTCAACTTCCGGGCACACGTGGAATACGCCAGCAAGAAGGCATCAATTACGCAGGCGGCTCTCGCTAGAATGCTACCCAACATAGGAGGACCTAGAACGGGTAGACGTCTGCTTCTCTGCAGAGTCGTAGCCTCCGTTCTGCTATATGCGGCACCGGTATGGGCTGCAGCACTCAGCACGCAGGAGTTGCGGAGGAAGCTCTCAGTCCCATACCGACTCAGCGCTCTGCGGGTGGTTTCAGGATTCAGGACATTGTCAGATGACGCTGCGCTGGTCCTAGCGACAATGATACCGGTGGATATTCTGGCAAAGGAAATGGAGGCAATCTATGTCAGGCGGACATCTACAAGCGACATAATAGATCTGGCAGAAATCCGGAGGACGGCACGAGAGGCATCATTGTCCAGTTGGCAGGCCAGATGGGACACGTCAACTAAAGGGAGATGGACGCACAGGCTTATCCCGAATCTAACGGAGTGGATAAAGAGAGGGGCAGGACGTATGAACTACCACCTGACCCAGTTCATGACAAATCACGGCGGGTATAGGGAATATTTGTTCAGGTTCAAGCATGAGCGAACCCCCCTATGCCCGAGCTGCCAAAACTGTAATGAGAATGCGGAGCACGTCATGTATCACTGCCCAAGATACAGGAATCTAGCGGGCATACTTCCTCCCCCGGAGGAGCTAACCGGGTACATGTTCAAAAGTGAGGATAACTGGCTAAGGATCAGCCAGGTGATTATCCACATACAAGGCGATTTGCGACGCTGCGAGAGGGAACGTCGTGAAGAGGAACGGATAAGGGAGTCATAATTGAGAAGGGAAAAGGACGGAAGTGACAGCTCATCTAGGCATCCAGAAGGATCTGAGAGATGCAAAAGAGAGCTGATATGTGTGTGCCTATAATAGGCAACCCTCCCCTGCGAAGTAATACTTAGCGGTCCTCCCGCGGGGAGTGGTGGTGTAAAGGGGTGTCTTTAGTACGTAGGCATTGTCGTTGGATTACGACATGAATCGTGCATGCTGGTGGTACGGACCATCAGTGTATCTTTTGAAGATTTTCATCCCTCCATGGCGTTTTCCATGGTTACTTACGTAAAAAAAAAAAAAACACACACACACACACACACACACACACACACACACACACACACACACACAAATTGCACGCTCATTTCACTATCTGCAGTACGATATCAACAACGTCATCAACATAACAGAGACAGAACAGACCCCTGCTATCGAAGGAGTCGTTTATCGCCTGGCCAATTGTCGGGAATTTATGGCCAAAAGAGCATATGCAGGTTACACATAAAAAGTTCAATTCATAAATTTATTTGCTCTCTCAGAAAAACTGAACTGTATCTGAAAGATGTTGTATTCGTAAGTAGTAAAAGTTAACAGCATTATAATCAGATCCAGCGTTAAAAGGTTTGTCAATCATTAAATAACTGAATCCCGTTCGTCTTGCAAGCGCAAACAGAACAGTGACGTAAGAACCGAGCAAATGAACTGCGAAACAAAAATAAATGTATCTGAAACACAACTCCTGGCAATGCTTTTATGTCAAAGATGACACTTTCTCATATGAATGGCAATGCCGAAACAAGTTATGTAACTTACCGCACCAAAAACTGTAAGCTTAAACCATACATGGGTTATTTTCTTGTCCGTATCGATAGTGTCTGTCGCATGATTAGCAAAGCTCCATATAATCAACTTTACTAGCAAATAGCCAGTAAAGGCAAATATTGCCTAAATATGCAAAGAAAACGCTTAGAATACAAGAAATAGTGCTTTGGGAACATACCAGTTGAAGTATAAGTATTCGTTTCGTAATTGCTGCATAAATGGCGATAATTGTGGCGCAGATTACCAAAAAACACATAACTGTGCACATTACAACCACTAAATTACAGCTAGCAGAGCAAGATCCAATAGTTGCGGCATGGAAATAGAGTTCTGCTACACTTAATACCTTTTTGGGAGTTTGAAGAAGAGTTGTAAGAATAATAGTTGATAGCTTTTGCACAAGCAAATACCGTGAAAATGCATAATAGTAGGATGATTGTATTGATTTTTAGCACAACACTGGGACAAATACACATTTCGAGATTATAGAGGGAATTTATAAAATATACACAAGCAATACCTTTGCAATATGACAGCTGTATTAGAAAACAAAAACAAAGCTTACTTGTTGATATGAACTTAATGGAGTGGTGTCAGATCCATTAGTACCTCTAATGCTGCTGTGGGACAGGTTCTCATTGCAGCCGTCATACACTTACAGGCAAGCCTCTCTATCTACCGGGTTACGGCCTGATGTATTTCATTCATTGGAATTGGCGTTTTATTTGGTGGTCCCCAAAACCTACGCACAACCCTTTTAGGGGTGGCTCTGCTGGTCTCGAAAGAATCTAGTGTCTTTATAAGTCGCCTCATACGACAAGCTTTGGCCTGCTGAGGTGGTATTCTCTAATCCGCTCACCACCCGTAAGTTTATACCTTACTCGGATGCCCAATGAGATGATTCGGATGACAGTCCTGAGTGTACCACAGACAGAAGGAACTGCCAGTGCTTCTTAACGGGAAGCACACTGAACTCCTTGGCAGCCAGTGGCGACTCTGAAGGCAGCTGTCTGCTTGCCTTGGAGGTTACTCCACTGAGTGACGCTAACTTCAGGAGACTAAACTGATGCAGCGTAGTCAAGGAGGGTCGAATAATTGCTTCCAAGGACGCGACTATAGTCTTCTTTACCTTGCCCAAGATCCCACCGTCTAAGGCTTTAAAGAATTTGTTTCTATCATGGACTTGATTAAGAACCCCCTCCTAGTGCTGTGCAAACTGGAGAAGGTTGTCCAAAGAGACACGAAGAAGACCTCTGAGAGGATAGTGTGATCGTCGGAGGGTGTTTTTGGTGATCATTAGGAGTGCAGGCGTGTTGGACCCGTCTTTACCTCTTATATCTTGCTGTTGTTTGTTTGCACTATGCCCGCGATGGCAAAAGGGTCAAAAATGTATTGTGGTAATATACAGATGATCATTTAAGAGAAGGAGATCATTACGTAATGTTTCACGTAAAAGTTTCAGTAAGTATTGCCGATTTTGTAGTGCAGTAAATCTTAGAGAGGAAGCTGGATATTACGATTTTAAGCTCAAGTAGGTGCTGTGATTTCGTGGAAGAACCGCCACAGCGCATACTCTCGAAAGCGGCCAAAGAATTTCAGTGCTAGACGGAAATTACGGAAATAGGATTGATAAGCCCTCTGGGAGTCGTCTTAGTTGCGTCGTAATGAATTCTTTTTTGGAGATATTTCTATTTGACGACAACGAAGACGACTTCCATAATAGGGTTGAAGAGTTGAAACCTGCAACAAATACATATTTGGTTTATGGATATTTGTATGCACACATACATATAACTCAACTAGCTAACTCAGAGTTACCATTTACTCATGCTGCAAGTAGTTACCGCATTGTTATTTACAAGTTCCGGTCTATACTGACATCTGTCGGAGAGAGAGAGGGAGACAGCTCCAAAGTTACATTTGCTATGGGCCCCAGCAACAGCCTCAAGGCGTTTACAACATGTAAGTAGCTGGAGCCATATGTGCTTAGCATCAACAACAGCAACAACAACAACAACCACAACAAAGACCAGCAAAGACAACATTGTTGACAATTTCCAGTTGAAGGCACAAAGCAGAAAGATGGTCTTCCCCCCAAACTCAATTCGACATGTCTCAGCTTGCTCAGGGCTTGTTGGGGCTCGCTCCTGCCCGACCTTTCGCCAGATTGTTTGTCGTCTGCTTGTTGACGACACTCACTGCTAAAATAATCGCCACAATAATCTGTCAACAACAGCTGTTGACGTCATAAAAACCTTTTGAAGATGTGTAGATGTCCGTGCTGCCAGCACAAACCCCAACACACAAGCACACAACAACAAGCTAATGATAATTTGCCACAATTTATGCTCCAAGCTACTCAACCCCGTCGGCCCACTCCGGTTGAAAGTGTTCGTCCTGCGGTTGGCCTCATCTAATGGCAGCGATAAAATCATTGATGAAGCCAAAAGCTAATTGAATGTTAATCGCTTGGCATTGACATTGCACGTGCTTGGAGGAAGGGGCCAGGACAGGTAAGGGCAAAACATTAAAGGTGCTGACCAAGGACTAAAGGACTACTTTTCAGTTAGCGCATAGCTGTAATTTGCATAAGGTAATGATAAATCAACAGCCAAATGCTAAAACGCAACCACCAAAAGGCGCACCAAGCGACCTTCAATTCGCCAAGGTTCATCCTGCTCCTTGTCCAGAGCGTATTTCCCTCCATTCATTTATTCATTTATTTATCGCATTTCGTAAGAAGGCGCAAATAAAACACAAACAGTCTTTAAATTAAAAATTAAATTTTAATCTGCAAACACACAAAAGCTTGAGCAAGCTCTCAGCAATCTCTCCCTCTCTCTCTAGCTACACAATGAATGCCGATGAGTATCGTCAGTGGGTTTGTTGCTAGGGCAGGTTGCCCGACAGCTGCACCAACTTGAGGCACATATCGTTTTGCCGGAATCTGCATCTTTCTTCTGCAGACACTGAAATTTTATTTGTGCTGGATTTCCTTTTTACGCAGACTACAAATATGAATTTAATTTCGTATTTGTGTTTAAAAAATGGCGGCAAAGCGATGTCACAGCTTAAATCAACCTTTGTAAACAAGAACAGCTTTTCAATTTTTACCTTATGAACTGAGTAGCTTTCGCTGCAAGTCGGCCGGATACACAGAAGTGAGGAACTCTAATGAGACGTTGAACTCAGTCAACCCGAAGCACTAGTTAAACCAAAGACAATTGAAACTGTATTCTTTGCTTCGTGCAACCGACGCAAAGCTAGTCGGTCGTGTGGTTTCTCGAGAGGCAAACAGCACACGGTTTGCGTGGCGCATGAAGAGCGAAAAGCCATCTGAAAAGCCACACTGGAAATTGTGTGCAGCGTACATTTGTATGAGCGTTACTCATCTTAGTGTTTGTATTGTCTTTGGTTTAACCTTGTTATGTCGGGGTTTTTATTTATATTGGAGTATTTGTGTGTCGGCCGAGAAAAGTTGTCACATTCGAATGCATTTATTCTCACGTTCGCACGTTTTCTCAGTTTATATTGGCAACTGTCATTGGTTTCAGAATTCAAGTTGCTAGAATGGTATTTGTGAGTTAGCAGAGAAAAGTTGTCAATGAGTTACACTCCAGTGGCAACTTCTCTGCCCACTTTGCCGATACCTGCTCTAATGCAATCGTATTAGGAATTGCCACAGCTGTAACTATTTCTACTTCTAGAAATTGAGAAGGAGTGTAATTTTCCCAAATCTACAGTTTTTGTCAATAGTCCTATGACAGCTGCTAGAATAACTGTTTCAGTACAATACTGCTATATTTTGTTTTGTTAAGAAATATTATCTTGTCACCGCTTGCCGCAAGCCGTGTATCATTTCCGATTTTCGTGGTAAAGTTCTTTGATAAGTCGGCTCAAGTGGTCGAAGCAACTTGTGGCCCTGAAGTGTTCAGCTCTCCGACCAGCATTCAAAAGGTCAAGAATCTTTGGTTCATGGCTTCTGCTATGTTGCAAAACCCTTCGACCCAAAAGTCTTCCGGTGTTCAGCGAAGAATCGAACTGGCCGGCTTAAAATTGGACTGCCTCTTTGACCACAAACCACTATATTTATACACTTGAAAGTCATGGTGTTTGGTGTTGATTGACGCAACTGTTGCCAACTCGGCGAACTTCGAAGGTGTTTTATAATCGCAATTGAACAGAGTTTATTTGTGTTTTGCGCACAATGGTTTAAGAGTGTCAGCTGTAACGAACACTCAAAAAAAAGGCCTCAATAGGTTGTGGTCAAGACAATGAAAGCAATTTTTAATTTCAATTTCAATTGCGAACACTTTGTTTTGGCCTTCTGTGGCACTAATGTGACATGCGACAGATTTTATCATTTCCCCAGATAACGCACAAGGAACAACAAACTGACATCGAATAATAAATACAATCGAATTAAATGAAAACGTGCACAAAAAGTAACTCATACTCAATTCTTAAGCAAATTAGCCGCATTTGTTTTGGCTTTGTGATTACGTATACGACTCGTTGTGTCTCCCACTCAAAGCTGTCTGCAAATTTGCTCTGACAATTACTCAATAATTTATTTCAATTTCATTTGGCATTCACACACACACGCGCACACACACTCACACACACACACACACAGACGCACATTCGTTACAGTTACAAGCCTAACTGCAGTTTAATTGCATTTGCCTTGTCTCTCAAAGTCCTCGACAGAGAGAGAGAGAGCGATAGCGAGAGAGAGAGCGAAGAGAGAGAGAGAGAGAGCGCACAAGCTGCTTACGTATGCAACTGAGGGCAAACAATTGTTGCAATGCAATTTTCCTAAGCGAATTTTCATGATTTAAATAACAGCATTACTGCTTATTGTGTTTATGTATTTTTCCAGCTGTGCACACACTCACACACACACTCACACACACACACACACACACTCACTCACACACACACACTCATATGCTCATAGACTAACAGACATATAGCTGACGCAGACAGAGTCCAAAAACTGCAGACTGCATTTGGTTTGTTGAATGTGTCCAGTATAATTAAATTATGAAAGGACATAAGACGCATAATAAGTCATAAATCAAATTTACCTACCCTTTGGGTCAACACACACACACACACACACACACACACTCACACACACACACTTGCAAACTGACAGACAAGCAAATAGACAGAGACAGAGAACATCTGGCACGGTCCAGACATGTGAGTTGCTCGACTTTTGGCTCCTGCCGCTTGCAACTTGATGGACATTATGACGTCGACGACGACTGTCTCGGCAAACAATTAGACAATTGATGCATCTCTCTGCCTGCATTGCACCTACATTTTGTATTGGATGTTTGACGTTTTTATGCCAAGCCTCCTCCACCCTACCCGAACTCAGGCGTACCCTCCAGTGACCAAACGAGAAAAGGGCTGGACAGTGTCCATTGTGGACTGCATTTAATGCTGCTCATGTCATGCCCAGCCGCAGTTTCAAGTGTGCAATTGAAAAATTTTGCATATACCAAATTTGAATTTTCCCAACTGTTTTCCATGTTTTCTCAGCTAAACATGCACAAAGACTGTTTCTAATTTAACAGCTAATTTACAGAATTTTGTAAAACTAGTTTGCTTCCACAAGTTACTAACTTCTGTTGTAGATTTGATGACAACAAAAAAAAGTTGTATTAGAAGCTAACATTTGGTGACTCAATCATAATATCAGTCTTCTTTCCATTTATCGAGCGTACAACGTGAGAGACGAAAGCCATTTTGGAAAGAACTGATTGAACCTAATTAGTGTGGTTTCAGCCCTGGTAGGTCCATCATCGACCAGACATTCAAACTACGCCAAATCCTGGATCAGAACAACGAATACCAAAGCAACACCTACCATCTTTTTCTCGATTATAAGGCAGCATTTGATAGCCTGTTGAGGCATCGCGTCTGTCTGAGTTTGGAATCCCTGAAAAGTTGGAAGCAAAAGAACTATCTTTTCATGGGAATTGAATTAAGTAAAGATCTGATCGACGATTAATGAATCTGATTAACAAAATTTAAATGAAACTTTAGGCAAAATCGTCCAGAGATTTCTAGCACACCCATGAATGTGTTCAAATATATAAAAATTACTCACTCTAATTTGAACTTGCACAAAAGTTGATTTGGCACAAAATAATCATAAATGTACAACCTTCGTTTATCATTGTTCATAAGTGTATTTTTTTGAAAATCATGTCTTGATTTTTGTTATTATTTGCTTCGCATAAACAAATCTTTAAGTAACTGATTATTTCTGCACTTTGCGTTAAATACTTCCTGTGACGCTTAAGATATAAAGTGGTTTTTTAGTTACTCAACTCCAAAATTAGGATGGATTTGTATTGTTTGAGAATGCTCATTAGTGAGTGATTATAAACATTATATATATTGTGCCACATCCGATAGAAGAAATGGGAACGGACGAGACAGTGACTCAGTGAGTGTTCCACCGTGAAGTCATCTTCAAGTTAGGGTGCCCAAGTTGTTTCGTCAATGGAACCCAAGCAAAGCTAGCAGATCTTTTATCGTCTAGTGCAGAAGGTAGATATCGCAAAATGTTTGATTTTGCTGCATCCAATGTGTGTTTGATGCAGCTTTCTTTATAGATTTTGTTCGTAAATTTTAATATCCATCCAACCAATTCTGCTGCGCTGTCAGAGATTGCGCCCAATACGTCTGCCATTTTGACCAAATTGAGTGTGATCATGATCGACTTTGATTGGGATCTCAATGACCTTCAATATAGCCTGAAAGTCAAGCAGTTTTCTAAAACTTTTTCACACTAACTGCTTTCGTAGAGCCAGCTCGTCAAAGCCGCGTCGACTTGAATGCTGTCGGCAAAAGAACCACCAACACCAGCACCAGAAGAAGATTTGGAATCTTCTGTATGGGAAACATGCGAGTTTGTACTCAGTATATATGCTGAGCGCTCAACTTCTCTCTTAGGGGCAATAAAACAAGGTTAAAGCGCTTTGGTAATGATATCAATGTTGCCCTTTTTTGCCTTAATTTAAGGTATGAGCGCCTAATGAAAACTTTCGCCAAAACTCATAAATCAAATTAAAAAGTCGGATTGCAGAGGCATTCATTAGCTTTAAATAGAATTACAGCGGTTAGAGTGGAACCCAATCAAAAATACCGATATTCTCTAAATTCTTTTACAGCCTCCTTACTGGCCGACTGTCCTCTAACCTCTCCTGCTCTCAAGTCTCCAGAGACCCACTGTCTACCGACTCCCGCTCAAGCCACATGAAGACCGACTCCCTCTACGGCCAGCAACGAACAATCTTCGAGAAAGGCAGCTTAAGTAAGGTAGTGAAATTTGAAAATGCTAACTTGTCCCCCCCATTCAACAGTTAGCTAACTCCACTTAACTGTACTCCGTGTTACCTTCGATCGAAACAATTTGATATTTACTATAAACAGTCAACAGACAATTGTTAATAGCCCAACCCATTAAATGTTTGTTGGCTTGAAATGTCAAAAATTGATGGCTGCGCTGCCGCAGAGATTAAGCGAATTTCGGAACAGATCTGGTAAGTAATGTATACAGTTCATAAATCAGCTGGTTGCCCACGCAAAAGACATATTGCGGTACATTGTGGTTGCATAAATAACCGTTAATTAACTCGCAATAACTGTAACAAGTGCAAAAGCACAGAAACAACACCAACTCGCTGACCATATCAAATGACATTGATAAAGTTTTGCGCAAAAAACAGAAAAAACAGAAATGAAATTCAAAATGAAAACGTTTTCAATTCCATATTCCATTGAATTCAATCGAAATGACCTCAGGCTCTGGTTGAAATCCAATTAAAGGCAAATAATGGGCTCATAATGCGAAATCATGCAATGAATGCGACCGCAGCCACGCCCCCACGTCGTACTACAACACAGGCGTTCAGCGGATAAAAATCGAATTAGTGTTGGAACTCGTTGTTGTTGTTGTTTGTTAGACCCCCAAAAAGCCGCTTAGCACTGTTACACCCGCAACACTTGAAGGTCGCCTCGACGACGATGACGACGACGATGATGACAATGCAGAAACCGGCTTCTATTGGAGTTTGTTTTTGGCTGAACAATGGCTCATTTGAAGCTCATTAGACATGGAGTTCTGCTTAGAGCTCAGCCGGAGTAGCTGAAGTAAACAGCACAATTAATTTGCAACAAATTGATCTTTTATTAACAACTATGATCAACAACGATTAACAACAAATATGTACAATTAGAAGCCCCAATGTGTGCCAAAGCCATCGAAGCTCATGTGGGACACAGCCTCAGCGGGCGAGTAGTGCACAGTTTGGGCGCTACCATAGCTGGAGTAGCCGGGCGCATTGTGGCTGTAGGTGGTGGCAGCGGGACCGTGGCTAATGTGTGTGTTGGGTGCGGCATAGCTGACAGTCTTGGCAATGGCGGGTGCAGCATAGGTAACAGCAGGAGCGGCATAGCTTACAGTTTTGGCTACAACAGGAGCGGGCGCAGCGTACACAGTCTTGGCCACAACGGGAGCATGAGCAGCATAGGTGACAGCCGGAGCGGGAGCAGCGTAGACAGTCTTGGTGTGCACGGGCACGGCATGCGAGTAGACAGCTGGAGCGGGCTGAGAATAGACAGTTTTGGTGAGCACTGGCGCATGAGCGGCATAGGTGGCTGGATACAGAGTCTTAGTGATGGCTGGTGTAATCTCCACGGATTTCTCTAGCACGGGAGCGGACACCACAGTCTTGTGCAGCACAGGTGTGGCGTGAGTATAGAGTGAAGTGGGGGCGGCATAGCTAACGCTCTTGGTAATCGCAGGGGTGTACACATTGTTGTTGATGCGCGTGTCGGTCTTGCGTACGCTGGAATAGGGCGTATCTACGGCCTTGGAGTATTGCGAGATGGTGCCATCAAAGGAGCGCACCACATTGTGCTGCGTAGAGGCTACAGCATCCACGGAGGGATTGGCAATGGCGACGTGGCTGCCAATGAAACCGGCCTGGGCGCAAGCCAGCACAGCGCAGAGCGAGATGATGTAGCGGAAAGCCATGTTTGCTTGATTCGAGTGAGTGAGTGATTGAGAGCGGTTGACGACTCGTTGGTTCGAATGTGACTGTTGCTGTTTTGGCCAAAATGTTGCGGTTTTTATACGCAATTGACGCGTGCGAGATTTTTGGTAATTGAACTGCCCACAAAGTAAGTGTGTGTGCGCAATTATTTGAAAGCCAATTTGTGCGAAATGAATGAATGCATGAATTATATGCTGTAATTAGTTTTAGAGCACAACGTAACCCACGTGCAAAATGAATAACAATTTGCCAAAAGTAGAGTGTTCCGAGACATTGCAAGATTAAATGTAAGCATCCCAAGTTGGCAACACAATTCAATTTGGCCAACGCCAGCAGCGGCAGCAGTATAAGAACTTTGGTAATTTCAATAAATATTCATCATACGCCCCGTAAACAGCGAGGAAAACACAAAAGGAAAGAAAATGTTTTGAAAAAAGTTGCTCAGAAAAACAAAAATCATAAACAAGCAAGCAGCAGCAGCAACCACCCCAAAGTGTCGCGCGCGCCCCACGCCGGGCGCCAGTAGGCGTGTGCAGGGGCGTGGGCATATTTGCTGCTCGACTTGAACTCAATTTAATGGAAAAATACGCCAGGCAAATAAAAGTTTCAGTTTCCCAATGCTTTTTCTGTGGAAAATTTATGAGCTGCTGATAGTATTCAAAATAATTCAGTAGCAAAAAGTTTTGCGGCATTTGATTTATGCTCCGAACATGACAATTTGGCAGGGCGCGCACTTAACTTGCCCTCCAAAAGAAACATAAAGACACTCCGAGCGCCGACCCAGTGAACCAGTTTTGAGTCAGTTTTCAGGCCTAAGTCGATCTGTCACACACATGAACATGAACCAAATGCGATTTTTATTGATTTCGCACGCTCGTTGGCAACATTTTTAGATGACCGTGAAATTTGGCCAAATCATTTGACTATATAAGCTGCTGGCACGCCACCAAACGATATCAGTATCAGTTTATCTATACAAGCAAAGTTAACCATGGCCTTCCAATACGTTTTGTTGTCCTTCTGCGCTGTGCTTGGAGCTGCTCAAGCCGGCAATCTGTTTACGCCAGTCGCTACCTACGCCGCTGCACCTGTCATCCATAAGGTGGCGCAACCTCATTTCGATGCTGTGGGCACAACACAACAGAATGTGGTGCGCTCCTTTGGCGGCACTGTCTCCACCTACTCCAAGAATGTGGTTACACCCTACTCGAGCGTCAGCAAAGTGGATTCGCGCACCACCAACAACGTGTATACGCCCGCCGTGGCCAAGACCGTGTACAGTGCTCCGGTTGTGACCAAGTCTTTCTATGCTGCCGCTGCGCCAGCTCCAGTTACCTATGCCGCACCAGCTACCGTAGCCTATGCTAAGACTTATGCTGCTGCACCAACCGTTCACTATGCCGCGCCAGCTCCAGTTGCTTATACCAAGACCTATGCCGCTCCAGCTCCAGTTGCATATACCAAGACCTATGCCGCTCCAGCTCCAGTTGCTTATACCAAGACCTATGCCGCAGCACCAGCTGTCACCTATGCCGCTGCAGCTCCAGTCGTTGCTGCTCCAGCTGCTTATGTCAAGTACTCGCCAGCTGCCACAGTTGCTCATGTGAGCTTTGACGGATTCGGTTCTCACTGGGGCTA
This sequence comes from Chymomyza caudatula, assembly GCA_035041775.1. NCBI lineage: Eukaryota > Metazoa > Arthropoda > Insecta > Diptera > Drosophilidae > Chymomyza > Chymomyza caudatula. The sequence goes on from JAWNKW010000073.1 coordinate 2,162,958, forward strand.
CTAGATGCGCTCCCAATGTTAATACTTGTCTTTGTTGTTGATTTTTGCTATGTATAAAATAAAGTCATTGTATGGCATCCAACATGTTGTCGCTTTTAACTAATTACGTTGTGGACTTCAAGTGGTCAACATTAGAATCAGCAGAGATGTCACGCTAATGAAAATGTGCGACCCAACACGGTCAACGTGACGTATGCGCAACAGAGCAACATTGTAATTTATGTGTGTTGTTCTTTGGGGTTGGTGAGAGAGCGAGAGTTACGAGAAAAGTAGGTTTTCGTAAATTCCGGCAAAAAGTTGTGAGTCTCAAGCCCCAAGTGAAGCAATGCTTTGTGTCTCACATTTGTCTGACGTTTAATGGGGCGTATGTGTAACATAATTTTATGCCCGGCAGAGGAGGAGGTGCCGTTAAGCAAAACCCTGCTTACGTTTTCCACTTTCTGTTTTTATACACTGTAAAAAGAGTATAAAAGGTTGTAAGGATACCAGCTATTGGCGAAAATACCCAAGTATCCTGAGTCAAAGTGGGTATCAACAGCTACAGAAATTAAACGAAATGCATCTAACTTCTCCTATGTTCTAACGTAACGATAACTTCTATCTTTATGCAATGCAACATGTAACGATAATACAGAAAAAATGTATTAATCTTTGGTTAGTATATGGCTAAAGCATACGCCCAATCCCTTTAGATATCAGAAGCGATATGGTATTACGATAACGTGTACGCGGTACATATCGTTTACATTCTGTCCAATTTCTTCTTCTTGCATTCTGTAGAATCAATTAGAATACCACTATTCCCATACTATTGCAGATTGCTTTGGATTAAAGCATTTGTATCAAGGCATAGGAAAGCCCTTGGGATTATCTTTCTCCACAGCTCGATCATCGATCGATATTGATTTTCCAAACCAGGGCTTCAAACCATAATCGTAATCGTAACCGTTATCCAAAACAAACGATTGAAAATACTTTTTTTTAAAAATGCCGATAACCGTTAACCGTTATTATTTTTCTAAAATATCCAAATTGAAACCTTTTTATTTATACCGGTACGGTGTCGGTTTTTTTTTCTTTGCAGGCTTCCTTTTTTTTCTTTTTCATCTACGTCGCACAGTGGGGCCAACTGACTTCTTATCGGCAACATTCATAACCTTCGAAGCAGTAAAGATATTTTCAAATCTTAAAGTGTATGTAACATATAACTCCTTAACCTTCTGCGATACACTGCGATTGCCGCATAATTAAACCGCTGCTGTTGCTCCTGCTGGTGGTGAACACTATACAACACAATCTGTTTTCGCAACCACTTCTTTTTTTGTAGTTCTCTTTTGGCACTGTTTTGGTCAAAGAGCATGAAAGTAATAGAATGGAATCTTTGGCCGTTTCATTGAGTCGATTTGCTGAAAACGACTATTCCCAAGACAGTGCATACATGTGCCTAGTTTGTGCTCTTTTTCTTCCTCAATTTTGACTACGAGCGAGTATTGTATTGTATTTTTGTACCTTTATAGTCCAATATACATGACGGGTTCAGACGGACTTCAAGTGTATTTTCTGTGATACAAAATGCATCGGTTGTGAAGCTTAATGTTAACACCAACCACACAAAAAATACACACACGCATGTTAGCTTCTTATTTGGATCTTATGCCGAAAAACAGCTATATAAGAAGAAGATAAGGTCGCTAACACTATGTATATTACTGTGTGAGTGTGTTCTTGTCATTTCCTACATCAATTAACAAACATGTGACGATACCATGAAAAAGTAAGATGCTATACATTAGTATTTGGGTGAACAACAGATGATACGAGAGCCAGAGTTGCGGTTCAGTTTATGGTTCACAAATTTGATCCAGTGACGATAACAAGTGACGATAGCGTGCAACAGTAGTATGGGCCTGCTTAGCGTATCCGATAGTCGCAATTCTCTGTCTCTTTCAAACTTACTTGTTACTCTGTTGGTTTTTATTTTTTTGTAATGACTGAAATATTTAGTGCGAAACTTTGTGTTTGTCTTTGGGGCAGTGGCAGCGAGCCAGTTGAGAAAAAACGGAGAAAAAAGACCGAAAAAATTGTTGCATGAAGTTTAATGAGGCACATGAGCGAACCCTTTTGCCTTTTGCCCGCTATAAACTTTGCTTGACCAAAGTGTTGGCATTGTTGTAGTTATTGTAGTTATTGTTATGGCCGTTGGTGCAAAACTTTTCCAAATCGTTTGGGCTGACACACAGACAAGCATTAGCGGTTGTAAAAGGTTGAGTGGGGGAGTTTGGGGGTTTGCCTTCCCGAGCAAACTATTTAGCCATAAAGTTGGTCTTTGGCAGTAGAACATTTTGTATGCATATTTTATGCATTCGAAAGCGCTCGAAAATTGTTGAAGCAAATTGTTTTTTGCCCAAAATTTAATGTTGACAACAATAAAATTTATCGTGTACGGCAATAAAAAGGAGACAGTAAAGCAAGTTCCAGGACTTGCGGACGTCCTTGAGCATTTGCGCTTAGCTCCTTTGTTGGATTTGCATTGGATGTTTCGTGTCTGCCAAAACTCGTTGGAATCCAATGCCGGGGCAGCTACTGATTGCAACGCATGGCAAGATGCTTTGTTGATTTCTTTATTGGCTCATGCATATGCATGCCAAAGCCGCAATGGACACTCGAGTGTTTATCGTTATTGATTGCAGCTGTGAAATATGAGAAATGCAAATGCTAAAGAAAGGAAAACGGAAACGGAAACGGAAATGCTGCCAATGCAAATGTAAAACATGCCATCCAATTTGTCTTGCATACAAATTCAATAAACAGTTGCCAGCAGCACGGATAACAACTAAAGCCCGTCTCGGATTCCAATCGCCGTTAAAAAAGTGCGACTCTCAGCTCGGAGATGTTTTAGATATGCGCCATAAGCCCATAAGAAAATGCACAGTAAGATCTGCAAAGGACAAAATAAAGACAATCATTATTAACATATAACACTACGCTCTGCAAAAACAAAGTATTCCAAGCCAACTTAGAATAGACTTGGAACTAGAAAGATATCAAGCCCCCCTGCAGGATAAAGCCACTAAATGATCTTCATTGCAAATGTAGATCACAATTAAGTTCACCAACTCGATGTAATTCGCTGCGTATAGAAAGTAATTCCGATGCTACTAGACTAAAGAAAGTACTCTCTAAATCCAACCAAACTATGGGACACCTCAAAAGGGAAGATGGGTCAGGGGTGGACTCCAGCGAAGAATCCCTGAGTATTCTATTAAATACCCATTTTCCGATCTGCACTACAGACTGCGAGAGCGTCACTGACGCTAGATTATCGCCTAAGTAAAAACAACATAGACTGGGCGATAAATAGCTTTAAACCATATACATCAACTTCAATATGCTGACGCCACAGCCATAAAATGGCTTCAACATATCTTTAAAGCAGTTCTTAAATCAGGCCAAATTCCTACTTCCTGCAATCAGACATAGTCTTTATACCTTGGCCTCTCATACTATTGCCAAGGATTTTAGACCTATCAGTCTAGCATCCCTTCTTCTGAAAACCTTTGAACGACTCATTCGTCTAAATATCAGAACTAATATAAGTCAAGAGCATATATCTGAATCTCAGCATGCTTACTCGTAGCTTTAGCTTTGACTATTGAAATTTAGTAGTTTAGAAGTTTTTGCTTGGTTTGAAAAAATCGATTTAAGTAAAGAATTCTTTATCGGTAAAACAAGCTCTTAATGCCACAGACCCAAAAACATAATATAATAAGTATGTGATATAAGGGCCGTAGACAGAAACTCCGGGCCTGAGGTCAACAAAAATATACGTATATTTCATTGGTAATAACACTGTGAGTACTACGAGCCCGGGAGGAGATGTGAAAAAGCTTAAGGCCAGATTACATTCTCCATGCAATGCTAATTTAGAGCTTATCACTGGGAGCGGCAGCTCCTAGGTGTGACGTAACTAAGCAGTGCTACAGCTCACATCTATACAATTACGCTAACTTTTGCACTTTTAGCTGGAGCGTCCGACCTGGTCGAGCCATATACCATTCTAAAGGTATTAATGAGTAGATTAGCCTTTTCTTAGGCGGTTTTTTTTTACACTAACTCGGTGGAGTACTTAATTTTCTTTATCTTACTTACTTGCAGTAATCCGGTTAACATATCCATAACGCAAAAATGGTATGTCGCATCATATGTTTTATTTTTTAAGTAGTCAGCGCTCGTATCTCGCGGATAGTCATCGGGTACAAAGCTGTCACAGCAGGAATACTATACATCAATGACTAACTGCAGAATTTAAAAACTTACAGGAAGAAATTCGATTTTTTTACTGTCCATTTGTCACGGAAGGTTCGCGTTGTCGGACATCGATTACAGATCAGAAGGACAATCAATAACTCCAGCCAACTGGTTAAGAAGTAGAACAATATATGCTGGAAGCAGTTGCTTAATAAGCTGACATAGCGATTAAGTATTCTTCTACTCACGATGCTCAATTTTTTTGCACTCTGTTCAGCTACAAGCACGATGGCAATGATCAAGAGCACCACACTGACAAGGATGTTGCCGAAAAGGACCATATAATAGGCAACGAATGGACAACTATCGCATTCCCAGTAGTTGATAGATTTTTTCAAGTAGAATATGCCATCTAAGTAATTTAAAGACTAGCAAAAAGAAATGAGTACTAAAACAAGAACGAACAAGATGCTACAGTCGGTAAGTTCCGACTCTAGGCGAACCGGAATCCTTGACTGCCGAAACCAATACATTAGACCACAAAATGAATGAGCAGAATGTAGAGAAGCTGAATACAAGAGTGCTTATTTCATGAGCAGGATGCATAGTATAAGAATACCAGGTAAGCTTAATCTGCCGACGTCGTATTTCAAGTGAGAAAGCTCTAAGAGAGCGAGAGTGAGGAGCGCAAATCTTACCTGGTGTTCTTATACTATGAGCAGGATGTAACATTCGGGAAATACATGGATTCCCGACTAAAAGAGAGCCGTAAACCTCGGCTATAGGAAGTTCAATATTACAAGAACAGAACCGTCTTTAGTCTTCAAGAAACAGGTTAAAGTCCGACAGACGATAGCTCGTTGAGCCGATATCGATAAGTTTTGCCGTTACGATCATTTTGGTATACATATCACATACGTTAGTCGCTTTCTTCGAGTATGTCTGATAAGCTAAGTCAAGCACCTCTCCTGTCATTCACTGGGAAACAGCCTGAACGCTCTCTGACTTAAACTAACATGACGTACAATCTTAACGTTGAGCCCCCTGGTTAGCTGCTCTCTTTGGAGTCCATTATTAGGGTAGTGGAACTTCCTTTGAAGAAACTTAAGATTCAACTTCAAATCTATGACAGCAAGAAGCATAAACAGCAAGATTGTATTCATAGACCCAGGTTCAGCCTGGGTTGTGGTGGAACAGGGTGAAAGCTGTTGGTAGTAGCTGGACTACAGTCGAAAAGCTCCTTCTCGTCAAAACACAGAGCAATCTGTTCGTTGGATTACTCTACAGCATCAGAACCACGGTTGATGTTACGGCTTAGCTGCATGTAGAAATCTTCACGAGCAATTGGTGGGCTGGATTCAAACCCTTCGATACCATGCATAGCACAGGGGCAGAGCTCATGATCAAACCGGCAAAGAAGGGACGGCCCAAGTGAAGTTCAGTGCGATAACTTTCAGTCAGTTTGTGGACGGGTACACGCTGGAGACCCTCAGCCTTAATAATGACAAAAGTGTGTTCCTTGCTGCCTTTATCATTGACTCTTCCCCTTTTCAGTTTTTTCTACATCAGTATTAAGCCGAACAAACAATGAAGAATCATTCAAATCGTTCGACACGTTTCGCGAGCTTTTGGAGAGACTAACGCAAATCGGACAGTCCGTTCACGAGTTGTCTCGGGGTCTTACATATGCCACTTGGTATGAATGCACACTAAACCAGGCCGAAATGGTATGGTAATGGCTTATCACGGTCAGGCAAGCAGAGAAAGAAAACGAGGTTACAGTTCTACTCACTAGGACACCGATAATCATGACGTAGATTATTAAACGAAAGACCTTCACTTGCCACATGACGCTCAAGAGAAACAAAAAACAAAAATTATCGAAAAAAATTACAACAAGAATTTAGAAATTTATTCCAAGGCAGCTTTAGTTTCAGTGTCTAGGTTAATTTTACGCTAAATTTACGAGATTTGCATAAATTGCCAAATTGTGGAAAGTGGCAAACAAATTGTGTGCACATAATCCATGCTAATCATTCACCATTTGACAGCAAACAGTTTCAAGTTAATGCTGAAAATTTACATATTCCGAAAAGATTTGCTAGAAGATTCTGCAGCCGCCCCCCAAACTATGCTATGGAATTTTTTAATCAAACAGTTGCCATTAATTACTGCAAAAATTCTGCAGCCACATAACAGACATTTTTTCGACAGCATCGAGTGAAACGAATGAATGAATGAATGAAAAGCAGCGCCAAGATATAAGACCAACCTATGCACGTATGTGTTAGTGAGTGTTAGTGAGTGTGTGTGGGTGTGTGTGGGTGTGGGCGTGGAAGCAGCAGCAAAAAGAATGCCGAGTCGCAACCGCAGCCCTGGCTGGAGGCAGCCACCGACCAGTCGGCGAGGCATTCAACACAACTAAAAATCAAATTAGGTGCAAACGAGCAGCAGCAGCCAAGCCGTCATCGGCAGCCAGTGTACCCCAGGGGCTCAGCTGGCAGTTAGTGGTGGACCTGGAGTCTTAGGACTTAAGGACTAAGGCGGCACGAAGGATACTGTTGTAAAACCGATGCAACACTTTAATGCTTATTCAAAAATTATATATTTCATAAGTTATTTAGACACAAACAAGGGGTATACGCCACCTGCTGGCTTCGCGGCGCGATTCTTTAATACTTTGTTCAGATAATTTAAAGTTTCACAGGAAATATTCTGATATTTCATGATATGAAACATATTCGTATGTCTTCGAATGAATCGAAGTTCAAATATCTTCGAAATTTCGGTGAAAGTTGAACTAAAAGTTTCCTCCTTTTCGAAAACGAGAAAGATTCTGTTGAGTATTGGAAAGAAGAAGACTGAAGATTAGTTAGTAAGTTTTTCCGAGAAGCTTCTATGATATGCATGCATAGGTTTGCATCTTTCTTAACTCCAACGAGTTAGTTCCGTTTTCCAAATACGCACGAATCACGCACGAGTTTCTAGTCGGAGCACGTTCAGCCGCTCATCTCTCTAGGTAATTGCGTAAGAGGAGAGATAAACTCTTGTAATGAATAATTTATATTACGCGTGTGGATGTTTCACCAGCTTTTAGTCGAAATTAAAATTTTGTGGCTTTTTCATGTCGAATTAAAGAGTGCGAAAAGCGCAAAAGATTTTCCGGCTTGACGTTTGTTTTTGCTTTAGTAGTTGCTAAATGCATGTGTGTGCGTTAGTGTCAAGTGCACGCTCGTTGGCTGTATGTCTTGGCACAGGCAAGAATTCAATTTGATACACAAACTGATTTATCGAGGCAGCAGCTAAGCTAAACCCCAGCGAACAACCCCGAGCCAAACCCACACGAAATGGTCTGGCAGCCATTCATAAGTCAGCCGGAAGTCGGCAGTCGGCAGTCTGTGTCTGCACACGAGACGATAAAAAATTACATACACTTGTAACTGTTGATGCTGCCACTCCCCCTGCTGCCACTGCCCCTGCTGCAGCTGCGTTTCGCCTCTAACAAGGTTAATTTGTAGCGATCGCAACGCTGTCGAGAGAGACTGTCATTTATCTTCGCTGTCAGCGCCAAGTCTATGAAAGAGCCAAGTCCCGTATCACTTCTAATTTGAATTTAACAAGCTGAAGCAGTCAACAGCCAACAGTCGGGCGAGTCCGTCAGTCCGTCAGTCAGTCGGAGGAAATCACGATGCAACAACGCTTTGAAAATTAAAAATTTATTGCCAGGCGTCAATCATCGTGAATTGTGTAATAACCGGGTACAAAAAAGAAAAAATTGTCGAGCACTCACTTCATTCACTTCATCATCAATTGCCTTGCTCGATATTTCAATTTCAATTTCACTTGTTCGAGTTCGAGTTCGCTCTTCGATTGTCCGCTGTTGGTTGTTGATTGTTGTTTGTGGATTGTCGCCAGCTGAAACAATTGAAAGCGACACTTTTATGGTTTTCAGATTTGTGTGTTGTTGGTTTTTATGTTTCCTTTTTCGCTCTTCTCTTGTTTTTTAGAACAGACACTTACTACATGTGTTTTACATGGTTCTTTTTATACGGTTTGTGTGGTTTGGTGGCATTGTACGTTTTGTTTAGAAGTTTGTAATGTTCGAAAGCAGTCATACACTCTAGAAACTCTTGAGTGCCCATAACATCAGGGGCAGAGAATAGTAGCAAACTTTGGTAAACAGTTGCGCTGCGAGTCATTTAATCTTAAAACTGACTTATCGATTGGACTATCGATAACGTCGATGATTTGCTCTTAGTTGGGCACCATCGATTGTTTTTAGCACTATCGATAGTTTCTTGTAATTTCCACATACACAACATTCTTACATTGTTCCTTATCTGCTTTTATTGATGATTCTATGGCTTCTACGAATTGCCAAGGCTTGTTCTGGTTTCCGAATCGGAATAAAACGAATGTTCGTAATCATTACACAAAAAGAAAAAAACATTTTTCGCAATTGAATTTTCGCAGTCCGCAGGCGAAGACGACAAGGGAGAAGATAGGAGGACTAAGACGAATAGGAAGATGAAAAAGAGGAAGGTGAAGACAAAGAAGAAGACGAAAAGGATGACAAAGATGATGAAGAGGAAAAGGATGAAGGGCGATGAGGAATAATTAGAGGAAGAGGAATATGACGGAAAACGAAGATAATAAGGGTGAGACGCAAAAAAAAAACGAAAGGAAGAGATATACGAAAATTTATTTGGTATTTGAAGGGTACGGAAACTTCTGTAACAAGGAATAAGATGAAGAAAAAGAGACTCAGGAAGAAGAGGATGACGAAGACGGTAAAGAAGAAGATAGACGGATAGCAGGACGAAGGCGAATAGGAAGATGAAAAAAAGGAAGATAAAGTCAAAGAAGAAGAAGATGATGAAGATTAAGAATTCTCTTAAGAATCCTCTAACTCTTCATCATCTTCTTCGTCTTCTTCTTTGCCTTTTCCTTTCTCTTCTTCCGAAGAAGATAGAGATATAATAAAATGTATTGGGTCTTTGTAGGGTGTTGAAACTTCTGTAACTCCTGGTTAGCTTGCACCAAATGCCATTTTTGTACTTTTTGACTCACTTTTTCGCTTTTGCTTTCCGCTTTTGGTGCCCGTTCCTTGTGACGTGACAAATTTATTGACAATATTTCGTTGTTCACAAATTGACACAAATTTCATATGTGCATTCATAATTGCAAAATTCTCGACCAAATTGAAATATCCATTTCAATAAAATGTTACTGCTACACTGGAGTACGCTTTAAATGCTTGAAAAATATTTACGTTTTCATTTCCAAAACATTAGATAATAGTTTTTATTTACCCACAGCGATTCCCTCAGCTATATGTACAGTTAGCTAGCTGGCTGCTCTTTGGCCAAAATAAAATTTTGTTGCATATTTTGTGGCGTCAAATGGCAGCCACAAAAATGAATGAAATCGTAAAATTTGGACATGCAGACCCGACTTTTCCAAAAGCCGCACCAGAGCTAATAACGTACACGCTCTCCAACCGGATGTGCCGCAGACCGCTGAGCCGCCTCCCGCACTCACACACACAGCATCAGTGACTGGGCTACGTCATATCAGTGCTGTCCATATGTGTGTGTGTGTGTGTGTGTGTGTGTGTGTGTGTGTGTGTGTGTGTGTGCATTGGCATTTAAGTGCCGAAACGAGTTTTTAAGCCAATGTCTGGCATAACCTCAATTTGTATGAGTGTTTGTTGTTTGGTTGTACTTCTAGCCGTCTCAGGCTCTTAGACTCTGTGTGAATGTGTGTGTGTGTGTGTGTGTGTGTGTGTGTGTGTGTGTGTGTGCTCATATGTGTTGCTGATTGCAATTGCATTTCCTTGGCTCAGTTTTTCCGCACTCTACTAGCACGCTCCGCTCTTGAGCTTTTCCCTCTTGTGCGCTGAGTAAATATTTGATTTCTGCATTAAAGTCAATTTGCTTTCATGATTCCGTAATTCATTGTTTACTCGCGTTAACTTCTATTACGCCTTCCTGGCCGGAATATTGCCGCATCTCACTCCTACTCCTTGGCGTGTTTAATTTTCTACATTTGCTGCTGCTGCTGCTGCTGTTGCCTCTTTTCCCATCACCATCCAGCTCGCTTTGATTGTTTATTTTCCCACCCATGCCAACGGAATCCCCTATTTCCGTTGCACTTCCTTCGGCCCAACCAACAACGCCACCATCATCATCATCAGGAGCACAGGCGCAATGATATCCGTAGATCCTTTGCCTTCGCTTTGTTTGTTGCTTCCAGCAACATTGGCTTTGCCTTTTGTCTGCCCGGATTTTGGTTGGCTCCTCATCCCCGGGCCATCCTGCGTCCTGACTGTTTTAATATGCGCACTCAACGTTAGAAATTAAATCTGGCGCTCAAATGTTATTTGCGCTTTTCGTTTATTTATTTATTTATTATTATTTACTTAAGCGGCTCGTCGACTCACTCGAAGCCAAGTTTTCATTAGGTAATGCATAATATTTCTGTCTGTTTGTCTGTGTGTGTGTGTGTGTGTGTGTGTATCTGTGTGTGTGTGTATCTGTGTGTGTGACTCTGTATCTGTGTGAATTTCATTTTGTGGAGCTGCTCTTGGTCCATGTGCAGACAATTAAGTGTTCAACCGGCTGGCCATAAATGCTGGCCTATAAAATGCTCAAGAGCAACTTGTAATATTCTCGTTACTCGCATGCGTATAAACACAAATACACTGAGAAAAACAAAATGAAGGTAGCTTCCAACAGCTTGTTTCCGAACGCATTTCCTCTAGTCTGAACATGTATCGAGCGAGGTGTGTGTTTACCACGAAAACATAAATATAAGCAAGCAACACACAAGTGAGTGCTATGGATGGTTCAACCCTCTCTGATGAGCCATGGCACCCACCACAAATCTAACACACAATTGTGCGAGTGTCTGCCAGAAGAGTACGAAGAGTGAAAAAAGAAAAATGGGGTTTGACTGAATTGGTCCAAGCTGTTTTCGTAGTGAGGTGAGTGGCGAGCTCCCCTGTTTTACCTAACTTCCATGAATTTGGCAGAGTGACTACCCGCTGGAGGAAAGCGACATTATGCAACAAATTTGACCTCAATGTAAGGCCTATGACTAAAAAAAACATTTTCCAGTATATGTTGCATAGCTGATTTCAAATCCGGAAACCATTTGGGATTTGCTAGCACCGTTTTCGATTTATCGCTATTTAAAAAAATTCGAGATTTCATAAGATGCGAAGTCAAAAATTCTTATATATCTTGGGAACCATACTACCGATCGCGATGCATTTTGACTTCAATAATTTAATATCAAATCAATAATTTAAAGACAGTTTTGGTCTAACTTCATTCGATTGCAAGTTACAGAGCAATGAATTCAAAATTTTGTTTCGAAAATTGATAATTCTTTCTTTTACTTTTCCGCCAAAAAGTATTGCGATTGGCCGAAAAACTAAAATCAACAAAATGTACGCAAAGAACCAATTTATCGCATTCAAAAGTAAGCCATTAAAAATTTTTAGATTTTGATTAAATTCATTTGGTGTTAAAAAAAAAAAAAAAATAAACAGTTGGTAACCAACTCAGGCTTTTTCGCACGTTTATCAAAACAACCGAAAATAACTTGGAAAACAAAAATTTTTTTGAAAATTATTTACTCTCTCTGGCGACCCAACTAAAGCGACTAGAGTGTGACATGAGATGAGAGATGGAATGAGGGTTGTAAAATATAGGAGATGAGAGATGTTAGATGAGGAGTGATGAGAGATGGGATAGGAGCTGTGAGATATAAAAGTTGAGAGATGTTAGATATGAGATGAGGAGAGATGAGAGATGTTGATATTAAAACAGTACAATTCTGAAAACTATTCATTTGACTTGATTCGTATACTGAAAAGTGACTTTAGTTACCATTTTTTTTCTTAGTGTACAAAACTATCAACACTTTATTTTCACATTTTCGCATTTTCTTATGCATTACGCTATGTTCGACATCAAAAGTCAAATCAATATGGTTGCCACCATTATTATAAAGAGCGTGCCGCTTGCAATTTTAACGAGCCGCATCAAGTATACGCATTTTATTGCTGCGTTGCCAACCACCGTATCGCCAGTATTGCCAACATGCTCATCAGCATCAACGACATCGTCGTCATCGTCGTCGTCGTCGTCATTTTTGCAGTAAAAAAGAATCTAATTTAGTGCGCGGTTTGCATACAAATGTCGCTCACCACAAAATTTCTATCTATAAAGGTTGTGTGTGTGAGTGTGTGTGTGTGTGTGTGTGTGTGTGTGAGTGTGCGTGTGAGGCTGTTAATTCGCTATTGATGTCACGATATACATTGATTTGACATTTCTCGCATGCATTTTTTATATTAATTGTCTTGTCGCAGCGAAATCTCAAAACGGAAATCCATGCCAAGCAATTTAATCAAAATTTCTAATTCTAATTCGAAAGTTCTTAAAAAGTTTTTAATGACTTTTCAAAGTATGCAACGAAGCAAAAGCTGAGTTAACCAAGCTGCAATTACTGCAGCTGATACACACAGTGCAGGTGCAGCATAATAGTAGGTACAGTGAAACCTTACACTTGACGACTTGCTGTTGAGAGAGAAGAAGTTTGTAACCATGACATCACTGTGTTGCTCAAAGTTATACTAGAAAAGTGCATTATTTCATGTTACCACTGTATGCGTATATGTGTGTGTGTGTGTGCATGCAAACGACTTGAAGTCAGACACAACAGCAAACAAAACGCAAACCGCTAATCGCGTTACACAAAACTTTGCCTCAAAGCAACTTGGCAGCCATAGAGGCACATGGCACATGGCACATGCCACATGGCAGAGGCACAAGTACATACACATATATATGTGGCTTATAGCCTGGCCAACTAACTGACTAGCTTAGCTGAAAGTCAGGCAATCGAGTGCGAAATTCCACATACGCCGTGTGTGTGCCGACGATAGCGCACAGAAACATTCAAGTCATTTCCGCTTAAGCAGTCAACCAGCCAGTCAACTAGTCAGGTGAGGATTCATCGTGCCACACTCTCTGCCCCAAGCTGGCTATGACAGCTTCGTTCGAATGCCGCAAAATGTTGCTCAAAAAACCGACTCAAATACAAACAAACATGGCGGCCGTCAATAGCGACGACTTGCATGCGATGATGGCGGCGTGTCAAGCACTTAAAACCGGAAACCGGAAATTTAAAGCTATGCCAAACAAATGAAGCAAGTCGCCAATGCCGCGGACGTCATGTTGCTTTGGTTGCCGTCTGCAACAACTTGTTATTTGATTTTTGTTGTTGCAACTTGTGCTGCGGACAGCGCACAAAACTTTAATTACAATCAATTTTTTCTCAGCAAACTTTGCAAACATAATGTAAAATATAAACTGTTGAAATTGTTTGTTGGCTTTGTTGTTGTATGTACAGTTATTTACCGGCTGTTGCCAATGTCAAAAGTCATGTTCTGCTTGCCGTTGTTGGCCGTGAATCTGTTGTGTGTGTGTGTGTGAGCAGAGTTTCAATGGAAATTGAATAAGTTGCCAGAGTTGACAAGTTGCTTTTAGTGTTTGTTGGTCGCGCTGTTACTTTAATGTTCACATAAAAACACACACGCGGCATCAATAAAGATCCGTCGTCCCGCCACGAGCCCTCAATATATAAAATTGTCATAAATTCATATTTATATATTCTACTTATACAATATGAATCAAATTGGCAGGCACGAATGCAACAGACTGAAGTGGAAAGTGGCAAGTGAAAAGTGGCAAGTGGAAAGTGGCAAGTGAAAAGTGCCAAAGTGCACGCACACACTCACACACACTCACACACACTCACACACACTCACACACACTCGTCACTTTTATGCCTGCTGCATTTGTGAGTTGCGGCTTCTGTCAGTGGCAGGGCCGCCATTGTTGCATTACGTGTGTTTGTGGCATGGACTACAATGCGACCAACGCGCGCTTTTCATATGTGCATGAAAATTTTATTAGGTATGCAAATGTGTCAACTTTATTTGCAATATTTCGACACATTTCGACACTTGTTGCGGCCATAATGAAGTCAACAGTCAGCTTATGCACATACATATACGAAAATACACTGAGAGAAAAGGGCCACATCTACCGTTGCAGTTGACTTTTCTTAACGCTGCAAGCTAAAAATGTTTTGATATCTATCTCGATCTGTGAATCACAACTATAATTAAAGCTTCCTCTCCTAACTCCTAATTACACACTTTCTGTCTAACACGATTATAGTTTGGAAAGCAATCCTCTTCTTAGAGGATTATAGGTTAATCTATCAAATGAGGCTAGTCGCTAGAATAGTTTCATAGCTACACAATATTACGAACCACAACTTCTGCTTAGGCCATAAAGCAAAACGGGAAGAAAGCGTCTTGTAAAGTGGTAGTTTCGTCTGGTGAGAGTGGTCTTTACTACTCATTTGCCTTCTAAGACCAAAGTTACATCTACATCTCCATGCTGATAATATTCTACATCGTGATGGTGGTGCTAAGGTAGACGAAATCCCTGACAACATCAAAAGTATAGTTTTCAACATCAATCTGTCCAACAGCTACATATGTCTCTCATACATATGCTTTGTTTTGCTCTTGAGGATATACGTATTTAACGTACTTTTCTTGAATTTTTTCTCAGTGTAAAGATAAGGCATGGCAATATAAGCAATATATGAACAGTCAGACTGCCATCAAAGCTTTGAAGATGCACTTCAACTTGTTCCAATGAGGGATGAACTTAAAGCTCACGTTCGCAGTGTTAGTTGTTAGAACGATGTCCACTCTGGCCCAGTTACATTGAGGATATTCCAAAATCCTAAATATTTACCTGGCCATGCTGATCCTTGAAGTCTCTTATGACTGCACGCTCTTCGGCAATAATCCCTTAACACGGTTCACCTTATCGTGCACCAGTTGAACTCATCATGGTTACCCGCTTCCTGAACCTGGAAGTCTCGGCCTGCTCTTCGGCAAAAAAACTCATAAAACGGTTCACCTTTTCATGCGCCAGTTGAACTCACCATGGTTTCCCGAATGGTACAATATTTAAAGGTATGCTCGATCGGAGCAGTTGTTCTCATTTTTGGTTACCAATTTGTAACTCACTTTCTGTGTCTAGCGTATACAGTCACATAAGCATAACTACAGCGAAGCCTCCTTCAGGCTCTCTCGCCGTCACTATTGGCAACCAAAGAAGAAGAGCAGTCGTGCCCATACTTATTGTGCCATTTTTAGCAATTTTTGGTGGCTGCTTATCCAAACTCTCTGGCCGAGGCATGACAATAAAAGGTTTTGGGTCTTAACGGAGCAGGCGGCGCAGAATGAGTTGAGAAATGTAACAGAAGCTCTTAAGAACAGAGATTCAACGTATGCCGATGGTAGAGAATATATGCATTTATCTTAGACATAAACACATTCTGATCATTGTTTCTTTCTTTCTTCGATCTGAACGAGTAGTTTTTTAGTTGAGTATGAGTATGAGTGCCAACATCACACTATAAAACAGTTAATGACCGACACTGAAAACTTCACCTTTTTTTGTACAGTGTGCTGCATCGGTCGAGAGACAACTAACTGTTGCATATTGCAAATTGCATGCTAATGCCGCGATGAGAATGCAAATAGAATTCAACTAAATGAGATTATATCAAAGTAGACGATTCTGTAACTCCGCCTCCAGTGCACAGCATAAATTGCAGTCATTGTTTAAATATTTGCCAACATAATTAACTTAATTCAATTGGATTTCCATTAGAGCTACGAACCGAGACTCAATAACGGCCTGTTTGCCCGCATTGCTTTAGACATCCAGGGATTGAGTATGTTTGCACAGCTAAAGGTATCTTTATCTCTGCACTCAATGCCACATCGTAGAAGTCTGTCAAGATGGCAACGTCAATTGGCAGACGCAGCAGGCAAATCAAAGGCCTGGCTCTTGCATAACATATGAGTTGCAATCATAGTCGAACCGAAGTCAAAGTCTCAGTCGGAGTCAATGATGAGGAGCTATTGACTTTTCCAAATCGAATTGAATGCAGCAGCAGCAAGTCACACAATAAAATAATTGATTCCATTTCAAATGCACACACAGCACAACAGTGACGTAGATGGCGCTTTGCAGGGGGTTTAATGTAGGTAAGTATGTCATATCATACATTTTTCGTGGAAAAATGCTACAGAACACACCATCGGCGGATTGGTCCCCAAAATGCTGCTCCTCCCAACTACGCCACTGCAGCGCACAAACGCACATTAAACGTTGATGCGGTTTAGACCGACTCGACTGAAGATGCAGGCCATATCAAGAGCCGATGACTACTACTCCATATACCCTATAAATCGTATTTGTCTGTGCTAAGAACAACTTTATTTTAACTTATGTAGGAGAATTTTCATTGTTTGCAGATTAAACATTTAACGCTATGAACACACAACCAAAACACACGCATACACACACGTAGACGCCACCACGCACACACACACACACACACAGAGACGCAGCCTCAATTGCCACTAAATAATGCAAGTTCAAAGTTGGAAAACTAAGCCTCCTTGGTGGTATGTGCGGCATGTGAGAGCTCCCGACGTGTCTTGCGACGCATTCTCAGATTCGAGATAAGACGCACTGTGCAGAAGTAGACCAGCTCGACAATGCTCAGCGTGGACACGCCCATGAACAGGCCAAGCAAACCGCCGCAATTGGCCAGAAAGTCAGTGGTGCCGTAGAGCTCCGAGCGGCGTGATGTCAAGAACTGCGCCTCCTTGAAGAATATCGAAACGCGCGACAATTTCATGCTGAAATGCTGTCATTAGCGCACGGAATACTCAGAGAGCTTATGACGCTTACCCCTCATGCTCATGGTCATCACTTGACTTGTCCGATCTCTTGTCACTGACCACGGTCTTGTAATCAAAGTCAGCCTGCGATATCTCTGCCTCATAGGCAATTGAAGTGCAAGAGGGCAGACAATTGCAATCAGTGAAACCTCGTAGATTCTCGCCACCGGCAGAGGCCAAGCCCTGCTGGAACTCCTTGAGCAACAGCTCATCCTCGGCATTGTTGAAGCACTCCATGTTAGCTGCGCCGCAAACCGGTACACTGACATTGCCTAAGAAAAAAACATTTTAGGTGCGGGAAAGTTCCTAGAGCACACACACTTACGCGGCATGGAAAACCGTACACAACCACACTTGGTTAGGGTAAAATTGGCCAGACACTCGAGCTCACAGTTGCTCTGCGAGTAGATATTAAAGTAGCGCAAATAGCGCTCTTTTTGAAAATAGCACTGACGACGATGTGGCTCGTAGTGCTTTAAGCCATCTGAAGTGGTAATGATCTTGGGTCGGATAGAGATAATAACCTCCTGATCGAAGGGTACGCGGAAGAATTGCTTGGTCACCAGTGGCACCTCACCGGGTGTGTGCAAAAGAACCTAAGTACAGAGAAAGTTACAACCCAGTCGTTTAACATACAAGTGTTGAGCTATTGCACCTTGAAGCCCTGCACGGGTCCACGGCACAAGTAGTCAAAATCCAGTTTTATGCCACCCATAAACAAGTACAAGCCTGCCTTGGCACCCGAGCCCAAGACACGTAGCGGATATGTCTCAGTGTCGGCGCTTATGCTGTAACCGTCCTCAGCATTCCAGTCTGTGGCCATGCGGTTCTCCTCGCGAAAGATGAAATCCGGTATAATGCTAAGCAAAGCGGCAACGTTTAACTATGCCCCTATAGAATCAGCTGCAACTTACCCCTCGGTGCGGAAAATCTCGGCTGGACTCAGCGAATTGAAACTATAGCAGACGCCCTCCTCCGTAACAAATTTGCGAAAGATATCCGTGCATTTGACCGGCGTATTACGCCACTTGCAATCCAGATAGGTATCGCGAAAACGTGGTTCCACCGCGCTTAAGGCATCGATAATTTCGATGCCCTTCTTGATCTTGGGTCCAAAGCCAATGTCGTTCAGATGTTGATCACAGATCTGCGAGATGGCCTCAAACTTCGTGGCTCTGCAAGTCAAGCCAGTGAAAGAGTCAAAGTCAAAGCTCCGCCATTAAGTAAACCGAACTTACTCATCTTCGGTTAGATCCACGCTGGTCAAGTTAGCACGAAAGTCACGCAATTTCCAGTACATTTCCGTAAAGTTGTAAACACTCTGACTGGTCTTGGTTTCGGAGCAGATGGTCACAGCGGGGAATGGTATCTGCCAGACGGGCGTTGACTTTTCGGCGAAACTTACAATAACCGGATTGTTGTTCCACTTATCCCAAATGTTCATGGTCAGTTTGGCACAGGTGAATATGGAGAGCAGAAAAACGCTTATCCAAAAGAGCCTGCAATGTGCGCAGAGTTAAGCAAGCGCATGTTCCAGCGCGTGTTGCCCGTATACCTACCGCTCCAGCCAAGGACGCTTCTGTTCGCCCAAGTAGCGTATGCCGTGTATGGTGCTATAATCGCAGTACTCATGTATAATGGCCTTGGCCGCCTGCAAACCACTGCCATACTTGATCTGCTGCTTGGTATCCACTTCTTCGTCACTGTCCTCGGTAATGGTCTCCTTAAAGGCCGAGATGGTCTTGGCCATTAGCGCGGCGCGCTTCCATTGATGCGAGGCGGTCAGCGGATTGACCTTGGTCTTATCCTCCGGCTCATAGCTGATGGTAGGCGGTGTAGTATGCAACGACATCTCTGCTGCTGCTGCTTGCTCGGTTAGCGAACGCGCTGCCGTATTTCAGCCCGGCGCTCGTGGCTTACTGCTTGACGTATGGCGACTTAGTCAGAAGAGCGCCAGTGTCCAAGTTGGCTTTTATAGCTCCGGTTGTAGTGGCGTAGGTGTGGTTACACGCTGTCGCAGCGTGCAGCTTATTATACCATTGGGGGTAGCTGCAGTGACGACAACGCTACCCCAAAGGGTTCGTTTCACTCTTGCATACTTTAGTGCGTGGCGTGTGAAAATTGGCTTGTACCAGTTTTGCTCGTAGTATCGCCCAGCATTCTAATTATTCTATTTAATATATTAGCGTAATTTACGGGAGCGCTTTTCCAGTCTAGTCAAGCTCCCCGAGGGACTCTAATTGTCAGCTGTTAAATGTTACCTGTGCGTCCGTGCTCATTGGGTGAGGCATTTTAATTAGCCGCGTTACTTTAAAGTAAATTGACAAGCCCTGGCGGAAATTAAGCGTGCCGAAATTGAAAAGCAGCTCAACTGTATGCGCATTATGTAGCCCTGCCTCATGTTGCAGTTGTTGCTTTTGTTGCTTTTATTGTTGCATGCATTTTAAATCACCGCCCAGCGCTTAGCTCGACCTCGAAACAAAATGACAATGGCCAACAATGCACAAACACACACACACACGCTCAGACACATTTTGTAGCTCCAGCCGCAAAAGCCAACGGCAAGGACACAAACAACATACAACATGCAACACAACAGCGACTGAGCATAGCCAACAGCTCCGGGCAGCCATTTTTGTTGCGCATTTTAATAAAGTTAACTGCATTTTGGCATTGTGACTAAATTTTTCGGCAACGGCAGCACCTGCACGCAACAACAACAGCTGCGAACTATGCTACACTGAGAGAAAAAGCCATAGTCGAAAATGTTGACAGCTTTAAAACTCTTTAACTCTTGTGTCAGATCAATATGCGAGCGTGCTTTTTATATTTCTCTGTACATTTCCATTTGAAAGTTTGGTATTTTCTGGCATAAACTTACATAGAACTTTTTGTTTTGTACGGCCACACTGGTTTTCGTGCTTTGATTTATAACAATTGTCCACGTGGATTATCATGGCATGTATGCCCTCGATCAACTTACTTTGACCTTAGAATCGTAAAAGCAAGATCGGCATGTTACACACTATGGGATTAAGGTATCCTTGGGCGTCAGTGGAACCAGCATACATTCAATGTTATATGCACATTTGGACGTCAAGAAGATCTGTTCCCGTTGGATCCTACATAATTTGACCTGGTATTAAGAAATCTTGAAGAAATTCAGCCGCGGTGACTCCAAACACATTTATGACATCGTAACAAGTGATTACTGGATATATGCTTATGACCCCAAAGATAAACCGCAATCGTAAGTAAGGATGTTCCAAACAAGCCAAACCCAACAATAGTTTTTCGCGAAGAAAAAGCAAAGAATGAAATGATCGCAGGCACTAAATACTCGATACCCGATATAATAGATACTAGATACTAGATAAGAGATACTAGAAACTAGATAGGAGATACTAGATACTAGATAAGAGATACTAGAAACTAGATAGGAGATACTAGATAAGAGATACTAGATACTAGATACTAGTTACTAGATACTTGTTACTAGAATCAAGTTACTAGATACTTGTTACTAGAATCAAGTTACTAGATACTAGTTAGTCGTTAATAGTTACTAGATACTCGATACTAGTAGCTAGCTAAGTACTATATGCATTACTTTTTCGTTCAGTGTGCCCAGACCACTTTGGTAACCTTTTGTTGGTCCTTTTCATTATCATGCGCTGTTTTACTAACCTGCTCCTTGTTGTAGCTGTTGTTGTTGTTGTTGTGTACACGGCGTCTGTCTTTAGCTTTGTATGCAGTTGATCATCATTTATTTTAATGAGCTTGAAAATAGAATTTCTAATGAAATCTCTGAAATTGTTGTACGTTTTCGCTTTCATTGAAAAACTTTTTGAGATTTGTTTGTTTTTTGGTTTATGTTTTTTTTTTTTATTTCTTTTCTTTAATACATTTTTCTCATTTTATATGGAGGACACTGAATTGAATTTGGTTATATGTAGTTTACAGTTTGTTTGTTTTGTGTTACATATATTCTATATACATAGCAGTTACTTTTGATATAAATAATTGAATTTGAATATTAATGGCATATTTCATATTTGATTAAAGCGTCTGTCACACACACACGCACACCCCAGCAACACATATACATATGCACATGCCAACATATGCCTCTGGTACATACTCTCCTAATGTTTTTGAAACACCTGTAACTATGCTAACATTCAATAGGGCTTAGATTTAGTTTTATGTTTTAAGTATGCTGAATGCGCTAGCTAGCTACATTTGAAATACATATGAGATTAATTAACTGTATAAAATATTCAATAGATATCGCCCAAAAGCAAAATACTTGCACAGAATTCTAGAAGCAAAGTTATGAAACTCGCAAATACGCGCCTATAATCGTTGAGAAAATCGTGAACCGTTATCGTAACCGAAATACGCATACAAAAGCCAAATAGCAAAATGAAATCTTTATCTGAAACCGAATTCGTCACGTTTTCAAAAGATTTTCCGAAAGTTGAAGGCTTTCGAGAGACAGTTAGTTTGAGAGCAAAGTCCACTTTCTTTTTATACCCTGTACCCGAAGTGTCAAAGTGTGTTACAGATTTGTGCAATGTAATGGTGATCAGAAAGCGTAATACCAGAAAGTTGAATACTTTCCAGCACTTTCGGTATTGTTAAGTTGGCAGGACTGCACTTAATTACTATGTCAAAAATTAGCACGATCTTACGACTGGTACAAAGGCGGTAAGGATGGTCGAGAGACTGTTGAAGACAGGCCTCGTTCCGGACGCCTTTCGACGTCTAACACTGATAAAAAAATTAAAAAAGTGAAAGAAGTCGTGTTCGAAAATCGTCATACGAGGTTTTAGAGAGAAAGCTCGTTTAATTTTGGTGGATAATTTGGAAATGAGACGCATCGCTGCTCGGCTCGTGCCGAAAGTGCTGAATTTCCTCCAAAACATCATCGTGAGCAGGTTTCCGATCCGATCGGACATTCATGGAACGCAATATAACCGGTGACGAAACATGGGTCTAGGTCCAACAATCATCGGAATGGAAGGAGAAAAACGAGCGGAAACCGAAAAACTCACGATACACATCGTTTTTTTTCGATGTTTGCGTTTTGGTTCACCATGAGTTCAATAAAGACTAATACTTGAATGTTTTGAGGCGTTTACGTGAAAGCATCGATACCAAAATTTGCACAGAAATTTGATTTAGGAGAGTATCCAATTGTCGGGCGCCGTCCCGACTGTCTGCATCATTTGATTTAACGCATTGTGACGTCACAACAAAGCGTTGTCTTAAATCCAATTGAAAAATGATGACGTAGAAGATTAAAAAAAACAAAGTCAATCCTTTAGAAGTACATATGTACACTTACAGAGGGCGCTCGAGAATAAGAATGTGAAATTTTACAGAAAACGAATATTGTAATATAAAAAATTCGGAACAAAGATAAAGTCATTCATACGATATAACTGTTAAAAACCAACTTCCAACTTTGCTTTTAAGCGATATGCACGATAAATTGATTAATTTTTGCCAGTTAAATGAACGACTGGCTATAAATATATATATATATATATATATAATTTCATAAGTATTTGTTTTTGATATTTTGTTTATTATTAACTATATACAAAGCTCATTTGCCTTACATAGAATGGCCTCTAAGTTGCCCTTAACTTTTGATATTTGCTGACAATTTAAGCCTTTTTTTACCTTTTTTTTACCTATACGTTCACTTATGCAGTTTGAAACCAAAAACACTTACTTTTCCTTACACAACCAAAAAAATTAAAAAACACAATTAATTAAGGAGAAATGCTTTCTCTCACACACACACACGTACAAATATCTGCAATTGCTATGCCTAATTTGTTTATATAAGATGTAATATCTAGAGTTAGTGCTATTTTAAAATGATATGTTTGCTGTAATTTAGGTTCAATTCTTTTTGTTTTCAACAATTTACCGCTTCCAATGCGTTGTTAAGTCTAGTACAAAAATACTGAATGAATTGCACTTGATTCTGCTGTACGTAACTCGCTCCCTCACTTTCGCACACACAAAGCCCAAGGCCTTATTTGAATAATGCATACAACTTAGTATTAAACGGTTACCAGGTTACGATTACATATTTTAGAAAGATTCCTCAAGCTGAATCTTCTGATCTCTTGATTCTTTCACATCTATTGTGGAGCTATGACTTGAACTGCGCCGTTGGTCAGCGCCAGACCCAGACCGTTAGACATCAAGCTCAAGGCATTGGTTGTGGGCGTGACACCTGTGCCAGCTGCCTCCTGCAAGTAGAAGAAGCAGAGAGACAGAGCGAAAGGGCATATTAGTCTCAGGTTATTGACAAAAGTTCGACAAATCGATTATAACTTGCTTAGTGAGTTACTTACAATGCTCAGTGTGCGCACAATGCACGCGCGCGTTGCCTGCGGCTCATCGGCGTCCAGACAGGGAGAGCTGCCGCGCGAGGAGACCGAACCAGTACCGTTCAGCAGTTTCATATCTTCCGAGTGATGCGTCTGTGAAGAACTGGAAAGTCGCCCATCTAGTGAGAGATCATCGCGTTGCTGATCCTGCAAAAATGTACAATAAAACTTGGTTCAAATTTGATGGATTTCCAAGAGCGTAACTTGACTGCAAGCACAAAATGGACTGCTGAAACTTAAGCCTTA
The DNA here is from genome assembly GCA_035041775.1 of Chymomyza caudatula. Classification (NCBI taxonomy): domain Eukaryota; kingdom Metazoa; phylum Arthropoda; class Insecta; order Diptera; family Drosophilidae; genus Chymomyza; species Chymomyza caudatula. Next base: position 2,186,718 of record JAWNKW010000073.1, read on the forward strand.
AGCTCGAGTTACGTTGACTGCAATCAAAAAGAAGAAGATCTTGCATGGTTATGAAAAGAGCTTGTTGTTGTTTACTGGGCAGCATATGCGCACTCTAGATGGCGTTACAGTATGCCAAGTTGGAATACATTTGGCCTCATTGACGACCCAACTTGTTTGTCTTGAAGAAGCCGACCCCGCGGAACACTTGGTGCTACTGTCCGACCTTTGCCAGGACACGAATACTCATTTAGGGAAGTGATACACTCAGCATGAGCAAAGTGTATACTCTGTCCTAACTTCCTCTATCGGCTCTGGCGCCATGTTTTTGAATGATCAGCAAGATAATAGTTTTTGCGACTATCCCGTCGTTCCCAAAGACATTAAAATATACAAAATCTTTCAGCCAAAACGTTTTGGTGCACATATTGTTAAGGTTTTTTAGTTTATCAAATTAAGAAGTTTGAAACCCTGAGAATAATCGGCGGTTGTCAGTGATTTGTTGAAAACTTCACTCTGCATCGAGAAGTGAATCTTTCCAAGATTAACGAAACTTTAGCTTCCCGCGCGAAAGTGACCTCAATTGACCGCACTTTTCTAATATCTTAAGGTAAAAGTAGTATTTCTTGAGCGGAAAGTATTCCGTAAGATTTTTGGTCCTATACACGTTGGCAACGACTACGGGAACATTGTATACCTATGACAGCAGCTGTAACCGCTAATTCATAAAGGTAAACGCAACCGTTAGTCGTAAACAGCACTTTTTTTAGGTACAGTCCAAACAAAAGGTATACTGGATTTGCAGTTGCTTAAGTGCACCATAATTGTGTTAAAGCTGACATTTTTTTCACTTCCTTATGGGAACTACTCTACTTACCTCTCTGGGACTGGCACAAATGCCAAATTTGATGTCGATGCAGTTGGTCTCCGTATCGCTGACATGGCAATCGCCGTTAGTTTCGCTCTTTGCAGCGACAGTTGTGGGCGACATGTGGCCGTTGGTGTTGTTATTGTTGTTGTTGCTGTTGTTATTGTTGCTAATTTTGTTATTGTTATTCTGTTCCTTGTTAAGTGTTGCTGACGCTTGCATGTGCTTTGTTGTGTCCAGGGTTGTCGCCTCATCAGCAGCAATGACCACACAATTGGCCGCATCGCTGCCATTGTTGTTTGCATTGTTGTTGTTGTTGTTGTTGCAGTTGCTGATGATGCTGCCGTTAGCGACAGGCTCAACGCCCAGCTCGTAAATGTTAACCATGTGTGCGGCTTGTGCGTGCACCATCAAGTCCCAGGGATTGGTGAAGGCATCCTTGCAAACGGCGCAAAGCAATTTGGCGCTGCTTGGTGGCGTTTCTATGAGAATTAATTAGTTATTTAAGTTGGAATTTGTAAGTTGGGGCGGGCACACACTCGCACACACACACACACACACATTCAAATGTGGGACGCATAAATAACTCAATTTTAAATGCATTTCCAACTGCGCCGTGCCCGGCAAAAGCAAAAGGAGTCCGAACATTCACTTTGCATTAACCGCAGGCGGTCGTGCATCAACTCTATGCAACAACAGATGTTGCTGACTTGAGCCTGAGCTCTAAATAAACACACACATAGTCATGGGGACAGATGGACAGTGTGACGGACAGACACACAGGCATTTGCAAAAAGTGTTTAACAATCATAAATTAATTGCCAGCAGACAATGTGGCCACACCCAAGGACTACTCTATAGAGTAGCACGATATAACGGTTCTTTGGTGAAACTTACTTGCTGCAAAGGCCGCATCCTGGCACTTGCATGTGAACCTCAGCTTGCAATAACTTTTCTTGTGGTCTAATAACTCAGACAGCTCGTTGAAGCATTCTCGACAATTGCCGCAAATTAATGTGTCCGGATTGCCTGCAAACAGTAGCGAGAGAGAGACAGTGAAATAAGAGCTCATAACTTTTGATATAAAAAATATATTTGTAGAAAGCCATAACAATCATAAATGCTGTGCCCATTGCGAGTTTTTAAAGGTCTATAACTTTGGCTTGTTCATAAAGAAGGATTTCAGATCAAAAACGCGACGTTTTTGTGGGACTTGCGAATAGGGTAAGTCCTGCTGAGTGTAAGCCCTATGACGCCATTTTCTCGGCGTCTCTTTGCGACTTCTTATCAATGTAGTGAAAGCATCAATTCCCAGCTTGGTATTTGAAGTATGACGTTCAGTGCGCGATTCCTTCGGCTGCTCATTCATAATTTCCGGCAGCTCCAGCTTCCATACCACGTCATTTCTCTTGTTCGTTGGTGGCTTTGTGCAACACGGCAACTTCTTGGTGGTCCACTTGGATTTGGTAGTCTTCTTCTGATCAGAATCAATATAAATTGTGACTTTTTCTACATTATCATCGCTAGGTTCTGCTGTGGTCTTGGGTCTTGCTGTGGCCTGTTTGGGTGCCGCTGTGGTCAGCTTGTCTTCCTCAGCATCATCATCGTCGGGACACTGTATATCGACCGGCTCATCTGGTGCATCTGTTTGCGTAAGCTGTGCTATGTCCACGAGCGGCGACGGCGGTTGTACGGGTCCCTGTTCCGGCTGCCACCAAGTCTGTGCGGGCACAGCCTGTATTGGTCGGGGCTGTAGGAAAAAGTCCTGTAGCTGTTGCAGCAACTGCAACTGTTCGGGTGTTGGCATATATGACTGTGGTTCCGGCAGCGGTTGCATGCAGAGCGGTAAGTACGGCGGTTGAAAGAGAAAGTGCTGCGGGAATTCCTGTACATAACGATTGGGCGTTTGCTCTGCTGGCATAGCCAGTAAACGTTGCATGGGTACGACCAAGCCAGCTGCAGCTGGTAATGCAGGTCCCTGTGGTGCTACTGGAGCTGCCTGCGACTGCATCGGCATCGGGATCATCTGCTGCTGCGGCAACATCATCTGTTGTTGCTGCAATGCTTGCTGCTGTGGCGCCTCTGGTGCTACCGCTTTTTCCAGTTGTTGCCCATAGTTGCCGTTTGTCTGTGCATCATATATTGGCTGCTGCTGTGGCGCTGCCTCTGCTGGTACCTGCTGTGGTGCATTATACGTCGGCTGCTGCTGTGGCGCCTCCGCTGCAATTGATTTCTGCTGCTGTTGTCTAGCGTGTCCGGTTAACTGCGCTTTGTACTCGCGATCCTGCATTGCCAAGGCTCGATCCAAATTGGAGGGTCCCTTTGTCATGTGCATTGTTGCCAGCTGTGTCAAATAGCTGGAAGGATTCGCCAAGCCGCCAAAATTTGGAGTATCGGGACGAAAATGTTGCCGTATGGCCGCTTCCTGGGCATTCAGCGTGGGATCAATATGGAAGTAGTTCGCGAAAGCGGGATTTGAAATGGACAGCATTCTGCTCTTGAGACTAAGCACGCCATTAAGATAAGCGGGCGCCAGCGACTTGTTATAAATCGTTTCCAAGTTACTCTCTCCAAAACCACCAGCGACAAGGACCAAAATGGCCAAGACTAGTGCGAAGACTTGATTCATCTTACACATATTTGACATATTTAGCAAATGTAACTAGTGAATAGTGAAATAAACAAATTCTGAAACTGAATACTCACTATAGACTTTGAATGGTCCCCATTGCTGATTCGAACTTAATTGCTCTGTTTGTTGTCCATGTTGTTGTTGTTGCTGCAGCTGTTGTTGTTGTTGCTGTTGCTGTCGCTGTTGATGTGCATGGGTATATGGATGTTGCTGTTGTGCCTGGTGTGGCATCAATTGGCTGTGCAACTGCAGAGAGGTCGCCGCCTGATGTGGCTGCTGCTGCTGGCTGTGCACTTGTTGTGGTGACAATGCCAGAGTCAATGGCTGCAACAGACAACCCAATGTTTGTTGTTGTTGTTGCTGCTGTTGCTGTTGTTGTTGTTGCTGTTGTTGCTGTTGTAGATGTGTCTGCTGGCCAAAGGCATACTGCTCCACGCTCAATCCCACGCCATTGCTGAGCGCTGTTTGATTAGCCATTATTGCTGACTTTGCATTCGGCGGTGACGTAGTCGTTGACTGTCCGGCGCTCTTGAGCTGATAGCCCGTGGCAGCGGCCACAAACTGCTGCTGCTGCTGCTGCTGTTGTTGCTGCTGGTGCTGCTGTTGCTCCTGTTTGTATTGCTGCCAGTGCAGTCCATGGTGTGTGCTGCTGTTGGCCGCCGTTGTTGCAGCCGCCGCTGAGGTGGCCACCGCCGCGGCCGTGGCATTTGACAACAGATTCTGCTGATGCAGCAACAATTGCTGCTGTGGCAACAAATTAGCCATGGCCGCCATGGCAACAGCCGCCACTTGCTGCTGATGATGCTGTTGCTGCTGTTGTTGCTGCGCCTGCGCCTGCGCCTGCTGTTGCTGCTGCTGATGATGTGCAGCGACGGCTGCAGCGGCAGCCAGATGATGCTGGCCGGGGTTCGGTGCCAAGCTGCCATTGCTGGTCATCAAGCGTTTGCGCTTCTTGGGGCGCACGCCATTGCTGCCACGTAGCAGCGTGCTGGAGCAGTAACTGTCATAAAAGTAGTCCCTGGCAAAGCGATGTGAGAGAGAGCGAGAAATTAGATTATTAAAGGTTTAAGCTACTTAATGCAATTTCCTGCCTATACGGATACAGTTCCAAAATATGGCCAAAACCCAACTCTAATCGCAGCAAATATTTATGCTGTAATTGAATTGCCAAGCAGCACCGTGTTAGAGATGAGAAATGAAGTTGGAAGGAGCGAGCCAAAGCAAACAAATTGCTCTTTGCTACGCCACAAATTGACGCCTCATTTGGTGCCCACAAAAAAACAAAAACAAAAAACCCAGCCAACTGTTGCCGTTATTCCGGCTGTCAATATTTGTTTAGGTTAAGGCGCACCACAAGCCCAGCTCCTCCTCAACCCCGGGCACTGTTTGAATTGTCATTTGGCAATTATGTAGCACACCCCCGAAACCCTTTCTTTCCTGGTTCCTGGCTGCATTTTCATTGTCAGTGATTGATACAAATGCCTGCTGCCATTGCCTATTTGTGGTCAAATATTGAGCCCGTTTCAGCTTGTCTTCCGTAGTGGGAGTGTGGAGCCAACAATTGTGGCTTTTATGGTCAGTTTGTGTGCGGTCAATGGACTGATACGGCCGGGCCGTTTAATGACATACACGAGTCACTCAGGTAGACATGGCAACAGTGACATGTTTGCGTTTTAATTACAATCAGCCTGATGCCAATGATGTCAGAGTGTGGTCTTTAAGGGCAAAATAACAGTTTGTTTCGCATGCTTTTCATATTCTGAACCTATACACTATGTAGCAATGAGTACATTGAGAGTTGTGCACAAAATTAGGCTAGGAGGGCTCTAATGAGTACATGCCAGGGCTGCAAATCGCAGTTTCTTTGCTCAGATTCTGTTGGTATCAAACCGCATCTTTGTGTGTGTTTGTGCTCCAAGGTCTATTCAGGCGAACCTCTAAGCCAGGAGTCGGCGAAGGAAGCCGAATTTAAGTTTCTACAAAATTACTTGTGAGACAGCTCAGAAAAGTTGTCAACGTGTTGCATGCTGTGGTAACTTAGCTCTTAGCCAGGGTTTACTTAAGAAATTATTTGTGAGCTCTGCTTAGTTTCCGGCATAAACTAGGGGACTCCGGCCCCTGCGCACTTCGCAAACACTCCGCCGACACGACGGAGGCAAAATTTTTACAAGTCTTTTGTATTCTTTTCGTTAATATTTATTGTTTTGTTTTCCGGTTCTATGATCCCCGCAAATACTTGCATTCAAAATGGATGTGAACAAAATCAAGGTAACTGTACTGCGTGTGTTGCGGGGTTGCTATGCGATAATATGGACAAACGGACTTGCCTATATACTCGTTCAGTTCTACGATCCCGACTAATACTTCTATACAAAATGGTATAGGGGGTTGTCAGGTTTTTGGTAAATTGGACATAGGAGTCCATCGGGTTTTGCTTTCGTTTCACGTTTTGTTTTCATTTATTTTTACAAAACAATACAGAAGGCTTTCCGACAAGCAATTATGAGACGTATAATTGTCCGTACAAAAAGCATGGCAATTGGAGATTGAAGCCCAACATTTGCGATTTTCCTTGAGCCTCGATCAACGTCCTGGAACGAACGGGAAGGTAAATGAGCTTGAGCTCGAAGCAAGTCAAAGGCGCTAATTTCACTTTGTCTGCCCTGCAAAACAATCCGATCAAAAGCAGGGAGATGCAACTCGACAGCATTTCTTCTTAACACGTACCCTGTCATTCGATCCTGCACCTCCACAGGTTTTTGTGTCCCACGAAAATTCGTGATGCGATATTTGATCTTCTGGTTGTCGGCATTACAGTTAAAATGAAGCCAAATTTGAAAAATGGTAAAATTTCTATAGTAGCCGTAACATAAAATTCTACGTGGGCTTCATGTTCATCTTTCTCTTCTTCTTCTCCTTCATATTAATTTTCATCTTCTTCTTCCTCTGCTTCTTCTTCATCTTCTTCTTCTTTATCTTCCTTATCTTCATTCCCAAAGCTATAAGAAGAAAAAAACGAATTACGCTTCACTCCGTCTCTTCTCGCTACGGAAACAACCCTCTTGCCCTCTCTAAATAGATCAGATTCCTCTCCCTGACTCTGGGAACAGTTTATGGGGTAAACAAATAGTAGGCTTTGAGAGCTTGTGTTATTTTTTGTAGTTTAACGCTTTTTTCTTTTGTAACAACATTCCTCATTCCTAGAGCTATAAAGTGGATCAATGCGATCCAGAATAAACATTGACCACATACAGAATTGGGGATATAAAAAGATATATATAATAAGAACAATAATTATACAATTAATGGAAAAGTTGTATAATCAGGAGATGATCTGTTCAAAATCCATCTAATTTCGCTGGGCCTCTGCGTATGTTAGCTGTAGAGTGTGTACTCTAGTTGGGATTCGCCGTGTGTGTAGCATCTTGTTTGGTTTACTTTCGGCATCATTAAGCTTAAATTAAATATTTCCACACGAAGTAGCGTAGTAGTTCCCTGTGCTGGGTCTTGAGTCGAAACTCAAATAAATTGTGAATGTGCCACACTTCGTCGGCTGTGTGTGGCGCTCAGTCATCATTATGGTTGTGCCACGGTAAACAAGTGCACATGTCAACGGCAGCAGGACATTGGCTGCGACGTCGACTGCACAGTCGTCGTACATTATAGGATACATTGCAACTGTCAGTCACAGAGCACACACACACACACACACACACACACATGTACTTTTTTTGAGCGCCGACTTTGAGTGTGTTGACGCAACACTCGAACACACACACACACTCATACACACACACAACTGACCCAGACCGGAAGTCAAGCCAAAGTCTGGCGTTGGCTCAACCAAAATGGAACTCGAACTGGCATAGTTGACAGCCAAATATTTTATGGATGCCAGCGTGGAAACAAAGGACATGGCTCCCTCTTGATGAATTGTGTTTTATTTATTTATTTGTGTGTGTGAGGGAGAGTGAGTGTGAGTGAGGTTGCCCTCAGGCTACGCTTGAAAAAATTAAGTAAAAAGTTTTTGGGGCACCAAAACTGTTAAATGATATGTAAATAAAGTCAAATGAGCGCCACATGGCAGTGTTAAATTGTCTAAATGAAAAGTTTTCGAACGTCCATTCCATTTGGATTAATTTAATTAAAATGTTTGCCTGAAACTGATTTTTATACTCTCATTTTTGTTTGAGGCACAATCAATCAGTACCAACTGTACCTATTTGATAAAAAGAAAGGTTTAGCTGCGTTTTCCTCACTTTTATATGTTAAATATATGTGAATTTTACGAAGAACCCTGAAACTACATGCGAATTACTCCATTATAAACTACTGCTTTCCCTTTCGCACATTACTCTCTTTGCCTAAGCCATAATTGCAATTTCAATCGAAAGGCGGCTAAAGTAACTACTGAAACCAAACAACTGTATTGAACCTTTCTTGGCCGGGTTGATACTCAGCCTGCCCAGGGCACAAGATATTTATATCTTGCGGAGACGTCTGTGGATGATTCTGATAGCTTAGGGGAAGATTACCTGTTTCCAAGCAGCGTGGTCTGAGAAATTAGCAAGCGGGTTTCCAATGCGTTATGGGCCAAAGTAGTAGCGCATTTACGGGGATAAACTACTGATTAGAGGCGCCAGGCGATGCTGCTTTACCTCTAATAACTAAAATAGGCCAGAAAGTAGCATGCCAGTTTCTAATAGCAAAATGGGATACAGCATGCTAGATCGAACAACGCAGAGGCGATGCAAATGCGTTATGACTTCGAATAAGGTAGCATATTAAGGATACTAGTCGGCGCTGGTAATTCGCTAATATGCAAAGCCGGCCAGAATGTTGCAAGAGAGTTTTCAAAAACAAGATAGAAAGTAGCATGTGAGATTTAATAACGCAGAGGCGATGCTGATGCAGTGTCTCTAATGTTAGGCAAGAGGGAAAATAGCATGAGAGATTCGGTAACGCGAAAGTGATTCTGGTGTGTGTATGGCTAGGAGGAAGAGAGAGACACCAGGCGATGCTGTATGTCTTTAAAGTTAAGTAAGTTAGGGAATAGCATGTGAGATTTGATAACGCAGAGGCGATGCTGATGCGTTATAAATCTGCCTAGCGCTACGACTACGAGCAGGATGGGAAATTAGGAAATAGCATGCGATTTTTTACGTCACATATAGGAGTATCCTATAAGTTAGGGATAGGCGATGCGGTGTGTCCCTAATGTTTGCCAAGAGAGAAATAGCATGAGAGAAACGTTAACGCAGAGGCGATGCTGGTGAGGGCCATCACTTTTGCAAAAGAGCAGGAATTGTGGCATAACGTAGCTTGTCAATCCTGAAAACACGGTCAGGTTGTCTTTTCTCTGGCCTAAATGGTCAATGGTCACTTACCACCAGTGTGGTGAGCGGATTAGAGTAGGTTAAAGCTTGTCGTATGAGGCGACCTATAATGACACTGGATTTTTTTCGAGACCAGTAGAGCTACACCAGAACTTAAAAGGGGTATGCGTAGGGTTTGGGACCCACCGTGTAAAACCCCAATTCCAATAAAAGAAATACATCAGGCCGTAACCCGGGAAAGGGTTGTTACGGCCAGTAAAGAAGAAGAAATGGTCACTGGGACACAGTTCTTTCAAAGCTTATTAGTACCGCTTCAACACCCGTCTATAAGAAGACTTCTTCTCTGCAAACTGTGGAAGTGGTGCAGTTCAGAAAGCTCTTCTTAAGAGAGAAGACTAGTGACGAAAGCGGGCTCACAATATTTTGGTCTTGTTAAGCTCCACCTATCCACGTCCTTTCCGGAAGTCCGCCGGGAGCGTCCTAACTTTAGGGTATTAATTTAATATCTTTAAAATAATTATCTCGGTAATCTCGGTAATGCTATGTCGCTACTCGCTATTCATACACTTTTGCTTGGGAATACAGAGGGTTTGCATACTCTTCAGATGTTCCTTTTAGAATTACTTACCAATCATTGCCCGTTTTGCTCACATTCTGTCGCTTTCGTCCAATTTGATGAGCCTTTGGCTCCGCCACCATATTAACATCTGTAGGGAATAGAGATCGAGAGAGACGGTTGAAATTTACAGTTAATAATAAAGATAGATAATGATTTTTAATATAAAGGCAATCCGCTTTGTGTCCGAGCGACACAATAAAACAAAACATATTGTCCTTTGAAGTGTCCCGTTGGTGTTGTTGTTGTTGCTGTTGTTAATAAAGGACAAAGAACTGGAATAGACAATGCCATTTTGAAGCTATTGTGTGCTTTTCGAGTCGAGTCGAGTCTTTATTTTGGCCGATTATTATTTTTCGTTGATTCATGCATTATGCAAATGAAAGCCCGGCACTAAGTGATTAAAAATTTCCCCATGTACTTGTCTTACTGCATTTGTAATTTAATCAAGCAGCAGGCGGCACTCGCATTCGGATTCGGATTCGGAGTCGCATTCAGTAATCATTAATCTTAATAAAACTGCAGTGGCAACCAAGCAAACGCAACAACATCGAGAACAACAACAAGAACAGAAACTGGCATTAAAAACGATGTCAGTTTTTGCATATCGAAGGCGAAAACTAAAGCAGTGCCCAAGCAGGCGGTTTACGTATCTTTCAGTTTTTTACGCTCCTTTTTTTTCATTTTTCAATGAAAAGGGTGCGACAACAGGCCGTTTTTTGCGTTCCCACCAAGGGGGTGGGAGTTGGTGTTGAGGACTGGAGCATGCAACAGCGTGTGGCACCCGCGCTCGTTCATCATAATTCATGACAAAGTTTGAAGTGCGACGGCTGCCGCAGGGTTTGCTAAAAGCAATGGGCTCACACACACAGACACACACACATGCAAGTGCAGTAAATCCTGACCGGAATGGATGGGGTGTACGATCGTTTAAGCCGTCCAAAAGATTCCGGATTACTACATCTGAAAACCAACCACTTTCTTGACATTCTTTTAACGAGATTTTCAACAAAGATGGTTACAGTTACCCTTGTGGTGAGAGAATACCACCTCAGCAGGTCAAAGATTGTCGTATGCTAACAATGACACTGGGTTCTTTTGAGACCAGTAGAGCCACCCCAAGCCTTAAAAGAATTTGGGACACACCACGTGAAACACCCATTCCAATGGAAGAATTTATTTACATCAGGCCGTAAGAAGGGGAAGATGGTTACAGTTTGACTAGCTCCGTTATTTGAGCTGTAAGGTGAAGGGGCTGAGCTCTCTTCTTCTTTTCTTACCATCATATTATTTCATATTGGTATGTTACACAATACGATCTCAGCTTAATCTATGGGGAACAACTCGAGGAAGAAAAGAAGACTGTGGAACAACTCTTAGCTCTTGGAGCAGCTCTATGTAGAAAATATGCTGAAACGCCGCTTTCTTGATAGCAGGCTAGATTGAAACGGCTGCCAGGCTTCTGCCGGGAATCGGCATGTAAGGAATACTGCAGTCGGTTTAGCGCTAAGTCTGGAAAGTTCAGATAAGGTTTTAGGAAAATGTTTTCCCAAGAGTTTAAGCTTTAAGCTTTCTTTTGAAGAATGCCGGACACGAGCAGATGAAGTGCTTAGCTATGGGCTACTACTGTGGTTTCCTTGAGTGTCTTGTTGTGTAGGCCACCTTCTCCTGGAGCCTTTCTAGTTTTTATCTCTTTAATGTGTCCTACGATGTGATGGGCGCAACAGGTGGAAATAATTGCTCTGGTCTGTCGAATACGAACTGAACCTTAAGGTCTGGAAGTGAAAGTGGAATCCTTGAAGATTTATGTAACAGTGTTCATTATGGAAGACGCGTTGTTGCATCGACAAATAGAAATAGGTTTCGGAGTTGAGAATAGAGACTATATTTTCTCAATTTCCAAGTACGCTGCTCGAGGCATGACGTTTTCCACAATTCAAAGGGCCCACTGTACTCATTGGCGGCCCAAAGACAAACCGCAGCGGCCACTGGCTGGCTCTCGGATTGTTTCCATAACTACAAATTGCTGGCCAGGCACGACTTTGGACTCTGTATTTGGCGCTGCTTTCGTCTCTGCCTGGCTGCTCCTCTTCTCCCTCGCTCTCTTTTCCGTGTTTTTGACTTGCTTGCCTTTTATGCTGCCATTTTATTTGGTCTGTCTGGCTGCCAGGCGGGCAGGCTATAATTAAGATTAAGGATAAAAGCGTAAGAAGGATTTCCGCAAGTTTTAAGGCAGCAAAACAGCAGGAGCAGAAATCGGTTTAAATGTGGCTACATTTCTCCGCGCTTAAAAGTCAATGGCGCGTACCAATGAAATATTACCCTGGCCACTTCAGCTTGAGCTCTTGGTCCTTCCACTCCCTTTTCCTGGTCCTTGTCCTTGTCCTTTTTTTGCTTTTGTTTTTTTCTAATCAGCATTTTGCATTTACATAAGCAGTTGAAAAGTAATGCAAACAAAAAATGCTTTTTATGAAAGCTGTAAATTTTTCATTGCCTGTCAGCAGGCGCCAACGACAGTTCGTAGGATGCATTACAACAGGATACTTACTACTCCTCCGACATAGTGCGCTAAGTGCATTAAGTTGTTTTTCACATGAGCTCTTACACACTTAATACATATAGAGAGAGAGTGTACCATACGGAAAATTTGCAGCAAAAACATTGTGTGTGTGGGTGTAAAAGTGAGTGAGTGTTGTCTATCAGCTGTTGCAGCTGCTGCAGCTGCAAGTGACGCACGAGTCGCGTGGCGGCATAAAATTTCATTAAATGTTTAAATGAAATCGACAAACAGTCGCCATGACAGTCTCACACACACACCAACACACACACACTTGCCGACAGGTATGCTCAAGCACAAAACATTGAAATTTCATTAAAAGTACCTAAAAGTAGTAAGATTTATGCTGCGGCCTTTGCCGCACTTTAACTTGGCAACACTGGCAGCGCAACAACTTCCGCCGCGACAGACTAAAAAGACAGCCAAGTCAGCCGTAAGTTACACAAGATATGGCCACTACACATGCCATATACTATATAAGGTCGTCCAGAGCGTTGCTTTTTTCGCGTTTGTTCGATTTTAGTGCAGCATTTCCGGCCCAGGGCCATTAACCCTACACTGTGAGAAAAAAAAACCAGCAGGTGGCATCCAGACAACACTTAAAAGTTAAGATTTCGAGTAGAGTGGTATAATTCAAGACCAAAATAGAATTATTTCCACACAAATACACTGAAATTTTGTGACATTGAAGCCAGAATCCCCGAACGCATTTCAAATCCGCTTGCCTTGATCGGAATCTAAAATTGCGGAACAGGGCTGTGTACATAAAATTTCTACTACGAACTGTACTAAAATTACCCTTTTTTGCACTTGCACATTTACAGTTTGCATAGCTGTGCCAAGTTTCAATTTGATAGCTTTAATGGTGTAGGTGTAAACCACGAAATTTCGTCACGGGGGAACGGAGTGAGCTATCGACATGAATCGACAAATCTGCACTTATTATGAAAATTCCTAAGAGAATGATATAAGTTTCACCCATATTTCTGCTCATATTGTCAGCAAAAAAGGGTGCACAAATTTTTGGAAATATTTTTTTTTTATTATTAGCAATTAGCCTGTTTAAACCTACTAAGTCTACTTAATCGAATAAGTAAAAATTCTCCAAGCCACAAAATATGAAGAGCTTTTCAGTTGAATGTATCGACTATAAGACCCTCAGTAATCAACTGAAAGATCTCACAGACGCTGCTTGGGAAAGGTTTTAGAAGAGAATACTTTCGATATTCCAAGTCGAAATCTACACTGTCATGCAGTTACAAATCGTTGTATAGTAAATATATTGCGCGTGAACACTGAATCGATTAAACAACCTTCTTTCTTGACAACCGCTATATTTTGCACAGTGTAGTTGGCATGCGGCAACAACTAGCTGAGGGTTAAGGTCTGGCTGCGCCACAAGGTATGCAAAGCAAGTCAACATGCCAGGGATTTTGCCCACTCACCTAGTGTCTGGCTGAGCACCGTCTTTCCATCCTCGCCATGGCAGGCATTACGCGCATCGAATGGGTTGGTGAACTGTACAAAGGCATAGCCCTTATGCATGGAAATGCCTGAGGAGAAAGGGATCGAAAAGAATGCAACGTATATAAAAATGCAAGACAAGTTACAGCAAAAAAATGTAAGACAAAGCCGGAAACTTACCCGCTAGACGACCGTAGATCTGAAACATACGCTCCACATCCGTTTTGGAGCATTGAAATGTATTCAGATTGCCCACAAAGATGCGCGAGTTAACCGCCTGCGGATCCTGTGAGTTCGTCTGGTTGGACAATTTTGACAGCTTCATTGTGGCTGTTCCTGTTCCTGTTGTTGTTGTTGTTGCTGCCACGGGCAGAGGCGCTGCAGCCGCTGCACACGTGTGTCCAAAGTACAAGAAAGCAATGCTGACGCTGCGCCGTAACTTAGGCAACACTTTTTGAAAAACGCTTTGTTTGTTGTCCCCGTTGTTGTTGTTGCGGTTGTTAACGAGTTTTCCAATAGCCGCAACGTACTTTTCTTTTAAGCTGTAAAAAAAGTGCAACAAAAAGTTGGTCAATTTGCTGTTTTCTGTTTGTTTTACAGCTTAAATATCAATCCATAGCTGCGTGTGTGTATATGTGTGTGTGTGTGTGTGTGTGTGTGTGTGTGTGTGTGTACGTTTGTTTGTTTGTATTTGCATTTCATTCATTTTGTAGCATTCACAGTTTAATCTTATCACCAGGCAATTAAAATGCAAAAATACTTTTTTAAATTGCACTTGATTTTTGCATTGCATCACAAATAGCGTCACGCGTATCTGCATATGAAAGTATCTGTGTGTAAAAGTATCTGTGTGTAAGAGTATCTGTGTGCAAAAGTATTTACTTTGTTATCCGAGAACTGCGCCTAGAAGTATGCAGCATTATGTGTCCGCATCTCATTCTGCTTTTGCTTTTACTTGTGGCAGTGTGCGTGTGTGTGTGTGTGTGTGTATGTGTGTGTGTGTGTGTGTGTGTGTGTGTGTGCGTTATTAAATTAAATAACTTTTTAAATGGCTGCTTACACACACACACACACTCACACACACACACACACACACTCACACACACACACGCAGTTACATTCATATGCGTGTACGCCATTCACACATTACCGACAGCTCATACAACAACGCCTTTAAAGTTGTACGCTCTGCTGTCAAGAGAACTAGAGTATATCACTTTTGTGACAACGTATGAGACAGAGCTTTTGAACTTACAATATTACACTGGGCAACAGTGATTTTGTTGGCTTGGATACTTTACTATTTCGAGGTGGCTTTGATGTAAGCAACAACAATGCAATTCGTCTGTTTTATGCGAATTTTCATCAACTTTTCATATGAAAGATCATAGCTCGACTTTTTCTTTCATATTCGAGACCGTATCGCTTGGAAGCATTTGACGCTTCTCAGCCTAAAACTAGTCTTTCACGGTGCTATGTGTAGGTGGCGCTGAGAGGATTTGGTCTCTGGATACTACCCAAGGTCATGTGTTACCAAGATTAGCTGGAAGCGCCGCTACTCAAGACCATATGGTAGTAGACAGGCGCCGCTACCAAGACTAGCTGGGAGCGCACATGGTCAGGATACTACCCAACGGGTACCACAATTAGGTGGTATTCTTGACATTTACCAGTAATGCAGCTTTGGCGATCGGTTAACAAGTGAATCGTAAGGTCACTGTAATTCTGGGTAATATTTAAAAGTTCAACACTGGGCTTGAGAATTGTCAGCACCTTGGCAATAGGGACCTATACTTTTGCCTGCCTCTTTTAACATCGAAATGACATTATAAGTAAATTAGCTGACAAAAACGAGTATCCTACAACCAGTAAATGAAGATCTAAGCCATTGTTTGCTGTTATCCTAGCAGACCACTTAGGCCCAAGCACGCTGTGCTTTCCATGGATCACAAGGTCTCCGCCACAGATACTGACTTGAAGCTTAGAGCCAACCTAACTATGAAGCTGATTAGCAGCTGTACAACTTTGAAGTTAACTCAATTGTGTCATAGAAGTGGGCCCATCAAGGTAGACCTGCCTCCGAGGCTGAGAGCCGGGCAGTTCCTTCTTCCTAAAAACGTCAAAATACAACATTCTTAACCAAAATGACTCATTTAGTACTCAATGTGATAAAACTTTATGATTTGGTGTCAAATATTGTAACATTGGCGGTTATACGAGTTAAAGAAGCTGAAGTGGTTTTGAAAGTTGACAACTCATCTTTTGGAACATTGAATTCCTCGCTTGAATCTAAATTGTATCTATTTTTCTGCATGAGTAATTCTTTTTTTCAAATAAAATGGATTTTGTGGAAAAAATTTCACCTTTTTTAAAGTTTTTTTAAAAATTCTTTATGGAAAATTAGTCAACAGGTAAATTATGAATTTTAACGAAAAATTTATTTTTTTGTTTAAAAAAAACTTTCGTTTTTGAAATCCAAAAAGAAGAATGTTTCTTCTTATATCAGCTTACTTTACAAGTTATCGTTCATTTTTTAAGGAATGGGATATATCATACGTTGTTGAGAGAAACGATAGAGGTGGTGTTCCGTAAAAGTGGCGTCACTATTACATAGTCTAAAACTGTATGTTTTTTGGCTGGAAACTGCTGACTAAATATGACTATTTCCCTGTTGCAGGAAGCTGTTCAAAATCTTTCAAATATTGGTCATTCATGAACAGCTCAAACTCTGAGCAGAGCAACAGATAGTCGTATCTTGCCGCTTCTTGAATTTGAACTTGTTTCTTTTCGTCTGGCTAAAAGTGAAAAATTAAGCGTTTTTATTGCGCTTTCGATGCCAACAGTTGTTGCAGTTGTTGCCTGTTGCCTGCCTCTTGGCAACATGTGTGTTCAATGTGCCATATAGAGTATCTATGTGTGTGTGTGTGTGTGTGTGTGTGTGTGTGTGGCATGTGTGTGTGTGTGTGCGACGCTTTGCATGCCAGTCGGCGGAGGAGACACGGCGAAGGGGCAGAGCAGAAGAAGAGGCATTAAAATGTACAAAGACGCGCATAAAATAAATATAAAACATGCAGCAATAAAAATAAAATACTTGTAGTAGCAAATTGTTAATGTGATTTTTATGCAATTTGTGCGCACAGCTGCCAAGTGTTGGTAAACGCAATTTATTGCATATTTATGGGCGTCGACACCTAAATAAAAGCAACAACACACACAACACATGTGAGTGGGTGGGAGTGAGTGTGTGTGTGTGAGTGTGTGTGTTTGAGTGTGAGTGTGTGAGTGTGTGTGTTTGGCAGCAGTTTGTGTTAATTGCATTCACTTGTTAACAACTGAAACTAAGCCAAAGAGCCTTAAGACTTCCGCTCTTATCACTTACAGCTAATCTGCTTACTGTGTGTGTGTGTGTGTGTGTGTGTGTGTGTGTGTGTGTATGTGTGTGTGTTTGTGTGTGTGTGTGTGTGGCACACCAATACAAGCACACTTTGCTTGACTCTCCTTGAAAAGGAGAGAGAGAGAGAGAGACAGAAAGAGAGAGAAAGAGAGAGGCAGCGATTGGTAACGCCATCAGTTTTATTAAAATGTTCCATGCATTGTTCTGCATAAATCAAACAACAGGCCGCAACGTTAAGCACACATACACTGAGAAAAATCAACACTCTATATACTCAAATGGAATACGAATCTTGAATCTGTTTGAAAATTTGTATTCTGCAAACCGCAAGCATTTTATTTTTCGAATGGTCTAGGTTTCACCTGAAAACGTTGCGTCATTACGATGTAATCGGTACCACACAAGTTTTCTCCTTTCTCCGACATTCCAAGACCTAAAACACGCACTCATGACAGCTGATTACGAAGAGGAGAAAACAAACACACAAAATAACAACGTTTGCTACAATTTATTTTGTTGTTGTTTCTTTTTTAATGTACTTAAAATCACATTTTACCCAACTAAAACGCAACGCATCCAGTTGAAACTTATATTCTGTTAACCGCAAGCATTTTATCTTTGGTCTACGTTTCACCTAAAAAAGTTGCGTTATTGAAGAGTAATCGGTACCACACTGAATTTTTGATAACGTATTTATATATGAAAGATATTCCTTGTTTTAAGAACGCTTAAACGCTGCATCGCTTCTTAATGTATTTTGTAGCAATATTTTTACCGGCAATTCAATGGTAATTCTCTAGGAAATTTGTGAGTAAGTCTTTAGAAATAAACGACATTGACACAAAAGCACTATCAAATTCGATCAAGTTAAATTAAACAGAAATCCTTAGTAAAATTTTAAAGCAAGTTTCTAAAAATAAAAGAAATTCACTCGAAAACGAACCTAAATTCGCTTAATTCGCCATTTAAGAGAAACCCTTCAAAAGTAAAAACAATTCACTCGTTAGTGGATTCAAATTCACTAATATAAAGTGAAAGTGAAAAGCAACATGTATTAACTCAAGAGCCAGTCCTTTTTTGGTGTGCCCGAAATCTCTTTCAAGCGACTTTCTAACACAGAACCCATTCAACAGTTTGTTTCAAAAAGTTGACGTCACTGACTGAATCGTATATGAGCCAGAAATCTCTAAAAAGTTTTGCCTCACAATTAGTTTTAAATTTTTTGAAAAATCACGCTTAAAGATAAAGTCTGCGCACATTTTGGTGCAATAGGTTGAAAATCGTGGTGACGTCATTTATGAACAGTCCCTTACCGAAATCGAGAAAATTTCTCGTTTTAGCTGGTATTACTTACAGTTCCGTTGCCTGATTTTAAGGCATACTTGAAACTTCATATTATAAGAAAAACACAGAATTCGCTGTCTGCTGCAGAATGAAATCCAAACAAAAACGCTTTTTGAAAAAAACCAAGTTGATACCAAGAAATGGTGTAAGACTTTCGGTTAAAAATAAACATGAAACCACGAAACAAAAGAATCTTTTGTCAAGCGTTTTCGTTATAAAAAATCCCGTTGCGTCATATTGCATTTTGTGGCAACGCATATGTTTTAAGTAAAACAAACTTGTGCTACTCTTTTTTACAGTGTACCCGCATATACAGCAGGCCTGCATTGTGAGCGAGTTATGAGTGAAAGGCGCTTTATTTATTATAATGGCATTCCTTTAGTCGCCGCCTTTTATGCATTCATTCGTTCTCATTCCCGTTGCCTTCGTTTAGTCAGTTAGTCAGTCATTCATTCGTTCATCCATTCTGCTGCGTTGTATTCATTGCATATAGCCCAAACATTGGCATAGCATCTCATTCAGTTGCAAGGACTAACTGAATGACTGAATGACTGGCTGACTGACTGACAGCGATGCTGCATTGTCCTTGCAAATGAACGAACTATGTTGCCGCCGGCGCTTGATGGCTTTGTATCCTAGCCTGTTTCCTTTACGTCAACTTACTTTTGAGTCTCTATCTGTGTCTATCGCTGCGTCTCATTGTTGCATGAAACAACGGTACAATGCTGCAAAACTGTATTGAATAAGCGTGTTGAACGCGTTCGAGTTGCGGCTGTTTGAATATGCAACACTTTTTGTGGCCTACTTTTAGGCTGGCGGCGTTTTAATGAACGCCGCTTTAATTGAAACTGCAATGACAGCAACACAACAGCAACAACCGGAACAACAGCAACTACAACAACAACAGCAACAACTACAACATCCTGACAGAATTGACAAATTTAAGCTCCTGCAAAGTCACACACTCACACACACTCACACACACTCACACTCACTCACACACACTCACACTCACTCACATACACACAGTTGGCAGCAGGTGGCTGCAGTTAGCTGAAGTGGTTATTTAACTTGGCTTAATTATAATTAACTGTACTCTCTGAACTACCACATTTGTGCACTCATGTGTGTGTGTGTGTGTGTGTGTGTGTGTGTGTGTCTTGGCATGTGTATGGCTGCCTGCAAGTTCAACTGCAATTTGCTCGAGACTTTCGTTGCCTTAGCGCCTTTTCTTTCTACCAAGAAATTGCTCAGGAAATTGCGGCACTTTTTTTTACACCACATTGTTGTCCTCTTCGCCGGCTTGTTGGCCTGGTTGTTGTTGTTCTTTTAGGCCGGCTGCAACAACACTCAGAGAAAAAGCGTTATGAAAAGGCAGCAAAAATAGTTTCAAGTCTAAGCGGAAAAATCTTCTAGCCTTTTTCTTAAGCTGGCAAATCTTAAGCGTATTTTACTGCTTTCGTTTAACTTAAGAAATTTGATGAGATGCTCAAACCGAGCAAGCAAAATTTTAAAATTAAGTCTGCGTACTATGTTAGTACATAAGTTCGCGCTTAACACGAGAACGGATCAACACATTTTCCAGGATGATTTGGCAATATTTAATCAATTGCCGTTTACAGTAACATTTTGCATATAACCAGTTATTGCTTATATAAAATATTTTTTATATATATGCGATTATCTTATGGATAAACGCTTACTTGCAATAGGTGCGCTGCGTTTTCGCTATTGAATATAAGCGATATCTACTGTATTTTGCATATAACC
Organism: Chymomyza caudatula; assembly: GCA_035041775.1. NCBI lineage: Eukaryota > Metazoa > Arthropoda > Insecta > Diptera > Drosophilidae > Chymomyza > Chymomyza caudatula. The sequence continues at coordinate 2,206,678 of JAWNKW010000073.1, forward strand.
GGTTATTGCTTATATACAATACTTTCCATATACCCGATTATATTATGCATAATCGTTTATTTGCTGTTGCATATAAGCGATATCTTTTGTATTTTGCATATAACCGGTTATTACTCAAATTAAATATTTTGCATATATCAGAATATCTTATGGATCAACGCTTTCTGGCAACATGTGCGCTGCGTTTACATAGTTGAATATAAGCGATATCTACTGTTGTTTGCATATAAATGGTTATTGCTTATAAAAAATATTTTGCATATATCCGATTATCTTATGGATAAACGCTTACTTGCAACAGCTGCGCTACGTTTTTGCTATTTCTACTGTATTTGGTATATAACCAGTTATTTCTTATATATAACATTTTGCATATATCCGAATATCTATTGGATAATCTTTTATTTGCAACATAAGCGCTACGTTTTCGCTATTACATATAAGCGATATCTACTGTATTTTGCATATAACCGGTTATTGCTTAAATATAATAAGATATCTTATGGATAATAGCTTACTTGAACATCTGCGCTGCATTTGTTGCTATTGCATATAAGCGATATCTTCGGTACTATTGAAAGTTACATCAACAGCATTAAGCCCCTACAGCACTATTTCTGATTATGAGCACTTCTACTATGGCAAGAGCAAAATAACTAAAGACAGATTTATTGTTGTTCTCGTGTCGCCACCGCTTTTCTCGCTGTGTACTGCCACTTTTTTTCCAGCTCGTTGCCCCGCAAAAGTAAATTAAGACGCTTAGTAAGTAAAAGTCGCAAACAAACTTGAAAAGTCGGTGTACACCAACACACTCACATGCCACATACACATGTTGCAGGGGCTGAACTTTGTAATTGAGTGTTGAAAATGACTGTGCGCCGGATATCCAGAACATGCTTAATGCGCCATTGTCTGCCCAATGACAGCTTTGGCAACGCTGCCGGCTTAAAGCCAACTTTAAAAGTAAGTTGGCAATTTTATTTACCCGTCTACGTGCTAAATAATGCAGCAAGCCATTAAGCCAAACCCCGGGTACGGCCCGTACGGCCAACCTCAAGTACAGCCAGTTGCGATGATTATTATTATCGCAGGCATGCGATCAAATGTCAAAGGACACATTTCGTCACTGTCTTTGGGTCTTTGGTCTGTTTTGCAGTGTTTACTGCCTACAAATATGGTCATATCTTTTTGCTATATGGTTTTTTTTCTACTGCGACTCTTCTGCTTACTTTTCAGACAACTTTTCATTTCAAATGGCTTGAGGGGAAGGACAGTGTTGTCTGTGTGGTCTATAGAGCTGGCCCTAATAGCATAGCACAAAAAATGAATAGATGACGACGACGTCGTGGCCCATTGAAAGCCAAAAAGTCAACAAAGCGCACAAATTGCTAGAGAAGGAGACTAGAGAAGGAGTGAGAACTTGCTAGATAGAGCGACAAATAACCCCAATTGGGGGAGAGTTGTGTGTGTGTGTGGTACATCTATTTTTCATATGTATTGACAAGCAACAGCAACTTTATTCATAAGCATTCACACTGACACACGTGACCCATGAAAGCCAAACAACAGCAACAACAACGAGAGACCCCAGATGACTTCACGTCTAAATGCGATAACTCAGCTCAGTTTATATGATTCTGAAATAAGCGTACGTACGCCTCTGTCTCTATATGAAGTAAACTCCGGCATTTTGGATGACCGTGTGTGTGTGTGTGTCAACAAACATGACTCTGTGACTGCGATAAGCATTGAATAGCTTTGCATTTGCCATGATATTGGCTCCATTCCATCTATGATGCCAGTGCTCCGACTCCCTACTCTACGCGTAATTTATTGTAATGCACAGAGAAAAAAAACAGAGCTACAGCATATTAAGTGAGAATTATTTGCATAAATAACACAAGAAATTAATAACAAACACACGGTGCCATGTAGTGCAACTGCTGCACAAAAGTTAATAATTGCTGCGTGTCAACAGGAGCTGACACCGCCAACACCAGCCAACCAGCCAGAGTTGCCACCAAAAGTGTTGCATATGGGTTGCCCTTGACCAGGCATTAAAGTGAGCATGCCTAAAGTTGAACCTTCAACTGCAATTAAACATTTTTGGTCTTGGTAATGTGTGCAATTCTTGCTGTTCAAAAAACTCATGAGTGAACATTAGGCCCACTGAATGAAATTAGCTAAAGCAACTATGCAAACGAAACTTTTAGTGTTAAGTATATGCACCAGAATCAGCAGAAGAAGAGCCAAATGAAACTTGGTATAATAGTTAATCTTATTTAAAAGGGCCTTAGGTTCAATCACGTAACTGTGTAGAAGTTAAAAGTCTCATTAGGCACTCCTTAAAAAGTAGCTCAACTCAAAAGGACCTTTCTTTCAGTAGTTGACGAGTTGCAAGTCTCATGATGCAACATTAGGCCCTCTTTACAAAGTTAGCTTATGACACAACTCAAAAGCACCTTTCTTTCTGTAGTAGGTGGATGGATCAAATCCAGAATTAGAAGAATTTCTAACTAAATGAAACCAAGTTTTGTCACACTTCTTTAAGTTACCCTAATATGCCCACGATGCCAAATTACTATGAAAACCATGAAAAACCAAACAACTACCAGATCACTGCTTTATGGGTTACCACTGTAAATGGGAAAACACGCATCGGAAAATGGGAAAAAAAAGGAGTAAACAGGCAAAGTGAAATGGCATTTTATCACTTGACAATAAATGCGCGTTATTGCGTTGCTCATTAAATAAATTAAATTCGTAACGAATGGAAATGAATAAAAGTATTTAAATAAACAGCAGGCGGGAAACTTGCGGGAAAACCGGACCACACCCGCCGCTCCCGGTAAGAGCCTGACAGATTGCCAGGCCGACAAGTTGACAAGCTGCAACTGGCAACTTTAAAACGTTGTAATTGGCGAGCATTACGCGTGTGCCCCCGCTCCACGTTCCCCTCTCTGCCACTTGGAGTGTCCGCTGTGGCGCCTGCGGGTGTTCGACATAAAAGTTCGGGAGCCATTGTGTTTACATAACTGTTAAAGTGTTAAATTTATTGCTTTCGGGCAGGTCATGACTGGCTGTGTGTGTGTGTGTGTGTGTGTGCCACAGTCTGTGGTGTGGCAATAAAAATGGCTTGCATATTTTTCAGTTTTCAGCTTTCAGTTTGTTATGCATATATTTCTGCCACTTTTGTTGCAACAACAATTATGAATAACTCTCTGCACATAATGGCCACCATTGTGCCATTGCGGGTGTATTTCATTACTACTATCTGTGTGTGTGTGGGTGTGTGTGTGTGTGTGGGTGCGCCTGTATGGGAGTGAGTGAGCAGCATATTATGCGCTTATGTTTCACTGCACCAATTATGAAGGATACGCTGATATTGTGGAAATTAAAGTTCGCCATAGTCAGTAATAAAATAATTGTTGACGCTGAGGGAAATGCCAACTTCTTCTTCTTATTCACTTGAATTATTCACAGAGCTATCGATATTTAAGATAAAATGAAAAAATGATGTTATATATGACTGTAGACAGTTTTAAATTTCTTTTTTAAATATAAGGGATTGAAAAGTTTTTTATGATTTGGTCACGTTCGAATCAATTGGTTTTTTTCCCTTCCCTTGAAACCTTAACAGATGGAAAAAGAAGTGTTTTACTTAGATTTTTAATTAATTTTTAAAGTCTAACTCAAAATTAACGATCGTGTTAACAATCAACATTTTGATGTTTCGAAGAGTAGATGACATCGTATATGCGTCTAGAGAATATTCTCAAGTATGTCTTGCATATAACCTATACTAGTATTATAAATCCGAAATAACTGGCAACAGCTTCTAATAGGAACAAAAACGGGAAGGAGAACTCGAAAACGGCTCGACCGATTAGTTTTTACATCTTCGTTGAAGTTCAGTGAAAATGTTGTGGAAATATGCATAATTTTAAGGTATAGGCAAAGGATGAACATGAGAAAGAGGATAGGAAGATATTAATACCATTATCCACAGCTGGACTTAGTATCTGTAAGAGAGAGAGAGAAAGAGAAGCAAGAGTTCCCGTAAGGGAAATCAGAATTTAATCTTAATCGTGAAAGTTCCAATCTATTTTGGAAAAAGGGAAGTGTATCAATTTAAGGAAGGTCTTGAACAAATGTATGATTTAAGTTTAGGATGTGGACCGCTTCGTTATCAAAGGCACTTTGGCTTCACCAAGTATTTCACTCCTCGACTAACTGAATTGAAGAGCACGGGTTTTTTTTTTACAAAATTCCTCGTTATATGCAAAATGCAAATTGAAATGCATATTTTTATTTATGAACAGTAATTTGTAGCGTCCATTTAATTATCCAATTACAACCACAGTACAAGACAACAACAACAACAGCAGCAACACAACATGCATTATTTTATGAGTGTTGTGTATAATTAAAAAAACAAATGAAATTAGCGCCTGAAAAGCCTTTAAAAATGTAGTGAATGTGCGAAAATACCGAAAATACCAAAAACAAAAAAATTGGTTCGGTTGTTGGTCGTTTAAACCGCTTCCCTGGCCTGTAAATCGGCTATCGGAAACAACAAGAACAACAACAGCAACAAACACCGGCGGGCTGTCTGCTTGGGTTTGGTTTTTGGTTCGCGGTTTTGCGTATCGCTTGGCGGATACGGTTTTGGTTTTGGTCTGGTTTTGGTTTGGCGGCAAATAAGCCGGCGATGAGAGTCAGGCTGTTGTTGTTGTTGTCGCACTCGATATGTTTTGCAAACGCACGCGTTTTTGTGGTCCATTAAAACAGTCAGCAGCAGCCGCAGCAGCAACGTCATCATGATGTTTATGACGACGACGACGATGATGAAGATGTTGCAGACACATTCAATGTATGTAACTAATTTTGTGGAAATGCGCGCGATTGGCAATAACAGCAACAACAACGACAATGCGAGCGAGAAGAAAATTCGTGGAAAATCGTTCATGTTTTCATGGCATGGTTAGGCACAAATTTAGAAAAACTCTACCAAAACGACCAAAGCAAGGTCAACTGACCGTAGACAGCGAGCGAGCGAGCGAGCAAGAGAGAGCGCGAGCAACGCTTACGCTCAGCTGTTACGCTCAACGTCATCACAACAGATGACTCACACGCTGCCCAAGCAGGCACAATTGTTGCGACGCCAGTGTAGCGGGCGTAAAGGTGTGCGCTATAGTTTGTGCCGCCAAAGACGCCGCTTGTGCGCATTGGTGCGAGCGAGACAAACAGACTGTGCGCACGAACATATGTGATCGTAACTGGTAGATACAATTTGGTGTGTAGTTGTTCGCTGTGCTCAGTGACGGCGTCGATTTCGTAGCGTTTGGGTGTGTTTACGGTTTGGCCAGCGTAGTTCCATGCGCTCCGCGTTCAGAACTCAATTAAACTATTGAAACACTTGAGTGCTAATCAACTTTGAACCATTTCTGTACGTGTTTTTGCCTAGAGACATACACATATGAGCAAGCTGCAGTGATAAAGTAACTCTCGCCTAATCATATCATAACTGAAACTACGCTTAGGATTTGCGTGCGTGTCTATAAGTGTATATATCCGAGTAAATTGTTGTATAATCGCCAACAACGCCAACGCCAGCGTATTGAGAACTTGTTGAACGCAAAAACTGACGCGCAGCATAAGCAAAACTAGTGTGTGTGCCGCCGACACATAAATTTATAAGCTACCAAAGCAATCCGAAAGATACACACGACGTCGACGGAGGCGACTACGTCATGCAAGCAATCAAATGTGTTGTTGTTGGCGATGGCGCCGTGGGTAAGACCTGCCTGCTGATCAGCTATACGACCAATGCCTTTCCGGGCGAATATATACCGACCGTCTTTGACAATTACTCGGCCAATGTTATGGTCGATGCCAAGCCCATAAATCTGGGCCTTTGGGATACGGCCGGACAGGAGGACTACGATCGTTTGCGTCCACTTTCGTATCCACAAACCGATGTGTTTCTCATCTGTTTCTCGCTGGTCAATCCAGCTTCGTTTGAGAATGTGCGTGCCAAATGGTTTCCCGAGGTGCGTCATCACTGCCCCAATGTGCCGATCATACTGGTTGGCACCAAGCTGGATTTGCGCGATGACAAACAAACCATTGAGAAGCTAAAGGATCGCAAATTGACGCCCATCACCTATCCACAGGGTCTGGCCATGGCCAAGGAGATACATGCGGTCAAGTATTTGGAATGCTCAGCGCTGACGCAGAAGGGTCTCAAGACGGTCTTCGATGAGGCCATACGTTCCGTGCTGTGTCCCGTTATGCGCACCAAAAGGTCACGCAAGTGCGCATTGCTCTAAACCAATGACAATAACAACGAGCACAGTGTAGCTGCCAAAGTTTGCAATACTGCGTGTGTGTGTGTGTGTGCGTGTGTGCGTGTAACGCTGTAGGGCGACGCACAGTGGGCAAAGTATTTTTGTTTTTGATTGTTTTCGTTTTGCTTTTAGTTATGCGGGGGACATGCACACACTGTGCATGTGGGGGAGCACAATATTTATATAGATGCATGTTTATGCTTGAATGTGCATGTAGAGAACATGCAGGGACAAACTTTTAGCATAAGTTTAATGACAGCAAATGCTCATGATTTATGCAACAGGAATGTTTCATGGAAATAATAATAAACTATAATTAACTGTATATATAATAAAGCTAAATGATTTAATCATATTGAAGCAGGCGCGCTGTGCCGCGTTATCGATATATATACATATATATATATATATATGTCAAAACTTAAGCTACGATATCATAAATACTAGCTAAAAGATAAATTGTAAAAATTATTGGCAAAAATCAAGGCTAAATTATGAATTTAAAGTAAATGTTTTGCTCAAAAAGCTGTTAAATAGTCTTCCCAGAAATTGTGCGAAAAACAACAACAACAAACAAATGCAATTGATGATTACTATTATTATGAAAACTAAATGTAATGCATTTGCCGTTTCAATGTTTCATTTTAATTTTAATTTATTATTTTTTGTGCACTAAATAATTTTAATGCAGCAGCAAAAACAAAAGTAAGAGCTAGCATATAAAATATACTTACTACAATGTTAATTTAATTATTATTGTAATTGTAATTGAAATAATGTTATAATGAATGTTTGCCAAATGTGCTTTGTACTCTGTATATTTAATGTGCTTACACTTAACGTACATTTTTTTGTACACACAAAACATAAAAAATCCATAACGTTGTATTTATATTAACATAATTTACTGTTTAAATGTAATAAAAACTGTAAACAAGCAAAAAAAAAATAACTGCATATCTGTTGATTTTGTTATTTATGACGACATATGCAACGCATTCTGTCATAATCATACAAAATGGCGTTGCATACTTTTAGGCAGCGCTTGAAATTGGGGTTTAATCTTATCGCATTTATATGACTCTGACCGCTCTATCACTATCTATCGATCATTACAAATTGTCACAAATTTCTATTTATACTAATTGCTTCCGCCACAAATTATGAGTCGTCAATCAAAAACACACATTTACACACACGCAGCGGAAGTTATACTAAGCAATTCGACAACGCTAATCAAAATCGTGCACAGTACGTCTCAAAAGTATTCTGCTTTATGGCTATGCGCATAGTTGTCAACGAAATTCAATACACTCAAAATTTCTCGCTTGTTCTGGTGTATTTCGGGAATGCACCTCGAACTGTGGATCGCTCCTGGGTAGTGATGTAAGTGCAGACCTCAATATATTGCACACCAAGCACACATTGTATCGTTCCAAAAGCAATTCCTTCTTTTTGAGCTTCGTGGACTCAACAAGGTAAGGACCTTCATACCATAGTAGGTTGCTTCTAATTCACTTGCCGACCTGATCTAATCGTAGAAAAACCCTTGGGGCTATTTTTCTTTACAAGCTAATTTGTGGATAGTTGACTCCCCATACTTAGTCAGTCAGCTTAGAAATTTCATTCCTCTATCCCTAAGTAGATGCAGCAGTTACTTTGCCCTTCATGACACTTTTCGTGTTCTATGCACATCATTGGAAGTATTATTTAAAACTTGAGTTCATTGCTCTGTAACTTGTTTGAGTTAAACTCTTCCGTTTGTTTATACGCGGAAAGTAGTTTTACGTTAGCAAATACCAATTTACGCGATGTAAATTTCAGATTTGATTGGTACCGTTTCCGCCTAAAGCTCGGTCCGATTTCGTTTCAGGTTCGAAGCTTAGCATAATGTTTGTTACGCGCAGGTGTTCTATTCGCATTACGATTTTCGTCTGCTTTCACTTTTGGAGCTCAGGAGTGCCAATTTTTATTTGTTTTTAAAGTTGGGTGTCGTCCCAGCATTCGTTGTGCTTTTTAATTCGTTATTGTTTTAAAGTAATGAATTTGAAACTGCCTCTTAGTATTTTACATCTAGAAGCACACTTTTTTCAACAAATATGAGGTCTCTAGACTAAATTGAGGAAGCTTCCAAAAGTTATCACGCTCAATTGTGAACCCACTTTTCGGTTGAAGTTACGCATTCGTTTAAGTCAGTTATAATAAATGGTGGCGTATAAAAACTGGTGGACTAAATTGAGAAAACCTCCAAAGAGTTAAAACTCTCCGTTTTCGGTTGAAATTATAAACTGGTTTCGAACTCAGTTCGAATTCAAGTCATTTCGCGGTATCAAAATCATATGAAAATCGCTGGAATAAAAAGAACTTTCAGTTTTTGGCTAAAATTCTAAACTAGTTACGTATTCAGATCGAATTCAAGTCAAAAAAAAAAACTAAAAAGAAAACCTTTAATAGTCATCACTCCCACTCTTAGAGTGAAAGTTTTCTATACAGACATATCCGGAACTAGTTCAATTTGGGTTCATTTATGATTTAGGCTGTAATTGCTTTAATGGTTTTATGTTCAAAATCGGTACAGTATTGATTTGGGATCTGGAAAAGTAACTAGAATGAAACGATATCAAAATCGGATGAAAACTGTGGAAATAAATTTCGAAAAGAACCACATTGTTACACGCTTCATCCAAAAATTTGCAAAATATAAATAAGTGATACATATCGTGTGTTTTAAGAGGGATTCCCCGGCTGACGCGTATTACCCATTATTATATACTATTTAATACTGCTTCCACTAGTTGTGGGGCTTTTATTAGTAAACAAATACGCACACTTTTGCGATACACTGTGCTCATAGAATACAACATGTACTACTACATGCTATGCGTATTGATACGAGCAGAACTCGTGCTGCGTGAGTTGTCATAATGAGCCGCCGCAGCTGTTGATTGATTGCCTATGAGAGAGCTTGGTTGGATGTCTTCCCCCAAAAAGCAGCAGCAACAAGGAAGGAACACTGAATGCCCAATAAAGCCAACAACGCCTGTTGCTCGTTAATGATGGTCTGTGTGAATTTGACAAATAATTACGCAAGGCAACCTGCTGTGTATCTCTGACGGTGTGTGTGTGTCCGCCCAGACCTCCAATGCTGCAGGTGCAGCTCCAATCCCGCACAATTCAATGCCAACGACTGATAGATGTGCCTTTCGGAGCAATGGGGGTGTAGCTCGGTCTGTGACGCGACAAATCGCATAGTTGACCCAAATTTCAAAGCGTCAACAGCTACAACAGTGCAACATGCCGTAGCATGTCGTCTGTCGTGTAGTGTGGCATGATGTAGGGAAACGGCGCCCAATGTGGGGCCTACATGCACTTTCTTACTTGATTTAATTAGCCAAATTGAAATTGTTACAGCTACGTGTTAGAGTCTAGTCAACAGCAAATGTTTTATAAAATAATTTCTCTAATTACGTTAGCGTTAAATGAGCAGCCGCTGACAGGCGAGGAATTTCCGCTTTGATGCGGAATATATTGGCCAAACTTTTATGAATATGTCAGTCACTCCAGTGAACTGTCAATGGAAAAATGCACTTGACAAATGTCACATAATTATGGCCCAAAACTGTGCGAAAATTTATGCAAAGCACTGTTAATTGTACACACTACTGTATACCAAACGCACCCTCGAGAGTGGGTCTAACAAAGGGTTGTTTGAACAGACAGACATTCGGACAGACTGTGGCTGCTGCAACAAATTGCACATTAATTTGCTGGCTAAATCAATTAAGTATACGCAGTGTTGCTGCCAAACATTTTTCCGCTTAATTGAGATTTCCAGCGAATACTTTGTGAGCCAAACAATTTAATACGAAATAGCTGTAGATCTATGGCTTTGGCTAAGGTAGCCGAAGTTAGTGGCACAATTCGTGGTATTTTCATAGCCAGCCACAAATTTTCTACAAAATGCCAATAAAATACGCTCTAGCGCAAAAAATTCCAATTGAGAGAAAGCGAGAGAGTGAGTGAGAAGTGCCAAGAAGACGCTGAGGGCAAAGTAAAAGTGCGCTAAAAATATTTCACACTTCCGCCCCCCAAAAATACACACACACGCTATACTATATACGTATGTGTATACAAAGTGGAATAACGCCAAGCACCTGAGCGTAGCGCGTCTGTCAGCGACGTCAACAGGATATGACAAGGTTGCCGTTGCCTTCGTCGGTCGGTCGGTCGGTCGGTCGGTCTTTCAGTCTGTCTGTCTGCCTGGCAGCCTGGCCACTACAAACATATTTTCAACAAAAACTTCCTGTCAGAGCTCGTTGCAAATTATTATGGTGCCGCATATTTGCCAGCATATGTGCGTCGGCAGGGTCCTCGACAGGCGAACATAAAACAGACGCCTGCCTTGCCTTGTCTGGTATCTTGTACGCCGAGCCACTTCCTCTGGCTGCCGTTTAACTAAAGGGTTGCCGCCGCCGCCGCCTGACTTTGGGCTTGCCTTAACCCAAAACAATCGACTCAAACTATGGTAATAACAATTTAACGTTAAATCGATGAAACGAAGATGCCATAGAAATGTTTATCGTGGCATTTAAAACATAAACAAAATGTTGCAATGCGAATGAGTGCTGAGTAGCACGATATATGAGTGTGAGTACTACTATGATGATATGGCTGCTTGATTAGGGCCTCATAGTTGCTGGACAAGCAAACTTAAGCCAGGCATCGTGCAACAAGTACTGACACGCAGACGGACAAACAATCAACGCCACTAAGGCACAGCCAATATCCGCCAACAGAGCGGCGCCACCATATGCTGTACGGTCGTAGTCGTCGTCGTCGATGTTGCCGCAGCTTGTTATTGATAACCGTTGTCAGAGCTTGCATCAACGCAATGGACATGAACAAGCAAAGCTTTGGATGGACCCAAACCCAAACATCAGACGGCGACAACATGCATTTCTTTTTAATACCCTACCAAAGGGCAACTATTTTATACCAGATTTATGACAAAATGAGCATTCTTGAGTTCTTAAAATGAACACATTTATAGGAATTGTAATCAAAATCGTGAAATGTCAGAAGTTCTTAAGCTGGAAGATGAAGAAGGATGAGAGCAGCCTCATGTCCCAAAATTCCCATTACTGATAAGTATCTCACTATTTGGGATGGTTCTAACGTCAGGAGAGTCGAGAGTCTATGCCAGCCTAGGAGGTTTGCGACGACTCCTCCTCTTGATCACAATACCTACAGGTGTTAGAGCTGGTGATGCCCAGCTTACTTAAGTATCTCTTCTGTCCCGTGAGTAGGCCGGTCACAATTCTGATGTTGTTTTTGCCTAATTGCACTATTCTCTTGAACCTATTTGAGTTGCAGGAGATAAGGAACTGTTTCGCCCGTCTGAGTCCTGGTGTGCTCATCCATTCCGCAGTTCTCTTTATTCTTTCCTCCTCTCTTAGTAGCTGTTTAACTGTGTTTCTTCCAATGCAACAAAAGGGTTCTGGTTCTATCAGGGGGTTTGCAGCACCGTCTCTTGTCAGTTTATCAGTTTCAGTGTTAGTTTATTGTTTCCTGCTTGGAGTTTATTCTAGTTCCTGCAACCGCCTGCCTATCTGATAATATAGCTATATCCCTATGTTGGTAATTCCTTTTTAGGTTTATGTCTGCACATCTGCCTATGGTGCATACTTCAGCTTGGAAGTTGCTTGCGTGTATACCCATAGACTCCGAGAGATGTGTCCGGAGTCCTGCGACACCGACTCCTGTGCCCTCATTTGTCAGAGACCCGTTCGTGTACCAAACTATGGTAGGCCTTTTCATAGGATGTATCTCCCCTAAGGTTGTCCATGTTCGTTTGTTACTTATACTGGTACTGAAGTCCCGCGTGAAATGGAATTCGGTGGCCATTTCATCCCTGGGTTGTTGAAGCGGCAGGATTGTCTTTCCCATTCAGCATTCTTAGCACTGACTATATGGCCATTGCCAATATCTTCCACTGCTATTCTTAGCAGTATAGCTTTCATATGTCAAATAGCTAAGACGGTCTTGGTTCATGGTGCTCGGGATAAATGTTTTGATTATTTTCAATTTCATAAGATTTGTAAAAGATTCCTAATTTTAAAAATCGAAGCAAGTCCAGTGCTGTTGAGGGATAAAGTGCATGACTAATTTCCTTTCGGAAACTAGATCAAAAGATCTGCATCTTGAAGTGCATCTATATTAAAGCATATTTCTGAAAATATACCTCTTTCTTGAATGAATGCTTATTGATATCATTTGGTATATATTCGATATGAAATTTCAAATTTATAAAGTGCGTCACGTAACGAAGCAACAAAGATCTTTCAAACATCAAACATATGCAAGTGGTATTCATAACTCGATAAAATGGGCAAATTCTGCCAACGAGCTGCCTAATCATCATGGCGATCGACCAGTTTGCAATACCTTACGCAACTGCCCTGAAAATGATGAAGAATCTGCTGAGGTTATGTTAAAATAAGTTTCACATTTCTCGATACATTCGACAAAAGCTTTAAAATCTGTACACTTATAAGCCAAATTATACCAGGATCAAAATTTGTGTCGTCACGGGACGCCTGATAGAAGTCAAACATTCAGCTATGATAAAGCTTCAACTGGTCACAATATGGGGCCACCTCGCGTGCACATATGCTAGCCTACCAAAAGCATGCATGCTTCTCTTGTCACACTTACTGTTAATACAGAGCACAAAAACCAACATACAACCTTCTCGCTCTACTGTGTACGCAAACACTAGCATAACACCATCCAACATAATAGCGCAAAAGAGAAGAATTTCCCATATCATAGAGCTACAACAGGCATCTCCAAGAGTGTTTCACATTCGTTGCCGCCTGGCTAGCTTTTCTTAGTCATTTTGCTAGACACAGCAGCAGATGTGGCAAAATATGAGCATGAAAAGTCAGTGTCCAGCAACAGGATGCGTTGGTGTAATGAACCTAGGCAGCACGCCGACGGCATTGTCCCAACTCCAAGGACCACGACGAGAATGGGTGTATGTTTGTGCTGGCGATCGATGTGCAGCTGGCGAGTGAGTGTATTAAAAACAAAGTAAGAGCAGTGTGTGTGTGTGTGTGTGTGTGTGCGTGTGGTGTGTGTGATTGTGTGTGGCAGTAAGTAGAAGTTGCTGTCGCTGCCAAAGTCAATGAACAGGGACAACGACAATGCAATCGGCCAGACATACACGGCTGGCCATACGGCGGGCTTTCTAGCTTTCAGGATATGAGACTCGCACACACACATACACAGACGCACACTGAAGTAACCGCACACACAGCTGCATCGACTGCTCAATGTTGCATGCTGCAAAAGTTTGCCACAATTAGGATGCCACTGGTGCCACTGCCTCAGTCCGTTCAAACTCTCAAAGCAATAAAAAAGTTTAAAGTTGCCAGATAGTCGAGAAGTTGCATAACGTTTAAAAATTCATTTCATAAATTTAGCTGGCATTTGCTAACAGACTGTTGCATTTGCATTTGCCACACAGACACACACACACACAGTGACGCACACACACACACACACAGACAGATGCTGCGTCACGTTTCCGCCATTTTGTTGAGTCAACTTGTTGCGCTGACAACTTCAAGCGTGTTGAAATTTCCTGAAATTCAGTCATTCCGTCAGCCTCTTTCCAAAACTAGTTGCCTCTTCATGTTGAATGACAGTCGTGGGATATCTATTCCAAGTTTATGAGGCATGCATGTGCGAGTGTAGGTGTGTGTGTAGGTGTGTGTGTAGGTGTGTGTAGGTGTATGCTGGCTTGGGTGTGTTTCGTGCTTGTGCGTGCATCTTTTCATGTTCAATTAAAGAGATTTTTGCATGTCCAACTGTCAGTTTTTCATTCAATAATGAAAATTGCGCTAAAAATAACAACAAATTCTATTGCAAACGGACAGTCTCCGCTCTTGTCATAGATGATGGCTTGGCGTTGATGGCGATAATAATGACGACAAGTCGTGTTGCTCGGAAAACTTGTGCTGCGTTTTCTAGCTGCAACTGCGCGGTAAATAGGGTAGGCACTCAGTTAGGTGAACATTTTTCAAAATGAAAAAAGCTCTCAAAGATTAGTTACTTTTTAAACACTTTTTTTTATACAAAATCGTCTTAAAATAGAGAAAAATTTATCTTTTTAAGAAAAAAAAAAGCTAAGAGTTCTGAGTAGCAAACGAAGAGTTCTTGAGTTCTTGATACTTTAATCTCGCGAAAAAAACTTTTTTTATTATAAGGTATATGAGTTCTTTTCAGAGTTCTGCAAAACAATATTTCTCACATGATCATCAAAACATCGGTTTTATTACTTAAAGATTGAGTATCCCAATTAAAGCATTCTAGGGAACATTTTCTTTAAACCACTAACATATATCTTCCAAACCAATAGCTATATCAAAAAACCGTCTATGAAAAGGTCAATCTACGCTTTAATACCTAGACAGCGGTATACGGTTCGACCGGATTAGACGCTCTAGGCAAAAGCTTAAAACTTCCTGTAATTTATAGCTAGTGACCTAAAGCAAGTTTCACGTCATCGTAAGGTCGCTAGCATACGCAAATCGGCGTTAAAGTATTCGCAAAGAATCATTTTAACGAATTCAAATGGAACATGGTACTAATCTGACATAGGCTTTAGTAACCAGGAATTTTTTAATTTTATGTGTCATCCACAATTGAGCGAATCTTTCTGAAGGACATTGAAGCGATATATCTCGATCAAAAATAACGTTTCTAACGATTTTGGAAATACCGATTGTTTCAAAATAGTGCAAGAACCCAAACCGGTCTTGAGCTAAGAAAACAACTAAATAAGAAGAAAATCAGTTCGCAAACTCTATACAAAACAGGTATAATACTTTTTAAAGGTTTTTCTAAACATTCGCTATTGAATTTTTTAAATGTTTTCTATTGAGCTCAAACAAAAACCTTTAAAGAAAACAACCAATGAAATGAAAACGGGTAATAAAGAAGAAATGAAACATTCAGCTGTGAGTTCACTACAACTAGGCATCTCTCGTCTCTCATTTATCATCCCTCATGAATCGTCTCTTTTCTTTCATCGCTCAACTCTCAAATATTGTCTCTCCTAGTGCCATACTCCTCTCTCCGTCGTCTAGCTTGCGCATATGCAGGCGCCACCATGCCTTCGGTAAACATGCTTACTCTTCTTTTCACCCTGTTAACAAATCTCACAAAAACAAAAATGCAACCTTCTTCATCTACTACTATCACAGAGTAACACCATCTGGGCGCAACAGCATCATCATAATCAATTTGCGTGACGGCATCTGAGTCGGTCTTATCCGCAAGGTGCGCGTGTGGATGTTTCAAACCAAAAATGAAAATAATTATATCTAAAAACTAAGTGAGGTCCAAATCACAATTCCGACCATATTTTGCATAATATTGAGAAATTGATTTTGTTACTGTCCAGATTTTATATAATCTATTATACATTCGTTTATTATCAAACTATTAAACTACTAAAAACTATTATATAAAACATTTCATTTGGCATAGCAAGTTGGCCCTGAGATTTTTTTGAATTTGGTATGACCGCGAAATCTACCAGTATTTCTACCATCTTTCAATATTTCTCATAATGTATCATAAACAGCCTTTTCTGTGGAAATTTCTTCATTATTAGATCTATCTGCAGTGTCTAATTCAATTTCGGTTTCTAAATCTGGAATATATCGTACTCTGTTTTTGCTAGGAGCTATATAAAAATCACTATCGCTATCACATGGTTCGTTTTCTGATAAAAAGCAAGCTCTTCTTATTCTAGGAGCTGTATAATGAATACATTTAATTTCACTGCTCGAAAAAGAAATTATATTAGCTTGTTTCCCCTTTTCATACTCGATTTCATATAGTTACACACCAGATTCCATGTCTGATTGGTCTTCTCTTATTTGGGTCAGTTACCATAATAGCAACCCCAATCTAGAACTAAAATATTCATTTATATTTACTTTCTTATAAATAAACTCTCAAATTAACTTGGTACGTAAAAATGTGCGTGTAAAACGAACAACGTTTTTGGATGCTGTAATCGCTAGCGAAATATTTCGAAAGCGAAAACGTAAGCTTAAGACCAAATGGACCCAACGAAAACGAATTACTCTGGGGTGACCAGAAATCTCTAGACGGTTTTATTTGAATATTCTTACTTTCTTACTTGTTGGATGTCCCATGCTTTCAAAGATAATACCGTCATATTGACGAATAGCTTTTTGATTGAAATTCGATAAAAACCGAAAAATGGCTTTGGTTTGAAAACCGGTGGAAAGAGATTTCAGGCACACCCCCGACTACAAAACTGTTATCTTTAGTAATTCAAATGAGTTTTATGATCTATTCAAGGAGATTGAATTTGTGTTCGTTAAAAAGTAATTTGTTTTTTCAAAAGTCATGAGCAAATAAAGATATCCTGTTGTTCAAAACGATTAAATAAATGTTCAAACTGTGAACACCCTTGAACTCAATTAGTGCACTTTATGGAGCATGCACTGTGTTTTGAAAAGAAAATTTTTCGATTTTTCGATTTTCCTGTGTGTGTTCTATATTTATAGCAAGAGTGTGTGTGTGCGTGTGTGTGTTCCGATGTATACATTGTATGTACACTATATATGTATGCAATTAACGCACTTCTATACATTTTATACATTGTTTTTATTGCAGAGGGAAAAACGCTCGATTTCTAAATTGGACGCTGTCTTTGCATAAATATCTAAGCCAAATTATTTGACTGACGCGCAGATTGACATTAATTGTTGAAACGAATGCCAAAACGAATGCTCGGTACTCGTTGGGTACGGGTTTTACCCGTTTAGCGGCTAACTGACTGACTGCATTTGACATCTGGCTTTGACTCACTTAAAGAGAAAATGTCGCCGAGCTTAAGCAATTGTCAGAAATATGAGTGCTTCAGTGTCGCTAAGTGGGTTTATTTTAAATCTTACACACTCCCTAAAGCCCAACAATACCGAAAAACCAACTGCGAGTAGAATATGTGATAGCTGGGAGCATGGGGCGGGGCACAAAAAAAGCGCGAGGCTTTATGACAACAAGTTGCTTTTAAAAACTCAACTCGACTGTCGTCTGCGAGTTCTGGAGACACTACTGACTCGCAACTGTAGACTGTCGCGGCAAGTTGTATAATTTCGTTTTGTTTTTCAACTGTTTTGTAAATGTCAGTCTTCATTTGTCACTCACCCCCACACACACACACAAGCACACTCATTCATGCACTCACACTCACATTCACATTCACAACTTGGGCTTAAGTGGCTTCGTTTTCGCTGCCGCCATCCGAAGCAAGTTCTTACTTGTTGGGCCGTATCTCTCAGCTTTCCGTACTCCATTCTTGCCACACTGTAGCATGAAATATGGCCCACAACAACAACAACAACACCTACAACAACAATTTAATCTGTGCTTTAACGATTTGTACGCGATTTGCTGCATTGAGTCCGTAGGTAATACTAGCTGCTCCCCATTATTGATGGACGTTTAAATTGCAGTTGAAATTGAAAAACACTTCGACATGCCAAGTATAAATATTTATTATGCACTTTCAGAGACCTTATTTTGATTAATTCATTCATCGATTTCACTTAGAACTAGCTAGCCAAAAGCCTTGACACGAAATGTCAGCATGGGATTTATAATACTCCCAACAGTAACTTCCTAATTATAACTTTAGTCAATGGAGGCGAACTTTGAGCTATCCTTGGCACCATTCAGTGCCAGTCTGAATGATTATTGAATGAAAATGAAAGTTAATGCGGTAAATCTTCAATAGTATCAGTCATCAATAGATCTATTACGCCCTGTCTTTCGAAATGCGTATTACGCGGCGTATGCGTAATATGCAAGTGGCATGCCATACTTTTGGGTTTGCTTGATTTTTGAGTGCTAATCAGACGTTTGCTTTGAATTGCAAAGAAATA
Organism: Chymomyza caudatula; assembly: GCA_035041775.1. Classification (NCBI taxonomy): domain Eukaryota; kingdom Metazoa; phylum Arthropoda; class Insecta; order Diptera; family Drosophilidae; genus Chymomyza; species Chymomyza caudatula. Next base: position 2,225,018 of record JAWNKW010000073.1, read on the forward strand.
GAGTGTATAGTATATAGTAACAAATGTAAACTACGTAATCCTAACAATGTAAAACTTGAGGACGTTTTCTTTGGTGAGGTAATACGAAAAACAAATTTGGAATGCTTTTCACATATAAATACATTGCATTTGTGACAATTTGTTTTATATTCAGTACTATTTTATACAAACTACAATACAATATTTGCACTTTTATTCGCTTGGAAAGCCCATTTCGTATGAGACCCGTCGCGACGTTCGGTGTTGATTTTGCTCGACGGAAGTTCAAATTCCTCTAGAAAAGTCAACAGGAGAAATGTTTTTTTAATCCATTACGTATTTATGGACGACCAAAGGACATGAGCATTGCTCGCTGAGATGCCGCGTATATTGCCGAATCGAGCCATTTCAGGTGTATATTCAGTATACACAAGTATTCAGTTTCTTGGATGGATAATCTTTATATAAGTGCGTCATATAGTGATTAACTTAGAAGATAGACCCAGCGATATTATCCCCATATATACATACGACATTTTCCTGCTTGAAAACAAACTGAGTGAAATACCCGTTTTCATTTTACATATAAATATGCTTGGGTAGCAATGATTTGGTGTTCGAACTATTTCATCTATTGTCACTTTTTACTTCAAAAACTCAACTGCAGGTTAATCTATATATATCAAAATTAATTCAAAATTCTGTATGTGGCCGATGTTTGGATAAACGGAAATGAAAATCGGATTGATCTACTTTATAGCTATTGCATTGAGGCATGTAGTTACAAATGAAAATTTGAAAAACAAAAATTATTTTGGTGTATGAAAAAGCGAAAAACCACAATAATGGCATATAAACTCAAAGCCTACTTTTTTCCCCCTCAAAAATGTTTACAGAGTCAGAAAACGTTTTCTAATAGGAACGAGAAGGGTAAGCGGAAGCGGATCGAGTAGAAGAAGTTGAAGAGGAATATGATCTACCTAAAGAGGGTCAAAGGGGTTATGAGGCGAGAAGGTTAATTGGGTTATAATATACAAAAATTGTCATAACTTACTATGTAAACTTTGGACTAAAAGTTCAGATAGCTGCAGCATCATTCTACCTTGATTTCTTACGGGTGCGTAATGGGGATGTATTCCTGCATAAACTTACATACTCTAGGCATAGAGTGTACTCGAGTTGAGAGCACTAACATTTGAATAACGAACTTTGTCAGCATCGCAGAAATGTATTATTTGAGTCGATATTTTTCATGCAAAGGTACTTTCTGATCATCGCTGACCTTGCATTTTTTTTCTTAGCAATCAATTTACAACTTTAAAGCTCACTATGGTCCAAGTAGATGCTGTTGGCACTTTAGGCCAAGTGCGAAGTTGGGCGTGATCGGGTTTGTGCCAACCTTCCCCTCCACTCATTCTAACAGCTCTCAACAACAGTGTTCCAAAATGCCTAAATTTGAGTCTTCTGGTAGGTACGCTTTGGATCAGAGCTCTAGATAGTCTTTTCGGAAAGGACGCGCACTTGCCCAATGTGCAGATCTTCTCGTCCTGAAAGTTCGATGTCGACCACTTTTTTGCTATATTAAAGTTTCTTGCTACAACTGTCCGATTAGTTACCCGTTTTCTATGACTATTAAGCAATAGAGTGGGTGTAAACGGTACTTAAATGAAAGTAAAATGGCCTGAAAGTAGTTGAAGAGTGGAAAAACAGCCACACAAATGTATCTAATGACAGTTTAGCTGAATCGACATGCAATCGATTCAAGGATTATTTTACTTTCATTACTTGCCACTAAGCCTTTATTCTAAACGTTTAGCACATGGCTCATTTCCGTATGTCTTGCTGCAATTTGCCGTGAATTGGAGCGTGAATATTGGCAGCTTTTATGTGGTGTTAGTGTGTACTGCTCTTTGGTTTTGACTGAAACGCCATCCTGTTTAATTCCAACTGCACTGCAAAGAACTATTAAAGAAACAGCTCATAAATTAGCTTTGCATTTGAATTTGCTGCATAAAATTACGTGCCACAATTGCAATCTGGCCCATTTGATATTCGTGATGTGTTGGAAATTTGTTGAAAACAATTTCACTAGCTGCCAGTGCATCTGGTATTTGGAATAGCCTTTGGTTAATACACTTGGGGTCAGGTGTGTTTTTCTCGCGCCACATTACAAAAGCGCCCGAAAGTTTTGATTTCTCAAATTGTGCGCAAAATTGTGGAATTTCATTACTCTATAATTTACAGCTGTTCCGGGTAACTATTGGCTCTTGCTGCATGATGACAACCACGCAATTAAATTTTGTTTACTAGCAGCAGCGTTGCTCTGTCTCTTTCGCACGCGAGTCCAATTTTCCGAGTATAAATTAAGCGCGCGTAAATAAACACTCCAGATGCGAGTTGCTCTGCAGATGTGAGTCATCTGGCAGCTGAGATTGAGTAATGCCGCTGCTAAACAATTAAAACGCAATAAACTATATACAATAGAGTATAGAGTGTATTTATTTATGTCTAAAATGGGGCCAGAAAGCCAACAGTGCAGCTTCCTGTGCTTCAATTTTATGGCCTATCGTTAGAGTTATCGTTATCGTTATCGCAATCGTTAACAAGCGTGACACTAAAATTACTGCATACTGCAAGGGGCGCCTCGCTAAGCTTGCGTGCAAGCAATAAGTACAAATTTGCTTTTAATAAACAAATTACACACAAACACACAACATTCGTGACATGTAAACGCGACATTCATTGGCACTAAAACGAGGCAAAAACTAATAGCCATAAATGTTGGGATTTTTAGTTAAAGAGGCCGTAAAAATTGTATTCCCCTAACTAGTGGCATGTGGCATTACAGTGTATACGATGTGTGTGTGTGTGTTGTGTGTGTTTAACAGCTTGTTAACATGTTGATTGTTGCAATCAACCGTTTATGTGCAGGCACCACCCACTGTATACGTATGTATATAGTCGCTTCCATTTGCGGTTTAGCCTATAATACGATTTGTGCTGCGGTCAAATGTCGTTTGCATTTATAGTTTGATTGTATTTCATTCACATTCTCTTGTGAGTTAATGTTGCATTAATGCTAAATACAATTGTTTAGAGCATTTTGGTAAGAATTTGAGACCAACACAGCAACCAGAAACACAACCACAATGAACCCATAACTGGCAATTGTCAATACATTGTCATTTACGGCAGATACTATTACGAAATTGATTGCTTTGAAACCGAAACCGATAGTTCAGTATTGTTTGTTCGAAATTCATGGAATGCTTTAATGCATACTCTCTAAAATAATAAATAATTAAGTTGAAAAACTGTGTGGAATGCTACCCATAAACACAGCAATCGGTTGGCCAACCTGCAGTGTAAAATCAAAAATTCTGATATTCTTGCGAACAAAATGTACTGCAAGTGGCAGACACCGTAAGGGATCGTAACTATCGCAGGAGGTTTCAAATAGGTTTGCGTAACACTGGCTTAAAGTATTTCAAAACAAGTATCATATGTGGGGTAAAATAAGCATTTGGTAACCAACTCAGGCTTTTCCGCACGTTTCTTAAAACAACCGAAAGTAGCGTAGACGATCTATATTATTTACTTTAATTCCTCTGGCGACACAGGTGCAGCTGCAACTAAAGCAACTAAAGTCCTCAAATTCAGTAGGAAACCCTTTGAAGACATGCCCAACATGTTAAAGTAATTGGAGTTATATCGACAACGACGGAAAGGTTGTCAGATGTGCTTAAATCGTCGAAAAACATAAAATTAGAGATTTTAATCTTTTGGCCAATCGCATGCTTTTTTCGCACCTGGTATAAGCGTGGAAAAGTACAAAAAATTAAAGCTGTTGTGCGAAAATATCCTCTCTAGATCTACCACTTATCTGGACAATGTATCCCTTTATAGTTGAGATAGCTCAGCAAAACTATCGATAGTGGCCCCTTTCAATATTTTCGATAGTTTCATTTGAAAAATAAGATAGAATAGATACTTCTATAGTTTTCTTGCACCTTAGGATCCAAACATTCCCACACTCAAGTGCACACAACAATAACACTAGTCTACACAATTCAAACTTTTCTAATATTCAAGAACTCTGATAGTTGATAATGTTTAAACTTCCTTTCATCAATATCGCTCCGTACCCAGTTTTTTTTTCGGTCACCCTCAGGTTTCGAGAATTTCGCGAATATCTATATATTTTTGAGCAGGGTCCACTTAAACAGCAATATATTAATTAACAAATGAAGTATCAACTTTATTCTTTACTATATTTACTATATTTACATATTTACTAAAATTCTTTCATAGACAACTTTTCGATTTGACCCATAACAACGAAACGTACGGCGTAGTAATCGATTGTTATGCCTACGCTAACTCAAAAGCAACGTATTGTGCCCTTTTAGCTTTGGAACGACTTTTTAATTGGCAAGGCATCCGACGTTGCATTCGAAGCGAAGTATCCTTTGGCAGGTTCAAATGGACCTAACACTTTTTGACAGACACATAAAAAAAGGTAGTTTGAGAGTACACATCGGCGAATGTGCCGGAAGCCTACCAAAGGTATTCCAAAAAATACTTCCAATAGTCGGGCTACAGCGTCGTGTGATATGAATTTATCGTAAATGACTTTTTGAAGCTAATTTCTAAGCCCAATAACTTGCAATCGAAATCTATATATAAAGACGCTAAGCGAAAATTCAGTGTGGTACCGATTACTTCGCAATAATGCAATGTTTTCAGGTGAAACCAAAACCATTCGAAATATAAAATGATTGCGGCTTGAAGAATATAAGTTTCACCTGGATACGTTGCGTTTTATTCGGATATAAATAGATTTGAAGTAAAAAATGTACTGTGTACGTTATGAAAAAAAAACAACAACAAAATACATTGTACACACAATCGCTGCTATTTCGTGTATTCTGTCCTCTTCGTAATCAGCTGTTATTAAGTTATTACAATTACGCGAATAATTTATATTTATTTTGCAATTCGATGGAAACAAAGCACTTATCAGTTCACATTTTGCACTCTAGTTTGCTAAAACCACGACTGAAAATTCTTAACTAAACATTTCTTACAGCCCGTTTTCACGGGGTGAATTAAGGCACATACACGTAAAAAGTTAATCGCACATTTTGCACTGTATTTTAAATATTTCTATTTCGATTTCAACGAATCTTGGTTAACAGAATAAGCAAATATTCAAATTTAACAAACATTCAAAAGAAAGACATATTTACATTGAGAATTCGAGAATTTTTGTACCATAGGCACTAATGATTTCGGTGGTTATATTGGTCTAAAAATATCGAAAACTACTAAGGTGTGGTGAGCGGGTTAGAGAATACCACCACAGCAGGTCAAAGCTTGTCGTATGAGGCGACTAACAATGACACTGGATTCTTTCGAGACCAGTTGGCCTTAAAAGGGTTGTGCGTAGGGTTTGGGACCCACCACGTAAAACCACAATTCCAATGAAAGAATGTATTTACATCAGGCCGTAACCCGATAACACGGGTTGTTATGGCCAGTTAAGAAGAAGAAGACTAAGGTATTTTGTGTTTTCCATTTATTTTAAAAGCTTTTCTTTCAGTTCTTCTTTGGTGAAATATTGTCTACCTTTTAAGCAGCTTTGCTTAACTAATAAACCCCAAAATGTGTATTTTCAAGTTTCTTGTACAAGTTCAGTTTCTGGACTTTCTATTGATGAACAATCATCTTATGAAAAAAGTATAAATGCAGTAATATTAAATGAGTGCTAGCTCTGCATTTTGTGCGTTTCATTAGTCCGAAATTCAGCGTAACTTGCCTCGCTGCTACATGGTGCGATTTACTTCATAATGGAGCACGCACAAGCGCCCTAAGCTAATTTGAAGGTATGTGGTTCGAAACATAACAAAGCGATATCGAATAGTTTTCAATTTCGCAACACCTTCACACGAAATCGATTGATTTTCTTGAAATCGCAAAAGTAAGTACAAATGACTTATAGGTAAATTAGAAAAAGATATTGAAGAACAACTTGCAACTTTTTAGGAATTTCGAAATTTTGATTTTCAATTACTTTAAAACTTTTCCTTAAGCAAGTATCATATAGATAAGAGCTTTTGAAGATATGTGTCTTTGGAATCAATAACATTGTTATGGCCAATCAACAAAGAGAAGTACTTCCCGAACTACATACTAGTAAGTACATTGTACAGTACATTACATAGCTCGGGAATCACTACGTTTCTGGAATTACATACTGTCAAGTAGTAACCTGCCATTAAGTACTTCGCTAAGTACATCTCGGAGTACTTCCCGATATCTCGAACTAGTACAAAGAGTACTTCTCGATTTAGGGAGTGCAAGCAGTTTTTTGCGATTTTTTTCACGTTTGTTGTTGCATTATTGCTAAACACAATATAATACATTGCTAAAATCGGAGCTCAAAAAAGTTCATTGAAATTTAACCGCTTTACAACTTAAATCAGATGACGAAATACGTTTTGCACTGTTTTAGAGTATTTCATAGCCTGCTTCAAGGCTTGAAAGCATTTTTTGCCGAAATTTCCAAACTGTTCGAAAAACGGTCACAAAGTTAACTCCCTAGTAGACGAACTTTTGTTTTCAAAAACAAATTAATTGTAAGGGATTTGTGGTGGAGAGTTCGCTCAGTGCATTGTCCCCATACCGCTGGGGGCTCATTATTATGCTGTTATTTATATTTGGTTGGACTTTTTAGTGACTGTCTCTGTCGCTCGTATCTGCAGTTATGTCAAACATGTTGCGTGTTCTGTCGTCGTGTGCATTTTCAACAGATGGAAGAAAGCTTTGCAAAACTTTTGCCACATAAATGATTTGTTTTGTCAATTATTTTGTTAGCAGACATGCCACAACTACTTAATGTTGCACATTATTGGCCGTGCAACAACAACAACAGCTATAACAGCTGATAACATCAAAACAATGAAGCCCGCTAATGGGCTAGACAGACATTGGCCTAGGCTACGGGTAGATCCAAAGACCAAGTTTTTGCTGCTCTAATTGAGTGGGCGTGGCATGGCTTACTTAAGCCGATCTGGCAGCTGCAGACTTTAAGTTATATAAACAAACAAAATATCATATGGTTATTATACAAAACCTCCAATTACAGCAACATATGTGCATTAAGTTTATAATTTTATAACGTCTGCTTTTGCTTAGAAGTGCTGATATTAATGCACATTTGTTTTGAGTTGCAGTCAGCCAACAAAAACAAAATTAGAATAAACTATAGAGAAAAAGTGTTCCATGTCATTCAGCAAAATGATGATGAAGTACCACATTTCAACAAAATATTGAATGATGAATGATTGAAGCACTGCCTTGCCACAGGCGATAGTTGCTTTGATTGTTTTGCTGAGACTAATTAACATGCTCAAGGTTTGTTGACATATGACAACAAACCGAAATATGACAAACTTACGAGTAGTATAAGTAATTGGCTTTAAATTGCTTTACCTTTTGAGCACTTCCTGACACAATATTAAAACTCACACTCACAAACACAAGGTTCAAACACTTTTTGTATATAAATTCTGTTGGTATAGAAAACTGATCAGCAATTTTTCAATTCATTGCACTGCTCGGAACCGATCTGCACGATAACTCAAAATAAACACGTTGAATGCAAAAAACTGTTTCTACAAAATCCTAAAAGCGCCGCGCGAGAAACACGTCCGTATCAGTGTGTGGGCCGTTGCCAACTGAAATGTCTGAACAAGGCGCTGCGGCTCGGCCGCCAGCAAATGCCAGGCCAGCCAGTAACGCGCACGAAGTGCGCTCGGCTTGGCGCTCGTGTGCAAACGAACGACAACTACGACGACGCCAACGACGACGACGTCGATAAGCAGGCAGCATTCGAAGATGAAAAGCCGGCAAAACAAAATGTAAATAACATTTGGGAGTACGAGCGAAGGGCAGAGCAGCGGGCAGAGCAGCGGCAGCGGCAGCGAGCGCGACTGTTAGCCGGCTTTTTGGTTCAGTGTTCGGTGTGCGGTGAGCTTTACAGATTTTATGCTTTTACCGTACGATGCGAGACAACAGAGCGCCGCTCTTCACTCTCTTCGGCCCACTTGACTTGCCTTGTTTGCTTTGTGGCTTTTTGGGGTAGTTAGAGCGCGTGTGTGTGTGTGTGTGTGTGTGCGTGTGTGTGTGTGCGTGCTTGTTTGTATACACTTCGGCTTCGGCCTGCAATTGGCGGGAAAGTTTGTGGATGCTATGCGGCCTTGAGCCACAAATCTGGCAACATTTTGTAATGTTTAAATTAGCTTTTCACTTAACAGCTAATTTATGAGTTAATGCTTAAACTAAAGTCATACATTTATTTACTAACAACATAAGAATAATTGGTGGAACCTATTTAACAGCAGTCTTACTTTTTGGCAACATGTTGCCAAAGTCGAAATGTTGCTAAGCACAGATTGCTCATGCGCCCTGTTGTACGTCAAAGTCTTTGTCGTTTTTCTTATGTGCGTGGGCTTGTGTGTGTGTGTGTGTGTGTGTGTGTGTGTGTGTGTGTGTGTGTGCCTCACGCCTTAACTTTGCCCAAGTGACAACCTTTCAGTTTTATCGTGCTTTCTACACACACACACACAAATGTACCTCCTCGTGTGTGTGTGTGTGTCTGTGTAAATAATGTAACAGTAAATTAGCGTGTTTGACACAGTGTGGGCGTGGCCAAAGGTGCGTGCAGCATTTTCCATCGACTCTTGCTGATTTTAAACTCAGGCCAAAAGATTGCTTTTGAAAAATCAACTTTGTTGTAATTGCAAATTTTCGAATTTATACGATTCCCACGAAACGAAATAAATTTAATTAGGCATCAAACGAGACAAGCGAATGTCTAGCAGCAATTTTCAAAATCAACAAAATTCACAAATTTAAATTATCAACAAGCATTAAGGAAAAAAAACACACACACACACTCACTTTATGCTCGGAAAAGCCACTAAAAGTACAAAAATCAAAAGACGCTTGATAAGTAAACACGCCGGACGACGCTTAAAACTACAAAAACAATAAAAAATTAAATAAAAAATGTAAATAAAGCAAAACAACGGTAGTGTAAATTTAAAACGGAAAAGAAAAAAATGTAGCATAAACAGCAAACGTTTAAATACTCTTACAGCCACAACAATCATTGCTCTTTTACCTAAAAAGACGACAGAGTTTTGGGATTTGTGGAGAATTAGATTAGGAACCGAGAATTACATAGAGCGTAAGCATATCTAAAGTTTTGGAACAGTTTTCATAGCTATAACCGATTTCTTCTGTTAGCTAACTTGAACCACAAAAGCATATTAAGAAGGAAATAATATGATTTCATTTGTCAATCACAGGTTTCTTCATAAAAGATTCTTCTTCTTAACTGGCCATAACAACTCGTTATCGGGATGTAAATACATTCTTTCATTGGAATTGTGGTTTTACATGGTGGGTTCCAAAAACTACGCACAACCCTTTTAAGGCCTGGGGTCATAAAAGATAAGCTGATTGTTTATTTGCCTCGAAAAATATGTATTTATTGATCAATATCTATTTTGTTTCCTACAAAGTAATACACCTCAGATACAATACACTTGTGGTAACGCTTTTTACAATCCTCAAATTACTGCCTATATGCGCTTTTTGGCAGGGCTTCAAGCTATTCCAGCGATGCGGTCTTTATTGTCTCTTCGTGGCATAACGTTCTGGGTTTCTTCAGTTTTGGGAACAGGAAATATACGCATATTCCAAACTCGGTGAATACGGTGGCCTAGGCTTTCATCATGAAAAAGCAACGACCGAGGACCAGTTGCATTATGGTGTTGCCAAAGCCATGAATTCTCTTGCAACAAGTCAAGGCGTTTTCTCCTTCGATTGCTTCACGCAAACTTCGCATAACTTCAAGGTGACATTGTGGCAAAAACTCACGATGCATCATGCAATTGTCAACGAAGAAAACTATAAGTAAAGGCTTCACTTGGGCCAATCTGGTTGTGCTTTTTTCGGTATTTCGGTGCTTTTTGTTCGCTTCAAGTGGTATGATTGGACTTTGGTTTTGATGGCATAACATATTCCAATGTCCCGTCGCCAGTTACGACAGTTATAGAAGTCCGGATCGTCGTTGACTTCATTCAACAGCAAAGCTCATGCGATGGTTCTTTTATTTCCAAGCCATCCGCTAAACTTACTCAACCGATATGCTGACATCTTCTGGCACTTCTCTAATAGTAATTCAACGATTCTACATTTCAATTTTGTTTGCTGCTGGGTTTCCAGGGCAGGCATCGTGATTACCATCTTCTGTGAAGAGCTTATACCAATTGTACGAATTGTTTGCTCAAAGTAGACTCTCCTATGGGTATATCTTCATATATCCATGTCTTCAAGTCTTCGTGTCTTCTTGTCTTCATATTTTCCCATCTTCACGTCCTCATACCTTTACATCTTCATATCCTCACATCATTATAGATTCATATCTTTACATATTCATATCCTCAAATCTTCGTATCTTCAATCTTCATATCTTGTCTTCTTATCCTCAAATCTATATATTCATCTCTTCATATCTTCATGTCCTCATATCTTTACATCTTCATATCCTCAAATATTCATGTCTTCATAACTTCCTATTTTCATATCTTCACATCTTCATATCGTCATATCTTCATTTCTTCATTTCTTCATTTTTTCATTTCTTCATATCTTCATTTCTTCATATCTTCCTATCTTCATATCTTCATGTCTTCAGATCTTTACATCTTCATATCCTCACATCTTCATAACTGCATATGTTCATGCCTTCATATCTTTTTATGTTCATTTCTTCATTTGTTCATTTCTTCATATCTTCACATCTTCGTATATTTATATCTTCAAATCTTCATATCTTCATGTCTTCACATCTTCATGTCTTCACATTTTCATAGCTTCATATCTTCACATCTTCATATCTTCATATCTTCATGTCTTCATATCTTCACATTTTTACATCTTTACAGCTTCACATCTTCATGTCTTCCCTATCTCACTAACGTACAAATGTACCCCCGCTGCAAGTGTAAAATTAGATTTGGAAAAGCTGCCAAGGTACAACAAAAGTTTAAAAATACTCTCCATGCAAATGAAATAAGTAAGCGCCACAAAGGGCAAAATTAGAACGCCACCAGCAAAGTGTCTTCTATGTGTGTGTATTTTAGTGTACGCGAGTGTAAGCGTGTGAGTACATTTTGGTATTAGTTTTGGATGCTCTGATCATAGCATTTTCGCACCTGTACAAATTAGTTTTTCTTTTTTTTTTTGGTATTTTTGCCGCTGCTGCCTCCTAACTTGACTTTTCCGCTGCTCATTTCTTGATTCATTGCCAAATTGTCTGGCGCAAGACAATTATACATAACAAAAACAACACAAAACTGTATAAACTTAGAAAATAAGTCTAGAAAAAAGAAACAAATTGGAAAAAATAAGTCTTCATTGGGCTGCGTTCATGCATGTGAGCAAATAATTTTTTAGCATGAAAGTTTCATCTACGATGTGTTGTTGTTGTTGGTCACTGCCATTAATTACATTATGCAGAGTGTATAAATATTGGTGGGTCTCCACTGCTATCTAGACCAGCTCCCAGAGAACGCTGTCCCAGAAGGCGCACCTGCCGGAGTAAAGTCCGAAAGCATAGGCCAAATATCCAGCAATGGCATGCCTAAAACACATTAGACACATTCCTATGTAAGTGTGTGTGTATATCCTTCTGTTCTTGTAAAATAAATCTGTCTTTTACGTACAACAATTAATACATTGGAATCATTTTACGAGGCTTGCCTCCCGTGTTGGGGCTCTATATCTCCTCTATTTCCCTAGAGGTATTCATTTTATTGCATTTTTTTTTCGTCTGCTCTGCCAATGTTTTGTTTAGCACTTTATTTTTGTTGTTGATTTTAGCCTCTTTTTAAGGTTTATGTCGAAAGAATTGCAGCAATTTACTTGAAATTTTTTCATGTCGTCGCATTCTGTGCCAGACATTTTCAAGACTTAATTAACGCAATTATAATTTAAATTTGTAGACGCTTCTCTTGGTCTGAGAGTAGAATGTATTTAATAAAATAAATTTCTAAATATTTATTTAATGCGAAAATGTGTGTGTTTTCTGAAGAGATCGTCAATAACCTCGGAACTACCAAAAGATTAGTTTGATGCGAACACTTTGAAATGTTTTTCGTTATCTTTCGACAATCATCTTTAAAATGCGACATCATCGGTTTTTTTTCTCTAATTCACTCGAATAAGAATCTCGAATCGAGCGATTTACCTCCTAACCAGAGGTCCGTGTCACCAAGGCATTGAAAGGAACTACATAGCCCATAAGCTTGCCAGATAAGCCTATGTATACCTATGGTACTTGTAAGTTCTAGACCTCTTCCAGCCTGTTGTCAAGAATCACTCCTTGCCGGTCAGTGATTAGCCCCATAATTATATTGGTGTTTCTCTCGACACCAATCAATTTCATAGCTTAGCGACTACTTCAACGTCGACAGCAAAAGCCCACAACGGTCGTAACTTCTGGTACCGTCAGGCGAAGCCCAGCGTTATACATTGAACACCACAGTATGAAACCCAGCACCGATCCCTGATGCAGACCGCCAGAAACGGTTGTGTGCTTTCGACCGAAGGCAGTGTCGTACAGCACGACGTCCAAATATTTTACCACATCACTATTTCTGCAGGTTTGGAAGCAGAAAAGAGTCGCAGCGGGCTCAATCTTAAGAATCTGATGAATGGGATGGCATTTCGTAGTCCAATTCATGGATTCTTGCGATGGCGATCATACAAGTGTGCATCCGTGTCATTGTCATTGTGGAGCAGCACTTCTTCTTAGCCAAATGAAGTTCGTTTTACTTTTGCACATTTAAACTGACCTTATTTGGAATTTAGAATTTGACTGTTTCTTTGTTTCCGGTGAGTTAGGATCCATGTTACGTCCACTCTTACTTGACGGCGCTAAAACTCATTCGAAATGCGATTCGATATCGCCAAACACTCCTGTGGTCAACTGTGTTTGACCTCACGCACTTTTATTCTCCGCTCTTTTAAAGCATTCCATCGATAGTATCGATGGAAAAACCACAACGGAATCCAGTAAACTTTTTGTCCTGTTTCATCGTGCAGAGTTCCCATCGTACTTATCAAGCCTTTCCTTGGTTTCGGTAATGGTTTTCTTTTTCCTGCCAAAATTTGTCTCTTTTGAACCTTTCATAGCACATACAATAGTCAGCTTTTTCTGAAGTTTTCAGCAGTTTTTCACAAGTCGTTCCAACGAAATAAGCACGTTAACTTTCTGCACTCCCTGACATCTTAGTAACCCGCATGTTTCATAAAGGAAACCTGCCAGCGATTAACCTAATTTGACATATGCATTCTCATTACAACAAAAGCTAAATATTGCCTACCAAATGTAATGCATTTCGTAGCATTAAGAAGCCCCACACACGCACACACACAAACATACCGTGTTGTATTACTTAGTAGCGCCCTCGGAAATATCACTTACGAGAGTCATTCAAAATAATTGCATAATGAATAGGCATGCCGGTCGATCTGCTCCTGCTGCCAGGACATGGAGCTGCGTGTGGTTAATCAGCCCGATTAATCTACATAAGTTTAGTTGAGGCAGTTTAGTTCCTGACTTGCTTCATGTGGTTGTTGTCCCAGTTATGCTCGGTGTTCTTGTTGTTGGTGGTAATGTTAATTTGCACATAAGCTGCATGAAGTCAGGGAGCGTGCGTGGGAGTGGGAGCAGGTTCCTGGCAAAGGTCTGCAATTAATTTACTTCGGCAAGACATGCGAGCCCATGCTGACTCTTTAAGTCCCGGTCTCACTCTCCCGCTCTCTATCTGACTAACTGGATGATTCGCTGTCAGGGGTGTCTCTGAGACGCAGTTGTGGTCGCTCATTACCATTTGGCATTGTCATATGCAAGACTTGTGCTTGGCATGAAGCAAACATTTAATTGACATTGGGAGTTTAACGCCCGACAAAGTAAAGAATTGCAAACAAACACTCCTTAGTTCTTATACTAAATGAATCCCCTTAGTTACTTCTACACACACACACACACACACACACAGAAAACGACAAGTCATATACCGTTGCCTGTGGTGCATGCCACAGCTGGATACTTTTGATTGACATGCGGTAAGTGCAAACAAAGGTCTGATGCTCGTTACTGTGTGTGGGAGTGTGTGTGTGTGTGTGAGTGTGGGTGTTAGTGTGGGTGTGCTCAAGAATGTTTATTCAATACACAGTGGATATCATTAAAAGAATACGTACCTTCAGCATAATATTTATCTGTCAATTCTGGAAAGATTTTTAGAAGCCTTTTGAACTAACAGCGAGAGAAAGAGAGAGCGATATGTGTCAGCGGTTTAGATGTATAATCCGAAGGTTTATACTTTATGATGAGAAATATTACTACAAAAAACGTGGTGCGTGTTCCCAAGAATCATTTGAAGCAAGAATGTTGTGCAACTTGGAAGTCGATTTTGCAACACCTCACTCTACCGGGTCTCACAAGCAGTGAGAGTCGCAGCTCTGCTTCATAGCGCTGAGGTACCTTTATTTAGGTTGACGAGAAGATGGGACACTGATTTTACATAAACAGCTGGTTACATGGACGTCATTATCATTGAGTTCTTTCGCTTGATCTACGATGTCAAGGATCGTTTCACCATCCATCGCATTGCCGCCAAGAAGGCCAAGTACAAGCTAGACAAAAGCGTTTAAAGGCTTCGTAGTTCCGAACACACCGCCTAAGTCGAAGGGGCTCAAAATATCGAGAGCGACGACTCGGCATAGAGTCAACGCCAACAGCAATAAGCTTTGCGAGAAATGTTATACCTAAAGTGGTTCGTCTTTCTTTGAGAGTCGGTAGACCAATTAACATCAGACGGCTTTCATATAAAGGAAGGTTAAAACCGTGCGGCCAATTTAGACTTCTAAGCGCAAATATAAGAAACTGTTTTTACACTGATTCAATTTTCTCAGCGTACACTGCATATTGAGGGTTCCAGACAGCAGACTTAAATTCCGTGATGGGGCGAACAAGAGATATGAATAGCCTTTTAGTCACATAAGGATCCAAGAACTCTTTTGACCACCTATTTATGAATCCAAGAAGGGACTTCGCCGTCGATTATGTCGATGTGCTCGTTGAATGTAAGCTTAACATCTAGCAAGATTCCCAGTTTTTTGAAGAAATCGACCCTGTTAAGAGGGCAGTTGCCATGATTTTAATAGTAATTAGTGATAATTTTTCGTGAAAAACTTTATAATGATAAAGATTGCACTGAAGCTTTCTCCACCCGCTGACGTCTGATATACAAGAATACAGTTTAACATCGTCCGCATACATAAGGATTTTCGATGAGCAGAGTACGAGGGGCAAGTCGTTAGTAAAAATGTTAAACAGGATTGGACCCTGGTGACTAGCCTGAGGAACTTCAGAATTAACATTAATCACATTAGATAATGAACCATTAAGGTATCAGTCATAGCAGCGATTGTTGGCTTAGAATGAGAGTCATCAGAGGGCGTAGGAGTGACTGGTACTTTCGCGGTTCGATCTTGCATCGGGACGTCAATGTAGCAACCATAGAGAAGCAGATATGCTTTTCTTCCAGGTAAAATGACGTCCACGACGTCCCAATAAGAAGAATCAAGAGGCTTTGCTGCCAGTGAGGGTCTGGTTACTAATGAATTTAAATGAAAGTTTATGGTTTCATCGAGTAGAGATCAGTAGGACGCTCAGACTGATGTTCAAAACTACACCTTTGATGTTGCCAAGGATTTCGTCTACCTTGGTACCACCGTCACGATTAAAAACGATGTCAGCATGAAGATCTAGCGGAGCAGAACTCTTGCCAATAGACGTTACTTTGGTCCCAGTAGGCAAATGAGCAGTAAAGACCACTCTCGCCAAACGCAACAAACACTACCTTCTCGTTTTGCTTTATGGATTTATGGTTATTACGGTAACGGGTTGTTATGGCCAGTTAAGAAAAAGAAACACCATGAAACTTGAGCAGTCGTGAGATATCCGGGATGTGTGAAAGATTCAGTTGTGAGTTCTATCGAAATTGGCATAATTGGCGCCATCTAGTGTGCCATATGAAAAGAAGAACAACAACTTAGCTCTCCAGTGGACGCTGTTAATACAGCACACATGTAAGTCGTTCTCGCGCCCAAGGTACATCAATAGCCATTTCACATCGCAAACTCATTCAGAACGTTTTCTAACGATGTTGCGATATGCACATCTAAGCAAATTTTCCTTGATTTTCAAGGTAGCTCTTGAACCAATGTATACTGTTCAACTTTTCTAACGTAAGCTGAAGCTTACGTTATTATATGATGATATTTGCTTTGTAATTGTGTAAGCAAAAATTTGTGATTGAGTCAACATAAAAGCCAAACGGATGTGAATGAAATTCTTGTTTAGTTGACAAACGGATCATGTGAATACTATTCTATACTCTATAGTTTGGGTATTTTTGCATTCATTAATATTTATTTTTGACCACTAAGTGAATAATTGGTGCTCCCCAAATAGACTGCTGCTATACACACATATAAACACTGTTTATGTGCTATAAATTGATGTAATAGTGTGTGTGTGTGTGTGTGTGTGTGTGTGTGTCTGTGTGTGTGTGTGTGTGTGGTAGTTGCCATGATAATTGACCAAATGATGACAAGCAACTGGCAGCAGCTCGATTTGATTTTTGGCAAAACCATCAGTTACCTCTACAACAACAACCACTACCAACAACAATGAAAACATGCCGCTTGGGAAAAGCATAGCGAAAAAAAAGAGGAAAATTTGCATTTAATTTTCCATTTGAAGTGAATTTGCGGCCTACAAAATGAAAATGTTCAGATGCTGCTTTTACTTTGTCTCCGTCGCATAAAAAGCAACTGCCGTATGCGTGAGGCTAAAGAACCGTAAAATATATGCACGCACACACACACACACCCACACACACACACACCCACACACACACACTCACAGGGAACACACGCACTCCAAGGACAATTAGTGTATCTAAGCGCACATTTGCCTTTTGCTGTTCCGTGACTTTTGGCGTTTGTCAAGGATATGGCGCCCCCCACTCTCGCCCACTCCCGCCCACCCCCACCTGTCTTACTCCCTCAGGAAAATGCCTTTTCACACATGATTTTCCTCTTTTGCTTTTTTATTATTTAAGCAATGCACAACGCGGTTTGTTTGTTCAAAATGAAATAAGGTGCGGCAATAAAAAGAAATTAAATAAAATAAGTAAGGCAAACATGGAAAGAGAGAAAGGAGACGGAAAAGAAAAGCGTAAAGAAAAAAGAAAACCCTCTTGCATACTTTGCGGCGTTACGGTTTGACTTGAAATTTAATTTTCCTTGAGCATGCTTAGAGGTACAACAATAATAAAAAGGAAATGTTACTTAAATGTTGCAGGTAATTTGCATTGTATTATGGAGTTGCTTGTAAGATTCAATTAAACATTTGGGAGCAGAACGCCGGAAGATATGGGGGTGCGTCGGCGTATGTGTTCTACGCACACAAGTCATTGGCACATCGTAGAAGTGGAAGTAAGTTACTTTGCTACACAAAATAAATGAATTCGGCAAGCAAGTACACTGAGAGAAAATTTTTAATATTATTGATCATTTTGCGTCAAATGTCGGATTTCAGTTTATCACGAATCTGGTATTTTTAGCAACTAATCGGGACAAGAGGCATATGGGTTACTGTTACAGCCGATAGCCGAGGACACAGGTCAACATAGTTTAGTTGTTGGAAAGCTAAGGGTTATTTCCGAAGTAATTTGCTGCGTAGAATTCGATTCCTTGGTTAGAATGGGCCTAACACGAACATTCACGACACACAACCTCCCTCATTGAAATTTGGAGGAAAATGAAAAATTAAGAAGCTGCGCTGCTGACGTCGCAACAACGACGCTACCTTGTTAAGTATACATTTCTGGTAAGTTTCCAAAGTAGCTAAGTAGAAGTAAAAATTCGCCTTAACATATAGTAGTAGCTGGTAGTCTTCGTCTGTCTTCTTCCACATGGACTTGGGGTCGCAACCAAAACCATGTGCGCCTCCGCTCAATCTTGATTGCGGCTTGCTGTTAAAGTATGATCTTGAGTAGCATCCAGACCATGTGCTCCTCCCAATCTTCTTCAGCCACTATGCTACCACGTGACCTACGTACTTCAGACTTTTTCCAAGCAGCTTCAAATTGTATAAATAGCACCTTGAAAGACGGCATTGGGCAGTTCAGTTGCGGCGCTACTTAAAAGTGTTGCTAAAATTATCCAAGTGTGTATATAAAGTACAGGGTATTCCACTTTCGGGCACCGTCCCGACTGACTGTATATTTTTTATTTTATGAGCGTCAATAGTTCACCAGTGGCCCCAAAACACACAAATTTCTACGACAGATCGCCTGGTTACACCCAACTGATGGTTGGGTGGTGTGACGCTTGCATGGTAAAGCCAAATGGTAGTCTTGTGTTTGGCCAAATCGAACATAGAGTTCATTAGTTCAAAAATATGTTTAGTACTATCGAATTAGATATATAGAGGCACAATAAGTAAAAATAATAAATTTTCGCAAAAAAGTAAATTTCGATGTTTCACATCTGCCATTCGCCACGTGACGGAAACAGTTTCTTTAAAGAAATTTTCGCTATATTTGAGTAACATTGAAGATTTGATTTGCTTAACCATGAGCAACCATTTATTTTCTCTCAGTGTACGCGCACTCTGTGTCCACGTGATCCTGATTGGGAACTTTAAGACAAGCCTGTGCTTTAATCGAATTAGTGAAATTAATTTTTGATGATATTGAAATTAGTTGCAGACACCGCAAATGCCAAGCCACAAATTTCCTGCTGTTTCCAAGGGGGGGCACAGTGGCGTGTGGGGGAGGAGGGCGGGGCTAACAATACTTTTAGTTGTGGCACATTCCACGTGCTGTGACTTCAGCATGGGTGCATAAATTTACTTTGACAGTGGCAAGCGGCATGTTTGACATGCTCCGGAGGGGTGGGAATTGGCTGTCGATGTTTGTTGGACGATTGTCGAAATTTATTTGTGTGTCCTTCTAGGGTTTCGCTTAATTTCAGGACATGCTCCCCTGCCCTCCATTGGCCACTACAATTCACTTTAATTCCGCAAGAGTTCGCTCGTTCTCTCTGTGGAATCTCTCTCCATTATTAATGACTTTTCGACATGTGTGTCAGCTTCAAGAAGTTTTTGTTGAAAAGCAATTTTATTTACTTTTCTCAATATGCTCTTATAAATTACAGTAAGAGTGTCATGTTATTATTTATTGTGCGCTGCAAATTAAATGCCAAAATACGTTAAATATTTAATGGCCAACTTTAAGTTGGCCAAAAAGGAGCTTGGCCTAAAACACAGCTGCAGCTGCCCCTTATCCATGTGTGTGTGCATGTGTGTATTGTCCTTGTCCTTGGCGCACCCAAATGCCACACGAACCACACGAGCAGACAAGACAAGCGGCTTTAGCGGAAAGTGAGTGAGACAGCGAGAGATTGAGTGAGGGAGACGGAGAGTGTGACCGGAACGAAACTCGAAAGTGTTTGCATGTCAGCAAGTAATAAGCACAAGGGCCATAATAGTTTTGCCAGTTATTTCTTTTATTTTTTTCCAAGTATTTTGCCTAAAATGCAACTACGATTACTTGGACTCTTTGCCGAGCAGGCTGGTTGACTAAGAGTCTCCTTGTTGGCTGCTTGGAGCGAATGCCAACACGGCGCGCTAGTTTGGAAGTCCTTGACAGAGGCGTAGCCAACAGCCTAGATAGTAGGCGAGGAGGATTTTAAGTGTGATCGAACTTCAAGTTTTCGATAAGAGATTCGAGGCCTGTTAGTGGAGTGTCTAGTATCAATAGTTCCCTACTCACTACCTCACTTAGGTTTTGATCAAGTGCACAGAAATGCAGCTAATCCCACTTCCAGTACTATTCAGCTTGTTCGTATTAGCCTCATACTGAGTTCCTAGATACCAAGTAACAAAATGGCAAATGAACTGACTACCAAAGGTACCACTTAAAGTCTGAAACCATTAGCCCTGTTAACCTACGGTATGCTTGAAATCTTCGACTGGATGTCGCGTTACTCAACACTGTGTGACAGAGCCCAACCCAAAAGCCACCAGATGTCTTCTTCGTTAGAAGAGGAAAGATCCCTCGAGCCCTAGTTGGGTTAATCACGACTAAACTTGCGCGCCCATGCTTTCATATCTCTGCTGCAATCCCACACAAACATTCCGGGCTACCATGCAACCCCCTCAGATGCAACCATGCATTAAGGGAGCCATGTCCAGTTAATAGAAACCCAAAACCAAGGCGGAACCCAATATCTAAGCGGCTCCCAACAAATGTTACATCACGAATGAATTCGTGTGTAACCTGTCCCTTTTCGCTGGTGTCCCACCTATTTTGTCAATCGGTAGTCACATCCTCCCTAAGCCGCGTTTTACACGCACTAAGCCCTAGGCTCTCCATATCTAAGTGCACCTCGTCCTGCAGCAAAGATCTCTTTAGCTTGAAATCCAAATCCAGAGGAGGTACACATAATAACACCTGCATTGCCTCCGTGGAGATAGTGCGGCACACCGACATGCATGACCCTCTGACACGAAAGTCATCTCCTCGTGCCAACAGCCGGGCATGCAGCCCTATACCATACAGACGATCCAAATGCTGCACAAGCAACAAAAAGACGACCAAATATAGTTCCAACTGAACGCCACTCATTCCAAAACACTCGACGCACTTGTACAACAACGCTGAGCAATCTGTCCCTGCGATGTGTGATGTGAGGTGTAAAACATATCCTTTCAGCTATGGTGACCTGGCGAGTCAATAGGAACCTTGGTGAAGTTGGTCCACAAGAGTAATCGCATGGCAACTAGTGCTTCTGTTTAGTTTTTACGCCAATCGGGTTAACGTTCCGGAATTGAAGCAGGACTCGTACTGCTAATGATTACCATTTCCCGGAAACCGGAATGCATGTATGTACATATCCATATAGCTTCTGCATTGTCATAAATTCGGATCAGAGTTTTCCTTTATAGCACGTCATTTGTAGCAGGTTTCTTCTAACTTTTGTTAGAATAGTGAAATGCAAACAAGTCGCATATTATAGCCCTTTTACAAACCCCCTTACAGCACGCCACTGTCTGCAACGTCTTACTCTTAGGCCACAGCAGACATAAATGTTGGACATTAACGGGTAATTTTCTTGCAATTTTGTAGTCGTTAGCGTTTTGTGGCGACGGCGTTGGCGGCAACAAGGATGCCAACAACAACAACGACGACGACGATGACGATGACTGCTCCTCCGACGACGTTGTTGGCAATGACAACAACAGAAATTAAATTTTCGCGCACAACAACAACAACATTTTTTTGGGTGCATAAATTTTGCAGCTAATCACAAAAATGGCGGCAAATTCTGCAAGCAGTCATTTAAATTTTGGCTCTTTAATGATGGAGTAAAAAACGGTAAACAAAAAAAACAAAAACAAAAACTCAATGGATGAAAATCCATTAACGCCGACAAATTTGTAATTTCCGCTCTTAAATAAAACTTTGCACACGCACAGTCATTGGACACGGGTGTGTGAGTGTGTCTGTGTCCAATTGAGGTGTGTTCACTCGTAATTTCATTTACCTTACTCATTTAGCACTTTTTCTACAACTCCCGCCATTTTGTTTGATGGCATTTTTGGTATAGAGTGTGGTTTTTTAAGGGGCGTGGTGGAGGTGGCCGAGTTCGTGGATCTGGTCATACTGGTCAGGGCGAAATGTGCGCCTGTTTGCATGATAAAAATCACATACACTCCTTAAATTTCAACAGCACGCGATGTTGATGATTATCCTTGAACCAAAAAAAAAGGAAAAGGAAATACAGCTACAACAATAAGAGCACCAAAAGAAAGGAAAAAAGAAGCGTGTGTGTTCTTGTCTGATGTTTGAGCTGCCTGGTTGGCGTGTGTATCTTTTGGCTTTCACACACAACCTTTTGACTTTTACTCGTAGTAACTTTTATAGAAATTAATGCCCATGCTTGGGTCCTGCCCTCAACAACAACAACGGGCACTTCTGGCCCATCTTTTCACATGGAAAATTTGCGTCATAAAATTTTATATCGTTTGTCTGCAACATTTGCAACATTTGCTGCTTTTAAATGCGGCTTGCACATGCGAGACCTTAAAGTGTTGCCGTGCAACAAGGCTCAAGGCTGCTCCTTGCGGCTCCCCAGCCAGTTAACAATGTACCTTTTTAATGAAATTCCATAAATGGACAAAGTCGAATGACTGGCAATCAAAATCCACAGCACAATTGCCACAGAAATATGTGCACATTTATCAACAGGCAACAAGATTGACCCAAAAGTTGCATAAATTATTAACGAGCTGTGTGTGTGAGTGAGTGTCAAAAATCAACGCCAGTTAAAACGTGCCCCTAACTACAACACACTTTTGGCCTAAAACATAGTTTAATTTACATTTATGCCAACGCTTACCTTTTGGCTTCCAGCAAGTTTATCTGTGTGTGTGTGTCCCTTAGGTGCCCTACACACACACACAAGCACGGAAGTTACTGACACCGTACAAAATGTTAAACACTTGGCAACATTTGCTTAAAACTTTTACCTGGAGGCACGCAGCTAAACCAAGTTACCTGGATTGCCGCAACTAGCTCGCCAGGATTATGCCCAGCTCTGCTTTCTATTTGCGGTTTTCAGAGCGTTGCACCAATAACAACAACTACGACACAAAAAGTCACCAGGCGCACAATGCAGTTAAAACCAACAGGCAACCAAGCTAAACGAACAAACAAAAGGCACGGCCGGAACTTGCCACATAGCAACAACAAAAAGAACAGCACCAGTTCCAGAGAACCGAAGTTCATATGCGCTTAAAGAGTTAATGGTAATTCGTTATCAATCGACTCAGATCAAAAGGACTCAATAACAGTGCCCCCGAATAACAGTCAATGCAGTCTGCGCGCTGAAAAACCGAAAATGAATGATTCAACTCGATTTCGCTCTCTGTCCTTGGTCTTGTGTTAATGGCTGTTAATGGAAATAACCGTTTTATGCAGACACGCTGAAAAGGTTGACGTTTAATTGGGAACTCTGCTAAACAATAAGAATTGACCAAAACGAAAATTGTATAAAACTAGGGGACTAACTGTCATTGTTAGTCGCCTCATACGACAAGCTTTGACCAGCTGAAGTGGTATTCTCTAACGCGCTCACCACACGGTAAGCGTATGTTTAAACCATCGATCGTGCAAAAAAAAACATTGATATCGATATATCGGTAGCACTATCGATAGTTTTGCAGCTCTATCTCAGACTCGACATAAAACTCTTGAATTCGATACTTTCACAACAGATTCCTAAAATATGCTGATCTCTTTGAACCACGTGATTTTCGGAAAGACTAATCCGTAAACTGCAAATGAGTATGTATGCATATATGTCCAAAATGGCAGCAGACACTCATGGAACTATTGCTACTAATAACTATGATACGTTCACTATACTCTAACACTCTACTTAGACTCTACGTCACAAACATTAAGCCAAAATTGATGTACTCTCTCCGCTCTCTGTATTAAAACATCTGAGAGCTGCTTGACTGCAACAACAACAAGAGCAAACGGTAAATGGCAAACGGTAAGCGGCAAATGCCAACCGACAGAGCAGCAGCAGCAGGAGGAGGAGGACAGCAGCAGACGCTGGTACTTGGCCACTCATTGTCGGTCGCTCTGTCGGTCGGTTGGTCTTTTGGCTGGTTAGTTGTTTTGGGTTGGTTGTCATGGTGAATCCTCAGGTGTTTTGCGCACAGTTTACTACGTTTTCCATTTAGCCAAAGGTTGCCCATAGTGCTTGTTGTTGTTGT
Organism: Chymomyza caudatula; assembly: GCA_035041775.1. Classification (NCBI taxonomy): domain Eukaryota; kingdom Metazoa; phylum Arthropoda; class Insecta; order Diptera; family Drosophilidae; genus Chymomyza; species Chymomyza caudatula. Next base: position 2,249,001 of record JAWNKW010000073.1, read on the forward strand.
GGTCGACGCTGATGCTGTTGCTCCGTCTGCTGCTCCAACTCCAACTTCAACTCCGGCTACTGTTGTTTGTCGTCTGGTGTTTGTTGTGTTGCGGTTAGCACACGTTGCGCCTTGTTACCTTTGCATAATTAAAAATTCATATAAATTTAGCTTAGAAGTGACACACACACACTCACACACAGAGTTACATTCTAATTGGGTTAATTATGTGACGCCTGGACTTTAAAAATGTCGCAGTCATGTGTGTCAGTCGGTGTCCAACCAAGTCCATTTGTATGTGCTCCAACTCTCTGGGTCTCGTTGCTCACCAAAGAGTATATTAACAGCAAATTATGTTGTCCCACATACACATACATGCATATGTGTGTATGTCAATGTGTTGTTGTTTTTACACCAAAGTTTAAAGAGGGAAAAAGTTTAAGTATTTCGAAAAAAGTTAAAAACTCTTGAAAATTGACTGCGGTTCTGGAAAGATTCGCTTTATAGAAAAGTAGTAGGAAAGGATATTGTTTATTCTTTACGTTCTTGTAATGATTGATAGGAAAGATCTTCGTAAGATTTTTGCCCTTTTTGCATCTGTGACGATTAGCCCATTCGATGGGATGACAGAAACTAAAGCTCTATGACGATACGGACATAGTGAAGCAGAGTAACATCTGACGGCTCCGCTGGCTCAGTTATACTGTATATTTGGAGGAAGATGCTATAAGGAAAATGTAGTCCGTAGTGATCATAGAGTTCGTCGTTCCATCGAATGCGGTTGTCGTTGCCAACGCTTAAAGGACCGAAAGTCTTACGGAGTACTCTTCGCTCAAAAACTCCAAATTGATGCTTCAGCGTCATAAAGCAAAATCGAAAGGATGAGCGTCTTGTAGAGTGTTAGTTTAGTCTGGCGAGAGTGGTCTCTGATACTAATTTGCCTTCTAAGACCAAAATAACATCTACCGACAAGAGTGATTCTCCGCTTCATCACGACAGTTGTGCCAAGGTATACGAAAACCTTGACAACATCAAAAGTATAGTTTCCAACATCAATCTGAGAGTCTAACCACTGCGCCTCTCTACTCGAAGAAAACATATACTTTCTTTTGATCTCATTTCATTCTCAGTAAACAGTTTATAAAACCTAGCTCCTCGTCCTTTTGTTTCTACTTGACTGCGTCACCCTTTTTTCCTATTATTTTTCGTCAACCTCATAATCCTATTAGTCATTTACTGCGTCTTCTTTGTCATCCTCTTCGTCATCGCCTGCGTCTTTGTCTCCCTTCGTTATTATCTTTCTTTCCGCCATCGTTTTCTTCAACTTCTTCATTGTCATCCTCTCTTTGTCATTCTCTAAGTCATCGTCTGCGTCTTTGCCGGCCTTCGTTATTCTCTTCCACTTCACCATCGTATTCGTCAACTTCTTCATTGTCATCCTCTATTTGTCATTCTCTTCGTCATAGTCTGCGTCTTTGTCTACCTTCGTTATTCTCTTTCTGTTCATCATCGTCTGCGTCTTCGCTTGCATCATCCTGAGCATCTTCCTCTTCGGTAATTCCTCGTCTTCATTTTCACCCTCATCCTCATGGAGGACATGCCTTGCTCTCTGGGTATCCATCATCTATTATAGTTTTATTTATGCTTTGCTTCCGTTTCTGGACTTTCTTTGCTTTACAGAGTCCAGCAATCCAATACGCTACGTCGAAGGTCGTCGATTCAGAAGGCATCCAGGAACTCGTTTGCTTCTTTCGAAGTCTAGCAAAGGATTCACTTATTCAAGTGTTGCTCTTCGGTAATTCCTCGTCTTCATTTTCACCCTCATCCTCATGGAGGACATGCCTTGTTCTCTGGGTATCCATCATCTATTATAGTTTTATTTATGCTTTGCTTCCGGTTCTGGTCTTTCTTTGCTTAACAGAGTAAGCTACGTCGAAGGTCGTCTATTCAGAAGGCATCCAGGAACTCGTTTGCTTCTTTTGAAGTCTAGCAAAGGATTCACTTATTCAAGTGTTGCTGTTGCCAGCTAGCTATGATTTAGCCCAAAAGAATACCAAATTGTTGTGTTTACCTCTAATGTCGTCAAAGTTTCGCTTGAAAGTGCTAGCTACTCATTAAACTATGCTTAATTACACATATGCCACGTAACCTAGCCAGACATGCCACAGCTCTTAAGGTGGTCAGAGTTTTTATTGCCGCGTCGCTCATAATTTATGCCACAGTTTTGGCCAATTTCATTAAGCCAGGAGCGCTGAAAAACTCTGCTTGATGCCTACTTAAGTAGTTCCTCCCATACAGAAGAAGCACAAGTTTTTTATGTGCCAAAAGGTACGTGTGTGTCCCCAAGGTAAAGCCGTCAGCGGACTTAACCCACACAAATGCTCAGTGTGTGTGTGTGTGTGTGTGGGTGTGTGTGGTTGCAATAAAACAGATTTAACCCTAGGAAATTACATGCGAAGTGTGACCCAAGAAAAGGAGGCGGCATTTCGCATGTTTCTGTTAAAAGACGCATAAAATAATAATCATCATATAATATTAATAATGGACAGCTGTAGCTAATCCGTAAGAAACGGAAAGGCAAACAAAATATAAGGTCCTGATTACTTGCGAAATTCCGAAGTTTAAATACGCTTACAGAAATATTTTGTGTTTGATCTATTTTCTGATTCTTTAGCAATTAGAGTGAAAACCGATCAATTTTGCATGTATATGCTACCGAAATTTGTTTCTCTTGGTGCACGGTGCATTTGTACGCTGTAACTGTCTCTTAGAATTAACTGTCTGCGTTCTATTGTTGTCTCTTTCCAACACGCCTTGCCTTGTCTTGCCATATTCCGTTATCTGCCGTGGTCTGACTTCAGCTGTTGTCGCTTAAAATGAGGTTTCAAAAATTTTGATAGGAAAAATATGCAAAATATATATCGCTCCGCTCGCTAATCTATGCTCCACTCGAAGCACCCTTTCTCTTTTTCTTCTACTAACTCTTCCTGTTCCTTTTCTACTTCCTTTTCCTCTTCTTTTTTTTCTTCTTCCTCTTCCACTTCCATTTGCACATCCATTTCCACTGTCTCTTCCCCTTCTTCTTCTTCTTCCTCTTCCCCTTCCTGTTCCTTTCCTACTTTCTCTTCCTGTTCTTCGTCCCCTTCCTCTTCTTCTTCCTCTTCCTGTTCCTTTTCTACTTTCTATCTATCTTCTTTTTTACTCTTCTTCCTTTTCGTGTTAATTTTCCACTATCTCTTCCTGCTCCTTTTGCACTTTGTCTTTCTCTTCATCATATTCCTCTCTCTCTTTATCTTTATCCTCTTCTCGATTGCCTTCCGGATATATATAGAAAGAATCTGCGCTAGATTTGCTTTTCACTCCGCCCACTTCTCGCTTCATTCACAACTTTCTTGCCCCTTTGTAGGTAGATCATATTCCGCTAGCTAATTATCTAACTTCATATTCCTCTTTCCGTCTGAGAAGTCAAAACCAAGCTGACTTTCCCACCTGCTGATATATAGAAGAATCACCAGTGAGCATAGTTCCATTGGTTCTTATATATAAAACTGAAGAAAATGTTTGCTTTAGAGTGTTATTCCCAAGCCTCTTCCCATACACAACCAATATCTTATCAAAGCTGATATACCCCATTGAAGGGTATAACAAACGTTTTGTGACATTTAAAGACGTACAAAAAGCGCGCTCACGAATGTATGCAATGCCCATAATAATGGCAAATGTCAACAGCAGCAAAAGCAACAAGAACTGAAAAGCGAGACAAAATTAATTACTCTACGTGGAAATGTAATTACGAAAATATTTAGCCAAACCTCAGTGGCACTCCGGCGCGCATAAAATGCCATTTGTCAAGCAATGCTTCCTTCCGCCGTACAGTAGACTTCCCGGCTGACTCTCCTTACGGCTGCCGTTGTTGTTGTTTTTGTCGCTGTCGTTGCCGTCTGTCTGAATTTTTACCACTGTCTTGCGGCGGCTAAGGCCATGGCAATAAGAGATTTGTTTTGGGATAGGTTAATGTTCGGTTGACTATTGCGGTTAGGCATAAAACCCCTAAACTAATAATATGGCATAATTAATGAGATATGAGCAATGGCAATTAATCAATTGAATCCCTACCAAGTTTCGTACGTTGTGTTTCTTATTTCATTAAACTTTGACGCAGTGCAGCAACGCCGTCCAAGTGATTGCTTTACTATGTAGGATTATACTCTTCCAAAGGTTAGCATTACTTTGTCAGCATCGTTGCAAATTGCTCAAACGTCAGCTCTCCGATCATATAGACGGTCAACTTTATAGGTACTCTCAAGAAAAGGACAAGCAAACAAAACTCGTATGAACTTGGAACACTCAAAGCGGTGCTTAGAACAAGTGAATATAACAAAATAAAGGTAAGTATTATTGATTTATTGAATCAGAATAGAGTTCGCTAGAAAGTGAAATGACAGTTATAGTAATCGCCAGATCATCGCTGAGATTATATTTCTGACTGTTGTGGACCGTAGGATCTTTTACTCCATTCTCCGCTAGAAACACATAAAAAGGGAGACCCACCAGATGCTGAAATTCAGATAATCTGTTTAACAAGTATCAAGATTTTCTAAGATATGCGTGCTAATCGAATTCACAGACTCAACGGCAACGAAACGCAACGCACGAAATCTCGACGAAAGTGAGCACCGAAATTGGGGAGGGATCTTCTTTCGAGGGTCGGGATCGCTGTTGAATGTTTATTTTGGTAAAAATCAGCGAATATCTCGCATTCCTGATTCCCTTGCAAATCCGCAGGCAGTCCCACTCCGACATTCTCCATCACGAAGTTAAAGAGGTTGAAGGATAGGGCATCACCTTGTCTGTCCTCGCTAGGTATCAAAAGACTCGAAGAAGCTCTTTCCTACCTTGACGGAGCTGCGTGTGATGCTCAACGTCATTTTGCATAGGTGCCTCAACTTTACAGGGATTCCAAACTCAGACAGTGCCGTATATACGCGATCCCTCAAAAGGCTTTATATTCTATGATTGCTTTGGCAGCTACAAGTTTGCAGCATCAAATTTGTTTGGAATTCAAGAGAAATCTGAATGATCTCACATCATCATTGCTAATCCTAATAATAATAATAATAATGTTACTAGGGAGTAAAGCACTGCGACCTATCTATTGTGCCCCCTATTAAGCTTACAGCTGCCTGTCAGTCCTATCTCTGTTATAAACTGAATTATATGGGACTGTTCCAACCGGCTCATATCGACAAGCGAGATCCTGTATCCACCTAGGACCGTCAGCCTTCGTCTCGCCAGGGCATCACACTCAGCTAGAATGTGCTTGGAGGATTCCTCCTCGAGTTCACAGAACCTGTAGGGGTCGGAGCTGGTGATGCCCAGCTTGCTCAGGTGACCACTAAGTCTACAGTGTCCAGGGCGCAGACCTGTAAGAATTACACAATAGAATTCTTCTGTAACTGCGATAGTTTCTTGAACCTAATTAGGTTGTAAGTGTCGAGGAACTGTTTGGCCTGTCGAAGACCTGGAGTGTTTATACAGTTCGTAGCTCGTCCCAGTCTTCCTTCTTCCATTAGAAGTAGATTGATGCTGTGTCTTCCAATGTCACAGAAAGGTTCTGGTCCTATCAGCACTATGCCTCGCTAGCTTTTCGGCAAGTTCATTTGCGGGAATATTGAGTCCTAGAAGGTCTAGCTTCAGTCGGGTTTCCCGAGCCAGCTTGGAGTTTATTCTGGTTCCTGCAACAGTCCTTTTTATCAGGTTTGTTCATTAATGATTTCCTTTTTTTGTACTTCTATACTGCTTGCGTATTCGGAAGAACGCTCTGAGGAATTGCTTAAAGGAAGTTCTTCAAGCTCGTCGGTTGCATTCTAGATATGTTACCTGTAGTTTTATGAGAAAAAAAGCCACTACTACGGCCAGGAAACGCCACAGCTGATTGGAAAAATGTCTTTAACGAAAGTTTGTAGTTTTTCTTGTTTTCCTGAAAAAGTTTCATAAACAACGTAAAGCCGCTTAACAATCCGCTTAACTGCAAGTGTATCTAAAGTTTGCCTTGAGAAAGTAAACAACTCATTCTGCTTTTAATTTAAAAAGAGAAACTAACTGTTCTGTTGTCTCTCACGAGCTCGACATTTGTGCGTGCTACATGTACATTAATTCTCGGCTAAACTTGTGTGCGGCGCGTGTAAAAAGTTTTTTTGGTTTATAGGCCACTTAGTATAGGTCGCTGTGGGCCGTTTTGTTTATGGCGTCGGCTTTGCGGTAATTATGCCCTGCCAACTTGCGCAATTGCACATTTACATATGTCAGTATGTAAATAGAGTTAAACGGAAGCGGAAATGCAAATGCAAGTGGCCATCTTGCCGTGATGGCAGCTTTAAATGCGCCATATGCTTTTTTTTGGCGCTTCTTCTTGTTCTTGCAACAAATTCAATAAGCGACGATGTCGCGTTTGCCGCGTTGACAGCGTAATACCACAAGCCATAAATACGCTTGGTTGCGAGCAGCTGAAGTTGGAGCTGGCAGCCGGGAGCTGGGAGCCGGGAGCTGCTGGCAACGCTGTTGCTGCTCGGGCTTAGTGTGTCGCCGACAGCGCTAAACCGCAAAATTTAATACTCTTATCAAAAGTGACAAGCGTGCGTATTTAATGCAATTTTGCAGCGCATTTAACACAGAGCATTTTGCTATTATCTAGCGGAAGTTGTTTACTTGCTGGATTTTATGTGGCTCCTGGCTTCTGCTGCTTCTTCTAGATTTGGTGTTTTGGTGAAATGCTTTTTGCTTGTGTTATTCTAAAACCTCAATTTGCGCTGCCGCAACTTCCTTTTACGCTAAATTACAATTCCGCTGATTGCATTCCCGGGCAGCACACACACACACACACACACACTTACACATACACTCAAAGTCCGTAGTGGCTCAAAGCGCCGTCAGCTCATTCACATAGCTACGCGTTATTCACACTTTACGCCTAGATTTGAACGCCATGAATCCTTTAACTGCTTTGCATATTTGTGTGTGTGTGCGAGTGTGTGTGTGTGTGTGTGTGTGTGTGTGTGTGTGTGTGTGTGTGTGTGTGTGTGTGTGTGTGTGTGTGTGTGTGTGTGTGTGTGTGTGTGTGTGTGTGTGTGTGTGTGTGTGTGTGTGTGTGTGTGTGTGTGTGTGTTGTGCTTGGCTGCAGTTGCTGTTTTGTTTTTTGTTTCGTAGTTTGCATTCATTGCGAAAGATAAAAATAATGAACATACCAAAGCAAAAGTCGGCGAAAAAACAACAACAACTACTATAAGCCAACTCAACGCAATAGTAACGTTCAGGCAGCAGCAGTCAAAGCCTTTTTTGCCTTTAGCCTTTCCTTTCAATACTCTTGTCAAGAGTGTTTCAACTCAGCTTTGTCATTTGAGACGCTCAGTAAGTGCAAACGTTGCTACAATATACCTATCATATACACAACTGGTCATCGGTTTAGGGGATTGCTTTCCGAAAAAAAGCCGAACAAAGAAACGAACTTTGACAAATCACCTTAGTTTTCAACAGCCAGATCCGTTTCATTTTACAATGCCAACTACAGAGTCAAAGATGGGATAAGATGACAGAAAATTTGCGTATTCGCATGTCCGAATCACGATCGAAAGTAACAAGCGACTGCAACGAGTTAGAGCACATCAAGTATAACACCAGCGAGATAGTGAATATGACGGATTAAGCTGACGCGGTGCTCCTAAGAACCTGACTTCTTGTCGCACTCACTGCTAATGCAATTCACAAAAACAAACGTGCACATTCTTGCTATTCTTAAATTTAATTTCCGAGTACTCAATATGCAAACGTAGGTTTTGTAGGAACAAATTAGTCTCAGAGTATGTGCTGGAAATGAGTCTAACTTTTACTTTAACGTAAAGTGATACTGTCTCTAAAATAGCTACAAAAGAACTTAACATAAATGAAAAAATTTAATAAACAGAAATACTCCTTGTTAACTTAAAATAAGAATAAAGTTTCTTCTTTCTGTTTCTCTCTGTCTTTCAATTTGAGAATAAGCAATCCTTTTCTTAAGAGGCTCCTTAAGCAACACAAATACCTTAATGGAAATGTGATTTATACTCGAACGAACATGGAAGGGTATCCAATCTTCATTCAGCCGCAAAATTAGCCGCACATATCTTTGTATTCTGTGCGTGCTGCAACTTGCTGCGATTCAGTGCAGAACTCCGCCAACGTTTTTGTCGGCGTAGATTTATATGCCACAGCTACAGCCAAAGCTACTGCCTTTGCTGCTCCCTCTGCCCCGTCCCTCGCTCCTCAGTGAGAAATGGGCGTCACTGTGGGCCGGGCCGTAATGCATAAAGCAAATTGCTTGTAAGTTCAACTCGTATTTTGCATTGTGTTTTACTTCCGACAGTTAAATTAAAGCCATTGTCTGAAATGTTGCTCCCCGCCATTGTTGTTGTTGCACTTGTTGTTGTTGTTGTTGTTTTTGCTGCTGTTGGTGTTAGTTTGCGCGCCTAACATAACAATTGCTGGCACATTTTTATCTGCAACAAACCGCAATAGCAACATGCAACATACAACAGCAATGACAGTTGCAGGCAAAATAATTTGTTAGCCTAAAAGTATGCAACACTTTTTGGCAAACACATGAAGCTGCCAATTAGTCAAGAAGTCGGCGGCCGTAAGACGACTCCTCGGACAATTCTCTTAACTTGTCTGTAAACAAGGCTTTAGTTCGAGTTACCTTAAGTTACAGTAAACTTTTATGTGAGTTTCTTTTTGAGTAAAGCTGATTTTAACATAATAGCAATTTGGCATTTGATATAGTTTTTGTGGGTGCTTGTGAATGTTTAGAAGCAGCAAATTTGCGTCATCGAATCTTTCGAATTGAGATTAAGTGGATTAAGCATTCAGTTTCGATAGGTCGATTTTTGAATACAACAATTATTACATGCAGAAAACTTGCAGGAGCCAAGATAAGACTATTAAATTGTATTTCAAGCCCTTTTAAATAGGCAGCTACTTTATTTAGCAAACGCTTGTGAACGCCTTTCGCAAGCGTCGTAAATGTTTCGTCGATCGTGAGCAGATCAAGATCCACCACTCCTAACAAGTAACGAACCTCATGGATTTGTTTTCTGAACCTTATGATGCTTATCACTGAGACTTGGCTTCCGGATGGTATTTTCATCTATATTCCTGGCTACAACATGCACAAAGCAGACCACTCCAGCAATAAACAAAGAGGAGGATCGTCGTTCTTGGTCAACCAAGATATATCATATGTCCATCATGAGTGGCTATTATTCAACTTGTCACAAGCTCAGGTGAATTAGTAGTCTCTTCTCTCTACTTTCCTCTGAAATGTCAGTTGCCTGCAGGATGCAATACGAAGATCCACTGTCCAAATTCTAGCAACTGGGCAGACAACTCCATATCCTACTGCTCAAAATTACACACCCAGCGCTATTGACTGATTTGCCTTTAATGGATGGCGCCCAGAAAACTTCGACACAAGAGTTGAATACCAGCTGTCCTACCTTTGATAGCCACATTCGACGCACATTCAAGTTAGCTCAGCAATCACTGCTTCCACGTGGGGTAGCTATAGATATATTCCGCAGAGAGCTGGAAGAAATCCTGGATCTCAACCTAGAAATTCTTCTCAAAAGACATTGAGCATGCCCATGCGATCTTTCTTATTGAAGTTTATGCAGCTGCACTCTGCGCAGCTCCGGTAAACCAAACGTATGAACTGAGGTCACAAAACAGACTTCCTGGACTAGTGGGACTCTACTGCTCATTAAGAGAACGTTCAGGTCACAGCTATGTCGTACTCGTGATCCACTAGCGGACAGGGTTTTCAAACTTACAAACAGCAAGGGACACCAAGGCTCCCGATCAAAAAGGCTGACGGATCCTGAACCAGATCCCTTAGGGAAAAAGCTGAGGCTTTTGCTGAGTATATGGAGGAATGTATCCAACCGTTTAATAGCAGCTCAACAAGCAGGCAAAGAAAGGTGCAGCTCACGGCTATTCTAGCCAGAAACAATTGTGTGTATGAAGCAACGGATGCTCTGCAGCAGTACTCAGTCCTCAAATTGAGGCTTTTTGTAAGTGGGGGGTGTTCCGAAAACGTGACGTCGCCATCAAAAAATCTGTTTATTTTCATGTAATGTTTTCTTATCACATTGAATTCAAACATATCGATCAAAGATGTTGCATAAAAATTTAAATTTTTCACTTAAAAATATCTTCCTTTCGCTTTTTTAGTAGCAGCGTTCTCTCTCTAAAATGATTCACATGATTTTCGATTTGATCTTTTTGGTTGCACGATTTGTGACGTCAGAATAGCGGAAGGGGGTTTACCCAAATGTGACTATTTGTGACAAGGGCGATGGTGACGTCATTTATGAACAGCGCCTCATTTCATTAAGAAATGTATTCCAAACGTCGAAAAATGGTTTTCAAATGCGTTTTTCGTCGAATTTAAGGAATTTCGAAATCTTTGTCCTGCATTGCACATCTATATATGGATTTCTCAAAAGCATATTATGCGATGTACAAGCTCGAACAATAATTGCACTATAAATATTGTAGCACATGTTGATTGCAACTGTACTTCCTTCGTAGTCCTTAAAAACAAAAAAGTGCACACTCCAAGAACAATAAGAAAGGAACTCAAAAATTGCATTCATTATGGAAGTAAAGCAAAATGAGGGTAACCCTGGAGGCGCAGACGCCACCGCAATGACACAGAAAGTGTTGAGCTGCAAATGAGGAAACAATGCAGCACCAACAACAACAACAACAACCGCCATAACCACAATAGCAAACAAAAAATGGAAATGCTTGAAGTGCAGGCCACGCGTAGCACACACAAAGACATAGTCATAGTGTGAATAGGAAACGGATGTGTAAATAATTTAGACGAGTTGGCAGCTCTCGCACACACACACACACACTCTCTCGTAGCGTAGCGGCACATACTATAGTTCGTGTGTATCTTTTAGTTTATGTATCATTAAAAAATACTTACAACACAACAACAACGAAGTAACAACGAAGAATATAATGAAAGCCAGGGAAATGTGCCATTTGCTGAAAATGAACTGAAAATGAAAAACAAGAGAGTCGTGCAAAACAAGCGAGAAATGCAATAATTATATGCATACAACGCAGCACACACAGATACACACACACACACACACACACACATGGCTTCGCTTTTTTGACATGCTGCAAATTAAACAAAGATACAAACACAGTTGCAGAGATACACCCAGCACCTAAATTACTTCTTTTTTTATATACTCTACTCTAGACTGTACTGCCAGCTGCATAAAATCAAATGCAAAGGATTAAAACACAACGTGTTTAAGCACTAACTGTAGCTTACTTTGTTGCACGGCGCAACTGTGCTCGAGCTCTGCTCTGTGGTTTGTCAGTCTGTGGCGCCCCGAAAAGAAATAAAAATCGAAATGGAAATGGCAACAAACCTCATGGCATTTGCATATAATCGGGCATGCCATCCAAGTGTGTGTATCTTTGTGTTTGCCTGCAAATCCGCTGCTAAAACTATGTTAATGTGTGGTCTATGAGGAATTTAAGGGAATTTAAAACCAAGTTACTTACACCAACTGTCTATTGTCGCCCTTGGGCACATTGCAGACACCGAGAGTGTCGCCCTATAAATCAGCTGCTCTATGTTGCAAGTGCTCAACTGCCTGGAGCTATCGCCCTTTTTTGCCAGCTGCAACATGAGGCGAGATACAGCAGCAGCAGCCAGACAAATTGACAGAAATCCGCTCAATTTGTGCGCTTCGTTATTCAATTAGACACTTGCCACACACACGCACACGCAGATAGTTAAACCCACAGATACACACACTCATAACATCAGATAATTTTGATTGATGGCCCAATAATGGCGGTGATTTATCATATTTGCATGTGAAATATTGTTGCCGCATGCACTTGAAATTTTGCCACCACTACAACTACAACTTTTGTGTATATGTGTGTGTGTGCCACATGTTGCACACACACACACACACACACACACACACACACATCATGCATTTTATGTTTGTTATATTTGTTGTTTTTTTTACATAGTTGCTAATTGGTGCGTCTAACAAGTCGCGTTGACAACGGTCAATCCACCAAGCCATTGCGGCTACCTTGGCGTATACGTAATGCTGCATTCTCTCGCCCTATGCCAGTGGCTCTCGCCTCTCACTCGCTCAGCTCTTTGTCTATGAAATCCGGCTTAAGCTGCTTTCTACCTTGCGATATGTATGCATTTTTTTTGTTGTTGCCACTCAACACGCTTAAACACAGCAAACAAAAAATACAACAATACAAACGGAACGAGCAGAGAACAAACAAAGAACTTACGCCGGAGCGACACAAACACTGAATACTCTAAGTCAGACATGTTGGAGTAGTGAGCGATATGCAACTGCTGCATTGATGAATCAGGTCTTGCTTCGGCTAGCACTTCGGCCGTATTCTTGTTAGCACACGGCGAAAGTTCTTTCCGTAACATTATGACTTTATAACATCTTTAGCAATCTCTAAGCTCTCGATTTCAATCCGATGTAAACGCTGTTCCGGCGTTACACTTTCCTTATAAACAATAAGAATCCACTTACACTTACATAGGCGAATTGACAACTTGACTTGATTTCTTCTTGACTGGCCATAACAACTTTTAAAGGGTTACGGCCTGATGTAGAACACTCCTCTGCGCAGAAAAGGATCAGTCTAATCGGTGATAACAAAAGTAATTAAAGAACTCTTTACCCCTAACATCCAGCAGCTCCGCTGGCTAGCTCATGTTGTGTGTATGGATGAAGAAGCTACTACGACGAAGGTGCAGTACATGCCTCCATTGGAATGACCACATAGAGAGCACACGAGCTACCTTTGGTATCACCGTGGAGAACGCGCTCTCAAAAGCAGAGGCACCTTGTGGAGTGCTCTACAACGGGCCGTAACAAGCTTAAGAGTTGTTATGGCCAGTTAAGCCGAAGAAGTTACGTCTGGCGAGAGTGGTCTCAACATCTATTGGCGAGAGTGATTCTCCGCTTGGTCTCCATGCTGACATCGTTCTTCATTGTGACGATGGACTTCAAAAGTATAGTTTTCAATATATCTGGAACTGTCAATAACATAAATAAAATCTTAAACTTGATCCTAAAATTCTGGCTAAAAGTGAGCCGCGGTGGAGGCGACCGAAATTCATTTGCATAAAAGCCCCGCGAAAGTGAGAATGGGAAGAAGCTCTATAGATAGCTTGATAGTAACGCCTACCATATGTAGAAGAGTTGTGTTCTATGATGAGTTTTAGAAAAGTTTAAGACATGATTCTTACATTTTTGTTGTGTGTGCTTGAAACTTATTAAGAACCTATTGATGATTCTTGTTACGTCTCGTCAAAATATTCGATATTAAGCGTTCGGGTTCATATTTACAAGCCGTTTCAAGTAATCTCTGAGCCGAGGTTTTGGTTCTATTTTATTTCATTGTGAGTCATAACTCTATCGTTTCGCTTGCTAATCTCTGATCAGTTTTGTAAAGCGTTCATTGTGGGCTCTCCGCACGCTTCTCAATGTGTTTCCCATAGGTTAGGTTAGAACACTAAGGCCGTATCTCGGCCCGTTGTGCTACCGTAGGATCTCGTTTTCACTCCTTCCCCGTTAATCATCAGAATCAGAATCAGAAGCGAGACCATCCCGATGCAGCAATGAACTCTGCAATCTTTTTGGGTCTCATTTTGGACAGATTAGTAATATTATTTAGGAAGTATCTGCCTAAATAATCATATCTTCGCCTGCAGAGAGCCTCCTCTTCCTCGCTCCGCGTTTCCCATAACCGGAGCCACTAAATATACTCTCTTTGAAAGTGTATTGCCAGAAAGTGGGTCGCTCGGTTGCAAGTTGGCGCACACATGGAGCTGCCGCACCTTTGACTGCGACTGCGACTGTGACTGCGACGCCAGCTCCGACTGCGGCTATGGATACGGCTATAACTACGGCTACGACTGCGGCTGTGGCTGCTGCCGGCTTGTGCCGCTGGTAAACACTCAAATCCAATTAAATTTAATACGACTTACTTGGCTTTGTTCTGTGCGTGTGTGTGTGTGTGTGTGTGTGTGTGTGTGTGTGTGTGTGTGTGTGTGTGACGCCGTTAAACGCCGTGTGTTGTTTGTACGTTTGTATGACTGTTCGCTTGTTTTTGTTTTCATTTGTTGTGCTTTTTTTACTGTTATTACTGCAGCAACTGGCAGCTTTTGTTGCTTCTACCTGTGCTTGGGCTTAATTAAAGCTTAATTTCAAAAATATACTACACATAGAGAGAGTCAGAGAGAGTCAGAGAGAGAGAGAGAGACGCTCACTCACACACATATAAACAATTTGCCAATGAAAATAAGCTTAAGCAAGCTAATTGAGTTTGAATTGTAGAATTGTAGACTGCAAAGCTGAACCGAGTCGCTGTGGTTTGTGTCTTGGCTAAAAGTGTGACTTTCATTTGCTTAACTGATCAATAAACTGAAATTGACTTAATAAACCGGCTAATTAATGACAAAAGCAACAACAATGTGACAAAGTTAACACACACACACACACAGACAGTTTTACAGTTGCTTAACGACTGTCAATGCACCGAAGCAAACAGCTGACTGATTTATGCCGCGACGCGCGTCGTCAAGTCGTTAACTTTTGTGCCAATTTCCGGTTGTGTTTGGCGCCAAAGTGTCGTCGACGCATCGATACGTCGACTTGGCATACGGATTGTGTTTAGGCAAACAGTCAACAAACATGCATACTATATGCAGATTTATGCGTTGTGTGGGCGTGTGTGAGCACGCTTAACACACATACATATGCATAAGGCGTACACACACACACACACACACAAGTTGTGTGTCAAATTACAGTTAAAACGAGAGAGCAATTTAAATTTCAACTAAAGTTCTTTATTGTTTCTGGTAGCAATTCTGCAGTTTTACGCCGATTTAGCCAAGTCCTCGCAAACTATCCATATTGGGACGCATTTCCCTGGGCTGTGGTGCTTGCTGCAAAACCGCTCCTTGATCATTTCCAAGCTGGGCAGCGGCTATAGCAGCTGGCTGTTCATGATGCTCGTATTCCTCATCGTAATTTGCGTTGATTTTGACCGCAAACAACAGCAACAAAATTGTCAGAAAGCGCAATAACATCATCAGAACTTTGTATAGAGAGCAGCGTGGAAAGCGAATAACTGGCCAGAAGACGAAATACCGCGCTTATATAACGCACGAGACTCAGCTGCAACGCATTTCCAGTTTTCCAAAAGTTGTTAGTATATATGCATACTTATTTGTCATGTCATTTCATAATAAAAAGACAAAACAAAGACACACAAAAGCAGCCCTTTGGAAGGGTAATCCCGCTGCTACAAATATCTTAGGCGGAATATATAATCTTTTCAAATGAGCAGCAAACTTAAAAACAATTATTTGCAACTGTCAGCAGTTGCTTACAAATATTAAAATGTCAATAGCGATAACACTGATTTGTGCTGGCTATAAAAAAAAAAACACAAAATTGAGTAAAATTATTAAAAAGTTAGTCAACCAGTTTCACTTTTCTCACTTTTTTACGCGCAATTCGGCAATTCCCAAATTCTCAGCGAATTGGCTTTTAAGTTTTATAGGGAATTTCCCTATAGCCGTTGTCTTAGCGAATCGTAATCGAAGATAACTATGGTAAATCTAGTTATAACCATTTAAAAATTGTCACAAGTTATAAACACATAAACCAATGACTCATTAACGTTCTCAATATATTAGGGAATTCAGTTAAATTATCTTGTAATTGGCAACATCGTATTATATATTCCTATATGATTGTTTTGAACATTTGCGAATTCAATTCACATTATTTTAAAACATGAGAGTCGCAACTGAATTTGCTCCCACTGAAAGTGTAAACGGGACAGACCTGAGTAACGCATTTAACTTTTTGCTATGATGTTTGCCAGGCACTTTGCCCGACATACTTAGGCCATAATACGGCTATACAATTACCCTTTATGCCTTAGTGTCCCGGCACCCATATCAGGTTAATAACGTACAGCTGAGCCATCTGTTGTAGAGATTTGCGGCAGTTTGTTACCACTATCGAGTTAAACGATATTGAGCTAAGTGATTTTACAGCTGCTTGGCTATCGCTATATATATTTAGTTCTTTAGACCGGTCAATGCTCTATTTATTGCGGAGACCTCGGCCTGGATGTCCACTGCAATACACTGCAGTAATTCGGGAGCCTGAAACCCTGACAAAGCCATACTTAAAGCAAATCGGATAGCCCTTTCCCCATGAAGAATTAATAAGAATCATGTCAGCATCGATGTTCAGGTTACTAATTTCTGCAACTTTTTCCCATTTTTTTCAGTCATACAACGATATATTTTTTTAAAACAGTGGAAACCCTTTAAAAGTGAATTATTGAACAAATTACGAAAGAGTCTAGTCACCAATAAAAATCGAAATGCAATCTTACAGTCACGGTACGCCTAAAAAATAACCACCTTTTCTCCAAAAGAAAAATTTTAAAAATTAGAAAGAATGTGAGCACTTTCTTACACGTTCAGTGAAAATATGAATAACTGACTGTCGCCTTTCGGGACAACTCTTACAGTTGGATCATAGCTTGACATAATGTGGCGCCATCTAGCGTGAGCTTAACTATTGCCTTCTAGCAATCGTCTAAGTTAGCGCCATCGCTGCCTTCAAAGAAAAACAAACTGTGAACTAGTTCAATAGAACTAAACTTTTTATTCTCATTCTTCAACTTTGTGATGGGAAAGGTCGAAGTACATTGGAACGGTATGTTCTATAAGGGTGTCTAGTTGCTTGCACACGCAGATGATATCGATATCATTAGTCGTACTAAGCGAGCAGCTACCGGAGCCCTTGCGGCTATTCAAAACGAATCTGTCAGGGTGGGTTTAGTTGTTAATGGGAGCAAGTCAAAGTCAAGCGGTCATGTTGTGCGTATGAAGAAGCTACTGCAAGAAAGGTCTTGAATGCGGCTGTTGAGAGAAGACGACGAAGGGGCAGGCCATGCATCCGTTGAAAGGACCATGTAGAGAGCACACTAGCTAGCTTTGGTATCACAAAAAAGCAGAGGCGCCTCGATGAGTGCCCTACATCAGGTCGTAACCCGGTTTTTGTCCATGGAACTTATGGTCCGCCACGACTCTAAGTCTAATACTAATACTTTAAATAAAGTATCTGTAATTTATGTTATTTTGCCGTTTATCAAGTACCGTTTATGGGAGCAGTTTGTAGAATAAAAAAAAACTTGGCTCGCCACAAATCAGGCCGCGCCAACGCTTCACTTCAAATCCCTGGTTATTGCATCAGACGGCGTCTAAATTTAAGACTTCATGCATATGCAAATCTGGCACATCATATGCCATATACGATACGTACTTAAGGTAATCCAGTCAGACAACGCCTTTTGAATCAGCTTGGATGGCGTCGAGCCTCATGCCATTGAGTGTCTCATCGCGGACGGAGTACAGCCAATTTTCTTAATAGTCGCACACAGCCTCAGTTGTTCAATTGTTTGTTTTAATTAGCCAATTCGCTGGCCTTAACACTCAAGCAACAGGCCAACAAACACCCAAACAAACAAACAACAAAACATACAACTTATCTAATAGATTGTAAATATTTGACGCCAAGCTGGCTGGCTGGTGTTGTTGTTGCTGCTGCTACTGTTCGCACTTAACCTCAATCAATGTTCGGGGTTGGAGCAACACCCCGTGCTGTTGTTGTGGCGGTGTTAATTCAGTCAGCTGCAATTACAGCAACAATACACTCCAATTTACAACTTTCACCGATAAGTCGTCAAGTTCAAGTAGCTCCAGTTTGCACCCCTTTCGACGGCGACTTCTGGTATTACTTTTTGCACGATTTGATTTCACATTTAACGATTTTTCGCACTTAATTAGAAGTGAGTGCCCTTGCTGCTCGATGTCGACGTCAGGCAGCCATGATTTGATTAAATGTGAAGATGAATTTTAATTAAAATCGTAACGCCATGCAGAAAGCAGCCAAGATTAACTTCGCTGGCATACAACATCCCTTCTGTTGGCATGTTTTTGGCAAGTTTTTGACACTCACTCAACAGTTTTAGCCACGCCCATTGGCGCCTGATCGACGTACAACAACCGCCGACCACCCACCGCCCAAGGCTGGGCGCTTAATAGAGCAATAAAAGCGGCAAGTTTATGGCAGCGCAGAGTTGCCTTGCCCACAAAAACCCTTTATGCCAGTCATCTTCTTCTTGGAGACTTTGCTAATTTATGCAAAATGAAAATTAAAGAGCGCCACAAAACTTTCGGGAGAATTTTCACGAATATTAATGAAAATGGCAGCTTAATGAATTTCCAAACTTATTTGCTGAGCTGCTATCAATTTCAATTACATTTCATTATAGTCTTTAAAATATTTACTAGCTAGTATTTTAGCATAATTTGTATTATAAAGCGGCAAAACAATGGCGCTGGCAGCCATTTTGTCTTTTGACAATGCAAATAAACCGCTCCGGACAAACTTTTGTCAAAGTTTTGCAAGCCGCCCTAGAACAAGAAAAAAAAGAAAATGCTGTGAAAAATCATAGAAAAAACCACCACACACACACGCGTTTGTTTGCAGTCACGTGCAGAGAAAAACCATTCATAAAAAGTTTTCCATGTGTGTGTGTGTGTGTGTGTGTGTGTGTGTGGGTTACGAGCCGACAGTTTCCGCAGTGTTTTTTGTCATTTCCATGCGCTCATTGTCAGTTTTAAGTAAGCAACTTCCTGTTGTTGTTGTCGTTGTTCTATTGTGGCATGTACTTGTATTTTTATTTGAACTGCCGAAAAGTTTTGCCTACAAATGCAGACAAATATGTGAAAAACGCATGAAATGCAATAAATTTTCAAATATATTTTCGTGCTCCATTGTTTTGACCACACAAAATGGCCTTAAAAAAAGGTGCAACAAAACTGAAAACTGATAAAACGCGTCATTTGGCAAACAATTTAAGAGTGAAACTGAAAATGAAACTGACTAAAGTCAAAGTTACCATAAATCAAATGCTTATGGCCAGAAGTGCATAGAATTTACGAGTTCCCAAAAAGTCGTCGTCTACTCGTGACCTTTTGATTTACTGTCACTCATAAATTTAGAAAGATTTTCAATTGAAAATATACCCAACATTTGAAAGACAACACTTACCGTCCAGTCCAGCCTTATTGATAAGATTCGCTTAAAGAACTTCAGCAGATAAGCGCGCAGTTATTGCAAAACAAAGTGGCGCATTGCGCATACGTCATGTTGTACGCCACCTATAAAAGTGGCTGTAGTTGGGTTTACAATTTAATAGATGGTTTACAATTGTAGAACCAACAACATGTTGTTAAAATTATTTACGCTTTTGCTGCTTTGCAGCGCCGCCGCTCTAGCCGAGCAGCAATATGACGGGTGAGTTTTTGCCGTGTAACCCCAGGAGTCAGCTCGCTAAAAGACTACATCCTACAGCTACAAGATCTACGACATACATGCGCGCAACTACTTTGAGCAGCAGCTGCTGTTGCGTCTCTCCAACAATGCCGAGCTGGACTTCTTTGCCATGCCACGCGCCTTGGATGAGGCCACGCGCGTCTTGGTGCCGCCCTTGGATCAGGCACATCTCGAGCAGCTGCTGCAAAAGTATGGCATCGAATACTTGATTGTGGACGAAAATCTAGGCGAGAGCTTGCTGCGCGATCAGCTGCAGCACGAGCAGCAGCGTCTGGTGTCGCAGCGCGCTGCACAACGCAGCATTAGCTTTACGGAGTTTAATCGCTTTGCCGACATCAATGCCTATCTCGATGAGCTGGCCAAGAACTATCCTAGCCGCGTCAAGGTTGCAACTGTGGGTCAATCGTACGAGAAACGCGAGCTGAAAACCATTACCATAACCAATGGTGATGGCAAAGCCAATAAGAATGTCATATTCCTGGATGCAGGCATACATGCACGTGAATGGATTGCGCCCGCTGGTGCACTTTATGTCATCTATCAGCTGGTCGAGAACTTTGCAGCCAATGCTGCTTTGCTCAAAGATTACGATTGGGTGGTGCTGCCCGTGGTCAATCCCGATGGCTATGAGTATACACACACCACTACACGCATGTGGCGCAAGACACGCAAACCAGTGACCAGCACGTGTGCCGGCACAGATGCCAATCGCAACTTTGACTTCCATTGGGGTGAAGTAGGCGCTTCCAGTTTCTCCTGTGCTGATACCTTTATGGGTCAGACTGCCTTCTCTGAGCCGGAGACGCAAGTGGTGCGTGATTTGCTATTGAGCTTGAGTGGACGCGGCAAGTTCTATCTGACGCTGCACTCCTATGGCAACTACTTGCTGTATCCTTGGGGCTGGACCTCGTAGGTGCACTAATGTTTGTAACGTGCCTTTTTTTTAATGTTTATTGCTTGCAGCGATCTGCCCAGCAGCTGGCGGGATATCGATGAGGTCGCACAGGCTGGAGCCACAGCCATTAGGTCTGCCACGGGCACCAAGTACACCGTGGGCAGCTCGACGAATGTGCTCTATGCCGCCGCTGGTGGCAGCGATGATTATGCGTTTGGCGTGGCCAAGTTTCCCATTTCCATAACTATGGAATTGCCTGCGGGCGGTACTGGCTTCAATCCCACCACTGCGCAGATTTTGCCCTTCGTCGATGAGACCTGGATTGGCATCAAGGCCATGGCACAGAAGGTCAACGAGAAGTACTAAATATATGTATATCGGCTTTGTATATTTTGCTGAAAACCATTTTGTTTTGCTTTTGTATTAGCCGATAAGCTATGATCCGGTTACCAGCAGCGCCTAAGCATGTGCTTAGGCCAATCGGCCAAAACGCCTCGGCGGCGCGTGCAACACTGACACACTTGCTGTACTATAAGTGCTACACAAATTGGTTCAAGTGCTGGCACTTGAGCTTATCAAAGCTCTTTAATTGGGTAGCGCAGCGGGATCGGGTCTAACACCAATCTATGGCCCAGAGAGAGAGAGAGAGAGAGATAGAGAGAAAGAGATAGTGGCAAGCCATTTATTGTAAACTTGTTCACTCAAGCGGATATTTTTGTATCACTTTCTGGGCCATGGCCACAATGCCCACCCAGGTCTCCTTCACAAGCCTATCAATATCCGATGCGGGCGGATCAAACCCATCAGCACCACCAGCTGGCAGCTCCATTGTGAAAGATATAGGAAAGCCCGAACTAAAGGCATAGTCATCACTGGCTCCAGCTGCAGCGTATAATACATTGGTGGATGAACCAATGGTATACTCTGTGCCAGTTGCGGCGTATATGGCATTCGAGCCCGCCTCGGCCACTTCGTGCAGATCGGGCCACGTGATCGGCAAAAGACTAAAAAAAATACAGTTTTTTTTAACAATACAGACAGTTGTGTCACGACTTACTCGATGTAGCCCCAGGGATAAAGTATATAGTTGCCGTAGGAATGTATGGTAAGGTACATTTTGCCACGGTGCGCATAGCTATGCAAGAGATCGCGCACCACTACTGCTTCGGGCTCTGAGAATGCTCTAGGACCGGCATAAGTTTGAGAGCAAGGATCTGGTGAGGCGCCTGCCTCATTCCAGTGAAAATTGAAATTGCGATTGGGATCCGTGCCAATGCAGTCAGCGCTGCTCGGTTGGCATGTTTTACGCCAGAGACGCGTATCCGCAGTTAGCTGTGAGTACTCATAGCCATCGGCATTCACCACAGGCAGAATAACCCAGTCGTAGTCCTGCAGCAGCGATGCATGTGCCCCAAAGTTCTCCACCAGCTGGTCAATAGCATAGACCACTGCCGCTGGAGAGATCCACTCGCGCGCATGGAAACCGCCATCCACAAAAATCACATTCTTATTTTTGCGCGCATCCCCATTAGTAATGGTTATGGTCTTCAGCCAGCGACCCTCGTAGCTGCGGCCCACCTTCTTGATAAAAACCCTGCTGGGATAATCCAGAGCCAGCTGCTCGATATAATGATTGATCTCGTCGTGGGAGTAAAAACGCTCGTTACTAAGCCGTCCATTGAAGGGCAGTGCCTGGCGTAACATAAGATTTTGCTTAAACTGGCGATGCAGACTTGCTGCCACATTCGTGTCAATCACTGCATAAGAGAGCCCATGTGTTTTTAGGCCCTGTAAAAAATGATCCTGCGCTGCAGGATGCACCATCAGGCGCGTAGACATGCTGCTAGCGCCGTAAAGCTCATAATATGACTCATTCTTGGCCAGCTCTTCAATAAACAAATTGGCAGCACTCGAGCGAGCCTTTGTGGTCAGCTCAAAGATCTTGTAGCTTAAGGAATATACCGTTTAAAATGGAGTTTGTTACCCGGCACTGCATACTTACCCCTCGTATGCATTGCCCTGGGCCAGGGCTAGCCACGCGCAACCCAGCAAAAGACACGTTAACCTCATTTCTCGATGGCAATCAAAACTAAACTAAGTTCTCCACAACTTCTAATCAACGCAGTTAACAAATTATTATTTCAATCGTTATCAGAAATGGGGAAAGTTTCGATTTCGTAGTACCTGATTACAAGCTGTAAAACCATTAAAATCGACAAGCACTTTATTGTCATATGGCTTCTTTTATCGAATACAATGAAAAATATCTTATCTTAATACTTCTCGAGCACTTTTTCTGCCATGGCGCGTACGCCCACCCAAGT
The DNA here is from genome assembly GCA_035041775.1 of Chymomyza caudatula. Taxonomy (NCBI): domain Eukaryota; kingdom Metazoa; phylum Arthropoda; class Insecta; order Diptera; family Drosophilidae; genus Chymomyza; species Chymomyza caudatula. The sequence goes on from JAWNKW010000073.1 coordinate 2,271,752, forward strand.
CTCTTTTACGATGTCTTCGATGCGGCTAGCTGGCGGATCGAAACCCGTGACACCGGCGCCTGTTAACTCCATGGTAATTGAAATGTTAAAACCAGCATAGAAACCATAGTCATCACTTGCGCCAGCGGCTATATAAAGCACATTTGTGGACGAGCCGTAGGTATATATAGTGCCAGTGCTGGCTTCAATAGCCTCTGCTCCAGCCTGTGCCACTTCATGCAGATCGTGCCAGGTTTCGGGCAGATCACTAAAAAATAAACGGCCGTAAAAAATCTGTTCGTTGTTTTATATATGCGCTCACCCACCTGGTCCAACCCCATGGATACAACAGATAATTGCCATAGGAGTGTATGGTCAAGTACATAATACCACGACCCGACAGATTTTGCATTACATCCCTAAGAACAACTGTCTCCGGTTCTGAGAATGCTGTAGGTCCAGCATAGGTATCACTGCAGGGCAATGAGGAAGCGCCCTCTTCGTTCCAATGGAAGTCAAAGTTACGATTGGGATCAGCGCCATGGCAGGTCTGTCCTAGATATTTATAGGGCTGGCGTGTCTTACGCCACATGCGTGCCAATGTGCCGGTCTGTGAGTGCTCATAACCATCGGCATTGATCAGTGGCAGAATAACCCAATCATAGTCGAGCAAGAGATCAGCATTAGATGCGTATTCCTCCACCAGCTGATGTATCATATAGAGCACCGCAGCTGGCGAAATCCACTCACGTGCATGCATGCCTCCATCCACAAAGATCACTTTCTTATTGGAACGCTGATCTCCATTGGTTATGGTTATGGTCTTCAGCGCACGCCGCTCATAGGACCAGCCCACGGTTTTAACAAAAACGCGTGTGGGATAGCGCGCTGCCAGGTCATCTATATAGTTGATGATCTCCGCGTGCGTGTAATAACGCTCTGTTATCAGACGACCCTTGCCGGTAATGGGCGACAGACGGCGTTGCAGCTGACGCAGTGCAAACTCCTTGGCAATGGTGGCCCCTACATTGGCATTCAAGAGCTGACTAGGAATTTCATGCGCTTTGAGTAGTCCCTTAAAGCCAACCAGCTGCTGGGGACTGACCAGCACACGTGCGGGTTTTTCGGGCAACTTGCTTAGACTAAAGAAGTCGTAACCCTGCTTAATGAGCTGATGCAGCAGTTGAGCCTGTGATGCATTGGCTGGCACCACTTCATAGATTTGGTAGCTAAATTCGAGTAGTGTCAGCAAAGAATTACAAAAGAAAAACTGCTTAACACTTACCCTTGGTAGCCATCGTTGGCCAGCACGCAGCTTGACCAGGTAGCTAGAAAGGCCACAAGTAAGACTAGAGACAATTGCGACATCTTGCCACCGACTGAACAAGCGTGATCCATGACGCAGCCGCTTTTATAGCCGCCAGATGATAAGATTACACAATAGTATCTAATCAAACATGACCGCAAGATCTATACATACTGGGCACGCCTCGTCCAGAAATCACAACACGCCTAATTGTTAACTAATGCTAGTTTATTTATTAGTGGTACATTTTAACTGTAAATATGATTAGTATCGTCTGATCACCTCCACGGCCATGGCACGAACGCCTACCCAAGTCTCCGTCACTAGGCCTTCGATATGAGTTACCCAAGGATCGAAGCCGGTAAACCCACCGGCGGGTAATTCCCATGTCATTGCTAAAGTTGCATTGGCCACACCCACAGCGTAGTCTACCGAATCACCCGAGGTCTCGTAAAGCACATGATGGGAACTGCCATAGCTGTAGATGCCATTGGTGGCCTGTACAATGGCCATGGCGCCCACCTCGGCAACGTCCATCATGTCATCATAGTTGTTGGGAAATTCACTGCAAGATATTAGATATCCATATACGATTTGTCAAATCGCTCAAAGACTCTATAGCTACCTACCTTGTATATCCCCAGGGCAACAGTATGTAGCTACCATAGGAGTGCAGCGTCAGATACCACTTTACACGCCCAGCATAATGCAGCAGTAAATCTCTTACCACCTGCGATTCCGGCTCGGAAAAGGCGCGTTCGCCACGATAAATCTCCTCACAGGGATCCGACGATGAGCCCGTATCATGACCCCACTCGTGGCCAAAGTTGCGATTTAAATCTACGCCCACACAGTCATCCATAATGGGTCGTCTCGTTTTGCGCCAGTAACGTTCCTCTGTGTGTGTGTACTCATAGCCATCGGCATTCACCACGGGCATTATGACCCAATCATGTGTACGTAGTAGCTCCTCATTAGCCGTTTGATTGTCTAGCAGTTGCTGTATTATGTACAACGCCATCGATGGGCCGATCCATTCGCGTGCGTGCATTGCCGCATCGATGAGAATCACCGGCTTATTGCGGCGTCCATCGCCATTTGTGATGGTAAGCAGCTTTAACGTGCGTTTTTCAAAGCTGCGTCCAAAGTTCTTGACGTAGGCGCGTTGAGGATAAAGCGGCGGCAGACTGTCCAGATAAGCATTAATCTCGGCGTGCGTATAGAAACCTTCCAGTGCGTTTATATGCGGCAATTGTTGTTTATGTTGCGATTTGCTGCGCTGATTCTCCACAGCTTGTGCCCTGACCAGTGGCTGGAGGTCATCGATTAGCAACTGGTGTTGTATGTTATGCTGCTGCAGCTTAGCTAAGATTTCTTCGACATGTCCAGGTGAGACCAAGGCGCGCACGCTTTCATTAGAGCTGCGAAGCACTGTCATAAACTCATAGTGGCTCTGCTTGGATAGTTGGAGCAGCAGGCGCTGGTGGGCAGCAGTAGTGGGTTGCAGATCGAAAAGCTTGTAGCTGTAAGGGACATAACACTTTGGGTTTACGTTTGGTATAAATTCTGCTAGTCAAACTGTAACTGTGTAACCGTTTTGATATGGGTATTGTTCTTTATATATTTTCCAATACCTGCCATGTATTATATGCATCAGGGTTTTAATGCATTAAATTCTTAGGTCCTCATCAAGGAGCATGAAAGAGAGTGGAATCCTGGACACGTCAAACATTTAAATTTTCATGAAATGCGGCCAAGGCTGTGTGCGTGTGAAGCCGCTTGTGTTGTTTTCTCTCTTAAACCGACTCATTCGTAGTCAAAATTGAGTATGAAAAAGTGTAAAAACGCATTTCAGTAAGTCGACCCAACCTATTACTTTCATGCTCTTTGGCTGCTTATATATACTATGTATCGGATTTCACCAGCAAAATCATCAAAAGATGTCGTTATCGCCTTAGTGATAAAATCAACAATACTGTGGTAAATAACCGGTTAAAAAGTTTCGTTCGTCATTAAAATTTTGACGAGATAACACTTAAGATAGTCGACAAATTTAAGGAGCACTTCAGAATGAGCCGAACAACTCTTGAGGTACTAATTAAAAGTACATGCTAAGAGTTATGAAAATATACAATAATATATAATAGAATTATATTGCATTCCATACGGATGGCGCACTACAATCAACTGATGGATTTCGTACTTTTTTGGAAACGCCAATAACTATAGCCAAGAACATGATCTTGACGTTGGCCCACGAACATTACCGATTCAATCTTGCGGCATGTTGCTAGATCTTATTCAGTTGTGATGCGCTGTCACGAAAGTTCCCGATTCAACCTTTCAACATGTTGTTCGAACTCTTTAGCCAATTGCTGGACTTGGATCTTTTGCAGTTGTGATGGGGTGAGATCTACTAACGGTGCATTACACCCAACCGTGCTAGAAGTATCTACGAATGGATTCATTTTTGCGTGATTTATCAAAATTCTTCGTTTTTGAAAGCATGCAACGAGCTAAGATTCTCGTTTCCTTTATTGAGTAATCCGAATAACTGTGTATCACCTCCACTTTAACGGTTCACCGAATGACACATCGGCGGCACACACGATACAAACGAATATTATTCAAATTTGAAAGCGGAATAGATCATTTGATGCTACGGTAACTTGAACCGTAGCCATTTCAAGTTTCAACTTTTCTGACTGATATTCATATGTGCATAATCTTACTCTTTATAATCCTTTCGAGCAAATCCTGAATCCACATGCAGCAGCAACAGAGCCGTCAATAGAAACGTGAAACACATCATTTTAACAGCGAATATTTTAAGCTACTAAAAAGCTTAATTGAAAACTAAAAACAATATCATCAATATCGTTTATCATTTAATTGGAGCAATTAGCGCTAGATATAGAAGCCATAAGCTGCCTCAACAGCTGTGGCTCATAAACCAATACCACCAGCCATTACAATTAGGGTGAACCTTGAGAGAGAGTTAATTTTATGTTTTTCAATTTTAATGCTTAACAACGACGACATTAATTAGTTTAATTAACAAAATAAATTCAATTGTTGTACTTTAAGCTGACACACAAAAGACGTCAGCGGGACTAACTAATACAGACTAACGTGCCGGATAAACTCGACAAAGCCGGCAAATGTCTCCTTGCAGACGTGCACGATGTCATGGGTGGGCACATGGAACTCATCACCGGGCAGCTCAAGCGTGTAGGACAAGGGAATGCCAAGGTTGCCGTAGGCAAAGTCGTCCAGACTGCCAGAAGCCTCGTACAGTATGGAGGCGGAAGTGCCAATGGTGTAGCGAGTGCCGCGATATTTGGCTATTTGGTTGGCGGCACGAGTCGCCACAGCGCGCAGAGTGTTGACGGTGGGCGGCACGGTGTTTCTGCGAATGTGAGAATGGGAATTGGAATTTAAACGGATACAAAAATATTCGGTTTTAATTGCTTTTAGCAAATAATTGAAAAGTAAATTGAATTTCTTTACGCCAGTCAACAGCAGCTGACGAACCAATGGATGACCCGATGAGCCGATGAGCTGCGAGCTGACTAGCTACAAGCTACTGTCGTACTACATATATACATACTTCGCATAGCCGTAGGGATAAAAAATGAATTTGCCGAATGAGTGCACATCCAGGCTGAGTTTCACACGATGACGATTGAATTCCAAATAGCGCACCACGGCCGATGTTTCCGGCTCAGAGTTGGGTGAGGTGCCCGAGTAGACCTCTGAGCAGAGCTGCATGATAGATACATATACATATAGTGTGCGCTGGCGCATAATTGAAGGTCACAACAACTTACATTTTGACTGGCGCCCTGAAAATTCCAGTGATTGCCAAAATTGCGATTGATGTCCACACCGCTGCAGGCATGCCCGGCATAACGATGACGATTCTTACGCCAGAAGCGATCCTTTAAGGCATAAAACTTAGTTAAATGCTTTTGACATTTAAAAGCTTAATGGCACTCACCGTTGTATGCGTATACTCGTAACCATCGGGATTCACCAGTGGCACAATAAACAGCTCCACATCGCTGAGCACACGCTGGAAAGCGCGCAAGTTGCTAAGCAGCTCATAGGCCAGATATAGCACAGTCTGTGTGGTAATCCACTCGCGGCCATGTGTTGCCGCCTGTATGTAGGCCACACGACGTGGTCTCGTGCGCGTATTCAAGGATATGGACAAAGCGGCTACATGGCGACCCTCGTTGGAGCGACCCAGCGACTCATAGCGACAATGGTTTGGATAGCGTGCTGCAAGTCCACTCATAAAGTTGAGTATCTCATGGTAACGCGGGTAATGTGAGAAGAAACCACGCGCCTGTCTTCTAGTACGTCTACGTGGACGCTCATGCTCGCAATCATCGCTTGTGCACTCTTCTGCGGTTTCATCGTCCTCGTACAGTGTGCTGTTGCTGTTGGCATCTAGCGCAGCCATCAGCTCCATCAAAGGCTGAACTTCATAGCTCACGCCCAAATCGCCCAGACGCGACTCAAATTGATTCCGCTCCTGTGGCCCCACCGTCAGCACGGACAAGTTGCGAGTGAGCAGCCAAAAGTCCAGACCCACATCATTCGTCTGTAGATCGACCATATAGCGGAAGGCATCCTCATTATTGTGCTGCACAGTATATTTGGTATAGCTGAAATGATAAGTGGAGCAAAAATGGTTAGAAATATTATAAATGAGTTATTTTTAGATTATGTTCAGATATCTAACTACATATTAAAACAGGTAATTGCACACCCGTGAGTTGAGCGGGTTAGAGAATACCACCTCAGCTGGTCAAAGCTTGTCGTATGAGGCGACTAAGAATGACACTGAGTTCTTTCGAGACCAGTAGAGCCACACCAGACCTTAAAAGGGTTGTGCGTAGGGCTTGGGACCCACCATGTAAAACCACAATTCCAATGAAAGAATGTATTTACATAAAACCGTAACCCAAAAACGGGTTATGGTAAGCTAAGAAATAGAAGAAAAAGTTACACACAGTGTGAAGCTACCTGATCCCAGTCTGAGACCTCCAAGTGATGCCCCTGGTTAGCCGCTTGTTATCACTACCTGTTGTTAGGAAAGTGAGCTCCCCATGGCTCTCACCAAATGATGTTTTGAAGGCCCTGGAGGAGTTCCAGTCGGCGAGCACATGCATCAGTGGAGGTGATACCTAGCTTACTTAAGTGTCCCTTCAGTCTGCAGGGTAGGCTAGTCAGTATTCTAAGGGTTTTCTTGCTCAGTTTCACACTTTTCTTGAACCTATTCGAGTTTTAGGAGATAAGGAGCTGTCTGAGGCCTGTTGCTCCTACTCAGTTTACGCTTCGCCTGGGTCTTTCCTTCTTTCCTAGTAGTTACTTAACCGTATGCCTTCCAATGCCACAGAAAGGCTCTGGTCACATCAAGGGGTTCGCGGCACCATTTCTTAATACCGCGGTGTTAGTTTGTTTCTTCTTCCTAGAAGATCCAGTTTGGCTCGAGTTTCCCTAAGCAGTTTTGAGTTTATTCTAGTTCCGGCAACCGCTCTTATTGCGACCTGACTTTCTTATATTATAGCTATTTCCCTATATTGGTGATTCCTTTTCTGTTTTTTACTTGCACAGCGGCCTATGGCGCTGACCTCAGCTTGGAAGACGCTTGTGCGTCTTGGAAAAGCAAAAAAAAGGTTATTTATGTTTCTGCGCTCGCTGGTGCTGACTTATTGTGTCGTTGTTGTCGTTTTTTTATGCGGTGTGCCGGTACCTGATATTTTGTGGTAAAATATTAAATTCCAATCGTTAAAGAGGAAGTAGATATCGCTCTTTTATGGGAGCAATATTTGAAAATCGGAAGCTCGGAGCATAAAATGTCTAACAGTACCATTTCCACAAAGACATCCATATAAAGCCTTAGTTTTGTTGATACTGATCGTGACCTGGGCTGCTTTGCAAACACCCTTAAGAGGGTTTAAGGGCATAAGAAGATAAACACAGCTGAAACTCTATTTTTTTTGCCAAACAAACGCCTGGGTCTACGCTTTATGGGGTCAACATTGGTCTGGGGAAACTCTTACACCGATGCATGATTCGGGTGAGAGTCCTGAGTAATATTTAGAAGACTCCTGGCGAGTAATTAAGTCACTGGTGTTTAACGTAAGCAGCTTAAACTCCAAACAGTTTCGAACTGGTGACCATAAATTTGCATATAGTGGTACGGAATAGAATATTGACTAGTGCATAAGATATAGCCGACAAATGGACCAGTATATACACCATGCTTATGGGCATGGCTTTCTCACTGAGGAGAGCGCGGCCTATTTCAACCTCTTCATTGGAGAAATCCAAACCGCAAAAGCAACCAACTATGTCCCCACAATCCAAAAAGGATTTAAGCGCAAGGGCTGAGAACGAGACCGTCTTTGTAATCCCAGGCACCCTTGGTTCCAGAAAATCCTCTGTTAGGTATTCCGAAGAATAAGCTTCGAGACTGGTGACCCAGGCATTATAGTTTAAAAAACCTTAGGCACACTTTCACACTTTCGGACACCTAAATCTCTGTCTAATTGATTGCTATAAATTAATCTGCTAAAGATTTGCCGCCAACGCTGAAATGAATTGTCGATGCACACTTCGGTTAGAAATACATATTTTTCAAAAAAATATTTATGCAAACCAACACGCTGCCTCTGAGACGTGCCTCCTCTCAACCAACCATGACGCTTGGCGCTCTGCCACCTCCTATGAATTTGTAGGCAATTTATCATTTAGTAAAATTCCACGACGAGCTGCAAACCAAAGCTACAGTGAAGCAACAGGCGGGTCTGACCAACGAATTCATATCTGAAGATGTTTGCATATTTATCTTCGACGCTTTTGGCCAGTTGAAGGCGTAGTTTACGAAGTTGTTAGCAAAACAGAAATCCAAAAGCTAATCACGTGCCACATACAATAGCTAATAGTTTAATTAGCCCCCGTCATCGAAAAACGAATATGTAACAAACAAAAAACAAGGCGAAAAGCGAGAGATATTTTAACTTAAGGCTAAACGCAACGATGCTTGTATGCTCTAAGCCAGGGATCGGCAGCGAGAGCAAGAAATGTTCTCACGCACAGCTAAATTCTGCTCTATCGCTGCCTACGTAACAAGTCGATTTCTGAGTTCCTTTAGTGCTGAAAGTGTAGATCACTCCATAGTAACTAGTTCAGGAGTAGTCACGTTGGGAACAGCCAGGCTACAGAGCGTAACATAATAGCGAGAGCGAGAAATGGATGCACTATTTTTGCTATAGTTGGGAGATGCTTCGTTTTGTGATATATTTGGGAGTGTTGATTCTGAATAATTTGAATGATCTCTACTAATTAATGATAATGAAAAAAAACGTTAGAATCTCTTGGCACACACTTCCAAACATTGTGTTGATCATTTATAATTTTTAGATAAACAAACAATCTATAACACTATGCAACAAATTTGAATTTCAACGACGGCCTCCGACTAAAACATACCTTTTCCGGCAAATTTTGAGTCGCTGATTCGAAATCCGAAAACCATTTTGGATTTTCTAGCAGAGTTTACGAATTATCGCTATTTCAAAAAATTCGAGATTTCGAAAGTTGCGAAGTCAGCAAATTGGGACTCTTACTGCCGATCGAGATGAGTTGTGAGTCGAAGTGAACGTAATTTAATATTAAATCAATGTATCGAAAACGGTTTTGTTCTAACTTGATTCGATTGCAAGTTACAGGGCAATGGACTCAAAATTTGTTTTCGAATAATAAAAATTCTTCTTTTTCAAAAACTAAAAAAAAGATTTAATGGGTTTTTTGGGATTCGATAAATTGATTCTTTGCGAACATTTCAACATTTGGGCAAAATCGGTAGCGTGCTGGAGAAGTTATAAGGGAATATCGAAACATTGCACGATCGATTTTTTTTTAATTCCTTACAAAATAAATGAAAACAAAAGTTCAGGAGTAAAACATACCTATTCCGGTAAACTACGAGTCGCTGATTTCAATAAGTGAAATATTGCACTTTCAAAATTCAAATAGAAATTGCAGATTTCGAAAGTGGCGATTTCAGCAAATTTTATATCGAGATCGAGATGAACAGTAACTTGAATAAAAGGTATTTAAGTATCGCTTCAATGGTTTTCGGACAGTTTTGGTCTACCTTATCTCGATTGTGGATTACAAGGCACTAAACTCAAAAAAACAAAAAACAAATTAAATTTCAATTTTCAAACCGAAAAGGTTCGTACGCGAACATCCAATTTATTTTGAAAATTTAAACAGATAACAAGCGAAGTCTACTTTTCTGATGTGAAACATCCATTGGAGCGCCTTGGGGCTTAGAACGTTTTATGTCTTGCTCTCATGTTTGCTGTGTTAGCAGCGTTCACAGAAACGCTCTCATGTTTCACTGAGAGCGAAAAGAAAAGCATGCATGTAATTTGCTTGATAACATATCTATTATTATGTCAAGTTCAAGTCAGACGAAAGTATCGTAAACTGCTTTTGAAACTTAACTTTGGTGCGGAGTTCCAAGCTAACTTGGCTTTTTAACCTAAAGCAGAAACTCTAGTTTGAATCAGTGTGTCCATGCAGCCCTGGTTACAAACAACTTGATAAGCTCTAAATGCTCATATTCCCTGTGAAAAGAGTATAAGACAAACTGCAGCATGATGGCACATTATATTGGTCATTTTTCATTTTTACATAAACAAACTGTTTACATACGATTAGGGTTTTTTTCACAAACCAACTATAAATACGATATATACTATATACCAGGTGTATGAATTTGAAGCCAAATGATGCTCCATTGTTGCTCTGCCTTTTGCACCGGCCTTGTACAAACACGCACAAACATGCATACACCACAGACAACTAGTCGTATACTATATATAGTATTTAGTTTTATTTTCAAATCGCAGCACATTTGATTAGCGCTTTCGACATTTCTGTCATCGTTATAAAAGCTATCGTATTATCATAAAGCTACCTATATATAAGGCGGAAGGAAGCAGCCATTTTAAATGCACGGCCTTTGGCTTTGAGTGTTCTAACTTTGATTGAAAAACAATACAGAAAATATCTTAAACTTTACTTAATTGCTCAAATTTAATGATAGCTGCGCTGTGGCTGCAACGCACTCATTCATCACTCATACGCCGCATGCGCCCAAGTTACCTTGCCTTGTGGCTGTCAGCTGGGCTCAATTAGGTTTGCCTGTCATCAAATTAGCCGCAGCAAAAGCTGTCAGTTGGCATTGAGTAAATTTTTCTATCTAGCTATAGCAGTAAACTTAGCACTTCAAAACAAAAATTTGAATATAGTAATACTTTAAATAGGCTACAAAATGCCGGATTTTGCTGAAATTATGGTCCAGTGCTATCAATGGTATCGCTATTTGGCCGTTTTGATCTTTCTGGCTATACCCTATCTAGCTATGAAAGCCAAAACGGGCGACTTTACCACTTTTGATACCATCCTGATGTATGTCACTATTACGTTGGGCGTCATGAGCTGTGTGGACAGAGATCTGCGCCGCCGCTATCAACGCGCATAAATCTATACTACACTATGGGGTTAAGTGGTAAGTTCGAGTTTCTGTTGTAGCTAGAGTGATTTTCAGGACTGCACACCGACTTGAGTTACGGAGAGTTGGAACACGAGTCTGAAAGTGGACAACCTTATAACTGTTCGAGATTACACTGTCCGCATACCTCAACTTTGTTGTAACTCCCCACCAGATGGCGCTGCAGCACATCGAGCTTCTATACCCTTCGACGGAACGTAGATATTAGTTATTTAAGCGCAGCGAACTATTTCACGCTATCGACTTTGTTGTAGTTCGCCACCAGATGGAGCTGCAGTTTACACTATGCAAAAACAAAAAAAAGGCCTATGTCTAAAATATACCGATTCCGGTAAATTTTGGGGAGTTGATTTCGAATTTGGATACCATCTTTGATTTTCTAGTACCGTTCTCAAAATATCGCTATTTTTAAATAAATTTCGAGTTTTCGAAAGTTGCGAAGTCAGCAAATCTCATATATCTTGGGAACCATACTACCGATCCAGATGAATTGTGACTCGAATTGAAGGTAATTGAATATCAAATCAATGTTTTTCAGACGATTTTGGTCTAATTTAATTCGATTGCAAGTTACAGGGCATTGAAAATTTGTCATTTTTTCGGTGCTAGAAAATCCAAAAATTTACCGGTAAAGTTATGTTTTAGTCGTAGGCCTTTCATTGAGGTCAAAATTGTTGCATAGTGTTATTGGCGTCTGTATCATTTTGGTATACATGTGCGTTTGAGCACTGAGAATATTTGTGTGCTATTTACCACCACTAGAGGGCGCTGTAGTACATCCGTACCGTTCAAGCGTTGGCTACAAAAATTCGGATATATAGTTATTTGAGCATATTCAAGTATATTTTCACGCTATCCACTTTGTTACAGCGCGTCGCTAGATGGCGCTGCAGCACATCAACTTCCAAACAGTTTAAGCGATCTTTGTGGATATTGGTATAGAGAGGTTTTTTGATTTTCCACATCATGGCAACTCGTCATTATGCATAGGTACTTGAGAATGGATCATATTTTCGCGCTGTCTACTTGCACACCACTAGATGGCGCTGCAGCACATCAGCTTCCATACCGCTTAATCTATCGTAAACATCAAATCGACGCAACGCTTAGCATAAAATATAACGACAGACAAAGACCAGACCAAGTTTTCGGGTTTTGCTAACAACGATTCCACTTTTTAACCTGATTCTAACAATGAATTTCGGATATCGCAGCCCTAATATTGTCGTTCTTTCTAACAACTAACTCTTGGCTATAAATTAGCTAAACTCGTTTAAACTTAGCTGCTTATTTAACGGCCCTAAGATTCAAGCTTCATTTAGTTTAATTGCTTGCAATAATTAAATTTTCTAACTAATATAAATATAAATTTTTCTCTCTTTTACCCTTCATAGCCCGCCAGATTGTTGTTGGCCGCACTTAAACACGTCAAGCCGATTGCGAACACCAACAAACTGCACACGATTCCACGACTCATCTTGCACAGAGTTTTTCCGGCTGTAACTTTCGTATTTGTCTATTATTATGTATATTTGCTTATTGTTTAAGCCAATTATGTATTAATATATGCACAGCTGTTCGACATGCACACAGATTGTTGTTTTTGCTGTTGTTTTAGGAAACTTCACTGGTATTTGTGGTATTTATTGGCTTTGCTCACTGCACTTGTTGTGCCCGGTTATGCAATGGTAAAACATACACGAATGTTTAATTAGCAATAAATATAAGTTGTATCAATTTAAGCGCTCCGTAAGATACATCTCCGTGTTGCACGCTTTCGCGTCGTACCAAGACTGTCGAGCAACTGAACGCAGCGCTTAGAAAGAAGACGTTACCAAAAAACAAAAAAAAAAAAACCGAAAACCGTTTCGGACAGCTTTTTGTTTAGAAAAGTGAGTGTCAAGGTCAGCAAAGCAAAGCGACTAGTTTCAGCCTGAACGGTCGCTGGCCGCGGCTCTCTATGAAGATTTGGCTTAAAACGTTGGAAGAGTGAGGTTTTTTTTTGGTACTTCAAGCTGAACGCGGCACGCGTCTGGAGCTATGGCTTTTAAGCTAATGGTATATTAATTTTAGTCAATTCCAGGCACTGGGCGTTACGACACGTGATTCTGGTTCTGGACAACTAACTATGCAAATATTGTGAATGATTTGATAAGCTTTCCGAAATGTATTTTATAGCTATTTCATGCGCTTGAAACTAGTTTGGCTTATACGATCACTGCGTTAAATATATACAATTTGTCTCAATTGTGGAGAGACCCATAACACCTCCAACAATTTTCGTGCCTTTGCATCCGTGTGTGTTGCCGTTACTTGTTATTTTACTGGTTTTTATACACTGTACCGATAGGGTCAAGGGTATTATAGATTTGAGCAATGCATGTAACAGGCAGGCGGAGGCGTGGCTGTACATAAGCTAATTAATAGCAGAATGTTGCATAAACTCAGAAAAAAGTGATTCCTAAAATTTTAGGAATATGGATGTTTTGCCGCAATAGAGGAGTGACCATACTGTCGTATGGCTCATAAAAGAGCCTGTTCCTTTCCTGTAAGATTTAAGTGGGGAATGTTGAGCATGTATTGGTAACTGTTCGCGAAACGTTTGCCACTAGTATTGTAAGTAAAAGTCTTTGGATAGAATTGCTGCCCCTTCCCATATTTTGGATGAAAACTGGGTTATAAAAAAAAAAATTAAAAGTCACATTCGGGAATCGAACCTACTACCTTTCGTTCGAGACAACAAATTTTGCCAAAGTAGCTTTTTGATTAATTTTGAGCAACACATCGCCATAAATCGATACTTTCAGTCAGCGCTCTAATGTGACATAACAAATCGTTAATGGCAAGGGTAAACTTTGTAATAGTGACGTCACATTTTCGGAAAAACCCCCTCGACTTGAATCGTCGTAATTTGAACACCGCCCCACATCACGCCCTCATGATGACGAAATTTATGAACAGCCCCGAATTTCCTATCGAAACCTTCCATTGACCTGAAACTTACCAGAGCTACGCGTCGTGATTCGTATTAAGACAGCACAAATACTAACTTCACCTCAACTTCGTCTATAAACTGCTTAAAAGTTCCTTATCTATAAGCTAAAGCCATCAAATTTGTTGTAGGGTATATTTTAGCCAAGGTAATTTCTGGTTCATTTTGAGTAGCTGGGTCCCCGTGTGGTGAACAGGTTAGAGAATACCACCTCAGCTGGTCAAAGCTAGTCGGATGAAGCGACTAACAATGACACTGTGTTCTTTCGAGACCAGTAGAGCCACCCCGCCTTAAAAGGGTTGTGCGTAGGGTTTGGGACCCACCACGTAAAACCACAATTCTAATGAAAGAATGTATTTACATTAGGCTGTAACCCGATAACGGGTTGTTATGGCCAGTTAAGAAGAAGAAGAGTCCGAAGTCGGCAAGCGATCATATAATTTCTTCGCGTTTAAAACAAAACGTCGTCTTATCCTCGAAACATGTGTAACTCGCGAACGGTAAGCCACATTGCCAATCCTCTAAACCTACGTTTCGAGGTAATTTAATGTTCTCTTACTTTTCATTTTAAAATAAGTTTAATAAGGAATTAATGTAAATCTTCTCTATTTCGCTTCTACATGCGATAAGCTGATAAAATGTGAAAAATTCAAACGCATTTCATGCAAATTTTGGTCCTTCTAAAGAAAGGTAAATCGTGACCGAAAAATTAAAAGCTATTTTTCAAAAACGTTGCATTCAAATTTTACTAACTTAAACAATTTACCGCTGAATTCAATTACCATGATGACCAAACAGCAAATTGGCTAAATGCAGTTTCTATTCTTCGGTAATTTTGATTAGCATTTCGTTTTTAATGTTAACTTTTTGAAGAGAGGTTCACTAATAAGAATTAGAAAGATATTTAAGCAATCTGGATTTAAGGTACATTTTTTGTTTACTTAGTTAATGTTCTAATGTCACGTGCGCTATCAAAAAAAAAACATTTCTTTCATTTTGTGTTCAAGCAGCAAAAAAAAGTGTGTCAAAATGTTTCCTTAAACAGACAAATTTGAAATTTTGGAAGTTGGTGACGTGTGGAATTCGGATTGAATAAAAAATAAACTAAAAGAGACCTTGGGTCCAAAAAAACGAGCTATGTAAAAGGAGATCAGGTCGCTAAAACCATATATGTCATACTTTGTGTTGGAAGAGATTTTGCAACAAAAAAATTATGAATATAATGTAAACTTTTTACATTCGAAAATTCAGCCGCACAATTTGATGAACCCTCCCTCGGCGGTGACGTCACTTATGAGCAGCGCCTTTTTATAAATGACGTCACTACTGAGGATTAAAGGCAGGATCACCAAATTCTGACTAGCTGAGGGTATAAGTATGGAAGTTGTAACACAAACCTGGAAAGTTGAACTTAGACTGCTAAAGGGAGAAGCTAGGAATTTATATATTGTTTACAGTGTATCCCATTGTCGTAGAACGCCTCGACGGCATTTCATTTCGCTATCAAGAAGTTGACAGAACTTGGTTTCCTAACTGCTATTATGGAGCGCACCCACTGGTTTTTTGGTTGCCAGTCAACAACTTTTAATGAAGCAAAGTTGAAATTTTGCGTTCTACGAAATCAATTCGAGTGCTTATAATTAACAGGCTATTAAGAGTTGCGTGTGGTTCTAGATGAGGATGATGACGATGATGAGCGGTGAAACTTTCGATTTTGTCAGCGTTCAAGGCCTTGGCAACAGCTTCAAAGCCCAGAGACTAGGCGGAAGTACGGTAACTATTGGCGATTGGGCTTTAACCCACTCAAAGTTAAAAGCACTTGCTGTCCATTACAGTTACCACTCAAAGCTTAAAAATAACTTAAAGCACGAGAGCCAAAACTCTGAGCCAAACATTTGGCCCATTAAACACGCTAAACAATGCAACATTGAGCCATTGAGTTCATTAAAACTTTTAGTGGTCAAAGCGTATACTTGATATTTGTAAGCCGAGATCTCAAGTAACAGAAACCATTCAAAATTGTAATCATCATTTATCAACTTGAGTCACTCTTGTGAATGATATGTATATTTAAGGTTTTTTTCTGTTTGTAGCATTTGTGTGTGCGTGTGAGTGTGTGTGTGCAATTATGGCACTTCCGGCTGATCGGCGTTGTTATCTGGCCATCAAGATACATTAATAAAAAGATTTCAAATACTTTGCAGTAGCTTCGAACTTCAATCGATGTGTTAGAGTAACGAAATTGAGTTGAACCACTCGTGAGCCAAACCATCAACAGCTGTATTTCCGGTGCCCGAAACATCTTTTTGTTGTTAATCGATATTTGCATAAGTTACTTGTACAATCTGTCAATTTGCATAAAGCTAAACGCTAGACTTTTGTCTTAAGTTCTAAATCAATCGAACAAGTGGAAACAGGTCTCGGAACTAGCCAATGGGGCATTCAACTTTTGGACTGTGCGGTCTTCATGAAAAGCAAAACATTAAGATTATACACAATTTAAAACCTATAAATAATATAAGCTTACATAATTATGCAATTTGTAGCTACTGAGTTCTGGGCTTCAAAATGTGTCTTCATTACGTGCAGACATCGCTTGCTAGCTAGACATTCTAAGTATTACGATGTTTTTCGGAACTTAAGAAAATCGATATGCTAATGTGTTAGGCGACCTCAAATTGGCTACGAACTGTTTATATAGTTGCTATTGCTTTAAAGATAACAAACATTTTCCGCAAGAACTTAATCAAAATTCGAAAGTCATCTGTTGACCTTCAGAACTACTATAACAAATTTACAAATTCTCATCTCAATGATGAAATCTTCGGATTCGTTTTTAATTTTGAAGTTAGTTTAGTAGAGCATAGCCACTATGCATCTGCTCACAGCCTTTCCATAATCGGAGAAAGTTTAGAAGCAGACATCCTGTCCTAAGAGTGTCCTAACCTCTGACCAGAAAGGGGAATTTTCATTTGCCGGATGGCAAGCTGTGCCCGGCTCACAGCCTAACATTGTTCATAGAACACGAAAAGGGTCATGATGGGCAAAATTACTGGTGCATCTACTTAGGGATAGAGGGACGGAATTTCTCGTAGTGCGACGAGGAACAAGAAACCTATGCTGATCGACTAAGTATAAGGAGTCAACCTCTCCAAAAATTACCTTGTGAAGAAAAATATCAACAAGGGACAAGGTAGGCAAGTGAATTAGAAGCAACCTACTATGGTATGAAGGTAAGGGAATACTAGGATCCCAGTTAAGTCCACGAAGCGCAAAAAAATGGAATTGCTTTGGGACAGATTCAATGCGTGCTTGTTGTGCTATATACTGAGAGTTCCACACACAAGAGCAGTATTCCAGCAAGGGGAGAAGAGGAGTTTGGTTATATAAGGGTCATTGAATTCCTTAGCACAGCGTTTAATAAAGCCAAGAGTGCATTTGGCTTTATTTATAATTGAAGAGAGAGAGAGTCAGAAAGGACGTCTAAGTCAGAAACTGTAGGGATGCGTTCTAGGGGAACGTCATAAATAAAATAGGCAGTCTGCTGATGGCCATCCCAACAAAAAGACATAAATTTGCATTTTAGGGGATTAAGAATAAGTGAATTAAGCAAACACCACCTTTGGTGCGCATCATTCTGTAGAAATTAGATGAAAGATGGAAGATCATTAATGAAGAGGTAGAAAAACAATGGACCCAGTTGTCTGCCCTGTGGAACCCAAGATTGATATAATATCGCACTTTACTAACTTTTTTTGAAGTTCCCTCTATTTACAGCACTTTTATTGCAGTGTATCGCAAAAGCTTACGGAATTGTCCATTGAATTTTTAAAATATCTTTACTCCTTCAAAAGTTATGAATTTTGCCGAAAAATAAGACAGCTGGCTCCACTGTGCGACGGCAAGAAGCCCTCAAAATCCTCAATTACCTTTTTTCTGTCATCAAATTATATCTTTAAAGTCCATCGAATGTTTTTTCGCGAGTAATCGTAGCATATCTCTTTTCGGGCAGATATGAATGTCACATCCCACTGTCAAATATTCAAAAATGGACAAAGAAAATTATCAAAATTTTGCTATGATTTTGGAATGTTCGCCTATTTTGGATCATCGCGTAACACTAACTAAGTGAGCTTGTAAACGTATGCAAAATCATAGGTAATTAGACGGAAAAGCCATAATATCATAAATTCTATGGATTTCTGTAAAAGGATCAAGTGGTCTTCTATACGTGACAAATATGATAGCCAAAGGAATATACCCTACTAGAAGAGTAGGCAAAACATTAAGTACGAGCTTCGAACATTTAACAATTATTACATATTAAAAGGCCATTTTAAATACAAGTCAACTCCATGGTTACAACATAACTGTAAATACAAGCCAATGGCTACGGAAACCCAAACTATGTCAAATTTCGCTAACAAACTTAAATTGCCTTGGTAAACTGTTGTCCTTTGTTGAGGTAGGGTCACATGTACAATTTCCTTAACTGGGTTTTCTTTGGCATAATTGTTGGCATTTTTTTAATATACATTTCTGGGGGGGTTCCAATCAAAAACCCGCACACAAAACAAACTCAAAGAGACAACTTGTAACTCCAATATTCCAAAATAAAAGCTTTGCCCAACTAAATGGTATTATTTTTACCAACATGCTAATGACATAATGTACATACTTCAAATAGTAGTACGGGGCCTAAGGACTAAGGGGAACTCAGAACTGCTGACTTTGCGTGCCTGAACTATGTAACACGAACAGAGACGGTAAAAATGTAATAAAAAACCGTAAATGTATTATGTAGAGGCAGCGAGACGAATATATATGGCAGTCACTGTGTCAGGAAGTTGACTAAAAGACCGTTAAATGAAAAGCAACACGAACGAAGGCTCCCCCGCACAGTAGGGATAAATCAACTGGTTGCGTTGTACAAATGCAGCTACACACACGCATACACTGAGAGAAATGATTGGGTATACCACAACTGAATCAAGAAAATTAAGTTTTAATAAGGATTTGTCAACCATATCCGAACGGAGCCAGTTTGAGCCTGGATATCTGGATACCTTTGGAATTTGGACTGGATATCAATCATAGCTTATCCACAACAATACCGAATCAGACTTAAGATACGCACAAATTTCGACTACCGAAAAGTATTACATCGCTGGGGTCGTTGGCGGAAAGTTAGAGCCGCTCTTCCCGTCTCCTCTCTCGGCGGCGCAGCTCCTTTACTACTCTAGCCGCCATGTTAGCAACTGCCTGCCATACCCTTTCGCTTTCCAGCATGCGGTTCACAATGTTTCCCGCAGTAAAGGAAAGTAAACCGGCAGAGTTTCTCTCTATGGCAAAGAGCGGGCACACGAAGAACGAGTGCTCCGCGTCTTCAATAACTCCGTTTTCACAGTGATCGGAAAAGGGGTCCTCTTCGTGTTTAAACCTGTGTGGGTAGGCCTTAAAGAACCCATGACCCGTGAGCATTTAAGGAATATAATAGTCGACGAGACCATTTCTGCGGTTGAGCCAGGGCCGTAGCTTTGGTATGAGCCTGTACGTCCACCTGCCTTTCGTTGCATTGTCCCATTGTCTCTGCCGATGACTGAAGGTGTTGGCCCTTAGCAGTGTAGTCACCGTAGTGCCACTTTGCCGTTCAGAAGCAAGCAAGATCATACAGCTTGCCACTCTTAAGGCACACTGTCTGTATGATGCCTTGCAGCCTCTGCTGTATGACGGAACCTCCATTGCCAGCGATCCGCACAGGATGATGGATGTGACCACGCCCGCAATAAGACGTCTACTGCGTTGCTTGGTACCGCCACAGTTGGCCATTAGCATGCTGATGTTGAAATTTCTCGCAGTGTATCTACATTTGTGTTTAAGTGTAGCACAGTCACCCACTTTTGACTTTTGCGTTGACATGACATATACAAGAGGCGTGGCAGTGGGTGTTGAATCGCGGCAAACATCAAAAATTGCATATAAATTCTTTTAAAGGATCGTTTCACTGCTGCGGTGCTGCACACGCCAATCCTAGAGACTTGGTCTTGGTCTCGGTTGGTCTTGGTCGCTTGTTTGCATTGCTGGATTGTTGGATTGTACGTGCTTGCGCTTTGGCTTAGGCCCTACTCTGAGCAGACAGCGGGACGTCCAACTTGTCTGACGTTTAGCATATTTGCGTTTTGTGGCAGTCGCCCGAATTCCAAATCCAATTCCGCATTACATGCTATACCAGGCCCAACTTATTAAACGTTGTCGTTGTCGCTGTCCCATTTACCAAATGCGAGAACTCTTTTTCCCAGGACTACGCCCGACGCCCACGCGCCCGCCATTTTGTGCCAGTTTTTATGCGCGGCGCACGCCGTCTGCTGGCCCTTTTTATAATTTAACTTCCGGTTGTCGTTGTTTCCTTTTGGCTGGCTGGTAACTGGCAGCTCATGTTGATGATAAAAACTACAGTTGCGAGCGCCATTTGCTCGCAATATGGAAGTCAAGCCCAAACAGCACACACCTGTGCGGCTCCAGCTTGGTCTGGTCGTCATAGATCAGCTGCTCGATATCCAATTCCAGGTAAGCTAAGCAGGCCTTTTTCTATACTTGTCAAAATGATACTTCAAAGCACTGCAAAGGATCAGTTCATTTCATTATAGTTTAAATTTCAAGTGTTTCGGTTTCAAGTGAAGGGAAGATTTCGAATTTTCTTAACATTTTATTTTACTCACTTGAAATTGTTTGTCTTAACTACGTTCGCACTAAAACATGCAAACCACGAAACGCTCTCATAAGGCCAAGGCACGCGGCGGCCACAAGCAAGCAGCTGCTGAAGCTGCAGCTCCAAAACGAATAATTGCGCGTCCGGATGTGCTGCATAGCTATTTGGATTACGCGCGTATCAACCAGTATTTGGAGTATCTTTCGAATCGATATGGACACTTTGTCAAAGTTTTCTCGCTGGGGCGTTCCTATGAGAAGCGCGATGTGAGCGCCATTGAGATTAATTGGATGAATCCGGAGAATGTGGAGCTGCCCGCACAGGTGCGTTCTAGATTGCTACAGCAGAAGCCTACAGCAGAGCCCGTGAACACACCATATAAGGGTCCCGCTATTGTGAGCGGCGAGCATGCGCGGAATATTGTGTTTATTGAAGCGGGCGCACATGCTCGGGAATGGATTACCGTCTCGACAGCGCTGAACTGCATCTATCAGCTAGTGGAGCGTTATATGCGTAACGTTGAGTTGCTGCGCAGGCTGCGCTTTGTCATTGTGCCGCTGGTCAATCCCGATGGTTATGAGTATTCGCGCAGCAAGGTGCGGTTTTATTTTTTTTTTGTGTCATATCCTTAATAATTGTTATCGTCTGCAGAATCGCAATTGGCGCAAAAATCGTCGTCCTCATAAACACCAAAAGTTTGTGGGCACCGATTGTAATCGTAATTATGACATATTCTGGGAATGCGGCACTGGTAAATCAGGCAAGAACACATACAAGGGTGAGAAACCATTTTCGGAGCCAGAGACACGCGCTATGCGCGATACATTGGATCGTCTGGAGAAAAACTTGTTGTTCTTTCTGTCGCTGCACTCATATGGCCAGAGCATAATGTATCCATGGGGCTACTGCAAGTACGCACATGCAAAAAAAATCCACTAGCAATTGTTTAATTAAATTGTTAATCCACAGGGATCCTCCGCACTATTTACGCGAGCTTCACACTCTAGCCAACGCCGGCCGTGTAGCTATTAAAACGTACAACGGTCGTGAGTATCGCACGGGCAGCATCTCTGGACTGCAAAATCGCACCATAAACGGCTCCGTTGTGGATTATGTCTATGGTATTCTAAAGACACCCTTGGCGCTAGTCATGGAGCTACCCTCACGTGAATTGGGCTTTCAACCGCCCGTTGATACCATTAGTCAAATTGGGCACGAAAGCTGGTACGGCATACGTGAGATGTGCAAGCGTGCCTATGATCTATGTACGAGCATCGATCGCGCTTTGGAGCCGCGTTTGCCCATTCCTCCATTGATGCCACCAATGACACGCCCACGCCTGGAAGGCGGTGAAGCAGCGCATACCGCTGACCCATCCAAGACCGTAAACGAACTAGAGACCAATTCGGACGGTGTCGTTGAAGAAAAAGAAAAAACCGTCAAAAAGAAGAAGTCAAAGAAAGGCAAAAAGCGCACCAAAAAACCCATCTCGCATGCTTCCATCTTGGTACTACAGCAGCGCGCCAAAGCGGTGCCAAATCGCACAAATGCCAAGCCAAAGCTCGTTAGTGTGCCTCCAAAACGCAGCGGCGCCGGAGCTGCTGCAGGAAAACGCAGCGGTGCAGCAGCAAAACGCTCGCATGTCGTTAGTTCCATGCTTGGTAGGCCCCAGACCACGCCCTACGTGCCACCATTCATGATGTGTAATCTGCCTTTGAAAACGTTTCTCTAAATTTAAGTAGCTCCAGCCTAGGTCAGGTAACCATCACCGATCCGTGTAAGTAGTGTACGTTAGGTAATAAAAATTGATATGTATTCGCAAGTACTATGGGTTGTGCCCAAGTTCCTCTACAGTATGTAGCGTGCATTTAATTTCATTTAGTGTTGACACCTAAATTATAATATGTTTCAACTTCAACGATGGCATGTCTTATTCATAAGTAAACTCAAATTAGGATGCTGCATCTATTAATAATATTGGACAATAGCCTAAGACTAAATTAACTTCATTTGAGAGCGTAGAACAGAAGCTTTAAGAGCTAGCCTCAAAGGAAGGCACACGCGGTGCTGCGTACTTCTGACGCAGCTTCTCGTAAATCTTGCGATCCTGCAGAAAGTGTTTTGTTTCAATTACGAATTCAGTGAGATGAAAAGCCATTTAGTTTACCTGCTCGCTGACCGAGGGACGCAACTGCTTAAGCGCATCATTGAAATGCTGCTGGCGTACGCACAAATCTTCCAACTTTGAGTCGACATTGTTAATGGAATGCCGCAATGCAAACATGGAGGCCTGTTTGACCAAACCTGCCAAGTCTGCACCGGTGTAGCCTTCGGTTTGAGCGGCAACTTTCGCTAGGTCCACATCGTCGGCAAGCACCGGGCGCGTGCCATTCTGCAAAGAGTTAAGTTGGTAATCAGCTGTAGTACGGTACAAAGATACCAAAACTAACCTTGGTCGAAGCTTTAAGTATTTCGGTACGTTCTTGCTCTTCCGGCAAACCCACATACAATATGGTATCCAAACGGCCAGGGCGCAAAATGGCTGGATCAATAATGTCAGGTCGATTGGTGGCTGCTAGTATGTAGACGCCTTTGCGGTCCTCCACGCCATCCATTTCAGTCAACAGCTGATTGACAATACGAGTGCCGGAGCTGTTGCCATCGCCACCATCAGAACGCTTGGGACACAACGAATCGAACTCGTCAAAGAATATGACGCATGGAGCTGAGTTGCGTGCACGCTGGAAGCAGGCGCGCACAGATCGCTCGCTCTCGCCGACATACTAAACGGAGATATACGTTCAAGTCAATAAAACGTTGTGCGAATTTTTGAGCGCTACTTACCATATTCATCATTTCGGGGCCCTTGACCGATATAAAGTTAATGCCCGCCTCATTAGCAATAGCTTTGGCCAGTAATGTCTTGCCACAGCCAGGTGGTCCACACAATAGCACGCCCGATGGCGCAGTCAAACCCAAACGCTCTAATTTCTCTGGATACTTGACCGGCGCCAAGACAGCCAGCTTAAGCTCTTCTCGTATGTGCTGTAAGGCGCCAATGTCCTCCCAGGTTGTATCCGGCACGGTTATAAAGCCCTCACGCTTGGCCGATGGCTGCAAGACCTTAATGGCGTCAATAAAATCACAGAGCGTTAAGCAAAAGTTGGGATCAGCAAAGTCCTCTGGTGGATTGTCCAGAAAATTAGTCAACTCTCCAAGCGTCGGTTCATAATAGCCATTGTCAGGTGAGCTGGTAACTTCACTTTGACTGGATTCGGGACGTTTCTCTATATTTTCAGCAACTGCTGGCGCACCATTGGCCACTTCTGTCTTGGCATCTGCTGCTGCTACATCCTTTGGCTCACCTTCAGCTGGCTGCTTGTCATCCGCTGCGTCCTTCTTTTCCTTGTCGTCAGCGACTGCACTCTGAGCTGGCTCCTTTTCGATCTCATCATCGTCCAGCGTCACCGTTGTCATATTCATTTCGCTTGCAGCATGCAGCTCGCGAAACTTTTCCATTGAGCTACGTTTTACAGCTATAGCAGCGGCACGGGACACCAATGCCAAAATATCAGCGCCCACATAGCCGGGAGTTAGCTCTGCTATCTTGTCATAATTCAACCTTGCATCAATTGACAAACCCTCGCATTGCAAGCGCAAGATCTCTCGACGCTCCTTGCGTGAGGGTATATGTATGGCAATCTCATGATCAAAACGTCCCACGCGACGAATTCCTGGGTCCAGCATATCAGGTCGCGTTGTAGCAGCAATAACCAGCACCGACTGTCCAAATTCTGTTGTTTTTAGATTATCCAGACAGCTTATCAATTGTGAGACAATGCGGCGTTCCATATCCTTAGAGGCCCATTGACGATTGCCGCCAACGGCATCGATTTCATCGATAAAAAGCACACAAGGCGAGTTATCGGTGGCCTGCTCGAAGATATCCCGTATGCGTTCCTCCGATTCACCAGATATGCCGGCAATAAGCTCGGTTGCAGTAACCTCCAGCAGCGGCAATTTTAGTTGCTGTAAATGATAAAAACTCGTTACATAACTAAAGTTTACTTCATAAGATTGCATGACAGAGCTGCTTAATCGTATTTTTGATCCGAAACTATCTCAATTAACTTTCAGAGTCATATTTTTCGCCATTTCTAAAAAGGGAGATCCACGAACAAACAGTGTGCAACTACAGGAGATTACCTAAAAATGCAATTACCAACGTTTTCTCTGCTGTGTTTCTCGATTTCCAAGTGTGCTTTCGAAAAGGTTACTTCACTGTCGACAACTCAATTGTTGGAATACACTTCTGTTTTAAGTTGAGTAATAAAGTATTTTATTTTTCAATGAATAGTTAGCCATCAATTTTTCATTGGAAGTGGGGTTTTTTGTAGTGGGTCCCAAACCCTACGCACAACCCTTTTAAGGCCTGGGGTGGCTCAACTGGTATAACCCAGTGTCATTGTTAGTCGCCTCATACGACAAGCTTTGACTTGCTGAGGTGGTATTCTCTAACCACACGGGTAGATCTCCGCATGGAGATCAAGCGGAGGCAAATGAGAAGCAAAGACGACTCCCGCCAGACGAAACTAACACTCTACTTTACTCCCGTTTTGCTGTATGGCGCTGAATCAAGGGGTGGGACGCGGTCTAATGAAAATGCCCTTGGTGTGCTTGAGCGGAAAGTACTCCGTAAGATTTTTGGCCCTATACGCGATGGCTACCGCATACGATGGAACGACGACATCTATGAGCTCTACGACGACAATGACATAGTCAGGCGAATTAAGATCCAGGGACTCCGCTGGTTAGTTCATGTTGTGTGTATGGATAAAGAAGCTCCTGCGAGAATGGTCTTTAATACTTGGGTCGAAGACCATGTCTCTGTTGGAAGGAACAGGTAGTGCGCACACTAGCTACTTTTGGTATCACCGATTGGAGAAGTCGCGTGGAAAACAGAGACGCCTGGAGGAGATATTTTCATCAGGCCGTAACCCGGTCGAAGATATAAATTTTCGAGCTTGTAACCCAATGTTTACATTCCGGAAAATTTCATGCGCATAAGTGTAAGTGTTCGTAATATGAAAGTGGAAATCGTAAACTTGTTAGATTTTATACTAAACAAAACCAAGAAACCCTCAAAAGTAATATCTAAAACACAAACTGTGATAAGACCCCAACAACACACACACACACACCCAACCGTTGGATTAGGAGGCGTGAAAGCAGAGTCTAAAAAGTACACATAAGGGTAGACACACTTCAGAGGAACTACTTACATAGTAACGAAAAAAACACGTATAAGACTTATTCTAACACCGTAGCACATTTGGTTATTATCTTATCTTGCCGCCAATTGTTGGTTGCAGCCAGTGACTACTCCACTCCACATATACACAATACATGCCAGAGGTTAATCAATTTTACTGTTACTATTTTTTGTAGTCAGCGAATTCGGTCGAGCTGTGAATGTATATATGTTCCGAATCTGTTAAGTAAATCCTTCAACGCTAGATAAATATGGCAAGTTCGGGTTCGGTTTATCGTGTTTTGCGGTCAAGTAAAATGTGTATGATCTAACGACGACGACCAAAATAATAGACAAAACTGATTTGCGAAATTTAGTTTTGATTTGCCATCAGATGTGAACGCATTATAAACGATCGGATCGAGCAACAAAGTTTTATAGTCTCTATTCGAAAAGATAAGCCATGGATCTTTATAAGCATATCGCAATTGTGGTGGCTCTTATAATTGGCGTGCGGGCGTTTGAAGAGCAATCCCATTTTTGCATAGAAACGGAACCATTGCTATTGGGCGAATTGGCACATAATGTAATTGTACCCCATATAAAGGATCCTAGCTGTCGCATTACGACTACAACTTTAACGGACAAGGAAAAGGTATAAAAACCGGTTTCACTTAGTTGTGCATCAGGCGCAGCTTTGCATTGAATGCCTCAAAATGGTCATTTGTGCAGCTTTTATACACTTGCCTAGAGTATATTTGTAGTGGCATCGAATATGAAACAACTTTATTGAAAACGGAAATCAGCAACTTTTTGCCAACAGTTTTGAACCGAAGCGAGTTTATAGAATCGTTTTTGGACACGAGAAGTTAGCATATAGACGCGAGTTTTTTACTTTTGTAGCTGGCTTGCACCCTGAACCCTACCAAGAAATTCCTAAGATTTGCCATCCTGGTAACCATAGAGCCGATGATCGGCTGCATAAAAAGAGCATATGAACTTCGACTCTCTCTAGTTAGTCATCATTGCGTCTATGCGATGCACCAAATAAAGCAAAGGCTATCTCTAAAAGGCGTTACAATGCTAAGGCTAAGTCTAAGGTTGCTCGGTATTAACAAAGTCATGTGCATAACTCTAGGAAAGCTTTATGGATACAATGTGTAAGGATCACGGTGGTACGCACAGGGACAATTATCAATACTTCAAGTTGCATAATGGTGATCTTAGTGGCCGCGGCTCCTACCACGATATATGCGTAAACAATGCCACTACTATGCTCGCATGGTTGCCTTTTAGGCAAATGCTAGAAAACTACGCACCGCAGCTTAATCCTAAAGAGGTAAGAAAACTTAACTATTGTCTACGATATTGTACAGATAGGTTTAATGCGTTCCTTACAGCGTTTTACTTATATAGGTAAAGCGACCAGTATAGAACGCGAGAGAACAGAGCTTTGCCACTTTAGACACATGGATTTGGTCAATAGCATTACGGACAACCTATTTACGTGCATCGTCATGATATTTGAGGACAACTTTGTAAGCACAACAAGTAATGTATTAATATTTAATAGTAATATTCATTGGGTTATTGATTTCAGTATGGTCTGGAGGATAACATCAATGTGCTCGTAGAAATAGAACCGCTTATGTACCAAATAGGCAATATCACCTATATGCCTTGGCGCAATGTAAGCAACAGCTACAAAACTCAACTGGGTAAAAATGTTTTGAAAAATCCCAGCTCTGACAAGAAGCCCATCTATGGCAGCATCAATTATGCCTTTGTTGAAAAGATCAGTGTCAATACGAGTGCCATCTTTAACGAAGAAACTGATATACGGGAACTACCCTTGTTATTTGAACATCGTGGTTCTGTTTTAGAGCTAGATGACAAAGGTGTGGGCGGTATGGATGTGCAAGAAAAAGCGTACTTTGGACGCACAATGGATGCCAGAAGTGAGGTGCAAGTGCAGGTAATAGGTCAATGGGTAAATCTGCAGCGAGAGTTTAGTGCCAGCCTCTATGAGTACTACGGTAAAGGTATAAAACGTTATAAACAGGAAATAAGCAAGATTCAACTAAATGTCGTACGCATTGATAAAACCGAGCCGGTTTTTGAGGAAGCCGAATCTAATAATCTAGCCAAGGCTTCGGTGTTCCGGCATCATTCCAACAAAGCTGCATATCAACAACAAAATACAAACGATACGAACAACACAGAATGGGACGCTGAGGAGGAAGAGGACAGTTATGGTCATCCCTATCCTGGTTTTTATCCCTACTTTGTTGCTAGTTGCCTGATAATAGCAATTGTCTTATTACTTGTGATCTACGGAGTTGTGCGTAGTTATAGCAAAAAAAATAATCAGCAACATAATTACGAAGTCACTGGCACAGGACCGTAAACTATTTATATAAAAAGTTATGCCTAATAAAAGCGAAATGCTGACTTGCCAGAGCAAATGAATACATTGCTTTTTCGGGCACAAGTATAGGTATAGCACGTAGTATGATCAATCTTTGTCAAACTGGGAAGCTCTTGTAATATCGTAATTATACTTACTCCTGCAACTGCTCGCGCCAGAAAAGTCTTGCCACAGCCTGTCGGTCCATGTAGTAATAAGCCACGTGCGGGTAACAAGCCCAGTTGGAAATAAAATTCTGGTGACTTGATGTGTATAAGCATTTCGCAGAGCTCTTTTAGCGTGCTATCCATGCCGCCAATATCGCGAAAACTCTCGGTTACACGTATAACTGGCAAGTCTTTTTTGAACTTGCGACCGCGCATTGCATACATATTAGTAGCGTGCTCCTTGCGTGCATTATCACTGAGTTTTTGGCGCGGAATGACGCTGATGCTGGTCGCTGAATTAACTGCGAAATTGTAGGCTTATTATGTGCACAATTTAAGAAATACAAGTGCTTACGTTTGTCTACATTGGCTTGTCCAGAGAGGGAATTAGAGTTGCTAGAGCTGCTCTCTTGGCGCGCATCAGTTGATTGTGATGTTACATTTGTTTTGCCTGCTGGGCAACATTGTGCTTTAGCAAAATTACGAAATTGAGTGCGCCACCTTTACTTACATTTCTTGGCTGTAATTGTAGCTGTAGTTGTAGGACTCAAAATTCGCTTGGTTGCTAAGTTCACTGCAAATTTGGCAGCTGGTCGAGCGCCATTCAAAGTGCTCGTGGGTGGCGATTCATCGTCATTGTCATCGCCACTGGATATATCAATGGGCTCACTTGGTGCGCTCTTGGTCGCCGGCAAAGTGCTCTTCTGTGTGTACAAACTGTTCATCATATTGTTCATGATGCTGTTGTTGATGGGTTTTTCGGTCTCTTCGCTTAAAGATTCGTCGCTGGAGCTGGAGGCTCTGTTTAGACCGTAGCTATCCGAAATAACGCCAAAAGCTGCAAGCACGATACATTTAATATACGCTTATTTATAAATAAACATCTATATTACGCACTCACCCTGATGCACAAGTTGTTTGAATGGACGAAACTTACGACGCGTGTACTCTGGATATTTGCGCATTAACTCTTTGGTCATAACCTCTACATCCAAGTAGGTTTCATCGATATGATCCTCAAGATACTAGCAATTAGATAAATTAAACAAAGCCAAAAATATTTAGATTTTAAGCAGCCAAAAACCTAACCTTGTTTTTGCTTTTAGCTTCCTGTTGCAACGAGCGAGACAATGTTTGTCGGGCGCTTGTCGCATGCCGGTTTTTGGGCATATGTTTTGGCACAATTGTCACTTTACCTGTTTGACACGTGTAGTTATCTGCTGGTCGTATAGTATTGGTTTCACCTTCTTCATATTCTTTGTGGACTTAAGCAATATTAAAACCACAAAATAAATTTGTGGCACATTTGGCAAACCAACCTACCCGCAAAAAAAGACGCTAGCATTGCTATTGAAGTTGGCTGCGTCACGTTGACATACAGTGTTGGTAAATTGCGCACAGGCGTCAGTGCTGCCGTGCGTCAAGCAGCAATAGTAGTAAGCTTTTAGCAAGAACAAAACAATAATTGGCGCCATTTTTGAACTGGTGAATGAATAAATTCATTTGTAGGAAAAATAACAGCTGATCGCTTATAATAGAAATAGTTATTTTGAGCTATATAATGTTAAATTTGAATTGCATTTAACTTAAATAAACATGCAGCGTAATGCGAATGGGATACCGTAGCATCAAAAAACAATTAAAGTAATATATGCAGCTCCTAAATGCGGTCCAGTAAGTGATTACCTAAGTATTTGAGAATTCCTTTACCGAGAGCTGGGCAAAAACACAAAAGGTGCTCAACCGTTTGTTTCTCATCGTCGTCGCCGAAACTTCTGCAAAAATCCTAATAACTGGCAAGTTAGCCCGTATCCATAAAAGACGTTCCCAACGGCAGAGAAATCTCCCTCGACAAGTAATCAGAGCTCTTATGTGCGTCATAGCTATAATTCAGCTGTTCTAAAAATATTCCAAATTCAACGCGGATTTCAAGCTTGCTGGTATTGCTTAGAACGCTCAAGACGGTCTTCACAACAATGCAAGATGTCCTGGATAGGATTGATGCTTGATCCAACACTCAAAGTATCACCGTAGATCTGACTAAGACCTTTTTCCTTTGAACTGGGTGACTCTTGACTCTAAGCTGAGCGAAAGCCAGTTCACTTGATTTCACGTGACAAGAGAGCCTATAATGGGTTCCTGATTGTTCTATCTTTGCATATATCGAATGAAACGCTGTTTCCGTAGATCTAACAGTCTTGTCAAGTTAGTAAAATTATGCTTTCAGCGCACTTCGTGTGATTCCTAAAAATAATTAGCAATTGAGGACTCTTCTTTAAGCAAACTCTTTTAAATACTAGTTTCAATTTCGATTTATTTAAGTTTTGTGCGTTCAACGAAAACTTTTAGAATTTGTTCTATAACTAATAACTAGGTAACTTAAAAAAAAGTATATGGATATTGCATATGCCATAAAATTCAAATACAATCATGCATAAAGTCTTCAAATATAATAAATACGTATAGCTCAAGATGAGAGCAAACAATTTGAGACCTAAACGCGATAATAACGCAACGAATATACAAAGTATTTCCAATTGAATTCGAATCTATTAGATGCCTAGTTATGGGCTCAAAAACACTGAGCAACATTCCTTTTTGCGCTTAAGTTATGATCGCGATTAGGTCTCGATGTAAAGGAGGATCGGAGCTTTAAAGCAGAGTAAAAAATACTCTCTAAACTTGTTCTTACACTAAAAAATTTTTTAAAACTGAGATGATGCTGACAAATTGACCCATATTCTTTTCAAAATTCCATAAGCAAAATTTTACAATATTATCAACTAGTAATTGCTTTCAAGCAACTGCAGTGTAAACAAGGCAAACAATGTACGTGTTTGCCAACTGCATTAAGACAAATTTGAATGCAAAACAATGATTTTTATATATAAACTGATATATATGTATCTACGATATAGACTTATACATGGAAATGTTAATGATTATGGGTTCTCGCCCGGAAGGCACTACGAATGCTTGGTTAGTGGTTACATGTAATACAGATTAGTTGCTGTAATAGCAGCGAGCGCTTGCATACAATAAATTTTGAAATAAAAAATATCAGTCGGTGCATTTGTTTTACTCCATAAAAAGCATTTCTCGTAGTATGGCGAAAATAAGCAATTTTGTAACATATGAATTTGCTGATTTTGTTGTGGAAATGGAAGCACAGCTGCTGCTCTGAATCATAGCAGCTTTTTCTCTGCTAATGGAGCGGCTGGAGAAACACTCCTTTTAGCCACTAGAGCCTTAGGTGAAAGTGTTGCATTTGAATTGACTTCGGGAAACAGTTTACGCTGTGACTGTGGTGTGTAGTTTTGCGTTGGATTCATGGAATTCGTAGTTGCATTATTATTGGGATTAGTCTTGGCATTTGTGTTCGCATGCAAGCCGCTAGTGAGAGACTGATGTGGACTGAAGTAATGCGATGTTGTAGTATGAGCGCGCAATTGTACATCAGATTGTGAAGCAGAAGTTTTTGACCTGGTATCATCAACAGGACTTTCTAGCCATAAACGTTTTGCTGTTGCCAAGATCAAGTCTTTTATGTTTATGATCTGAAGAAGCAGCTTATCAAGCAATGTGCCCGCTGTGTCAAATTCATTGGGTATTATGCCATCCACAGAGTCTTCAAAGTAGCTAAACATGGGAAACCATATACGTGTGCGTGTGGCATCACTTTGCATCAGCGCCTGTGAAATTGAAAGGAGAGTAATCATTTAGCAGGAGTTTAGTTTTGGAACTTAACAACAGTCGTTCTCTCTCACCCGATTGTTGGACAACGTATGGTAGTATAGAAACAATCTTGAGGTAATGTAGAACGCTACAAACACGTCGATGGAGTAATGTTCATGGGCGGCTAGTATAAAAAAGATGCCAAACATGTTCAGCAGCCAGGTGAGCGTATGCAGGAAGTACAAATTACGTGGCGTATCTGACGAAAGAAGCAACATTAGTATACAGAAATCGAAACAATAACAAAAATTTGCTTACATTCCGTGATGAAAAAGTTGAGTAATGTTAGGGCAACCGTATGGCCACTGAACATATAATCACCACAAGTGCGTACACCCTGTATAGACATGCCCAATCCGCTCCATATTCTATAGGCACGTGTCGTGCGCATCCACAATGCGGAAACCAAGTCCGTACTGGAAAAAAAACTCAAAGTTTATGTACGTTTTTTAAAAAAATATCGCTGCAGTTATGCATTCTCACTTGGCGTCGTCGATGGCAAAGTCCTTTTGACTACACTGTAGATGCGTGCCCGGCACACTAAGCGATGTGATTAGCATTGTGCAACAACGTAGCAGGAACACAGTACCAGCTAGGGCAAAGAAACGTCGCAGCAGCACCATGCGATACTTGTGGAATGTAAGCACTATTAGCCAGATGGCAAACAACAGCGAGCCGGTTATTTCGCACATATTGAAAGCCCAGGGTATGTGTGGCACGTTGTCTAGAAATATATCCGGCAGCGGCGGATAACGTTTCATATCGGGCACACGCTCATGAACAATCACCATGACAAAAGATGTTATCCAGGTAACTAGGAAGGAATAGCCTGTAATGTCATACGGAAGCAAGATTAGCTAATTAAATTTAAAAGGTTTGGAAATATTGACCACTTAAACAAATTTAATCTAATCTATGGAAAAAGTGAGCGCATACTATAGGTATATCTATATGTGTGGGACTATGATTCAAGAAGCGATGTGGCTGAATTGTAGTATAATCTTATCATATGACATGGATACCGGAAAAGGCGTCATAAATATATTCAGACTGCTTCTACAAAATTTGTTCGCAAGCTTAAATCGATATTTCCATAAATTTTGCATTAAACTCTTTCCCTCCTTAGAGTACTTATAAAAATAACCATTTTCTTATGAAAAATCAAATGCACAGAATGTTAACAATTGAAAATAAATGCACGCAAAGTTACACAAAAACCGCATTAAAATTTAATGCTACAAACAAAGGCACACGCATACATATACACATGAACACGCACATAAATGTCACTTACATGCACATGAATTCCACTACGATCAGGGGCTTAGCTACAACCGGGGGAGGGGACTAAGGTTAGGTTAGGACCATAAGTATAAGGTGTGATAACTCGGAGTAGTTGCCTCTTTTTAGCTGCCGCAAGCTTATAACTGCAGCCAAGCAACAACACAAAAGCTCTCACGCTCTTTCGCTCACAAAAATTGTGGCTACCAAAGCGGCAACCCGAAGAAGCAGAGTTATCATAGCTTAAACTTATTCCACTATCGTTATGACGACTGCCAGGTACTGCGCCTGACACACTTAGGCCATAATACGGACCATTGTGACACCGTAGGATCTACGCACTCCTCCCCTTTTCCGATATGCTGTTCAGGAAATAACTGCCTAGATATTTGAGCCTGCGTCTGCACAGAACTGGACATGAGCAGAAGAGGTGCACAACCGTTTCAGCTGCTGCAGATATCGTTAAATGCATCTGTACAAATCAGAGATTCAAACCGTGACCGTTATCCGAATTAACCGATTGAATTTTGAAACCGTAACCGTAACGTAAGCGAAATAAATTTCTTTAGAAAAACCGATAACTAATAACCGTTATAGTTATTCCGAAATACCGCTACGAATTCGGGCTTTTTCTTTGCAAGCATACATAATTTTTCAGTTATGTTTTAAATTCAGCCACTTTTTAAAAGCATTTTCATCGACGTCGCCCAGTGGGCCTTTTCATAACTTCTAAAGGAGTTTTTAAAATTACTATTACACTAGACAACACAACGTGTTTCTCGCTGCTACTTCTTGTATAGAAACCGGTA
The DNA here is from genome assembly GCA_035041775.1 of Chymomyza caudatula. NCBI lineage: Eukaryota > Metazoa > Arthropoda > Insecta > Diptera > Drosophilidae > Chymomyza > Chymomyza caudatula. The sequence continues at coordinate 2,305,989 of JAWNKW010000073.1, forward strand.
CAACCGGTAAACCGAAACACATATCGGTGAATAGAATCGAAACCAATATTATTGAAAAATGAAAATCGAAATGAAACCGTTTACCGGATTACCGGTACTACCGTAATCGTAGCCGTATCCGAAATAAGTTGCGGTTTGAATACCTGGTACAAATAATGGGGTTCATTTAGAAACCGCTTTTCTCTTTCATAACTTCAAATAGAGAGCGGTTTATTCCTAGCTGACGACAAGTACTCTTTTTGGTTAACGATCTCATGTTAGGCATTTCTACAGCAAATGTAGTAACATAGAGACACGGCCAAGCCCTTCGACAGCTGCGTGCAAGAAATTTCTTCTAGGAAAATAGATTCCCATAATAGGGGTGAATAATGCGACTTCTCAGAGACAGAGACTCGTATAAAGATAAGCTCCGCAGAGTTGAAAATCAAAGCCTTCACTTGTTCAAAGTTATTCAAGACTTTTATTGAAAAGAGCAAAGAAAAACGAAAGAATCGGATTACTGTTTGAGGGAAGTGATGTTCAACGAAACTGGAAACGTGAGCAATTTGGTCACCTTGCTATACGTGTTTAAGTGTCTTTCTGCGAAAGATCATTCAATTCAAATTGATTAAATTTTACTTGAGATCAACCATGAGTCAAAGCCAACAATCAAATCTGGCAATTCTCTAAATAGAATGTAAAACCGCTTTAACTGCAAATTATGGCGATATAGTAGGCGAATAAGCAGCGATTAAAACGGAGAAATTTTAACACCGCAGTGTATTTCTGCAATGTGCGACATAGCAACAGGTCCTTTTGTGCAGATCTCGAGGACCTAGATAAGATGAAAAAAATAGATCCTCTTATAAACTGCAACAAAATTACACGTTTTTGTAGATATTTTAAAATATAAACTAGAACCTTATAAGCTGGGTAACCCGCTGTCGAGCAGATATTTTGCAATTCTCATACAAAAATAGTCGTTCATATGAAAATCGCTTATTAGCAATTATTGCATATATAGAACGATCGGCTGCAAAGAGCCTGAAAGGATTAGCGTAGAACCCTGAGCCGATAAAATATTCAAAATTTTTGGTGAAAAGCGACCACTTTCAGCACGCATACGTGTTGCTGTCTCTGTCAGACCGACTCACTCGTATACAAAATTGAGAAAGAGGAAAAGCAAATAAAACGCACATGTGTGCACTGTGCTGAAAGTGGTCGCTTTTCAGCACATCAACAATGTAACGGCAAAGGATTAATCTTTGGATCGGCTGTTTCATCGAAAATGTTTGGTAAAAATATGATCGGTTATATGCAAACTTTCTATTATAGTTGAATTATTGAAAATTTGCAACAATGTTTTTTATTTGAGCGATTGTAATTGTTTGCTTTGCCCATATAAACCAATAACAACTAAAATATTTTGCATATATCCGATTATCGCTTATATGAAATAATCGCTTAAATGCAACAACAGAGCTGCATTACATATAAGCGATAACTACTGTATCTACTTTTATGTTTTTTTTCACAAGTTCGAAGTGACTGTAAGCATTTTTCTGTTAGGAAGTTCCAATTGAAAAGTTTTCTTATTGGGAAATTGATTACTATGGGAGTTTAGGGGCAAAAATTACTTTTATGCCTATAACTTCAGAATTCTTGGGGGCTTCTATTCAATAAAGAAAGTGAGCACAGTTTTAATGATTACGCTCACATAATGCTTCACACCAAATTTTTAAGTCTAGCTAACATGCATAGTCGAAGTGGGGTGAAACCATCATATTTTAGACTACAACTTTTGATGTATTTATCCGATTTCGATCATTTTTATAACGTAAATGCATATAGGCATGACGAACACCTCTGCCAAGTTTCGAGATAGATTCCAACGGCGCGGCTGTGTCGCTAGCTCTTATGGTCTCGCAGATCTAGCGACTCATACAGACATGGACATGGTCCAATCGATACCCGAGTCAATGATAAGGCTTTTTGCCCATGGAACTAATGATCTGCCAATCCTGCTTCTGCATGTTACATACATTGAACAAATCTATAATACCTTTTAGGGGATGTTCTTAAATGACGTCACCACCGAGGGAGGGAGGGGTTCATCAAATTGTGACTTTTTGTGAAGATCACACGTCACAATCAAAATGCTAATACAATGTTCAAACATATCGATCAAAGATGTTGCATAAAAATTGAAATTCTTCAAAATTTTGGTGACGTCATTTATGAACAGCCCCTTTACACAATGTGTACAGCGTATTAGAATTATACGATCCATTTCTGAATTACCATAAAGAGCGCAGATCGAAGACCCCTCTAGCTAAGCCTCTGTGTGTACAATTGTGTTTCTATTTATGCGTGTAACCCTCAAATACCAAAATAAAAGTAAAAAAATTTACATTAATAGTGTATATGCCACAAGCTTGACGCAATAAAACAGTAACTAAATAAATAATTATTGTAGAATGACGTCGACAATGAACTTTGATAACGGAGGGACATGTGCAATGTTAGATGACGAGTGTTACTTAATTTTCTGGGCTCAATTTACGTTAAACGATGTATTTTGAAAGCTCGTATACCTTAGTTTAAAAACACCAAAACTTAGTTTACATTTTACAATAGTAAAATTTGCAAAGTAGTATAAACAAAGCCTTATAAACATATGTACTTATATATGGGAGCAGGCAGTTTGTCAAGTGATAAGGGAACCTGTGATTTAGATTTTGTTGTCTATGTTTAGTATATAGCAAATGACCGATAAGCCAATATATATTAGTAATACAAACACACAAAGTATAAACATAAACAACGGCACTCGAAACCTCTCGGGCGTGCCTGTAAGTCTACAACTGAATTTATCTTGGTAATTGTTTGGCTCACCTAAACTAATTGCTGTCTTAAAATATTCCGGCGCTACGGTTTTTTGCATATAGGCCTCGCAATCGCTCACAAAACTGGGACAATCTGTCACAATTGGACAGGGGCAAGCGGTGGGCGCAGCTTGTTTCGGCGATATTGGCATATCAAATTTCGATGTTGTGTAAGCGGCGGCCTGCGCAAGTGGACTCGAAATGCCCAGCATTAGAGGTCCGGAAACGCTGGAGTCCGCATCCTTTACCTTCAGTTGTAGCTTGAGCACGGCCAACCAGAACTTTTTGAGCTCGCCAAAGGTTAGTTTGTAGCTGAGCTTATAGCGCATGTCACGAACATCAGCCTCGGTCAAAGCCAAAAGCACTACGCCGTCTATGCACTCCAAGCGCAGGCATTCCAAGAGCGAGCGTGAGAAGTGCTCTGTGTTGTTAGCCCAGCTAAGCACCTCTTCTAGCTGCCAGTGAGGCACAGTTAATGGATCCAGCGGAATTGGCGCCTCCTGTGTGGTAGCTGATGGCTTGCTACTGCGTGTTATCTTTGTCGCTTTCGTTTCATCATTGCGATGTTGTTGTTGCTGCTGCGGCGTTGGTGGCGTCGGCAACGAGCCTGACGTTTGACGCGCTTGGTGCTGCTGAGTCACAAGCCCATTAAGTTCACCGTCGCACATTTTAAAGCTTTCTTTTTTTGTATAAAAAAATGTCTTATCGGGAGCGCAAATAAAATTAACAAAACTAAAAGAATTTAACTACATTTGTTTGAACTTTTTTTTTGCCAGTCAGAAAACGCGTTGCATTGTGTCACAGGCGCACGCAGCAAAGGCACATAATTTCACGTTTCATTTACTGCGTATTCAGCACTTGTTGTTGTATCAGCACATTTAATTTAGTTACAATTTATAAAGACTACCGACTGACTGACTCCAAGTATACATCGTTAGCTATTGTGTCCGCGAGCGAGAAACAAAAGAAGCCATGGCCAAAATCGCACAGCTGTTCAGCATATTCATCGGTGCTGCCCACTCGTTAATGCGATAGCGGAACTATCGATAGGCAAGCGATAAGAGCGCAATGACCAGCCGTTTTGAAAAGGACTTATTTGCAATAAAAGTGAAAACTGCTCAGTTAAGTCGTCAGCGCAATTGTATAGTAAAAGTCTGCCCAATTATTAAAGCATTAACAATTATACCATCTATAATCAAATATCGATTGCTATTCAAAAAGAAGAACCGATTAAGTATTGCATTTTTACTTCATTGTTCTTTAATTTTAATATAAAAATGGCATTTCTTTACTAATATTAACATTAAATTACTAATGTAAAGTATGTATGATCGCGTTAATTGAAAAATATATATTTCTTTTGTATATATGCATCAAGTGTGTGGGGGAAATATTTATAATGAACATGAAACGTCTTCTGCCAAGCGTATTATCAATATGAAAGCGTTCAAGTTGACTTAATAAATAGCGATTTTTCTTGTTTTACATTTCGTTTTTGTTTTGTGTTAATTTTAAAGCAAAACATACATACGTTGCAGTTATGTTTTTTTTTATGTTTTCATTACTTTGCAAAACTCTCATCAAAGGAAGAAACAATCAACAAACTATACATGATTTATCTCAAAAAAAATTAACTTTAAAAAGTTTTTTATGCTGTTTTCTCACACACCTTGCTGTTGTAGTATTCACTTCAGTTTTAGCTATTTAAATCAATGTGCAAAAATAAACTATGGATTAATAGTTTATGATTAAATTTCTTATTCTTATTCTTCTCTGCTCATTATTGATATTTCAAAAACAATATATATATATATATATATGAATGTAGTTTTGATACTTTCTACATCTTACGCTATGCCCTAACAAATATTTATCATTTTTACTTTTCAATAATTCATCTCTTGTTTATATAGTTATAGTTATATACGAATCTACTGCTGAGGTTTCTTTGAATTGTTTATGGATCTGTCTGTTGCAGAGAACGGCAGCACCTTAAGCAGCCAGTATATAGCGTTTTCTGTGTAACTTTTGTGGTTTTACACAGATATTTGTCATTTTTATTTAGAATTTTCGTTATATGAAAACGTAATTTAACAAGATTGTTTTTGCTCCTTTTTGTGTTTTGTTTTTTTTTTTTCTTTGCGTAAGCAGTTGCTCTTCGTTTTTGATATACATCTGTGTATATGCTATATATGAATATATATATAATTCTAGTTGTAAACTATAACTGCTTTCCGACAATGATTTTTTTTTTTTTTTTTTTTTTTTTTGAAAAATATATTAAACATAATATAGTTGCTTGTTGTTTTTTTAGTTCAAATGAGGGGTACTATGTTGCTGTTTTTGTTGCGGTATTGTATTACCGTCACATAAGATCGCAGTGTCACTTTTTTTTTAGTGGCGTGGCACAGCCCGCTACGCTTAGCTGCTTACGATAAATCTAAAGGAATTAAATACGGAATTAGTTGCAGTAAAAATGGATAAGTTAACGACTTACAGCTAGGCGCAGCCTCGTAGCGACGCTGAATCTGATCATATGTAAATTTAACAAAGGCATCGTACTGTTCAGCCAGTTTATTCGTGAGCACCGACTCGTAACGTTCCCGCAATTGATCCTCACGCTCCTTAATCATGCCTTCACATATGAGTTGCACCTGCGGCGAGACGCAAAATCAATTAAAATTTGAATAACATGGGATTAAGCCGTATGTCAGCTTGCCTGTTTAAATGTGAACAAAGCCTTTTCCGGGTGACGCATCAAATTCGGTGGGCTATCCGGGCGATGTGGACTTTCGGGTCCCATTTCGGAACCACTTGATTCCGAGTCTTGCATTCGCTCAAACGCAGCCGATGTAATTGGTAATTGCTTGCGTTTGTGCAGTCTCTTGATTTCATAAGCCAAGTTCTCGGCCATTTTATCTACATGAAGCTTGTGATTATTTTAATCGAGTTAACCATTATGCATTTACCTGGCGACATTTTGGACAAGGCAGCCTCCGAGAAGGGGCTAGGCTCAGTGTTGTCTTTGGCAAAGCGATTGCTGGGGCTGTGTGGCACCACGCCAGCGCCAGTTCCGACGCCGTTACCGCTGCGAGATGGGGAACTCGCACCCGACTGACCACAAGGAATACAACGGCGGCGTTTGGTGGGACGCTGATTAAGTGACTCCCAGTCCAAAGTACGCTTCAAAGTTGCACAAGCCATTTTGTTTTATTGCGTTTTATTGCCACAATTATTGGAAGAGAGTTCTTGACTGCAAATCAAAAAAAGATGGAGTACGGTGAATGCACAAACTCTTAATAATATCAGAACATAGTATGTGTATATGTAGCATTGTAGGCTATAGAAAACAGGTTTCAAGGAAAACAGGATTCACTTGGCACACACTCACACACACACACACACACACAAACACACGCCCAACAAGTAAAAGAAAATGATGCAGCGATTGGTAGTTCGTGTCGTGGTGTCCCTGCTTTGGTAAAGTGAAAACCAAGAAGTAGCGATGCGCAATTAAAGGGAGTGCTCGCTTGACTTGAAGCCGACAATACAACTACCACCACCAAAAGACTATAGAAACCCATACACATGCATAGCTATGCACACTGGCTGCAAAAAGAAAACTGTGTAACCCAATGCCAGCAGCAGCAACCACCATACCAATGCACAGTGGACGAAAGGCGAAATCCTGCGGAATTTAATTTCAAATTTGAAATTGCATCAAATTTTTGCCGCATTTATATAATTAAGCTTTTGGTCGATTTAGTTCGAACTTGTTGCAGATAACTCTATGATGTGAACAGCATTATAAAAAGAGTTTGACGGCCTGAAAGTTGAACATATTTTCGTCTAATGTAATTGGTGTTTAATATAAATAGTACTAAAAATAAATATAGTAAGCCCAAGTTAACAACGGGACAGAGTCTGCCTTTGTTCACAACTCAAGGTTCGAACCCGCGAACCAAACGCCAGTTATAAAGACCAAATTGAACACACCTAACTTGCAACATTTAAGAATTTTAATCCGCAATGTGCACCATTTCGCCCACTGTGCAATGCCATCAGCACTACGCACTACTACTTATTTAACACTACTGCATATCCTTCAAAACGCACACAAACACGCGCTCCAAGAAGCAGCTGTACCAGCTGTTTTAGCACAATACGGTACCGAGGCCAACCACAGCGAACCACCACAATCACAGATAACCAACCACACACTTTTTTGTACAAAAGTTTCTCACTTTAGTTCGTTAGCCAGTAAACTTTTATTTTGTAACTCTTTTTTGCTTTTATTATAATGATTATTAAATGATTAGTTTTTCTTTTCTTTTTTTTTTTTGACAAGCACATACGAAGTTTGTGTTCAAAGAAAACAAAATGACAGCAGCTTATGGCGGCTGCTATGTTTGTCTCGCTCGCAACAACGCACTTACAGCTGAGCACATACGTTCGCATATATACTTGCAAAAGGGAGTTGAAATTTTGATTTCATGAAATTTTAAAAATGGTCGAAACGCATATCATTATCAGCACGTCGTTAACGAAAAATTCCATAAAAGCTGGAAAACGAGAACACACATTACCTTTATTGCACTTACGTTAATTAGATTTTTAGTACTGCTAATTTAATTTTGCTTTAATTTTTGCACCAACACCACGATTTATTTACTTTTTTATTGTATTTATGTCCGTCGTGTCGCGCACTTATATATGTACGTAAAACTATATGTATATTGCTTATAAATTTTGAGCAGTATCGAATAACATGTATTTCAAAGGCCACTGAAATGCACTGTGTTTTTACTTTGTTATAAATAATGCTATTTTTTATAAAGAAGTTGTCTTTTGCGATTTAATTTAAAATTTTCAGCCAGATTCTTACGAAAAATGGACGACCAATGGTATGGACGACAGCCTAGCGAGCGTACTTTGTTTATCGTTTGCAATGGAGCATTTCGACTATTATCGCTATCGCCGCAGTGTTGCTAAGCGAAAGCTATCGATGTATCGATGTTTGTACGTCTCACTTTTAACATCGCTACAAGCACAGCGATAAAGTAGGAAATAAAAGCAGTCTCTCAAATTCGCCGAATTTGTGCAATTAATATTATAAAAAATATTTTTACACTTTTATACAAACGTCTTGCATATTGTTAACGCGCTTTTTAGCTTGTTCCTTTTGCTTATATCAGTTTGCCCAGTGCGTGCATATAAATAATTAACATTACGTATCATCGCGTAGGGGCCAAGAGCAAAGGCACGAAAAAAAGAAAGAAAGAAAGATCTATAAATATTTCTTAGTCGTCGTGAAAGTAGTAGTATATTTTAATTCGCGAAACTTGGCGAAAACAACAAATAGAGCTTTGAATTAAATACAGACGCATAAATAATTGCAAAAATGGTATTGAAAGTCTATGTAAGCGGCATGTCCGGCAACAAGGAGGTAAGTATTTAACGCCAACGCGTGGGCGGGGCAGTTGCAAAGTGCTTAAAAAAAATAATAAATTTTTCTAACAGCGGCGGCAATGTCATGTTATTGGAATGTTTTGGCCTGTACAAAATATAGATAAATTTTTATGTTCTATTCGAAAAGTTATGTTCTATTCGAATGGAAATGCATTTTCCATACATAGTATATAAATTTTACTTTGCTGCTTCTGTGTGTGTGTGTGCGTGTGTGTGTGTGTGCGATGATGTCGTACGTACAGTCGAAACGTCATCGCTAGCGTTGGCTGCTCCCCAACAGAACAACAAAAGAGAACAGCAAGTGGGTATTTTGATTGGCGTTTTACATATTGTGTGCAAGTTTGTGCGTGTATTGGTGGCTTTTGGTGGTGGTGGCAAGAAGCAGTTCAACAACCACAAACATTCATTGTCTATTTAAGCATGGTATTTGAAGAGAGAGTATTCATTGATCACAATTGTGCATGAGTGTGTGTTTGCATGATTCACTTGTTTGTTTTTGTACTCGTTTCTCCTTGTCTCATTTTGCAAATTGTCAATAAGAACACAAAAACATAACGGCCATTGTTGTAGGCAGAGCGTCGAAAAGGGGCAAAGAGAACGAGCGGTTTGGAACTCGACTCAGCGCTGCTTTGTTTTTTGTTCGTCAGCGTTTAAAATAGTCTCCGGCATCAAAGGCAATTAATAACCAGTTCTTTATCAAAAGATAATTACACGAATGCAATGCCACAACACAAACAAATCGGTTCAAATAACTGTTATCATATCTCTTTGTATGTGTGGTTTTTGGGAGAGACTTGCCCTAGACGGGGTTTCAGATATTCGGGTGTGTGCCGGAAAGCTCTCGACTTGTTTAGCCTTCGATTTTGACCAAAATTTTAATGTTAGATGAACACACCAAAGGATTTCGATTGTGAGGTTTCCAGGAAACTTATCGTTGTTGCGTTTATATTGCGGTATAATAATTTATATTATGAACTGAATTTTAAATATAAGGGTCGCTAGGGAGTTAAGTATAAGCGCATTTTTGTATATTGTTCTTGAGACCCCAGATAAGTATGGCGAAATTAAACACAGCGGGAGAGCGGCTCGAAGGCTCATGACTTTCATGGAAATCAATCATCATTTAGATTTTAACATATGTAGAAGGCAAGTCCAACTAGTATACAAAACAAACCAAAGGCTTACCAATAGCCTATACCCTGGGTTTTTTCTTATGTGACAGATATGAAAATCAGCTAGATACACTAACCCAGCTCACGGACCACAATTTGATTTTAGTTTATATGCATATATACTATTTCATTAGAAAAAATTTGATGCAAACAGTCGGGACGGTGGCCGACTGTGGAATACGCACAACCCTTTTTCTTTATAAAAACTAAATACGGTAAAATGGGAACCACTTTTATATCTCTTTCATAAGATCGATATGCTTGTAAACATTTTTGTATTGGGAAGTTCCAATTGACAAGCTTTCCTATTCAGAAGTTGGCTATTATGGGAGCCAAAATTACTTTTATACCAACTTTTATTCGTGGGCCAATGTCGTTGAATATTGTAACACAGATCAAAAATACATATATTAATGTCTTTGACAATTTCAAATTTTTGCATTAAAAAAAGGTGGATGCAATTTTAACGATTAGGGTCACACGAGTCTCCAAACCAAATTTTGTAACGCTAGCTCACATGTATCCGTATCTTCATGTAGTGGAATATTGGCGCAGTTTATAGGCTAGGGGGGGGTGAAATTTTCATATTTTTGACTATAGCACAAATGTATAATACTTTTGTACACTATGTATACAGGATATAAATATAAATTGTTTGTCTGAAAACATTTCTATATAATATAAAGAGATGCAGATATACTTAATTCCATGTGAGAGGTATGTGATTTCCACCTACAAACATGTGGATTTCTTATTTAAGTAATTTATGGTCCAAAAAATGTTATGCACTTTCTGCCTTATTGTAATATGTATGACATCGCACGATAAGCGCACCTAAAAAAAGGTTGAATAACAAATTTAATTACATAAGCAAATTACTATTCCACAGGTGAAGAAACGTCAACAGCGTGTGCTGATGATCTTGGACAGCAAGAACATAAAGTACGAAACGGTCGACATTACAGAGCCCGGCAAGGAAGGCGAAAAGGAACTAATGCAAAACAAATCGACCAGCAATGGCGGCACAGTCAGCGATCCCGAGCCCAGACATCCACTGCCACCGCAAATCTTCAACGAAGCGGATTACTGCGGGGACTACGATGCCTTCGATATGGCCAATGAGATTGACACGCTGGAGGTGTTCCTTAAGTTGGCACCAGCAGATACCACGGCAGTGAGCAGTGCTCAAATCGAACTGAAGCAGGAAAACGGGGATGCCAAGGAATCTGCTGAGAAACCAGCGGAGGGCGAGGCCAATGGTGAAACTGAAGAGGCGGAGAAGGCAGAGGTTTGAGCTTCACTGTACTGTACTTTTTCTCATAACTGATAGCTACTGCAACAGCAACAACAACAATATTAACTGCAACTTTTCTACGTCAGTCAAGAGCAACAACAGCCTAAACTTACACCTTACATATAAGAAGTAGCTAGTGGCCAACACACTAATGTTAACAGCAGCAATTAAATAATGTAAACTAACAGCATTTCGGCTCAAACCACTCTGCAACGAATGTTAATAGTTAGACCAATCACTTTACTGTTAAAGCCATGCAACTGTTAGAAACAGTTGCTCTGTTAAGTAAAAGTTACACTCGTCAACACACCATGAAACTTTAAATTTAACAATTTTAACAAGTTATTGATCTACCTGTTATTATTATCGTTGATCTGTCTCTCTATTATTTCTCTACTACATGTGTTTCTAACTTTTGTGTTTAATTTAAAGCAAAATACCACTTATACTAAGCTACATAATTACTACACAAACATAACAACAACATGCATACTAATTTAAGTTAGAAATTGTGCAGGTGTTACGGCCCCAACTCCACTTACATAAGGGCTTGGCCACCGCCCAATCACTGTGTTAACACTCAGAAAAGACAATTTTAATCAAAAATACATAATTATTTCAATTATATTTATTATCATTAACGTACACTTACACATATTATTATGTATTCCAAGAACAACAACAAATACCAACCAATTGGTTTAGGTTCACTTAAGCTTAAGTTTTTTGATTAACTTAAATGAGAGTGTATAAAGCTGAACGAATGTGTCTATGCAGCTGTTATTATGTTAATGCGAAAACAAAAAATGCGCTGCGATGATTTAAAAAAGAACGAAATATATTTGTATTTACTAAAAACCAAATTACTAAGCAATAATGCTCGTTTTTCTAACACTTTTTAACACTACACTAAAAGCACCCACCAAATTTATACAGCAAAAGAAAGCAAAATTAGTTTACAGCAAAAATTGAGAAATAACATAAAAATTATAAAATGCCATTTCCCTTCGAAAGAAAAAAGACGAAGATGGTGAAGAAGCGAGTGAAGATAAGGAAAAAGCCGAAGGCGAAGCTGATAACGCTGATACAGATACCGATAAAACGGAAGTTGATAGCGCTCAAGAAAAGGTAAAACTGTAATTTTGAAGAACTGCATGATCCCAAACTAACCTTAGACGATAGAGAAACGCGGTAGATACGCTAACTCGGCATGTTGCTGCACTGTAGATGCACAAAAAAAATATCCTTTGGTCTTTTTGTACATAAATTTACCCACTTTCCCTCATACGAACCCTGAAAAAATGCACCTACCCATCATCAACATGTTAGACTGAAACGGAAGCTACTGAAGGTAATGATGAGTCCAAAGAAGAGAAGACGGAAACAACAGGTAAAGTGAGAAGCAGGAACGTAGGCTTTAATGATAACTTTCACATAATGCTGGTACAGAAAAAACTGAGGAAGATAGCGAAAAGAAGGAGGGTGACATAGAAGAAGAAACCGCTAAAGAAGATGATAAAAAAACTGATGAAGAGGCTAGCGAAAAGAAAACCGTAGATGAACCGAATGAGGAATCTGAAGAGGAAATAGACGGTATAGAGGAAGAAGCTGAAGATAAAAGTGAAACGAAAAAGGAAGCTAAAGATGAGACAGATGCTAAGAAAGAAGAAGAAAAGAATGAAGAATCTGATAAGGAAGAAGCTAAAGCGGAAGATGAAGAAGCGTCTGAAAGTGAAGACGACACTGAAAATGAAGCTGCCGAAAAGAAAATAGAAGATAAGTCTAGCGATGATGTGAAAGAAAAGGAAACGGAAGCACCTAGTGACGAAAAAAACGATGATGAAGAAGGGGCAAAGGAAGACGACAAAGAAGATGATAATTCTGAGTCCACAGATGTTGTTGATGCCAAGAAATCTGAAGAAAGAGAAGAAGCTAAGGAGGAAAATGCTGCAAGTGAAGGGACAAACACGGAAACAAAGGAAGACGACAAAGAAGAAGATAATTCCGAGTCCTCAGATGTTGTTGATGCCAATAAATCTGAAGCAAGAGAAGAAACTAAGGAGGGAAATGTTGCAAGTGAAGATGCCGACAAAGAGGAAGAGAAAGAAAGTAGTGAAACAGGAGAAACTAAGGAATCAGCGGAAGCGTCCTCTGAAGAAGATGATGAAGACGACGAAGAGGAGAAGGAAGAAGAGTAACCATAAATTGCCATATCAAAACTCATTGAAATGTTCCATATTGCACCTATAGAACAGCACATACACACAGGCACCCATTTAACAAATAATTAAAACATGAGTTGTAAATAAAAATATATATCAAGAACCTACTAATAAAGCTGGTGTCGGGTAATGGAAACAAAAACCAGAGAAACCTGTGATAAAAAGCACTATGTAGCAGCAGAAATGTGAGCCAGTGTATGCTATAAAATTTTTGTGTAAGGAGAGAAGGTGTCGCGAATTTAAGTTGATGTATCTTTTTTTTTTTAATTTATGTTTTTTATGTGCATTTTGGTACATATTTGTTGCTCAAAATTAAACAGTTTTTTATTTTTATGGTTTGCTTTTAAAAAGTGAAGGTTTGTAATGAGAAACTAGATAACTACAAATTCTTAAAATTGTCAATTTCGCAGATCAAAGTTTATTAGTTGTTCAAATTAGGTCTATAAACTCTCCTTAAACAAAAAAAAGTAGTGTAAACTGCATTACCTCACATTTGTTAGTTTTTGTTGCATAGTGTTATTAACAGTCTTCTAACTCTATCCTTCCTTCTATAATAGCAACTTACAGCCAAGACGTCAATAACAGCAGCGCCGAGAACGGTTGTTGACCGTAACAGCGACTTAACAGACTCTGCCCGCCTATTGAACATTGAGCGCGAAGCGACAGCGCAGTAGCTGCAAGAAGTGAACCGATATCCAATACTCGATTAATTTGAACTCGATTTTATAAATTGTATTATTTCGTTTTTTATTGATTTTAATTTTTTACTTATTGACTTCAAAACGTCAATAAGCCTGCGTTTTCACACTTGTAATTTTAAATTTTGTATCCAAATCAATTAAATATATAAAAAATGAATGTATACAATATACAAATTATTTGTAGTACAGTACACAGTAAAATGAATTAATTTACTTAAATGTTTCAGCCCTTTTGGTTCGAGAGCTCCTTTCCACTCTTATTATAAAAAACTAGTAAAAATGTGCGAATTTTTTCGCCATGCAAAATCATTTACTAAAAGGAAAACAAAAAAGATTGGGAGTTCGGATTGCGTTTGCTTATTTTCTTTCTGACTTTTAAGTCGCTACAGACCGGCGGAGTGGCAGGAGTAGAAGATGTAGTGGGCGTGGCATGAGCATCCATAGCCCGCTAGACAATTGTCATTGCTGCTGCTGCTTCTATTGGTATTGTTGGAAGTTTAAGCGCGTCTAATCGCTGTCCTCCTCGTCGGAAGTGTCTGTTGTATAGTCACTCAAATTCTCCTGCTGATCATTGTGCTCGGGCTCCGATTCGCTTAGATCCCATTGCGGGTGATCTGTCGGTGGTGCGGGTGCCTTTTGCACATCTAACTTAAGCTCTTGCTGCTGATCCATACCCAAATACGAATCTGTAAGCAACGAACATTAGCTATGATTACATTCCAGGACTTGCTCGCATACACTTACCAGAACGCAGGCACACCGTAAAGGTGTAAACACCTGGCCAACGCGGCGCCGTAAATTTAAGTTGGATTTCCTCCTTTTCGACCAGATTTGTAACATGGTAGGGCGCCGTGAGCAATGTGCGCGACTTGCGATCGCATATATAAGTCCACCAATACTCCTGCTTTTCCTCTGGGAAGAATGGACAATGAACTGTGTGCGACACACGGGATTTGCCCTCTAGGCGTTCACGCTTATTAAGTTTCGCCTGCAGGCGTTCCCACTCCTCATCATCGTCATCGTCCAGTGATGAATTGTTTTTATTCTGCTTTTCCTCATCTTCGCTGCCCGAAGCTGCCGAATCCACATCGCTATGTTCCGCATCCGATTCTGCCTCGGAGTTGCCCGCCTGCTCCTCTGCAGTGCTTGTGGCATTACTGGTTGTTGCTGCTCCTGCTGTTGTCGTTGGTTTGGCAGCTGGTTGTGGCTTTTTCTTTTGATTATTGACCGGCTTGCGACCGCCTTTGCCTTTACCTCCCTTGCGCGGTTTAGCCCAGGCGCTTGATTTCTTTACCGGCACTGCAGTTGCAGCCGCAGCTTCATCGTCTTCGCCAGCAGCCTCTTCCGTAGCGGCGTCATCTTTAATACCCTGCTTCTCGGGCACTTTAGTATCGCCAAACAGGGTCTTCATGTCTTTCCGTTCCAGCGTAACAGTCACCGTGACAATGGCGCCAGCAGTGACCACATTCGTGTTCTCATCGTCGATAACTGTGGACAAAATGGTTATTAGAATACATATTGCTGTTAAGCACACTGACCCACAACCCATACACCTACCTTCACAGCGTATGGAAAAGTCAATGAGCGGCATTCTACCCAACACTTTCATGACATTTTCATACTCATAGTCACTGAGATTCTTAAGTAACATGCGACCTTCCTCCGGCTTAAGTTGGGCAAACTGCTGCAGATTTTTCACATGCCTCTTTTTGTTCATAAAATATAAATGATCCTCTGTCAGATGTGGCAGCTGCAGCAAAGGCGACTTGAACTCCCAGAGTGCCTGAATGATCATGGGCGACATTTTCATGCAATTCTCAATGGTCTCAATGCTGGGCAGGCGTGGCACACGTCTCGCATAAGCCATCATTACCAACTGATGTACACAGGAGACCATTTCTTGCACTAAATACGGACATTTCTTGACAACAAACTGACGATCACGTTCCAGAGTCTCGGGATTAAGTGGAATGCGTGTGAGATGCGCGTGCAGTATAGCACGCGTCTTAATGGAATACATGCGGCATAGTGGATGCTCCTTGCACTTTTCATTCAAATTTGGCAGTTGACGAATAAGCTGGGAAAAGATTATTTTCGTTAGTTGGCAGGTTGGACATGTACACATATAAGTTTGTGGGAAATCATTGGGTCATCAATATATTGAACTTTGTCTTATCTTCTTTTAGGTATTCCTATAACCGACTAGCTCATATTTTGAATCGTGCAGCCCAATAAACCACATATATATTAAATTTTCACTTACCGCTGGCACCTCATCGTTATCCGACTGCCGCTCCATCACTTGGGAATTGTGACGCTTGTCAAACTCCAAACTGGCTGCCAGCACCATCAGAGCGCGCTTGAGCAGCATGTGTGGCGTTTTGTGTATGAAATAGAAGTACATCTGTGTAGTATCCAGCAGCACTTTGTCGCCGCTAAAGCGTATGGAGCGATACCACCAGACACCGACAACCGAGGGCAGCGCAACCATAAAAACTAGACCATAGAGACCCAGAACCCACACAGAGTTCTCTTTCTCGACAATCCACGAGGGCAAGGCAATGCCAAAGGACATGGCGCCGGGACCATCGGGATTGCCATACTTTTCATAGTTCTCCTTGGCGACATCATCAGTTAAGGCCTGATAGGCTTTGCTCAGCATCATAAAGGACTTTTCGTCGCCGGTTTCCTTGTCAGGATGCAGCACTTTCGAGAGTTTGTAGTAGGCCTTTTTGATTTCAGCCTGGGAAGATGTGGGCGGCACATTAAGTATCTCAAAGGGATCAAAACTAGCCATTTCATAGTCAAATTGCGAGACGCGATAGGTCAGAAAGATGAGCAGTGCCCAACCCAAGCAAATGGTCAGCTTTATGGCGAAGGATTTAAGCGCACGATAAGGCTCTGCATTGGCCAAGATGATCTTTTTCTTTTGACAGTCGCGACATTGGCATTCATCGTTCAGTTTGCATGGATCTGCAAGAGGAACAAGAGCAAAGTAAGTGGGCGAAATAAGAGACAAGAGAGCAAAGAGGGGTTCAATGGGTGAAATAAGAGATCTCAACAAGTGCGCTGAATATGTATGTGTGTGTGTGTGTATGTATGTGCATGTGTGTTCCAATTGCTAAGCAAGCTTGGATTGTCGTCACTGCTGTTGCAGTCATGGTCGGCCCGCTCTCGTGCAGCTTTCACCAATACGAAGACGCCGAACAACGTTGTTAGAATAAATTATTGGAACGTGTCCATTTATTTGGTAGGCAAAAAAAAACACATGTAAATGTGAAATTCACAAACACATGCACATAGCTTCACTTAAAACTCTCTCTCAGTGCGATTATAATCAGAAGTATTAACGCCTCTTACCTTCTTTCTTTTTACGTGGCCAAGAGTAAATTGTTGTTGGTATTAATATAAGCGCCAAGAACGATAACACAAAATAGTAGAACGTTCCACCGCTTTCATCATATTGAAACTTTTGACCCGCCATTCCGGCCTATAATTATTTACAATGTAGTTTAATTGCAAATGTTTTTTCAGTTTGTCTGGTTTTTTCCCAGGTTTTTCTTTTTTTTCTCGTCTCGTTGCGGGCGGCAGCGGCGCTCGGCCACGGCGCAGTAACACTGACACCAGCTGATGTTGGCACGCTGGCAGTTTGCTGCTGGCGCGGTTTTTTATGTTTTTTCTCTTGAAATTCAATAGATTATGAGTTAAACTAAAAAACAAATGGGGCAGCTAGTTTATGGCGCTGCATAAATACACGAATTTAGCAAGACAATTTAAAAAAAACTTATTTACAGCGTCTTCCAATGACACGTCGAGTTTCAGTAGTGTGACCGTCTGTCGCAACCGATGTGCTGTGATATTATTCTGTGCACGGAAATACTATGTGCCTATTCCGCCCTGGTCGTGACTAGAGATGGACGAGAGTCTAACCTCAAAGGCACAATAAGCCCAAAAACGCAAGATGAAGCGTGAAAGTAATTAATGCAATTACCGTTAAAACAAAAAAGTTCAAAAATATTGAAATGTAGTATTTATAATGTTGCGCAGCATTCAATTTGTTTTCTTGTGATAATGATTTGCATATGATACACTGTGGTTTGAAACTTTGATAAAATGTTGTTATGCTGACAATTAGGATTCAAAATAAATCGTGGAATAAAAACTTAAAACCAAGAAAGAGGAACGGAAAATTATATGGACCCCCTATTGTGCCTCTAGTAAATTTAATTCCGGCCTTGCAAAAAAGAGAAGAAATATATTGATGATTCGCCCAAAGTGTACTTTTTTTAGAAAGTTAGTATAGTTTGATGCGTATGTTCTCGGATTCCTTTTTTTTCTCACATATTTATATTTATGCATTTTGTTGTTGATCTTCTATGTCGGTGATACAGGATATAAAAATTTGTAGCTTTTCCATATATGAATATGAAATACTGAACCATAATGGTCAGTATATAATGGATTACAGTTTGGGTACCTATCTTTGGAGTTGTCACTAACCTTCACTATAAAATTCATATTTAAGTAGTTCCCCCATGTACCTTTAAAGTTAATGTTTGCAGGTAGACAATATGTGAAGCTGCTGTTCTTGTATAGTCGTAGGACTGGAACGTGCTTTTCAAAAACTTGTTCGTCCGGTTTTTTTGAATTCTTGCACAAATGATTTCCATCTCTAGTTGTGACTAGCTCACTTTCAAATTAAACGGTAGTTTTGGTATTTTTAACATTTTTTAACGTGTTCCCCATACATTTAACCCTGCTTTGGTCACACTTTGCCTTGCGCTTGAGTTTTGCACTCTGCTGAGTTTTCTTGAACGCGCAACAAAACGGGCAGCGATTCGGGTTTCGCGTTTTTTGTTTTAAACAAAACTAAACTTTTGAAATTGAATAAAAGAAAAAAAAAACCATAACGTGCAATTGTAACAACTTGTGTTGATTTTACAGATTTTAACGCAAAATTGCTAGCCAGCCTTTTAGCCGTTTTGGGCTGAGCGAAAAGTAGTAGTAAGGCCGAAAAGGAAAACCAGTTATATACATATGATATGTATGTATATGTATGTGGCGGCATGAGTGGTTAGTGTTTCTTTTTTATTGAGCAAAATTAAATGGGCTTTATGGCAAAAAAATGTTAAATGAAAGTGTTGTTTGATACCCGTAAAGTGTTTACTTAAAAGTAATTAATTATTAAGCAATGCCAACAACAACAACAACTGCAATATTGCCAAGTTTGTTGCGCTACAATTGAAAAAAAAGAGCAAAAAAACAAAGCGAAATCTTTTCACCAAAGCTAGTCGATGGCGCTTCAAGCCAATTTCAGCTTAATTTCTGCAAAATAAAGGTAAGTTTATAGTACGTGTGTGTATAATAAAAATGCAGTAGCAACGAGTACGTGCATATGTATGGACATACATACATATTTGTATGGAGTCCAGCAAAAAGAAGTAGTACTGCGACTTGCAGCCAAATAGGCGGCTGTTGTACTACGTACAATGAGCGAAAATAGTCTTGGCACAGGCAACTTTTCTTAGAAAATGTGTGTTGGCTAATTTCGACCAATAACTATTTGGAACAGGGCTGAAAACTAGTTGTGAAACAAACCGCACGCCAAACCAACCCATCTCATATTTGTGCGCTTCAAAGCAAAGTACGTTTCGTTGAATAATATGTACCATAATTTTCTACGACAACACAAAATAAGAGTTTGAAAGTTTGCACGCAGTCGGCTAAAGGCTGTTATTCTAAGCTTTAACTGAATATTAGATAAAATCATATTATTATATAATTACATATTAAAAAATGTATACCAAATATTATTCTGTGGTGCAATACTTTTTTGATGCACTGTATGTGTGCAAAAGGCAGGTAGAAGAAGGAAATGTATAGATAATACATAAAAATAAGACTCAAGGGCAGCAGCACAGCTAAATGTTATACATAAAATTTGTCGTTTTAATTTCTTTTGTTTATTTTTTAACATAAAAGTAGAGGTTTTCCCTAATTATCCTAGATAAATGCGCAATTTATGTAATTGCCAAAAAGCGTCGAAAACTTTCAAGTGAAAAATCGATAAATCAGCGCTCTGCTGCAGCTGTTACTATGCATGTGCGTGAGTGTGTGAGTGTGCGTGGGTTGAGTTGGAGCCAGGCGTATTTGGGGTAGCAAATTCACACACACACACACACACACACACACGTACGTAGCGTAATAACGGCACTTGTGCCGCCTAAAACAAATAAGCCGCTCTTTTTGTTTTGTTGTTGTTATGCTTGTTTTTGCAGCGGCAATCCTCTCTTTGCTTTCGTGCAGTTTTATTGCATTGTGTGTTCACGAGTGCACAGTGGTCGAAAGCGAGGATTTGGCGGTATGTCTTATTACATATTTTAAAGAAATTTAAAAGGAATTTTGGGCGTTAGGACATCATACCCAAGCTAACTAAGCTATAAGCTGTCGATTGTAAAACAACTTGTCGCAATATGAAATTTAGAATTAAATGCCGATGGAATGGCGCTTTCGCCTACTGTGGAGTGTGTGTGAGTGCAGACAACAAAAATCAATAATGCGCTGACGTAAAAAAGCTGTGAAAAACAACGCACTGAAAGCAAAAGTCATCTTATGCGCCTAAATTCAATATTTTGTTATTTTAGTGTAAGAGCGAGAAAGTTAGACAAAACAAGTTAACTAACTAAACACGCGCTGACAAACAATTCTGCAAAAAAAAAGAAAAAATTGTGAGTCATTAAAATTGTGGAATACAAGCGCCGCAATTCTGAGTCCTAATGTTTAAATTTAAAGATTTGTCAAACTTTTTGATTGCTTTATTGCTGCTGCAGTGCCAAAGATTACGTGATTCTGTTCCTCGATTCCCTTGGGAACAATACATATTTCAAGTGTTGCATGCGTCATCAGCATAGAAGATACAGATATAGGACCTGCTATAGAAATACGACGAGTAATTAAAGATTTTCTCTCTGCACACTTTCCCAACAACATAGTGCCGAAGATTTTCATTGTTTATGATATCATTCATACGTATCCGTTGATTGCTTCAATTACAGTGTTGGAATCATAAAAATAAACAAATCTCACGCTGCCATCACACACACACACACACACACACACATACGCGTAAATGCCTACTCGTGGGAAATTGTGTGTGAAAAATTGTGCTATTTTTACCCATTTGCAGCTATTTTCTAGCGAAAATAAGTTTGTCCATCAATCAAGCTTGATATAGAGCGCTGCTCCAGCTAAATGCATATGTCGCATGCGATATATAAATTATCTTTTTTCGGTAGACGGCCTCTTATCGAACGCGTGCTGCTTAAAGTGTCATTCAGCTGCAAATAAAGACACACACACATCTTCATTTATAACTGTAAGTCTGTGGCAGTTTTTTTTTATACACTGTGCTTTTAGGGTTAAAAGGCATATTAAATGTGGAAGCAATTAAAATTGTTTAACGCACAAAGAAAAGCAAGTAACTCAAAATTATGTACGCAAATGACCCACAGTACTAGGTTAGGTTAGGTTTTATTCCCGAAGTGTAGTTTTGGCTGAAGCTAGGTATTAACCCACTTTTCTTTATTCCACATTTTTAATTTTAATCCGATGAGAACTCAGCGATCAATAAAATAAGGTTCTTATTGCTTGAACAAATTTTTACAATTTGCGCCCACAGTTTTGCCAACTATCAGTTTGAAACTCAAAACAAACTCTTATGTTGGGACAATGCAAACAGAACACTTTTTCCATTTATTCAGATTCTATTAGAGCTGGAATTTGCTAACACCATTCTATTTATTTTTCGGTATAACAAGCTCTTGAATACTTTCGTGCAGTGCTCTATTAGAGTAAACCTTAGTCGAAATTTTCCGATTGCATCGTTCCTACTTGGATTTTTCTTTATAAAGACAATTTTGACCTAGAATTCCCTCCACTTTAAAATTTTTCAAGTCATCCATTTATTTAATTGTTGGTTGGTCGCCACTGCGGGAATGCCAAAGGCATGACGCCATATTGTGGCGCCTATTAAAGATGTGTGAGTGTAAGCAATTATATATATATATATATATGTGTGTGTGTGTGTGTGTGTGTAAGAGGGCAAGTGCGCCAACAGCTGACATTTACAAAACAGTTCAGAAGCAACAACAACTATCAACAGTTAGATGTCGTGCTACTCGTTCAAGCAACCGTTGGGGTGACATATGTATGTACATGGCTCTACATATGTAAATTAATTATTATCATTGGAAAAGTTGTACAACAAGCACACAAATATATGATACAGACAGTCGTTGTGGTACCCTACAATGGAATACCTTTCTGATAAAAAAATAAGCTGCTCTTTTATGGGAGTCGTCTTCGTAAGGCGCCTGAATTGAATTAGCACATTCTTAATTGAAAATGAAATTTGGCCCTTTAGAAGCTTTCTAGATATTCCTAACTGAAACAAATGAAGATAATCGAGGCAAATGTATAGGGTTTTTTTTAACAACTGGTCAGCTTTGTTTTGATTATAAGGCTCAGATTTTATGGCTCTAGCTTGAATTATAACTTATTTATTTAAAAAGTGCAGTTACATCCGATTTAACGATTTGCGCGGTAACATCTATATATAAATACGGTAAGCAAAAATGCAGTGTGGTACCGATTACTTCGCAATAACTTAACGTTTGCAAATGAAACCTATACCATTCGAAAGATAAAATGTTTGCGTTTTGCAGAATATAAGTTTCATCTGGATACGTTTTAGTCAGCTAATTTAAAGTAACAAGTGTAATGTATACGTTAGAAAGAAAGCAACAACATTATTTCGTGTTTATCTTCTATGTAAACAGCTGTTAGGGGCCATACATATATTACGTCATCACGTTGTGTCGCTAACTCTTGTGGTCTTCGAGTTCTAGGTGTTTATACAGACAGGTGGACCTGCCTTCGACGGCTATGTTGCACAAAGCTATAATACTCTTGACTAGGGATTTATGCATCAACGTTTTATTTTAATCTGATGTATCGATTTTAGTCGATTTTTTTTTGTTCGCGATGTATTGATGTTTGGTTATACATCGACATTTAAAGTTTGATCACTTTTTCTTGCCGTGACGGCAAGGTATGATATAATACAAATAGGCTGGCAACACGACAAATATGAATACATAAAATAGACAAGAATAAATACTACAAACAAATAATACATGGAAACAATACATAAAATCAGCGCCAACACGTCTTACGAATTGATCAAAACGTTTCTGAAAATAATAATGTGCAACATATAGAAAAGACGACATGGAGCGTTAGGCCCGTGCATCAAAAAACAATATCAGAAAGTGGTGAGTTACTGAGCTTTTTCAGCAACTATATTTTATGTTTTCAATTGTTGTTAATTAAAGCACACGATAATTATATCTAATAAAGTAATGTAATTTATTTATAAATCCTGATATGCAGGTTTAGGTTCATATTAAGCGATAGTAGAAGTAAGCAGGCGGAACTAAGAGTAGCCCTTGCTACTGATGTTGAAGTTTATAGATGACGGGCGATCAACTATGATCGTGTCATGCAACGATAAGCGAGATATGTTCTTTTGGGCGTCGTACCGAATACGGTTACCGACGATTAAAATGCGAATGTTTACTAATTGCAGCGCAGCTAAGCGACAATCCCGCTTAGCTGGCGGCTAACATAAAGTATTGTAGGGTGGTGAGTGGGAGCTACGTTAGTTAACATTTGGCTGCTGGGCCGCATAACCAAACAGAAAGCTTCGGAAAGGGTTAAAAAACATAAAAAATTAATTGCAATGATAAGACGTTAGTAGTATATAATATCGAACTTTACTACCGTTTTTTGAAGCTCCCTCTCTTAGCCGCATATTTATCGCAGTGTATCGCAGAAGCTTAAGGAATTCTCTGTTACATGCATTTTAAATTTTGAAAATATCTTTGCTTCCTCAATAGTTGTGCTTTTTGTTGAAAAAGAAGTCAGTTGGGTCCACTGTGCATCGATAGATATCGACATCGATGTTAAAGTTCGATCTTACACATTCCTACTCTTGACCACATGAACAGTACAGGGTATAAAAACCTATTTCAATTACAGTGGAGTCGCGATAGAATGAACACTCGGTCATGTGAACACTCGTAAAAGTGAACAAATTATTTTTTACATTGACTACCCTAAAGAGTCTAACAACCTAGTTTTTAACCAAAAACAAACCAAAATTTCAGCATTCTTTAAAAAAAACTTTAAACGTCATGTATTATCTTTTTCATTTATTGAATTTTATGTTATGGATTTCGATCACAATGAATTTTATGTACTAAATTAGTTAACTTATGCGATGAAACATGACCCATGAAGGCTGTTTTAAGTTAAAACTAGAAATTAATTGTTTTTTTTTTTTTGTTTTTCAAATAAATAAAAGGATATCCCGACTACACATCATAAAATGTTCGAATCGATAGAGCGAACAAACTTGGTATTGTGAACACCCTTGGTTTTAAGTAGTTCACTGTATCGCGACTGCACTGTATTTGATAATTCCCAAAATGTGCTCCTGAGAATTTATCAGCTGTTTAGCCGTCGAACACACACAGACACACACACACACAGACATACAGACACACACACACACACACACAGGCATACAGACACACACACACAGACATACAGACACACACACACAGAGACATACAGACACACACACACACACAGACATACAGACACACACACACACAGGCATACAGACACACACACACAGACATACAGACACACACACACAGAGACATACAGACACACACACACACACACACACACAGACACACACACACACACTTAAGTGTAGTGTAGTAAGCCTGCATAAATGCGTCTGTTTTAAGTGTAACTTAATCCCAACGCCTAGCAGCCGGCTTTCTGTCTCTGTTTAGCGGGCGTCGCAACTTGTGCCAACGCCATGAGAGAAATTTAAGCCGCGTGTCCAACGTCCAACTGCGCGCACTCTCTCTCTCTCTCTCTCGCTGCGGCGGCGGCAGTGTCCCCATTTTGTTTTTTGTTTGTTTAATTTCGACTAGTTTTTGTTTGTTTTTGTTTGCTGAGTTGGCTGGTCCGTTAGTTCGTTTGTTTGTGTGAAAGTGAGACACAAACAGAGAGAGAGAGAGAGAGAGAGAGAGAGAGAGAGAGAGAGAGAGAGAGTGAGATATGGCAGTCGCAGTCTGATAGTTGTTGTTGTTTTTTTTGTCTTTTTTTTTTGTTTTTTCTTATCGGCAAATGATTGCTGACTATCTCATCCATACATATATTAATTTCTTCTGTTTTACTTATATTTATTTATGTATTTTGTATTGCGCGTACTTTTCCACTGCACAGCGAGAAAAAGTCGAGCACATTGGACATATACAAAGAGTGTAAGAATAGACCCCGTGTAGTGAGCGGGTTAGGTTAGGGTTATTACCACCACAACAGGTCAAAGCTTGTCATATGAAGCGACTAACAATAACACTGGGTTCTTTCTAGATCAATAAGCCTTAAAAGGGTTGTGCGTAGGGTTGGGGACTCACCACGTAAAACCACAATTCCAATGAAAGAATGTATTTACATCAGGCCGTAAGCCGATAGCACGGGTTGTTATGGCCAGTTAAGAAGAAGAAGTAAGAATAGAATAGTAAAATTTGTTATGCTTTTACGCTGCTGCGTTTTACGAATCCCAATTTAAAGTATTTTGTGATTATTTAGAGCTCATTTATTTTTCAGTTTTCGACTTAGTGAAACTTTTTACGCTAGTTAGCACCAGTGTTTTCACCATTTGAGACTTTCAAACCCTAATAGGGTTTATTGATTTTGATATAATTTTGCTAACGCATGTAAGAAGCTTTGGAGTTACGTTCCTTTTACAAAACCGGTCAACAACCAAGGCGATTTGGGCATGTCCATGTGATTAAACTATGTTTTAAGTTCACTCCCTATAATGATAATAACTTTGTGAATAATTCAGTTAATCGGTTCTGACGTCATTCATAAGCATACCCATATCAAATTATCCACAAAATATAAAAAACATATTTTAAAGGTAAGGAAAATGTTGATATTATTATTATTTTCAAAAATAGATCCATCCAGGCCAATATGCCTTATAGAAATCTATAGATATTCGTACAAAGTTGTAAAAATGCGTGTTTTACTCTAATCTTTTTCGTTTCTCAACATTCAGCTCTTTCACAGAAAATTCGGAGTTTATGCTCACAGTTTCAATCAATCTTTCAAACGTTTCGCTTAAGAACGTTATGTAAAGTTGTTTTTATTAAAGCCAAATCGGTCGACTTATGAGAACTTAAATAATAAAACCACTTTATTTTTTGAAGATAGATTCTATGGAAATTTTCAATCACTTAGAGCGCTTTAGCTGGTGTAGTTGATGTCGGAAACCGCGTCATCTTTTTTCTGCGGCATTACAGAACTCTAGGCACTATAATCTTACCGATGGATGTTAAATTTTTGTTGCTTGATTTAACGATTGTATACATATTTCATTGTTATATGTTTACATAAAATAAAGCTAAACATACTTTCAAAAAAAGATTATCAATTTTTTCCCGCCATCAGGCTTAAACACTGGTAAGCACTTAAAAAACTTCACTCGTTTCTTGAGAACATATAAGGAAACTTCAATTCAGAAAGGCGTTTCATTGACTGTGCTGCAACTAATTTGATTTTGTTGGAACAATTCATTCCTTTTTAATTATTTATAAACATTTTGCAATGGAAATTTAATTAATTTGTTTCCCGGCCAAAGCTGTGGCTGCCAATTATATAGGCATTGCTCCCTCGGCAATGGACGGATGCCTTAATTGTTTACAGATTAGTTTTCAACGCGATGCGAGCTCCCCAATTGAAATACGTATAGAGCACCCAGCTATAGCCGTGCCATGGGTGTGGCTAATGCGGGTGTGAACAATTAGCCGCATCCCGAGGCGTTTGACAAAACTGTCACGCAACGTGGGCACAGCCCCAAATGAAGGCACATCACTTACCGTCCAAATATATCGGTATCGGGGAGGGAAATGTACCATCTAACGATGACTACTTCTGCTAATCGTTAAACTTGAGCTATTTTTGGGCACGCTTTGTTTACGTTTGAGCTGTGGCATTTTTGTGACGGCTTGGCGTAGGAGTTCTTTATGACTTGTATTTATACATGTTTGGCACACAAATTTTTGCCCATTTTTGACCCTTAATGGCGCGGAAGTTGTAAATCTTTTAGTAACGTTCGTTTAGTTAAAGTTCAATTTTTAGTGGAATCACGTTCCCATACCACTTTGTATGCTAGTAGTATTCAAATTAGAGTCAATTGAGGTTTATTGCGTAGACAATTCATCAAGTCATATAGTTCAATCAAGAATTGAGAGTGCATAAATCACAGAGATGTCTAAGATGAAGCAACACCGCAAACAAATCAAAAACAAACTTAAAGGCAATAAAAATATACTGGAAGAAGGAAGAAGAGTATTATGCGAGTTATTTATGTGCATAGAATATGATTGATGAAGACAAATTTCGTTATAAGTATTGCCACGCAATAATAATAACCTTCAACACTTTAAAATTTCGCAGCATGCGGTAAATGCCAAAATACAAGAAATCAATTTTCAATTTGCATGCAAATTTAAGTGTTGGCAAATTGTTCAAACAAACAAAAGCTGATGAGAGAGGAAAGAGGAGCATTATTATTGAGCCAAAACTTTATAAAGCTGTCAAAAAAATCGAATGTAAACAAGCATGTATTTCGAGATGATGTGGACAACAGGTTCACAATCGCTGCAAATGGAAGCTATTTTGTATTCACTCAGTAAGCTACACCTAATAATCCGCTATGGGATTTTCTTCTGGAGCCTCGTCTTCGTAAAGAAACTACTGATACCTTTACCAGGTCTTTCCAACGGAGGTCTGCCCCAACACAGTCATCAATGTAGACTTCTTTTAAAAAAAGGGTCCCTTTGCCATCCCGCTTCTCGCAACACACTCTCCATTAAAAAGTTGAAGGAGTTCCATGAAGGAGCGTCCTTGCATGGTATTAAGAGCTTAATGCGTCACATAGTACTCCCTCAACGGGCTATCATATGCAGCCTTATAATCGACATTGCTGAGTGTGAATATAACTACTTTGCTGTTGCCACAAATACGTACGTCAAACCAACGTTCATGCCACATTTTGTGGCACTCAAACACGCCATAAACCTTGTGTAAACAGCGCTTTAAAGCGAAAAAGCAATCGGAGCTATTCAAGAAGTCACAATTCGAATCGAATTGGCAATTGGCTTATTGGCATAATGGGTGTATTTATTGTATTGGTATTGTAAATCAAATTGCGACTGTTTTGTAGTTGTGGCAATGTCCTACAAATGGCGCATCGTAAATAAAAGTCACTCAATTAACCCATTTACGACAAAATCTTGCCTCCTTATGCCGTTGGTCATTTACCTTTCGCTTTGATATAAAAACCATATAAAACAAATCAAGATTGATTATAGTGTATACTATAGTGTATTTGTGACTGGTTGTTGTTGTTATTATTATAGCTGTGAGCGAGAGAGCAACAACTTTTGCATATGATTCACGCGAATTTTCTGCTTGCATGTTTATTTCAACTTGACTTTAACCTGTTTCTTCCTTAATTTAGCGCAGTTGCCGTCATTTTGTGGCCACAATTTCGTCTCTATTTTTCATATCGTGACTTTCTAATGCCGCCATCAATTTGTCGATGTCACTATAGCAGCTCCTCATACATCATAATCGGTTTTGCAAATTGGACATGGAAATTTGTCAACTTTTGTTTGCTCTTTATACTGGCTGGCTTTATTGCTTTTATTGCTACATATGTGTCGGTTTGTTGGTGTCCCTGTCATGTCTGTCTGCAACTTTATACAATTATATGGCTTACAACATATATGAACAATTTGCTAAATATGATTAGTAAATTATATATGAACATCAGTGTATATAAATATATAGAAATATACGTTGTGGTTTGGTTGTTGTCTTGCAGCTCGCTTTCAATTCAACGCTTCGTTTAATGCTGTAGTAAATTGAAAGCTTGGCAACAACTACAAAAATTACAGCAAATTGAAAAGTAGGTTTGTACACATTTTGTTGTTGTTAGCAATAATACAAATTTAAAGCAGACAGTCGGGACGGTACCCGACAGTGGAATACCCTGTACCCTTTGTTCCCCATAAGCACTAAATCCAGCATACGGTAAAATGGGAACGAAAGTATTTTCTTTTATGTCTCTTTTTACAAGTTCAATATGACTGTAGGCATTTTCCTATTGGGAAGTTCCAATTGACAAGTTTTCATATTGGGAAGTTGGCTAATATGGGGCAAATATTACTTTTATGCTTCATCTTTTCGCGCATCTTTTGGTAAATTTTTGTGCCTCTACCTTTTATACTGTCTGATATCTCGAAGTTCATACGAAAGGACGGACAGACGGACATGTCTATATCGACTCGACTATTGCTCCTGACCTTTTTGGCCCATGGAACACATGGTCTGCCACGCCTCCTTCTGCCTGTTACATACATTGCACTAACCTATAATACCCTTTAACACTTTGTGTACAGGGTATAATAAAAACTCAAACTGCTCAAACGCTAGTTCGTTGACTCTTTTTGTTTTTTGTGTGTACTACTATTTGTGGCCTATTGTTAAGCTACGTTTGTTTTAGCTTATTAATGTTTGTTGTAGTTGTTTTTGTTGTTCTTGTGGCATTAGAACTGATGCTGACCGTTGTTGCGTGGGCGATAGCGCTACGGCTTTGTATGACCTTAAATATAAAATGTAATTTGCGCATTTGTTTAATTGCTGCCTGTAATTATTCATTGTACGTAATTTACCTAACAAGTTCTAAACTAACCCATTGGCTTTGTGTGGGTTAATGTCATTTGTAAACAAAAGCAGCTGTTGGGCGTGCACCAATTGCAGCCAAGCTTTGCCTATCGATAGTAGCAGTCATCGAAAGCAGCTGTCAGGTGTGCGTGTGTGTACTGTAAAACTGTAATTTGTCGAGTGTGTGTGTGTGTGTGTGTGCTCAACTTTGCTTAAACTATGCAAATTATTTACATTTGCGTAATTATGACTAGTGGCATTTTTATATTTGCGCAATAAAGTTTATTAACATTTTGCGCATTCTCTGTGTAAGCAGCAGCAACAACAACAACCAACTTCACGACAACCGCAAGAGTTTGGTTAACTGTGTTGGAATCATAAGCGTCGCAGTGTACATACATGTAACGGTACTTGCGCATTCAGTGTTGAATAATGATGGCGCACACAAAAACGCCAAAGATTAATGCTGGGTTTACACTGTATGACACTATGACAGTGTGACGTGTGCCTGTGTGTGCCAATGGCTGTCACACGTGGAAAGTGTTTACATTGGGGGGCACACAAATTATGAGTCACACGACTGTGACAGAGCAAATGAATATGTTTAGGTATAAACACCTTTTTACATTATGACTGTATGACGTTGTGGCCAGAAGTTCGCAAAAATTAAAAAATGAACAAGTTCGTGAACAATGAGCGAACATGAAATGTGCATGTCTTTATTATTATTGTTGTTGGCAAAGATGAATTAAAAAAAAAAGTTGCAATTGGCGGCGTTTGCTTTTTTTGGAACATCAACATCATCTTTTTTATTGATGTTGACTTGCTGTGACAACGGGTTGGCTGTTCACACTGAGGTAAAGTGTGACACAGTGTGCTTGAGTGTAAACCCGGCATTAACAAATGAGAAACTGACAGAGAGCAGCAACAAGTTTGTTTAATTTGTATGCAAATTACTCGGGACACGCCTTTTTCTGAAGCTTAAATGATGAAATTATGTATATTTCCTGGTTTGATGGCCGTCATAAAATGCAGCATTCTCAAATTGAGCAAAAAAAATAAAAAAATAAGTGTGCCAAGATAGCGATGCGATAGCTGTTGCTATTAGAAAAGTTAAAATCTACCTATAAGTACATTGTATAGTCATTTGGTTTTATTATTACTGGTTTCCAACACAAGCGTTTTGTTATCGCATCCACTGCATTTTGTGTTCACATTCAAACAGCTTTGCAAACAAAAGCGAACCAAAGTTTTGTGCTTATTTTAGTATTTATTACAAACGTAACTTTCTTTCTATATTTGTCACAAGGGAGCTTAGAGTTTTTGTCGTTGCAAACATGTTCAGTATCAAAAGTGAATTTCATTTACCTGCCCGCTAATTTAGGGCAACAAATTTCGTGCAGCTATGCAAAACGGGCGCTTAGATGAAACAACAAAAAGCACTATCAATTGATCAACACTAAACTCTGTTTTTTGAAAATATTTAAACTACCTTTACTCCAAATCGCTTCATATAGCGACTATATCTCTATTGTCAAATGCAATATTCTCAGGTCATCTGCTAATTCTTCTCGAGTATCTCTGATTGAGTTACTCAGGGTAGTCACCTCGATCCAATCCTGTTTAACATATTTATTAATGACTTGCCGCTCGTAGACCGTTCATCGAAAATCCTTATGTATTCTGACGATGTTAAGCTGTATATTGTATATGTCAGCGGGTGGAGCAATCTTCAATGCGATCTAAATAATTTATTTGAATGGTGGGCAGTCAATCATCTTAAGCTTAACTCCGATTAATGCAATTTGTTGAGTGGAATTCTTCAAAGACCTGGGAATTCCTGAAAGTTGTCGCGCCATTGCCCACGGCGTTTTGGCCACTCCCGCCTCCAAATACTTCGTAGGCGAATCTTTCGCTTTTTTAAATGAGGATGAGCAGTATTGTAAACACGATTATCAGTGAGCTGTCAAAAATCTTATTAGGCAAGATTATTTGTAATATTGTAAATCTCGCGCGTGAGATTTTTTAACTTTCTCGCTTGAAAATCTCGCCTCGTGTAACAAGCGCCTTAAAGCTTGGTCATTAGGTTTTAAAGCGATATAGCGAAGCGATATTTCTTTAATTTACTTTGCTTAATGCGCCAGCTTCATAGTACATATTGGCTTATAGTGTGATGGATCATTTTACTCGAAATATAATCAAGTCGATTCTACCAGAAATGGTTTATTTTCTCAACGCTTATCTGCAAATGTGCATCTATTTGTTATAACAAAAGCAACAGCTACGATTATTAACATAAACAATGGAAAATTTATAATAGTACTTTAAGAGTTATAACTAAGGGGAGCTAGCGCTTTGTGCGAGTGAGTGCGCTCTTTTATGACCAAAAAACAAAAAAAAAAAAAATAAAAAAAAATAAACAATAGCTTATTCAGCAGTAAGTTGACTGTGTCTGAAAATGTCTGTCCGTGAAGCTGGCACTGCGCTCTAATAATTATTTATAATACATAATAACCAAAGCAAACCGTAGTTTTTTATTTATTTATTTATTTTCTTTTTTTTTGTAGCTATTTAGACATTAACATTTTTTTTGTATTGTTAATGTTTGGGGTTTTACATTTTATTGTAGTGTCTATAAAATTAGACAATTTTAAAGATTAACATAAAACATTTTAGTGGCAGACTCTCTCTTGCTCGCACATTAAACATGTGTATGTATTGTATATATATATATGTATATTCTATATATATATGTGTGTGTGTCCGTGTTGTATGTCTAAGCCGAATATATATCTCTTTTAATTAATCTTTTTTTCTTCGAGGTTGTTGACAGTCGCTTGCCAAAAAGCGTTCTAAAACGATTTCTATCGTGCGCAGACCTTGAATGTCAATACCCAAGAAAAAAAAATGATACAGATATAAAACTCTATAAGAAATATGATTTAAAGTGCATTAGCTATAAATATACAATAAGCTCTAAAGGGTGTTTTTTTTTTGGAAACAAAACTATAGATAAAGTTGCTTAAATATGAATTTTACTATGGTTTATGGCCTATAAATAATAAAGCTGCGCAGGTGAAAAGGTCATTGATCACTTGATCAGTTGTAATAAGTCGTGACCCTATTACATAGCAAATGCTAGATGGAAAAGTAAACGATCACTTGATCAGTTGTAAGCTATTCCAAAAACTCATGCTAAATTGGAAAAGTAAAAAATTACTTGATCAGTTTTGATCTTGCACCATGAGGCATGCTATATGAAATGTGACAAGATCGCTTGATCAAATCTAATATATTTCATAAGTTTATTGTAAATGGAAAGGATAAAAACAACTTAATCAATTGTGACCTTATTCCATTGCCAATGCTAGATGAAATAGTGAAAGAACACTTGAACACAACACAGTTGTGATCTATTCATGAAGTTCCCAAACAATCCATCATAAAGCTATAGTTTTTAAAGAAAATAATTTTTTTTTTTATAAAACTGAAATTATGCATGAAATTTTATAGTTTATATTAGATAAGAGATAACAAAACATTGTAAAAACAAAGCTTAACCGCTTGAAATAATTTTAGTGCAGCTCTCTAGATTTTAAAACAATTGTTCATCAAAAAGCCGTTGTCACTTTCGTAATATAGTAGGAGAGACTCGGGATAAACCGGATAGCTTAGACTGCACCAACTCCAATCAGTTCAAAAATCTCAGAAATAGAGGGGCTAATCCGGACAGCCACGCTATGGCCCAGTAAACAAAGAACATTAATGTTAAGTTGTATAGAAACGAAAGTTTGAATTTGTATTGATATGTTTGAAAGTGTTTCATGCATGAGAGTTCTTATTTTATTTGAATATATAGATTTATGTGGAGCATAATGAAAACTGAAGGGGAACAAATTTTTTTATAGAAAAAAGTTGTTAAGAACCGAAATAAATCATAAAACTGCTTGGCGTTCATCAATCCGCTGGAATTGCCAGATCAAACAGAATACATAGAGCTACCAATTAAGGAGTTGTTCTTGAATTTTTTACGGGGGAACATGAGAAATAGTGGAATGGTGTTGCCTGTTGGTGATATTGCGACTGCCAAAGTCACTAATGTACCACGCTCCGCTGAAACAATTCGACCAACTCATTTCACGCCCTTCCGAGAAATAACACGGTCTGGACAGTTGTTACACCAGTTTCATCCATGTTGTAAATATTTTGCGTAGGAAAACGGTATACCTTATTTAATTTTAAGAAAAAGTGCACCAACATTGCAACTATTGAATGCATTTGCTCGTGCCAAACAGGTAGCTTCAGGTTTCCGAACAGACTGTTGACTTTGTCGTCGCAAAATTCTACGAATCCATTCAAGGCCAGCCAGTCCCATGAAATGGGAACTTGCACAAATAGACTATAGGTGGTCTAGAAACATATACACAGCGACAGGATTTAACATATTCGAGTCTACAATGACAAATAGAGTGTCCGGTTTAGCCCCACCGAAAAGTGTCCGATTTAGCCCCATCACGGCATTTTGTCAATAAGTTGGCAACTCGGCCAAAAATAGTTTTATCGTAATATTCATTCGCTGCATTCCGTTCAGCATGTCTTAATTAGCTAAAAACAAATTCTGAATATTTTCTGCGCCTGAATATAAGCTTTCCCCTACATATTACGGCTTGGGCTTGATATGATGAACGTTTGTAGCTAGCCTGAAAAGAGCTTTTGGAATGTAATCGAAGGATCTAGGTTCGTGTCCCAGTCAATACTTAACGAGATGTTTCTTTCTTTAACTATAAATTCACATTAAAAAGTTGATCTCTTTCATCTCCATTTATTCTATGACGCTGTTCATAAATGACGTCAACAAAATTTGGAAGATTTATGAACCTCCCTTGTCACAAATAGTCACATTTAGGCAACCACCGCCTCTGATTGTGACGTCACAAACGGTGCACCCAAAAAACAACTACGAGCATTCCTAGATACTTGGAATGAAATATCAACTGAATCATTACGGATAAGATGCTCAGTGTATATCGCTGCTGTTATAAAAGCAAATGGAACATATTTGAAGTCATTAATTTAAAATTTGATGCAAGATCTTTAATGGATATGTTTGAATTCGAAAGAAAAGTAAACATTGCATGAAAATATAAAATTTTTTTTTTAGACATCGCTAACATTTTAACGTGACGTAACATTTTCGGAACATCCCCCTCCCCCATCGACATAAAAAGTCACAATTTGACAATCACAGTGACAGCATTTATAAACAGGCCCTAGCTAAAATTTGCATTAAAGTTTGTTTTTGATGTAAAACATCTATTGGCCTAGGACCAACTCGTAATTTTGCTATTACGCTTGGGTGGTGTTACTCTCGGGTGGTGTTATTCTCGGGTGGTGTTACTCTCGGGTGGTTTTACCCTCGGGTGTTGTTACGCTGTTTTAGTATGTTTTTGTGCGAATTTGTAAATTTTTAAAGTTTTAATTTATAAAGGCAGTTCCATGTATCTTTAAACACATCGTAGAATATTTCTGAAGCTTGGCACGCACTTTTTTTATTGGCCCAAATAATTCTTGGCACGTTTTGCACTAACCATTCCCAGTCAGCTATTTCGTATGCCAGTATTCTTCTTCTACATACTTATATATAAAGTGTCTATATAAATGCATATATACAACGTACTACATATGTACATATGTCGAACCTGACATAAAAATGTTGTGCTGCCAGACAATGTCAGACGAGATGATAGGCCAGCAAAACTGCAGTTTGCCATGGCTGTTGTTTTGGCAGAGGGGCTGCATCTTTGCTCTGTCGCCTCGAAGGCCATAAATATTTCGTTTTCGTTTCAAAAATTTGCTTTGGCACAAAAATAATACATAAAAAGATTGACCGGCTAAGTTAGCTCCGGTCTGCGCCATTTTGTTTTTGTTTCGATTTGCCGCTGAATTAGCATATAAAATGAAAAGTGTTTATTGTTTAGTTTTATAACAACGCGAATTTCAAAACAGACACAACACACATGACATTGCGCTACAGTTGCAGTTGCTGCAAATCTGTAGACGACTACAAATACATTTCCAAAGATGACATCAGCAGAGATCTGTAGAAAAATGTCTTTGAAATAGTGAAACTTAAGAATTATAACACAAAATCTGGCAGGCAGTGTCGCCTCAAGCTTATTTGGCGCACTGTTCATGCATATTTTAAGCAATCCTTTAAGCAGACAGTCTTGGAAAAGAACTTCGCTAGTTAAGTTACAGATGAAGTGTGAATGCTCTTCAGGTTATGCGTCTCAATTTAAAGACTAAACTGCCTTCATAGATGTCAGATTCCTATTTAATTTTAAAGTCTTTAAATTTAAAATGCAATATTCCTCATCATCTCGTCATTGCTATTTAATTTTTTATTTCGTGCAGAAATCTCCAAGTTATAGAATATCTCGCAAATGTAAGTAATACGCATGGGATGAAAGAAATTTATTTCATAAATCGTACCAAACAACAAGTGACAGCGAATTAGCAGTTACTAGGCTAGGGAAAATTTTTGGACCCCTTTTCACCAACTTTATGATAACAAATATGGGTGAAACTTATATCATTGTGTAGTGAATTTCCATAAGAAGTGCAGAATATAAGTTTCATTTGTATATTTTGCCAAATCATAGATAAAATTAAAAAAAAATTATTTTTTTTTGTGAGGTCTACATTTGTTGGTAACTGTTCACGAACGTTTTTTCTGTTAGCTATTGGCTTCTGAAATAGTATTTGTGTGTCGACAGAGAATATATATTGTATAAATAGGCTAAGGACAAATTTTGGACCCCTTTTTCACCAATTATATGGAAACAAATATGGGTGAAATTTATATCATTGTGTAGGGAATTTCCATAAGAAGTGCAGAATATAAGTTTTATTTTTATGTCTTGACACAAGCACGAACGTTTTCTCAGTTGCTATTGGCCTTACTTTCGCAAAAGCAGTGAGCGACGGCCTGAGCTTCCACTTCGGGTGTGTCCGTGTAAATAGCCGAAAAGTGTTCGGCCCGTGCGCGCTTTGGAAGCACACGACTGTTTTATATGTATTCGTAACTTACAGCTCAGTGGCTCATTTAAATCATAATGAGTAGTTGTTGATCAGTTATTTTGCGTCACTTCAGTTTGTTTCGACTTTGCATTGATTCATGTTTAATAGGACTTGCAATGATTCGTTCGTTGCTCTTAAACAATAATTACAACAGTTACATGTACTATATCCGTTTGTGAAATAATTACAAACTTCCAACGAAGAAGATAACTTCAAATTTATGCGAGCCCTAAGAAGAGGCGCCCAGTTATTGTATTGTTTTGAACACTACTTGAGCTGGCACTGCATAATGAGTCTTACTTTCGAATGCGTTACAAACTTCCTTACAAACTGAATATATTGTTTATAAAAAAACTAAATGCCACCCAATTCGCGTTCTTTTAATTTGCGGCACATGTGGTCAAAATGGCACGTACCAAAGTTAAAAGCAAATTTGCTTAGAAATGCTATAAAAAAATTGGTGATTTATGCCTTTAAATAATGGCCTAAAATGGTTTAAAAGCAGCAGTGGCATGAAAAAAAAGGCATAAAAAACGCTCAAACAACTTTTGTCTGTGTGTGCAATCAACGAGCAATGAACTTTTCAATGGGTGGCGTAGCGCCCTGCCCCCTGTCGTCGTCTACAAGTGACACTTGAATCATTAGGCCCAAAAGCTACAAATTGAGGCAGGTTCTTGTCAGTGTTGACACACACACACACGCACACACACACACACACACACACACGCACACACACACACACACACGCACACCTACAATAAGGAGGCCTATCGCAGTTGTTTTTGTTGCTGTTCATTTGTCTTTGTTGTTGATGTTATCACAAAAAGTGAATTTACATAATATTTCACACGCCGGCAAGAGAGAGTGAACTCAGTGAACGTTTCCTCCGCTTTGCTCCTGTCAATTGCATGCACTTGTCGTCATAACTGACACTTGTTCATTGGCGCATGAACGCTCTCAATTGTTCGACTCGATAACTCACACAGCTGTTTGCTGCTGGGTATTGTAGCGACGCTCGCCACTTGCGTTGCTCAGTGAGTTTTTGACTTTCGCGCGTTACGGATCTTCGCATCGATTTTTATTCCATTTCGTGATTTTTGTTTCGATCAACAAAAACAACGTTAGTTCTTTTTGTTTCTTTGAAAAGAACGTTTAATTATAATTTTATACATTTTATATATATAAACTTGTTGGCTGCCTGCTGATTTATGCCACGCTTTGTTGGCCCTCTTCAAGTTGGTAATAAAATTGTAGCTACCGCAAAGAAGACACACTTTTTTTTTTGTTTTGGGGGCATATCAAAATTGATTAGCAGCTATCAAAGCTTGGAGCAACAACGGCCTTTGATCGGCTACACAAGCCACAAGCCAAAGAAACATGTTTTCTATTAATCTGTATTTCTTGATTTGTTTCCATAGAAATTCAATCAATTTTTTGTGTACAATTGCAAGTAAGTTTTTAAGGCCCTTCCGCGTATACCTTTTATGGCCAACGTTAAATAAAAAATGCTAATAATTTTGTATTGTAATAACAAAAGCGAATAAAATGTAATTTTGAAGCGTGGGCCGCACATTTCAAATGCTACGTGTGAACGAATACAATTTTGAAAAAAAACTACAATAAAAACAAAAACAAAAGTGTAAAATAATAGCCTAAACGAAGTTTGCATACTCTGTATATACATATATATTGTTACAGTGTTTATAGTGAAGAAAAACTTGAAAATTTAGTGCATATGCGCGATATATAATTTTATTTATAAAAACTAACAACTAAGTAAAATCAATCTTATGCACATAAACTCAGAATGCTGAATCTTTCGCAATTATTTTATACTCTTAAGAAGGAATTAATGATTCACGTGGTCAAACTTGTGGTTTTTCACATATTTAACCGTTTTGTTGCTTTAAAAAAAAAGCTAAAATCACGGTTTAAAAACGCTAAGCAAAAATGCAGTGTGGTACCGATTACTTCGCAATAACGCAACGTTTTCAGGTGAAACCTTTACCATTCCAAAGATAAAATACTTACGGTTTGCAGAATATAAGTTTCACAGGAATTAGTCAGCTTAAAATTGATTTCAAGTTAAAAATGTACTGCAAACCTTAGAAAAAAACCAACAAGAAAATACGTTGCACGTTTCGTGTTTTCCTTTCTCCCCTTTGTAATCGCTGTTATGAGAG
Organism: Chymomyza caudatula; assembly: GCA_035041775.1. Lineage (NCBI taxonomy): Eukaryota > Metazoa > Arthropoda > Insecta > Diptera > Drosophilidae > Chymomyza > Chymomyza caudatula. Next base: position 2,344,853 of record JAWNKW010000073.1, read on the forward strand.
CGTGTATTAAGTCGTCGAATGTCGACGACAAGGCGAACACTAGTACATACCATTCTAAGGGAGACCAGACAAGACGTTATATGCACGAAAAGCTTCAGGATACTATGACTTTCTCAATGGTAAAGAACAAAAGTCTCGTCAGTGATTATAGAATGAAAGAAATTTGTTTGAAATCGAAAAAATTCTTCAGATTCTTCCGAAATCTGGGCCAAAACTGACGAGTAAGCTGGAGTGGGTAGCAGTACGCAGCCTAATTTATGGATTTTTGCCACTGTGAACACTTTTTTCTACACTTTAAATCAATGAGATAGACTCTTTAGTACACGTTCACCCCGACAAATCCATTGCTTTGATTGTTCCAAAGCATTTGGTGGGTTGTGATGGACCCATGATTTTTCCACGTTTACGAAACGATTCAAAAACTCGTGCGGTTTGGTATTGAACATCAACAAACACTCATGAAATGTTTGGCCAAACATTGATATAAAAAGTTATGTATCCGCTCAGTTGAGATGCCTACAGCATCAGCCAACTCACGCATTTTTATTCTCCGATCGCCCAATATGACAGACCAAAATCATTGCTCCACGAAATTGTCAAGCTCAGTTTGATTTATGTACCTTTCGATACTCTGAAGCATGGAATAATAAAAACAAGGAAGGCGCATGCTGCCGACAAGTTTGCCAACAATTTTTGAGAGCCTAGAGAGTGAGGCGCAAATCAAGCAATACATATACATGCACATGAATAAATAAGACAAGGCAGCAGAATAATCCTGCCTTGTAATTATTATTCCTAATCTTCGTAATGAAATCGGGCTTTATGGCTCTCTGTTAAGAAATTGATTATCCAAAGAATACTGACTTTAGGGATATACAATTTCTTGTTGTTGGGTAGTTCCATATAACCAGTGCTTTTGCGAAGCTTCAATGCTTACATTAACGATGAGTACTTTAGATCAGTGAGCATCATACAGTGATCCAGTTGCATTTTGGAAATAATGAAGGCAAAGTTTAGAATTTCGAATAGATACATAACTAAGATTATGAAATTGGTCATTATATGTGTGAGTAGTACTAAAGTTTTCATAAGAATGCGCTTTCTTCCTATATGCAAATACAAATATACACTCTATAAGAGCATATCTGTATCCACACATCTGTATTGTGGCTTCCACATCAATAGCCAACGCCAAGTATTTTTACAGCTGGGCGATCGCTCGGTTACTTGCTTGGATTCCATGTTTGGATGTATGTGTGTCTGTGAATGGCTTGGTCTCGTTTTCGGTTTCGTCTCATTTGATTTCAAGGGCTCACATTTTGACGCCTGATTGAGTTACAAACACGACTAGTCGTCATATACATATAAAGAAACATAAATCAAATCACTTGGCTTTGTCTTGTCTGAGTTTTGGGGCGGCTTCTTTGCACGCTGCTTGAACTTTAATAATGAATTAAGTGCAGGCGAATCTCGCTTACAATTGTATGTTAATTTTGTATGTAAATACAAAGTTTATGGATAGAGGTCAATCAAGAGTCAATGCCACGCTCAAATTGCTAACCAAGTGCCAAGTTGCGGTAGTAACTAATTAACAAAAGTTCCAGCAGCTTCATTTTCATTTCGTAAAAATAACTTTAAAAAAATTCCATATTTGTTTAATTACGCGCTGTTGATTGTAGAGAAGTTAAGCCTTTTAAATTGAACAAGTAATGCCTTGTGATTGACGTTAACAACATAACTCAGTTCTTTATCGATCGTGTGACCGTAATCACTAAGCGAAAACATTACAAGATTATTGAACAGCTGTTACTAAGAAGTTACATGGGTTTTGAAGGCTAAAATATATATATTTTCGAGCAACATGAGATTTGGTGCCACTCTCGAAATCACGAATTTGATTTCTGAAATAGCGTTAATTCGAAACCCTTTCTAGATGATTCAAAACTGTTTCCAAAGTTGCCAAAGGCCTTTCGTTAAGGTTAAATGTTGTGCATTTTTGTTTGTTTTATTGAAACTCTGAATTTTCGTGTAAAATTGAAACCAGATGTTCAGAGACTCCTGCAAAAATGTTCCCGTGTGGAACAAGATAACTAACGATAGCTTTATCTAAAACAAGCTCGTTATTAAATATAGGATTGATAAGATTTGAAATTTGAACTTTTGGCCAAGTTTAATGAGAAAACTTTCTAACCTTTTGAAATCGATTAAACAATCCTTGAATCCGTTAATCCTAGTTTGCATAAAAAAACGCTACATTTGTGTTTAAGAAATTGTATCTAACATTTTCAAAGATATTATTTTTATAATATAGCGGTTTAAATGTTAGTTAGCTAAATTACTAAGATTTTATTTATATTATCATATTGGTTACAGCTTAAAATAGAAAAGATATTGCGAAAGAGTGAGCAAGAAAGTGAAAGCAGCGAGCGAGAGAGACAGACAAATAGTAGCTAAGCAGCTGCATCAATATTCCATACTTAAGGGCACTTCCATTGCTACGCACGTGACATTTGTACGTCTTCAATATGCAGGGAAACAAAGAAAAACTAAAAAATATTATTCCTTGTTTTGATGTTTGGTTAGCGCTTTAGTAGGTTTATATTTAGTGTGAAAGCTATGAGTCATCGAGAGCAGGGTAACAAGATATTAGCAGGCAAAATGTGATACGTGACGTGACAGCATATGAAAGTGTGTTTTGTCTGAATTTGTAAAAAACAAAAAACTGCGAAAATCGCACGAGTTTTTTAATGCAACTTATTTTGATATCTTGAATAACATTGCATTATATTCCAAATTACATTGCTGTAAAAACTATTTTAGTTTTTTATATTCAAGCCATGAAGAAGATGAAGAGGAGGAGAAAGAGGGTGTTCAGAAAACAACGTGACATCACAATCAAAATTTTAACAAAATATTTATATTTTCATGCAGAGTTTTCTTTTCGAATTCAAACATTGATCAAAGATTTTGCATGAAATTCTACAAATATCTTCCTTTTCATTTTATAACAGCAGCGTATACTCTATGCATCTTATCTGCAATGATTCAGTTGACATTCTATTCCAAGTTTCTAGTAATTTAGGCGTTACAAGTTTCTTGTAATGCCCAAAGCTGATTTTTTTTTTCGTCTGCTCGATTTGTGACGTCACATTAGAGGGAGTGGGGTTTCCTAAATGTGACTATTTGTGACAAGGGGGGAATGAGGGCGGCTAAAAATCTTACAAATTTTTGTGACGTCATTTATGAGCATTAGTATTTCACGGTTTTGGTTAGCAATTAGTCGCTGGCCGTTAGTCTCCTCTTGTAACTACACCTAGAGCGCCTGTTCATCATAAGCAACAATTTGTCACGTAACGTATGCCTAGATTATATATATAATGGATACAATGTCAAACCTTGTTAAAAGTTCATATAATTTTGAATTTAGCACTTGCTTCAGGGTCAACAAGAAAGTATTTAGCTCTTTTTTTGTTAGTTGTTTGCGTGCTTAAAGTGTGTTTGCCAATTTGTCTATTTACAACAAGAACTCACATATTCTAGGTCAGATTTCTATCATCATTGCGTGTTAGCACAAGGTCCTTAAGAACAACACTCACCCACTACCAGCAGTAGCACTCCCTGCAAATCGCTCGCTTAACCTCTAGACGGCACAAATCACAGAGTTCTTACTGACCTCGCAACCGCGTTTCAGTTTATTTTGCCGGTTTCGCTTGCACCAAAAGGAAGACCTACATTTTACTACCAACGGCGGAATGTTTGTAGCCGTTTCCAGTTGCTTACAGAGAGCCATTGGCCAGCAGCTACCACCTTGCAAAGTGTGGAAGGTTTTTCTTGTTTTTCTTTCTGTTTGGCATGAAAGTGAATTGTGCAATTGTGCCTTTTCACTGGCATTTTATTGACTTTTGTCGGTTTTATATTTTTTTTTTTGTTACAAGGTTTTGGCCAAACTGATTGCAGCTTATAAAACATTCAAATCAAGTGTGTTAAGTGCCAAGTACTTGGAAGTTATAGTGCTGCTTGCCAACAACAACAAATGTGTTCTATAAATGTACATCGTCATTATTATCGCACACAGCCTTTATTATTCATTCCGATTGGGTGTTTATCTCTGAATAATTATTCAAAAGTGGCTGACAACAATATAGCCGCATTTATAAACTTATCGTTTGTCATTTCAAAGCTCCACACTCCCTCCTCCACCAGTCAGTCGCTCTGTCCAACTATGGGTTCTATCTGCGAGCGTCTGTCCAAATATTACCATCAATCCCATCAATAGACCATTGAAATTTGCTTGCCATTGTCAGAGCCATTGACATTCAACGCACGCGTATACATAATATTTTTTTCAAAAATTTTATGCCATGTGGGATGTGGGCTACATGGACAGACAAAGCACAATTCAAACTAGACTTCATGGCTTTTGCATGTATTCTGTTTTTTGTGGTATTGTTAATAGTAGAGATTGTGCCTCGGGCTTAATATGTTCTAAATTAACTCAAGTTCTGTTTCACGCAACTTTCGCTTACAATTGAGTGGCTCCTCCAATCGGACCGCACGATCTCAACAAGAGTCATAGAAACTTGAAGGCCCGCAGGGCTGCCAGCCTCTTGGAGACCACAGCCTATACTTACTTCCTACATGGTATTTATTTGTTATTCATTTATTAATAATATTCTCGTTAGTATTCAATATGATGTAAAATAAAAAGCAGAGAGTAAAGCCTTATATTGGCGAGTCGAAGTTTAAATACACTTTTAAACCGAAAAAACAAGCACACAAGCGGTGTACGATGCAAGCGTTATGAAAGATTTACGTCACGGCATACGAGGCGGTCTGAGATGTTTTACATCAAAAAGAGGATTGTATGCGGTCATTCAGCCGTCGAGCGCTGTCAATGAATTCAACAAGAGAACGGGTTTAGAAATTACTGTAATTCATTTTCAATTATTCAGAATGTATCTTTTTCGTCTTCGTACCTGGTATTTGCACTATTTTGCATGGTTTTTTTTTTGGGTGCAAATCTAAAATGTGTTGGGAAGCTAATGGAATCTACTATATAAATAGGCTAAGGAAAATTATTGGACCCCTTTTTCACCAATTATATGGAAACAAATATGGGTGAAACATATCATTGTGTAAGGAATTTTCATAAGAAGTGCAGAATATAAGTTTTATTCATATATTTTGCCAAATCATAGGTAAATTTTTTCCGAAATAACCCTAAGTTTCTATTATACACTGCGATTGCTGTGTGTGTGTTCTGTTTCTCGCTCTCACTTTTTTGTTTGCTCTTTTGGCACTGTTTTTGTCAAAGAGCATGAAAGTAATAGTGTGGAATCCTTGGCCGTTTCATTGAGTCAGCGAGCTGAAAACCAAAAATTCCCAATTTTGCCTAGTTTTTACTCTTTCTCAATTTTAATTACGAGCGAGTCGGTCTAACAGATACAGCAACACAATAAGCAACACACGTAAACTGTCTTGAAAATGGTCGTTTCGCTTTGAATAGCTGATTCAATAGAACTATGCGGATTCGATTAGTGTTCAACATGTACCTCGCCTTCTTCACATTTTGGTTGTCTTGAAATTCGGACGCGATACTCAAACCAGGATGGAACAGCCTGCCGGCAGCTGACGCTGATACTAGGTTTTTCCGAATCACTTTTGGGACAGAGCCTGTATCAATACGTCTTTCGCTTTATGCTCAGCTCTGTAAAGCTTTTTTGAATACGGTTATGCGGTTTGACGACAGTGTTGTGCATTTGAAGACAATTTGTTACAAACTTCATCATAAAGCTTATGATCTCGCGCTACTTAATAGCGTATAATTGTTGTGCATTTACATACTTTATGTGTCAGCTAGAAGCACTTTACTGTTGCTTTTGTTGCTCTTACTGTTGTTGTGGCATCGTCAACGTCATCATCGAGCGTCGTGCCAACTTGAGACGCCCATATTTGGTTGTCTAAATTCAAATTTATCGACTGCTAATATCTTGTTTGGTCTTGGTTCTAGTAGGTCTTGCTGTCACGTTAGGCATATTACTCATACGCCAAGTAGGCACGACCTCAGTTTCAACATTTTACGCTAATTAATTTTATATAAATTTCTATAGTTATATTCGTCAATTTTAATAGTTTTTAACAACAACAAGAAACACTAATAAATCTAGTTAGTTTTTACTGTAGTTGAGTTAAGCGGAAAATCGCTATAATTTTCGCCAATCGCTTTTTATGGTTATGCAGCGTGCGGACAGGTCTATAAGTCAGTATAGAAAAACTTGTACACAATTTGATTGTCGTTGCTCGACGTGCAATTATCGAGTTACAAATGCATTTCTTGTTGTTGGTTTTGCTGATTATGGAGCTGGTTTCTTGTTCTTAATGTACTTTACATGCATATCATGCAATAAGCCATAAATTACATAATCACTGCACAAATACATATATCTACAAGTATTTATTAAATTGAAATTGCAACTGTTTTTGTGGGTTTTGCAATATAAAAAAAGAGCCATGAAACTGTTGCCAACTTCCCATTTGGTTGAATGAACTTGACTTGAATACAGATGCTGAGCTGATGATAAGCTTCGAATTGGTTTTTCAGTTCCATTGTAAGAGTATCTTTTAACTTGTTTATTGACAGCTTTGTGACAATCTGAATTTATAGCTAAACTTATGTGCAACTTTTATAGTGTGACACCTTGCAAACGATTTGTATCTATAGATTAAAAGATCTCTCTAACTTATGTCTTCTGTGTTTCAGTGATTTATCTGCGTCTTTGTTGCTATGTCCAGACAGACACGATTTGCATGAATAACCGTTTAGCTAGACATTTTATAGAACTTACTTTATTTTATAGATTTATATTTCACAACGCATTTCTTATGTGACAAAAGTATCTTTTTTTTGTCTTTGTTTGTATAAATTTGTATTGCACAAAGCTGGAAAAAAAAAAAATAGTTAACATGTTGTTTATATTGTTATGTCAAAGCGAAACTCTTTTTTCTTATTAAAATTAACATGAGCTTTGTAAACATCAATAAATATGCATGTGTGTTTATAATCTTTATTATTTGCGCTCAAGTTCTTTAAACTTGAAGGCATTCAAACTGTATAAACAATATAAAGTCTGTTTATACTATATATATATAAGTATGTAAAGCTTTTAAGCCAAGCTACAAATTGACTTTGCACTCTGGCGTATAAAATTTCAAATGAAGCGCTGAAAGTTTTGTTTTCTGTTTCCCCTCTTGAACTTGCTTCCTCCTCTCATCATATTGAAATACTATATCTTTGCATATGAAACGCGAAAAGGAAGCATCCGTGCATCGCGAGGGTCAACGCTTAACGTATTTGTTATTTGTTGTGGTTTTCTAGTGGGTGGTTAGGTGGTGGTGGCTATTCGATTGTTGGTTGGGCACGTTGCCAATGTGAAATCCGTTGGGTTAATATAGTATTTATCTATATACGTATAGATATGATATAAAATGACTAATTTGCTGAGTAAGCAACAGAAAGTCAAGTCGTTTAGTTGAGTAAATAGAAATTTTAAAAGTTATTGCTTTTTGACGCTCAAAGGCTTAAAATCTCTTGTTTGAATTTGTGTTTTTTTGTTTGTACTCTCTAACCAAAAAGTACGCGTTATAATAAGTTAGTGTCACTAGAAGAAAACCACACAAAGTGAATCAAAATATGACAGCAGCCTTTTGATTTTTAAGAATAATATACGTAGGGGGCTCCGCCAACCCTTGCGCTCCTATCGAGGTAAACCATATTCTTTTTCCTGTTCCCATTTCCCTTCCTCACTTTCTTCTTCCTCTATGCCTTCCCCTTCCTCTTGCTTTTCCTCTTCATCTTGTTCGTCCTCTTTCCCCTGTTCTTCTTCGTCCTCTTTCTCTTGTTCTTCCTTTTCCTCTCCCTCTTGATCTTCATACTCTTCCCGATCCCCTTCCGGTTACCCTTCCCGTTCCTATTAATAGGCGTTTCCTCACTCACCATGATAGGGCCAGAGCATTTTTGTGGCATTGGAAAACATACCATAAAGCAGCTGCTGAGAGAAGAGGAAAAAGACGGGTGGCAGGAAACTACGGGCGTAATGTTGCATGCATGTCCAAGTGTAACATTTTTGTCCTTGGAAAGATCGGACAATGATGAAGTCAGACCTGATGGGCAAGTTAACGCTACCCGTTACAAGTTTCTTAACAAAATAACCTATAATTCCGCTTATCAAATGAAGACAACAATAAGTTACTTCCTAACTGTAAAAAAAGAGCAATAGATAATTGTAGATAATGTTCATTTGTAAGATAAACTCTTTGATTAAAATGCGCTACGACAAAAATAATTAAAAGTATATTTCAAAAGAAACAAAAAATATAATATGCTCGCAGATTTAACAAGAAAATAGCAAAGTTTTATAAATCATTATCTTCGTTGGCTCCAAAAGAGTATCTCTACCATGAACAAAGCGCAACGAATACGGTTTATAGTAGGTCTAGTAATACCTGGTATATAAATATAGTATGTTTCTACTGCTGAGTCAACTTTGTGCCGAGTCACAAAGCTGCAGAATAATATTATGTCTATTATAATTGCTTACAGAAAACAGATTAAATACGAACTTTTGTGGAAATAATTCACACTTACCAACACTTTATTACTTGTATCTATAACTCTCCAAATGCTCTTTTTTTCAGTTTAATTGTTGGTACAATTGGCGATAAATCAGCAGACGAAGAGGTAGCAGCAGTCCCATAATAAAAAGGCAGAAGATAGCGACGAGAACGAGAACAGCAGTGCAGACATTGTGTGAACTTTGGCGAGGGAAAACGAAAACGAATTAAAAATAAACAAACAAACAAACAAAACGAACAAAAGGTGGACCCCACTCCACTGTCGTCTGTCAGACAGTCTTTCAGCAACATAGCAGAGCAGTGCATCATTAGCAGAGTTAATCGTGGGCCAGGGATAGGGACTCGAAGAGCTGCTGGCAGCTGTCAGTCAGATAAACAGCGCCAAGCTGCAGCGGAATTTGCAAAGGCCGCCAGCCGCCACAAGAGTAATATCGATTTCGCCGGCGAAAAGCAGAACCAAGTATCTGTGAGATACGTTGACAAGCCCGCGGCATTGGCAACGCCCGCGCGTCAAGTGGCTGGGCTGAAATGTGCAGCACCATGTGGCCCGCTTGAGTAGCCTGCCAGCAAAGCTAAACGTCGACGACTAGTGCAACTTACCACTTGGTATTCAAGGCAAATTGGCCTACGTGACGCTGGCGAAGCGTAACCAGTGATAGACCGGAAAGACTTGGGCTGAGTTGGGCTACAGCAGTAGCCCTTGCAGCGGAAACAATGGACGTTACGTCGCCCACAGCGCTGACGTCAGCGTCGACTTCAACTGCAGCGGCGCATGCGCAACCCCCACCACAGACGCTTACGTCGTCGTCGCCGCGCATATTTACGGGCAGGTCATTGGACCAACAGGTCGATGCCTCGCCAAACAACTCGAACTACTCGAATCTCACGAACAGCAGCAGCACTAGCAGTGCCAGCAGCCCCTGTGCAGCAAGTGTGAGCGTCAGTGGCTCCAGCACAACCAGCTCCTCGGCGCCACAATACAGCGAGGACATGAGACGTAGCGCAGCAGCAGGTACTGCACCGCGACAGCACAGCGCCGGTTCTGGCTCTGCCAAGACGTGTGAAGTGGATGTGGGCGATGAAGAGCGCGATACCTTCTCGCCTGTTTCCAGTCCAGATTGTAATGGGGCGGCTGCTTTAGCTAGTGTTGCTGCGACATCGCTGGATAACAAGATCTATGAGGGCAGCAAACTAAAGCCGCCTTCTAAAGAAGAGAAACAGCGTCAAAACGAGGAAATTGTGTGCATGGAGACCTCTACTGTGTCGACAGAGACAGGCTCCTGGGAGTCTGTCTATCCCACAGCTGCTAGTCTACAAGCGGTTGAACCGCTCAAAGACAAACCTGCCGACAGCTATATGGAGGAGTGCGCTGGCGAACTCCTAGAGCGTGAGCGCACCTATTCCACAGGCGCAGCAGCTTGCAGTGTAGTTACGGCCGATACTAGTTCGCTTTTTAAAGGCATTAGCGCCAATTCATTGCTGCGTGAGTTTGAGAAGCGTGACCAGCCGCTGTCCACGTCGGGCACCAGCGCCTGTTTCATAGATGCTTCGTCGCTGCGCGATGAAGACGAGTTACTCTCGTTTCCCAGTCTCGATGGGCAGGCGCTGGACGAGGTGAACGCGCCGCAGGTTGGTGAAGTAGAAGAAGCAGCAGCACACGAACAACGTGAGGCAGCAACAGGATCGCCCACAAAACAGCTGGAGGAGTTTCACAAGGCTTTTGCCAAATGCAAAAGTATGGGCAAGTCGGAGCACTCACCAACCGCGTCACACTCGAACTTTGCACGCACCAACTCCAGCTCCAGCTCGCATTCGGGCGAAAGCTCGCCACAGAAAGCGCAACTAGAGTCGACCAATAATTTGTCCGATGAAGAGAAGCTATGGAAGCGCGAGCAGCAGCTACCCAGCTGTGCCAAGGAGACAAAAGATGCGGATGCTACTGAAGCCTCTGTATCCTTGGCCGCCGATGCAGACTCTTCGGACTCCTCGCTTAGTGTAAAGATGCGACGTGAACGCGAGGAACGACGTCCGGTGCCCTACAGCTTCCAGCATAATGCGCAAACCTTTAGCGTGCATCCGCTGGGCACTAGTCCCAAATTTGCGCCACATCATGGCCCCATGCACTCCATGCCGCATCAAACCCATCACAGCGATCTCAGCTACACCACAGACTACTCCTCCTCCAGTCCAGCGCCTAGTTTGGTCTGGTCAGAGCAGGAGCATCGTGGCGTTGGCCTACTACGTCAGCAAACTCAGCATGCCCAACCACATCATACGACAGACACGCCACACAACTCCATGGTGCATATTGAGCCGGTATCTAGCAATAACTCGTCTATACACCGTGACTATACGTTCTCCTCATCACTATCGCATCACCGCGACTCGGGCGCCTATTGTAGTGATGCCACTGATTCGCCCGTTCCGCTACCGCGTACACCAAAACGTTCCAAGTTCGATGAGGCTAATCCCATAGTCTCGGGTGGCGCTTCTATAGAAGATTTTCAGTTGAAGCAATGCGAGAGTCCTAGCATTAAACGCAGAACTGATACCTGCCCGATAGTATCCGGCGGTTTTGTGTCGTTGGATTTTGCAACCACACGACCGCTGAACGATGATGATGATGACGATGGCGATGCAGAGGATGCGGAAGTGGAAGGCGTAGAGCTGCGCGTTAAGTCCAAGGCACGTAAGCCTGTGCCAGGCATTGCCTCTTGGGTGGTAGACATGAGTGATTGTCGTCCCGAGCGACGCAAGAGCACTAGCTCTACATCAAGCGTAGAGACAGCTTCACGCTTTCGTGAGCGTTCCGACTCTACAAGCTCGCACAAGAGTGGCTGCGGTTTCTATGTCTCGCTGGACGACATGGACAAGAAGCCAGAAGAGCAGCCTGTGACGATGACGGTAAAGGCGCAATCCTTAAGCAAGTCTTTTACGGCACCCAAGTCAGCTGGCTTCTTTGTGAATCTCTCACAGAGCGAGTATCAGGCCAAAGAGGCAGTTGAGCAGCCAACAGAGCAGTCGGAGGACAAAAAGAAAGTCTTCACTATGTTTATAGACTTTGGCGAAAATAAACCGCGCACCAATGGCCGCAAGGAGCCATTTAATCTGGCGCAACGTTTGTCCAGTTCCCTTACTTCGGCGCAACGTCGCGCAGATGAGGCCATGAAGTCTAGCGCCAGTTCTACGGAAACGCTAATGGCCAAGAGCGCCACGCAGAGAGCTCAGCTTGAGGAAGAGGCCGCCACGGAGAGCAAATCTCTAGACTATAAGTGCAATCTAGAGCCGCCACTAACAGTCGCAGCGTTGCGACGCCTTTCGCATCAGCAACGTCAACTAACTGATCCAAGCAAGCGTCATTCCTGGGGCACCAATAGCAATAGCAGTGTCGAGCCGGTCGACTACAAGCGCTCAATCAGCTTGACCGCTAATGGGGACGGCAAGGATACGGGCACAGGGCTAATGAGCATTATTGACAAGCTACCCATCATATCGAAGGCCTCGTCTTTATCGGTGGATAGTTCACTGTCGCCTTATGATGACTATGTGGGTGGATTCAAGTCTGGGCCAAGCAGTTCTAGTGCTTCGACGCGCAATTCGATGTCGGGAGGCGATGATCCTGTCGAGCCTGGTGGCACTCAGCAAAATGGTAGAATTAAGAAAAGACGTCGCGATGTGCAGATTAATGAGACCTTTGACAAGAGTAGCATAGCTTCTGTAACCGAAGGCATACTCTCAAAGGACATGTCGCCTGCTTCGACCACAGACACAGATGATCTCACGTTCCAGCAAGACGAGGAATTGGCATTACGCGAGGTGGCTTTGCAGCAGGCGGCAATTTCTCAACCTCTGCAATTGAGCAGTAGCTCCAATCGCACTTCCACCATTATCATGGAGACCATTATTGAGGCTAAGGAGACATCCTCGCCCAAGAAGAATGCCTTAAATAATGGGCATACCATGGAAACGCTGCATGCCACGATTGAGAAGCAAAAACAATTGCTAGAGACAGTCAACGAGAATGCAGAACCCGCCAGTTTTGTAAAGCTATCCGACATGGACAAACCAGTCAAGCATGAGTTGAACTCACCCGATGCCATGAGCAAGAGCGTTGGCAATCATCGCAGCTCGCAAATGAATCGTCTGTATCAAAACGATTCTAAGGCGCGCCCACACTCCTGGGCCATGACACGCTCCACAGGCAATAGCCAGCTTCACAATTTTACCAGCTCGGCGGATAATCTACGGAGTCTATCGCGTCTTTTTCCAAACTTCTCCAAAGAATTCTCCAACTCGCTGCCCAACGACATGGCGCTGGATCAGCAGTTGGACTACATACAAGCCGACATTAGTGCCGACTCCAGTCTTGCCTCCAGCTTTAGTCGTTCGGCCATGGATGAGTCTTCCATTTCTTGCCGACAGCCGCGTCGCCTAGGCGAGGATTTGCTCAAAATGTTCTTGCAAGAGATTGCCACCGACATGGTTGTAGAAGTGCATGGACGGCGAATACGTGCCCACAAGTGCATATTACGTTCGCGTTGCCAATACTTTGCCGCCATGCTGGCCGGACACGGTGCCCAGAGTGTCGTTTCGCTGCAGGGTTATTCCTATTCTTCGGTGCACTTTGCTCTTTGTCACATCTACTCGGGTGCATCGCATCCACCGGATGGCATTAGCTTAATGGAGCTAGCTGCTTTGGCTGATCTATTGGGTCTTGAGGGCCTCAAAGAGGTTACTTCGCATGCTTTGAAGACCAACTACTGCCACAATTTCCACAAGCCGTGCTCCGGTTGTATCGATGGCATATTGCAAGTGTTGCCCGTTGCGCTTAATCATGCGCTGGACGATCTTTATCGTAAATGCTTACGCTGGACCTGCCGCCACTATCTGAAGGTGTGGCCAACACGGCAATTCGCACAGTTGCCGCCGGATATTTTGGGACGCTGTCGTCAGCAAATTGTCGCCTATCTGGTTGGTTAACTTGTTTATCCATAAACTTTTTAATCCTTTAATATTCCAAATACCCTTATAGACTTCCGAGACGGTGCTGGACACAGTGCTTGACTGTGATCATTTGCTGGCCCAACTATCAGCCTATCGTTGGGGTCATGTATGCGAACAGTTGGTTCGCGATATACTAGATGCCGCCTACGCTTATGTGGGAGATCACTTTGCTAGCTTGATTGCCAGCGATGCATTCCTTTCCTTAGGCCACGATCGGAGTCGCCATATACCACGCCTGGAGAGCGTATTACTGCACACCGCTGCTACTTTAACTGCAGACCAGGCTTGTCGCAGTTATCAGCGTGTGACACGCCTGAATACTGTGCTGCAGGCCAAGATCATACATATGCCAGTCAATCTGGGCGAATTGGCCAAAGAGCTGCAGGGCCTGCAGGAGGAGGAGCTAGATTGGGATCCAGAATACATACGTTTGGTGAGCGCCCTGCTCTCTGCCGTCGAGCAATGCCTTATAAGGCAATGCTCTCGTGCTATGCGCGTCACCGCTTGGCAGCGCATGGATCTGGATTTGCGCAAGAAGATACAAACGTTGGCACGACTCACCGAGCCGCTCGATCTCAAGCGCAACAGTAAGCCACTGGGCAAGGCCTTCTCTTTTGGTGGAAGCACGAGGAGTCAAGATCTGGTACAGATCAAACTGGCCATACAGGCGCAGTCAAAGCGTGCTCAGGCGCAGGAGACTCAACTCTATAAGGCAACGCAGACGCAAGAAGCTGTCAATGTACAGACTGCCGAACGTGGTGTTCAAGCTAATCATGACTCGAGGGAAAGCAACAGTGAGTAGTCAAAAGAAATTTACTAAGTTTAAAGTAATAACCATTCTCCGTTTGTAGACAAATTACTCAAGACGAACTCTCGCGCCCATGTGCCGCAAACGCAGCGCTCCAGCTCGCAGGCCGCATCCGAGCGCAACAGCTTGCAACATAATAATCTGCATAGACGTACACAATCCGAGGCGCCACCGTTGAAAAAGCCAGTTGTTGCAGCCGCAACTGAAACAAAACCTATGGCCACGTCAGCCAAGGCGCCAGCGAGTTTATCTAATGTGCGACCACGCTACCTGGAACCACGCAAGCCGCGCTTAGCCACTGTGGTCAACAACAGAAGCAGCACGGGTCCCATACGTAGTGCCACCAGCTCCAGTATACCGGCTGGACACAATAAAGTAAAGGGTCTGCACATTTCATCCAGCGATAGCTCACGCCATTCCAGTCCAGCTGCAGCGCGTCGTGTACCAAATGGTAATACTGCGCGCATTGGCAGCAAATCCACCAACATGTCCATGGACAGTTTAGCTTCTCCGGGGCGGCGCGCCAAGAGCGCTCCACGCCAGACGGGCAAAACTGTCGACAATGAACGCTACTCATCGGACCTCAATGTCGACTCACTGACAGAGAGCATGAAGAGTTCGGTAATAACCAATAAAACGATCTCACATGAGTCACTGACGGGCAGCAGCAAACTGGCGCGCGTGCATCAGCTCAATAGCCGCAACAAGGAGGCAACTGCCAATGGTAATGGTAACGCCAAGTCCACGCAACGCAATGCAGCTGCGTTGGGTAACAAGTCTACGCGACAATTGAAAAAACAACACAATGCGTCCAACGGCTCCAGTCCCAGCTCAGTGCATACCACCAAATCGGCCACAAGTCGTCTCTCGTCAGTCAGCTCGACACTGTCTACACGTGAGCTGTTTAAGCAGCGCTCCATATCGGTGCCAGCGGGAGACAATGCGCCAGCCAAAGGACGACATAGCTTTTTATCCGCCAAATCGCGTGAGATATTGGCCAAGCGTGCCGAAAAGAACAAGCTGCAGCAACAGCAGCAACAAAATGCTGCAGCTAATAGTTCTGGAGATGAGCAACAACGTGGCACGCATCAGCGCTCCTCCACAGGGCCGCTACGTTCGGCTTCACATTCCGCGGTTACCACTATGCTGCAGCAGCACAATTTGCGCAACAGCTTGCCCTCGAATATACCCACAAGACGACCCAATACGCTGCAACTCAAGAAAACAACAGCAGCCAATGGCATGGTGAACCACAAGCACCAGCCGCAACAGCAGCAACTTAAATTGGCAACTGCAAATGGTGTAAATGGAGTCTACATGGCGGCGCAGGCTGTTAAACAGAAGCTGGACATGCTTATAGATGCCACAATGGAAGGAGAGCCCATGCAGCGCGTGGAATCCAAACTGGAACGCTCTAGTACATTCTGCAAAGAGAGTGCCGATCTAGACATTGGCGAGCTGCAGATTGTGGAGTAGGCCAGATTTAAAAAAAAACACTTGAAACAGGTGCGACTACTATACCATGGTGCATCTTAAGCAGCCATTATAACGTAATCCTTTTGTTTTTGTCTTGCAGGAGGAATCAAATATGTTTGGCGGAAAATTAAAATAGACACATACACGTCCCATTACAGCAACTCTAGTCAATAATAGCATGTAGTTGCGAGCGAAGAAAACAAATATAATAATAATAATAATAAACAACAGAAGAAACCACGTTACTACCTACCCACTAAAATTATAGCAGTTAAACAGATTTATTGTCGTTTATATTCCAAAAAATACTATTACCGCGTATTAGCTAAACAATATAATATAATATAATTGTATGTAAAATGCATATATATGCGAAATGTGTATGTATTTTTAGTAGGCAGTGTGTCTTGCGGAGCAATTTGTCAAAAACACATTTTGGTGATATTATTTAAGCTTTCGCTTATGTTTAATGCAAAGTTGGCACTGCTTTTAGCTCGAGGACAACAGCGCACTATTCCAAAAGTTATGCTATAATTAAAGGTGCATTTATGTATTTTCAATGTATTCGTATAACCAACAACCAGCTCTCTATTTTAAAATCGAAACTGCAAGTTTTTTTATACTGTTGATTACTGTTAAACACGGCAAGGATACTTCGAGAGAACAACAACAAAGAAAATCAAGTTGAATTATGTTTTACGAAATTTTATTTATACATTTCTATAATTTTACAAAACAGACTATTTTATAAGCGTCGGCATTGATGAAGAATGAAGAGCAAGATATATGTATATGTATTTACTAAAAGTTATATTCTTACATAATTAAATACAAATTATATAAAAATTCCAAATACAACTTATTTTTTGTAAAAAAAAAGTCAATTAATAAGATTGCATATTTAAATGTTGAGCTCGCAAATTCCATATCAGTAAAAGCCATGATCCAACTACAAGAGATCACGAAATGCTCACGTACATATATACGTGTTTCTCGGGGCGCGTCAAAAAATGAGGGGCGTGACGACATTTGGTGGTGCTTTAAGCTAAAATCAAGCTTTTATTAGCATCAGTCCACTATTTCATATAGCTGCCATCTATAAATCAACAGCTCATTCGAAGATACAAAGTTTATTATCTTTATATTGCCAAAGCATTAAGCTCTCATAGGTTTGGAAAGAATAGCTCAATGTATACTTAACAAGGTAACGTCGTCGTTGCGACGTCAGCAGCGCAGTTTCTTCATTTTTCATTCTCTTGCGAATTTCAATGAGAGAGGTTGTGTGTCGCGAATGTTATTTCTGTTTATGTTACATGTATATGTTTATATCAACGAGAGTAACTTGCGCCCCTCTATTTCGCTATTTCAGTCACAAAATTTTAAGAATGTTCGCTCATCGACGACGTTACCTTGTTAAGTATACATTGGTATAGCTTCGTTCGTTGTGAGAAAAACAAGGGGGTTTTATGTGATCAAGCAAGCGTGAGAGTTGTGAGGTCATACCTTATTAATTACACCTTCAGCTACTCTGATAGCTCTTCTTATGACGCTCTCTCTCTTAAACAATTCATTGCGGCACCTTGTAAAATTCATTGCACCATGATGGCAACGCCGACAGCTGATCGGCGACGTCACCTGCTAGACGAGCTCTGCTTATACATGTACAAATTTATTGTGTGTGCCTAAATAGTTAGTTAAAATACAAATATGACTAAATTACAATTGGCATTGGTCCTTTAAGGTTACGTTGGTGAGTTTTTCAGCGAACGCGCCCATTCATTGAAAACGTTACGGCAGTGTATGACAACACACTCGTTGCTGCAATACTCATCCTCCCAATCAGGATTTATTATTGCGGGCTTATTGCACTGCTCACGCGTGCATTTCTGCACGGCTGCCGCTTCAGTCAGTAACTGTATCTGCTGCGGCGGCAGCGCTGCCTCATCGGATAAGTGCGGCTGCAGCTGCTCATTGGGAGTGGCAGGTGGTGTGGCCGCTTCTGGCTTGATATCGTTAGCCAGCAGTGATGACGTCATCTCCGTGTCAGTCGTTACTTGATGACGATAGTCACGCATCTGTCGTATGTAGTCGCGCTTGCCGAGCTCATGCCGCTGGGCGTAGACATTTTTTTGCGTATCATCCAGAGCATCCCACATGGTATTGACAATTGCTGAGATTTCTTCCAAGTTGCAAGTTGGATTCTCTTGTTTTATGGCCGTAACAGTGTCGCGAAAGAACAGCGCAAAGGGCGCTAACGGTTTGGC
This sequence comes from Chymomyza caudatula, assembly GCA_035041775.1. NCBI lineage: Eukaryota > Metazoa > Arthropoda > Insecta > Diptera > Drosophilidae > Chymomyza > Chymomyza caudatula. The sequence continues at coordinate 2,363,036 of JAWNKW010000073.1, forward strand.
GGGCGCAATATTGCTAGAGTTGGTATGTAACGGCTGCTGTTGTGGCAACGTTGAGGGCAACTGCTGCGGCTGCAACACGCCGTACGTGTCCAAATGCCTTGCTGCTGCATCATAATCTATGTGGTCTTCCTCATCGTCATCATTTAACGTGGAACTGTGATCCAGGCTAAGCATTCTCCGTGACTGTAATGGAACAAAAGTTAGGATTTGTTAACGTTTCGTTTGGGCTTATTATCTATGCGCGCTCACAAGTAACTTCTTCATCTGATGCGCACGAAAAGTGAAATTATGAATAAAAAATCACACAATGAACAACTAAACTAGAATAATAGGTACGCCGCCGCCGCAAGCCCAGACCTCTACATGTGTTTCGTACAAATATATATGAACATATATCTCGTATAACCCAAATATGCATGTGTGTACGCCGGGAGCTGCAGAACATTTGTCAATGTAGTATGTATGTGTGTGTGCGTGCCGTTAGCTGATAAGCAACTTGCGCTTGCTTTTTGTTCTTGTTGTAATGACGACGTTGTATCGATAACCCTCATGCGCCGCAGTCACCGCCGCCCTTCCCGCTACAGTGAAAATCAACAACACCGGAATACATTGCACGTGCGGCTGATAGATGCGAGTGTATGCGTGTGCGCTGCTGCATCTTCCAGAGACACCTAAACAAACATGCGATAGTCACTAGAGGCTCCGGCTGCTGACACACCATCGTCCATTATAAAACAATTATGGAGCGCAGATTTCGATTGGAACCCATCAATTAAACAATGTACTGAGCTGTTAAACTATTGGCCACTTATTATTTGGTTAATTGCAGCATTTGGAACGGATTGTGTGTATGTTTATATTTTCTGCTCGTTGGTTTAATGCAGCGCACTGCCGCTGCTCGGCACTTACGGCAGTTTGGTTTTGTGGCTCCAACGTAGGTGTATCATTCAACTCAAATACTTCATCACCAAATGAGGGCGCGTGAAATTGATTCATGGCGCAGTTGTGCTCTTATTTACAAATAATTAAAAACAATTTTAAGGTTTTAGAGATGTAAGTATGCCAGCATACGATAGCGATGAATATGTAAAAAACAAAAAACGATATGCAGGCGTATCGATAGCACTTTATAAAGTTGCCACCTGGTTCATAAATTTGAATTGGAAAATCTAGTTCCTTCCCTTTAAGTAGTTCGGGAATACACTACAACAGATTCAAAGATGTACCAGAAATCTCTTTTAACTAAACTTCAACACAACCGCATTCCGATAGTATGCCAAATATCCCTTTCAAACAAATTGTAACTCGAACACAAACTGAAGAGAAACACCAAACGAATAAATAGTCCTCGAGTTTTAGTGTATAGTCATATTAAGAACAAACAACCAAAGAAGGAGAATGGAAAACTACTCAATAGAAGAACTAGCCTACATAAAAGAACTGAAAGAAGCACTTAAACAAGAGTTATGGTAGTGATGTAAGCCCAGACCATAACATCGATGTTTACCATCGCAGAGTCCATAGACAATGGACATCGATGTATGTCGATGCATAGGACTAAAAACATCGATGCATTGATTGTTTCGATGTTTTATATTTACAAATTTTGCTTTTTATTTAAGATTTATATAGAAACTTCGTATATATAGAAACTTCGTTATAGAATATGAAATATGTGTAACTAAAGCTATCTGAACATAAGAAGATTTCTAGATACTATACAATACAGACCAATAATACAGATCTACGACAAAATTATGTCATAATAAAAGTTTTGATAACCGTCCCCTTAGCAGTCTATTTCGCTGAGAGTTTGAGATGACACACTCAATAATGCAATCATTATTAGTAAAACTGAGAATTATTTACTTAATAGCACTAGGTTGGATGTTCGATGGTTTTAACAACATCGATGTTTTGCCGATGCATCGTATGTTCGAGAACATCGGAAAATGACAGGCCAACCATCGATATTTTCGATGCATCGATGTATTTTTGGCACCACAAAGTTATGGTACTTGGATCGATTGTATTTATGAATTAAGTAGTAGTAGGCTTAGTAGGCTTAAGACTTAAAATAATTTTAAAAATAAAGCAAATATTTAGTCTTTTTTTGTAACATTTCGTTAATTCTAAAAGTATTTTTGGAAGCATGCTTCACCGGATTAAATTCACAGTGGCCCTAACAGCTGCCTTTCCAACACAATGTTGCAAGTACCTCAGCAGCGTTGGCCGACATAACGGTAATCCATTCGATAAAAAACCTCAAATGAAGGCACAATGTGACATCAATAATAACTGCGTTGCAAGCGGTGTAAACGCAAAATATATGGAGTATCTCTATAATAAATGGCTGAAAAATGAAAGCTCAGTTGATAAGGTGAGTTGTATGCAATGTACCAAAGAGCATGAAATTTAGTAGAGTGTAATCCTGCGAGCATTTCAAAGACAGTGCATACTTGTGGGTTTTTTTGCTTTTGCACTTTCTCAGTTTTGCCTACGAGTAAGTCGGCCTGGCAGAGACAGCAACACAAGCAGCCTCACACGTACACTGTTTTTGAGATGTACACGCATTTCAGCAAAAATTTTGAATTTTTTAACTGTCCAGGATTTGACTCTATTAAATTGCTTGCCCTTTGGCAATGTACATTAATAGTGGGTAGGATAACTCGGTCGCGACTATTACTTATTTTTATACCCTGTACACAAAGTTTAAATATGTTCCATGGGCAAAAATAATCAGGAGCAATAGTCTAGTCGATATAGACATGTCCGTCTGTTCGTGTTGGGCCAGCTTTCTCTGACACAAAAGATGCGCATTTTCTCAAGGCTGAGGAAGTTTGTCGAATCAAGTCGATATCTTACCCCCTTCCCCCGTGACAGATTTTCGAGGTTTACAACCGCTGCGTAGAATCTATCAACTCGAAACTTCTCAGAGATGTGCGTTGTGTTTATGTGCATATATATTTTTAAAATATTATCGAAATCGGATAAATAAATCAAAAGTTATAGTCAAAAATATGTTAATTCTGCATCAAAAATTTTACAACTTACTCAGCTAGCTTAAAATGCGTATATTGTGTATACGCTTATATTTGCCGCTTTTTTTTTTGCGCGGCCGCATAAATGTGATTTTCACTTAGTAGAAAAATTAAATATCGGCCAGCGACTGAGTTACTCTACCACCTATAAATCTATCTTGGTTGTAAGAAACGGTTAATATATGTACTCTTGTTTTATAATGTTAAGTCATGGCAACGGTATTTCCAAGCCATTCTGCAACAAGACAATAAACAAGTAATGAAAAAGGATGACAAACCTGGTAGGTTCGCTAGTTCGAACGAAAATGGAAAACTAACAAAGGCAACGGAACCGATGGATACAGCTGTAAAACCAAAGGAGACTCATGCTACATTCAATATGGCCCAGCGTAGGGGGTCCTTGGCTGACGCACTTGCAGGAGACAATGCTCCGAGCCCTACGAACGGCAATAAAAATTTGTAAATGAAGGAAACGTCTCGTTATGTAAAAGCCGCCGGAAAGCACTAACTTCCAACTAAATATGCAGGATCACAAACTGCAGGAGAAGTGGACACCGAGGAAAAACTGAACGGTAACGAGATAAAAGACACAGTTAAAAGCAATAGTGGAAATGCTGTAAAATGAAATACACCTACTAAATTAAAATAAAAAGCATAATTTTCGGTTAAGCATGCCTCGAGATAAACTTAAGACTTTGTTTTTTCGTGTAGATTTATCCGAAAATTTCAGTTATGAACTTTCGATTTAAGCATGCCCGGAGCTAAATTTAATTCAACTTTGTTTTGTTTTTGGTGAACACCAGTGTGTAAAATTTTTAAATTATATACAAAATTTACTTGAACTGGCGGGAGCAATCGCATTACTATGCCTAAGACGCACGTAAAGCACTTTTTTTCAGTGGTCAATAATAAGGTAAGGTATACACTACTTGTCCCTGTTGGAATTAGTGGCTCGCATAGAGGTTTGCGATGCTCGGTCAGATTTCGGAAACAGTTCGGTGCAAAAGAACAGGAGAGCTTTGCCAATGGCAACAGTGCCGCATATATCGAAGGACTCTATACTAGCTGGGCTAAAAATCCCAAATCGGTGGATTCGGTAAGGCTGACCAATGACAACAAACACATACAGCTTACTGAAGCCTTTGCTGCACTTTAGTCCTGGGATGCCTATTTTAGCGGCAAGCCTCGCTTGCTCTCCAGCCAAGCTGCAAAAGCGTCGCCTGCTCTTTCTGCTCCAGCAGCACCTCGAGCCATATCGACCACACAGCCCAAAGCACAAGCCGCTGCTGTTACTGGAGACGTGAAATCCATAGATGATCACTTGGCCGTTCAAGCTATCATAAGAGCGTATCAGGTGCGTGGACACTTGGCTGCCGATCTAGATCCACTCGGCATAGTAGGACCCGCGGGCGGCGTACCCTCGGTTGATGGTGCCAAGCGAAATGCCACTCAAGCGGTGCTGCGTCAGCATTACTCCTACGTGTTCAGTAAGCACTATACATAAGTGTACTTATCATCAAAACTAATCAAGTCTACTTTTAGATGACTTAAATGCCAATTTTCGGTTGCCTATCTCCACTTTTATCGGTGGTGAGGAGAGAGAACTGCCACTAAAGTAGGTAGTTTGTTTTATACCCGACCACACAATCTACTTTACACTTTGCTTTTCACAGAGAGATATTAGACCGTTTGGAGCGGGCTTATTGCGGACACATAGGCGTTGAGTACATGCAGATCACATCGCTTAATAAAACCACTTGGATACGCAAACGCTTGGAGGCGCCAAACGCTATAAGCTTTTCACCCGAAGAGAAATTACTAATACTCGAACGTCTTACACGCTCCACAGGCTTTGAAAACTTTTTGGCTAAAAAATTTACATCTGAGAAACGTTTTGGGCTTGAGGGTTGCGACATTATGATACCTGTTATGAAGGAAATCATCGATCGGTCTAATAAACTGGGCGTAGAGTCCGTATACATTGGCATGGCGCATCGTGGTCGTCTCAATGTGCTAGCCAATATTTGTCGCAAACCTATAGCGGACGTGCTTTCACAGTTTCACGGTCTAAAGGCTGCCGACTCAGGCTCCGGTGATGTGAAGTATCATTTGGGACTATTCACAGAAAGATTAAATCGCCTTACTAACAGAAATGTGCGCATCACTGTTGTAGCCAATCCCTCGCATTTGGAGTATGTCAATCCTGTGCTGCTGGGCAAGGCACGCGCCGATATGTTCTACCGCGGTGATGTGAGTGGCAAAAAGGTGCTGCCAATCATTATACACGGCGATGCTTCGTTCTGCGGCCAAGGCGTGGTATACGAGTCAATGCACATGTCTGATTTGCCTGCATACACAACACATGGCACCATACACATTGTGTCCAACAATCAGGTGGGCTTTACAACAGATCCCCGCTTCTCCCGTTCATCCCGCTACTGCACCGACGTTAGTCGAGTTGTCAGTGCACCTACTTTTCATGTCAACGCCGATGATCCAGAAGCCTCTGTGCATTGTGCGCGCATAGCAACCGACTGGCGTGCTGAGTTCCACAAAGATGTGGTAATAGACATTGTGGGCTATAGGCGCAATGGCCATAATGAGGCTGATGAGCCCATGTTTACTCAGCCGCTGATGTATCAACGAATAAAGAAACGGAAACCCTGTGTTCAGCTCTATGCTGAAAAATTAATGAAAGAGGGCATTCTCAAGGAGTCGGACTACAAGGCTATGAATCAAAAGTATGAGAAAATCTGTGAAGATGCTTGGAATGAGTCAAAGAAGATGAAAACTATTAAGGTAAAGTCTTTAGACCAGTTTATACATGTATATATATATATATATATAGGTATAGCTAAGAACGTCGATAGCTCCATTCCTCTTTCCTTTATTGTTGCTTCCGAAGGTCCTGTTAGTGTCACTCTTGTTTGTAAACAAAGTTATGGCTCACAGATTAACTACACTACCGATAATTTTCGTCCTCCCCTTTTTTTACAGTATTCAAGCTGGATTGACTCACCCTGGCCGGCGTTCTTTGAGGGGCGTGATCGCTTAAGAATGTGCCCCACCGGCGTTCATTTAGATGTGCTCAAGAAAATTGGAGAGGTGTATTCGAGTGAGCCACCACCGGAGCACAAGTTCGAGGTGCACAGGTAAGTTTGACCAACCGTTAAAACACCAATGATACACACTTATCACTTGACAGAGGCATAAAGCGAATCCTAGCTCTACGCAAACAAATGGTGGATGCTAAAATGGCCGACTGGTCGCTGGGTGAAGCGTTTGCTTTTGGTACGCTGCTGAAGGATGGTGTGCATGTACGTCTTTCCGGCCAAGACGTAGAGCGTGGCACATTTTCGCATAGACATCATGTTTTACATCATCAGACCCAAGACAAGACCAAATACAACTCATTGCAGCACTTGTATCCAGATCAGGGTGTCTACTCCGTCTCTAATAGCTCGCTTTCCGAGTGTGCTATACTGGGCTTTGAGCATGGCTTTTCTATGGCCAATCCCAACTCTGTGGTCATCTGGGAAGCGCAATTTGGTGACTTTGCCAACACCGCTCAAACTATTATTGACACGTTCATTGCCAGCGGTGAAACGAAATGGGTGCGCCAGTCGGGCATTTGTTTATTTTTGCCACACAGCATGGAAGGCATGGGACCCGAGCATTCATCGGGTCGTATTGAACGTTTTTTGCAATTGAGTGATGATGATCCGGACGTTTTTCCTGATACCACAGACCCTGACTTTGTCGCTCGTCAGTTAATGGAAACCAATTGGATTATAATAAACGTGACCACGCCGGCAAACCTTTTTCATGTGCTGCGGCGTCAAGTGGCTTTGGGCTTTCGCAAGCCCTTGGTTAATTTCTCGCCAAAGTCAGTATTGCGACACCCGCTTGCACGCAGTCCTTTCAAGGACTTTGACGAATGCAGCCAATTTCATCGCGTAATATCCGAGAAGGGCAAGGCCAAAGGGAATCCGGAATGTGTCACCAAGCTGGTTTTTTGCACTGGCAAGGTTTACTATGATTTGGTAAAGGAGCGCGAAGATCATGAGCAAGAGGAAACGGTTGCCTTAGTGCGCATTGAACAGGTAAAACGCATAGTAATTTAAAGTCTTGAAGCCGACTAGGTAATGCGTATGCATTGCTTCTCAGATATGCCCATTCCCTTATGATTTGGTCACCAAAGAGATTGAATTATATAAGAAGGCTGAAATTATATGGGTGCAGGAGGAGCACAAGAATCAGGGTGCTTGGTCCTATGTACAGCAACGCTTCGATACCACACTCATACATATGGAAAATGAAAGGTAAGTCGAGCATATCACCCACATGTGTTACTGGATCCAAGTCACTGAAATGTTGTACCGCCTTCGTACTTTCATGAATAAGTACCCTCGATGCGCCCACGATCGGTGAGAGCCGATGAGATCCATTTCGACTATTTTTAAAATGCCATTCCAATGCGCAATGTCAGCAACACCTTGAATGACGGTCACATTGCGTAGAGCTCACCTAGGCGTGCAATGATTCAGGTGCGCCAGCGACATGCCTTCGAAATTAGCCACCAAAATGTCAATTAATGTCTACTATTTTGTGGTCTGTGACGATTTTTCAATCATTTGGCTCAAAATGTCGTGCCGAGGTCTGCATGACGCCATATACTATGCAGTATAGTATTCAAGTTGTCGTCCCACCTCGGCAATTGAAGAATTGTGGCGCATGCCAACAACTTGATGATTTTTCACTTAAATCGATTTTAAAAATACGGCATAGCGATCACCAACGGACTAGCAGCGTGTGCCAAGTGCCGCCGCCGGTCCGGTACGGTTCGGTCGTCTAAATTCTAGAAGGTTGTTCTTCTTGTTCGATTTATGGCTTTTCTGTTCGCTTTGTAAACACACAAGAGCACAATCAAACAATTTGTTGTAAACTTACAATTCAGGAATTTAGCCTTGTCTAAGTTCAAAAACCCGCTGGGTTGAATTCTGTTTAGGAATGGAATTTTTTTTTATTGCTGCTCATAATTATGTTTGATTTTGGATATGATTGAATATACATATTTCGCAATGTTTGGACGTGATTGACTTTACATTATAGGAATTTGGGTAAAACAACTACGCATTTCCTTGATATAATTCTGAAATTCTCGCTCTAATCGTTTTTCAATGTGTAAAATTTTTGGTTTACTATAATGGGTCTTGGGGGATTGGAATCTTGGGCAGTTAAAAAATGAAAAAATTGTTTGCTGAAAAGTATCCCTGGCAATAGACCGACACAGGCAAAAGAAAGAGCAAAACAGATGCTCATACACATGGATAATAATAATGCATGCTGCCGACGTGAGTGCCAAATTTTAGAGCGAGAGCACCAAATAAGACAAGGCAGTAACATGCGCAGCACAAACTTCCTCTTTGACATTCGCAGCAGAATGAATATTTGGCACGCGAACAGTGTGAGAGTAGCAGAATGCGCGTTCCTTGTATTATTATTCCATGCTCATATATGTGTGCTCTCCCTGCTTCTAATCCTTAAGCGTGGGCGATGTGAGTTCATCGTACTAGTTCCGCTCAGTGGAGCCAGGTCATATACTCATCGATACGATACGAGTATCGATAGACACAAAACATCGAATTGTACTTTTGTGTATTTCCGCTTAAACCAGTATAACTTCAACATTTTCCACCTGATATGTTTGAAACTCAGCAATGTTTGTTCTTATTAATAGTTTAACGTGTGAAGGTAAAGTGACGAAAATTTGAATTACGCTTTCCTAAAGCCAACAACCATGTTTTAATCAATATTATACGCAAAGAGCCTGAAAAACATTCAAAATTTTTGTTGAAAAACGACCACTTTCGGGACAGCGTACGTAAGAAACTGTTTGTGTTGCTGTCTCTGTCAGACCGAATCATTCGTAGGCACAATTGAGAAAGAGCAAAACAAAAAATGCACATATATGCGCTATGCTGAAAGTAGTAGATTTTCAGCAAGTCGACTTAATATAAAGGCGAAGGACTCCACTCTAATAGATTTCATGCTCTTTGTTTAAGAAAGGAAGGCTGAAACCAAAGAGCGTGAAATTGTATAGAGTGGAATCCTTGGCCGTTACATTCTGTCGACATGCTTAAAAGCGAATGAGTTGTTCTGACAGAGCTGTGCTGAAAATGGTCGCTTTTCAATAAAAATGTTGAATTTTTGAACGGTCCAGGATGCCACTCTATTAGCCACCAAAATGGTGCTAGTTTTTTGGAAATTTGAAACCATTAAGCTTTCGTGGTGGCCACAAAAACCAACTTTTTCGTTTCATTAGTATATGAGGTGTTCTGAGTACTGAGTTCCAAAAATCATCATATAAATTGTTGACCTGCTTAATATTCCAACAGTTCAACAAATTTCAGCATCTTAAGTAGTTCCATACGTGTTTTCGTTGTGATATTTTACTTCTTGATCTTAAAATTGGCCCCGGCCTTGCTGCCACGTTTGCAGTTGTTACAATTTGTTAGACACACATATACATACTGCCATGTGTCTTTATATATAGGAGTAGTTCTATACTTATATGCAATGTTTTGATCGCATTGTGTATGTCTAGTATAAAAGAGTAGAACTAGTGCAAGGAACTTGGCACAGTTTTTGGTCGGACGTTTGACACCAAACTAGTCGCGTCTAGGCGTTTGCCTCTTATTTCTGTGGTCAAATAGATATTTCAATGTTCTCATAATCTACATAAAACTTAATGTTGCGATATATGAAATGATTATTGTTTTTGGGTTTTTCTTTTGGTGCGCTATAGATGTGTGTGCCATGATTTATGGAAAAATCTGAGTGTGTCTCGAAAGCTGTGGGAAAAGAATGCATAGTGCCACACTCCACACCCAGAACCCAAGATCCGCTGTTGTTCAGCTATAAAGTCGCCCGACTCAACTTGTGTTGTATGTACATATATAACCATATGTACATAGTATGTGCTGTATATAGGGTAGATGACCATTGGCCATAAATATGTATTTATATACCATATGCGCTGTGCCACAAATTTTGAATGAAAAATCGCACACAGACACACAGCGCTAAACCTCAGGAATTTAGCATATTTGCAAATGTATCTATGGGAAACGAGCTATACTATAAAAAGGCATGCCTTTGTTTTTTGTTTTCGTAAAATAATTTCCCCTTTCAAAATACTGGGCGTCAAAACGCTTAAAACATAAAATCGCCTTGACAATCAATTATGAAATCATGCACACATTTGTGCTGAGTTGAGTTTTCAATGCAAGTCCAATGCACAAGGCATTTTCATGGACACATTTTTGTTGTTGTAAAGTTGATGACTATTTGGAAAATCTCATAAACACTATATGTTGACAATTAGCCAGCCACTGAGTAGTAGTACAGCGGCAGCGCCTATTTATAAAACCAAACCGCCTAGGAATTTCGAATTGAAACTCTCGAGATTTGCGAAATTCTTGTCAGTATGAACGACCGTGGACCGCAACGATTCGCGTCTCGTACGCTGGCCTGACCGCCTAACTAAAAAGTTTCATTTCACTATAGAGCGCCAGTGCCGCCTGCCAGAGAGCGATTCAAAAACAACAAATTTATAACGTTTTTTTCTTTTCATTCATTTCAATTTGATGCGCCATACATAATAGAAAATAATTTATAAATAAATTGGCAAATGGCAATAGACGAATAATCTTATAAATATAATTACTGAAATAAACAAATTCATAAAAATCTCGATGAGTAATTGAAATTTCAAATCGGATTTGTTATTATTATTGAACGCCAAGAATTCAAAGTGATGATGTAAAAAAAGAATAGCTGAAATATTTTCTTTTTGTTTTTGTTTATTCATTTAACAGACTTTGTTCAATTTTAAGTATAATACAGCTTAATAATAAGGCTAAACTATTTAGAATGAAAATCAAACGTTAACAGCTGATTGTTTAACAACTTTTTAGCTTTTTAATAAGAACTTTTTACATTTACATCATTTTAATCTTTCAATTCGTTTTTGTAAACTTTGATTTTTGGAATAATTTACACTTAACACCTGGTTGGCATTTGATTTTCTAATTTCACAATCTAAGAAGTCAGCTGACGAGAGTTTGCTGACGCCTTTCACAACACTTAAATAACGGTTAAAGGTCGCTAGTTATTAACACTAGAAATCATACACACTAACTCCAGCACGCATATTTACATAGTAGTTACATACATATAATGTACAGAAAATAAGGCTAACACACTAATTACAAAATTGAATGTCATTTGAGATCCTTAAAAAATTTCCTTGCTTGAAAGAATTTTTTAATTCTACTCATTAACTGCATAAGGCGCGCGGGTGCACAACACACATTTGGCTGTGGGGGAACTTACACAAAACTACATATTATCACACCATGTTCCAGATGCTGTAGCTACGAGCACGACGCTCCTCTTCGGCCACTTGCTCGTATTCAATCTCTAGGTACTCTTTGATACCGAACTTTACCTTGCGGCCGCTATATTTTTTAATATAACTGATGTGAGCTGGCACCTCCTTGCCCTCAATCTCGAGCTTGTATGAAATGCTGGTAATGCGTTCGAGCACGCGTCCACGCTTCCATTTTACCTGAGTCTTGCGATAACGCTCGGCATAAAGCACCAGATCTCCAACTTTGTACTCTTGCACGTGCACACAAGATTTGAGTGGTTTTGTCTGTTCAGCTGCGGGTTCATCCACTATGTTATCCTCGTCGTCTGTAACATACGCTATAGCCTTCTCAATTGTCTCGATCTCTGGCGCTTTCGGCTCCTCTGGCTCGGGTTGTAAAAAGAATGTATCGCCAATGGAGAGTTTACGCTTCTGACGCTTGATGATGACTTTCTTTTTGATTTTCCGCGGTTTCTTGGGCTTTGGCTCGGGTTCAGCGGTTTGAGGCTCTTCGACTGTAACTTCTCCTTCAGCCTCTTCGGCAGTGACACTCACTTCATTCTCCAAGTCTGGCTTAGGCGTAACGGTTGCAGCAGCTGTTTTGGCTTGTTTCTTTGGTGGCGTTAATTTATTTTGCTTGGCCACCAGCAGTCCGATCTTGTTCTTATCCTTAAGTATATTGTTAAGCTTGTTTACATCGGCTTTTTCAGCATCTTTTGTCTTCTCTTTGTCAAAGGAATTCTTGCGCAATAATTTCTTAAGATGGGTTGGCTTTTTCTTCACCACCAGCCCATCGTTTGGCTGCTCCAAGTGATTGGCGTTGGGCTCTACTTTATCAATTTTAACGGGCTGGACGGGGCCCGTAAGTACTTTCAGCTCCGGCATGATGGCTAGACTGTTCTGAGGATCGGCGTGCGCGTTGTCTTTTGTAGCTTCGCCGACTGGTTGCTGTTGTTCTTGTTGTTCTTGTTGGGGCACTGACGATGACTCGTCGTGCGACACTTCGCTCAATGCCGCCGCAGCTATTTGTGGCGTCGCCTGCGCTTGCTCAACGTTGCCGGCGCCGGCGGGGGCGACTTCAATGTCAGCGGCGACGACCACCTGTTGGGCCGACGTTAATGTGGCAAGTGCAGTTGATTCCTGCGCTTGTTGCTCTTGCAGCGTCGCTTTTGCTTGTACCGGAATACTTTCCGCCTGATTAATGAGTTCTTTGGACTCGCTTAAGTTGTTTTTAATTGGCTGCGTTGCTGCTGCCTCCTGCGTCGTATTGCTATTTGCGGTTGTGCTGGCTACTGGCACGAGCACCGTCTCGCCGACCAATTCCGCTAGTACCAGGCTGGCGCGTCTGTTTCGTTCGCTAGTTGGCGTTGTATTGGCGATTGTTGAAGCTGCTGCGTTGACATCGTTTGGCGATTGTTTTGGCTCTGACTTTGGCGGTGGCGCTCTTGTCGTGTCCTCCTTGTTGCTGTCAATGATTTTGGCAGTTGTTGTTGCCTTTTCGCATTTGGCAGAGCCTTCATTGACCTTTGACTTAGTCACTGTTAATTGTTCATTTGTAGCTGCGACTGTTGAAATGTTTGCTGCTGTTGATGCAGACGTTGTGTGAGCTGAAGTGAGATGTGTGGCCGACTTTGCCGATGTTGGCGCAAGTGGCAAGGCTCCGGCTATTGCCGATGCTGAGGGTGTTGGCAATGTTGCTGATGTTGACGAAGTAGGCAATGTTGTGCATGTTGCCGATATTGCCGATATGGACGGAGCTGGCAATGTTGTGGTTGGTGTTGCCGATGTCAAAGTAGCTGGCAATGTTGCCGATGTTTTTTTAGCTAGATTGCTGCGTTTCAATTTAGTAGGTAATGGCAATTTTGTTACTGCATCGTCGCCCGCAGCCGCATCATTGCTGCCGGAAGTCAATGTACTGTCGCTTGCAAATTTCGCCTTCTTTTTTCTTTTTACAATTGCCTCAGAGTCAGAGGGTCGTCTTTGTGACAATGATAAAGCACTTTCAACGGGCGGCTCGATCTTCGAACCTTCAACCGCAGCAATCGATGCGCGTCGCGAATTCTTTTTGACAATAATTTTCTTTTTGACTTTGGTATCAGCCTTTAACGGTTCTGATACTTCGTCTGAGGGTGCTATAACATTGAGAATGGGTGGGTTTTGCGTAGTTGACTCATTTGGCAGTGCCTCGGAGCTTTCAATGGCAGTCGTTGCTTTTATGGATTCTGTTGTGCCTGCCTTCGGCTCCTCAGCTGCTGCTGCGGCTAGTGCTGTTTCCCTTGCTGGCGAGCGGTCCACTTTGGGCTTCTTTATCAACTCCTTTTTCACTTTTTCTAGAAATTCTAAGGGCTTGCTGCTGTTGTTTTGCGGCAGCGCTTGTCTATGGTCTTTCTGCTCTGAGGACTCAGCAAGCTGCTCTTCATTTACGGTTGACTTCGAGGACTCAACTGGTTGCTCTTTATCTTTATCTTTATCTTGAGTAACTTTTTGTTCTGACGATTCATCAGTCTGTTCCTTGTACTCATCCTCTTCATTGAAATAACTGCGGCGTCGCACCTTTTTCACAAATCTAAACTGCACTGGCTCCGCTTCAGAATTTGCCTCTGGCCTCGACGCTTCCTTGCTATCATTGGCTGCTTCCGTCTCACTCTCCGTGCTGTATTGCTTTAGTACGCCCTTCACCTCGCTTAAGGCACCTGAAATGCGAGCCTTAAGCTTGTTCAGCCTTTCAATGACATCTTCGGGTTTTTCCTCGGCAGAATCCTGGGAGCGCATGCGCCTCTGCCGACGCAGTCTCGTGCGTTCCGGCAGCACAGACTCTGCATCGCTCTCATCACGACTTGTAGTTAAGCTGCGACCAAGCTGGCTCAGCATGGGCTTGGTGGTCAACAAAGGCGTGGAATCACGCAAACGACTCAACTCGCTTTCGTCGCGACTTGACGTCGAGCTGTGTCGAAGATCGGCTAGCTTGGGCTTACTACTCTGCAAAGGCGGCACATCGCGTGTGCGACTCGTTGACGCACTTAAAGGCAAATTGTCTCGAGTGGTAAAGAAGCCGTTTTCACGATCACGTAAACGATTTGTGAGCAAAGTAGATGGCGTGGACGATGACGTTAGCTCGGAGGGACGCGCAGCAGTGGTCGCTTTTAAATCGTATTTCATGGCAGCAGCGGTTAAGTCGCCGCTAGGGCTGCTTTTACCGCTGTTACTGTTACTATTATTGCTATTGCTATCGTCCGTAACTTCATCAATTTGAACTGTGTATGGTTCTATAACAACTGCTACTGTTTCACTATCCTCGCTAACTTTCGTTAGAGTCATTTCCGGACATTCACTTGCCAGTTGCTCGCACGGCACACTTGTCTCTAGAAGATTACCCGTCTCGACGCGCGGCTTGGGCGTAGCTATCAAATCAATGACGTCGGTCAATAAATCAATCAATTCAATATCTGTGAGCAGTGCATGGGCGAGATTGTCATACCCAGACGCGCCTTCTTCTTCTTTGTTTAGAAACTCGCGCACGGCACTCTTTAATAATTCTATATTTGGCCAAGAGGCTAAGACGCTGGCAGCGCACTTTTGACGCGTTGCTGTCAGCGGTAGTTCGGGCTGCGTGGCCAAGGACGTTTGGGTTGTTGTGGTATTTAGATATTTACGCGCTAGTTGGCAGCTAGTATGATCCACTTGCTCTGGCGACGTTTGGCGCGCGTCTGAGCGTTCTATAGCCAGCTGCTGCTCATTGGAGGCGTTCGACAGCAGCGACGCCAGCGACGACGACTCGGTAACCTCAGCAACCACAGCTATTGTTTGTGACGGCTGCTTTTCGGCTAAACATATTGACTGCTGTTTCTCCTTATGTGCAAAATATTTGCTCGCCTTTGCTTTAGTCATATATAACTCATTATGATGTTGTTGCTGATCGCCAGTTTTTGGCTCAAACTTGGCTAGCTCGCATATTTTTCTGATATTTTTAGCGGCATTCATGGCGTCGTTTATGTCGTCGTCGTTGTTTTTCCGCCGCTGCCTGAAGGCGTCATTAAAATTTTCCGCCTGTTGATGCTCAATTTCCTTTTGCTCACCTTTGCCTAGCGAACAACAATCGACAACAGCATCAGCATGAACATCACCCTCACCTTTGCCTTCATCTTTCAAGTTTAATGTTTGCTCATCATCTTTAAGTTCATTATCAAACGTGCGTTTTGCTTCAATAGCATAAACATCAACATTATCGATATCATTGTCAGTGCTTCTGATATCTATTTTTGGGCCTTTGTTATGGCTTAACTGCGTCATTGTTGTTATGGTTAGTCCCACATCCGTTTGGACTACATTGTTTGGATTGCCATTAATAACATTATCACTTGCATTTGGCATTTTGTTGCTTTTTGCTGACTTTGTATGCTTTGTATTACAAGGAAAGCAGCGGAATTGTTTTTTAATTAGTGGAAATTCTTGTCGAATTTTTGACATCTCGTTAATCGAAGTTATTGAGAATTGCATGTCTCTTGTTATTTTCATAGGTTTTTTCGAATAATTAAAATTACTTAAGAAGGTTTTTTTACTTGTCTTTATTTTCTCTGCGGGAAATTGTTGAACCGACGATATACACCTTTTCTGTATTGGAAATTTTGGTTTAAACTCATTAAGTTGTTTTGAGGCAGATATAGGCGCAACTTCTTGAGCTTTTAGAACTGTTGATATACACTCTTTCTTCATTGAAAGTTTTTGTTTAAACACATCAAGTTCCTGCTTGGGCTGAACGCTTTGCTGCTTTAAGGGAAATCTATGCGTAACGTCTTGCGGTTTTCGAAGAGGGAACTTGACCCAAACTACTTGTGGTACTAACGCAAATTCAATCCTGTGGCACTGGAACTGCTGCGGTTGTTTTGCTTGTCCATTGCGCTGCAGCTGCTGTGGAAATTTATTATCCCTTTTACTTTCCCTAAGTAAAACCGGAAATTGCATCCCAGCGCCGACACAAATTGGCATTTCCGTTTTCATGCTGTTTGCCATTTCCAATGCCATTGCCTCTGTTGTTGCTGTGCTGTTTGCTTTTTTTGTTGACAACATGGCTGACTCACCGTTATGATTTATCATGGCGTCAACAAGCATTTGCGTATTATTATTAGATATGGCAACGCTTTGCTGCTAAATTGGGCGTTATGATTCTGTTGGGTTGCTCTCTTTGCTTACCGTTGACCTATTTTAAATGCTCGAAATTCTAGTGCGTTTGTTTAAGGCGCTTTTAGCCTACTTTTTAATCCCGTACGCTACAGCACTCAACGCGTTGCAAGCAGAACTGTGACTCGTTGCATCTTTCAACGGTCGCAAGACAAATGTTTCCCCGTTCTTGTTGTTGCTGAGGCACGAAATTTTATTGCACGTTCTTTTTTGCCAAATGCCAAATCAATGGCAATCCGTCTAGGTAATTGCAAATAAATTAGAAGTAGATCGGTCGAGATGAAATCTGAATGCGCTGCTTAGAGGTAATGCTAGCCAAAAGCGTGTTTAACCACGTAAAATTGGGCTAACAGTAGTATTTGTTGATAACAAAAGAGAAATATACTACAAAATTGTTGTCTATCATAAGATACTAGGGAGTAAGGTTTAGTTACAAACATTTGATCACAAGTTAAGCTTATGTTTTAAATTGCAAATAAAACTGCTCTTCCCGAATTTCAAAAGAATCAGCAGGGCTATCCCATGTATTCGTCAATGATGATAATTACTTATGCTCGGAAATAACAAAAGTCTAGAGGGTATTATCATCATTAACAGCAGCTCGAGAGTTTGCGCGTGTTTAAGATGGCCATGCCTATAGTATAAAATCTATATACAAACATAATACGTATGTATAAGTAAAAATATGTCAGCTTGCCAAAAAGCTTTTTTGCAGGCGACAAAAACTAGATACACCAGAGAAATGGGCGATAAAACAAAAAAGTGCCATTGTTCATATGCTACATGCATTAGAGCCCCATAAGTATAATTATGTACACATGTATGTATATATGCATGTCTAAGGTCTAAAGAGATTTTCTTTGTATTGGGTGGTATTCCCATGCCAAGTTTTACCGGCTGTATTACGGAAACCTAAACATATACACACACAAAGAGAATTAATAATGGGTGTCTGATAATAATGCTAAAATTTTCCTCAGCCGTTGTGTATCTTATATCGGGCGCATACCTAACTCGTCCCCATCAACGGGTAATAAAGTTCAGCATTACAGTGAGTACGATGAGTTTATGACTAACTTATATGGCAAATTGACCGACGCCAACAAGAAGCGATTAGAGGATTTAAAGAAGGCAGAGCAAGCTAAGGCACAGGCTGCAGCTCCTCCACCACCGCCAAAACCTGCAAATGCTCCAAAAGATAAAAAATAGAACACGAAGCCCAATGTATAAATTTTGATAAATTTAAAAATTCGAAATTTTCGCAATAAAACTCCAAAAATGAAAATGTGTAAAAACATATAAATGATATTTACTATAAATGACGTACACTAATAATTCAAAACAACATTTTTTTCGAATCAATGTTTCCAGAAGTTAGGATTCTGTTCCATACGTCTTTGGAAATTCGTGTACCAATTTTGGACAACTGAAAAAGGCACAAAGGACTCGCTGCTGGCGGGTGACAATTCAGAAACTCCTACACAAAAGCTGGACGCATAGTTGAAGAAGTTTTCCAGCATGCATTGTCCGAACTGCTTGTTGTCATTTGCGCTGGACTGCAATATATCATTGTATTAAGTAGGAGGCAGATATAAACTAACTTTTATAACTTACCACCGCAGGAGTTTGTTGGGACACCGTCAGTTCTGGCTCAATAGAAACACCTATTTGTGCTATATGTGAGATTTCTTGCGCGCCAAATACCATGCCATGTAAATGCGCCTCCAGCTCTTGACCTTTTTTTAGCTGTGCTATTTTAAATATTGCTGACGGTTTGTTGTTGTTTATGTGACCCAGATATTGCCAGGTAGGAGCTGCATTAGCATCAGGCCAGCTAAAATATATGGCCGCTGCTGTACCGGGTGGCAGTGGCGAAACCCCTGTTAAAAAGACGACTATGTAATTCACAGACTCGATATCGGGCACGTTGATGAGAAGTTTGTTTTCATCCACAGCGGCAAAGTCTGTTTGTGGCTAAGTTATTTAGATAAGCAACGATGTAAAGATTATTCATTTACTAAGTACTCACCAAACGTCCTGATATAATTAAGCCAAACATTGTTGTAGCGCGCAATATTTTGTCTTTTCTAGAACAAATTTGATTTTCATGGGCTACAAACAAACAGCTGTAGCTTGGTGTGCTGCCAACGCATTGCATTATCTAAGCACTTTTCAACACTGGCGCACTGCCAACTTCCATAAGTTTTTTATATAGACGCAAGATAAAGAGAATTTCATACCTCATGCAAACGACACAAATTTGGTACTGCTAGAAAAGTAATGGCTGGACTTTTACACTTATCAAAATTGTGCATAAATCATAAACCCCTGGGATACAGCTGCCGCACCACATGGTACAAGTACCAAGGAAGGACCAAGGAAACAAACATACACGCACGAGTGGTAAGTAGCCGCTAATTTTGCTACTGCTGCGGGATGGCGTTCAAGGCCACAACAATATACTTGTCTAGATTTCGTAATTGCACTACAATGTGATTAGAGATTAGGCCAATAACATGTAGCAGAGTTTGCGTGTGTGTTGTTCTGGCAATTTTGGGAGCGGTAGCCTTTAATAACATAGTATTAACGCACAAATACGCTTGCTTCTTTCGTTGCAGAAAGGCTAGAAATACGTAATATTTAGCTCAAACAATCGGCCAAAAGAACACACACGCAGACCACTGCGAACTTCAAGCAGACACAAATGGGGCGCACACAAAGACAACGTCGCCGCGCTGCGCACAATTCATCCAGAGAAACCGTTGCTGCTGCAGACGCTGCGCTGAAGGCGCTCTATGCACAATTACACGCTGAAGGCTGGCAGAACTCGACAAATCTTTCCGTGCGCAACTATCCAGAAACAGGACGCGGTCTCTGCTCTAAGCGGCATCGCTTTGTAGCCGGCGATGAGCTCATACGACTGCCTATTAGCTGCCTTATAACCATTGCTACATTGGAATCGGAAAAGGCTTTCAAAACGCTCTTCAACGAGAAGCACTTGGACAAAGATGCTCGCATTTCCTTTCAAGCACTCATAGCTTGTTATTTAATGTACCAGCTGCATTTACGCGAAGCTTCAAAAGGTTGTCCAACGGTCTTGGCTGCTTATTTGGATAACCTGCCGAGGAGCTATAGCACTCCTTATTTTTGCAGCATAGCTGAGCTGCAGTGCTTGCCAGAGGCGATTTTGGAACGCACAGTGCAACAGAATCGCATGGTCCGCGATTACTACTTAATTTTGAAGACACTGGTTGGCAGTCAAAATTGTCAATGCTGTGGCGAGGTTTATTGTCAAGATATATGGACGCTGGCGGACTTTCGGCGGGCCTATTTTGCTGTAAACACCAGAAGCGTGTATATAAACTCACGTCTGCTAAAACCAGCCAAATGTCACTTTCAGGGCTTGCTAAGCGACAACACAAATCTCGCACTGGCGCCATTTCTTGATCTGTTTAACCATTCTGATACTGTGCAAACCTCCGCCGAGCTGCAGTCTTCGGACTTTGTGCTTACGCTAATAGCTGCTCCAACGCCTACCATTAAGCCTTACAGTCAGCTGTATATTAGCTATGGCGCGTTGGCAAATCTTAAACTACTAACCGAGTATGGCTTCTATTTGCCCCGCAACTTGCATGACTACTTTGAGTTCTCATTACTGGACATTGAGCAGCTCATTAAGCACAACAAGGAGTTCAACAACCAAAACTATCATCGCAATATATTCAAGTTTATCAGGGAACACAACCTCTGCGATCAAATGTTTGTGCATCATAATGAAGGCTGCTCCCATAACTTGCGAGTAGTGCTTCACTTGATCTTTAAGCAGCAAGCATACTTTCCTAACGTGCTTAATCAAATCGCCTTTGGCGAAGCAAGCCAATTTGATGATGTGCAGCCGGAAGTCTCCTACTTGGTGGCCTACAAAATAAACGAATATGAGCGCTATGCAACAGCTCTGTTACAGCTGAAAGAGATTAGTGCTAGTGGAGCTGTAGCACGTGAATATCTGCTGGAATGTGTGCGGTACTTGAAGGATTTCGTTGCGGCCTATTGTGTGCCTTAGTTAAGCTTCATCTTGAAACCAAATAAAGTACAAATTTTCAGCAAAATACAAATGGGTTTCTTACCGTCGTCTTCTCACTTGCAGCTCTTCTCCTCGCTACAAAATGCAGCCACAGCCAACGATGATACCCGCGCGAATAAGACAAAAAAGGTTACACCCTTTACGCCGACTCCAGGCAGCAAGTTGCTGGGTGGCGTATTCGCCAAGAAGCCCAAAAGTAAGTACATGTTGTGACTAAAAACTATAAAATGTTATCGATTAAAACTGTTTTTAATGCTGACTAACTTTGTTGAGCCCTCACCCTCTGTTAGCCCTTAGTTTATTTAACCTAAACAAATCCAACGCTCGTTTGTTTGTTCGTTTGTTTGTTGTGTGCGCCTGTTTTTGGACTTTGCTGCTGCATTAAGTGAATTCCATACAGTTTATGCATTGCCAGCAACAACAACACCACAATCACAACAACAACAACAACGAGGACTTCTACCAGTTCAACAATTACGACAATGTCACGTTCATTTAGGCAGCAGTACTGAAGGCGGCACTTCGCTGGGAAAGTTGGATGCACAGCAGGTGACATCACAGGATATGATTCGCGCTTTGATGGCATACATATGGCCCAAAGATGATGCGCTGGTACGCAAGCGGTAAGCATGAACATGAATCTAAATTGGTTTATATATTAAGCATATATTTCTGTAGCGTTGGCATTTCATTAGGACTCTTGGCTGGTTCTAAATTACTGACAGTCTGTGTTCCGTTTTTGTTCAAAGGCGCCGTCGATTCCTTGACCACTCTCAATATGGATACAGCGCCGGATACAGTGCTGTCAGTGGCAACAGCAATGTTGTTGGGTTGTAAGTATATGAAACACATTTGATCTTTCATTATACATATGTACTGTGTTTGTCGTTTAAAATATCCGTGAACTCACTTCATCCAAAACTTCTGCTTTCAGATGGCATAGCAAGAGCCAGTGCCGCCGGTTTCAATGAGCTACGAAACGCCGTTTTTGCAAAAGTAGCCCATCATTCCATACGTAAAATTGCCACCAATGTGTTTTTACATCTGCATAACCTGGATCTGGCTTTTCATCTTAATAAGCAAACGGGCGCCCTCTCAAAGACCATCGATCGTGGCTCCCGTGGCATTAACTTTGTGCTATCGGCCATGGTCTTCAATATTGTGCCTACCATATTCGAGCTGGCGCTGGTCTCTAGCATATTGGGAATCAAGTGTGGACTGGCCTTTGCCGGCGTATCCATGGGCTGTGTGGGCGTCTATGCACTCTACACGCTGTCCGTGACGCAATGGCGCACACAGTTTCGCGTCTACATGAATCAAGCAGAGAACGAAGCGGGCAACAAGGCTGTGGACTCGCTGATAAACTATGAAACTGTAAAGTACTTCAACAATGAGAAGTACGAGGCAGGTTGCTACAACGAAGTCTTAAAGAAGTACGAGGCAGCTAGCTTGAAAACCAGCTCTAGTCTGGCGCTTTTAAATTTTGGACAGAATGCCATATTCAGCGGCGCTTTGAGCATAATCATGTTGTTGGCTGCCAGAGAGATAACTCAAGGCAACATGACTGTAGGCGATTTGGTTATGGTTAATGGCTTGCTGTTCCAGCTATCTATTCCTCTTGGCTTTTTGGGCAGTGTTTATAGAGAGGTGCGTCAAGCCTTACTGGATATGCAGGCTATGTTTACGCTAATGAACGTGGACAGTAGCATACAGACAGCTGTCAATGCACAACCTTTGTATCTGGACAACAGCAATGCCTCCATTGAATTCCGCAACGTTAACTTTGAGTACGAACCTGGTAAACCAATTTTTAAGGATTTGTCATTTAGTATACCAGCAGGCAAGAACGTTGCCATTGTGGGTGGCTCGGGCTCTGGAAAATCTTCAATGGTGCGACTGCTGTTTCGTTTCTTTGAACCAAATACAGGCAAGGTATTGATTGGCGGACAGGATATAAGCGCTGTGGAATTGGATAGTCTTCGGAAAAGCATTGCAGTCGTACCGCAGGACTCGGTGCTGTTCCACAACACTATTCAACATAATATACACTATGGCAATCTAAGCAAATCGCAGGAAGAGGTGGAGAATGCAGCGCGTATGGCCGATTTACATGATTCCATAATGAGCTGGCCCAATAAATACAATACGCAAGTGGGAGAGCGTGGCCTGAAATTATCGGGCGGCGAGAAACAACGTGTGGCCATAGCTAGAGCAATTTTAAAGAATACACCTATACTAATATTCGATGAGGCTACCAGTAGCTTGGACTCCATTACGGAGCATGTAAGTTACATTAATTTAAGAAATAATATTAACAGTATTAACAAATCCACTTGGTATTCCTGTAGAACATACTTAAAGCTTTATCTCGTGCCACCACTGGACGTACTAGTATTTGCATAGCCCATAGGTTATCGACTGTGAAGGATGCCGACGAGATTTTGGTGCTTGAGAACGGGCGTGTTGGAGAGCGTGGCACACATATGGAGCTTTTGAATCAGAATGGCCTTTACGCGCGTCTCTGGGAGACACAGACCCAACAGTTTGATCCCAGTCGCCTAAAAGATGACAGAAAGAAAGACGCCGCGAGATCTGGCTAATATAACGTTAGTTATGGTAATAAATTCATATGTTTTCGACCACTTGTGTAGTATGTATATGATTGATACCTCAATTCCTTTAATCCATATATGTAAAGTGTTGTTAAGAGTTGTTAAGGCAGAAAGTTGCATTGTATCGTTTGTAAATACAGTTTTAAATGTAGACACTATTTTATGGCATATTGTTTGGTTGGAATGGAATAAATGAAAGTTTAATCTTCGACTACGCAACGCCTTGTATCAATGACATACAGTCAAAAAACTGCAATGCGCTCATCATCCCGGCAAGCTTCGGCTTGGCGTTCCATTAGTAATATATGATTATATAAACGGAATTCTGTCTTTAAAACATTGAACATTTATTATCAGTTTTATCACCCAAACATTTTGTTGCACATTTCACTAGCTAGTATTTTAGTGTACAGTAAGTAGTAAGGAAATATATAGTGAGACCTTTCTAAACAGAGAATCCGCCGTTTCTGTTTGAGAGAGCGAGCAACCCTTCGCAATTAATTGGCAGATTTGCTGTTTAGGAAAGTCTTTTGTATAAGCATATAGAAATCGAAGCTGTTTTCTTAGTCATCTTAGTCTCTCTCCCGTATGGACAGCGGTATGGGCACATCGTATATTAGATAAAGCATACAATTGCCTATATGCATGAGAAAATTTTGATAATTGTGCACGCGCTGTTTGAACTCCTGCCATAGTGGCAGCAAAGAACGACTTTCCATTACCAGCGGATCGTCATCGATGACAATCTGCTGCTCTAGCATTGTTTTATTTACGTAGGTATACAAATACGAGGCGGGCTTTTGGCCTATGGTGGTTACATAGTGCGTGGCATTAGTATCCAGTGCTATGCTCTTTCCAGCAGTTAAAAAGTAGGCTTCCCCATCGTTAGCGCTCTTATAGCGCACATTACCCTCGAGTATGGTTAGCGTGCAATTGATCAGATCATTTGCTATATAGTTACTCAACGTCAGACCAGGAAAATCGGCTACAAAGATGACATCCGAGTAGTTGTTCCAGGACAGCACTTCGTTAGCTATGGTTTTGAGCTTGGGACGCATGCCGTTCAGTTCGGTGAGCAGCGGCAACGACCAGGGTGTGCGCTTAAAAGGTGACCAAGGCGCTTTTAGCAGATCCACACGTGGATCAAACGTGCGCTGCTGAAAGCGTCCATTCATAGAACACCAAATATCAAAGTATATGGAAAAGTTTGTGCCTGTTAGTGGACTATGTGCAGGATCCTTGGCTATATCTTCGCGTATGTTACGTTCTATGCACTTGGCGTATTGCACAGCCATGTCGGCATACTTGGTCCAACGATCGTACTCTGTGAAGGCATAGGGATTTAAGTAATGCACCTTTTTTTTATCGTTGTCCACTATTTTAATGGACGTAAGCACTGTGTCATAAGAGTGCACCATCATGTCCCAGGAATAGCCGTATAGACCATTCGTCCAGTTGTTGTAGCCCTTGGTTATAAAGTGTGAATAGGGCAGAAAGAGTTGTAGCGCGCAGTAGCCGAGTATAACCAGTGTACGCAGTCTGGCGGTCCAACTGCATTTAGTAGGAAGCTGTGCTGAGGACTCTGACTTATCGGTAAACAAAAACCTGCGCCAACATAGCCTGCGTGGCCAGTCAAAGCTAAAGAAGAGTGGCACCTCCGCCAGACAGACCCAAGGGAACATGCCTGAAATAAGCGAAAGTTTATTTGATCGATCAAATAAGGCTCTAACTGTACTTACCAATAACAAACAAACGGGAATTCATCAAGTGAAAGCTTAGCATAAAGGGTGTAACCAAAAGTCTTGTCGTCTCCCAAGTCATAAAGAAAGCTATGGAGAAATCAAAAAAGGCCGTAAACCAGTGTATGATGAGTAGATCGATCAGTTCGGAGTCCAGTAGCTGACGAAATGGCGCAAACATCCAATGATGGCTCAGACTGGACATGGCATAACCGGAGAGCCACTCCAGCGAGAACTTCTTCAAGCCCGCATACATATACAAAATGAAAAACTGAAACTTAATGAGAAAATAGTTCCAATATGGCACAGTGTGGCACAATTGTGGCTGCCGATACTTGTCCAGTGAGCTGTAAAGCGAGACTCCAATAAGTTTATGCAG
The DNA here is from genome assembly GCA_035041775.1 of Chymomyza caudatula. Lineage (NCBI taxonomy): Eukaryota > Metazoa > Arthropoda > Insecta > Diptera > Drosophilidae > Chymomyza > Chymomyza caudatula. The sequence goes on from JAWNKW010000073.1 coordinate 2,388,503, forward strand.
TTTTGTTAAAACATTTTCAGTCAGTTGAGATACACTCTCAACTCCGCTACCCACCAGTAATGCTGTGCATTTGTGAAAAGCAACAAAGTTCCGACCAGGCCAAACAAATAGCTGTGATTGTTCCACGCCGGCTTGTCCAGCAAAAATATATACCAATAGGGCACTATGAAAGCCAAACAGCTGCAGCGAAATCGATAGCCCAGCATTATACCCCAGGCACCGAGCCACATGCACAAATAGACGCAGCCCATAAGCGGATAGTCCAAGACGCGCAGTCCATTGAAAAGCGGAAAATGACAGTGTTGTGGTTCCCCGTAACGTGTGTCCAGCTGGCCGCCTCCACGCTCCTCGGCTATATCAATCAGCATGGCGGCGCCTAGAGCAGCTTGCTTGAGTTAAGTTACTTGAGGTACTTAGCGTCAGCAGTACTTACCATAGCACATGCGAAAGACACCCAAGGCAGCCGCATCCATGGGTCGCTGCAGCCAAAGTGTAAAACTTTGCAGATCTTTGAAGTTGGCCGTCTCATGGCCAGTGCAGTGTTTAAAGATTTGCGGATAATTGGAGGCGCATGTTTCTGCTGCTGACTTTGGCAGCTCTAGGGGCTCAGGCGTCGCGTTCTTGTTGGGTAGCGGAGTGCTCGGCACATTGGGCTTGGCTGGCTTATGCTTGGAATTGGCCATGCCTGCAAGTGCTACCAAAAGGTACAGTTGTGTTGTTAGTTGACATAATTGCCCAACCCAAAAAGCCCAGAGTCTTAAAGTAAAAGTGCTTGGTTTTTTGTAGAATTTTATTGAAAAAGTCGACATAAATACATGCATGCATAATGTTGTTGTATACTAAATATATGTATCTGTTCTTGCATAATACTAGATATTCTACGGTTTCTTCATATACTAGTAACACTCCAAGTTCTTGGTAAGAGGCCGCTGCATAGTATAGTATTGCTGTTCTAGTGTTGTTGACGAAAAAAAAATGTACCCAAAAGTGCTGTAAATAACTTGCGATAAGATATTTACAGGGCACCTAAGGTACATGTATACCCTTTCTTTTTTTTTTTAGCTATTTTACAGCTTCTACACTTTGAAGCGTTTATTGCAACAAATTTGCCCAGCTTTTGGTATTTTTGTCTTGTTTGTTACACTAAGTTCGAATTTCGAACTCGAAATCGTTTTGAATTTTTCTGAATAGCATATAAGTTATGTGATTTTGTTGAACATTTTTTGCATTTATTCGTTTTTATATAAGTTTGGAATACACAAATACATATATTTTTATTTGAATAGATTTTACAATTTGCAATTGTACGTTTCAATGGTTCGCAAAATTTCTAAAAAATTTTTGGAACAAGCTTTGAAAATGCCTCAAACTAACGCATACGAATAGATATACAATATTAGTTGACTGTTTTCTCATTAGTTGAATAGATATTTTTCTTGTTAATGTATTTTTGATACTACTAAGTATATAAAGTATTGAGTTGAACATAATAAATTGGGTTTTAAGTTTCTTAAAATCAAAACTATTTGTGTGGAAATGTTTGAAAATAAAACTTGGTTATGGTATTTGAAGAACTCTGCTAATATTGCCTTTTGCTTAAATAGTTTAAATATGTTTTTAAATATTTATTCATTGTGTGTTTTTGGTTTAAATTTTTGCTTTTTTTTTATAAATTTAAGTACGACAGTTATGCATAAATGACTAATAAGTACTTTTGCTTGACTTTTTTTCGCATACATTTTTCACAGTGTGTGTGTTTTTTTTGTCCTTTAAAATATATGTAAGTATATAGTTTGTTTTTTTGTTTTTTTTTTTTTGATAGTTTTGACTCAACGCTAAAACATTTTAAAATGCATTTTCAAAGTTAATCTGTAAGTAATTTTTGGTAGTTAGTTATTTACTCTTTTAATATACTTGTAAGCTTTGAAAGTTTTTAGACAAAGTTTTTGAGTGTCAAAAATTTGCATACAATGTGAGACCCTCTACGTACATTTCGTTAAACGTGCGGGCAAAAAGATTATTGAAAGAAAATTATTTATTCTTGATGTTGCTACAAACGGCGGTTAGCATCTGACTAGCCGGCAAACAACCCTCGGGGTAAAGCACCCCCCAAAAAACCCAAAAAACTGCGCATGTGCGCTCTCGTGTTGCACTGCGAGCGGCAGCTTATATGCGGTTCTGATTCAGCTGAGAGCGTGGTGTGAATGGACTAACCATAACACCGCTGGGCCAAATCGCCTCGTTGAAGAGCTCGTTGAAACGATAATCCGGTATGGATATCTTGAATTTGCAATAGGATAATTGCGACAGATTGGCATCGTTCTTGACCAACTTGGTGCACTTGACCAGATTCTTGTTGATCTTAAGCTCCTCAGCTAGATGCTCGATAATATCATCCTCGCTGGTATTGGTCGCAAATTTGCCCACCTGCACCCAGCGGCCGTAGTCGCAAACGACCTGCAATCGATCCGAATTGCAATTGTTGCCGACGACAATTAGATTATTCTGCTGTGGATGCTTTTTGCCATCGAGATTGCCGGCGACGGCGGGATTATTGCCGAATTGAAAGTACTGCTGGTACATGCGTCCCTGTATCTGATTGACGCCGTTACACACTTTGTTCACCTTCTCCTCGATGGTGTGCAGCTTGGCGGCCAGCGCCTTGGGGGATTGATTTTTGCACTCATCACAGTTGAACGAAATCATGGGATTCTTCTGTATAACATCGTAAACGGCGTCATCGATGTTCACACAGGTGCGATGAAATTTCTTCAGACAGTCATCCGAATTGCAAATAATAATTGCATCCTTCGAGTTGATTGATTTTTTGCACTTTGGGCAGTTTTCGGCCATTTTGACGACGCTTTGGCGACGAGACAGACAGAGAAAGAGAACTTTCCGAAAATAAACACGCACACAAACACACGCAGGAACACCAATACTAACAACAACAACAACAACAATGCACAGTTGCTCTTTCTCTCTCTTTTTGCTGTCTGCTTTACTGCCGTTCGTGTGTGTTTGTGAGAAGTTTGCTAAAAGTGTATGGGAAAAGAAATGGCAACGACAACGACACAACCCAAAAAAGTTGTTTGCGCGACCGATACCGTACGTTCCAAAGTTTACTGTTCAACTGACGGCGACGTCGCCGCTTAACGGCGAAAAGTTCATCGACTGCGACAACCCTTATGAAAGCTGCAGGCAACCCTTGTTCGTACTCGCTATCGCTCTCTCCCTGCTTTGTGCTTTTTTGAAACCGCTATTTTTCTACCATATGATTTTGGGTACTTTACATTCATTAACATGTTCATATTATTCATTCATCGTAATATACTATTTGATAAATACAGTGTTGTAAAAGGCGCCAGATAAGAGACGTGACGAAGTTAACCAAATCGCAGTGGACTTCAAATAATTACTGAAGCAACTCCAAGTTTTAGAGTTTACGTTTCACTCTTGTAAATAGAAGTATATTTGGCTAAGAACAAAGCTCTGTTTAGACTCCACTGCTACTCACTTCAAAAATGAAAGTACAAATCCAACTAAGACGGTAAAACTCATCTAATTTTACAATATCTTTGAAGTAAAGAGCATTTTCACAGTAGAAAATCAATTCGAAAGCGTCGGTTAGAAATGCGCTAGCCCCCAAATATAGTAACATTTACTGAAGTTTACTGCAACTTTATATTCTTAGCGTATACGCTACCTTCATATGTTCTTGTTTAAAGTAACTAGCGATGGGTACTTTATACCCTTTCTTCGACTACCCTGACTACGGCTTTCTTCGAAAACAACTATGCTAGCAATCCATTACTATGACAAAAATCGTTGCTATCGGCTAACAATTTTCGTGCAATTTCCTATGGGAGAAGGTTATTAAGCACCGAACACTGAACTTTGAACATCGTATTCATACTTTTCAGCAACTATTCTTAATGTGAGCAACGCAACATTTACGAATACTGTTTTGGCAGTTTGATTTACTGTCGACACAGTTAAATTGATATGAGAGAATTTGAAAGCCCTTGGACGAACACGAACAATTCCGAAGTGTCAATAAAAATATGAAAATAATTAAAATGTTTGCAGTTAGATTAACTGTGGGTGCAGTGGATTAATAAAACAGCAAAATACTATTTGAGTCATCGGTTTGAAATCTGCAGGATTGAGAATTGTGAGTTTGAAACCATCAATTTCCAATCGACTTTTAGTAAAGAAACGTTTCTCCTCTTGAAATCATTTTTTCAAATAATGAAATTTCAATATAATCTCTTTGGCAAATTGTGGAGAATTTGCGGTTAAACCGATTCCTATACAAAAACCAAAGAGCATGAAAGTAATAAAGTGGAATCCTGAACCATACAAATATTCAAAAACTTTGCTAATAAGCGACCATTTCCAAGAGAGTGTACGTACGTATGATGCTGCTTGTGTTGCTGTATCTGTTAGACCGACTCGCTCGTAACCAAAATTGAGAAAGAGCAGAAACTAGACACATGTATGCATTGTCTTAGCAATGGTCGGTTTTCGGAGAGTCGACACACTATTACTTTCATGCTTTATAACAAAAACAATGAGAGCTACACAAAAAAAAAAGAAGTGGGACCGTGAAACAGATTGTGTTGTCTAGTGTTTCACTGTTTATGACACCAGCAGCATTATTATTATGCAGTCCATACACACAGCAATCGCAGTGTATCGCAGAAGCTTAATGAATTACATGCATTTTAAATTTTGAAAATATCTTTAGTCCTTCGAAAGTTATGAATGTTGCCGATAAGAAATCAGATGGCACCACTGTGCGACGTACATGAAAATGCTTCAAACAAACATGAAAAAAATATGTAAGCTTATAAAGAAAAACACCGAAACCGTACCGGTATAAATATATCGGTTTCAATTCAGTTATTTCGTAAATATTATAACGTTTAGCGGTTTTTCTAAAAAAATGTATTTCGGTTACTTTCAATGGGTTGTCTTGGATAACGGTTATGGTCATCTATTCAGGAATGTGCCAAAAATCTCTTGAAGATTTGTCTTAATTTGGATTTGGAATGTCTTGAAAACAAACGAATTACTTTTGGCTTGTAATTCGGCTAAAACAGACATCTGGCACACAGACGGTTTGTTGTTGGTTTGAAATTCGCTTGAAAGGCAGTTTTGCAACACTCTACTGATTGTCAGCATGAATGAAAGTGATATTCAATTAACGGGATTGCAGTCGTTTCGACTCGTGCAACTGTTTTTTGTACAATTACCAACACTATCGTGTAAACTATTTATTATTGTTTCTACACCACCAAAAAGCCCAGAGTACACACAATGAACAAGCTCTGGACTAGAGTTAACTCTTAACCAAATCGATCACTTACCTGCTGCTCCGGCTAAACTTCAGTTCCGTAGCCTCGGATTTGTTTACTTTCAAAACATGCAATGTAAATTGCAGCTGCAATGGAAGCCAAAATTTGTTGACTTTTCACTTTTCACACAGCAGAGCCAAAACGTATAAAATCAGCCGTAACGCGGAACACAAACTGAAGCTGTGCGCAAAAGTTGCGCCTTATTTATACACAAAACGCGCGCCGAGATGAACCCCTGAACGGTTGTGGGGCTACGAGGGGGGGGTGGGCGATGGCCACTCAACTCGCTCCCATCGGCTGGCGGCTGTGTGTCGGCGTATGTGGGTGGCGTTTGCGCATGTCCTTGCCAGCGCACGGGGACGCTGCTGCCACGCTTGTTAGTAATAATAAAAAAAAATACTAGGAAGACGAAATGCAAATAAAGTTTACAGGTGTCGCGCACCAGCTACGTCATGGAGCATCTGCAGCTGTTTTTGTTTGCTTGTGGCAACGACATCGTCTATGCTACACGGGCTTAACGGACGGCTTTGGTAATTGGGTTTCATTAAGTGGCAGGACGTAAAGAGCGCAAAATGTTTCCGTTTCCTTTATTAGCGCTGCGCCGGCAGAGACTGAGACTGAGACTGGGACTGAGACTGGGACTGAGAAAGCGACAGCGCTCCAATTTGTACCGTCTGCATTGTCAATAGATTTTAATCAGGTGTGGCAAGGATAGTGGTAAACAGGCATCAGGCGCCTGGGCCGGCGGCGTCAACAAGCACTACTTCAGCCTTCTGATTTAAATATAAGCATTACACTTTGTATAGGGTTTTATTTTTATGGTCGCATAGATTGCATACAGTATAGCCATATATTTGTGTACGTAGGTGTGTGAGTGTATTTGAGCGTCGTGGCAATTGATATTTATTTATTCAATATTCCAGGCACACGTGTGGCTGCCTGAGAATGGCACTCACTCTTTCTATGCCAAGTGCGTAGTTAACTTTAAATTTGGCGTAATCCAAACCTTTTGCAAATTCCGGGCATCCCTGCGCCGGATTCTATGCTATGTTTCTTTTTTCACCTTGCTATTTTTACCAAATTGATTGTCAGCTGTTGTTATTGTTGTTGTAGATGAGAGCGTACATAGAAATGCTTTTTATGCTTAAGTTTGCGCTCATAAAGAGCGTTACAGTTTTGTTCTTGATATCACTGATTTGCCGTGAATGGGAATATGCACCGTTAGTAATACTTAGACTGCTTTGCAGACGAAATAAATTGTCTGTAGAAAACAATATTCTGCTATAAAAAAGTATAAAATTGCCAACATGAAGGCTGCAGCTAAAACAACAATGCAGAGTCTCCAAACTTTGCAAAACAAAAACTTTATGAAAAATTTGATGCTGATGATGAGAGTTGATTTGGAAAAATGTCAACAATGTTTGGTTTATAAACATAACATGAGTCTTCGTACCAAATTTGGAGGCTCTAACATAAATGTTAACCTTAACATTGCTGTAAAAAGTAAAATGTTGACGTTTATAATACTATTATTATATTATTACCTATATCTTTGCAAGTTTTTATCCGATTTTAATCATTTTTATACAGCACACGCACAGTAACAATACGCATAACTATGCTTAGTTTCAATTGTGTTACTTTTATGGTGTGGGTGTAAGCCGCGAAAGTCTCTCACGGGGGAAGGGGGCAAGATATCGCCATGATTCGACAAACTTCAGCTGCCTTGAAAAAATGCGCATCTCTTGATACAATATTTGTGCCTCTACCTTTTATTGTGACTGAGATCTCGGCGTTCATGCGGAAGGACGGAAAGACTGGACGACTCGACTATTGCTCCTGATCATTTTTCCCATGGAAAATAAGGTATTCTGCCTGTAAATACATTGCACAAACCTATAAAACTCTTTTACACTTTCTGCAAAGGGTAAAAACATAGACCTCACCAGGGAGCAATAGAAAGTTGCATAAAGTTACGAGGACCGCCTATTAACACACTCAAACTCACACGCCTGTGCCCTTGGCGGTCATACGTCGAAACGTAGATTAAAAAGACTGCATCCACGTGTATGTGTCTGTAAAGTATAATGTCGGTGCATAATCTATATAAACAAAAAAAAAACATCATCGAAGTAGAAAACATGTGACGAAATCGTACTTTTAGACCTAGACTCCATATCTGCTTTTATCGGAGCTCTATGTCTGCATAGAGCACCCCGCTAGAGTTAGGGAACATTTTCTTTAAACCAATAGGTAAATCAAAAACCCGTCTATTAAAATATTAATCTACGCTTTAATACCTAGACAACGGTATATGGTTCGAACGGAGCAGACGCTCCGGGCAAAAGTTCAAAACTTCCTGTAACTTATAGCTAGTGAGCTACAGCACTTCGTCAGAGTCTCTTGCTTTCGTCACAGCACGAATTACCGTTCGTTGTGATTATAAATTTGATTTGTTGTTAATTTGAATATGTTTATGAAATAAGATAGTTTGTTTTCACTAGCAAGTGCCAATCAGTCACACCGACCATCTCGGAATCGAATAACAGACCAAATTTACAGAATTGAACAACAGCCAAAATATATTAAGAATAAAAATATATCAATATCCCGACACAAATAGCTCGAAATATAAAGACATAACGGACGGTTTGACTCAAATAAGTCGCAAAATCACAAAAATGAACTCAGCTGAGCATCCAAGTAGCAGGCAACCAGAAATGTTAGTAACTAACAACAGTCATTACCGGGCACTAAAAGCAAGCAAGTGAAGCAAAAAACCGTCACTAAAAGTATGCTACATTTTTTAAACATGATGAACTGATTTTTTTTATTTTTTTATTAATAATGGCAATTAGCCTGCTAAAACTAAGGCTATAATCCAATATAGTCACGAGATCAACTCCCAGTGGAGGGAAGTTGATTTTTCAAATTTTCTAATTTTTTTCAAGCTCACTAGCTTGGTCATTTTTAATTTGCGGTTTTTGGCTTTATGAATTACTACCACGCCTGTGGATTTGTCTGTGATCCCCTCGAGAGGATTTCGTATGTCACTATGATACACTGGTGGTGGACAGACTCACTCAATGGAGCACCCCCAAGTTTCGCGCTGCCAGCGAAGCACCCGAAAAAATTTGACACCGCACATAAATATTAACCGTGAAATTTAATTAATCGTCCGCCCTCGATGGCAGTCTTTGAAAAACTGATATATTCAATCAGAGAGTTGTATAGCGGTTTCTCGACTCTTTTAAACACCGGCAGTGTTGCATTGAATCGTTAAAACACGTTACGCAGGTTATTGATCGTGCCTGGCACGAGGAAACCGCCTCTTCAAGGTCTCTACAAAGGAGGATCTCTCCAAAGTGCTCTCAATCAAAGCCAGACTCCCTCAAAGAGGCGCTCTTTCCTTTATACACTAATCACAGTTGATACGCACAAATAACGCTAGACTTTTAACGGCCACCCATGATGACGGCACTGCCATACTATCCATAGCATCCTCCGTACAAGAAGCCGCGGATGACTTGGAGAAAGAACTGATGAATATCAAGCACAATGAAAATAAATACTTTAAGTGCTAGCTGAATTTCTTTAGAAATTTGTCCAGTTGCTAGCATACGCAGATGATATCGATATCATTGGTCAACTATACAGAATGACAGTTGAGCAACACAGGCAGCTCCGTCAAGGTATACGAAATAACTTACTTAAATCTAATGACACCGAGCGAGGCTTCTGACAAGGTGGTGTTCTCTCATGCAACCTCTTCAACTTTGTGATGGCCGAAGTATATCGGAATGAGTGTCCAGTACTAAGCGAACAGTTACCGGAGCTTTAGCGGCTACAAAAAGATAATCTGCCATAGTAGAGAGAAACAAAGGTTGGACTCCCAGATTGATGCTGGAAACTATACTTTTGATGTTATAAAGGATTTCCTCTACATTGGCACCACCATCACAAAGAAGAACTATGTCAGCATGAAGATCTAGACCATTCTCTCCAGACGAAACGAACACTCTATAAGACGCTCATCCTTCCAGTTTTGCTTTGTGGCGGTCAGCATATGCGATGAGGCAGTCTGATGAAAAAAACCTTTGGAGTGTTTGAGTGGAAAGTACTCTGTATGATCTCTGGTTGCCAACAACTACCACATTCGATGCAACGACGAACTCTATGACGACATTGACATAGTCAAGCGAATTAACATCCAGCTTCTTCGCTGGCTAGGTTATGTTATGCGTATGGGTGGATACAATGCCGTCCAGGACCAGGTAGAGAGCACACTAACTTCCTTTGGTATCAGCGATTGGAAAAGGCGCACCCAAAGCAGAGCCACCTGAAGGGGAATCGATTGAGAAAGACTTAAAGAACATTCAACCTTTAAACTTAACTTTCAACTTTAATTATTGTTCATCACGATTCAACAACTACATACGTGTTTCGCGGAATCGGCTTCGGAAGAATTCGCTATGTATCGAAAACCGTGCTTAAAAAAAGAAACGGTTGCCGGATTCGGGTTCACCAACCACAAATTAAACTGAAATAAGTAGTAGAGTATAGTGAAATCCACAAAGGATTTAGCATTCTCAGACCAAGCCAGTAATGTGAGGAAAATTTTGAGGAAAATTGTCAGACCAACTCACACGTAGGCAAAATTGGGAAAGAGCAAAAAATACAACATGGCTGCACTGTGCTGAAACTCGACTCAATGTAACGGCCATGCTCTTTGGTTGTTGTTAGGTTGTTGTTGTTTTCTTGATAGCATATGTGCACGCTAGATGGCGCCACATTAGGCCAGAATGGAGTAAACACAGCTGCATTTTTCATATACGGATTTTTGTATGCTCTTTTATAGAACTTTTGTGTGTACTCTCATATGCAAATGCAAACACTTGAGGACTTTTTAGTTTTCGTTTATTTATTTAAATAATTATGTATTTTCTGGGTGCAATTAATCATTAAATTAATTAGTATTATTATTGTTTATATGTATAATGTTCATATATTTATATATATAGATTTCAATTTATTTTTTTACGTTTTCCAATTTCCTCGTCTGCTCAACCTGGCACATTTGCCAGGACGACGACCCTACTCAACACCCCGTAAGGAGTTACTGACCGACTGACGGACTGACAAACTGACTGTCAATCGAACAGTGCTTTTCAATTGTTTTGGTTTTTGTTCCTTCATTTTTTTTTTTTTTTTTTTGCAAATTGCAATAATAATAATCATTTAATATATATGTATTAATGTACCAGCTAGTATACGATATACACACACAATTTTGTTTATTATATATTGTAATTTAGCTCAGTTTGGTTTTTGCATTTGGTTAAATGTTTTTTTTAGCTATAGTATAAAGATTCTTTGCGGTTAAAAATCAAAACTAAAAAAATTCTAAGCGCTTTTCTATTTACTGCACAAAACTTTCGCTGCTAGTTATTATATATATACGTATGTATGTATATGTATATGTATATGTGTGTATATATGTGTGCATGTGTATATGGCAAGTATATGGACTTGTGAAGTTGTATGGAAATCGAATGAGCTTCAAGCACTATGCGACATATTGTACACGCTACGAATATTGCTAAAAATTCCTGCATTTGTTTGTTTGATGATTTTCGTTTTTTTATGTTGTTTTTTTTCTGCCTTTATGTTATGATTTTGTCCTTTTTGTTTTTCAGGCAAAGCACTTGGGGCAGGCGCTTATTTAATTGTTTAATAAGTTAGTGTATAATATACTCTTTTTTTAGCCCTAAAAACGTTGATTGTTTATAAACTGACGAATAAAACAGTAAGTACAATATGTATGTGCTCAAGTTTACACTCGAAGAGATGCTGTTTGAAAGGCTTTAAAGTTTTTTCTTTTTTTTTTTTTCTTTTTGAACAATTTTGTTTACTTTGTTTTTGTAGTTTATATGAATGTAACCTTGTGTTCTACATAGTTAATATGCTTTATTTATTTATTTAGTAAGTTACATATGCATATGAGTGTTGTTGTTGTTGTTGTCGTTTAAGTCAAAGTTTTTGTTAATCGCAACATTTAAATATACATGTAAGTATAATTTTTGCAGTTACTGTTTTTTGTATATTTCTTGAAATAAAATTGCATCAAGCGCTTAACTTAATCGTTGAACTGTTTGTTTTGTTTTTTTTTTCTCAAAAATTTTATATATATCGCTTAAGTTTTTGAAACACAACATTTGTTTTTAACATTAGTATTTGCACGCTATTTGTAACCGAAAAACATTAAATTAATACGCTTGTTTGTATATTTTTGCTAATAGTTTATCTTTTTTTTTTTGTTTAACCAACTTTATGGACTTTTGAATTTACACATTTGTTAGTTACATACATGTATATAAGTATTTTTATTTGGATTACATACATTTGAAATATTTTCAATTTAGGAACGAAAGCTTAGATATCGTAGGGTATCTCTAAAGTGTTTTAGCCTGTTCCAAAACTTTTGGTTTTAAGCTAAGGAAACTGAGTACAAAGCGCTGCGAAATCCTTTTCGGGCTTCACGTTTTCGCAGCGCAGTTTTAGTTAGTTAAGTATAATAAAGATCTTTGGTTTAATACAATGTATATATATAGTTTAGTTGGCTTTACATATATATACGTTTCATGCCTGAAATAATGTAACCATAAACAAATTAGCAACAACTTTAATTGCCCGGAGCGTCGTTTTTGAAGTTTTGTATTATAAGTTTTAATATTATTATTATTATTATGACATAATTTACTTAAAGTGAAAATTATTAAATTTTGCAATTATATGACATTTTCTATTTATAACTTCAACTTTTTTTATAGTTTTAACTGAGTTTTTGCTTTCCCTTTTTTCATATTCCATTGGTTTTAATTATGTTTCCTATTGTTTTTGTGTTTTTTTTTTTATATTGTAATTGAGAAATTGTTGTTGTTGGCTTTACAAGTAAATGCCATCCATAATTATTTATACGCCGCCATGCTCCTGCTTGGCTCCTCCAACAGCATCGTCCACCAAAGAGGATTGTCCACCACTTGCGGGCTGTGCCTGTGGAGGCGGCGGTGGTGGCATATACTGCGGATACTGTGGATACTGCGGTGGCTGCTCACCGCCAATTAGGCCGAGTTTATCTGCGGGTAGGCAGGGTTGTTGGGAATGAACAGATACCATTAGTTTTCTTACAGAATCAAAGCACTTCTGTTTTGATATTTGATCATTTTAATGACAATTACATTTAAATATACGCCAATAATAAAACATTTCAGTGGACGTTCAAGGGATGATTAAGCATAGAATATTAACTAGTCTCTCCAAAAAAAAAAAAACTTTAACGTACTATAACTTGGCTATTAAATTATAATGCTTCGATCCCAAAGCTGTGAAAATATAATACTATTCAGGCTAGAAAATAAAACTTAGCGCAAGTACCAGAGGGTTATTCTATAAATTGCTATCTTCATTAACTCAAAAACCCAAATGGTGGTCAAAACCAATGTATAATTAATAAGGTACGGGGGTCCTGGGGGCGTCGCTCTACTGCCTTCTTTATTCCTCAAGCAAAACAATCAGAACTGACGGTCAAATTCTCAGCTGAGTTGTGTTTTCACCTATCTGAGACTCAACAGATTAGCCTGTTCATGAACCCTAAGTTAAGTGTTTATGAACCAGTTCATTAGTACGTTTGTATTTGTATATCACAAAGAATGGATTCAGAGCTTTTTGACATTGATTACTATTAACAGTGTGGCAACGCCATGCAAATGTCAACAAGTTCTAGTAATATAACTGCAAACTTTATATAAATGACAGCAAAAGTTCAAATGAACTTCAACAAAAAACCATTTGTGGTTCCATTATTAAATCGGACTTCGTTGACATGCCAATTCACGAAACTGGGCGGTATGTTTGGCAGCTCGGTTTGTCAAATCAGCTACTGAAATCGGGGCTTAAGTAAATTGATACCATCGTGGAATCAGTTTTCTTTTTTTTCTTTTCTTTCATAAAGCAGCATTTGATAGTTCGTTGGAACATCGCATACATGCGGCATTATCTGAGTTAGGCATCCCTAGAAAGTATGTGCGTCATGGTAGGAAAGGACCTCTTCGAGTCTTTTGAGAGACAAGGCGACGGACTTGCCCTTCTGCGACTGAAGAACAAGACGGAATAGGCCGTACCAATCGGTATGTTACCGCAGCAACTATGTCTGAAATAAACCTTTTCCGGTAAATTTTGAGTCGATGATTTCGAATCCAGAAACTATTTGAATTATCGCTATTTCGCTATTCGAGTTTTCGAAAGTTGCGAAGTCAGAAAATCTCATATATCTTGGGAACCTTATCACCGATCGTGATAAATTGAGACTCGAATTGAAGATAATTTAATATCAAATCATACCGGAAACGTTATGTCATAGGCCTTTCAATCTTTAAAGGCTTTTGTAACTGAAAAACAAGCGCGGGTCGATTATTATTTTTTGCCTCAGCTAAAGGAAGGCAGGCAACTTAGTCAATAAAATTGGATATTGAATTAATATTTGGGATTTCTTTTATCAAAGATCTTTCTTGATTCCCTACTATATTATCAATCAACAAACAGTAGGGTTAGCCCTCAAATCAGATTTTCCCCGGACCCCAAATTTTATTCACATAGCTGCCGTCTCTTAGAGCTAATGAAAAATGTTCCCGTTTTTTTAAGAGAACAAGACTGCACTTTCTAGAAGCGTACAAAATTTCAGCTTTGGAAAAAGTAGTACTAGAGCATAAAACTAACAACTGCCTTAATTACGCAAGATGACAAGATTCCTTAGTTTTGAAATGACCTTGTACAAGTACACATTCAATGCTGCTCACTAGATATTCACTTTGCTTTTGCTCAAATCACTTTTTGTGCAATAAAAAAAATAAACGAAATTGTCCAGAGGTAAAAATATTGTAATAATATTTATAAGGGCAATCAAAAGTACAGTCATAAACTGACTGAATTATTAAAACAAAATATTACACTGGGCGATATAAATACACGCACACACAAAAACACACACATTTAAGCGACAAAACAAAAATGGCGTACTGTTAATTACACACATGCAGGCGCTAAAATTATAAACAAATTAACGCAGGGTGGGCGAGGGGTGGTGGTGGGAGGGAGGGCGTTTAATACGTAAGAACGAACAATGAAACAATGGAAGCGCACGTGTAGAGCCATGTAAATTATTGCTTACAGTGTTGGAAAACACGATTATTTTGATTTGCATTTTGTTAACTAAGTGTGAAATGGTTAAATTTTGTTTTAATTGTTGTATAATTTGTTGTTGTTGGTTCTGGTACTGATGGTTGCTGTTGTTGTTGTTGTTGTTTATTGTCCTGTCGCCACTTCATCCGTTGGACTTTGTGGTATGGCCAATGGAGTTTTCTCGAGTGTTGTTGGTTCAGATTTTTGTGTATGGTGTGCTACTGATGCATGACTATCGCCTATATAGACAGGCTGACCCCGCTCCAAAGCAGGAGCAGCAACCTCATCCGACATGAAAGATTCTACGAATTTGGTATTTTTTTTTTTTTTTTTTTTTTTGGTAAAAGAAGAGAGGTAATTAACCGAATTTGTATTGCACTGATTTTGAATGATGGATGGTATGAACTTGGGATACATAAATTAAGAAAATATATAAA
The DNA here is from genome assembly GCA_035041775.1 of Chymomyza caudatula. NCBI lineage: Eukaryota > Metazoa > Arthropoda > Insecta > Diptera > Drosophilidae > Chymomyza > Chymomyza caudatula. Next base: position 2,403,537 of record JAWNKW010000073.1, read on the forward strand.
TGGTGCGCCTAGTTTTCATGATCTATAGCTTGGCATGAGCTAATGAGTCAAGAATATTGTTTGATTTGTTTTTACCTCAGAAAATAAAATTGAAATAATTTGTTTTGTTAATATTATTGGATAACTTATTCTTAGTTTTGGATAAAAATTATTCTTCGTCTTTCTCTGTAATTGTTGAAAAACACAAAAAAAAAAGTTGAGTGTTGAAGTTGAGTTCGTTAGGTTTACGTTGTGTTTATTGTTAAGTGTGTTGAAAACAGAAACTAAAACTAAAACTTCAAAACTTAAGAATAATTGCAGTACTTTATGCATTTGCTGTATACAGAATTCGTGGACTTTGTTGTTTTTGGTTTCTTGTGGCAAAAGGTTGCGCTAGTTGCACTACAACATACTAGTTACTATACTTGCAGGATGTGGCAATGACGTGGATAGGACAAAATACAATGCTATTCTAGTTACGGTTCTTCGTGGGCGCCAATATAATTGTTGTCAAGTAAACTAGAACAAAACACAAACAAACAAATCAAAATAACGTTACGTCCTACTAATTACTTGAACTAACTACAGTGCTTATCAAAACTATAGGGCACTTTTGAAAGTTGGCTTTAAACTGTGTGGGCAAAAAATACCGGCAATTTTTTTTTAGATAGGGACAAATGTTTTTCGTCGATTGACAGTCTGAAACATTACTAGCCTTGTTGGAATTTCGGAAGGATCAGTGAAAACCATTTTGAGTGACCATTTGGGCCTCAGAAAAGTGAAATCTCGATTGGTGCCAAAAATGCAGAATTTCATGGAAAAACAGCACCACGAAGTGTGTGAAACGATGCTTTCTGACTATTAAAACAAGATGAAATGCATAATTACGGGAGAAGAGACATGGATCTACGACCCGGAAACAGCCAATCAATCGGGTGAATATCGTGCCAGAGGTGAGGCAAGACCGAAAAAACCGCGTCAAAGTCGCTCAAAAATCAAGGTCATGTTGACAGTTTTCTTCGATTATCGTGGTGTGGTGCATTATGAATTCCTTCCAACCGGCCAAACTGTCAACAAAGAATACTATTTGGGTGTTATGCGTAAAAAAATACCGGATTTGTGGAGAGACAATTCTTGGTTTTTGCATCACGATACTGCATCATCTCACGCTGAATGCGTATAGAATCCAAAACGAAGAAGGAATTGAAGGCTATACCGGAAGAGGACTTTGCAGCATGTTTCGAAAATTGGAAAAATCGATGGCACCAGTGTATTGGATACGGCATGAAATTAATTTTGTAGATTAAATAAAGATTTTTTGATTTATAAACGAATTCCCGGAATTTTGCCCACAGTAGTAGAATAAAGTTACAGCATCAAAAGTTTTTATACAGCGAGAGTTCAAAGTAAAATTTCAAAATTGTCCTATAGTTTGGATAAGCACTGTAGTTTGTTATTTAGCCAGTTGCTGTTGTTGTTGTTGTTGTGGACAAAGTGAACAATGTTGTGTGTTTGTTTGCTGTTTGGAACGTATCCAGCCAAACATACGTATACGGTATATTTTTTACACATACAAACGAGTTTACATTGAGTACTTTATAAATAAGTAAGTAGTAAATACAGGAACAACACACAACTTGGGCTTCAAATCAATTCAATACCGAACCTGGTGCATTTCTTAATTTAGTTTTGTTACGATTTCTATACGGATTCGATGATGTTGAAGGCTTGATCGATCGTTTCATTAAGTATAAGTAGTACAACAATTTAGCATTTGAGATTTTGGAAAGGCGTCTCGAATTCGTATTATTAGCTTCAATGATATTGCTTAGTTGAACGATCATCAAACGTAGGACAGTTGGACTGTGACTTTCATCTAGTATTCAAATTCAAATAGTTGGTAATATTGATGATCTAGCGGTAGTTAAATTTGAATTTTTTGCATTGCATTGTAACTAAGTTACAGTTTAGCAAACTACATAAAGTTACCTAGAGAAAAAAAATTGACGAAATAAAAGTAAATTTAGTAGGCAAAGTAAGAAGGTTAACAAATTAACGACAATTACAGAAATCATAAAAAAATAAATCCATTCTTTTTTTTTTTTGAAATTTTGTGTCAGTGTTTTGTTGTAGTTGTTTTAATGTTACGTGTCATGAGTTATTAGTTCTCATGATAGGCATGATATAGAAGGAGCTGCTGTAAAATATTTGCGTGTAAGATGCAGTCACAAATAACTTACTTGCTATAATGCCTACAATGACTAGGCCAATGACGCCCATAATAATCATCATCTGTAAAGCAATTGCGAAAAGTTGGTTAAAACGTCGTAACAACAAATGGCTTGTGTCTACAGACCTTCAAGTTTTGCAACCAGAATTTCCTTTTTAGCTTGCCCGCCTGCTGTTCAAATTGGGAGGCACCTTGCTGCAAAGCATCGGCACGATCATCCAGTTCGGATAGCTTCTGATCGCGTTCCAAGACCTTCTCCACATTCGTGCGCATGATGTCGACGACCTGTAGGCAAGAACAAACATTGTAGTTAAAACTGCTCAAGTTTCCTTGCAAAACAGGACGGGTAATTAGTATGGCTGTGTTGTTGACCAAGATTGACAACAAATATGTTAGGATGACAGCTTATATCACAGTTTTGTTAAAGATTTAGCTTCATTCACTTAACGGCCTTGTCATAATTCACACCAAATTTCACTTCATACGAAGTGAATTCACAAGTTTTGTTTTGTTGTGCTGGATACTTGAAGTCGACTTAATTCAGCTATATTGCTGCCTCCAATGTCCCGTTGACACGGAACCCACGACAGGCTTAAAAGTAACTTCGTCTCTACATGAGACGGGTAGAGATTTGCGACAGTTTCTGACCGATATCGAATTTGATGATAGAACTTTTGTATTCGAAAGTCGAAAGTCTCTAATGCATGATATTGCCTATTATATTGAGCTGTTCTGAAAACATTGCCGCTCTATTCTGATTTTATAGATTTGAGCCGTCCATAAGTGCCCGCTTTCCACTTTTTCTTTCCCTTCCTGCTCCTTCTCCACTTTCACTTTGGGTTTACCTTCATCATATTCCTTTTCATCTTCATCCTCTTCTCAGTTCCTTTCCGGTTACCCTCCCCGTTCCTATTAATAGGCGTTTTCTCACTCTGTCAACATTTTACAAAAGAAGACTGAGATTTTATGTCATTTTTTGTAGTTCTATGCTTTTTTTTATAAATTAAAACGAAACTCTAAACCATTTATCCAAACATCGTCCACATACAGAATTTTGGATTGATTTATATATATATATAGATTATAGCAGAAACTTCGTTTTGCCCAAAATAGTTCGAGGCATTCACGATTTCACCCGAATGTAGTGGGCACTGCCTTTGCTCGCTCCGCTCGGCAAGCCCAATCTTCTTTCCGTTCCCCTTTCCGTTCTGCTTACCGTTTTAGTAGGTGTTGGCAGACTCTGTGCACAGTTTTTGGAAAAATAAAAGTAGGCTTTGAGATTTTGTGTCATTGTATGTAGTTTTACGCTTTTTTGCGTTAAAATATTACACAAAAAAGAGACTATTTTTTATTCCAAGGTCCTATCTCTACACCAAAATGCAAAATTGGTTCAGAAGCTTAGGCGTGAAAAGGGTACAAACAGACAGACAGAGTCTACGAATTTATAATATTAGTTAAGATTAATTCATTGTTTTTCATATAAAGATAGGCGAATATGAGTTTAGGCACAAAGATGGCAGCGAAACCTCAGCTAGAAATGTATTATCATTGAAATTTGTCAAAACAGGAATTGACATTCTGAATACTCATAGATTCCGCTGCTATATACACATACATATTGCCAAAATTACCTCATCGACTTGTGCCTGTGTCTGTTGCAAACGTTTTTGTGCCGCAATTTGCTGCGGATTGCGTGGTCCACCCACAATCTCACCATCGCCACCCTCTCCGGCTGGAGGGCCATCAGTAGGTGGTGCATCGCCAACTGGTGCAGCATCCGCCCTGTGGATAATAAGAGCAAGATTAGTAAATGATATAAAAATAGCACACAACTCGGCCAATTATATTACATACATGATTATACATATGTTCTATATTATGTACGCAACAAATTACTTACATATCTAAAGCTAAGTTCTCAGTGGGGGTTTCGAATTCAGTAGTTAGTTGGTTTTAGGTTACTCGTAATGCGATGATGATACATAATAGCTTAAGCTAAACAAATTCAACATTTTGCAAATAGTATACTATACACAGTGCTGCAAGAAGTTCTAGCCGGCTAAACAATTTAAGAACAAGTACAGCTGCACTTACTGATCCTTATTCTTGTCTTTTTTGCCCATGTTTTAGGCGGCTTTAGAGTAAACATTAGGTAAAAAAATAAACATTTTAAAGTACGTTTCTCTCATGAGTTGCAACAAATACTTCAAGTTATTGATTTTGGGATGCAATGAATCATTGTGTGTGCAATAGCCGCCACAGCCGCGGAAAATCCCAAGGGTCAATACCAATTGTACACAAACACGCCCAGAAAACAGAAACTGTCAACATTGCGTATGCTTAATGTGCTGTAGGTGTTAAAAATACATTTCCTTTTGTTTGGCAAAACAAGAAAGCAAAAAAAAAAAAAAAAAGAAAATGCCCAAAGAAAGGGAAATCAATAATGTCCATCATATGAGCACTTACATTGCTGTTGTTGCTACTGCTACTACTTTTGTTGTTGGTTTAACAAATTTCGAGCGTTGGCTGAGTTTTGGCCTGCTGCCTGCTGTGGTGTCTCAGTCTCAGTGTAAGTGCTGAAATGAGATCTTGGGCCGTCGACGTCGACAAGGAAGACGACGGGTGCAGCACAATTTGTGTTTCGTTGTTGTTTCTTGTTTTTTCTGTCGAGGAATACGCTCACTCGCTCAACTGCGTTCACTCTCCTTTTGCCTGCGGCGTGTCAAATGTGTGAGCTTTTGGTTGCCAAAGAAGCTCTATTCGTCAATGAATCTTTTTGCACGCTCAAAGTGGCACACACACGCACACAGACAAACACCTTCTTGCTCCTCGGTTACGGCAGGTATGTATGTATGAGTGTGGATAACACTTGCCACGACTCCGCTGCACCACAGTTTAATACAGGAATTTTCTGGCTATGTGTCGGTCCGTTACAACTGTTATGGAAGGAGAATATACATATATGAAATATATTTAGAACTTTAGAATGTTTAAAGCGTAGTTTAAATATTTGTTAGTTCTAGACTGCTTAACGCTAACGCCCACGCACAGACAAAATTATATATATATATTTTTTAAATTTTCGTTATTTTATGGCTATAAATTTCTTTTGCATATTTACGGGGGCAAAACAGACCCTTAAATAATTGTCAAGAACGCGCTCTTGTGTGTTGCAAACACATTTGCGTGAAAAATATTCACTTGCTTGAAAAAATCAATGAAAAATTTGCACAGCACAATTTCCAAATTAAGTTTTTTTGATATTGCTACGTTTTAAGCATAGTTCAAACGGTTTATTCATACGTCTAGCATTGCATACATTACACTCTAGCATTAAAAGCACATTAATTTCATAGCATTTCTGCTTTTCAACATTAGAAAATATAATTAATTAAATGCAGCACAAGAAAATTTTTCACTTACGACGATTTTAGCCAACTGTGAAAACTTGCAGCTTTCCCACTAACTCTTATGTGTATTTGGGGAAAACTTGCTAACGATTGCGTTTACAGCGAGTAGCGAGTAAACTTTAGCGAAAAGCTTTCGAGGGACGAAAGCTCAGCTCGCCAACGGCTTTCTGAATTTCGTTTGTATCCACACACGATACATTTTAAGACAACGTCCACGATTGACTTGAAGGCGACGATCCACAATTAGCTTTTCTTCGCGCAATCCCACGCTGGTAAACATGTCGCGCAGCTCCTGTTCAGTAAAGAAGTATACCAAAGTACCATCTCCGCGTACATAGAAATTGTCCTCTAAACATTTGCCGCTTTTAAAGCGCAGCTGTGCCAGATCATAACGTCCGTAATCTCGGAAGAGCAGCAAACCACCCGGCTTCAAGTAACGATAGCAATTCTCTATGACGCGCTGCATTTTGGACGGCTCAATAGCCGACAGCACGAATATCATAACTATTATATCCTGCGAATTCTCTTCGAATGGCACACTCCACTGCTCTTCTGTTGCATCCATAACAAAGACCTCGCAGCGTTTTGCATCAAATTCCCTTTGACCACTTAGTATTTCTATAGCTTTTGAAGAAAAATCACAACCGTATAGACGTAACTGTGGCTCTGTGCTATACTGCAATATGGGTAGTAATGTGTTGCCTACACCACAGCCAAGCTCGAATATGCTACGCGGTACATTAGAGCCTTCCTGTGGAGCCAGCTCCGGAAACTCTGTAAAGAGCCAATGCCGATCTTTAAAGAACCGATTATCGTGTATTCCATAAAAGGAATCCCAAAATTTTGGTGCATCCGTTTGAAAACGCTGGCGTTCATCATCGTTTAGTTTGTTGGCAGAGTTTTTCTCAACAGCGGCCTGAGCTGCCTGCTCCTGTTCAGCGTCCCACTCGACGTGATCCCTGAGAATAACATTTTAATTGTGTGTTAGAACATTTGTTTGCACATCATGTGGAGTTACGGAGCTGGTACCATGCATTAAACTCGAACACCTCTTGCGCATCTCTGAGAATGCGACCGCCTGCACCGCTTGGTTTCTTGCGCTGGCGTGTGTGTTCCCAAGTCTTGCTGGCCATTTCTTGTTTACATATCATATAATTACCAAGCATTGTGTTTGAAAACATCAGCGCCGTCGGTGAGCAAGCGTGTGCCAAATTGTGGCCTTTTCTCATCAGCTGCCAAACATTCACCTGTTGCTTGCACCAAGCCATTGTCATTTTTATTAGTATTTTCGGTTTCACTGTTCATGATACTCTGAACTATATGTAATTATCATTTGATTGTTCCTGTGCTCATGCAATGGTAATGTAAGCAATTAATAAATATGCACGTTTATGTTGACGAATTGACCATTTGGAACGTTGCCAGATCAAAATACTAAATATACACATGAGCTGCCCGATTGCATAGTTGGCTGAGGTGGCAGCTCTAGTGATTGTTTGATTAGATGGCAACACTCGTACAAAGTTAGTATAACAAAACCGCAAAAACCTATTTTTTTTTGTAATGCGCGTTGTTTTCTAGAACAAAGTTAAACAAATTTATAAATAACATTGCAACAGATACAAGCATAGCCGAATATCAAGACTTCACGACCAATTGTTTTATTTGTTTGGTGCAAATTTAAAACATACACTCCGCCAGGATGATGAATGAAGCTGCTGCCTTGGCAAACATGATACCATACGATACCATAGGCCTATATGAGCAACCAAAACCCCGTTTTATCTTCAAAATGCCGCGCGTTGTTCCCGATCAGAAGTCCAAGTTCGAAAGTGATGAGTTGTTCCGTCGTCTGAGTCGAGAAAGTGAAATACGTTACACAGGCTATAGGGAGCGCAGCGTTGAGGAGCGCCAAGTTCGCTTTATGAACGGCTGCCGCGAGGGTCACACAGAGATTTCATTCGTGGCCTCTGGCACAAACTTGCAGCTCGTCTTCAATGCAAACCAGAATCCCTACCTTCACGACAAGGAATGTGACTTTGACAAAGAGCATGGCAAGGTGCATATTAAATCATACTTTATTATGAATGGCGTTTGTGTGCGTTTTCGTGGCTGGCTAGATTTGGAGCGTTTGGACGGCGTAGGTTGCCTTGAATACGATGAACGACGAGCCATGCATGAAGATGCTATTTTACGTGACCAAATCGATCGCTACAACCAGCGTTTGCGTGAGTTTGAGGACACCAAACGAGCCTATCGCGACAATCGGCAAGATGAGATGGAGGCAGTGCGTCGTGGTGTGGCGTCAGGCGGCATTGGTGTGGGAGCCAGTATGTGGCGACGTTAGTTAGACTTTTGGACGGCGCCTTGGTCAGCGACGTCGCAACAGCAGCAGCAAGAGACTCAATATTTAAATACTCAATATTTTATGGAAAACTGAAATGCTCCGTGGATACGATTATGTTTAGATATGTTCGAATATATGTATGTCCCTAATTATAATTGTAGCCTGTAGTAACCACTTAACTTTAATATGCCTAGTGCTCTTTAAATGGATATTGCTCCAAGTCAAACCACAATTGTTGGTCCAGATGGGAGCAAACTCTATTTCAAGAACACCAGTGCGTTGTATTGTATTGTCGACGTAAATTTTAACATGAAATTATAGTATTAATTTAATAAATATATATTATTATTATATAATTACACGTAATTATGAAAATTCCGGTATTTTTAGCACGACTCCGATTATGAAGAACATGAATCATCGTTTAGTTGACTAATAATAAAACGATATTAATGTTTCGATTTCAATATAGTATGTATTGTATATGTTTTAACGTATATGTATTTATATAACTAATATAGATTCGGCGTGGGAAAAAGCACAAATCAAAGCCTTGGGCGTTTAACGGAATTGCAGATTAGATATGCGTAATCCAATGCTGTCTTTGCCAATTTGGCTGACCTCACAAACAGTGCACAGTTTGCCTTTGTACTGTGGATCGTAAGATGTAGCGCAGAAGGGGCAAGTCACCTCGGGCTTTCCCCTATATAGCGGCTTCCAGCTAATGCCGCATATGTTAAACGGATTAAACTCTTCGTATTGCAGCTGGTGCTCGTCAATGGGATTCACCTCACAAGCTTGCAATATTTTACGCACTTGCTGCGCCACATCCGCCCGTGGTCCCAACTCCAGAAGACGGCGAGCAAACGAGGCCGCAGTCTTGTAATTCTTTAACTTAAAGAACATATTTAGAGCTGTACGTAGCGTCAGTATCTGATGCACAGGCTGCAGTTTGCAATGTGTAAAGTAGGCCGCCATTTCACAGAGGCGTTTCTGTTCCTCTAGCGTGGACTTGGGCATGAATTTACGTTCCGTTTCCATTTTTAGGCCCACAATATACTCAGCGCATATTTTTAACAACTGCTGCGCCTCTGCTACGTCAAGTTTCGTCTCCACGACCAGTAACGGTATGCTTATTAATATTGCATGGAATTTTTCAATAGCTTCGCTAAATTTGCCAGTGGTGGTCAACTGATAGCCAGCCTGCAAACGGGAAACCAAATCATTTAGTTTAATGCCCAATGCAGGGCGCTGTAGTTTCGGATTAGTTTCACCAAAGTTGCGCAGCGGATAGCCACTCAAAGATTGCAGATTAGGATTTGCTGTGTAGCTAGTGCGCGCACAGGCATAGCTATGCATAAATAGTGTTTTAAAGGGCTTAAAGTTGACCACACCCAACTGATCGTTAAGCAGGCGGAAGGCAGTTTCAAAGGAGCCAGCCTTAATGTGGTCCAGTACAAGCGGCGAATTATTGGCCCATTGCTGCGCCGGCGACAGGCCCTTGTTTGGCGCTGCATAGTAGTTGCTGTCCAATGCAGACGCCTTAATCTTAGAGGCTAATTCCTCTGGTACCACTAGATCGTCATCGCCTACATCCCAGCCAGCACCCTCCTCGCCACCTGCTCCCGCTTGAGCTTCGTCTGTGCTAAGCGCATCATGCATGTCATCGTCGCCATCATCATCCAATCCCAAATCTGCATCAGCGCCCCAGCCATCTCCACCGCCATTGTGATCATCCAGCACAGCAGCATCGGCATTTATATTTAGCGCCTGGCGAGCAGTAGCACTGGTGCCAGCTCTGGTAATCATGGCACCTTCAAAGAAGCCCTTTGACACAGTCAGCAAAGGCCAATTGGTTTCCAATTGTTGTATGGGTACTGGGGGCTGGAGCAATATTGCGTTTGGATTCACCTCTGGTAAAGTGTTGCCTTGTGCTGTTATCGACGATCCCAGGCTTTCGGTCAGCTCATCTAGACCATGAGTGGCAGCTGTCAGATATGCCAACGATAATTGTCCGCAGTTCTTCAATATATTCGCGCGCTCCTTAACATCACCCAGCAATAGTGCCCCTTGATATTGTGCAGACACATCCTTGCGAATTTCAGCAATCTTGTTCATTTTCTTAAGTTTTTCCAAGTTGCCGGTTATCAAGTACAAGAAACTAAGCTTGTCGAAGTTCTTTGTGCGCTGGTAGCACATTTCTACAACCTGGTGGTTGCCCTGTAGCAAAGCAGATTGGCCCAAGCGATCCCAGCAGTCCTTATCATCCAAGGCCTTGGCTGCTTCTAGAGCTATATCAATATTCCCGCATTCCAAGGCCAAGCCAAAGCGTGTCTTCTCATCTTTAACAAAATGCAGTGCTACCTCTGGGTAGCCCTTTTGTTGCAGATAAGCAATAATGCTCTGGCCAACCAAACGCGCATTACGCACCATATGAAGCACTTCGTCGTACTTGCGTTGTATCAGGGCTAACTTAAATTTGTATTCCGTGGGATCAATATGCAACACACGAGTGCGACACTCGCGATCCAAACAGAAGACCTGGTTGCCCTTAACGCGTGTTAAATAAATTGGCAAATCGAGTGTACGTATGATGCCGTGATCTCCATTGGTTATGGCATATTTAATATGGTTGCTGGTAGTATAAATAAATACACCAGATTCATCCCAAGCTCCGGACTTGACACGGCAGTTCTCTTGCACTGTGCATAAATACTGTAGGCGGCGATCGCAAATTGTAACGGAATGTTTGCATAGCAAAGCCACCAAAGACATGTCCGGTGACCAAACCACATATCGGCACTTGGCCAACTTAATGCTACCTACAGAGACCAAACGTTGCACCTCGTAAAGCGTGACATACTCAGGATCGCGTATCAATAGCATGCCTGTGCCTGCATAAAAGATTTCTTCACAAAACGTGGGAATTTTTTTAGTCACCTCATTTTTGAAGTTCTTGATTACCAATTGCTGATTGCGATCAAGCACGGCAAAGCGATTACGTGCCACCCAAATGGCAGTTATTCCCGAGCTACGTTTGCCATCCAATTCGCTTTGGTTTTCACTTTCTTTAGCTATCTGACAGAGATCGTAAGTACTGTTCTCCAGATTGTTTGTGCGCGTACAGATGAGTACAGCATTTAAAGCTGGATTGTAAGACATGCTGTATACCGGAGACTTGCCAGGACGTAGCTGCATAACCACAGTATCTTTAGTGGTAGTAAAGTCCAACTTGCGCAGGAAACGCTCCTTCACATAATAGAGCATATTGCCATGGACAGCATAAGCTGGGCGCTCCCGTTCCAGCTTGAACACAACCATTCCTGAGAAATATAAGAGTTGAGATTTAATAGTCGAATTTGGTCAAGAAATATTTCTCCGGCTTACCCCCGTCGTGGCCGGCTGCAAACAAGTTGAGTGTGGGATGCGCTGTCAAAATCCAGAATCGTTCATCGTCGCGACGGAATGTGTACAAGCATTGACGCTTGGTCATATCCCAGACGCGTATGTGGCGATCCTCGCCGTTGGAGATAATTAAATCCTGACGAGGATGGAATAAAACGCACGACACATTATTGTAATGACCGCGGCAAGTATCCACCTCCCAAGCTTTGTATTCGTTCATGCGCCAAAGCTTAACCAAACGATCATCGGCACCCGATACAATTAGCGGTAGAGTTGGATGGAAACTGGCCCAGTTGACACCACGATCATGACCCTCGAGCACATGCTTTACAACGGCATCCGCTTGTCCAAACAAGTCTGTTGCGCCGGGGTGACCCTTTAAGTGATCATCCAAGCCACCGGGACCTGGTGCAACATTCTTTTTGCGCAGCCCAGAAATGTCCCAAACACGCACAGTCTGATCCAAAGAAGCGGAAACAATTTGATCTTCTGTTGGATGGAACTGAGCACACATAACATAATGATTGTGACCAGTGAGTACACAAATACAATTTCGTGACTGCCAGTTCCAAATACGTATAGTCTGATCGTCGGATGAGCTCAGAATCCAGGGATACTCATGATGAAATGCTACAGTGCGCACATAGTCCAAATGGGCAAGCAGCGTAAAAATGCAACGACGTTGCTTATAGTTCCATACTTTAATTTTATAATCATCGCCACCGGAAACAAAGAGTGGCATCTGTTGATGAAAGGCCACGCCACGTACCGGACCGTCGTGCTCATCAAACTTTTCCAGTAACGTGTGCATACGATAGTCCCAAAGCTGTATCACACCATTGTGCAAACTGGTCAATATCCAGGGGCGCTTTGGATGAAACGACAGGCCCTTCACGCGAGCCGATTTAGACTCAAAGTTTGTCAACATCTTGGAAATGCCGTCGTGTCGGTGTCTCAAAATGGGTGCTCCGTTGTCGGCTTAGACGTACAGTTTTATTTCAAAGTGTGGCACTCGGCTGTGAGATACAGATAATTGATAAAGTACACGAGAATGCATTAGCTATAATTTAAACATGTAGTAAATAACTTGAAACAGATCAACAAAATATTTAACAGCAAAAACACACCAATTAGACTACGATTTTCTTCAAGTGACACGTCAATATCTTGTTCTTGTGTGATTGGCCCAAATGGTGCTGCCAACTTATTAGCAGTTCGTCTCCGGCTGTCAAAAGCACAGCTGATAGATACAGCAGCAAACAAATGTCACTATGTGAGTGTGGTTGTGTTGTGTGCATTTTTTAGGCTTCATGTTTACGGCTTTTAATTAAATTGCACTCATTTAAAAATGTTCAAAAACTGGGTCTAAAATGACGTTGGCACATCGTGCGCTATTCACGTGGTTCATTGTCTTAGTTTTCCTCATCTTACTCTGCTTACGTCTCGATCCACGCACTACTTGGAACTGGTTTGTCACTTTTATTCCATTGTGGATTTTTGACACCATACTCGTAATTTATGTGATTATTAAAATCATTCGCAAATGGCGCAACCTAAAACGCCTTAAGGAGCTGCTTCTTCTATACAAATGGAACATTGGTGGTGTTTTGCTTACGATTACATCGCAGGTTATGATTTGCGTGGCTCTGGAGTATCCCACATTGATGCCCATCTATATAACATTGCTGCCAATAACTGTGTTGATCTGCGTCGCCATCGTTTATGTAGCTGGGCGGCTAAACAAAGAGAGCTGGCTACAATAAAACATAAACATTTATTAAATCTAAGCTTAATTTATTAAAATAAAAACCACTAAACGACACTTAAAATCCATATTTGCTCTGTGTTGCTCGACGTGTTTGTCTATTGGCCGACCACATAGCTTGCAACTCGGCTTCATTGGCCTTAGCCTTGTGTGCCAAGTAAGTTATTTGATGCTTTCTTCTAGTACCCGCTGCCGGTTCCTCATCAGTTAATACGCCTGTGGGTTGGAATGCAGTTGACGAGGCCAAGGCTGTACGCATCCACTCATCACGATCGGGCAGCACTTCAGAGCCTGATATGTCAATAACTTGCATTTCTTGTGCTTCCTTGCGACGTCGTTTGGCATTTTTGCCCACAAGCGCATCCATGGCATCAGCATCCAATTGTTGTTCGTGGTAATGTTTTTGTGCTAACCTTAACTCATCCGCTTCTTGATGTAAGCGCTCAGCTTCTGCAGCTTCTCGTTCTGCCACTTCTGCCAAGTATTTATTGCCGACTTCAACCATTTTAGCAGCACGTTTAGCCACCAAGGCGCTAAGCTCGTTTGTGTTAACTTCGGGTAACTTTTGCTCGCTGTGTAGCGAGAAAAAATCACCAGTGGAAGCATCTTCATCATCATCGTCGCTGTCGCTCATATTAACCAAAGACTTAGCTGTAGTTTTATTTTGTTTATTTGATGGAGCTTTTGTGCCATCAATACACTCCGTGTTGTGTGCAGCTCGTCTTTGTTTTACGCTGTCAGGTACAAAGGCTGGCTTGGCTTGGGGGGCATTTCCTGGCGCTTTCGACGTTGATGCAGTTTCTGGTTTGCTTACCGAATCTGATGGCTTTTTTGCAAAATCGCGTTCTGACTTCGCTTGTGGCAATATGCTCAGCAGGCCTGATCCCTTTGGCACATTTGGCCTTGTGTCTTTGCTGTTTGATTTACTTTCCTTTTCTTTATCGACATCTGCAAAGTCCCTAAGTGATGGTATACTAATCTTAACACGAGCCCTAGCAGGTGGTGCTGGAGGTTTTTCCAGCATAATGCTACCTGCTGAAGGTACAGCCTTTTTATGCAAAAACTCATCATCTTCCTCTTCTATAGCAGATTTCTTGGTGGGTAATGATCGCGGCATCGGCAGCTTAGCAAAAGCTGACGTTACTTGTGCATCTAGGCCCTTCTCCTCGTCCACAAACGCTGCTGCGTCATTGGAAATTTTGGGCTTCGGCAGCGCCAACGCAGATCGTCCATTTGTTGTTTCAATTGCTTCAGCAGTAGTAGTTTTAGGTTTGGGTAGCGCCAACGTAGAGCGCCCATTTATTGCTTTTACCTCTATTTGGCTATTGTTGGTCGTCGTTTGAGGTTTAAGCAGCTCCACAGTGGTGCCTGTGGTTTCCTCCTCATTTTCAGATTCCTCATCACTGCTTGCGGCGTAGGCTACAAGCGACATGTTTTTTTTTAGTTAAATTTATATTAATTCACCAATGGAATGAATAAAATCTGCAAATTTTATACGTATTTTGCTTTGTAGCTGCAGCTGTTGAATAATTGTTGCCAACTATTGCAAAGCTATAAACATCGTGGCAACGCATAGTTTTTATTTTCATACCTGGCAATGCCATAGGCAGGTAATATACTGCCAAATTGAAAAATTTAAAACGAACCATCTCCTGCAGCTTAACGGCTGCCCAAAACCCATAAATTGGCATTTAAATTATTTTACCTGCTTTCAAAGTTCGTAAATGTATTTATGCATAAATAGCTGCGCACTTTCATGCTAACACACATTCAGTATCTGCTTGGTGTAACGTTCAAAACCCATTAGAAAATGCATCATCATCAATCACAAAATATACCACCGCCTTACGATAATATGGCTTTTGCGCTCTATGAGCAGCCCAAGCCGCGTTTTGTGTTCAAAATGCCACGCGTAGTGCCCGATCAAAAGGCAAGATTCGATAATGACGAACTATTCCGGCGTCTGAGCAGGGAAAGTGAAGTGCGCTACACTGGCTATCGCAAACGCGCTATGGACGAACGAAGACTGCGTTTTGCCAGCGATTGCCGTGAAGGCTATACGGAAATCTCATTTGTGGCATCTGGCACAAATTTGCAGCTATATTTCAATGCCAATCACAATCCTTATATGAAAGAACAGGAATGTGATTTTGAAAAGGAGCGTGGTAAAGTCTCGCTCCGTTCGAACTTCATTATGAACGGCGTGTGTGTGCGTTTTCGAGGCTGGTTGCAACTGGAGCGTCTAGACGGAGTCGGTTGTTTGGAATATGATGAACAGCGTGCTTTGCTTGAGGATAAACAGCTAAAACATCTGATCGAGAGCCATAGTCAACGCATAGCCGATTCCAAGCGCATTTTTGCTCATACACCACCTGAGGACGTTATGCGACCTAATGGCAATGGACATATGGGCTGGTAGTCTGTACAATTTCAAATAATAAACATTAAAAGCACGAAGCATTTGTATATATAAACTTATTTCTAACTCATTAATAAAATACTTTTTCTAAAGAAAATATTATGCTGTAGCCCTGTGTCATAGTTTTTGCTTTATAGGGGTTGTTGCGGGGTCTTTGGCCTTAATTATGGCGCATTCAAAACAACCACCACCCCAAATAGCTCAACCCAGCAGCTCTGGGTAACTCTCTCACTTCTCTGAGGGCGCGCTCTCTTCCGCCCAAAATAACGACCGCGCGGCGCTATTGATTTTCTGATATTTCGTTTGAGATGCTGCTGAAATAAACTTTGTCTCACTTTTTAGTCTCATTTCGAACGCGAGTGCGGTGGCCGTTGGGCGAATTAAAATCGGCAAAGAACGCGAAAGCACACAAAAAATTCATAAAATTATACATACTACGAAGCCATTTTGCCAAACATTCAAAATTATTTATTTGAAATTTGTTGCTGTTTTTATTGTACTTTTCCGTTCGGCACGAAAAGCTACAACGCCGCTAAATTTAGCAGCCGGTGGTGTATTTGTAGCGTGTTGTAGTTGTATTTGTTGTATGGGTCCTAGCGAGCAACACACCCCCCGAAAGACGCGCTCGTGCGCCCCATTTGTGTGAAATATACATTTTCGAAATAATATTTGCATAATTTACGTTCTCAAGCTTTGTGCTTATTGCAAAATAATAACGATATACATACATATGTATGTACATAGATCTATGTACCAGAGGTTCTTATAATTTCTGTCAAGGAAAAGCGTCTGTGTGTGTGATATTAGTTGGCAATAAAAAAAAAAAGACAACAATAAGCTTATACACAATGCCTGCTTCAAATACGATTGTCTTGAGGAGCCTTTCCATCTTGCTAGGCCTATTTTTCATATTTGTGGGCACATTAAAGCTAACGCCGCACATAAGCAAGGATCTCTACAAGGATTTGGTAAGATTTCGTACATAGATAGTGCATTTTTTCTAGAATTCTGGTTTGTTTACCTCGCGGCGCGTTGTTGCAGTAGTGGGCGTGGTGGGTGTCTTTATCGATTTTTACTTTTCCACCGCTTTCAGCTGCAGACCCTTCCTAGTGTCCACGCCAGTTGAGTGTATACAAAGTGTGTCAATGAAAGGGTTTTCTTTGTTTCTATTATGTAACTAAGGCATCTGCTTAAAATTCCTTGTAATTAGTGCTAAGAGTATCTCTTTAAAACTCTTGAATATGCTAAAAACAAACAACATGCTAATTTTTCAAATTCGTATACTCTTTCTGGGCATATCACTATAATGATAAGCAGCAAACTAATTAGTTTTAGGTTTTGTGCAGCTTGTTTTTGAGAGCGAGTTCCTGAGACAAAGTCAATTATCTGAAACTTATGCGCATTTGTTAAGTTTGGTAGCCAGTGGTCGGCAAATGTACTATCGTTGCTTTGTATAGTAACAAAGGTAGGAATAAAGTTGACATCCCAATCCCCACAAGAAGAAGAGTTAGGCCTCAATGGTTCTTCGAAACGTTTAATACTGCTTTCCAAATGAAGAGTATTTATATATTTGGATATATTTATGGCTTATTTCATTTTGCGTTCACATTGAACTCGACCTCGTCCATGGCAGGCATTGACATTTACATTTTTCGGAACGATCTTGTGCGCATAGTATTGTATAAGCGAACGTATCTATAAAACACTTGGAGAATATAATAGCAATTCTATTATAAAGAAAATTGTTTAACCACAAATAAGCTAAATGAAAAGAAAACAATATTTCGACTATTTATTTTTGAGCTTCCGCTGGATATTTTAAAACATTTTGGCGATTCGCGACGCACAACTTGTAATAATTGCTTATAAATAAACAAAGTTTCGTTTTGCTGAAAAACGTGATTAATATTTACAGTTTGTTTACCTTAAACTTGATTTTATTTTACTTTGTTTACAATCGCATAAAACACGCCCCATAGATTTATTTAATTTACAAGTGCTTTTCTATTAATGTAAACAAATATGACGTACACTCAAAGAAATACTTGTATATATACTATTTAATGGCAATGCTAAAACAGCTACGCATCATTTTACTTTCAATATTCGTGTTTGTCGAATCAAGTTTTCAAATTACATAAATGCCAAATTGCACTTTGAAATAATTTCTAATTTATAAGCATGCCAAAATGCGGCCCAGCAGAAGGCAATGCGAAATGTTTATTTTTATAAAGAAAACAAACAAAATGTGTGTGTTTTTGCGAATATTTATAATTTTGAGTGTGCTTAATGAAAATGCAAAGTACATACACCTTTAAGACTGTTTTTAATAAATTCTTGGCGGAATTACAACTTTGAAACATTCCATTCGACTAATATAATATGCTATTAAGCATTAATTTGCATACTATATATGAGAGATCAAATGAGTTTGACCTTCCCCAATCTAGTAAACATAGTGTAACTTCTGAATAGATGGCACGATTTTCTTTATAAAATAGGCACAAATGACCAATTTGGTATTTAAAGTTTGAAAAATTATACTATTTGTGAAAAATGCTCTTAAATTCTAAAGTATTCCAACAGAATAGGTTGTTCATAAATGACGTGAGAAAAATTTTTGCTATTAGGATTCTATCAGGTCTGCTTACTAGACACTGTAGGATGAAGAGACATTTGCACAAACTGGGCATCACCAGCTCCAGCAGCTGCAGGTTCTGTGAACTTGAAGAGGAAGCGTCATTGCACATACTCGCTGAATGTGATGCTCTGGCGAGGAAAAGGATATTTCTTTTTGGACGATATAGACTCTCGATGACCGAAGTAGTCCGACTATCCCGTTTCCCTTCCTCTTCTTCCTCATTATCTTCCTTTTCCTCTTTCTCATCCTCTTCCTCTTAACCATCCTCATTTCAAGAGCTATAAGATGAAACAAACCGTTTAACGTTTCACTCCGCCCCTTCTATCTTTTCTCGCAACCTCCTATAGGCAGATCGTATTCCTATTTCTCTTCATATTTCCTATTAGTAGGTGCTGCCAGACTCTGTGCACATGCACAGTAACAGTTGAGATAGTTGTGCCAATTTTCAATTCCATAGCTTTTATAGTGTGGATGTAATTCGAAAAATTTCGTCACGGGGGAACGGGATGAGGTATCGACATGAATTGACAAATCTGCACTTCTTATGAAAATTCCCAAGACAATGATATAAGTTTCGCTTAAATTTCTTCTCATTTAGTTGTTGGAAAAGGGTGCACAAAATTTTCCTTAGCCTATTTATATAATAGATTTGTGTCTGAGCTTGAATAAATTGATTGTACACCTAATGGTAAACTTAGAAACATTTGAAATTTTTTGCAGACTTCTATATCGTATCGCTTACATAGAAACTATCAGTCGAACTTAAGCAATAAAAACGAAGCGGAATATATATTTACAGTTCCGCATCGAGTTTCAAGACAGAAAAACAGACGGGCATTGTGATTGCTGGTGTGCGTAGTAGTGTTTTTGGTCCTATTTTGTTTAAACTCTACACAGCTGTTGTTCCAAGCCCGGAGGATGATGATTTGAAAGGTAACAAGTATTATTCTTTGTGCTTTTGCTGATGGTTTCGCTGCCTTTTTGTTCTAAGTGGAGAATTTATGTAAGAAAAAGTCGCTCAACTTTGAAGATGTACCAAGTCAGGTCGTGTCCTCAGCATTTAAGCATAATGACAGACATATGAAGATGTGTGCGTTTATTTCAAGGTTCTAACACAAACGTTTTGATAGTTCTCGACAGAGTCTTGAGAGTCCTGCAGGACTTTTGTTGTTTTTTCGTTACTCTGATTTCCCGCCCACGATATAAGCAACATCATTATTTTCGTTAAACGTTTTTATTAAATTTTTATTTTTAGCGCACAGAATATGTAAAATATGCGAAAGTATTTCCACTGACTGCACTTTTTGGACTCAAAATACCCTCAAAATGGTATCGACGCACCGTGGGCATACTGGAAATTGTATGTGGGTTGGCCATGGCACTAATACCCTATCGTAAGTAATGCTAAAACTAGCTCCAATTGTAATGCACACTCAAGCGCTTTTTCTTCGCATATCCAGACAAGGTAAAGAATGCGGCAAATATAACATTATTGATGCTTATGTTGTTGGGCATCTATCAGCACTGGATGGTCAGTGATCCCTTTGAGCGTTCTGGGCCAGCGCTGGTCTTTACATTTATGTTGGGTGGACGGCTGGTGGTGTGGTATCAGACGAGCCGCAAGGAGGCAGAGTTGGCAGCGGTAAATCAACCACAAACCAATGGCGTTAAGCAGGATTAGAGTGTGACTATTTTGAGGTCGACGCAGCACAATTCATTTTTACAATGAAAATCGATACAATATACTATAGTAAGACGATTCATAGATACAAATGTAAACTGCTTTGTTCTAGCACATTAAGTTCGACACGTAATTAAATTGGTTATTTAAACTTAGAAACATACACAATCAGAAGTTTTTCTCCTCATTAAAAGTTAATTGAAATTATACATACATATATGCATATACATAAATAAGAAATAAAAGTTAATGTTTTCACTACAGTGCCAAAAAAAAAACAAACAGCAATAATAAATCCCTTAATGATATACATACTTAAGTAAAATAAACATAGTAAAAGTGTTCAAGCAAATCATTAAAATAACAGAGGATTTTTTAAAACATCGTTTTGCAAAAGTAATTGAATAAACATTAAAGCATTAATAGCTAGTAATGGGCACTGATAAAAACATGTAGTAAAACTTTATAATTTAAATGCGCATTATGCATTGACATAGCAACAATTTTAATATAATAAATTTAATAACTCAAGTTTTAATTAAATTAATTATTTATGTGTGGTTCTACATAATCTTTTTGAATAAGCAACTTTTTGTTTGTATTTGAAGTGATGCGAGATTTTATAACTAACAGTGGCAACCAGGTCAATTATTCTGTGCCTGTGCTGAGCAATTTTAAAGCCTTTTGTAGATTTTCAATGGCTGTCTTTACATCGTCATAGTTTAGGGCGCTACCCGCATATTTACAATACTTTTGTGCCTTAATCATCTGATCGGGCGTAATGTGTACGCCAGCAACGGGCGTTATGGGTGTGTAAATGACAGCTGCTGCCGGATTGGGCTGTGCCGCTGGTACATAAGGCTCAAAGCCGCCTGGTTTTTCCTCATCTACTGGGGGACTTGGTAACTTGTCGGGATTATTAAGCACCTCCTCTACAGTAGGAGGTGTGGTTTGGGGTGGCGTTGAAGGCGTAATTGGGGTCTGCGGTTCATTAGGTTTAGGTTCATCTGAGGGAGGCGAAGCGTCTGGGTTGCCTGCGGTACCATTGTTGTCGTTACTGCCGCCAGCTTCAGCGTTCTCATCATCGTCATCGTCCGGCAAGGGACCTGGTATGGGTGTTTCGCCATTCTTCAAACAATTGTGTATATATGCGGCCTTCCACTTGGCGTATTTGCGATTGTGCATCGCCTCCTCGCTTAATTCGCCAAAAGTTTGGAGTATATCGTAGAGCACACCGCTCGAATAGAAAGCCTTCACGACATTTCTAAAAATCAACTTGTAAATTAAATTTCTAGAGTAAGGAATTGGCTTATTTTGACTTACTTGCCAAAGTTCTCCTCGCGATCCTGTTTGTCGGCATATAAAAACAATTTCAGCGCATAATTTTCAATATGAGCCTGGACATGTACAAAGGAATCAGATAAATTTCAATAACTGGTACAAAATTTTTGCCATGTGATTATATAAATCCTACCTGTGCCGCAACATCATTGGTTATGGCTTCATTATCGGCATGTGTCTTCTTCAATTGCTCCAACCAATCCATAAGACCTGCAATTCGTTGTGGGTGGAAAAAACCAAAACAAACAGCAATGAGTCACCAATTTGCAATTTACTTAGACATATAATAGCACCCTTACCTAGCAACAATTTCGTCTCCTCTGGACTTTGCGTAGATGCCTTCAAGCCCACTTGCAGCGCACTACATTGGAAAACACATAATAAAAATATTAAATTACAAATATCACGAAAACTCCGGTTAAACACATACTACAAACGGGCCCAATAAGAAATCACAATATCCCTGGCATCGTGTTCCTGGGCTAGCTTCAGAAAATGTTGTATTGATTTTAATGATGGTGGACACGGTGGAAACTCCATTTTTGCAAGCAGCCACCAAAAACCACAATTTTATGCACAAATAAACTTTTCCAAGCTTCTTATTATAGTCGACAATTAATCTGATGACAACATTGATAGAAGTGTGGCCGAAGAATGAAATTAGTAATGATTTCGGATTTTGATACTAAAACGTTAAAAAAATACCCATAGCTTTAGTAAATACTTAAAAATGTAAAATATATCTCGATTATATTACAAGAAATAATCAGTATCTTGGGCAGCTTGCCCAATATTTTCCAATATTTCGCATTGTATTACATTGTGCAAAAATATATCAAAACAATAATAATGCATTTCCAAATTAAAAAATTCCTATGTGGTATTTAAATACTAATAATCTGGCCAATAGAGTTGCCGTTCTCATCCAAAATAGGAAATTTACGCTATGCTTTGGGGAACATTTTTGTAGCGAGTGACCAGACTTGACACATAATTGGCAACAGTTTTGTTAACTTTTGCTGGCTTTGTTTGCTGAATAATTAACAATAATTTATATTTGCTTAGTAAAGATATAAGATTCAATTAGTCGTCGTTCGCTGTTTAAATCGTGTGGTTAGTAATGTTGAGATTTGAACAATTTTGTGCACATTGCCTGTTATCAGTTGTTTTGCACTTTGCACTTTGACCAAGCAAATAGTATGCAGTTGATAAATAAAAGTTCATGTTTTACATTTTTTAGCAAATAACTCAAGATGTCACTCTCGAAGCCTTTGTACTCGCTGTTTGGCTCCTACCTGGAGCAATTATTCAACCATCCTGTGCGCACGAAATCCATCACAGCGTAAGTTCTGATGCACCCAAAGTGAGCCGGCTTATAATGTTTTGATTCACTTTCAGTTGCATTTTGGCGACCACAGCTAATGTGACCTCCCAGCGTATCAGCGGTGCTAAGCACCTTAATCAACAGAGCATTTTTGCTTACGGTCTGTTTGGATTACTTTTCGGTGGCAGTGTTCCTCACTATTTCTATAAGACTGTGGAGCGTTTGTTCCATGAAGATTTGCGCTTCAAACGTTTTTTCCTTTTCCTGTCAGAGCGTTTGGTCTACGCGCCCCTCTATCAGGCATTGTCCCTATATTTTCTGTCTATTTTTGAGGTAAGTGCATCACAGTTACTCATAAACAAGCTCAAATTAAACGAATATTCTATTTCAGGGCAAGTCACACAGCGCGGCCGTCAGCAATCTACAGAAATTGTATTTGCCTTTGTTGCACGCTAACTGGCGTTATTTGTCCCTATTTGTGTACCTAAATATGGCCTATGTTCCACCCATGGTAAGTAACACTTAATTTAAAAGATGCATAAGCTAATACTCTAAATATCTACAGTTCCGTTCTGTGTTCATGGGCATTATAAGCTTTATTTGGGTTGTGTACACTGCGCAGAAACGCCGTCGTCACCAGGAGAAACAAGAGGCGGAAAAGTCCAAATGAGCATTCCACATTGAAGATTTTGAACTTTGTACATAGTACACTTTTTTGTATTAGTTTATAAGAAGATTACGTATCTCTATCTGACCGGTTTTTGCTCTAGGTGCTTAAGCAAATTGCAACTATATTTTTACCGGCATGTGTGTGTTGATAACAACGTAGCGTTTTAAGTCCAATGTAAACATTTTTGTGCGTGCAATCTAATAAAAAATGTATTTACACGGCATTTAAAATGGCAACAAATATTGTTTATTTCAAAACTGAGCTTAAGACTAGCAAATAAATTGCTTTACATAAATATTACAAACCGATTCAATTGCTACAATAATAATTTCACTAAAACAAAAACGAGTCACCTAACTTAAAACTAACGAATGCTTTGAAGTCAAATAAATATCCAATTAACAACTACCTAAACAGCGTGAGATACAAGCAAATTGCATTTAGCGACTAAAAGTCTGTTGACTAGAATGTATTAATTTCGGCATTTTCACTAACAACTCGCCACACATTGCGCAGCGATGTGGTTAACACTCAAAAAGCTGCCGACGATGGACTACGACTTTGACGCAGCGGAGTGCAGGAGGGCGTGCGTGGAGTGCTGGCGCGACTGAAGCAGCTCGAGCAGTAGCTGGATGCGTCCGAGGGCGTCTTATTAAGATATGGTATAGGACGCTTACGAGCACTGCAATTGTTGGAAAAAGTTAAGCAAGTACTTCCATTTAGTCATTGCGAAATAAGTTCAAATCAAAATCATATTAAAATAAAACTTACCAAAGTAAAATTGTTTTATTCAAATGAACAGAAAAGGCTAGAAATTAAAATTGTTCATACAAATCAAATTTCTAATTGTACTGATATACACAATTTATTTAATTTATTTTACTAAATACACAAATAAAAATTCCAAAATTTGGTAGCGACAAAATATAGCATATGCATATAATATAAGCAGGATTGATAAAAAATTATCTAATTCCTGAGTTAGCTGTAAGAAAAAATATCAGTAAATTAAAATGAGTGAATAAAAATAATCAAACTGAAGTGGGAAAACTCGCTAGCGTCTGCTGGAGCGCGGTGACCGACGGCTACAAGAAGTAAACAAATCATATAAAATTTATATTATAAAAGGTAAAACAGAAACTCAAATCAAAATAAAAAAAAGCATTAAATCAACAGATCTTCCACAAGAGTGTAGTACTCTTCCTACCTGGTTATGCGACGCCTATCTAGAAAGCTGGGCGAGCCACGGCGACGTGGTATTGAAGGCGAACGAGAGCCAGATTGTGATGTGCCCGAGCCACTGCTATAAAGGTAAATACATGATCCGGTTAAATTTGTAAAATACAAAATCTTTAAAGCACGGTTTCACATTGTACATTATATGTACATGTTATGCGCCAGGTTGACGCTCCAGACATTGTGAAACCGGCTTTAACAAGCTTTAGATAGCTAACCTGGACGAGCTTCCTGAACTGCTGTGCGATGTGCATGAGGAGCGGGATGAGTGCGAGCCAGAGCGTGATCTCGAGCTTCGCGATCCACTGCGACTGCTCGAAGAGCTGTAACGTCTGCAAAAGCAAAAATAAACAAGTTGCATTAGTAAATCAAATGAATACAAAAAATTAACAACTTACGATCTTGAGCGGCTGCTGGAGCGATGATGATGATGATGCCCGCTACTCGCACGTCGCTTGCTGCGACTATGACTACTGCGCCGAGAACGACTGCGACTACGCCGTGCTGCACTCTCCGCCGCTGCCACCGTGGCAGTCGATACTTTTGATACAATGGCATCCACAAGTGTGCTATCTGCGAGGGCAGCAACTAAAGGCTGTGGATCGTGAATTTTAAACGGTTTTATAACTATTTTCGGTTTCTGTTGCTGATGATGATGATGATAGCTAAGACTATTCGCTGCAACTGCTGCAGCCGCTGCGGCTGCATTAAAACTAATACTACTGCGTGTATGAAGCGACTGCTGTGGATGATTCAGTAGCGCTAGGCCAGCAGCAGCGCCGCCATGTCCAACACCACCCAAAGCCAAGATACCAGCATGCCGAGCATGATGATGATTGTTGGCTAGCAGCGCTTGCTGTGGATTATGGGCAAATAGATTAGGATTGTTATAGACAAGACTACGCGTTAGATGGTGTTGCTGGTCACGACGACTGATTAATAAGGGCGCATTATTGTGTTGATTCTTGCAAATGTTGTAATGCGTGGCCGTTAGCAGAGGTCCATGATTAAGCCGATTTGTGGTGCGGTTATAGGTGCCAGCACCGCCGCTTAGAAAGAGTGGCATATTCGGATTGTTAGTATGATTAGTATGAGAACCACCACCACCGCCACTATTAGCACCACCACCATTACTACATGCATGATTATTGTTAGTATTATGTCTACTGTTGGGATTGTTATTCAATGTTCGATTGTAAAAGACGCGCTTGATTTGTTGCTGCTGTTGGTGTGGCGCATGTTGTTGGTGATGATGATGCATCATCGTTCTATGTTTGCCTGTTATTATTGCTGAAGCAGATGCCTCCGGTGTTGGTTTTTCTGTTGGACTTTTAGCGTCGCCATTTGCCGCCATTTGAGACGTTTTGCAAATGGGCGGCGTATTACTGTCCTTTTTATTGTACTTGCTGATTGCAGCTTCTTCATCGGCTTCTAAAGTCAATGCATTTTGCGGCTCCAATGGCTGCGGATTTATTACAGCCGTTGGCGTTGTGGTGTTGCTGGGAGACGTTGGTATCGTGGTCGCCGTCGTCGTTTCCGTCACAGCGCTCGTCAATGGGTTGTTAATCAAAGCGGTTACATTGTTAGCAACAAGAAATTCACTAAGCGAATTACGTTTACTCGCCGCACATAGCTCGCCACTTACTTCACTTCTCTCGCCGGATCCGGCAATGCCTCCTGCTTCGCCATTCTTCTCCATCGTTTTGATTTTCTGCTTTGCCTTGGCCGCAATGCCTGATTTCAGTTGTTCCAGCATGCGCAGCTCTTGCAGCTCGCGATCACGCTTCGTTGATTGGTACTCATCCAGCGTGGCGGCACCATCACCCAGCTCGTTTTCACTGCCGTCGTCACTCTGGGCCCTAAGGCGCACTATGGGCGTGGGCTTGCTGGTTGTTTCGCGATGTTGGCGCGAACTGGACGTGGATTGATGCTTTTTATTATTGTCCTTGTCAATTATGTCGCGATAGAGCTCGGGATTGCGCTCGGCTGGTGAGTAACGCAGCTCTGTTGAACTGGAGCTGTCTGAACGTCGCTTAGTTGATTTGGGACTTGGTGTGACCTTCGTCTTCACAGCTTTCTTTTGTGGCGTAGCCGAACGCTCACGTTTGATGCTCTCTTTTCGTGTGGCTCGTTTCTCTCGAGATTTACTGCGTTGATCCCGGGTTCGACTGCGTTCACGCTTAACAGCAGGTTCTGCACCATTTTGCTTCTTTCCTACAGGCTTTGGTGATGGCGTATGTCTTGCTGATTCACTTTCTGAGGAGCTTCCACTTGAGCTGCCCGATGAAGAGCTGGAGCTAGATGCAGCACGCTCACGCTTGGTATGCTCCAAGGCTACTTTCACAGACTTGCTGCCTAGTATGTCGTTGACAGTGTCCTCGGCTGCTTTAAACGGATTAAAGGCAGGTGCCGCAGCATTTGTTTTCTTGCTCGACTGCTGAGCATCTGCAGAGCGACTGCGTCGTTTGTTGGCAACTGGTGAATGTGTGCCTTTTTTCTGGCTTCGCTTACGTTTCTGACTGAGGGAGCGTGAACGGGAATGACGAGTCTGTTTGCGTTTGGACGACGCTCGCGAGTGCGAGCGTGAAAGGCGACGTCTTTTTTCAGGTGCAGTCGCTGCTTTGCGATTTGAGCGCTCTCTAGAGCGTTCGCGTTCCTTTCGATTTTCGCCAGTTTGCGAACAATCGCGCTGTTTTGGTCTAGACAGAGATCTTTGCTTTCCTCTCCCCCTTTCTTTTGGCCTCTCTACAGATGCAGAACGTTCGCGTTGTTTTGTTTTGGACGCAGACTTTTGGCTAACTCGTTCCCTTTCCTTTCGCTTTTCAACAGACAGTGAGCGCTCGTGTTGTTGTTTTCCTTTGGAGACAGACCTTTGCTTTCCTCGCGCTCTTTCCCTTCGCCTTTCGCCTGAAACAGAGCGCTCACGCTGTTGTTGTTTTCCTCTGGACACAGATCTTTGCTTTCTACGTTCTTTTTCTTTTCTCCTCTCGCCAGATACTGAGCGTACGCGCTGCTGTTTTCCTCTGGACGCGGACCTTTGTCGTTCTCGTTCTCTTTCTTTACGCCTTTCAACCGACACTGAACGATTTCTCTGTTTTCCTTTGGAGACAGAGCGACGCTCGCGCCTTTTTTCGCCTGACACCGAACGTTCTCTACGTTTTCCTCTGGACTTTGAGCGCTCACGTTCATTTTCCCGTTCCCTACGCCTTTCATTCGACAGTGAACGTTCTCGCCGCTTTCCGCCTTTGGATGTGGAGCCTTCACGTCTATTGGAATTTGTTATAGGTTTCTTATCGCGGGAAATGGATCTGTCACGGCGACGTTCATTGCTTCGTTCGCGTCTGATTGTACGCTCTATGGAGCGATCTGCACGCTGTTGTCTATCCTTTGAGCGTTGCCTATCTCTTGATCGGTCGCGCTGTTTTTCCGCCTCTTTCCGGGGAGGTGTTCGCGTTAGTGGTTTCCGATCGCTGGATTTGTTGCGCCTAGGACTACGTTCGCGTTTATCGCGTCTACTGTCGACTGAAGAATCATTACGGCGCTGTTTAGACTCCTTACGTCGCTCTGTTGATCTACCACGGAACGGATTATCATTTGACTTGGCGACATCATTCATTTTGTTTGTAGCTGTTTCACGGATTTTGGCCAAGCTTTTTTCTTTGCGGTCATCCTGAGCTGGTGAGCTAAAACATTAAATTTATTATCATATCATATTCCTTATGATTTGCTTCTATTACTTACTTGGAACGCTCCGAGTCTGTTGAGCTGGCTCTGGCATGACTCTTCTTCTTTTGTTTTTTATCACGCTTTTTCTGCATAATAGAAAATTTGATCTCATTAATAGACAGTACACGCATAAGCGGAGCTCTTGCTAAGAGTCTAACTTTTAGCAATAGTCGTGACAGATATTATAAGTAAGTCTTTTAACATATTTCATTCTTTATGGCATGATAACAAGTGAAGTTCTATGCAAGAAAACTGGCAGCATTATTAATTTTTTTCTAGAGCGTAAGCAGGTTATTTCTTTATTTTTTTTTAATGTCTGTAAATATTTTATGTATTTTTTTGCTCTTCATGGCAGAAACAATATTAATTTCACACTAAGAATTTGTTTTTTTTTGCTGTTGTTGTTGTAGTATATCTTAAAGAAAAACAGTCAAATGAAAGTACTTACAAAACTACAAGAGAGCCTTTGAAAGCTATCCTATTTCAATGAAGCGCCAAGGGTTTTTTATAAACAAAATATAATAATTTTCTGTTTTTGTTTCTTGAAATTACTTAAATTGATTTTTGATTTGGGAAAACAAACTACAAGAAAATAAGTTTTCAACTTGAAAAATAAGCACAATTATATGTAAAGAATTTATAAAAGGGAATCGAACCGATAACCGATTAAACTGCTAACTGTTGTTCTATATAAAAAAATGAATCGATTTCGATAGTTTATCGAAGCTTCCTTCTTCTTGTATTTGCTGGTGAACGGACAAATTTGTGTCGATAAGTTAATTACGATTACTAACGATCAAATTCATTTAAAATTGCATTAAGTTATTGCGAATAACCATTTGATTCGATTCCCGATTAAAAACCAAACAAAAAGAGTCTAGTCTCAACTTCTGTTTGTGTACTAAAAGTCTGCTGCACTCTTTTTGAAAGGATTCACTAGCAACTATAATTAAAGTGTAAATAATACTAAGAAATCATTATAATTGTTTAAATCAAAATCGTTATACTAAGTAGGTTGTGAATGCGTTTAAAGCCTTTTTACCTTTTACAATATTTGTGGGTGATTTGGTTTATATTTTTACTAATCGAGAATTATGCTTTAATATTTATAGAGATTAGAATGTTTTTTTTTTTTATGCAATTGTTTTAAAAAGTTCAGTACTTGTTGATTAGTTTGTTTATTAAATGTTTCATTTTGGTGGAAAAAGAAGTAAATAAGCAAGAGAAGAAATGGCGTATGTTTAATTAATTGGTGAACAGTAATTGAAACAACAAACAAAAGGGCAAAGAGTCAAGTTATCATCATACATATAGAGGTATATAAGTAGTACTTCCAGAGATATAATGTTTGGTAATTAGTACAAAGTCATTAAATGAGTTTTACATAATATAGTAATTAGTAGTTGGCCATACCACATAGTCTATATGTATTGTATACAAATGTATGTAATGGCATATGGAGAAATAGTTAAAGAAAGAGTATATATTTAAAGTTATTCGACGGGTTTAGCATATGGAAATCGCACATGCAAACTTGTTACAGTTACTCTGCTTCATTCGATCTCAATCGGCGCATTTGCTTGTATGGTATCGTATTTACTTGTTATAACATTTGAAGCTCTTGGATTTAATAGTAGTATTTCTTCATTGCTTTCTAGTTGTTACAATTATCTTATGCATACCTTTTCCTTTTTGGCTTTCTTGCGAGCTCTCTTCAAATCACGCTCCGAATCGCTGCTGGCGGCTTCCTCATCGCTATCCTTATCGCTGTCGCCGCTTTCACTGGCGCTGTGCTTGCGCTTGCGTGATTTCTTCTTTTTTGACTTACTGCAAATAGAATGGATAAATTGGATATTTAGTAAAACGCCCAATTATATTCGTTATACACATCGAGTTCAAATCAATTGCATTTTATTTATACTCTCGCTCTTTGACATTGAATTGCCATTTTAGTCGTGTTATTGATTATTGTTGTATTGCTGGCTATAGACGTAGGGTTCCAAGGTTTGTGTACGTTACTAGCGGGTATCTTGGTCAGTGGGACCAGACAATTGGTTAGAAGAAACATTAAATTCTTTGCATGACTTATATTAGGGTTACTTGTGGTTTAGTGCTTTACCTTTATTGAAAACTGCTCAAAAATGCATTGTCTTAGTCAGATAATAATATCAATAATAATAATAGAAAGAAAGATGAGAAAGTAATTGTCTTTTAATTGTTGCAAACAAACACATAAGTTTTTCGAAACCGTCTTAAACTTTACAACTAGTCTAGAATACTTTCTATATTCGAAAGTCGAACTAAAATATGCATGTAGATAATCGAATTGTTACTTACCGTTAGAGATGTTTTGAATTTTGATTGACAAATTAGAGTGTTTTCTAAAGCCTTTATTTCATTCACTGTGAAATGAATGTGTAAAATTACTTTATGTATCAAATGACCATGTTCATTTCATAGTGAGTTCATAAATTCTAGTCTCCTACGCCCTGAGCTATGCAATACGAATTTTCGTTGCCTTGCATCGGTTCCAAATAAAACATTTATCAAGTAGTTTCTTAACAAGTATATATGTATATTATATATGTACAATTATCTCTGGCTAGATAACTGAATGAAACATTTCAATCACTGTGTTTTTTTTTTTAAGTGTTCTTAAGTGGTAAGAAAAGTGTGTGTGTGTGTGTACGGGGAAGTATACAAATTCATTTGTACATAACTTTTCGCTTCTTTTTACTTTCTTTCTCATATGAGTCCCTTTTGTGGTTTAAAATGCAATGTAAAAAAGGAGTAGAGACGAAAAACACAAAATGTATTAAGCAATTGGTTGATAGTAACAGGTAGCAATTTTTTTCAGTTCATTCAATTTTGCTTTTGCACTTTTAAGTTAAGAGTTCGACAAATTACAACTACACAGATACAGACATAAACAAACAAAGTACAGATGTGTAGAACACAAAAAATCGTGATTTCTAAAGTTTCACAATAAAAAAATATAAAAATTTTTAACTAAAAGTTGTGAAATTATAAAAGCTACGACTTGGCTAGAACCACTTTTGGCGCAATTGCCCCAGTTTCTTAATGGCTTACCTTTCTTTCTTGTGTTTCTTGGACTTTTTCTTCTTGTCCTTTTTGCGCTCAGGACTGGCCGAACTGTGTAGTCAGAAATTATAGAAAAAGTGTTAGTTTCGGGGCATATTGACAATTTCCAAGTTTACTGCATACCTCTCTCGCGCCCGCTTCTTTTTCTTCTTTTTGTCAGACTTTGAAACGCGCTCATCGCCGCTGTTGGCGGGATTCTTGCCATCGGCGCCGCCAACAGCAACGTCACGCTCCTTTGACGGCGTGCGCACCAGCGCATAGCGTTTGCCTGTCTCCTTGTCCTTGCCTGCAGCTGCTGCCGCTGCGGCCAGGCTCTCACGCTGTGCGTCCAGTTCCTTTTGCAAAGCCACGCTCTTCGCGACTTCCTCTTTGGCTTTGCGATCACTATCAAAGCTGCTGCCCTCAACAAAGTACTCGGATATGTTAAAGGCTTCACGTAACTTGGCGTTCTTTTGCTGCTGTGCCTCAGCTATCTGATGTGTCTCACGTACGCTATAAGAAACATAATTACTTTAATAGTCAATCAATCAATCTTAGAAATAGGAATGTTCAAGTGTTAAGATTTGGGGCTTATAATTGTAGCTCATGAGGACAACCAAATACCTATTCAATGCACTGCCGCCGTTGCCACCAAGCAATGTTTCAAGTAGCGTGCAAGACGAGTGCTTCAGCAGCTCAAGCAGCGCCGGCAACGCCTTAACATTAATTCCGGGCTGTTGTGACGCAGGCAAACATCTTGCTAGTTCCCGCTGGTCGCCGTCGCCGTCATCAACAGCTGATTGCTTTATGTGCGCTGTCCTATGGCATTGCGTCATAGCTTGACATGCGCACGCGCATTCCCGGATTTGCTTCTTGGGCAATGCTGTTCTCCTGTTTTTGTTGGCGCCGCTTGCCAAAGTTTGCCGCAATGGCTTAAACTTTTTGGCCACAGCCGCATAGTTGAGAGCAGCGGCCGTTGTTTGCGCCGTAAACTGTATACTCTCATACTTGGCTATAAACTCGCGGTTATCATGTTGAAAGTACGGTGCCTTGCATTTCCTTGTTCCACCGGCAGTAGCAGTATTGGAGTTGCCGGCATTGGTTTGGGGGCTGGTGCTGGACGTGTTGGTGGTATTGGCCAAATTGCTGAGCGTACTATTGCTGGTACAATTACCGGCTGCGTGCCCTGTGCGTTTGCGTCGCTTACGTCGTTTTTTCGTTTTAACAATTTGTAGAGTACTGGCTGTTGTGGTTGTTGTTGTTGCTGCTGCGGAAGCTATGGCGGTGGTTGTTGTTGTTGTGGCCATCGTGGTGTTGGCGTAAATTTCCGAAGAGAGCATTTTTAGGGTTGTTGGTTCTAAAGGAAATGACTGCTTAGTTTTGTTTAGAAATACCGTGGTTTTAAGTTCACTTTAGTTATATCTCGAAAGAATTACGGGTATTTACGCATTTTTGTTTTATTTTTAGGCAGTTTAATTAAAAATATCGTGGATTATTATTTTCGGAGTTTGATAGATTTACATTTAAGTGGAACCTTAGATTGTTCATTTAGAGAATTCGTCTTAAATAGTCAATTCCGAAGATTTTCGAAATATTTCCGAGAATTTTCGAGTTTAAGCGGATACATTTGTCTTAATTCGTATAAAGTAGATATAGGAAGACAGTTGGACCATTAAGTTTTATATGTAACATTTTCTTAGCAGGTAGTTTATTAGATGTATATTAATTTTGTATATATATATTCTGAGAAGCTGTGTTGTTGTTTTGTGTTTCGCATTAGCACCATATATTTAATAACTTACTGCTTTTTATCAGCAAATTTATTGTTATAATAAGTTATAAAGAAGACAATTGTATGCCTTTGTGGATTTCCAATGTTATGTGAGGAAAAGCGTAAAATCAAGAACCCTTTTTTTCAATTATATGTATATATTATTTTATTCTTATTATAAAAATTTATAATTGTAATGTATCAGGAAGACCGTTGGATCTTTTCGTTTGGTTGCCACTTGTATTTTTCTATATATTCTGGTGTAGAAAAATATACATTTAAATAACTTTGACTTTTCATCGATTATTGGAAGACGATGGATTAGTTTAGAGATATATTCGGTTACATTATCTTTGCTTTATAAAATTGTTTTTTTTTTTTTTTTTAAATTTCAACACTTTATATATTTATGCAGCTTGGAAGACATTGATTTAATGCTTATGCACTTATAAGACTATATTCGTTGCTTTCGAATTTATTTCGGTAAACGAATTATTATACTCTGCAAAAGCGCACTTTCTTGCTCTAAAGCACAACTATATCTAATTAATTACGTACTAAGTTTGGAAGACTTATTTAGTGATTTGTTGCTTTCTGTTTGTATGTGACGTTCACATGACTCTAAGCAGTCTCTGTCTGGTTTTAATCCATTTTAATGATGCTCCAGTTTACACTCGCATTCCGGCAACAAACAACAAGAACAACCACTATACAATGGGTCGCAGTACAACGTCGGCATAACCTGGTAGTCCATGTTGCAACATAGGTGGTTTTGGGATTTGGCCCTTATGGGTGGTTGAATTGATTGCAACCCCCATTGCAATATGATGCCCTTTTTCGATTTTTCTTTCATTTCCGTTTTGCTACAACACTTGAAAGGCTGCTTGACCATAAGATTGGACTCGATACCAATTCACCTCCACATTTTCCATACGAGTCATTTGCATATGAGTGCTGTTTGATTAGTTTGCTTGTTTATGTGGCGTCTATTGATTTTTCCAGAGCCCAAGGCAATAGTTGCTCCATAGTTGCCTGCGTGTAATTTACAGCCATGTTGTTTGTACTGGCCAACAGCGTAGCCAAGGATACTTTGTCATTTGTAATTCTTGTTAAATATGTCACATTTACTTAAATTTATGCTTTATTTTCGATTTGGATTCTTTGCGCAGTGAATGGCCGTGCTTTGGCTTTGGAAGACTTGAAGTGACTGCTGCGTTGAAAATCTTTGCAGCAGCTTTTTCTCTACAACTCGACTGTTTTGATTGGCGGCTTCTGATTTGGCA
Source organism: Chymomyza caudatula (assembly GCA_035041775.1). NCBI lineage: Eukaryota > Metazoa > Arthropoda > Insecta > Diptera > Drosophilidae > Chymomyza > Chymomyza caudatula. Next base: position 2,437,846 of record JAWNKW010000073.1, read on the forward strand.
CAGGGGTTGAAGTGGAGCATTCGCTGGCAGATTTGGGCTGTCATGCTGTGCGGCGCATGCTGAGTAGCATTGGGCTGCTTCGGGCGGTATGACGTGACAAGCTGCGCGACGGGCGGGTTATATTATGTTTAATTTTTTATTGATTTGTCCAGTAAGCGCACATTTTGTTTAAATTACATAAGCACAACTTTAGAGCCCCTAATATAAGTATAATAATAGTTGTGTGAAACTTACGCTACTCTTCCAAATTCATCCTTTGCCAGATCGGTTTTTCCTTGACCCATTAATTTCTGGCGATAAGAATCCACGTGTGATTTTATCTCCTCTGGTGTGCGTCTGTTTGATTGAAGAATAAAACAGTTTTACAGCTTAACCTTAGCACATTTTAGTCTTAACTTATAGTTATACCTTTTTAAGTACTTTTATATGGTAGTCTATTTTGAAAGATCAATAAAACACGCTAACACATCCGTCTGAACATACGTAAGGCAACTATTTTCAAAGTATGTGTTTCGTTGTTAGGCTTATACAGAAGTGTTTTTTTTTTTTTTGCCCAATTAAGGGTTTCTTTTTTTCTTTAGCATTTATTTTAATATTAAAATGTTTAAAAACGTCTTCTGGGCTCGTTTAAACTTCCGCTTGGGTAATACACACGTACGTGCTCTTTCGAAATAATCTCTACAACTAAAATGCAGTTTTTCACCACCCGATGTGGCCAGGCGGGTCACAGGCTGGGTAGCTTTTAACACTGGCCACCGGAAGGGCGCCTGAGCGCACATATGTGACGTAGTAGGGGGTGGTGCTGGGGTGGGTCCTTGGTGGTGGCTGCAGAGAGAGACTTTTCTTAGCGCTCTCTGCTACACGCGGCTACCAGGCGCCAGACGTAAACAGAGAAATTGGAGAATACGTAAACAGTAGCACGTTGTGCAGCAAAAATGCTCTCGAAGCTGTGCTGCTTTAGCGACCGGTGTTATATAACGACCGTCATATGTTACGTTACAGCACTACCTCACTAATTCAGCTAAAAATACGTAAGCATATAAATACTGAGGACCAGAATAGGGAAATAGCAATACTATCAGAAAGTTTGATAAACGCAAAATTGGTCGGCGGAACATCTTCCTCATACCAACACTACGGGGATTCAACTTGCGGACAAAGTAACGAGAAACGGTGCTGCGAACCCACTAGGAGCAACCACTAGGGGAGGAGCAGAAGTTAATGCTCCCAAAATGTTAAAATAGGATTAAGAAATATGACAATAACTTTTCTGCTTGCCAGACATTGCGGATTGAATACACACTTGGGGACAAGTTTTTTAGAACCTTTTGGGGAGAGATATAATCTCGGTGCATTACGTAACACGTTTAAAAACATGTGAAATATGCCACAATTGCTAAGGACTCACCTAATAATATTATGAAATAGTAGAGCTTACCCTTGCTTCTCTAGAATTTCCTCAAATTCAATGCACTTCACCTCAATTTTGCGCTTGCGATCGTGATCCAGTATTTCTTTATTGGGTGGACGATTTAATTGTGCGTCCAGTTGTTTAACATTGTCCTCGGAGCGATAATCCTTTTCCTTTTTGCCAGGACGCACAAATGCCCAATTACGTTGCACATGACCATTGGTGCCTGAGCCACGCGGCGTTGTTAATCCAATGCCGTTGTACATGGCTGTATGGGTTAACTAGCTCCTAGGTAAACGTTTTGAAAAGGTTCAACGCGTGGGGTGTTCCTCTGGCTAGAAAATCGATTTTAGACGCAATGCTTGCAATATATAACACGACTAGCAAATATTGTCAACAGATGTTACCTTTGACAAGCATTTAGTAGCACATCAAGCCACTTTTCACGTTATTTATTATGTACACATTAATATTTAATCATTTGTTAGAATAAAATGCAACACAATCAATTGTGCAAAATTTGCCAATGCCGCTTAATGCTTTATTCCAGGGCAGGCTTGTTATACCTAAGTGTACAGACAACTCTTGTTCACTGGACTCAGTTTTCTAGGTGTGCAATGCTTAATTGAACCAGTGTTGCTGAATGTATTTTAGTGTTGTATAAGTTATACAGCTACCAAAAACAATTTAATTGCGCCTTATAAAAATATATGTAATACCTGCTAGAGTCTATTAAACCCTAAATGAAAATGAATAGAAATTTAAATAAAATGCAAAATATAGTTTGCTTTACGGCCAACGTTTTTTTATCAACATAAATTACTGAAAAACTCCAGACACACGTTATGCAACACTTAGTCGGCAATCAAAGCCTGTTGTCTTTTTCGCACATGACATCTCTTTCCTAACCAAAACAGCGAGCAGTAAACAATATATTTTTTTTTTTAAAAAATAAACTTCAATTCCAAAGTTTCTACTGTCTGCAGCCATGAGCGATGCGGAAGATGTTAAAGATGCAGTGACAACGAAAGTATTTTTCAAAAAGTCCACACGCAAAAATCTACGGCAACGCAGGAGTTCCGAAGATGGGGATAAGGAAGAGCAGTAAGTAGTTGCTATATTAACCAAATAATAATAATAATTATGATAAATCTTAAAATAGACTGACATTGGATGAAATAAAAGAACGGCAGCGACTACGACAACGCCCCAATGGCGTTAGCCTTCTGGGCTTGGCACTGGGTAAAAAGATAGCGTTGGAAGAGGAACTGGCCATTAAAGATCCATTCAATGTAAAAACTGGTGGTCTCGTCAACATGCAAACACTTAAATCGGGTAAAATGAAAGAATCCGATGATGCTTATGATGTTGGCATAGGCACACAGTTTTCTGCTGAGACGAACAAACGCGATGAAGACGAGGAAATGATGAAGTACATTGAGCAAGAACTACAAAAACGCAAAGGCGGCGGCACGGATTCCAAAGCAACTGATGATGATGCTGGAGATGTTAATAAATATCTGACACCAGAAGATGCCGCTTTGTATGCATTGCCCGACCATTTGCGACAGTCCTCATCGCATCGCTCTGAAGAGATGTTGTCCAATCAAATGTTAAATGGCATTCCTGAAGTAGACTTGGGCATTCAAGCCAAGATACGAAACATTGAAGCGACAGAAGATGCTAAACAAAAACTTTTGCAAGATGCCAAAAACAAGAAAGATGGACCCTCACAATTTGTGCCCACAAATATGGCAGTGAACTTTATGCAGCATAATCGATGTAAGTTATTGGTTTAGAATTTTGATTTGCATAATAATTTTCCAAAAATTCCAGTTAATATTGAGGATATTAACGAGCAGCGCAGGCGAAAACGTGAGGAGAATGAGGCTAATAAACCAGCGCATCATCAAACTAATCCAAATGGCATGAAACGTGCCACTGACGATTATCATTATGATAAATTTAGAAAACAGTTTCGTAGATATTAAGATATAATCAAATGTACACTCATTTTTAATAAAATGCAAAATTTATTTTATATTCATCATAATTGTGTTCTGTAAATATCATAAATTTTGAAGCTCCATTGAAATAGGGCAAAACAGACAACCAGTAATTATCCATAAAACGTGTATACGATATCTGCAAGAGAATAAATGAAAAACTTACAATTATTAAATGAATGGGCATAAATTCAAGCTAAGCTTGGCTAATAGAATCAGCTTGGATAGTTGTTTTCATATTTCAAAATTAAAATCAATGAGATTCCTACAAAAAATATCATCAAATATGTTGGATAAATATTTCCTCTTTAACAAAAAAGCTACACACCTTTTTATCAAGAAATACACCTTCATCCAATCCAGTCCCGAATTGCTACAATTAAGAGTTTAAAAAGTTTGATTAGTTAAAATGCAACTTTTAAAAGTAAGAGCACAAATTTCATTGATTTTATCAGTTGAAGTCAAGGTATTTTCATAGCAACGCATGACTGAAGCTCAATGAGATTCCTACTAAAAGTATCATCATAAAATAACACAATATGGAATGGACATAAGGCACTTACTTTATCATCGGCAATAATGATTCCATTAGCAGCTTAGTCCGTTACTGAAATATTAAAACAGATTTTAGTACATAAGAATGGGGTTTTATTATGAATACAATACTCACTTCTATTAGATCTCCAATTTGCAGCTGATTATTTGTCTGAAATTAAAAGAAAATATTTAGAGGCCCCGCCCCCCATTACTCCTTAAAACACTGACACTACTTTTTTGAGTGTTTGTTTTTATTATACTCAGACAACATTGAAACGTTCATCCCCGCTAAATTGTGTCAACTTAGATAATATTTAGTTAATAGAAAAAATCTATGTAGAAGATGTAAAACGGGAAGCCCGTCTCTACTTTGTTTGTTTATATGATACCGATCTTGTTGGCAATATCTAGAGCATCGTAGTCGCGCGCCAGGCGCACATAAGCCTTCTTCTGACCGTCGGGTCTGATCAGAATGTTAACCTTGGCTACCTTGATGTCATAGAGCTTACGCACTGCAGCACGCACATGGTTCTTGTTGGCGCGCAAGTGTGTGAGGAAGACCAAAGTGTTATTGTCTTCAATCTTCTTCATGGCTGCTTCTGTGGTCAACGGGTACTTGATGATGTTGTAGGCATCCATGCGGTTCCTGGTGGGCACCGATTTCCTGGGGTACTTGGGGTTGCGTGGCAACTTCAACGTCGTGGGACGACGGAAGTGCACATTGGTGCGCACCTTGCGTGTGCGCGTACCGAAAGCGCCCTTGATGATCTAAGCAAAACACACAAAGATACTTAGTTACACATTCATTGTTTAAAATGTAGGTGTACCAACCTTAGTTTGTGCCTTCTTGGCGTTCAATAAAGCAACAGCCTTAGCCTTTGCAGTTCCCTTCTGGGGCTTGACACCAGCCTTGCCGACGGGCTTCTTGCCCTTGGCAGCAGCGCGTGCCTTGGCAGAAAGCTTAGCCAAAACCGACTGTGGCTTCTTGCCGGTAGCAGTCTTCTTCTTGGCATCCTTTGCCTTGGGCTTAGCCTTGGTGGCCAATTTCTTCACCGCTGGCTTCTTGACAGTGGTTGGGGCTGTCTTCTTAGCGCCAGCTGCAACTGGTTTCTTAGCGGCGGGTGCAGCAGCTGCCTTCTTGGGTGCAGCGGCTGCGGGCTTGGCAGCAGCAGCTGGGGCATCCTTCTTGGCAGCAGCTGGAGCTGCGGCAGCAGTCTTCTTCTGCTCTGGCTTTTTATCGCCAGGCTTAGCTGTAATACATACACATTAAATTAGTAAACAGCAACAACGCTGGTCCATACAAAAGTTAGGTTAAGCTCGAACGCGCAAACGCTGCAATAATCGTCGTTGTTGCAAAGCGAATATAAAGAACCGAAAATACACCTTGAATAACAATTGAAAGCTAGCCAAACTAGCAGCAAGCACTTTAAACGCAGAAGCATTCAACACATTTTGTTTGCTATAAGCATTTGTAGTCACACCGCACGTGGCGAAAACACGCAGTAAATTTTATGTCATTTTTTGCCACAAAATACAGTTTTTACAATTATTTCATTATTTAAGCTTATAGAGATTACTTTAACGCTTTGTTTGCTAACAAAACCACACATTTTTGGCTATTTTTTATATGAAAAAACCTTACCGGATTTCTCGGTTGGCTTTTTGGGTGGCATTTCTGCAAGAAAAAGAAATGAAAAGGAAAAATAAGGCAATGTCAAGTCAGCGGAAACAACTTTTGACACTAGAGCGGCCAGACGTGCAAAAAGTGGCAGCGCCAAATGTGGCTTAAATGGCAACGCCATATGGAGTGGGCAGTCTCATTAAACGGCAGCCCTATTTTGTTTGATATTTAAAACTTTATTCGAATATCAAAAGAAAATTGTCTATTATGTGTTATAAATTGTATTTGAACGCTTGATAACTAGCTTTTTTGTTTGTTTATTGTTTTTTTCAATTAAAATTAAAAAACAAAATAATATATTAACAAGCGCAACCGCCTCTCTGGCCAACCTCAGTTTTACCAATGCGAAAATAACTGCGCAAGTCTGAAAAAATTCTAATTTAGTTGTAAACAATTAGAAATTTTAAGTTCATTACCAAATATATGCGACTTGGTCGGTGAAATTTCCGCCTGTTCTTTTGCCAGACTTTGTTGCAAAGCAAATTGTTGCTGTACGGCCGACTCAAAAGCTAAACCGGCCAAGCGTTGAAAGAACTCCGTTACCTTGAAACCGGATCGTGCAGATACTGACCAGTATTCCGCATGCATATCGTTAGCTACCACAGTTGCCAGTCGTTCCATGCGCATAAAATCCTCCTTGGTCTGCTTGAAACAGCATTTATGTATATAAATATCTATACATTGTAACTTAGTTACCCACCAAGAGATCCGCTTTTGTGCCCACTAAGAATACCAGAGGTCTTTGTGCTGCTGTGTTGTAATTGAGAGCTGTAGAAAGCCATTTTTTGGCGGAGTCGAGAGTTTCGCGCTTGGACATGTCATAGGTCACAACGATAACTAGAGTAATAAGAAATTTTTAAATGACACAACATCGGGAACTCCTCCTCATACTTACTACTCGAATTGCGATAATAGGCACCTGCAATGCACTTAAAGCGCTCCTGACCAGCCGTGTCCCACCTAAAATAAAAAAAAGTCCAAGTAAATTTGATCAAAGAACACTGATCCATTACGATACTGCTCGTTTTGCTTGCAATCAAAATTTGGAACACTACTGATAATGATCCGTTAAAATGTACTTACATCTCTAAGCCGAAACCGTGTCCCAGTATACTAAAAGTCTCCAGCTCAAAGTCAACACCTATGGTGGCCTTATAGTTCGATTGGAACTTATCGAAGCAAAATCTGCATGGGAACGCCCTTAAGTAAGCTCCTTACTACTCATTAAATCCTACGCTAAGAAACCAACTCACCGATTAACAATTGCTGTTTTACCGACCGAGCAATCGCCCACAAATATAACCTTACATGGACGGAGCTTTAGCTTCCGCGGCGTAAGTTCCAGCTGATAACGCAATTGTGGAGCGAAATCCTTAGCCCGGTTATATGGTGTTTGGGTGGCATTATAGGCGGGTGGCAAGTGTCTCAACTGAGTGCGTGGATCGTGTAGTGCTACGGTGGGCGGTGTAGGTAAGAGCAGATTCTGGCGCAGCAGATGAGGCATGTTGAACGTTTCTATTATAACTGAGCCAAACAAAATCCAAAGCAACTTGTCTCTGACTAAAAGCGGAAAGGCGTTACCACAAAACCGCAAACGGCGTCAGCCTGAACTTGAGCAAAATCGCTGGTGGAGCTGATATAGTCAAGGTGTTTTGGGCACATAATACACGTCGTTTAGCTTTGTATGCAAATGCAGCCCCAATTGAGGTTAGTCGTGATAAGAACACGCCAGTGACTTGAGCTTAAGTGGCTTAAGTTTATTGTATGTCTAACTCTTGGGTTGCTTACTTCCAGTGGGGTAGCCAAAGTAACCCACACTCTTTACCTGCTGCAATAAGGTTGGTTCCAAGGCAAGAGCTTTGAATATGGCGCGCTTTAGTTGTTCGTATTGAAAGTGCGGAGGAAATGGCATATCTTCAAAGGCCAGCATCAACAAGTTTCCAGCTTCATTGCCAACTGCCAGCGAGTGACCGCAGTGAGTAAATCTAAGACAGAAGAAGGAGAAAGAAGTAAAATCAATGGTTCAGTATCTTAAAAACGTTGGTCAATATTTCTATTATGAGCTCATCGGCGACGTAACCCCACTAATAATCTTCTTCAGAGCTTTCCAGAGAAGATCTCTGGTAGACTATTGCTTTTTCCTTGCCTAACGAGTCTTTGCGGTTGTTGCAAATAAGACGGTAACGCACTGAAGGATACTTTTGGACCGCGATTCAATAGAAACCTAGAGGTATCTTAGATTAAGATCTTTACAAGCGAAATTCTTTGGAGTATGACAGACAGACATACAGGCGGCGCTTATGACACTGATATCGCGTATGATATGATGATGGTTCTTGGTGAAAACTCCAAAAAGGGCATTCTACAAACGAAATGGCTGATGCCCAGCAAAGGCGATAGACAGAAAGACTTCAGTCATTCTGCGGATTCTTAAAAGGACACCAAATCTGAACACTTACATGGTATTAAAAGGATATGGTGTCCTCAATGGACCGACAGTACAGATCAGAAGATTCTCAATCCTTGAATAGCGTTAATCTAGTTAACATTCGTAGCTGACAACAGATTGTTGAAAATATACGAACTACAATAATTAAACCGGTAATTTATTTTGGGCCTCCCAACAGGATATTGGAAATTCGGACAAGGTCCTGAAGAAGCTTGAATCACGCATGAATCTAACTAAATCCTTCAGACTAGCTTCAAAAAATCAACTTACTAACATTAATGCACAACATTTTACCCACCTAAAGGTCGTATAGAAGATCTTTGCATCAATAGTCGTGGATGAGACAGGCTTTAGCGTGCTATTGCGCAAATCCCAGATGTCTACAGAGCTGCGAGTAAGTGATACCAAGATGGTAGAGTGAGTGCGACTCCAGCGCGCACAATGAACAGGCGAAAGATGATGGCGCAGTGTTATTATGGGCGAGAGTATGCCGGCCAGCCAGATACGTATGCACCTGGAAGGAAGTTTATAAGCGTTATGTAACCAATTTTGACCATGAACAACGCACCAATCGCTGCCACAAGTGAGGTACAACTTGGGCGACCATGGTGAAAATTCCATGCCTCCAGCGGGTGCCTCGTGCACCTGTCGTAACTCCAAGTACTGCAGTGGATAGTTTGTCGAACACTTGTACAGCGTGCCCTCATCGGTAAGCACATAGTAGATGTCTGTGTGCAGCGGATCCAGCGCTAGCTCCAGACATTGTGGATGTCTATTGGCTAGAATTGGCAATGCAGGACGCTTTAGCTGAATACCCTCAAGCTCGCCGTCTGTGCGCTGCAAACGCTGATGCTCAAAGCCCAGTAGGTAAGGACTATTGATAAGCCGATACTTGGTAATGGCGCCAGCTTGAGAAGCAGCAAGAAGTGGAGTAATATCCACACCACAATTGACATCTCCATCGCTGCGTTGTATCCACTTGATGGCCGTAACGGGCTCAAAGTACGGGGAAGTGCTGCGTTGGGAAATAGCCACTGGTGGCTGTTCCTCCAACGAGATGTCGCGTACCTCGATGTCGCCATTGTGCAAACCAATTGCTAGCAACTGCGGCATGGTAGATGAAAACTCTACTGTGACAACCGGCACCTGATAGTTATAGCAACGCTCGGGATTAATGGGATTCTTAATGTTCCATACATAGACGTAGCCACGGCGTGGCATTTTCGTCACTTTTCCGTACGAATAGACTCCATAGGATACGGCCATAATATCACCATTGCTGGGACAGAAGCTGACATCAGTGACAGCTTGATGTATGTGCGCCTGTGGCGTCGGAGCGCTTAAACGCCAGAGTAAACGCAGGCGGTACTTGAACTTGACATCCTCAGCAAGCGGATCCGGTGGTGACATGTTGCGATACCGTCGTTGCTCCTCTTCGAAAACATTGCTCGCCAGCAAACGCATGGTGAGCATTAAAGCCAGTTTAAAGCTGGGCAAGCTGTTAATGGCCACGAACTGATCCACTCCGCCCACAGTATAGGTAGTAACTTTCATTTTCTGTTGGCCCTCTACCTCAACGCTTTTGGTGGATGTCTCCAGGTCTTTGTATGTGTCAAACATTTCAAAATTGGACACATAGGAGCCCACATGATCTGTCGTTAGGCGCTCGGTGTTAACCAGTCGCGACTTCCTGAGCGCCATTAGAGTTTGGGTGTCCGCATCAACGGTGCGTCGGGACTTGTCTGTGCCCGCAATTAATTCGTCATAACGCTGATTATCAGCCAGCACCTCCCGACCCTCTTCGCTGTCCGCCAAAGCCGTCATGCTGCTGCGTTCATAGAGCACCGTAATAGGAGTTTTTCGTAGCAGTATCTTGATAAAAGGTTTAGCCGTTGCGTTTGCTGACTTTTTTGGTGGTTGAGGAGTTTCCGTTCGAACTGACTTCCCTTTGCCTATACTGGTGGTTGGCTCGCCGATCATTTGAATTCTTTGAAGATTTATCTGTAGTAGATACGAGTATTGTAGTGATATTTCTTTGATATGATGTGAAAACCAATTCTGCCTTTTAATAATAACTAAGAGCCTACGTCCCCAGTTCGCTTTGCTCGCCAACGGAGCCAAAGGAGCTCTGCCCCCTACTCGCTTCGCTCGTTCACCCCCGAAAAAGGGCTCCGCCTCTTGTTCGCTCCGCTCGCCACCCCTGTTCACTATGCATCATACATTTTTGCATTTCTATATCCATCCATACTCAATATTCCATATAGCACGCGCCCATCCTAATTCTAATCGTAATTGTAATCGTATTCGTAAGCGAAATCGTAATCGTAATCGTAATCCTCATCTCATCTCATCCCATCTCATCTAACCTTCCGCCACGCTGCCTTCCGCCTTCTGCCACGCCGACTTTTTTCTACGGGCATGGCCCCATCCGCTTTCGGGCATCCCCCTTTTTTTCCCAACCTCTTATACTCTTCTCATCTCATCTCATCTCAACGCAGCTCATGCCCATGCCCATGCCCCTGTCCTTATTCAGTTCTGAGAGCTACAATGGTCCGGCAAGTATGTGATTCGCCTAGATCTCCCTCTTCTTCTTAGTCGTTGCTAAGACACTCCTAGAGTGTTGCCACATCCCATCTGAAGGAATGTTTGCTGCGTCGAAATAGATGGTCTAACTTGAGAACTTGTGAACCAGCACAAACGTTATTCTCAGATCTATGCCATTGGCGTATTTAAGGAGGTATCAGAGCATCAAAACTTGTCTCGAAGCGTCAGCTGGCAGCACTGGTATGCACTTATACTTACGTTCACGGCTATGTCGTCCAGGGATGCGCGCATTACACACTTATTGGCACATTCCGGAGAACGCGCATATTGCATTGCTTGCTTTGACTTGTCCTCTCGCATCAACGGATGATTCTCTATCATCCTGAGAAGGTGCTCAAAGTCCGCCAAGCGGTACTCCTTGGACAAAGTTCTGGACATCAGTTTTTGTCTATATTGCTACTTTTCGCTAAATTTTTCACTTTACTCTAGTTTTGTTTGGTGTTGCCGGCATGGTAACGCAACGTAACCAAGAGCCAAGTTGTTGCAATGTGGCTTATTGTTTAATAATAGTAATATGTACATATGTCTGTATGTACGACTGTTACACGTACAAATATAAATATTTATAACTACTTGAGTGCACGCAAGCGCAAAATAAGATGCTTAAAATATGCAGGTTGTTTGATTGGCAAACGTCGCTCCAAAGCCCCCATATAGTAGGTTCCACATGAGCGCAGGCAGAGACCTGCGAAAGACGGTTTGAGGCTTCCGTGCCATATGCAAACACAGTAGACTCCCGCGATAACGAGAGTGCTTGCCAACATTAAGCGAAAAATAAATTTTTATGTATTCTTATAATTGAGAAACAAATGGCGAAAGAATTTATGAGAAAAACGTACGATTTGAGCTTTTTTTGCTGAGTTCGTCTCCGCCAGAAAAAACCTTTTTACTTCCACAAAATTGCAGAGCCCGCTATTGCGGGTTGCAGAACTGTGCATTACTTTGAATCTCGCAGCAGAGGAATCTGCTTTTTTGCAATACGCTTGACAGACTACTGGAACAATTGTTGCTTTGGTCACTCTTTTATACTAAGAACATAATTTGGTCCCACTCAAAACTGACTACTGTGTACCGGTAGAATTTTCCCGTACACCTTTCAACACCCTCATCCCATGTAGGGAAGAATGGTAACTTGGTCCTCCGGGACCCACCGATGCCTCCAGCTTCTACACTAACGGTTCTAAGATAAATGGTCGGGTTGGAGGTGGGGTATTTTCGGAAGTAAAAAATTAATGAAATTGGAAAGTTTTTCGAGCAAAGTAATTATTTTCAGTGATAGCCAAGCGACCATCAAATCAATAATTCGATATCTGTAACAAACTGTCGCAGATCTCTACATGAGTTGGCTAAACAGTTCGTTATAAGCCGGATATGAATACCAGGACACTGAGGTCCTGCAGATTTTATCGCTGCAACGGGATGGTCTCCCCTTTGATTTTGTATCAGTTGGTTAACAAGGGAGGAGGGAGCTTGAGATCCTAGGTAGCACAACGGGCCGAAATACGGCCTAAGTGTGGCAGCAGATAACCTGGCAGCCGTTCTACCCTAACCTAACCTAGAATTTCTATAATTACGTAATCATAGAGGAGGGGGAGGAGGGTAGACCCGATGTTTACGCTTAATGACGTAATATATGTACGGCCACTCAATGAAATTATGTCAAAACACTTTTATTGTATTTATAGAATATAGAAACTGTATGGAGTGTTCACGTTTTCGTAAGTGCACTGTACCTGTTTGTCGCAGGGCAACAGGTGCGGGAGTTGTTGTTGTTTTTCGTTGGTTCTGCTGTGCTTTGAACTGTCACAAAGAAAAGCTTCTTTGAAATTTGTTTGTGTAGCAATTAGACATGAACCGTAGCAATTTAGTTGTACGTACATATGTACATATGGTACTACTGGAAAGGGTCTTTAATTCCGCCACAATGACGGAGCCTTTGTATAGAAGTCGCAAAAAGAAGTTGTTGTTTTATGTTAATTTGTTTTATGCTTCGCTACGCTGAGTCGCCTAATGAATACGCAGTCGGCGTTGGCAGTGGCAGTGGCAGCGGCAGTGGCAGCGACAGCAATAACGCCAGCTGCGGCAGCAGCAGCGCAAGTGCAATATGTCAAATGGTAGAAGGAAGTGTTTCCTCTGCCAGCTTGTGGAACGTTGCGTGTCGTTGGTCGCTGGTCAGTTTGTTGCGCATTTGCGCATTTCGTTCTTGTTATAACTCAGCGCATCAAAGCGGAAAGCAATAAATGCGCAAGTCGAAGAAAATACGCGTGTAGCCCATTTGGTGTCTCTCGCTGCTTTGTCTTTCTCTTTGCAGCAGCAGCGCTGCGCTTTGCGTGCTTTATGAACTTTGCACGAACGAGCGAGTGAGCGCAAGCGAAAATGCGCCCACTTGTTACACTTTTCGGCTAACCTGCACGGCAGCGGCGTCAGCGTCAGCGTCGGCGACGGCGTCGCAGTCTGCCGAAATTACTGAACCGCTAAATGCGTCGTAGCGGCCGCGGCGGCGCTGTAAATGCTGCAACGCGCGCGCACACTGTGTATCGATAGGTTTGCAAATGCAATAAAGCTTTTTCGATAAATAATCTAGATATTCACAATGACACCCAGTGTGATTTGCTTATTCACAATAATTGCTCTAATTAAAAGCTATGCAATTTGTGCGAGGTATTGAATAATTTGATTTATTTTTCTTATTTCCGTGCGTCTTTAATTGAAAAACTCTTGCAAAAGCCATTAGAATATGTTAAATATTGTAGCATATGGAATTTTATCGCTATCACCGCAAAAATCAGTGTTATTTGTTGAGTTTAGCTTTTTGATGCGACACCTAAAAAATGTTATATTTTGATTTGTTGTAATATAACAGTTATAACAGCTAAGAGAATTGCTATTTACTTATGTGAATTGAAAACGATCTTGAAAAGGAGTCATTAAGATATCTAATGATATCCATGACTTTTAATTCACTGCATTTTATATACATACACAGTAACTTATCGTTTATATGCAAAGAAAAAAAAATAGTTTTAAAGCATTTTGTTTGCAATTTTCATACAAAAATATTCGTTTATATGAAAATTTCATATACAGAAACGATCGACTGTTTTATCGATCAACTTTTGGTAAAATTACGATGGGTTTGGATGCAAACTTTTCAGCACAGTTTAATTATTGAAAATTTGCAACAATCTGTCGCAATTGTCGTTGGTATTAAATTATCGCCTATACACAAAAACCGCTGCATTTTTGCTTTTTCGTATAAATTATTATATATTTGAAATATTTTGCATATATGCGATTATCGCTTAAATGCAATAACTGCGCTGCATTTTCGCCATTGCACATAAGTGATATCTACTGTAGTTCAAGCGAAAGTAAACTGTTTTATCTCTGGGGAAAAATACTAGATTAACACAGTAAATTTAAAGAATTGTATTAACACTTTAGAAACATAAATAGCACTTGGTACATCGAAATGTACATTTTCAGCTACAATTTGCGTATTGAATTACTTTAAAAAAATGAAATTCTAAAAAAATTGTAACAACTTTTGTTAAATTTCAATTAATTTATTCATTCAATCAGCTAAATAGTATCCACACACACAGTTACTATGTGTATTTTAGTGCCTTTTTACAAAAAGAAAAAAACCCTAATGGGTTTCAATTTTACGAGCCTCTAATTGTTCACACCAAGCGACTGTAACCCAACATTTATGTTCAAATCGTCAAATATGTCTACAAACAAAAAGTTAGCCCTTTGGTTTTCCCATTCCAATATATGTTTGAGCTGCTACACCTGTTTTATGCATCCACTGGCCCCAATGTGCGCTGCTCTTGCCAACGTTAACACCAACGCTAGCAGCGCTGCAGTCGCAGTCGCAGTCGCTGCGTTGGTTTTGGTGTAACATATTTTCTTTTCATTTTTATTGTGGCACCACAGAGCGTTACGTTTAAGCCAAGCTCAAATATTTTCGTAACAAAAACCGACTTTTTATTCGTTAATTAGTCGTCGTGAAGCGCAGAAGTGCCGCACCATGAAACCCGCTTAACGGAAGTTAACAAACCTTGCGGAAACTCACGCTTAAGTTAAGGGGCGCAAAAAGTAGCCATATGAGCACGTATGAGTACTTTACTGTTGTTGCTGGTCAATTGAGGACAAACCACTGCAATCAGAACCGAGACAACAGCTAATCGTTCGATATTGTACATAGCTTTCTTGACCGGAGCCGCCGGCTGGTCACAACCACCGCCGCCGAGTGGCATTACAACGACGACTGTCTCTCTGTCAGTGTCATTCTGTGTCTGTTGTCACTCAGTTTAGTCGGTCGTCTGGCCAGTCATCGTCGGCTGCCGCCTCTGTCTCTGCCCTTGCCTCTGCCTCCAGTTGCAGTTGCATTCGAAGACGGCACGTGCCGCGTTGCCCTCTTGGCCTTTAAGTGCGGCACAGTGACAGACGCAGTCACAATCGTAGAAGCGACGCGTGCTTTATCGGTTGCCTGTGAGTGTATTTGTGTTTTTTTTCTTAACAGACTGTGCCAAGTGTGAATAATATTAAATAGTAAGAAATTATCAAATTATGCAAATGGCTTAGTAACAAAGTTTTCAAATGTAGCATCGTCGTCGTTTTTGGCTCTCTGTATCCGTTGTCTAATTAATGTCTTGTGTTCAACATTTACATACAACGTTTTGCAATAAAACCCACAAAACAAACAAACACATAAAACACCCGCATTGCCGGCTACGTAATACGCTAATCAACACTTCGTCTTCTGCGCGCGCTTATCAACAATTCCACGTCTCAACAATGTCATTTTGGAAGCGTTTCTGTCGCCCTAATGGAGTAACAGCATCAATGGCATTGGAGCCGCAACAGCAGCCCATTAATCGTAGATGTAAGTCTGACAGTGCTTAATCTATACTATATAGTAGTTTCTGTGCATACACTAACGATACACGCTAGTAAGCGAGAGTGTAATGCACAGGTTATATGTATGAAATAATAGCTGAATACATGCTTTAGAAATGGTTTGCAATATTAAAACATTCCTTTTGTGTTCTTGACCGAGGCGTTAGTTGCTTCTATACACTCAATCCAGAGGAACCCTTCTTCGTCGCCTTCCTTTAACAGCCTCATTGATCAGCTTTCTCCCTGGAGCTTCGCACTATAAGTTTTTTCCCCCGCCCGCAACAGAACAATCATATTACTTTAATAAACATAGTGAAAACAAGCTAAAGATTCCACTAAAAAAAAACTCCGAAAAAAGAAAGAAATGATTCAACATTTGACTGCTGTCTGGTTTTGTTTTTATTATAGTAGGTATTCCCGTAGTGTGTACACGAAATCCGTGCGCCTCATTTGCATAATTTGCATCTTAAAATTGTTTCTGTTTTTATTGACTGGTTTATTGATTTCATTTCATATACTTATTTGCGGGCGTGTTGTCTACACAGATCCAAACCCAAACTGTTTTTTGGCTTCAACTCTCAGTTCGAGATATTTGGAATCGGAATTGGTCTCTGACTTGGATGTACACATTGAGTAGAGCACGCTTTGGCGCGTTGTCAACAATTTTATCGTCTACAAGACAGTTTTAGCTTATATAAAATGCCTCAAGGAATTTCGCTGGCAAACTCGTCTAAAATGCATTTGCATTTGTAAATATCCCAAATAAACAACATTTTGTGAGTTGTCAAAAATAATTACTTTGGCAATTATAGAACACATTTTTGCTTAAAAAAATATAAAAATATTTATTACCTACTTCATGCCTCGGTATTAGAAAAATATATTGATAACGTTCTAGGGATATGGTTAAACCTTAGTATATTATACTAGGGGGCTTCTCCCCCTGCTCGCTGCGCTCGCCAACCCACATGCCACACTCGTGTGCCGTGTGGGCTCTATCTCACGGTGCCAAGCACTGGATTGAAATCGTCAATCCACGACCCTACGAAAAATATTTCCGCAGGTGCTATATTGAAATCATTTCTGTTTGGTCATGACTTCTTCCATGGTATAGATTGAGGCCTATCTAAACCTCTCCTGGTCTTTGGGTCGCAGCATACGGTTGTACAAACACAGTCACCACGATACTCCCCAAAGGGGCCAACCGCAAGATCAGGACAGAACAAGTTCTGTTGGCTCCTGACCGCCCGTTGTACCAGAAATTAAAGCCTTCGGTCAGGCCTCGCACCATCAAAGGGCACTGCCAGTTCAAGCTAAAAACAGTTTCACACCATTTCGGAATATAATGTTGACTAGTGCGTAAGCTCTAGCCGACAGATGGACCAGTATATACACCATGATCATGGTCATGGCTTTCTCACTGGGGGGAGCGACTATGTCACCACAATCCAAAAAGGATTTAAGCGCAAGGGCATAGAGCGAGACTGTCTCTGTGATTCCAGGCACCCGTGGTTGTCGACAATCATTTGCTAACGCATGGCATAGTGGGCAAGGCTTCTCAAGGCTTCACCCCCACCACAAATCTAATCTAATCTAACATGCGAAATGCTGAACTTGCAACTCGCGAAATCATCTAATTAAACCTTTCTAAAACAGTGTTCGAATTGCTGGATCAGCGACACCAAATTATGCTTTAGCCATATACCTTAAAGTAGGATCAAATTTGTTGCCTAGTGTATTTGATTTTAACTCGCTAAAGTAGAGAAAAATAAGTGACGTGTTTTTGAGTTATAGTCGATCCTGATTTGGATGTTCGGGTTTCGATTTCTCTTGATTTAACCAAAAATTAGTTGCGAGTCCGAACCGCAAAATTCTCAATATACCAAATTACCTAACATTTAGCCAAGTTTATTTAAGTGAGTTCAATTAGTAGCGTTTTATCATGTTATTCTATTCGCACTTTTATTTCCGGTTTGTATGTATATGTAAAGTCTATTAAAATTGCAACTCCGGTGCAAGAGATTTTGCTGCGAGAGTCTTAATAGTCGGGCAATTATCATTTCCATTTCGCACAGTGCAGCTTTTTTCAAACGAACAAGTGTCAGCTTAGATTTTTCAATAACCAAGGAGATTGGTGCGTTGAGACCACAGTGCCAGCTCCAACGTAGGAGCGCCGCGACGCTGCTGCTGATGGTGCCTCCAACTATGTGCGGTCGATGTCGCCGCACTCTCTTATGTTGTGGTTTCCATTTCATTTCTTTTTTTTTTCCATAATTTTTCAACTAACTGCCGCCATCTGGCAGCGACTAGCTGTCTGAGATCGGAGCGCCCCAAACTACACACAAACATGGACATAAATATGCTTATATAAGTATGTTTGTGTGTATATGAGAGTAATGCCGGGCTTACACTGTTTGACACTATGACAGTGTGACGTGTGCCAATGGCTGTCACACGTGGAAAGTGTTTACATTGGAGGCACACAAATTATGAATCACACGACTGTGACAGAGCAAATAAATATGTTTAGGTGTAAACACCTTTTTACATTATGACAGTATCACTGTATGACGCTGTGGCCAGAAGTTTGCAAAAAGTAAGCAATGAACAAGTTCCTGAACAAGAACTACGAAAAGAGTCATAACATACGAGAGCGAACATTCCATGTGCATGTCACTTTTATTACCACACGGCGCACACGAACATTATTATTCTTTGAATCCATTTTATTTGTTAAGTTTGTACGCGGATCTTTTGACAAACTGAGAATGTATTCGTTCGTTTGACATTTAGTAACTGTGCCAACGGGTTGCCTGTTCACACTGAGGTATGCCAGTATGACAGCAAAGTGTGACGCTGTGTGCCTCAGTGTAAACCCGGCATAAGGCTTGCGCCTTTTCTTTAGGTGCTGCGCTCTTCTTCTTCTTCCTCCTCTTCTTTTTTCTACACATTTTGTTTGTTTTGTTGGTTTGTGAACATGACTTTGACTTGTGGTAATTTGATGTTAATGACAATCATCAGCAGCGACAACAACAAGTTGCAACAACAACAACAACAACACTGTCCGTACTCTGTCTGTCTGTCTGTCTGTCTGTCTGTGTGTCCGGACTGCATGCTTAACATGATTCTAAAAGATCTTGAGCCTGAGTCAAAGCTGCGGCGCTGCAGCGCTGCTTGCGTGCCCCAAAAGTCGCGGCGCATAATCCGCTTAGAGAGACTATTCTTGTTCTCTCCACTCTCCATTTATAGCCAACTCTTTCACTCGCTCTACCCCTCCCGCTCACGCTGTTGACATTTTTTCGTGCCATTTAGTTGCTTACTCCAATTTAACCTTTCTTGTTTTCTTCCTCTTATTAGTTTGTGTCTTGAGTCTTCTGTTTTTTTTTCTTCTTCTTCTTCTTCTTCTATTTTTTAAATGCCATTAACTTGCATTTTTTATGGGTTTTATACTTTATAGACCTTATGGACCTTGGCAACGCGTCGGGAACTCAAGCGGTCTATGAAATGAGTGCAACGTTTTGTTGTGACACTTTTATGTATTTTTTTTTCTTCTCATTTTATCGTTTTTTATTATTTCCCTTTGATTTCTATCAATTTTACAAGATAGTTTTTATCCCTCAAGTTACTACGCTGCGTTCTCTTAGCGTTAACCAAAAAGAAAGGGGCCCGCCGATTCGCTCAATGATTGCCTTCAAATTGCTCATAAATTACACAAAACCGTCACAAAACCGTCCGACCTGCGCACCTACACCATCATTATCAGCTTATAAATAAAAAAGACTTTATCAATCGCGAAAAAAAAACAAAAGGGAGCATAAAACCCACAGGCTGATATCCCAGTTTGCAGCCGGTTCCATGTGCCTTATTGGCCCCAAACCAACTCTCTCACCTAATAACACAAAAGTTATGTACCTCTGCTCTCTGCCTGGCTGTAGTACAACAAATATTTTTATTTATGATTTTACAGATCAGCATATTGCTCAATAATTTTTCCAACAGCTACGAAATAACTTTCAAATTATACCCGCAACATCTTTCTCGACGTCTTTGTTTTTGCGTATACCCTGTATTTCATGCTTAAGGAGTGTATTCAATTTGTGCAAGAATATGATGTGAGTAAGTTGTAAGTGTAAGTGGCAAAACCATCGATTGGACTATCGATAACATCGATGGTGAGCTCTTAGTTGGACACCATCGATTGTCTCTAACGGCATCGATAGTTTCTTTTAACTTGCAATTCCGATGTTGCATCGTCAGAGCATAAATGTTTTTAAAACTATCTAAAGTCAAATTATAGATCATGCCAAAATGCTTTTCCGAATAATGTTGCCATTTGCAGAATTGAGAGTGCCATCTCTTAAGTCATTCTCAGAAGCAGGCCAAACTCTCAGCGAAAGGCAAAATAGACTGCTGCCGGAACGCGTCGATCTATTTGGTCTGTAGTATATAGTATCTAAAAGTCTTCTTTTGTTCACATAACTCTTGTTTCACATAGTTTGTAAAATACAAAGGGGTTTCGTTTAATAGTTAAAAGTAAAATTTTCAAATCGGAAAACTATCGATGTTTTTAGTCCAATGCATCGACCTATATCCATATCCATTGTCGATGGACACTGCGATGGTAAACATCGATGTTTTGGTCTGGATTTACATCACTAATGTGAACTCGATGACCTTCTTGGTGATGGCAAAGCAAGGTAAGGCTACGGGTATAAATCTGCGATACTATAATCCTACTTCCAGAGGAAGTCGTCTGGGTCTGCGCGAATTCGTTGGTCACTAACGTCATGCTCGATAGTTGAGATGTGTCTTGAAGAAGAAGTTGCCAAGCTTCACCTTCCTTGGTCTTCGGAATAGCTCTTGTAGCTTCGTTCTGTGTTCATGCTCGGATTAGCAAATAACGATGATGTTGTCTAGGTAGACAAATATTTAAGGCTCCAGCTCTGGCCCTATGCATTGGTGCAATTATCGTTGGAATGTTGTTAGTGATGTGTAAGAGTTGTCGCTCAGTTGTCTGTAGTCGGAACAGGACAATCTGTCTCAATCTCCTTTTTGTTGACTCCGACAACGGGTGAGATGTATGGTCTGTCTGATGGTACGGTACACCCTTTGGTGGGCAGTTCATAAACTTGCTCGTTGATGATACTTGTATTGTATTGCTGGATTCGGGGGATATTACTTCTGCTGTACGGGTTCTTAGTGTTTCATTCTGATCTAGTGAGTAGTGTTTGCTAGAGCGTTTTTGGCATCGGACAACCTCTAACGTCTGTCACCAAATGATAACCAAATGCACTAACGCTAGCTCAGCCCGTTCGGGCTATGGCAGCGCATGCCTGCTGTAGTTTTGCATTTTTCTCAGTGTAGAATCATGAAATTTTATCCGAAGCTGCTCGAAACTGATTGGTTATTCGGACATTTTTGGAATCGGTATCGTACATCGAATCCTGAACCAAATTCTAGTATAGTGCACTTCGCAATACACTACACTTGCAGTCATGCTTTTAATACCAAATCTTAGGCTCTGCTTCTTCACAACTACAGAGCATCTTATAGTCGGCGTTTCGCAGCTACTCACATCTCTCTGTTTTTTTTCTTCATACATCTTTTAAGTGCGCCAATTTTGAAATTATTGACCGCGCCATCGACATCTCCAGCATCTCAGCATCAGCATCAGAGCATCATCGGCTGTGCCTTTGCCGGCTGCGTATGCAGATAATCGTGACCTGCTGCACTACACATGGGCGTCCCAAGTCGTGGCCACAAGCCAATAATTCAACATACCGAAATACCAAAGTAAATTGCGCTGCGAAAGTCCTTTGAGAGCTGCCTTTGAGACGCAGCCTTTTGACATGGGTAATTTCTTTATATTGCAGCTCTAGTTGATATGGAATCTTTAGTTAATGTTTAACTAATTAGTTAGCATAGTTTTTGGCGTTGGCACTACTTACTTTAGTTAGTTAGTGCTTAGCACATAGTATTTGGGAGAGAGCTTAACATTTTCCCATAAATTTTATGAGAGAAAATTACTTTAAAATTTATGACGTTCCGGTGAGATCTTTTCCGCAGCGCCTTCTTCTTCTGTATCTTACACGCTGATTTGGCCCTTTTTATTTTTTGCGATTTATGTGTTGTATCTGTACCCTCTGTGTGTGTGTGTGTGTGTGTGTGTGTGTGTGTGGGAAAAGGTAAAGGTGCTTTATGCTTTTTATACGTGGTTGCCACCGCAATGATATCGCCCGCGTGCTGTGGCTTCAACCTTTGTGGTGCTTCCAAAACTGCCTACAATTACAAATAACTTGTTTGAACTTGTTGTTGTTGTTGTTGTTAGTGGACGCTGAAGAGCAACGAAGAAGTGGAGCAGCTGATGGGCGGATACGCATACGGGAAAGTTCGCACGATTGATGATCGAATGACTGACTGACTGACTGGTTGGTTGGCTGGCACAGAGTGTCAGGCAGCGAGCTGACAGTTTTGATGACGCGACTTTGTCTTGGCCCTGTCACCGCACTGACAGCGCATTTTACGTAATTACACGCAGGCAGATCCTATCACAAAGCCAAAGCCGAAATCCAACTCCAATACAAATCCGAATCCTCAATGTGATCGCACACAGCCAACTGAGGCTGTAATTATTTTCTACTTAATCTTCATCACATATGTCTGTATGTATGTGAAACATGAAACATGTCGAAAAGTTAAGCCCGCTTCACTGGACATTTAAGATTATACCTATATGGCGAGTATGTGGTTGAACCCACACAACGCATTGGCCACGCTCCACGTTGCCAAAGTGAAAATGAAACGAGTAAGAAATTCATTTTGGCAACACGAAAATTATATGCTCTTCTTGTTAGAGTAAACAAATGAGTGCAAAAAGAGTTACATTTGATGGAATATAATTTCATTGATTAAAAATTGTTTGAAGAAACATGAGTACATAAATTGTTGGTATAAAAGAGGTATAAATTTGTATTACAACGTTTGGTCTAATATTGATCTAAAAAATGGTTTCATAGAAGTTTTAAGCAAAAAAACAAGCTTGGAGAAACATAAGTATAGAGTTTGTCTAAAAATTTTAGGTATAAAAAAAGGTATAAATTTGTATTACAACTTTTAATATAAAAATGGTTTCATACAAGTTTTAAGCAATATAAACAATGTTTTAAAAAATACCATCGAATTGGTATTAAATCTTTTGAGCTAAAAAATATTTTAAAAAGACACATAAAAACTTTTGTTAGAAAGCAGTAATGTTCAGAAAGAAAGCATACAGAAAACGTGAATGTGTTAGTGTTGGATGCTGCTTTTTATCTCCCATAATCAGTATAACTTCAGTAGTATAGTTTCGATACTCATACATAGTTCTGAAAACATATACTTTAAAAATTGAAAAAAAGCAAATAAACATGAACGTTTAGAGCTGGCTGAAGATATCAAGATATGAATATATATAGGTATAAAGATATGAAGACATGAATACATGAATATATAAAGATATGAAGAGATGAAGATATAAAGATGTGAAGACATGAAGATATGAATATATGAAGATGATATGAAGATATGATGATCTGATAATATGGAGATATGAAGATATGAAGACGTGAAGATATGGAGATATGAAAATATGAAGATGAATGAATATATAATATGATATGAAGCTATGAATTCTATAGTGGCTGTTATAAAATGTCCTAGCAATAGTGGGCACAATGAGCAGCGGTTTCTTGTCACTCCATTGCCAAATACGCTCTCCGAGAGTGTATAATGAAATGCGCTTTGTGCGTGCCGTGCCAAAATCCCATCATTGCCGCACGAGCTCCACCTGCGCCTAAAACTTAAGGTTAACTGCATATTATATCAGGTGTTTAAATGTTCCGCCGAAACTTGGATTTAAGCATTGAGGCAACCTCTGACCGAATTTCAAGCGATAATTATCGGTTAGCGTGCAAATATGCGGAAAGCATGCATTTCTCCTTGTCTCTGTATGTACATATGTATGTATATGTGTTTCTCTTTCGTTCTTTGTTGAGACTCTCCTTTAAGCTGTCTGCATATATCATTGCATTTAAAAGGAACTCAAATTTAATTTGTGTGGTGCACACAGCAAGTGTTCCGGCAACACATCGGTTGGGGCAACCGAGCCAAAAGGCGCACATCAGATGACTCTGCTTATGCCTATAATTAGGCCTTGTAAATCTACGCAAATGCCAGAGCAACACACGCCCAACGTATAGCTCCTAACGCCCCAAAACAGCTACTACAATATTCAGCCCCAATTTGGGCGCACAAATTTTATTGGTGGCCCAACCCAAAAGCAAGCAGACAGCAAGTGTGAAGACAGCTTGGTCTGTGGACTACAGACTGGCCCAACTTGCACACCGCACTGATTTAGTGTCATATAAACTTGTAAGTGAAGATTATGTTACCAGAATTAATTGCATCAAAGGTGAAGGTAACAACAAGGTCTGGGAGAGAGAGAAAAAGTCGGGAAGTGAGACCGGAACGTTGACAGCACGTGCTGAAGTTGCTGTCGCTTGTGTCTTGTTGTTGTTGTGTCTGTCTGTGTTGTTGCTGCCCGAAACAGAGTTTTAGCTTTTTGAACGTTTCGCCTTCCTGGTAATTTTTATAATTTAATTGAAAAAATGACAGGTTTACTTTGAATGGGGCGTTGAAACCTTAAAAGCGCTGGCAATTGATGTTATATTGATTTTATGCTGCACACATACATACATATGCAAACATCCATCTACAATAAATGTATGTAGGTTCGGAACGCCTTTGCCGGGGAAGTTGTACTTTTTTTTGATTTTGTTGCGTACTTCATTTAAGTGTCGTTTTGAATCCTGTCAGGGATTGATTTTACGGGCAAGTCTGCGCAGGTGCATATCTAAACTTTTGGCCAGGATTTGGTTACTCAATCGAATTTCCTTT
Source organism: Chymomyza caudatula (assembly GCA_035041775.1). Lineage (NCBI taxonomy): Eukaryota > Metazoa > Arthropoda > Insecta > Diptera > Drosophilidae > Chymomyza > Chymomyza caudatula. The sequence goes on from JAWNKW010000073.1 coordinate 2,462,373, forward strand.
TGGCAAATTCACATTTTTATCCTTGCTCCCTGTCACTTCTATTTGCTTTGCTGTTCCTTTGCCCCTCCATATAAATATTTAATATTTATATGCACACATTTCACAATGAGCTCTGCATATTTGTTGAAATCTAACTGAATTAAGCAAATATTTGAGCTTTGGTTGAATTCCACTATTGAAATATTCAATTTTACAAATTCCATTCGAACCATAAACAAATAATAACAAATATACGCAAAGTATGCCTCTGTAGAATTTTTTGTGATGGGGAGAATGACGACTAAAGGATGCTCTAGAGCAACGGGCGGCAAAGTGAGCAGAGAAGCTACCACCTGCAACACATTAACAACTTTTCTCTGCTGACACACAAATACCATTGCAATGCTGGAAATTCTGCCGACGTCTCCGCACACTTTTCCGACCGTGGCTTTAGAGCAAGAGTCGGCATAAAGTTTCCATTGGCAACTGCGAACATTTTTGTATACTTTTCTCTGCTGACTCACGAATACTGTTGCAGTAACTGAGAAACCGTCCTTGAACACATACATGCGAATGTCCTCAACACAGTGACAACTTTTCTCTACTGAGACACAAATACCATTGCCATGAGTGAAATTCTGCCGACCCTTGCTCTAGAGCATCAACTTGCTCTTCATCGGTTTGCCTTAAGTTGATTTGTAAGCACCTTGAAAAGGTCTTTGATCAATAGCTTATATGAGAATCTACCAACTTATCTCTTGCTTTCTAAACGCTATTTAAGGAGTTTCCGGCATATCTACAGAATGCTTTCGGGCTAAATCTTCGTTAAAAGATATCTTTGACATTCCGATTCATTGCTGTTGTGGAGATCTACTAAATTGGCTTAAAATAGTTTCTCTGAACGTCTAGTAGGTCAAAAAACCCCTTCTGCGGTATAAATCAGTTTCTACTCAATGTATACTTTCCAACTGAGGAACGCGCTATTCACGCATTAGGCCAAAAAGATGGCCATCCACATTCTTTGCAAACTTTATTCCTCACGACTGGCCACACAACCTGTTACCGGGTTACGGCCAGATGTAGGGCGCTCCTCCAGGCGTCTCTTCTTTAAGCACGCCTTATCCAATTCCTCTACTTCTCTGACCTCTACCACGTCCTTCCAACGGAGACATGGTCTACCTTTCTTGCAGGAGCTTCTTCATCCATACGCACAACATGACCTAGCTAGCGGAGACGCTGGATTTGAATGAACTTAGCTTTGTCAATGTCATCGTAAAGCTGCGTGTGTTGCTCAATCAAAGAAGAGGAAAGACTAAGGCGAGCCGCGAACTGGATAAACACTCTTGGCCTCAGACGGGCCAGACAGTTCCTCGGCTCTTATAATCTAAACAGGTTCAAGAAACTATCAAAGTTAGAGAAGAACTCTTTTAGAATTCTGGCACTGGCATCACCAGCTCTTCACTTGAGAAGAAATCCTCGCAGCACATGCTAGCTAAATGTGTTGCCCTGGCGAGAAGAAGGTTGTCGCTCCAAGGGGGTCACAAGATCTCGCTGACCGACGCGGTCCAGTTGAAATCAACTGATCAGATAGGACTGACAGTGGAGCTATAAGCTCAGTAGGGGATACAATAGAACTTATAGGTCGAGGTGCTTTATGCCCCAATAACGTTAAGGTAAATGCTACACCTTGTGGGTTTCTCATGCCTTCCACTGCGCATTACGGTGTATGTCGTGTGCATAATAATATAATTTTTGAAAAGGTAAAATTTCCTGCATTTTATGGACTCTCATATGAAGTGGCTGCCGCTTGGATAGCTTTAGTTGCATTAAGTGTGGCCACTTTTGTATATTAAATAAAATTATGCAACTGTAGGGAAAAAATTGTTGCCATTTAATGGGTCGTCCTGCTGGAAAATGTGGAAATGTGCGTTGCTGGCTTAACGCTTGCTTAAATGCAAACAACAGCACACGCATGCTACATGCAACATGCAACAAAGTTGTACAAGGTCCTGACGGCAGTCAATTTAGTTTAAATGTGGCATAACTCTGGGCGTTGGGCTGCTGTGGATACATATACATCCATATTTCCACATAGAGAGAGAGAGACCTTGGCTTGCTGCGGCTCGGCTGCAGTTCATCATAATTATTATACCCTATACAATTATACGCTGCAGCTGGCCTAGTCGCCCCCTATGCAATATGCAGCAAAATGGCTGCCGTGCAAACTCCATACACAAATACAAACACTATCAGTGTGTTTGTAGAGGTGGCATGAAGGTGGCCCGCACATGTTCCGGATTTGGATTTGCTACGTGCCGTCGTAAAAAACAATTACCATATGCCACAGCAAGTAGAATGTGAGAGCGGCGGCGGCGGATGCCCTTTCCTTTAGTTGTTTTCCCTTCAATTTACATGTGGGACAGCTCCATCCAGCTCTCCGGTTGCACGTGCATGTTACGTAATCCTTTCCGAGCAGCAAGCAAAGTTGCTTGCAAAACAGAACTGAAAATTGTTCAGATTGTTTTGCTACATGCATATTCTATTTCACTGTACATGAATATGTTGCAAGGATATGTATGCAGGATTTTCTTGTTGTTTCTCCTTTTCGAGAAGTCCTTGTTTGGCTTTGGGTGTCTGCAGCTTTATATTTGATAATTTTGTTTGTTGCATTTCTGAGTGGCATAAAGAGCGTAAAAAAGCAACAGCACAATTCGTGCTTCGTGGCATATTTTATGAATGACTTTGAAATGGGAACATCTGAGCACGTTTTACAGTTGTAAGGCGCTTGCAGAGCTTAGTACAGTTTGTAATATTGTTACTAAAAGGGGTTAATATCATCTTTGGCTTGTCCTTTCGCTATACAATAGATGAGTACTTCGGGTTTCGCTTGTTAAATGATATTCAAGGCAATAAGTGAAAGTCATCATGCAAGTAAATGCAAGAAATTCTTTGAAAACCGGAAATACGCATCTTGTGACAGTTTCAGTAGATTGATAGAGTTCTCATGAATAGGAAACTTTTCGGTGGGTCGTAAGCAGGTTTGACTTCAGAACTTCTCGCAACTATCGGTTGGTGCTTTTGTGAGTTTCTATAAACACTTTTGTGTTTGTGTGCACTGCATAAAGCTCCCTCTCTTAGACTCTCAAAAAAATTTAAGAAACGACGTCGACAGAGTAAGCTTACCTTATTATTATTCTATGGGACCATATGGAAGCGAGTCGGTCAAATTGATGTTCTCAAGAAAGTCGTGTTAAAGTCTGCTCGAATGGCGTCATGCTGCGATTCCTCTACATGTATTTTCATACCCCCAACGCCATGTGCCTCAGCTTAGCTTTCGCATGCCCGAAAGCATTGTGTTAAAGTATGTATAGCCTGTACTTAAAGAGTATTAAGATGGGGCCCAAAAATGTGGTCTGTAACATCTAGAAGAACAAGTAAGACAAAAAATATTGCAAAATGATCATCACGACATAGTCATGTTCAACTGTTTACATGACGTGATGGGAGCACATTAATGAACTTGAACGTATTATGTCACGTCATGATCCCATGATTTCTCTTCTTCTCATCTTCTCTGCCCTTCGTTTTCTCTTCTGATTGATGTTGTTGTTTTTTCGAAATTGTCCTATATTTTTGTTTTAAAAATTGGACAATTTTTCTTTGCATGCTCCCAAGAAACCATTCTGAGTTAAGACCTGCGTGCCGCGGACAGCATTTTGGACAGGCAAATTGACAAAAAGAGAAGCATTTAAGACTTTACAATAACGCTAGGAAATTTCAGAATTGTGTTCTCCACAGTTCATTGTGCCACATGCAGAACTGAGCCTAATCACCATCATTCATATGTAAGGATAGAAAATGAGAGAGAGCGAGCAGCTGTGAGGGTTATCCAGCTCAGCAACCCCACAGGGCCAACTATTGCAAGTCCCATACAGCCATACAACTAACTTGAAAGCTGGGAGCGCCATATGACGACAGCGGGTTGAAGACTAAAGCAGGAAAAATAAAGAAGAGCGCGTGCCACATTGCAGTGTTGGAAAGGGGAAAGTGGAGCATAAGATGATGAGAAACTTGAGCGTCAAGCAGGCAGAAGCTTTAAGCCGCTAAATCGTATCGGATTACAGCAAATTCCAAGCCATGAAGCTGAAATTCCTTACCCAATGCCGTTGCCATTGGCGGGTAGTCGTTTGGTTGCTCGTTGGCTCCCCAGCTGGTATGTTAATGAAGGTGCTTCAGTTGGTAGGAGCCGCTGGTGGGGCTGCAACAAAAAAACATTGACTGAGGGGCAAACGCATAGAAACGGAGCAGGCGCTGCAATGCAGTGCATAGGATGACACACAAGTGCTGAACTCATGAACTCTCCAACGCTGTCAGACTTGCTGACTGGCCAATGCACCGATTCCACCAAGTGGAAATTATGAATGCCAGTCAAGAATCTTAACACACTTTGCCTAGCGCGAAACATTAAAAATCAGAAAACGCTGAATGTGGAACTTCGAACGCCAAACGGAAAACGCCAAAGTGGCAATCAATGGACCACAATCTGCTGCATTGTTGGCCGTTTCCTTATTGCCTAGCAACACACACACCAAAGCTCGAACGCCTCGAAGGGCAAGCAACTCTGGAGAGCAGGGTAGCCATAGTGTAACGAAAACGAAACAACGACGTACAAAAAATTGCAGACAATTTGCCTAATTCGCGCCAAAGCCAAAGCCAAGCTCGAACGGGATGAGCCGCGGAATGAGAATGAGAATTGCTGCGGCTATAACCATGGCAGCGGCAGAGGCATCGGCATCTGCAATTATTGTTTGCGGCTTTTCAATTGCTTTGGCGAAGCGCTTGGCGAATCCCCTCACGCCGCCGCTCTTGATGCAGTCAGTCATCATAAGGTGAGAATATAATAGCGCAGTCGTGAGGTGCGTGACTGCAATTGCCCACAGCCCACAGTTCCCTAAAATCCACTGCACACACACACACAAAGTCCGGATATGCTGGATAAGGCAGCGTACTGGCTGATAAGCAGTCCAAACAAACAAATAATATGGCACGATTTGTGGCTCCGACCAAGGATTTTGGAGTTGATTGGGGGTCGCGCATTGCCTTTAACTAATTGACGTTTATTATGGCTCATGGACAAATTGAAGGCTGCCCCATGACTGTGCTCCGGATCAGGCCACTGTGCGTGTGTGTGTGTGCGTGTCTACCCCATGTTGCAGAACATACATATTTAATTAAAAATGAAAAGTTACTGCTTGCTGGCAAAGAAGTGGCGCTGACGGACTCCCCAGATCCCCCGTCTGGGTTTCATCAAAGCGGTTGCGGAAAATTAAAAGTTTTTTATTTTGTTGTGTCACGTTTGTGTGTGTGTGTGTGTGCGTTGTACGGAGCTCGGAAAACTGGGAAAATGCCATATGTGAAATGTAAGCATAGCAACTGTCCATGTCTGCACATTTGGGATAATTGAGCGAAAGTTTTTGGGACTCGCTTTTAAATTTTCTTCATACATAAAGTAGAGTTTTTGTTCTGCAAGATTCCATAACCCTTAATCCTTTGATTGCTTTTTCTTCGACTTTTTATTGTATCATGTTGCTGTTTGCTTAGACCATAAAATTTGTCTTTGGTTTTTGCTCGTATTGAACTTTTCAAAACAACTAAGTGCCAAACCTTGCTCAGCGTATAAGACCGGACTCGGAGCTCTAACGCATCCTTTACATGCTTTAAAAATGCAAAAGCTTAAAAGTCAGTCATAAAATGTGAAATAAAAAACTTTTGTCAAGCCAAAAAAAGTAAAACACATACATATTAAAGCAAAAGTCAAGTCTATTAAACTTTTTGCTACACAAAGTTGCCAGTTGCCAGTTGCTACGGCTCCGACTCCGGCTCCGGCTGTTGGCTGACTGGCTACAACTTTGGCCATGTATAAAACATATGATTTTTGCTTTATGGCCCCGCGGGCCAATTTATGTCTAGAACAAATAATGGGCCACAAACAAAGCCAACGAGTAAAGCGAAATCCGAAACAAAATAAAGCAAAACTTGACAGCACTTACATAGCCTTGGCTAGGATCCTGGAACGCAATGGGTGGAGCAGGCGGACCAGGATGCTTCTAGGAGCATGCTAGACACAGCTGCTGAGTTGTTCTAATAAAATAAACCTGAATAGATGTGGCCTGCGTTTGTCGTCGTTTTACGTTTTAATACCCTTTTGTACAGAAAGTAGGTAAATGGAGTATATGGAATTTTGGAAAATTTATGAGAAGATTGGTTTCATAAGCAAGTGTAATGTACCTGTCACTCATCGTTGTCATCAATAGTGGGAGAGATTGAGACACAAAATTTATTTTATTCCCAGAATGTTATATAGCACTCGAAAGCTTGATCCTTTAGCTATAAATCGCATATGGTTTGATGGTATATCAAAAATGGTTGGGCTAAACCGAACCAACATTGTAACTAATGAATGCAGTTGCTCGTGCCAAACAGGTTTCCAAACATACAGTTCATCTTGTCATCGTAAGCCATTTCACTACGTACCATTGAAATTGGCACGTTTTACTTTTTCGCAATATGAAAAGTAAGAACTTGTTGTCTAGAAACATATACCCAGCGTCAGGATTTAACATATTTGAGTTAAAGTGACAAATGGCGAATTAGCCCTACCTCGCCACAACTCGGTCAATAATCATTATTAAGAGTTGGGAGAATATGGGGACGTGGCAGAAAAGGGAGCTATGCCTGAAAACGAATGGGAGCATGCGCTAAGGTGACAGTCGGTGTGGCAGAAGGTGAGATGAGATGAGATGAGAGATGATATGAGATGAGATGAGAGATGAGATAAGAGATGAGCTGAGAGGTCAGATGAGAGGTGAGATGAGAGATGTGATGAAAGATGAGGGACGAGAAGAGAGACAAGACGATAGATGAGATGAGAGATGGGATGAGATGAGAGATGAGATGAGAGATGACATCAATAGAGCAAGATAAGAGAGAGGCTGTATCGGGCTGTTGTAGATACTCGGCCACTTATCAATCAGGCTTCGATGCTCCATCATGATTTCAAGAGAATATTAGGAACTGGCAAGTAGCGAAATCATCTACGCTGCGCCTGCCCTGTTTATTAATGAACTTGTTCGTCAACTAGTTTGACATATTTTTTGAGGCACTGAGTTGCAGAAGCTTTTGTAGAGAAACTGGTTTCCGTTGGAAGCTCGTCTAGATAGCTTTAGAACAATTGTCTTGTGCAAACGAAACCAATCTAGCCATGGCCAGTGGCCCAATTAGTTCGTGCCGAAAATAAGCCCTATTTTGAAGATAATATCGTATCGTAATCGGGTAAAGGGTTGTCATAGACAATCAGAAAGAAGAAATAAAAGGTTGGTAGTGCATATAGCAACAACTATTCTATTTCAGTAGATCGAAAGAGTATCCACACAATCGATACATCTGCACAACATCATGTTAACTTGTTTCTTGTTTGGACACTGACTGCGTCTGTAACTGCGACTGTTGCTAGCGGGCTGTAAATTTGAACGCCTTTTGCGCTCGTGCAGACATAAATTGTGTGTTAAATACATTTTATGCGTTCTTAGGAGAAGCAGCAGGAACAACAACAAGTAGGAGAGCAACAAACCGGCACACATGTATGTGAGTCCTTCAGGCCTCCTGGAGGGGGGGCACAAGGTGGTGCTTCGAGGCGTTGTCTAAGGAAGTCAGTTTTGCCGTAAGCGCAATCAAGGTCGCTTTGGCAGCGGCAACTTAAGACGCAATTTCACACAGAGCAGTGTTCTCGAAGACGGCTCGTGCTTCTTATGATGTATGGTAGTCCTTTGCTCTTGGCTTTGCCAACGTATCGTATACGCAATGTCGTGTTATTAACGCACGTTAAATTTGCCAGTCCGCCAGCAGCGGCAGCAGCTCCGACACGTTGTAATCCTTTCGTGCGTTAGTATTTGTGTGCTAGTACATCTGTGTGGGTGTGTAGGTGACGGCACCAGCTGAGTATACACATGTTTGTGTCACATTTGAGCCTGGCGGCCTACGTTTGTGTATACACTAAGTATACATGGTTTACTCCTTTGCCTTGGCATATCCTTTGTATGTAAATTATAAAGAAATTTGTTTGCCTTTAGCGGCTACCAAGAGTTGCTTGGCCAAAAGGCAGGCGCTTTGTGTGTGCTGCACAAAAATTCATAGCATACTTTCAGGGTATGCGCCTTTTAATTTACGCCACGCACAAAAACTGCCACTGACAAGACAATAACAACAACAACAACAACATAGAACAGAAGGAAGAGGAAGCAGCAGCAACGACGACTAACCGGAAATGCTTAAGTTGTGCCTTAGACTCAGTCTTAAGCCATTTCCGCTTCGCTGTCACTTGTTTCTTACTTATGTTGCACATTAATGGCGTTGTGTTTATGCCACGCCCCTGCTACACGTCCACGCCCTTAAGCATGCTATAAACATTTTCTCTCTATTTATGTTGAAATTTCATTTTGAAGCTTTTCATATGTTTAGTAACGGAAAAGCGCTTAATTAACAGCATTTATTCAGGCGCTGCAAGCACCTTACTTGCTACTTCCGGTGGCATGCCTCGTTCATGTAAGCGCGTTAGTTAAAGTTGTCGCTCTTTGTTGTTGATTTGAATTGTAACCGTTTTTCTGCTTCTTTTTTTACAGCTCCAATTTTGCACCCAAACGACTCGCTGCGCTCTCTGTAAACACAATTCGTCAAATTAAAATCATTACACATTGCTAAAAAGCAGAAATAAAATGAAAATATTATTTTTAGTCGGTTAAATAAATATTACCGCAGAGCGTTTTTTGGTTGGTTGCTTGTTGGTCCACCACTTATGGTTGTTGTTGTTGTTTTTGTTCTTGTTGCATTTGCGGTTTATTTATGTGGCATGAATTCAAATTGTGGCTGCCACACTCTCCGAGGCTTTAAAACGCTTTTTACGCACTTTACGTGAACATTTTGCAATTTTAATTGATTTAAATAAAATATGCGTGTGTTTTATTACATTTTAATTTGCATGCTCTATAAATATATATGTATATCTTTTGTGCCTTCATTACAATTCACATGCTGTGCATATTTGCCTGGGTGGCTTTTTTGTGGCTGCTTTTAATTGTGTTTATCGAGTAATATAATTTACATAACATGCACACTTTTTTCACAGTTAAACATTTATATATGTTAAGCGGCTTTTCGGTAATCACTGACAATTGAAATGGGCCATAAAAGCTGTCTTGAGAGCAGGGAGCGGCAGCAGCGACCAACCAGTTACCAATGGCAACTCATAAAAATGTTCCTTTAAAGCACTTGTTAGTTCTGCTGGTTCGTTCATTACGCAGCAAGTCCTTGAAGCTTGAATCTGCTCAACACATGGACAACTTTGCTTACTTACTTAACTGGACATGACAACCCGTTACCGGGTTACGGCCTAATGTAAACGCGCCCATCTCCAATTGGTGATACCAAAGGAAGCTAGTGCTGTCGCTTCGTCGTCTTCCTTCAACAGCCCCACTGAAGACCTTTCTCGCAGCAACTTCTTCAGCCATAAACACAACTTGACCTAGCCAACGAGGCCGCTGAATTTTAATGCGCTTAGCTTTGTCAATGCCGTCGTAGAGCTCATAGAGTTCGTCGTTCCATCGGGTGCGGCAGTCGTTGCCAACGCGTAGAGAGCCAAAGATCTGACGGAGTATACTTTCTGTTCAAACATTCCTAGGGCATTTTCATCAGACTGCGACTTTACCCATGCTTCAGCGCCATAAAGCAAAACGGGAAGGATGAGCGTCTTATAGAGTGTTAGTTTCGTCTGGCGGAAGTGGTGTCTACTACTCATTTGCCTACTGAGACCAAAGTAACACCTATTGGCAAGAGTGATTCTTTGCTTGATCTCAATGCTTACATCGTTCTTCTTTGTGACAACATCAATCTGAATCCAACCGTTGTGTCTCCGGTAACCACTCGCTTAGTACGACTGACGATATCGATATCATCTGCGTAGGCAAGCAATTAGATACTTTTTCGAAATCGTCTTTTGCAACACACACAAAGTTTAAAAAGTCGCACAAGATGGCGTCGCCTTATCTGAAAAATTCAGTGTGGTCCATTCCTACCTGAAACGATGCAGCATCTTCACAGAGATTTCGAACTCGGATCATGCGGCATATACGCAATTTCTCAACGGACTATCAATACAATATCAATTCTAATCGACAACGATTTGGTATTTATATATCTTTTATTCGATAGCAAGAAGACTGAGACCTTGACTCAGACGCTTTGACTTTATGGAAGAAGCTCCTAGCATCATTGCCGCTCTTGCATATCTGTATCTTCTCTCTAGCGCGCTTTTTCTGCTCAAGCTTTGAATGTCTGAAAAGTTTGTTCTTTTTAACTTACTCATCTCCCGATAGTGATTTCGCACGGAACGCGTAGCAGGAACATTCTATAAGCAACGTTCTTCACTGCAGTGGGTTCGCGACACACCTGATCGTAGCATTGATTTCGTGATAGATCGAGAGAAAGCGAGAGAGGTGCGTTCAAAGTTACCCTGGTTCGATCGGGAAGACAGAAGAAAGAAATATACGATGGTTAAGCGATCTTGACATAATTTCCCCAATATTATCTACAATAAATCAAAATTGATGGCGATAGAGATTACTGCTTTAAAATTGAGAATTGGATAAGTAGAATATTGCCCAGATAAGAGAGAAGAGAGCTTTTCTTAAGCAAAGAAAACGAAAGACCATTTGGCTTTTAAAACTCGTATAATTTAAAAAACAACAACTTATTGGGAAACTATGTTAAATGCAATGTCCATTTACCCTAAAGACAGTATCTATAATAAATTGTAAAAGCTAATCCTATATGGCGCCATTATAATTCGACTTTAATTGTCGATTGTAAAAGCAAATCAAGTTGTCTTAACTCACAATCAAAGCCTAACAATAAAAAAAAAAAAATAAAACACTTTGAAGTTGCGCTCTAGAATTTGTCATGAATACTTTTCATGGAAATCAATTGAAGCAGTCGAATGAATGCTCAAGCTGAAAAGCGGATAAAACCCGCAACTACTTAACCCCGCTTTGTCAGAGATACACCAATACGACAACAACAAAAACAACAACACAACAATAGCTCGTTGTTGCTGTTGCTGGCTGCCACAACAAGAGGCTAAAGGCATGAGCCAAACTGGAAACTGCAGCGGAGAGTTGGGAGCCGGAGTCGGAGTCGGAGTCTGAGTCGAAATCGACCTGGTGGTGTGCAATAGAGATGGCAGACAAGCCAATAGATAGATGAATAGATAGCTAGATAGATGCCTTTGTGTCACTGCAATTGACAAAATAATCACTGCTACATGGCTGGGCTTAGTCAGCGGCCAACAACGTTGCTTGTAGCTACAAAACTCTTTACAACCAAACGGACAACAACAATAACAGCAACATGCTACATTGCCCGGCAGCAGCAGCGGCAACAGCAACAACTACAACAATGCCGCACATATTTTTCCCGCCTAAATGCAGCAAACAAACGAACAAATAAAGAGAAACACGTATGCCGAAGTTTGTGTACTCTTTAAGAGCACTTTAAGTAGTATAACTATATAAGTAATTTCAACTTTAATACCGATTAAGCCAACACATTTGACATTTTTTCGTTTTAAATATCAGCAGATAGTAACATGGTACTCGTGATGCATTAACTTGGTTTACAAATATCATTAGTCTTTCTAATGCAAAGATTTTAGTTGGACAAACGACTGTGAATGTGGGTTAGACCTTTCAGTTAAATTCATATCAATCATTATTTTCTATGTAAAACAAACTTCGATAAGGAATCAAATTAAATGCACACAGGACTGCGATTCGGTAATTTTCTGCCAAACAAATTTAAACCCAATCCAAGGTGTCACCTTGGTTCGCCTATTATGTATGACATTTTCACAGGAGTGAACAATGTGTACTTAAGAAGATAACGTCGACGTCTCTTTCGCTATTTCAGCCTCTCGCAAAATTTTAAGAAGGGTCGGACGTTACCTTCTTAGCAATACATTGGGAGTGACAGCATTCCGGCAAATAATCAAATTTAAAAGTTGTCTTGAGAGAACTTTGGAGCGAGAGCAATAAACGCATTTCTTTGTTTACTAAGTGAAGATTACGATAATTGCTCAAATGCTTTACAAGCTTCTGTTTACACTTTAATTACCACATATGCATTAACCAAAGATAATTTTACTAAAGAGTATAAAAAGTGCAACAAGACAGCGACAACAATCAACAGCAATTTTTACATTTGTGGCTCCCGAGCGCTGGCAACATTTTCTCATGTGCACGCCTTTGGTATGCAGCAACATTCCGCATAGAGTCACAGCAGCCAAACTTGTTGCAGCAACATTTCAATCGTGATGCTGGCGCAACATTAACGAGTTGCACTCGGCTCAGACGGAGCTTCGGCAAGCAGCTCGTATCTTTTAGCAGAGCCTTAGCAGATGATAAGCTCAACAGCGCTGTTAAAGCGTGCTGTAAACAATGACCATTAACTGGCGCTGTTATTTAACAGCCAACCAAAGTGTATAAGTGCGAGCAGCTGCGCGATAACTAAACTGCTAAATAGCATGCGATGGCGAGAGCCAAAACTGTTAAAATTTACTGCGGTGTACACACTGTTTTAACATAATGCCGCAAAGCTTTAATACGCGTTTGTTTTGCAACTGCATTTCGCATTTCGCGAGTTTTGTTTTTGTTTGTCGTTTGTCGCTAGCGGGTGGCCAAGTCGCTGCGCGCATTTCTTGACAAATTGCCGAGATATACGTGATTGCCGGGAATTGGCGAGATTTTTGAGATTTTGGCGTTGATACGACGCGCGCTTTGGACTGACTGACTTCTCGTGCGAACGTTGAACTTGTGCGCTTGTGTTCGTAGTAAGTTTTGTTTACCATTGAGCAAAAAAATGAAATACAAAAAAATATAAAAAAAAATATATTTGCGCATAAAATAAGCCCCAGAACGCACATACACACATATAAGTATTTTCTAACCGGCATATTGTGTGCCGCATTTACTCTGTGTGTGTGTGTGTGTGTGTGTGTGTGTGTGTGTGTGTGTGTGTGTGCGCGCGGGTGTGCCACTGTGTGTGTGTGCGAGTTGTTTGTGTTTGTGAGCGGAAGTTGCAGCAGCCGCCATTGTTATAAAGCCGAACAAAACGGAAGTGTGTTATTAGTGTGGCGGAAAATTGTATTTACTTAAAATGTACTCAAAATTTATGAAGTAAAAAAGTTTTTGCTTGTGCGCTGTTAAAAAGTAAATCAAATTAATTAAAATTTATGGCAACTTGCCTTCCAAATCTTACTCTATCTCTCTATTCATTCACTCTGGTGAATCTCTATCGCTCACACTTTTTGTGTGCAAAACTTTTAATTGAACAAAAACTTATATGAAAGCTGCATAAATATATTCGGTATGCTAATTGTATTACAACGCCAACTATAAAAGCACATCTACAAACATCACAAGAAAGAACTTTCAAATTGACAAAAGGAAGAAAATAAGTTGAAAAGGTATGTCAAGATGTGAAACGAAAAACTTTAAAGTGGTAAATCAAACAATGCTCTTTTTATAAAGTTCGGAATCTATTTATATTCATTTAAGCCTGATTACCATCATGAGTTTAATCTTGTTGTTTTTTCACTATAACTAGGGAAAATATTAAGAGTCAAAAAAAAAGAACAATGTTTAAAGAGTTGGAGATAATTGATAATATGTGACCATAACTAGGGCAAGTATGAAGAGCCAAAAATTGAAAATATTGGAACATGTGCTGAAACTTACCAGATAGTTAAAGCTAAGGGCGGAGTATATTTCAGGGATCGCAAATAAAAGTTATTCAAACAAAAAAATCAATATGAAGACAACTTGATAAATGATTCTTTTCTCTACTATAAAGGCTGTAAAAAACCTGTATTACCAACATTTTTAACTAAAAATTCAAAATACTTCTTTTGCTAATCGAAAAGAGATGCATTTATCATCATTTAAAAACAACCTATTTAATAGTATATTTGTGAAACAAACACAATCGGTATGTCGACTCAAGTGGACATAAAATACCAACATTTTTTACTTTAGTGGGTTAAATATCCCCCAAGCCAGGCACCGATTTCCACTGCTTTCAGCGAAATCTTTCAAACCGAACTATACCGATTTCAAAAATTAGAAATCTATTCTAATTTGACAAAACCAAATAAGTCCGAAATTTAAAAAAATGTATAGTACCAGCAAAACAAGTTATGTGTTATCCTTGCTGTGTTTATGTACCTCTGTGTATAAAAAATTAAGATATAGATATTTGAAACTATTTCGTTCGCTTTATAACTGAACCAACTTAGACGTTTATGTACTATATAATCTAAATAGAGGACGTAGAAGTGAGACAAAAGAAACCTTTTAATTGGAATTTAAAAGAAAGGAGAAAATCTGATGCAGTCGGCCGGGATTAATAATCAAATTTCTGTGCATTTTTTTTTATAGATATGATATGTGGTATGGGCGTAATCTAGGTAACTGTACTGCGGGGGTTGAAGGGTGATTTCGGCAAAAGGTCAACAGTGTTTGGCATTTACATACCAAATTTGGAAGCTCTAGCTCATAATTTAACATTTCTATAAAAAGTGAAATTGCAGTTGCAGTTTGTAGTAGGAGGGGTGGAAATTGGAACTTTATTAGCTATATATTTTGAAGTTTCTATCCGATTTTGATAATTGAGATATCGTGAGATATCGACGTGAATCGATAAACTTGCTCTATCCCGGCAAAACGCGCATTCTTTGGTTAAAATTGTTTTGCTTTAACTCTTATAGTCTCTGCGAAACAGAGACCAACACTGACTGACAGACGGACATGGATATATCGACTCAACTGTTGCTTCTGATCATTTGTGCCCATGGAACATATGTCTGCCACGCCTCCTTTTGCCTGTTACCTGGGGTATAAAATACGGGGTATAAAAATGGTGTGGGTTAACTCTCGAAAGGTCAGCATTGTTTGTTAAATAAGCCTAACATGAGTCCACATACCAAATTAGGTGGTTTTACACAGTGTATAGGTTATAAGAAGATTGGACAGCAACTCGAACCAAGATATCATGTCAAAACTCAGTACAATCTCAATTAATCTAATTAGTCTACATTTCGTCGGTAAAATTTTTGCGATCAATTTTAATGTACGTTGGTCGGTTCTTCATCAGAGCAGCAAGTACTCCTCCTTCTGTCCTTGATAGAGGCTTGTCTAATAGTTTGTCCTTTACTCCAACATTCTGAGTTGTGTCTATGTTCTCAAGCATATCTTGAAAGTAGCTTGCACTCTGAGCTTTGAGAGCGTCGTTGAGACGTTTCGCTGCAAGCATTCTGTCATGCTTATATGCTGAGTTCCGCATTCGCATGTGCCTCTTCCCAGCCGTCTCTTGACGGCCATGCAAGGACAAGGTCAGTGCGCTTTTTCGGGGACAAATTTGTACTTCCGCTTCCCCTTTCTATTTCCAAACTCACTGCATCTGATGTAGTGCTTTCTGCAAAATGTCATGCTGAATTGCTCGCTTCTAAATTCACGCATTATGAACTACCAATTTACGAACTACTAACGTACGACTGTCACGTGCGAAATCTCTTTGTCGTTTCATTGAGTCGACTTGCTGAAAAGTACCATTCCCAAAGAAGGGTTTTTGATCTATCTCTTGCTCGCGAGTCGGTCTAACAGACACAGAACTCAAGCAGCATCACACATACACTGTTTTGGCAATGGTCGCTTTTCAGGAACAATTTTGAAATTTTGTACGATCCGGATTCCATTCTATTACTTGCATTCTCTTTGGTTTTTGTCTAGGAACCGAAACAAATATCAGTGAATCGAATCGAAACCGATATTATTGAAAACAGAAAACCGACATAAAACAGTTTACCGGTTCAGGAGTACCGGTACTACCGTAATCGGATCCGAAATAAGTTTTGGTTTGAATCCCCGCTATTAAGCACAAATTCCTTTAGTCCAAGGAAGTAAACTTTAAAACTCCAAAATTGGTAAACATTTATTCAATATGCCGCACACACACACACACCCTTTTTTAGGGCATTGAAAAAGTTGCATAAGTCATTAAGAACAATTGTACATAATCGTAATTCATTGTTAATGGCCAAACTTGTCCCCGAAAAGAACAACAAATGTAGTATTAAAGCATTATATAAAATTCAATAATCACTTAAAACTCATAAATATTTCGCTTGGCTTAAACCAACAGCAACCAATAGAACTTCAGCGGCCAACAGTCATCGCTCCACCTCCTCCCTCACATACACTCATAGGATATCAATATCAAAGTCCTGCACGTTGCACTGGGCCCTGTCAATGTCACTTCAATGATTAAAACTTCAACGCAAAGGATGACAGGCCCAGAGCAGGACGCACAGCAGCCAACCAACAACGCACTCAATCCTGTCATATGCCCATAGTACTATATATATTCCCTTTTTTTGTGCCTTTAATGAAAACATAAACACATCTCTCTCACTTAGTTCTCTGTGGCAGCTATACTACCCCAAGTTTTATTTGCTTTTTTTTATGTGCCACAAACTTGGCTTTGTTTTCTTTGCACCGGCGGTCGCTGCGGCCCTCGTAATAAATTTTTAATTTTGCTTAATTGAAAATGGCCCAACTGGCATATTAAAAACACACACACAGATACACACACACACACACAGAGTACTTCAAGGCAAATAAGGCGCAAAAATATTGCCTTAGTATAATTATTGGAAAAGTATTTTCAGTTGTGCCAATTTTGTGCTTTTTTATGGAATCTCTAGATTTAATATTTACAGAGTGCATGAAAGTTGTTGCTTTGTTTGTTTGTTTGGGCGTTGCACGTGCTGCTGCCCCTGTGCCCATGGGGACTTGGCTTTCTGGCGCCTGCCACAGCCCGCGGCTCTCTGCCACAACGCTGCAGACAATGCGCCACTGTGCCACTGTCTGAGTCCAAGTCTGCTTCTTGTTGTACTTGTTGTTGTTCTCCTCGTCGTCGTCGTTGTTGTTGTTGTTGCAGTCTTTGGGCCACTTGAAAGCGCTGAACGGTTGCATCTAAGTATGTGAGAATGTGTGCCTCAAAAGGTGTTAAAAGCTGCTTACATATTTATGTAGCTGTTTGTTCCATATACGTATACCTATGGATGCATGTATATGTATAGGCAAACATTTAAGCAAACAACAGCTTGTGGGCGCCCCATAAAAATGGGTCACATTCTTCTTCAGACTTGGAGCTGTTCTGTTCATGAATGGCGAGTGCAAGTGCACGTCAACAAATCACCAAGATTGTGTGTGTTTGATGGCCCATGAGATACAGAGTTAGCGATACATTCTATATACATTCAGTTTATGCTTTGATTTTTCGCGCTTTCTTCAATTCGCACAGCCGAGAAATTGCTCCCGTTTATGCCGCATTATCTTTCGTTTTTCTTCTTTTTTTTTTTAAATCAAAATTAGCAGCTGTCTCAACACTAAATCTAAATAAATTTCTAAAAATAAAGCAGTGTGGACAAGCGTACGTTTTGTGATTATCTGCAATTTGTTTAGTTTCGAAAAAGTGGCGCCAATTTGTAATTAGCGTTTGCTACACTTGTAAGCTTACAACATCTGGTAGCTCTGCTGGCAAGCCTCACTTTAGGGATGTCCCAAGATAACTAGAATCTTTCCAAAAATTAAACAGTTTTCGAGCCTCAACCGGCTGAGCCAAATGATCGAGTGGTCGAAAGTGTGTAAGTTTTCTCAGAGGACCGGAGTAATGATGTCGTAATAAATTTAAAAAAAGTTTTATTTTTACAAGGGGCTCCACTTCCTGCTCTCTCCGCTTGCCAACCCCCGTGACACTCTCAAGATGGAGCATATTCATCCCATTCCCCCTCTATTCTCTTTTTCGTCTTTCTTTTCCTCTTTCTCATTCTCTTTCTCTTAATGTTCCTCATTCTCATTAAAAGAGCAATATGGTGAAACAACCTTCTCGCTTCGCTCACAACCCCCTTGCTCCTCTCTAGATAGACCATATTCTTCTTCATCTTACTCTTCCCGTTCTTCCCTTTTCCCTTCCTCTACTTTTACCACTACCTTTTCCTCATTTCGAGAGCTATATGATGAAACAACTTGATTTACGTTCCACTCCGCAGCCTTCTCGCTTCGAAAGAAAACGCGAAATAACAACTTCTCTGTGTTTAACATGTATTATGGTGTTGTTTTTTTTACTTCAAATAAATTTTTACGCTTATCTTTCGAATGGTATAGGTTCCACCTGGTATTGCAAAGTAATCGGTACCACACTGAATTTTAGCTTAGCGTATTTATATGTAGATTATGTCTTATTTTGAGCCGATTTTAGCTGCCAAACTAAGTAGTTGGCTTCGCTGTCCGATTTAGATCTCAAATATATTCGGATATTTCCGGTTCAGTTCGAAACTGGACTGCACACGTTTAGGCATGTTTTGTGTCTTACAAGGTATATTTCATGAGAGTCTTTAAGTCCTTGCTCTATTGCAGTTTCTTCATTTAAAAAAGTGTACTTAGCTCATTTTACGGTCATTTTAAGGTCTGCCACGTATTTCTTAACTCATTTTTGCGAAATAAGCGCAGCATAAACTTGGGAAAAACCCAGCTTGATTTCAACTATCATTTTTCGCTCAGTGTATGGCTGAGCTGGCTATTCCCACAGATTGGTTTGCTTGTTCAAACCTTAGTTGCTGGGCCTACAGCTTATTTATGGCATATAAAATGACACCTTGCCAACTGGCTGCTGCACTGGCCAAAGAAGAAGAAGAAGAAGAAGAAGAGGTAGAAGAGATGAGCTGCCTCTGTCCACAAGGAACAGTTTATGTGCAAGTTCTGACTATAGCTCTACCTCTGGCGTTTAAATGACATCGTCAACGTCGCATCAGCAACGTTTTGGCATAAATTAAACAAGGGCACAAGCAACAGACACACACAGAGTACACACACCGAGTATTCCCGGTATTGTCCGGCAGCAGCAAAGAAGCAGGAACAAGAGTGAGGCGGGAGCTATGTGCCTCTTTAGCCTGGCATTTAGTTGGCTGTTTGCATTGCATTTTGTCACACGTTCCACTGAAAGCGACGCCAATTTGTCTGAAATGTTTTGAATTGTGAGCGGGTATGTGGCATGATGATGTGTTGGACGTGGAGTGTGAATGTGGCACGTCGACATCTTGATGGCAAAGTACTTTCACCTCCATAGAGTCCTTTTTTGCGTGCCATATTTGTTTAGTGATGCGCGCACTCCACTCGTTGAGGCAGCGGGCGTGTGAATTAGTTGCCAGATCACAGTGCTCATCACCCGGTGCAGATGCGACTCCAACTTCAGCCAGGCAGGCTGCCTGACTAGCTGCCATTTGTTTGGACTCGTTCACAATTGGCTAGCCTGCAGCTATTTGGCCAGCATTGGGGAAGCGGCAGGGCGCAACTTATGTGTCTGCGCTCGGGTGTGCGTGTGTGCTGGTTTCTGCGTGGGCTGCACTGCTGAATGAAGCCTAGTTGTGCTCCGGCACTCTGTTTGGTGTATCCATTTTGACGCAAGCATTGCATTAAACACCGGAGTCCATCAAATCAAGCGCAACAAACGGCTTATAGCAGTCCGCACTCTTTGTGTGCGTGTGTATGTGCGAAATATGCGCCGATAAACTTGGTTGCAACTTGTTACCCATATTGTGTTGCAACATGAAAGCGAAACACCTGCTGCAAATGCCACAGCAGCTACAACCAACTACCAGCCTGGCATGCCTCCACTGAGCCCGGCTCACACATTGATCTTATCGAAGCTGTGCAGAGCAGCATATCCAAAATGAAAGAGTGCGGCGCAAGCTGCACACCAGGGCTACAAAAAAAAAGGAAGTAAGCCGTTGGCAATAGGCAAGCATGGACTATGGGATACACTGTACTAGAGTTGGCATCGGTCGCTTTGGGTAGCGCTCAACCTATTGTGGTGGTGTCCACGTGGTCTTTCTTTCGTTTAGAGACTTATTTGCATCTTAATGTTACATACCTTTCAACACTATGTAGGACACCCTTTAAACATTTGTTACAGTGTACAAACTGAAGAGTAGAAATGAAAAGTATAAAAGATGCACGGTGTATCTCGCTGCCCCCGCAAGCTTCTGCTGGTCGTCGTTGGTCGTTACTGCCGCTGCTGCTGCTGCTGTGCTACGTAGCCACGGGACAGACTGGACTGGAGCCGCTTTGCCTGGCCTGGCTCAGTGCCACACTAGCTGGCTTGGCCCTGCCCGGCATGGCCTGGCCTTGGGGCATATTGGATTTTGGTTGCTGTTTTTGTCGTTTTTTCGTTTTCCGTTGCCATTACGCTAGCAGCATTTATTTACATTCAGCGAGTCAAGGGCCTCCATTTGCCTCATTGTCTGGCCACGACGAAGCTCAGGAACAGCCTGCTAATTTCACCTTTTCACAGAATTACAGATCTCTCTCTCCCTCTATCTGTTGTGTTTCTATTGCATTTGACTGTATAACGTGTGTGTGTGGGTTGTTTAGTAACTCTGTTTTTGTTTTCTGGCTTTTTCCTTACCTTTAACTTGACTAGTGGGAGGCCCATGAAAAATTGAGCAAGTGCCGCACTTGGAATTTCAACAGCTCATCCAGGCCAGTCGAAGCATTTCCTTTGCTTTACTTCGCCATGTTCATAACTGTTGGAAATACCAGGCCTAAGCAACAACTTCTGCACCAACCGCTGCTCTTCAAGCTAAGTAATCCCTTGGAATTTCTGCCTGCACTGAACTCTCAGCGCAGTTCTCTTGTTTTGGCTCAATGACAGGTATCCAAATAAATGGTTTGCAAACATGAATATACGGAAAAATGTATATAATTACAAGTTGATTGTGTTTGTTTGCGAATGAAATGTGCTATTTTTTTTTTTCCAAAACTGAAAAAGAGAATTTCAGCAAAATAAACAACTAAAACTGCTCTACGCAATCGAGAATTCAATTACCAAGAGCAGCAGAGGCTTCTATCTGCTGCAGCTCAGTGCCAAGTGCCAAGTCAATGACCAGCTTGACGCTCAAATGCCTCACCTGACATGGCCTGAGCCTGAGATGCAAAGACATTGGCAAAACTCTTTCCCGGCTTTAGTATATATGAATATGCAACTGATGTGCTTGACAGAGTGAGTGCTTGTGTGTGTATCTCAGTGTGTGCAGTTCCACCCACAGTTTCACAGTTGACAGTCTTTTGCACTTGCGTCTGCGTTCCCGATCCCTGCACACACACACACAAAACGAGTCAGAGTCATAGATTTCCGTTTGTGCGCCTCGAAACAATGGAATTTTCATGTTGTACGTTAAACGAATCATAGCAAAAACAACTACAACAATAACAATAATACCAACAAAAGCAACAACAATGAATACCGAAAAGGTACGATACGACATTAAGTGCAATTTCATTTTTCCGATATTTCTGCCATTGGCGCCCTTTTAAGTGGAAAAAATGTTAAAGAAAGAAGAAGCATTATATGCATATATATATAGAGAAGTGCATAGTGACAATGCGACATGGGCAAGTGCTCGAGGATACCTATCATGGTATAGTTCACCTAATGGATTCGAAATGTTTGAAGATAAAGTGGGCGACCTTTTTCAAGCCACTAACTGTCCCAGCAGTAGCCCAAAGGTTGACCGTATAAATAGGTCGTCAAGCTTCAAATTAGGTACAGTGCAATTGAAACTCTCAACATGGTAAGTTGCAGCAATGCAGCATAGTTAAGCAGCACATTCTAATAAGCGTACATTTCCCTAAGGACACTCTACGGCTGTTGGCGCTACTCGGTTTGCTGCTTGTGGCACAGGCGCGTGTAATAGAGCCGGTGGGCGGACAAGAGAAGGAAGTGGCGAACGGAAAGCAGACAAATGTCGAGCAACTTCAAGTAGTCGAAAATGTGCCAGAGGGTAAGGAAACAGTGCCACAACGCTATCAACTCTATGATCTGTCAGCGTTGGAGCCTGCACAAGAGCAGCCTAAGCTGCAGGAGCGAAAGCAGCAGACTTTGAACAACCAAGCAGACCCGCAGGCGCAGCCTAATCTTGAGGAACAAGCTCAGCAGACTGTCAACAACCAAGCAGGCGCACAAGAACAGCCTAAGCCTAAGAAACCACTCACCGCACCAGAGGTATCTAATCCTGAGGAACTATCTAAGCAAACGTTGAACAACCCAGGAGGCGCTCAAGCCGAGTTCACACAAGAGCAGACTAATACTTTGGAGCAAACCCAGCGCACGTTGAACATTGAAGGAAGCTTGCAATCCCAGCCAGCACAAGAGCTGCCTAAGCTTCAGGAGCAATCTCGGCAGACATTCAACAACCAAGCAGGCTCGCAGTCCCAGTTCCCACTAGAACAGACTAATACTGAGGAGCAATCCCAGCAGACGTTAAACATAGGAGCAGGTTCGCAATCCCAGTTCGTTCAAAAACAGCCAAGTCCCCAAGAGCAAACTGAACACACGGTCAACACCCAATCCGCTGTACAAGACCAAAACGCAAACCAGCCTATACCCGAGTTGCAATCCCAGCACATATTACTACCTAAGCTTCAGAGGCATGGTCAGCAAACGGTGAACATCCAAGCAAAGCCGCAAGCCCTGCCTAATGGTCCTGGAAGTGACAACAATGACTTGTATAACGACGTCTTTATCTACCATGAGCCACACAACCGTAATACCACGAAGATCAACAACTTGGAAGAAATTGTCAAAGCTAATGAAAACGCTTCAAGCCCAGGTGGCCGCGCAAACAAACACCACAAGCATGAGCAGGGAAAAGCAGCGGGACTCCCAACATTACCATTTCTGCCACTGATACATAATCCAATTATTTACCACTTCAATAAGACAGTTGGTGATGTCAGCGGTGGTGAGGACCAGACGAAGAACAATAGCGTCTATTTGCTACCAAATCCCTTGCTCTTATTCAAGTTTGAAGAGCAAAAACCGAAGAGTGGCAATGGGAGTGATGACGTCAACAACATACTGCAGCCATACTTTGTAGTGCACGTGCCGGTGCTTTTACCAAATCCAGAGTTTCATTTTGCTCAAAAGAAACAGGAAAATTCTACAAAGGCAGCAGCACTCATGCCTACGATTGAAGATTGGGAAAAGTTTAAGGGCAGTCTTCTGTTTTCAGGGAACGACAAAGGTAGCGGTAGCGGTACCGGAAGTAACTCCAACAAAATTAGCTACCAAAATGTAAATCCTTTCAACTTCAACAAAGGAAACAGCGGCAGCTCTGGATATTTCGATCCAAGTATCTTTTTCGCACAGAAGTTTCAGGATGAGGTGCGTGCTGCACCCTCTGTGAGCAATGATGAAAATCCCATGCTCTTTGCCGTGGAAATTCCAAAGCCCATCTATCGTTTCTTCAAGAGCGTCTTCAGCGTCTTCACTACCGGAGCTTAAAACAAGTAATGCTCAAAGTATTAACGTAGTTGTTTCTATAAAGTGCAGAATATAATAAATCATTTCATCAATTTCGCTTATTGCAAACTCAAAACGGATTTTCTCAGTTGAATGAATGAAATTAAATATCCTTGCATTTTCGCAATGAGCTCAAGTTAATGAATGCTTAAGTAATTACATACACTTCTTATGTGCATCTGTGCAAATATGAATTCAATGAGACTGCAACAACACAAACAGCAGCAGTTATCTGGGTCCTGAAGAAACGAATGCACTTGTTAGCTCATTGCTACTTGTACAGTCAACACTCAAATGATAGAAAAAACTCTCACACAGCAAAGTGTCAACGGAAGACAAGAAGATTGTGTCTTAGAGTCCCATTTTTTCTTTTGGAACTGTCTGTATTGTGTAGCAGACAGGTCTCTTCCGAGGATGTCCCCGTCCTACCTCCACTGCTTGAAGTCACTATTCTCTGTATTTAAACGCCCCTGGGCAAACACGTGTTTCATCTATTCCATGTCTGTAAGTTGCGAAACACATCGATTCAAAACTAATTTTATCGAAGGGCATTCACACATGCCCAGAGTACAATTCTTCCTTTAAATAAGAATTTTTTTGTAGAAACCAGAAATGTACCAAGTTTATTTATTGTATTCTATCAATGAATGTGAATTTCTCATCTTCGTTAGAGATCAAGGAATGTTTATGGCTGAAATATGCATATTTAACCATAATGAAAAAGTGTAAAACTACAAAAAATGACAAAAAATCTCAAAGCTTACTATTATTTTTTCCAAAAACTTGATAGAGATCGAATTATCAGGATAGGAAGATAATGGTACCAATATCCGCAGCTGGGCTTAGTATGGGGAAGAGAGAGAGAGAGAGAGAGAGAGAGAGAGAAAGAGAAGAAAGAGAAACGGAAAAGAGAACGAGAAGGGGAACGGAAAGGGGAAAGGGAACGGGCAGAAGAATTTTATCTATATCGAGACTGGTACGGGGCTGGCTCGCCTGAAGGCCAGCTAACATAGCACACAAAAGCGTAACACCATCCGAGCGTAACAACACACAGGCGTAACACCATCCTAGCGTAACACCACCCGAATTTCACACTACATCACCCTAGCGTCATAGCATACGAGCGTAATAACAGATTTTCTTCACGACTTACGTGTTGTCTTTATCTCATTGAAGAACTTTGACTACCGGATTCCACGAGGTTCTGTTGGAAAGTGAGTTCGGTATCAGGCAGGGTCAACCAATCTTACTTTACGGAACTCTACGTTGCTCTTCTTATTCAATAGTTACTGTACTAGTTTTAACTGGCGCACCTCTGATAGTTGCCAATAACGTTGCCAAGCGCTCATAATTGCAAGGATTACGCTGGCTCAAAGAGTGCTCCATGTGGCTCTTGCTCTGCTGCAATGCATTTTCACATCGACGGCGTGTTTTTGTATGTATGTGTGCTACACTTCAATAAGTTTCCATGCGCTGTGGAAATTGCTATTTGCCGCTGATATCGTTTACTTAATATTTAATTGATTTTATGCCCAAGCGATTTTTCCATTAATGTAACTCACACACAGTTACACACACACACACACACACACACACAATCGGCCAGGTAGTCTCCATTGTTATGTGTGTGTGTGTGTGTGTGTCTGTTGTACTGCGGTCTTTGTTTGGCTTACATCCGGCTGGCTTATCACTACATGCTGATAATGTGGGCCATAGTTCTGGTGTAAGATTGTCAGCTGTTTGGCATGCTGGAAAATTCACACACAACAGCCCACAAACGGAACTAGTTTACATTTATATGCTGTGCCATACGCTGCGTATACATAATGTTTGTTTAAAGCCTTGTTTTAAGGCTGCTCTTTAAATGCCAGTCAAATAAATATTAACTTGTCAGGTTTGCAACATTTTAGAAACTTACTTACCTAAAGTTTATTACTCAAAGGAATAGCAGGCTTCTGCTGCCAAGCTGCTGGAGTGTCTGCCTGAGTGGAGAGCTGGTTCCTGAGCGACAGAAAGCCATAAATATATCATGAAATCAAAAACTTTGCCACAACTTTTGCGCAGCTCTTTACAAGCTGCCTTTTTGGGTTTGCTTCTTCTTTTTTTCTATTTTATTGGTGGTAAGCTCCCTTTTTGCTTGTTGCCTCTAAACTTGCGTGTAAACGTGCTGCATAACACGACAGCAACACCAGCAACACCACCAACAACAACAAGGACAACACAAAGCAAAGTAATGCGTTTCCGTTTCCGCTTGCCGGTTGTACTGCGTCTAGGACAAAACCCGCTTCCTGCCCCCCGCTGCTGCTGCTTGTAACCCAATACTTGGCCACTTTAATGATGTTATTTTCTTTTAGCTAGCCCAAAACTCACTCGCTCGACAGCGCCCACTCGTCGTCCTCGTCCTTGTCGTCGTCGTCCAAGTCAATTCAATAAAACTTGTGTCCATTTAATTTAAAATTCTCTCTGCTCCGAAACAAGTCTGTCAAACTGTATATCTTTACCGTTCACCTTTTCGCCTTTGCCTTTCGCTCTGACACTCGCTGCAAGTTTTGCTCGCAAATTAATGGCGTTTAAATTAGTGCCTGAGCGGCACGAAAGTTTTCCGCTCTCTCAGTTTATTTGATTGTCAGCTATGCACGGATGTTACGCATACGACACGTGTTACTTGCGTACTCACACCTAAATAGCACTTCATTTTAAACTTTCAACTTGAGCTAACTTTTCTTTTCAAAATCTGCTACTTTCTTTTTTTTACAGCTACGCCCGTGTCCTTTGAAAGGGAACGCAATCGGGAACGTCGTTTTTTTGGCATACTACGCGCCCGTAAACGTAAAGAAGGTAAGTTACCAAAAAAACAACAACAACATCGAAAATAGCTGCTGAATTTCCCTAATGAAACCAATTAGCTGGCTGTGTAAACTTTGCTTTGCAATTTGTGGTCTCGTCTGAAGGGCGGCAGCTGGTAACAGACCATTGAAAATGAAAAATCAAAGGCCAGACAATGGGTAAACATTGGGTACGCACGCTGGGACCTGGAATCTGAGCAATTGGAAACTGGCACCAATGCGCACCTGCAACCAGCTGCTGCTATATTCAATTACATGCTGCTCTTCTCCCTATATATATGTATATAGAGTAGAGTGGAGATGTTCTATTGAAATTGTGCCAGTCTCTGGGTTACATGCAACCCAGATTGTTGCCCCTTGGCTGATTGCTAGCCCAGCATTTGCAATACATTTATTTCGACCCCTGGTCCAACGAGCTAAGCTAACAAACTTTCATTTAAATATTTTGCTCTAACTCTTTGAAGACTACAACAAGCAACAAGCAACATTGGGTAGCTCTCTTTTTTGACTTGCCAAAATCACTTTATGCGCTTTGTGCCTTGGGGCAATATTCAAATGCTGCAAATATGTGGCTAAAGGCTTAAAAATTTCAATAACATTGCAAATTCCTGGCCAGTCTCCGGCTGCCGCACTCAACCCACGTAAACAGCTTGCTTTCTTGTCTGCCCATCCGCCTTTTATGTACAGCCAGAGATTAGCTAGGCTTAACAACAACCACTTCTTGTGGCGCAACATTGTTGCCTGGCGATTAATATCGCAGCATTTAAATGTCATTACCACTTAAATGCCTTTTAAATAGCCACACAAAGATATCAACTGACCGCTGCTGCTGCTGTGGCGTCTCCGGTTGGCGCCACCCTGGGCAGGCCACCCGTTGTTGCCTTAGCATGTGTCTGGCGCGACACGAGCTGAGCATCCAGCGACCGCGTCGCATTTATCATCTGCCCAATGACACGCTGTCGCCTTCAATTACATTCAAATGAGCTCATTCCAATCTGGGTTTACCTTTGGCACCTGTTTTGAGCGCGCTGCCCAAGTGATCAATCTAGTTTATGTCAGTCCAAATTTGTTTGATTGAGTTTGGGTAAGGCGTCGTCTTAAGGAACTGCGTTTGCTCCAGTTGCAAATAAATCACTGGTAAATATTTAGACTTGGCATTGATGGAACTAAAGTGGACAATGGGGATATTCGACTTTAGCTTGCAAGTTTGTTGCACTTGTTATCTTTAGCTAAGACACGATAAGAAAAAAGAAGAAAAAAACACCAAAAGCGTACATATTACATTAAGTTAATCGGAAGAATGTTCGAGTTGGTCTCGTGAATGCTGAATTATCCGAAAGTAGTACCAAAGATGCGCTCTCTTCCAACCTTTCCATTAATGTCGCCTTGTGCGATTTTTATATCATGGGCTGGGCAGCGGTTATCGACAGACTCCAATCTATCATAGAACGCATCCTTGTCCTCCATCGGGGCGTGAAGAATTTAGCCTTTCGGTTGCGTAATTTCCGGCCAACAACAAATCCGCACCCAAATTCGTACCGCTTCGCATGGCAGCTGTGGGGAGGGGCGTTTTCCGAAAACGTGTGACGCCACGTCAAAATGTTACTGAAATCTGAAAAAATCTTTTTATTTTCATGCAACGTTTACTTTTCTTTCGGATTCAAACATCGAAAATCTAACAAAGATTTTGCATCAAATCTCCTTCCTTTCGCTTTTATAACAGCATCCTATCTGCAATTTTTTGGGTGCACGGCTTGTGACGTCACATTAGGCGGAGAGGGTTGCCTAAATGTGACTATTTGTGACAAGGGGGGATGGGAGGGCTTTTCATAATCTTCAAAACATTGGTGACGTCGTGTATGAACAGCCCGTAATGCACATTTGCAGAGAGTAATAAATGATTATCTTACTTTATCTGCCGTAGGAACGATCGGTCTCAATAATAAAGTTTTTGGTCTTTGCCCAAACGTAATAAAGAGAGCTGCTAAGGTTTGCATCCTTTCACCGAAGTCAACTTAAAGCCATATTTATTTGCTTTCAAATGCTGGCCTGTTTTTGGGGTATTTTGCCAAGGAAAGCAAATACTTACTTCATCTTTAACTTGTTAAACTGTACTTTAAGCACTGCCAGCTGAAAGGCCATGCTGCATATCGATTGTCTGCCAATGACCGCAGCTGACCCTGTCTCTCCAGTTGACTCATCCTCCGCCCACCACTGCTTTCCCCTACGCTTTTAATTACACAATGCATATACGAATTTGGCAGCGTGACGATGCTCAGCGGAAACTCACGCGAGACAAAGATAGAGCTATGGAGCAGAGATTCAGAAGACAACTTCATAGAATGAAAGCTTTTCCGGCCAGGAATTTTCATACAATGCCGACGACAAGGCTTAAACAATTTTGTAATTACTTTGTTGAGCACTGAAGAGGCATGGACTTTGGTTGCCATGCAAATGCTGTGGCATGCAACTTTCAGTGGCAGCAACGTTGCGCCTGGAATTTTATAATTAAGCGGCGAGCTGCGCTGCGCTTTGACGGCAATAAGGAAAATCTTGAGGCATTGACATTGACTTTATTTACAAGAACTTGGCAAGTAGCAGTATGAGTAGTAGCCGTAGCAGCTGCTACGCCCAGGCATCACTGACGTCACTAACATCAATAAACTCGTCCTCTTCCATGGGAAAGTCGGGCTCATCTTGGCGGGAGTAGTGATTAAATATCATATCGCGATGTCCTGGCATCAGTTTGCCGCTCTCACAGCCATGCATGTCCTCGTACGTGATTTCACCATGTCCAGGCATATGACCATGGCCATAGTCATGTCCACTTGCGCCGCTCATGCCGGCTCCAGCATGTGCCGAATAGCCTAATACTTTGTAGACAGTCTGCTTAATGCCACCATTACCACCACCACCGCCGCCACCAGCAGCACCGCCATGCAAAACTTTGTAAACCGTATGCGTATGATGATGATGATGCGTCTTGACACGGACGGGCACATGTATGACCAGACGTCTTTGTTGGATGCGGCGTGCATGCAGCATTGTGGCGGTGAGTAAGAGTAAAAGCAGTCCGCACAGATTGCACTTAAACTGCGTTGGGAATAACACTTTTTGGTCAACACTAAACACACATAAGAACCAGCACTCGGGAACACTCACATTTGTCGTTTTCCAAGCCAATTGCTTGCCCATAATCCTAATCCTTTGCTGCACGCTGCACACACTTAACTTGTCTTGACGAACCTTTATGAATGCGCTTCCGTTTAATACTGGCTGGGAGGCACAACAGCGACCAACTTTTTATATATCAGCCAACCAACTGAGCCAGGTTCAGTGCACCATTGGCCGCCGCATGCGGTACTATATTTGATTGTCTCATTCCACAACATCATCATCATTAGCTCGAGTTACTCACAGCTAACTGATAGCCAGCAGTCAAGTCACTCAGCACACATAGTAGGATTTGCATACCCCAAGAGACAGACGCCTCTGGCTTTGGTCGTCTTTCGTGTGTCTAATTAATATGTACATTGTGTTCATTCGAGCGGTCCAAAAGTATTGTACACAACAACAACTATAACAACAATTATGGACACAGCTTCTTCTCTCTGCTGATCTCCGCCTGATCCGCTGTAATATGAGCTGGCGTTGGCGTCGTCGCGTCTCGTTTCGATTCGACTCGTCTCGACTCTGTGGCTTCCGTTTTGATACTCTTCAAGGGAAGAAGTGTTAAATAGGTTTGAGTGTAAGTTTATTAGATTACAAGTTTTTGAGTAGATTCTATAGATTTAAGTCTATCTGTAAGTCTTTAACTCGGTAAAGTAGGCTTGGCATCAATAATATCATCCTGGACAATGAGTGTGAAAAGAAGAGGGTAGCCTTCGGTGGGACTCTTAATAGTGTTAGCTAATGATCATAAGGACATTCATTCAGTAAAGGGCTTTTCATAAATGACATCACCACCGAGGGAAGATTCATCAAATTGTGACTTTTCGTCACGACTGGGGAGGGGGTGTTCCGAAAATTTGACGTCACAATCAAAATTGTAATGAAACCTGAAAAAATGCATGCAAAGTTTACTTTTCTTTCGAAAAAAGATCTTGCATCAAATTTTCATAATTCAGTTCATATTCTTCACAATTTTGGGAACGTCATGAACAGCTCCTTAATGTTTCATTGGTTTCGGAAGTGTATACGAACATCGGCACTCCGCGAATGGCGCAAGTTCCATTTATACATGCCACACATGCTTCCAGCGTAATTGGTGGCAACTCGTATTAGTTGTGGAAATCGCAGTGGAATTTTAACTTGCCCCCAAGTACAGAAACATCAACAGCTTCACTTTTTGTTCAACATTTTATGCAATTCCATGGAAATGCGGAAAAGACATAGATTTCCACTTTGTTTAGCATTTTGTGAGTGGAAAATGGTTTTTATATTTTATTATAATTAACTAACGCATGCATATATGCAACATATGCAACATTGCTGCACATTTAATTACCTTCTCTTATTAGCAACAAAACACGTTAATGGTAAATAAGTATCTATGTAATTTTGCGTATTACATATTATGCGATTCATTTTCATTAACATTAATATGTTGGACAATATTTCACCTAGTTTAAGAGAAAAGCCTGCGTAATGCGTCAGTCAAGTGGATGCATGGCTCTATGAAAATCCATCGGTCTACTAGAGAGAGCAACACAAGCAGCCTTACACGTACGTTGTGCTGAAAATGGTAGTGAAGGGCAAAGGAAAAAAATCGATACCTCGAAAAATTAAGGGTATTAATTTAAAAATCGTTTCCTCTGTATGTTTATTTTATCTGACAACTTAAATTGAAAATATAAACTTATAATATAACTAGTGGAAGCTGCTACACAAGAAGTGTAAATAATAGAATTATAACTTAGTATATGGTTTCCCCGTGTTGTCATCGTGTTATAGAATACCACCTCAGCAGGTCAAAGCTTGTCGTATGAGGCAACTAACAATGACACTGGGTTCTTTCGAGACCAGTAGAGCCACCTAAGGCCTTAAAAAGGTTGTGCGTAATGTTTGGGCCCCATCATGTACAACCCCAATTCCAATGAAAGAATGTATTTACATCAGGCCGTAACCCGATAACGAATTGTTATGGCCAGTTAAGAAAAATAATAGGATATGGTTTTATAAAGAACGATAGATACATATTTAAGATGCTAAAACACCTGTGTTTCTGTAACATTAACAAGAATAAGTGAATTAACATGCCTTCAGTACTACGAACTAGTCGGGGACTTACGTTACGCCAGTCTCTTTTGCGGCACAACAACTTTCTTCTCACTCTGCGAACTCACGTATTTTACGTGGCAATACCCTAGCCAAGGGCCAATCGACAGTCCGTTTTCATACATTAGCACTCTTCTTGGGATAGACAGAGGATAGAAGCGTGCATTGGTAAGTCCTGGATTAAATACTAAGCGGCAATTCAACTTTGCGTACTGCATTGTATAAATCTAGCAGTAATTAAAATTGATATTAAACCATTTGTGAAGTACATATATATTTCTGCTAAAAACAACGATTCTTCGACTTTAAATACTTTCAAATTAGTTAAAAAGTTGCACTAATAACAGCTTCAAATGAATAGAATAACAACTGTCACCCCTTGCTCGCTTGCTCCAAGATTCGGGGTAATCATTAAAGTTTCTAGCAACGAAAATATCCCGCACTTCATATTAAGCACACAGCATTTCCGCTAATGGAATGTGGCAAAAGTTAGCGACCTTCCCCGCAGGACCCACGCCCCTTAGACAACTGCAATGCTCAGCAATAAATAAAGAAGAAGAACGTGCCCCATGAATTCCATAACTTTATGGCAATGAGCCACTTTAATTGTACTAAAACATGCCGCATGGACACAGGCCCAGGAGCAGCAGCAAATACCAGGAGCAGGCAGGAGCTGTTGCTGAAGCTGCCTCAATGTGGAAATGTTTGTGTGTGTTGAGGATGGGATTGTGGGGCAGCCAGTAATAATTTTGATCAACTTTTATATGCGTACTCAACATTAAGGAGGCAGAGTGACGAGGGGCAAGGCAAAGAAGACAAGGGTGCTGCACTTGAAATGAGGCACCCAACAGCTGCACGGAACTGACAGCGCTACGACCTAACCTAGTCATAAACTGCATGCAAAATTACCAAAAAAAAAAAACAAAGTACACTGAAGAAATGAAAAGAGCACGTTTTCGAAAGTCGACCTTTAAATCAATGAAAATAAGCAAGTTAAAAAGCAGTCATAGTCACGCCTGTTCCCAATAACGATTTCGAACTAAATGTGTTCTTAAATCGAGAAATCGAAATCTTAATTAGAATACAGAACGTGCATGAACTATAGTAACTTCAAAATCATGTTATAGTCGGTTCGATTCCAGATTTCCGTAAATCGAATTTCCTCTTGTTTTTCCATTTTGAACCCTCATCCGGAGCACTTTATCACAAAAGCAAAAAAAACTTTCCAGAAAAACGGGTATTCCCAATTTCGATTTCGAGCAAAATGTATTCGAATTTCAGAATAAGCTAAAATAATAGGTTAAAAACCAAGATTTAACAGAATCGATCACATATTTCCGCATTTTTGTGAGATTTATGGGACCATGCAGCTTCAACCTATTTTTGGATTTCAAGCTGAACTCTGAAATGGAGCACAATAATATAAATATACTCGCTGAACTCGCGCGCTTTATGCGCCCACACAAAGAACGATTAGCTCTAATGATCCGATACGCATAGAAAGACATAAAAGATACCTGTAAAATTCATTCAAAACCATTTGATGTATTAATGCAACAAAAAAGGATCAGTTTTTCGTGAAACTAACCTTTTTCCAGGTCATAGCAGCGCCCATGAAATAAATTTAAAGAAAACTCGGATCGGTATCAGGCTACAAAAGTTGAAAGTAGCTGTAAAGCGAGACTCTAGTAAAAATTTTAGCTGGCCCGAAAGATGTCGTTTGGAAACTTCCGAATGTTTTTGAGAAATTGTATAGAAGTACTCTCAACTGCAGACACTTACGTCAAGAGTAGCTCTTGTGGATCGTTAAAGGGGGAGCAAAACTATTTTTCCATCGCAACACATTCCTGGTGTCTCTCTGCGATATTTAATTGCATGACAGTGCAAGCAGATATTATCCAATTGCCCAATCACTACATCGGGGTGCACGCTGTAATCGAAGTCTTTGTCGTAATTGAAAGATACCATTTTTAATTGGTTCTTTCTTTTATTCGAGTCTGTCGCGAACGATCGTTTTGCAGACGTGCGCGACGATCTTCGAATGATTCCGCAGCTCTCGAAGTGAAAGCGCTGTTCGAATGATTCGGCAGCTCTTAAAATGGAAGTTCTGAATCGATTTTGTTGCAAACGCAATTGGCGCTGTTCATTTGATTCCTCAGCTGTCGATTGACGGCTTCTTGATCGGTCTACCTCAAGATGAATTTGTAGTTCTTTTGATGTCTCAATTGTTCTTTGTTCGCGACTGTTGTCCTTTTCGAATTGCCCTCCCGAATGGCATTTTTCACACCTATTTTATTCGCTGTTAGTGGTGACATCAAAATGTACACTTATTTCTATATTTTTAGATATTTTTTTAAGAAAAAAAAAGTGTTGCATGAAAACATGTTGTCCTAACCAAAAGTTCTTGAAACTAAGCT
Source organism: Chymomyza caudatula (assembly GCA_035041775.1). NCBI lineage: Eukaryota > Metazoa > Arthropoda > Insecta > Diptera > Drosophilidae > Chymomyza > Chymomyza caudatula. The sequence goes on from JAWNKW010000073.1 coordinate 2,496,415, forward strand.
CGAGGTTCCAAGCTGGGGACTGTATGGCTTAAGAAATTTCTAGGCCTTGCAAAATTTTTTTCTAAAATATCTCATTAAAAAAAAACAAACTTAACCTCAATTAAATAACCTTCGCATCAAATATAGCTGATTTTTCAAAATGGTACCAATTTTATTTGAGTGTACGCACAAAACCATTGCTTACTCCAGCCAGAGTAAAGGCGTAAAGTTGCTCATTTACACTAGCAAATCTGCGTGGGAGTAAGCCGGAAGGACATACCAAAAGCTGCCCGGCCGGTACAACTAACCAAGCTTAAACGTAAATCCTCAAATTGCTTCATGGACAGAACTTGTGCAGCTTTTACTATAACTACTCCTGCTGCCACTTCTAATACATATAACGCTGCCACCTAGAGTAGCTATGAAACCTTTTTGCCATCTAATGCCGCATCCTGTGCTAAGCAAACTCGTAAATTTGGAAAATTACAACATGAAAGTCAACGCCCAACTTAACTGCGCGAATCTAAATTAAATAAAAATGTGCTTAGGAAGGGATTGAGTGGCTGGCGTTGGGTCTGTGGATGTGGAGCACCAACTACCTGAACTGGCTGGCAGAACTTTTGTGCTTTGGTCAAAAGTTTTCGCACCTGTTGGTGGCGGGTTGGTGGCTTGGTTTGCAAGTGAGCTTACCTTAATTATAGCTAGCTGAAAATTTCGCACAGGAGCCACAAGTAGCAACTAACAAACGCCTGACAGGCAACCACAGACATGGTCTGGTCGTAGTAGATTTGTGGCCAAAAAAGTTTCACCAAGTGTTGGAGATTTATGTCAAACTAAAGCACTTGATAGTTATGCTTGCAGTTGGTTAGTGGCTTCTAATGGCTGTATTATTGGAGTTTGAAAAGTGCTCCAAACTAATGGGTTACGCTATTTGTTTGCAAGGGTTCGTTGCATGCCACAGCCGAGCTGAGCGTAGCTGCCATCAAAGCCACCTGCGCGCTCTGTGTCCAAGGTGGCCTTAAAAATGCCCTGCGGCGCCTGACAGACTCTCAAGTGTTTACAATGTATTCAACATAATAAATTTCGATTATATAATTTGAAAATTGTTATAACACGCTGAAATTAGCATGAAATCTTTCACAAAGCGTTCGCAAAATCTGCCACTTCACGCATTAAGCCCGATAACGGCTGCGGACCACAAGCTCTCCCAGCTTCCAACCCGGCTGTGCTTCATAAAGTTTTATGGCAGAGCTGCTGCTGCTGCTGCTGCTGCTGCTGGAGGAGTAGGCGCAACTTAACATTGTATTCCGGCATGTTAGGCATGAAACGAGGCTTCACATTGCACTTCCTGCTTGGGTGGGCTGTACCGAACAGGCTGACTTTCTGATGGGCTGCTCCAGGTTGCGCATCAATGCCCGAGCACAGTTTGAATTTTGAGATGATTTGAGCAAATTCACGATTAGTTTTTATGGCGCAGACACTTGAAATTTGAACCCATTGGCCAAGCTATGGAAATTATGTTGGTTGGTCAGCTGCTGGCTCGCTCGCAGATTCGTGTGCCTAATTAGTAATGGATAATGGATAATGGACGCAACGCCCATAAAACCAAATTGAAAGCCACAAGTCGTGGCGCAAAGACCAAACCGCAGCCTTGTCAGGCGCACAGCTCCTGAACGTACTTACTGGCAGGTACAGCCAAAGCACGCCCGCCTTTTCACTCATAAATCAACAGCCAATTACAATAAAAATTTATCATGCCACAAAATAAACCCAACAGAATAAGAAATACGCGAAACATTTGAAACATTTCTCAGCTAAAACGCATTTATAATAATGTTCCCAAAGGGACTTTCCAGCGTTTTCATTTTATGTTGACTTTCGCCGATCAATGAAATTTTAATAAAGCACGCGCACACAACTGTACGGCTTTATACACTGAAAGAAAAAACTAACCTCCATGCCCCTCTCTTCTCCCTTTTCCTCCCCCCATCACCCTTCTCGGACCACTATCTCGTCAAGCGGCTCGAGTACTTCTGTCAATGTTTCCTCTGTTGGACCGTCTTCTAATCAAATTTCAGAGTGAAATGTTTACCTAATCAAAGTTGTGCATTGTAAACACATTAAAATGCTAGCCTACTATATAAGCTTAAATAATATGAATTTATTATGTCACTTAAGAATATTGCCGACCTTGTCCACCTACCGGCCACAAGCTGAAGAGAAACCTTTCTGCACACCAAATGAATATATGGTCCAAATTTGAAGTCACGAACGGCTTCTAAGATTCGCTCGTCTGTGTACCATTGTAAAACACACAAACTAACCATCCGCATTACAGGCGCTATTAAGCGGAGTAATCCGATTTACATTTGAGCTTTCTATATAAAGGGACTAGCTACGATTGATGACAAGGGAAGTGGGTCGAAAATGGACAAAAGAGTGAAAACTTGCTGGACTATTTTGCTCAGTGTACAATTTTAAGGATCTGGCCCGGGAAGCAGTTAGTGCGTGAGTTCCTGTCGTGCTTTGCTTTGTGATGTCGTTTTTTTTAAGATTGCAATTGAGAAATTTCGCTTTTGAGGTTGAACGACACTTGAAGTGCATTTTTATTCCCTCTCTCTCCATCGCTTTGATATCAGAGAGGCCAAAGTGCATTTTCTTGGTTGCTTTGTGGACTGAGCTGCTAACAAACACACGCATGAATTCTACGCACACACACACACACAGGAAGTCGTACATTCATACATTCATTCATTCATTCATGAAGGCAGTTCATCAACATCATTTGGAGCAAACAGCAAATCAAATCCGTTTCCGTTAGCTGAGCAGTACTGTGAGAACAGAGAGCGAGCGGGGGAACGAATCTTGGCCTAGGTTCATTTTTGTTGAGTTTTGGTTTGATAGGGTTCCATTTTTCGCCGAGGGTTGTGAGCGTTATGTTTGGGCTGGTCGCGTTTTTCAATTTACATATACCGCCTGCAGGACTTATTGGTTTTTGCTTTGAAGTCCTTCACACACACGTACAATATCTCATTTGAATATTTTGTTGTACGTTTGCAGCTTTGCTTTACTTTTTGAACTGTCCCACATTGCCGTATCTGCAGTGCTGTTTTTTCTTGTTCTGGCTGTGTCCTTTGTATCCGGCCGTATGTACATAGTAGTTCCTTAGCATTGTCCTTTGACGCTTATCTGTAACTGCTGCGAATGGCGGGCAAAGAAACGGCATTTGTCTTTTGTTAACTTGATTTTGGCCTGGCATTTGGCAGGGGCAAGCTGCTAGTCGTCTTTCACTCTCCATTGCGGCTCTCTCCAACCAGTCATAGACTTATATAGACTTGTTGTGAATGAATGCCTTCTTTGTGTCTCCCGCTCTTCAAGCGGTTGGTTACTTTATCGTCAAGAGTCGGCTATTTGCATTTGCGGTTGACCAAGATACTTGAGGCTTTTCTTTGTTTTTCCTATTTTATAGCTTTGAGAGGAATTTAAAGAGCAACTGTTCTAATTGTTTTGCCGTGACATTTGCCACAAAAGAACTGCTTTGTATCTTAAGAAAGTATCTACAATCTGTATGCCATTGGTATATATGTGCGCCACAACATTCAAATTTATTAACGCCATTAAATAATAATAATATTTGTTTGCGTTAAAAAGGCCACAAGAACATTTTGCCAGAAAATGGGTACCATAAATATTTGAGACCATTTTAAACAAACACCCAATATCGAAACCCCGCCAACATATCAAGCATTAAACCCGAAACGGCGCCATCAGAAGGTAGCGTTTAATTTTATTACCTTGCCTGCTGTATCCACACAGAGCAGTAAGTCTGCTCCCCCGTCTCACCTGAGTGTTATGCCCCATGGTCCCCTCGAAGTTAATAAAAAATTTAAATTCATTTTTGGCAGACGCATCGCAGAATCAAATCGTAGTCACAAATGTGTTGAAAAGCTGCAAAGTGTCTTTTAAATTAGTCTAACTGTGTGCGTGTGTGTGTGTGTGTGTGGTCTGACCACCCAACACGCAATACTCATTAAAATGTCAACTGAGTATTGCCAGGTGGGAACCCCTCTGCGCGGACTAATTGGTTAGACAGCAACATAGTAACTAGCGAGAGAACTAACTTCAGAGTGTCACCGGTTGTATGGACTTCAACAGCTAAGGATGCGTAATGCCTGTTCCTAATATATATGCCGATTTCAATATGTTCTTGCAGTCATTTCAAACAGCCGGAATCGGAATCGAAATCCAGAATAGGCCTGATCAAGTTCTATGTTATAGCCCAGCGAACCAAATGCTCGCAAATGATATGACATGCGGGTGAAATGCGTGACTCAACCCGACAAAGACACGAATATGATACATATGTATGTCGATCAGTTTCTAGCTTTCACAGAAATATTTTTCGAACTCGAGTTCGCGTTATCTGCTTCAACAGGAAATAGCGTTTGGATATTTGCTTTTTTTTTCGAGAGACTTTTTCGATACTTCGATTTCGAATTTTTTCGAAACTAATTTATATTTGGAACTACTTCGAATTTTTAATGAAAATTCGGGTCTATTTTAATATCTTTTGAATATCATTAAAACTAAGTTAGCTTTGAAATAAAAAAAAAAATAAATAACTTGAAGATCAAACTTCTATATTCATTTCATATCCATCTATAATTTTTGAAATTTTTCTACACCTTAGCTTTTGTAATTCTGGATTTCCGTATGCTTCGACGCTAATCATGGCATTTTTATTTAATTTGAACAATAGCAACAGCAATCTTGATCTTAGATCAAACAAACTGACTTTGGATATTTGCGCCTGGCATTGGATATGCGAAATAAGAGCTTTGAGTACTCTTCGTCTTGGTATAAAGTGGCGCCATGTAGCGTACGCGAGTGCAAAGGTTTCACACTCCTTTGCACGCAGCCAACATAGCACACACATAAAAACGTAAAACCATCCGAGCGTAAAAACAGATTTTCGTTACGCCATATGTGTCGGTCTTAACTTCATCTATACCAATAGATGTTTCCCACCAAAGTAACTCCTTTCAGGTTTGAATGAAAACACGATGTTATATTCTCAGCTTGGTTTCTGTTAAGCGATTACTTCGGATTCAGGTTTGAGTTGTGATCTTATAATGGAACTAGCGTTTGCTCGAAATTTCCTCAATGATTTTCGGGTTCACAGTTTCTGATGTTGTTGTCGATGAAATGTTAAAAATCTACGTTAATTAGCTAACTTTAAGTCGAAGAATGTCTTATTTCGAGTTCTATATACTCAAGCCTGTTTCAGATTTCAATTCCGACTGATCGAAACAACTGTGTGAATTGTACTCTGAATCGAACAATAGAAATATACGGGGGTGTGACTGAAATCTCTATCTACCGAATTTCAATCAAATTCCTCAATGCGACAGAACTATCTTTGAGAGCATGAAAAATGAAATGAAACTTTAGGCAAAACCATCTGGCACAGCCCTGAGAACCAGAGAAACGAATCCCTTATTGAATTAAAATAAATCCGAATACATGTTGTCAAGTTTGAGAGAACTCACAACTGAATGTTTCACATGCGATGGGCTTTCCGTGATGGCTTAAGGGAAATGACAAGATGGTTCTAAAGAAATGTTACTTTTATTGGTTATTAAGTGGAAATGGATAAGCCCCTTTCTATGCGCTGCAAAGCTAATGAGAAAGCGTATATACCCTGCGCCGGGCTATAAGAAAAGAGAACTAACAAACTAGAATCCGTATGCATAAATTTGCATATTTCATGGCGATGCAATTTGCTGGCGTATTGCCATTAAGCGTCATTAGCCAGTCCGAAATGTCAACAAGGATTATGACAGTCATAATACACAGAGTACACTCAAAGAAAAAAAAGAGTCGGTTCGAAACGTATGGATAAAAGTGGGTAATAATTTCTGTGTAACAAGTGGCTATCGGAATGTGACAGAAAGTGTTCCAATTTAAGTCCACTTAATGGCAACTTTTTAGAGTTCTTAAAGTTTTGCTCTCAGTGTATTGACAGTTTAGCAAGTTTATGGAAGTTTTTATTTGCTTTGACTGCGCGCGAATCGTTATTACATTTGCTGTCCAAGTTGTTGTTCTTGTTGGACATTTTTACAACCTTTTCCCGTCTCTCCCTGTTCATTTCTGTCTATGTTTTTGTAGCTGATCGTTAAATTTTTTGCTGAAAATTGTCCGGCATTTTAATTTGTTTAGCACCTTTGGGCACTAAATCCTTTTAGCGCCAGAGAAAAGAATCATCACGAATTCATGCAGCTGTACAGGGTGCTATTTCTATCGTTTATTGATGGAAAGTATTTAAAACATGATTCCGTATCAGAGTTCTTGAATATGCACTAGTATTGACCCGTGCTATTTGCGTAAAAACTATTATAAAGCGTGAAATAGAGTTTTTGTATCTTTTGAGTGCAAGAATTTAGTAAAAAATCAAACATTGCTTCGAAAGTTGGGGACTGATTTATATTGGAATATATGTTTATCACCCGTATGTTGAGCGGGTTTGAAAACACCACCTCAGCAGGTCAAAGCTTGTCGTATGAGGACTTACAATGACACTGGGTTATACCCGTAGAGCAACCCCAGGCCTTAAAAGGTTTAGTGTTTACCCACCACGTAAAACCACAATTCCAATAAAAGAATGTATTTATTTTATTGTTGGTTGATACTAATAATATGATACAATAATGAATAATGTTATAACAATGGTTGATTTTACTGGGCACAAAACTACGCAACTAGGCCTATACCCAAAAAGCATGAAAGTCATAGAGTAAAAGAATCCTGGAAAGCTTTAAAATTTTTGCTTAAAAGCCACCATTTCGAAGACAGTGTACGTGTGACGCTGCTTGTGTTGCTCTCTCTGTTAGACCGACTCACTCGTAGGCAAAATTGAGAAAGATAAAAAAGTGCACTGTCTTGGCCTAGGATTCCACTCTATTACTCTAATGCTCTTTCTCGACTCCTACTCGCTGTCTTACATATTGCTTTGCATATCGAGGATATTGACAAGCGCTGCCAGCATACCATAAATAGCGAATAGCCAACGCTCAATAATGGTAGTCCACATTTATTTTACCGAAAAATGGCAAATCAATGATCTACTTTTGGAATCATTCTTCGTTTCAAAAGGGAACGCCCTTTATGTGCGCTAAAGAGCGAGAGACAGAAAGAGTGAGGTCAATGTTATTGAAGAACGTCAAAAAGCTAATGAAAATCGATTTTAATTAAATTTGTATAAAATTAGTTTATTTGTTTTGTCTGTGTGTGCATTTCGTTTAACCCATTTTAGAGCAAAGTCTCCTTTTGGCGCGTTCTTTGCTGCTGCTTTTAGCCAACCTTCATATAAATGCGGCTTATTTATAAGCCAAGAATTGCCATTTGCTTTACAGTTGTTTGGCCTAGAGGCCAACGCCAATTAGCTAGCCAGATCAGTCAGAGAGTGCCGGAGCGTCCGAGAGTCACAGAGTTGGTCGCGGTGGCGGTGGTTGTGCCTGTGGTTGCCACTGTGGTGTGTGGTTGGTGGCAGTGGCGCTGCCATGTTTAGTGGCAATTAAAATGTTTTTATCTTATAAGTGTGTCTTATCTGCTGCTGCCATTTAAGATATATGTATTAAAGATATATGTAAGTATGTGTGTATGTAGGTAAACACTGAACAAGGCCGTGGAACAGTTGGATCTATGCGTACGAACATCGGATCTGCGCCTTTCGACACTACTTTTCTTATACTAAAGTGTATTAAGTTGGAAATCCAATGGAGCTGCTACTACTTTCCACTAATCCCAACACATTTATATAACTCGTAGCTCCAATCAATACCAAACGCCTGTTAAGTGGGACTTAAATCAAACGGCTGTTTTGCACGCTTCGATATTTCTCGATTGAATTATTATCATCGGCGAACTGCCGAACAGCAACAGGAACAACAAAGTTGTAGCTATACTTACTACCAATGCCCAAGTGGCCAAGTTAATAGATAGACACATGTCGAACCGCTTGATGTGCCATATTTGAGTTGTCGCGACTAAATAGCAACAAGTTGCAAAACAAATTTGTCAGCGTTTTTGCCAAATTGAGCATTAGATGAAATTCAATTGCCATTTGTGCAATGATTTGTGCCCCAGGCGCAATCTTGTCATTAGCTAATTTGGCCAGAAGCCCCAGACAATGGAGTAAGTTTAATTAAAGCGGAGCTGCTACGCACAACACTTTCCTTTTCAGCATGCAACAGCAGCTTCCTCCAGGGGCCATGGCGGCATATAAACATATGCTTCACTCACGTAGAGGCCATTAAAGGCCGCAGCCTCACGATCTGTAGGCGATTCCTGCTCAGTCACTAAATGACTTTGCAGCAGCATGGAGGGAACGTTGTGGGCATGATTGTCGGTGCAACCAAAAGCTGAAAAAGAAAATACACTAATTTTCGCACAAAACATATATCTATATATATGAAAATTAAGCTTAAAAAAGTAATGTGCTCGCTAAACTCGAAAACGCGTGGACCGATTTCAACCAAATTTTCACACATTGTATACTGTATTAATGAGAAGGTTTTTGTGAAGTTTGGACGAACTCCAATAGATGACGCCAAAGATATCGACAAAAACATAACTAAATGTGCTTCTAATTATATAGTTGGCAATCATTAAATTTGACTAGGTAAAGAATTCTTTTGAATTGAGGTGGAGTTAGAGGATAAAAATATATTGGTAGCAATATTCTTAAAACTCGGCATTAGGGGTTTTCTCTGCAATTTGTCTTCGGAAAAAGCTTTCACAATCAGTCATTCGTAAGATGGAGCGGAAAGCACTTAGCCGCTTGCAGTTTATCGTTAAAAAAGCATTTCATCGAAGATCGGAATCCGGGAGAAAATTAATAGGGTAAAAATGGAATGAGAGCTCTATTGAATATGTAAAAAAACCAAGGAAACTCGATCGACGAAATTGAAAAGCGATCCATTTTATTTCTTTTAACCATTTCTTTTCCATTCCATTCATACTAAGTTCGATATTTGGTGCTCTCATTTAAGAGGGAGTTGCTTAAAGCAACGTTCCAGTTTGAACTATGGTTTTCAAAGAGCCTGAACTCTATTAAGTGGAATCCTGGACCGTTCAAAAATTCAAAAATTTTGATTAAAAAGGGACCATTTACAGCACAGCGTACGTGTGTGTGTCTCTGTCTCTGTCAGACCGATTCACTCGTAGGCAAAATTGAGAAAGAGTAAGAACAAAAACACATGTATGCGTTCTGAAAATAGTCGCACTTCAGCAAGTCACTCCATAAAATTTCACGCCCTTTGGGATTTTTAACCAGATTAGTTCAGGTTTGATTCAAATTCAATACACAAAATTTCGCTCAAAAGCGATCCAAAAAAGTAACAACACAGCGAAAACGGTCACACTGTTTTTTGGGGCGTGCTCACTTGCATGTAATCCTCGCTCGATCTCTGCTTGAACTTTTGTGATTAGGCTCTGGTAGCTTGACTGGTCAACTCTCTCACTCACTGACTGACTGGCTGACTGGCTGACTGGCTGACTGACTGACAGTCGCCGCCTTGTAAAGGTCGTTAAAGTCATTGTTGTTGGCCCGCAGTTTTTGGCCAATGTCTTGGAGCTGCTGTAGATTTCGTTGCTGCCGCTTCTGCTTGTTGTCCTTTCTGCGCTTCATCAGCTTGTAAGTTGCATTTTATTGAACGTTGTGTCAGCAAAGAACAAGAGAGAGAGATAGAGAGAGAAAGAGAGAGAGAGAGAAGAAGAAGAAGAAGAAGAAGAAGAAGGAGCTGGCAGAGAGGCAAACAATATTTCGTATTTTTGAAATACCGTCACGTTTTAACATTTTACTACTCACTTCTGGCACGTTGTTCCCATTGAGCATATCAGTTTGGAATTTTATTGGCCACGCTTCTTGCGTATCTTCTACTTGCTTTGGCTTTTGGCTGCATCTTGCTGCAATTGTTGCAATACTCTTTGGGAAGAGTATGCACACATTAGCGAGTCAACTTGTAACGCTTAGTAGCAGGGTACATCTGGGTACATCCTTTCGTCCAGATGTCTCTATGCGAACTACTATTTTGTTAGATGTATGAAAGTTAAACTTTCCGAAATATGACAATTTTGTATAACACACGCTTTGTCAAGTTAAAAGGTGTAGGTCAATAGTACGTTTTCTAACACGCGAAATTACAGATCTTACATTCAGCAAGAATTTACGTATTGAAATCAAGAATTCCATTCGCGAACGTATAAATCCGTGATAAACCTACACACAGCGCAAGTGAAATTCCTGGGAATTCCTGGATTTCAATTCGCTAACAAAAAGCAAGTCTTTATAAGCGTATTTATACTTCGTTGGGTGAAAGCTCATATTGTATGCTCCTTGTTATTGTTGTTTTTGTTGCTGGCATAGCTGTGCGCCTTCGCCTTTTGCCATTTTGAGCGCGCTGATCTTGGCCTTGATAGCGCATATAAATGTGGCCACAAACTATTGCCAATGCAGCGACAGCAGCTATTGGAGGGCCGGCCAAAGTCAGACTCGGAATTGAAGTCAGCGTCGGAGTTGGAGTTGGAGTTGGAGTCAGAGAGTCAGACTCATAGCCAAAGTCATAGCCATGAAGTTGACGTTTATATTGGCAAATATTTTAAATAAGTATTCGCTGTGGTTTCTGCTGTTGTTGTTGTTGTTGTTGTTGTTGTTGTAGCTGGGTATGCTTAGGCACTGCAGCTCGTGAGGGTGTTGTCTTTGGCCGCCGTTTCAGGTGTCGTTATCGATTTTCAGTGGTCTTTATGGCCCTAAGGTAATGCACACACAGCCACAACATTGTATCGACGAGATTTTTCACATATAATTGGAATTTTTATTGTCATGAGCACGATGATGGCAAGTCTAGGCAAGATCAGCCTGTGTATGTGTGCATGTGTGCTTGTGTATGGAATGTCAAAGGCTTAGCTTAGCAATTAATATCTACCCTCATAATCCCATTCAATTCATATGTTCTTTTTCTGACTCTTTATAGCAACTGCCCCACCCAGCTACCAACGCCACAATGGCGGCAACGCAACATCCCCGCCGGCTGTGGAAGCTGTTGCCGGCTATGAGCAAGTGAGCACTTTAGAGCTGCGCGCACAGGAAAACGATTACGTCATAGAACCAGCCAACGACGAGCAGCAGTCTAATCCGTGCACACGCACGCCGCCACCTTTGTATTATCCCTTGCCACTGACGCCACCTCCCAGCTACACGCCTAGACAGCTGCCCAGTGCTGCCCTCGAGGCGCTGCAGCCCGGGCAGGAATGCAATGCAGCAGCAGTTGCCGGCGCAGAACCAGCAGCAGCAGCAGCAGCAACAGAAGGAGCAGCGACAGCAGCAGCACGCCAACAGGCTCGACGCCGCCGACGTCTACGTGAATTGCAAGAGCAGCGCTTTGCCAACATCATCAACACAGAGAGCACGACCAGCAGCAGCAGCAGCCAAAACGAAAGTGAGCCGGAGCAGCAACAGCTGCATCAACGTCGGCGACGCCGTAGTGGACGCGGCTTGAGGGGTAAGCTATAGTTATTATAAATACGCGAAACTCCATCTTAAATCAAAACTCTTACAGATGCGTATTGCCCGGATTTGTTGCATGCCTGCGCTTTGATTCTACATCAACAGCCTGTGAGCAGCGATAGCTCCGTGGGTAACTTTACTGCCACACCTCCGCCGCCACCAGCAGCAGCAGCTGTAGCTGTAGCAGAGCAGTACAACAGCTCCTCCGACTATGTGGAGATTGATGAGCTTCTGCCACTAGTCGGCACAGTACGCGCCAAGAGCACACCCGAACTGCAACATGTTGTAGGTCTCAATGCCAGTCTAGCGATGGGTCAAAACCTTAGTCTACGACGACCTCGCATCTCACTGACCTGGGTACTAAGAGAGCAACAGCAACAACAGCAGCAGCAACAACAACAACAAACAAATGAAACGGAGCAAACAGAGAATGCAGAGCCCCAAAAGGAACTGCCGTCGCTAGCCAATGGCAAAGAGAATCACACGCTGTATAAGCAGCGCCAGGAGCCCGTGCCCACACAGCTGGACGTCAGCAAGAAACGCTATCGCGTAAAGCAGCTGCCCGGCAGCAATGAACCGCTAAATGGCTATGCTACCACGCCCACCGCTCATCTGCCACCAGCCAATGGCCAATTGGCCAGCCAAAAGTTCTTTAGCAATCAAAATCTGTTGGACTACAGGGATAAGGCACGCGTAGCTGCTGCTGCGCCCATAGCATCCGCATCCACCAAAGAATTGCTCTTTGTCTGCACGCCACAACGCGCACCCAAGAGCGATGCCCAAAGCGAGGCACTGCTGCTAGCGCGCAAGCGTAATGAGATACGCAAGAAACTGGCCAACAAGCTGCAGCAGGCACGTGCAACCGCTGCAAGCAATGCAGCCGATGGCGCCGCTGAGACGCTTGCGGCGCCGGAGTCAGCCACACAGCAGGCACAGTCGCTTAAGGGCACCTACTCGGAGCCTAGCTTAATAGCCGCCTCGGAGGGCGGGGGCGGCGGCGTGGCACAGCAGCAGCAGCGTCGACATCGTCATCGCAAGCGACGCGATCGAAACCGTGTGCAGCGTTTTGGTTACGAGATACATAATGTGGATGAGTTTCTGTCCAAGTGCTCGCTAGCCGCACCAGGCAATATACCCGTAGTACTTGCCACCGCCAGCACCTTGTATCAGACGCGTCCGGGTGGCTATCAGCTGGAGATACCACTACCTCTGGGCATGGTAGTCAATGCGGTGTTTAAGAATCAGAATTGGTTGTATGTGCAGACGCCGCATGCGGAAGAGGGCTATGTGGGCTATGCCTGCTGCCTACCCTTGGGCATACTGCCGCCAGCAACGCGTGGCTCTAAGCACACGCCATGTTGGGAGTCCAATGCGGATGTGTTTCCGCGACCTTGCGGCAATATGACGGACTCAGAGAAGGAGATACGACTGCGCGGCGGCACACGCTCTGATGGTGCGCGCACACCGCGTGCCAAACCCAGCGAGGAGCTGCTGCTGACCAAGTCATCCAACATTAACAACAATAACAATAACCATGTGGGCATTGGTGTCGGTGGCAGCAGCACAACAGGCTCAATCTCGCTGTGCGGCGAACAGCATGTGGACAAGCTGTATTTGCGTGCTGCCTCACAGCCGAAGCTGGTGGAGAAAGCCTACGCACAGCTGAGATCCACACGGCAGGTGGCCACAGCCTCGGTGCGCTCAACCTCGCAGGATGAGTATGTGACGTTGCAGCAAAAACCCAAGCAACAGTCGCAACAAAAACATCTGCATCAGCCGCAGCAGGCGCCACCGTTGCAGCTGCAAGCGCGTCGTATCTCCAATGTTTCGTATATAACCAATGGTCACAATGGCCAGCATCTGCATCCAAAGAGCATTCAGCAGCAACAGCAGCAGCACCAGCAACAGCAACAAGAAGCACCTGTGCTGACTGTGCCACAAACGCTGCTTAATGCGGTGCGCCGGCAGCAGCAGAACGGTCTGCGCCAAACTCTAGTCGCCATCAATTCGGATTACATTACCGAGAGCATATCCGTGCACAAGGGCGAAATTGTAACGCTATGCGAGTGTCGCGAGTCCAAGGATCAGCGGCAATGGTTCTATGTAAAGACGCGCGATGGTCGTGAAGGATTCATACCGGCAGAGGTGGCCGGTCATGGCTATCTGTAACTTGGCTACGCGTACATGTAGTTGGTGCAACGAACTTATTCATATATGTATTTACTTGGTAGTTGTTTATAAGCCGTTTGCACTGCGGTTGCAAATGGGTTGCAAGCAAAACAAAGTTTCCAGTAGTTGAAGAAGTGCTCTTCATACCTGAACGCGTTGCAATTCGTCAATGCAAAGGCTTTTCTGAAGACTCTTTGGCAACCGCAATGTAAACGTCCTATAAGAATCAAACGAAAGTCACAATTTTTGTACTACTCTTTAGATTTATACAAGCGGCGCTTTTAACTTTAAGGCGACTTATGTACGAATTGTGTGTTTATTTAGCATTAATTTATTGTAATTATGTAGTTTACTTGCAGAAGATCAAATCAAAGACAACACAAAAACTATTTATATTAATTAATTGTACTTGATGCTTCAACTAAATACAAGAAATATTGAAATTAAAAGATATGAAAAATGCTTGAAATTTACTAAACAAAGGCTTTGGAAAAATCTTTCGAATAGCCAAGTTACAGCAAAACGTCGAATATATAGTGCGTAAAACGGGAACGAGGCAACTTGACAAACAATAAAACAGGCAGATGAAAAGTTTTCAGGAAACTATCAAAAACGATCGAAAATTCGATTTTAATTCAAAGGTAAGTAGGATTTGTACTTTTAAGTCGCTTGCTACACGATGCGAGATTTTGCAAGCGATTTCGTGCGATCTGTTTCTAGCATCGTTTAGACGTGTCCCAACATTTCTCACAGATCATTTCTTGATTTATAGTTTTGGGTACACGAGTCCTGATTGCAATTTTTTTTAAAAAGTCATACTTTAGCTTAGCTCCTTGACGCGTTACTAAAATATCTTGCCAACTCTACTTTTTATATCATACAACCATTTATTAAAAACAATTAGTGCCATATTTTGTCCAAATAGAATGGAAGATAAAGACGATATAATGATAAATACCCTTCTCCCCAACAATTGTCGTGCAACTTTCAGTGGGGAAAGGCTATTAGGCGGAATGCACAGTAGCTTAAATCAGTTTATTTACCCATCGATAAATTTTATCGCAATTTGTTGTGGTTAGTGACTTACTTTTCAAATTTAACTGTCATTTTCATTAGCATGTACAGTTGTTTTTAACAACAACTTAAATTAAACTTAAAGAAAAGTACTAATACAAATTGAAATTTACAATTTCTGTACATATTTACATAAACCTATTGACGAGGTCGACCGGATGTAACCTCCGTAATCTCCTTCTTATTGTGTGGCTTCCTATTTTGCGTCGCTTTAAAAGGCGCCTTGCCAACGGGTTTGCTGCGCGGCTTGCTCTTCTAAGACATCCACAAATTTAGGCACACCTAGATCACTCTCTATGTATGCAGTTCGCATGTACCAGGGGGCACCAGTTAGCATGCGAAGGGTTTTTGCTTGCAGGATTCGAATTTTTTGGCAAATGGGTTTTTGCCGCAATTCCGTAGACCTGCAATCCATATCTCCATCCAGGCGCTATGCACGACTTGTAGATGGTCACCTTGTTTTTTAATGTGCATTCATTAGAAATAACAAAACCATGGACCACAATTATGACTGCGGCTTCAGTGATTGGCGATTGGAACTTCTATCGACGATCGATATATAACAACGGTTTTAACCGTGCACTGATTAGCTGAGCATAAAGGACAGACACATGGTTTCCGATCCGTAGACTTAGCTTAAATAAATAAAAAAAGTCTTTATGGGCTGTGCCACGCCTCCCCCTATGAAAAACTCATACACTCAACAAAACGATTAAAAACTGCCTTGGCCGTGACGTCACACTTGAGTTTATAACGGTTCTTCGACCTTAGCGAACTGCAAAAAGCCAAAAAATGTACTGCATCCAGCGGGGAGGTATCAGGTGCTCATAAACTAAGGTCGCAGCGAACAATAATCGTTTGCAATTAAAAGTATGCTATACTTTTTATTCGTTATGCAAACTGAACTGAAATATGCAGCAAATAAAACCGTAGCATACTTTTAGCTGCTAATTTGGGTTTGCTGCACTTGCTGAGATTGCTGTTCGCCTGGTAACAGCTGATTGCAGACGATTTTAGTTGCCGGCTATCAAACCGTTGTTGTTGATTTTTATGCATAACTCTGCAACGGTAGGAAGTTTTTTGATCGTTTAAACGCTGATTGCTTTGCTTTTTTATTACCTACTGAATTCGACATAGTTGAGGGTTTCGAGGCGAAGGAGTACGTGGTGGTGGCAGCGTACTTGGACATTAAACAAGCCTTCGACAGAGTTTGGCACAATGATCTACTCTGTGAAGTCAAGCCATTGTTGCCGCCTCAACTTCTCTGGATAGTGCGCAGTTACTTGACGGATCGTTCCTTCTCGGTGGTGCTGGATGGTGTTGAGTCTACAGTGAGGGCCATCCGAGCTGGGGTGTCACAGGGAAGTGTTTTGGGGCCCACACTTTACACCCTCTTTATACACGACAGCCCAATGGCTCCGAAATCGGCTTACGGGATTCACAGGTCCTGCTCATCGGCACTTATGGCACTGACGACACGGCCATCCTGGCGAGAAACAGTAGTGTATATGAAGCAAGTCTATGGAATTGTTTCGAAAACCCATTTGCAAAAAATCAGAATCCTGCAGGCAAAAACCCTTCGCATGCTAACTGGTGGCCCCTGGTAGTGATCTGGGTGTGCCTAAAGTTGGGGATGTCTTAAAAGAGCAGGTACATGCTGCTTCAAAGCCACGCAAACCCGTTGGCAAGGCGACTTTTAAAGCGACGCAAAAAAGGAGGCCACACAATAAGAAGGAGGTTACATCCGGTCGACCTCGTCAATAGGTTTATGTTATAAAAACATAGACTTAATTGTACATTTTTAAGTTGTTTTAGTATTTTTCTTTAAGTTTAATTTAAGTTGTTAAAAATAACTGTAAAATTAAATAAAAAACCAATTTTAAAAAAAAAACTAAATTGAAACCAATTCTGTAAATTTATAATGTATGTATATTTATTTATTTCATGATATAAAATTATTGCAACCTTCGATTTCGATTTTAGGCGACAGCGGCAGACATCTTTCTTAAAAACGCTACGCTGTCTATGACAATTTCTAAAATTTCGACTTTTTCATTTCGAATTAACAGCACAAATTTTCGCAACAGGAAGAGGTGTATGCATGTTTGTATGTATGTATAGGTACTTATTGCAATATTCACTTATGTATACTATATACTATAAATGTATATTTAATAAATGAGCACAATTCCTAAACAAAATTTATATAATATGTAAAACGAAATGATCATATACAAAAGTAAGTGAAATTTACAATTTTGGTAAGCAACAATAATTTACTGCATGACATTCTTTGAGCAAAAATGTGGCACACTCTACGCTCATTCAACAGATTCTGAGCAAAAATACAGATTAAAAATCGGATCTCGTTAAACTGCTATATAAAATTAAGCATAGCATATGACTAAAAACTACAAAATAAATAATTCTACAGAAATATTTATATGAAAATACATACAAGATCAATTACGTACAAATATCAATGACAAAATCTTATGTAAAGTGTTAAGGGGCAACTCAACAACTTTTGCATGCAGTTTTATGGTTGACTATGTCCAGAGCATTATTTGCGAAACTCTGGACTGGAACTGGGAGATGCCGTTGATGCATTATCCAAGTTTGTGTGTTCAATACTATCGTGTTGCGGCTCTGGTTCTGTAGGTGGTTCCGGCTTGGCCAGCAGCACAGTCATGTTCTTCAAATTGCTAGGCTTCTCCTCGTCATGATTGATGTTTAACATAGTGTCGTTCATGCGATGATAGTGTGGTTTCTGTGATGTGCTGGGTCGTGAGTAGTCCAAGTGATCATACTCGTCTGTAAAAGCATAAAGGTAATTAGCATGTGTTTTAAACATATTATATGTAACAATTTATGCGTGGCACAGTGAAAACAAGCTAAACAAAACATATAGAACGCTGAAACACTTAGGGCTTGCTGCTTACCCTCTGGAAACAATTGCTTGCTATAAATTTTCACTGTATGACGAGCATGGCAGTAAGTACACGATTTGCAATATGATTATTCTTCGAAATCTTTAAAGAGTATTCTATTCTTTAGTAAGTCACCTACCGGGATCTTTGTAGCCCTCCTTTTGCTTGATCTCATCGTAAACATGCTCCTCTTTCAGTGCATCCTCAATAGAATTGTACACATTTGGATTGGTTAGATCGGCCGTCATATTCTTTGTTATGAGGTCGTGATTATAGTTTATCGAATAGCTGCCCACTCTGCCGCTGGCATTCGAATCATCACCATAGTCCGTGGTAGTAGCTATTGAGCCATTTAGGTCCAGGTTATTCATTTTCGGACGCATATTATTTGGCAGCAAACGCGTCTCAGCATTATTAAATCCATACACGGGATTATCGAAATTATGATTACGTTCAGGCCAGTTCTGACCAGATTCACTGATGTACTGCACATGTGCAATCTCCGTCTTTAAATTAGAAACACGTCGCCGGAAGTAAAAGAACACTGCAGCCAGTATGAAGGCGCAAAGCGTCAGCAGCACCAGAGACCAGGCTACGGCAGCACGGTTCGCTGTAAATGCAAATACAAATTATTTTTTTGGAGTTCACTCTTTAAAAAACTACAAGCTTACGATGTTCATCCAGCGTTGCAATGCGCTGCGAGGCAATCAGTTCGTCGCAATTGTCACCCATGTAGCCACTGCGGCATACACAGCCCTTGGCGGCTTGGCATACAAAGTTGGAGGAAGGACAGGCACAATTGTTCATGCAATGCTCGCCGTAGAAGCCCTCGGGACATACCTCATCGCAACGTGTGCCCATCCAGCCGGCTAGGCAAATGCAAAGACCATCATTCTTGCGGCAACCCTTGTGGTTCTGGCAACGGCAGCGTTGCGCACATTCCGCTCCATAGTAGTCTGTAGGACAGGCGACATTGCAATTATCACCAGTCCAGCCGGGCAGGCATTGACATTGTCCGCTTATGTGATTGCACTCGCCACCGTTTCCGCAATTACATTTGTTCGAACAGCCGGGACCGTAAAGTCCGGCGGGGCAGGGATGCTCACATGTGATACCCAAATAGCCAGGACGGCACTGTATGTCACCATTTATATGGTTGCAGCTCTTGTTACCTAGAAGCATAATGGATGCATTAATGGATGCACGCTGTGAATCTCTAAGTAAAACCTTACCGTGCAGTATTTCTGGACAGTGTTCCTTGCAGCCCATGCCATATGTGCCATATGGACATGGCCTACTGCAATCCTCGCCGGTCCAGCCAGCCGAACAGATGCAGTTGCCCGTCTCAGGATCGCAGGATGAATTGTTGAGACATCTGCAAACTTGATCACAATTTTCACCGTAATAACCAGCTGAACAGTTTGTCTCGCAATGAACGCCTTTAGTATTTGTAGTAGTTTGTTCAACGGATTCGGGACCAGGACACATTTCAAGAGCGCGAATTACCAAACAACAAGAAAACAAACAAGTGCAAAATGAGTGCCAAATTAACAAGAAAATACGTTTTGAATGAAATTGCATGCAAATAACTTCGGCACACCGAAGTTTTTATACTCTTCACGTATCAAAGTGGATCTCGACCGAAAACTGTCTTTCAACAACAACAAGGAGAATAACTTTAAATAATTTGAGGACTTGGACTAGAGCAATCTACCTCTAGCTCTTTACGGAGAACTAGCGAAGAAGTCTGAAGCAAGAATAGGATTCGAGTCGAGAAACAATTCATAAAGGCATATATGTCCCGTTGCCATCAGACTTCAGCTGTTCCCTCTTGACTTCTGAACGTGAAAGAACAAAAATCAATCTAACATCTTCGTTTCAACTTGGTAGATTGGCAGTAGTTTCGCTGGAGTAACTACGTTTCTTATCAGAAATATGCAAACATAGTAAGTTGCAAGGTCCATACCATAGTAAGTTGCAACTACACGGACTACAATGGACCAACTGGCTTCGGGGCTATCACGCCCACGTATAAGGACCTCTAAAGCTTAACCTAATCTTCCATACGCAAAGAGTACAATAAATGCATGCAAAAATGAAATGATGCGAAATAAAAGGCGTATTTTGTGTTTGGAGGAGTGTATATATATATATATATGGGTGTGTGTGAGTTAGATGAGCGTGAGCTTGGATACGCGTACCTCCCCAACTATGTTTGCAAATACATTTGCCGCTGACCGCATCGCAGGCAATCATATTTTCCACATCACATTCACATTTCTGTGCGCAACCGACGCCAAAAGTGCCGGTATCACATTTGACATCACAGTGCTCGCCCTTCCAGCCGGCGGCACACGTGCAGGTTCCATTCTGAGGATTACATGAGGCATGATTCTGGCACTTGCAAACTTTGGTGCAGCCTTTGCCATAAAAATTGAGATCGCAGGGTCGATCACATTTGATGTTCTTCCAACCAGCCGTGCACAGGCATTGTCCAGTTTCTGGCGCACACTTGGCGCCATTTTGGCAGTCACATTGTTGCACACAATCCTGGCCATAGGTGCCGGCGGGGCAACTTTCTTCACACGTGGCATTACGGAAACCTGGCGCACACAAACAGGTGCCATTAATGGGTGAGCACTTGGCACCGTTCTTACAGTTGCAGTTCTGCTCGCAGTTGAGACCGTACTTGAGAAAGGGACACGGTCGATTGCATTGAGTACTGCTCCAGCCTATGCTGCAATGGCATTTGCCGGTCTCGGGATGACACAGTTCTGTATGTTCCATGTCACACTCGCAGGTTGAGTTGCAATCCACGCCGTATTTGTCCTTCGCGCAGATGCGCTGCTCGCATTGATCCCCACTCCAGCCGAGCGCACAGTTGCAAGCACCCGTGGCCTTGTCGCAGCCGCCATCATTCAGGCACTGACATTTTTGGGTGCAGTTCAGCCCATATGTGTTGTAGGGACAAATGTCAAAGCAGCGCTCACCCATGTAGCCCGCTGGGCATTCGCACTGGCCGGTAACATGATGGCAGGGAGCGCCTTTAAAGCATTCGCAAAGCTGCTCGCAGTTGGCGCCATAATAGCCTACAGGACACTTGTTGGCACACACCTCGCCCGTCCAGCCTGGCGTGCAAATGCAAGCGCCACTCTGTGGATCACACTTGCCATCATTCTGGCAGCGGCAATCCTGCTGGCATTGGACGCCATGTTTGCCATCGGGACAGCGCATGTCGCACCTAAAGAGGGGTAGCAGGACAAGTTAGACTTCAAAGTTTTCGTCGTTCTCGGACAAGCACCATCGTTCCGCTGCACTTACAATGGACCCGTGAAGCCGGGTGCGCATACACACTCGCCGGACACATGATGGCACCTGCCGCCATTCTCACAGCGACACTCCTCCAAACACTTGGCACCATAGCGATCGGGCGGACACATCTCGCCGCACTTCTCACCCGTATAGCCCTTGGCACATTCACATTCACCCGTGTACGGCTCGCAGCTGGCATTGTTAAGGCAATCGCATTTCATCTCGCAGTTACGTCCATATGTGCCCGGTGGACAATCTGGCGGAGAGTTTTTTTAGTTTGTAAGTTTTTATTTTTGCGTTCAAGTTTGGCGTGTGAGTTAGACGTATACACAGTTAGTTGGCGGCTAATTTTGCTGCTAGTGTATCCGAATGGCATTGCACATACGCCGTGTGTGCGTGAGTTTAAAGGTTTGGGATAAAGCCGTGTGCCTTTAACCTTGCAAATGTGTTTTAAAAAAATCCCTTAAACCGGGCTAAAGCCGTATTTGTGATTTGTATAGTGTTAGTGTGCATGTGTGCAAAAGCAAAGTAGCATTAAAATAGTAAAAGTAACGAAAACTCAAAGTCAACATGAAAAGTACAGTGAACACAAAAACGAATACAAAGTACAGTATATTCCTATCAATCAGTTATAGTTTTATTTCAGTTTAAGCTGAACAGTAGAGCAAAAGTATCGTTTTCTAATCAACGTTAGTTAGTTTATAACTTTAATGACCTCTTTGTGTACAGGTATTTGTAGTTGGTTTGGATAAAACTATAACCGATTGAGTGGTAATATCACATTAGATACAAAATAAATACATTTAGGCGTCTTCTATTAGGGATAAGGATTTTGGGAAAGGTAAAAGCATTGCATTGTGCACATCATAAGCAATAACTAGTGAATGAGGGATCGGCAGCGGCAGCAGAGTGTGCTCAACATATTAACAACTTTTCTCACGTCACTGCCGCCGCTGCCAATTCCTAATTGTATTTTATTCTTTATAGAATAGAATTTTCACAATCTAGCTTATGATAAGCAGTTGGTCACTCCATTGACAAATTCTCACACCCTCAAGGCAGTTCATTGCAACTAATTATGATTTGATTCAAAACTAACTTATGTCACAAGTCGGTCCACCATATCCATGATCACATTTGCACTTGTCCGGTGCCACGCATCTGCCGTACTGGCATTTATCATTACAAAAGGGAATGCATTCATTGTCGCTACGCGTATAACCATCTGCAATGTAGAGTAAGTAGAGAATTAGACGTAAGTTTAGCTAATTGAATCCGGATTTTGGCTGTTACTTACCGCAACAGTCGCGTACTATGCGCACTTTGTTCAATGTCTGAGTCTTGTTCACAATCCGATGTTTCAGGCGATATGTGGAACAGCGTGGTGGAATGCTTACGCACCAAGTACTACCGCGCTCTTGATACGATTGTAGCTCAGTGATCACCACCTCTACAGGATAACTGTAAGGGAATGTTTTAAGTAATTTTTCCTTTGATGGTAACTGTAGTTTATCACTTACCTTTCATGCTTCTTGCACACATTGGGTCCACTTAGTTCTTGTTCGGCTAGATCTATTATCTCACCCTGGGCAAGGGCCAATAGCGATAGTCCAAAAATGCAACTTATAGGTAACATGCTTGCTCCTGGTTTCGATAAACAGCTCTCAACACATTACAATGAACTGAGCCGTTGACGTGCTGTTGAATCCGCTTTATATTACTCGCTGAAGCCAATGAGTCAACGGCTTGATCAGCAGTTCGTTTGGGTGTTCACCAAGAGACAAAGAGACTTTGATTGAAGGCCGGCTGGAATGGTAAAGCGAAATTTGTTATTTAATTTCTAGCAGAGATTGAGTAAACTTATATAGGATAAACAAAAACATGCAATTTGGTCCCTTAAATTATAAGCCCAAAATTGTAAACGTTGTAAAACCATTCAAATGTCTTCCAACTCGCGGTCATTATCACTGCAGTTACTCATTAAATGATAAGCAATACACTTATACTATGTGGGAGGCACACACACACAGGGATTAGCTAGCTGCATCATGTCATTGATACAAGAAGTTCAGCACATTATATGAGTTTGGACATAGAACATAGGGATAGCTTAGGTGTGTGAATTTGGATAGGATGAGTAAGGTTAAGTTAGGAGTCTTATCCACATTCATCTTCTTCTTAACCCGCCATAACCCGTTACCGGGTTCCGGCCCCATATAAAGTTCACCTTCAGGCGTCTTTTCTTTGCGCGCGGCTTCTCCAATTAGTGATACCAAAGGTAGGTAAAGTACCCTCTACCTGATCCCTTTGGTCTCCTCCCGTCCACAACCGCATTGAAGACCTTTCTCGCAGGAGCTTCTTCATCCATACGCACAACATGACCTAGCCAGCGAAGCCGCTACATTTTAATTCACTTAACTATGACAATCTCTTCGTTAAGCTCATATAGTTTGTCGTTCCATCGGATGGAGTACTTATGGAGTACTTTTCGCTCAAACACTCCAAGAAAAAGTATAGTTTTCAACATCAATCTAAGAGTCCAACAGCTGTGTCTATCTACTCGAAGAAAGCATAGATGCAGAACCGCCCAGGAAAATTCTCTCTTAATAGCCGCAAAGGCTCCGGTAACCGCACGCTCAGTACGACCGACGATATCGATATCATCTGCGTACGCAAGCAACTGGACACCTTTATAGAATACATTGCTGTTCCGACGTACTTCGGCCTTTCGCAACACATTCTCCATCACAAGGTTGAAGAGGTCGCAGGAGATCTCATCGCCTTGTCTGAAGCCTCGCTTGATATCAAAATATATGGTCCATCACGGATTGCTCTGATGTTACAAAATTACATCTATAAGTAGCTTAGTAAACTTTTGACAAAGCTACAAAAACGAAACCATAGCAAATCATTTCTATCACAAAGCAAACTGTAAATTCCAATCGAAAGTTCCAACATATTCGAGTAAAAATATACAATAATTATTTCAAATCTAATAAGAAATTTTTGATTCATTCGGCTCTGAAATCTTCATTATGCAGAAACCGCTATCTCCCTACACAACCAGACGAGTATTAGGTAGCCTCGACGATGCCGATTACAGTGACAATCATTTTAGCTCTTCAATGTTAATTGGGAACAGCAATGCGGGCATTACAAACCTTGTAGGTGATAATTTACATGGAAGACAATTGCCATTGGCGGGGTAAGTACACAAATACCTTCATTGAAAGAGCAACCGTATTACTTTTAAACCGCAATAGTGGCAAAAAGAAGCCGGTTTCGCCGGGCCGGGAAGACTTGCATACTATTGGACTGAGTAGCACGCCGAACTATGACTTCCCAAGCATCAAGCTTGATAGTTTAAATTTCTCGACGATTGCTGGACGTGATAGCGCCAAACTTGTTGAACATACGAAACCACAAACTTCACGCTATTTATGTGAAAACACCGACTCCGAATCCGATGACTGTGTGGAGCCAACAAAGTGCCGCCAGGCCATTGAATTTGTCAGGTCGTATCAACTGCCACAGCATCAGCAGAGTTTCTTTAATTTTGTAATGATTCTGCTGCAGTTGCTCGGCATGGTAGTAGGTGGGTTAGGTCTGCTTATACACAAAACTCTACAGTTGTGGATAAAGGTACTAATAGTTAGCCCTAACTTTTGGCGCCTTACGTTCTGCTTGCGCATCGAAATGCATCAGCTGCTTTGTCATTTAACCGACTCCGAGACGAATGATACACTGCATTTTTGGAAAGTAACACTGTTTGCTCCCGGCATCTTTTTTATAAGCATAATCGGTTTTGTAATTTCGTTTATGTTTGGGGCAATAGATTTTCTTGAGGATCATCTAATAATTCGAAAATACATGCATAACGATTGTTGCAACAACTAAAAACTATGACAAATTTTATTCACATCACTCATACGCAGCGTTGTCGCTCCATGCAATTAAATTGTTGCTGTTCTTGTTGTTATTTATTTAATGATAAATACAAATATGTAATATATATTCGTTCCACAACAAAAGCATTTCCGTTGCTCATCTGCGCCTCGACTACAGCATCGAGGGCGTTGTGTCCAACTAGCCCCTCCTGTGTCCCTACGTACTGCCTCCTTCCTCCATAAACTCGGCTTTCGAGTGGCATCATTTCACTTTCAATTGCTGTTGATGCTACTGCACTTTATAAGCACGCATTTTGCTGTGCCCATCCACAACGGACCACAACTTGCCCACATATCATTCAATATACGTATATATACAAGTGTACTAAATATATATACTCTATATATATGATAATTTTTATCGGGTGTGCGTGTGTGTACGTACACCAACGCGTATACTATAATGCGTCATTTATTCATTTCAAAATGGCATTTAAATTGTTTATATAAATTTGATTTGTTCTCAAACCAAAACGATTTGAAATTTTGCAGCGTTTGCCAATTCTCTCAACCAATGGAATTAATTAATTATGTACCAGGGCTGTAAAACCGTTTTGAGAACCGAATAGAAAACGGAAATCGGTGTATTTTTGCGAACTAAACTGAATAACGAACAGAAACTTGTTTAGAATTAGACCATTATTTTAAAACCGAATTCGTTTTCGAACTCGGTTTCCTATAAATCCTATGCGCAACAAACAACTGAAGATTCTGTTTATCTTCTCTAAGTGATTTAAGTATATAGTACGGTTGATTTGCTAATCGACTTTAGACACTGTTCATCTAGTTCGAACATATATCCTCGTTCTACCCGACAAAACCAAAAAGTCGGTGTAGTACCGATTCCTTTGCAATAAAGCAACGTTTTCAGCTGAAGCCTATACCATTCGAAAGATAAAACGAATGCGGTTTGCGGAATATAAGTTTCAACTAGATACATTGCATTTTAGTCGGGTAAAAGTTGACTTGAGGGAAAAACAACAACAAATTAACAAATTCGTAATCAGCTGTTATGAGAGCGTCTATTAAGTCGTCTAATACTAACAGTCTATATTATGGACAGTTTTGTAGATCTACTCCAATTCCATACACCTTCTGATATTTGTCAACTTTACTATAGGTGCACCAGCTCTTTTGCAGTATATTGCTCATGCTTAACCTAAGAGTCCTCGGTGTCTGTCCTGACCACAAGAAGGTTCACCCAACGTTTTCCGTGGTATCAGCTTCTTTCTATCGCTATTGTGTCGGAGACAAAAGCCATTCGCGAAAACACTGATCGAACCTTATCAAAATATACCTTTTGTTACCGCGCGAGTCTATAGACAAGGCGACGCGCTTTTCTGCGATCTCTTTAACTTTGTGATTGAAGTGTTTTGAGCGGAATTTTGGATCTCTGGCCGTTCGAAATAACGATTGTTTAATGGTTGTTTGGGTTTAGTTTCACCAGCCGATGCAAGTAAGTACATAGCTTTGTTTATATCAGCTCAGAGTCCGTCGCAAAGTTAAAACTTGTTTTTAAAGCTGATTAATCAATTTACAAAGACTCATGGTAAACCATACAAGTTGACATTTTGGCGAATCAATCCCCTATTCTCGCAATCCAGTTACCTTCGACGCTTCGATACACAAATTTGAACAGAAATTTATTGAAATGTTCATGGGAAAATGGGACAATGAACAAAAACAGTTCTTTCAGTTCTCTAATTTCACTTTGAAATCCAAGCGCGTTGATGAAAAACTTGGAAGGGCATTGAAAACTTGCACAACAACAAGAAAAAACTGAGCTTACTTGCACTTAATTTCAATGAAAATCGATAAATGTTGCAAAAACAAAGTTTACGACAATCAGGTCAAGATTACGTGTGAAATAGACCAAGTAACCGCATAGGTAAGGATACTCCACTGTCATTGCCCAGGCAAGTTATACAATATATGTGACACTTAGGGCTGAAGCAAACTACATATATTTTGCAGATACTTGAGACAGGAAACAGGTGAGCAATTTCCTAAGAAATACTTTTCAAAACATATGTTTGTATACTGTTTGCATATGTTTATTTAGCGCTATTGCAATAAATATAAACAATTAAAACAAATATTCTAAGCTGAATCACATGAATCGAGCTAATTATAATGGGTTATCCATTATTATTTGGCAAGTAAACCGAACAGCTAAAGTATGAAACATTTGCTCGGTATTTTTTATACTTTGCAGCTGGGAAAATACCTGCAATTACAGAACATATGTCTATAGTATCATTTTTCCGCCAGTCTCGTCTGTCGTCTGGTCACTGTAATATCGATAATTATAAGGTTGTTTGCAATACGTCACTTCCAGCAGTGCACGACCCATTTTACCTATTTATCTGGACTAAAATCTCAGTCAATTAATGGCACGCCATGGGTTAGGTAGCTACTCATACATACGAGACTCTACATACCAACTAAATACGACACACATTCACTGTCAAGGTTGTCATTAAGCCGGAATCGCGTGTACAACTTTTTAATTCCATTACAGTCGCTATTATAACTACATACCTGATGACCCATGGGAAGCTCTTCAATATTTCAAAGACTGACTGGGAATCGCAAGGCCTTTCTGCCACGTGTGTAACTTAAATTAAAATCAGCAAGAAACAAGACATTTGGGCTGTAACTTAATTAACAGCCCATTAATATTTGTATCGCCTCAAAAAGTTATATCTTAAAAGTAATATCTTAATCCCCAGGGGAAAGAACTACAAAAGCAACCTAAATGTCACTAGGCATAAACCCAAGATAAATGTGACTGACGTCTTAAGAGATTTTCCTTAATCTGCTTATAAATAGGCATTATGAGATGCAACCACTTACACACACACACACAACAGACAGCTCATATAGAGATAACATATGTAATTATATTGAGTAAGTTCCTCTGATAAGAACCAAATGAAGCAATTAATGATAGAATGACTAATAATACTCTATAGTATAGTACCTTACCCGTACAGAAAAGAGAATTTAGCTGCATTTTTTTTCTGCTTTCAACATTCCTAACTTCCTCTACCGGTTACAATTGCCAAACAGCTGAGGAAGGGTCTTCTTCCTTCAATGAGCCGTCTCATTCCCTCCAAATCCAATCTAATCTAATGTAGTAGCAAAAGAAATCGTTTCTGTTACCTTAAGATAAAGTAAATGAATCCGATAAAATCAATATTAATATTGTATGCTTTATCATGCCTGCACGTTATTTTAGCATTTAATACACAGAGAGAAAAATCCGAGCACATTGTACGCAAATTGAGCATATCCGTATATGAAAACAAGTACAATTTCGTAAGTTTTGTTGTTACGTTGTGTGAATTTTTCTATTTCAATAAAACACCATATTTGGTTTTAATGCCTTTGAGAACAAAGATGCCAATTAAATTAAAAATTACAAAAATTTTGTCACGTGTTCCTTTTGGGACATTTCAAAGATTTCGACAATCGACAATTTTATTGAATTTCCGTAAAAGAAAAAAAAACTAAACAAAAACCCAGGAGTATTTGGGGTCGCTGATTGCGAATTCGAAAACCATTATGAGAATGATTTTCGAAATATCGGCATTTCAAAAACTTAAAGCTTTCGACAGTTTTGACGTCAGCTAATCTCATGTTACTTTGGAACCTTAACACCGATCGAGATGAACTATAATTTGAAATAAGGTAACATCAGTGACTCCAAATTTACCAGAAAATGTATGTTTTAAACATAAGCCTTTCATTGAGGTCGAATTTGTTGCATAGTGTAATCGTCAAAATCTAAATTTAATGAAGTAACAACGATTTTGTCTTACAGGCGAAAGAAGGTTACGGAGCAATTATTAGGAAATAACTTCATTTTTTCACTATTTTAAGAATTGTTTTATTCCTATTTTTTAGACAAAATGGGACACTTTTGATGACGAAAGGCTTTTTGTGTTTTTGACATTTTCTTGCAAGCGACTTTCAACTCATTAGCAATTCGTCGGTATGTCTAATGTCTCCTTGAAGCAAACTTCCGCTCGGAAAAGAATAATGGAAATCATTTATAAAAGCTTTACGACTTCATAACAGATTTTCAATTAAGTTTAAGGTTAAAATGTCTTTCGTAACCTACCGATAACACTTAGCAATACTGGTTATGAATAGTTTGCCGATACTTTATTTGAGGGCAGAGTCGGAGAAGCTCTTTTGGAGAAGCCGGCAAGTTTCATCTGGAGACACCACAAGCTGGAAGGACGGAATTAAGCAATTTGTCTACTGGTACCACGGGCGGTCAGGAGCCACAGAACTTGTTCTGTCCTGAACTTGCTTTTGACCCCTTCGGGGAGTATCGTGGTGGCTGTGGTTTGATACCCAAATGCGGATAGAGCTTTGGTTCGGCGTGGAGTTGTTTTACAACCGGTTGCTGCGACCCAAAGACCAGCAGAGGTTTAGATAGTCCTCGATCCATACCACAGAAGAAGTCATGACCAAACAGAAATGATTTTAATATGGCACCTTCGGAAATATTTTTCGTAGAGTCGTTGTTTGACGATTTCAATCCTGTGCTTGGCACCGTGAGATAGAGCCCACACGGCTGATGCTCACGTTAAACACCAGTGAGTTAATGTACCAAACTTGTTGTGCTATGTGTACACTTAGATTTCATATTAGAGCAACGTGATTTGTATCCAACCCATGATACATGCCACGTAAAATGAACTCTGGAATAGATCTGTATATCTGTCGCCTAAGCAAATACCCGTCCAAACTAATCAAACTTAAGTTATGAATAGAAACAGCGAAATTGATGGACCTGTGCCTCACTCAACATTCGTAATTCAGACAAAAGTTACACTACTTGGCAACAATGAAAGCAAATGAATAGATTTATTAGTTAGTTTAGAAATACCCTACACTTGCATGAGTTCTTAGAGTATGCTGAACCGCTTTGTGAGCTCCGCAGTTCTCTTGTTGTATATCAAACATAAGTAGTCGTTCGTAGTTGTTCCTCAATAGTCATATATGTGTATTACCGGGTCATTCGAAACATCTGAACAAAGTGTGATTCAAAGCCCAAAGTTCGGAACGTGTGTAGAGTGTACAACGAAAAAAAAAACAATGTAAAAGCTGACGTTAGCTGAGTTTCCAACGTTTATTTATTTATTTATGTGATTTGGTTGTTTTTGATTTTATTAGCTAAATGAAAATGTCAGGCATGAGTCACTATTCTAGAGAGGGACAGTTAGAGAAAACTAGCTATAAAACTAGATTCTACATCTTATAGAATGTGTATCTTTTTATGAGTTTTGCCTTTGTATTGAGTGAAAAATAATAAAAATAAAATTTAAAAAAACTAAAAGGTGTCTGGCGTATAGATGCCTTTCCGGCTATTCATTCATAAATAGCACAACTGTGTAATTAACTATAACTGAAGCATTTCATTCATAAACAATCAAATTGATTTGTTTCATTTGCGGTTTTGTGTCGTGCAAAATCAAGATAATAATTATAAGGCAAAACAAACTTTCAGATTTCTTATGCATAAAAACTTTGCGAATTTGCAATTCGCAAATTTTAACTTGACAGCTTGCAACAACATTGCAATCAACTTTGTAATTGCAATCGCAAAAAAACGCATAGTAGTAGGTAAATAGGTAAATGTTTGAAGCAGAGTGGAAGCTCTGGTGTTTTCTTGTTGTGTTGAAAGAAATTCTTACACGTGACTAGCATATTGACCAAGTTCGAGTTTTGCAATTAAATTGCTACGAAATGCAATTTCTGGGCCCTGTCTTGTCTTTACTGGAAATCAGATCGATTTTGTCGATTAAACGGTACAGTTTATAGTCTACGTATACAGTCTTTTCTATATTTTGAGAATGTGCAAAAAAGAATAGAAGGTTAGTTTAGATTGAAACTGCTGCTAGATTTCTACCTAGCACACTTAGGCCGAGAGTCGGCCCGTTGTGATACCGTAGGATCTGTTTTCCTTTCTCATTTTTTTACCTGCCTAGAGCAGTGATCAGTCTGTGATTCTTCTTCATATTTCTTCTTTCCTTCTTAGTTGCTTAACAGAATGGTTCTAAGGGTTTGCAGCACGCATTCTAGCTAGTTTACTCCCAGGAATGTTGGTATGACCAGGGACTTAGCGGAGTGAGAGTTTGTAACGTCGTGCCAGATGGTCTAGTTGGCTTCGAGTTTCAGCTTAGAGTTACTCTAAGTAATTCCAGCAACTGCATTTATTGCAGCCTAACTATATGAAATTATTTGTCTTTCAATATTCTAGTAATTCCCGTTCGCAAACTACATGGAAGACGCTGGTGCATATACCTATAGATTCAGACAGATGCGTTCGGGGTCCCGCGACTTTAAGTTCGTTGCCTTCATTTGTTAAAGATCCTTTTGTGCCAAAACATGGTGTTCCTTTTAACTCCTCTAGGGTTGTACATGCTCTTTTGTTGATGTAGTAGTACTAAATTTTCGCCATTTCATCTCTGAGTTGTAGAATCGACGGAATTGTCTTTGAGTGTTTGTCAGCGTCTTCAGCACCGATAATATGGACCGTACCAGTCCCCTTCACTGACATTTTCCACACTGTTCCTTTCATTTGAACTATAGAGACTATATGTTCAAACTATAGGAACTTTTGGTTCTGCTTTAGGACAGATTTTCATTGGTCCTATCTTATATACTAAACGGCAATCTTCTGTATTTTCAAGAGTTTGCTTCTTTTTCAGCAGCTTATCGTCTCGCTATATAATCGACGCAATTTACTGGTTCGCCGCCTAGGGTAACCATAAATAATAAATAAACAATTCTTATCTTCTTCGCTTGGCGACAATCGTAGCTACTGATTTATTTGCATTTGTTGTGCTAAACGGTAGCCTATTTCTCAGTAAGCTTCTGTAGAAGTGTATAATTTTATAGTGAGTAAGGTTTCCGTTGTACAAACAAAGAAATAAGCATACAATCCAAACATAAAGAACTAGAGCTTTTGTTGGAATACGAGAAATACTAAACAAAAATCATAAAAATCTGAGCCAAAACAAGATCTTGCTTCACTCTAATAAGTACTCGATAGCTGTAAATATAAGCCATGCTCGAGCCCTAGAAATGGCGCAGTTGAAATTAAAAACTCTTTGCAAATGTAGAAGCATCGTCTATTTTGAAAGAACAAAGAAAAACAAACCAAAGACACCAACTCTATATGTTTATACCCTGTAGATAAAGTGTAAAAGGGTTTTATAGATTTGTGCAAAGTACGTAAGGAGGCGTGGCAGATCAATTGATGATGAGTCGATATAGCTATGTTCATCTGTAATCTCAATTATCTGCATACCACTCAACGCAGCGATAAAAAAATGTGACCTGAAATTTGATTTCCATGGCATAAATTGGAGCAGGGTATCGCATATTCGTTCACCGTCCCGAGGGTCTGCATCAAAAATTTTCTATATACAACTGCGTCACTTATGCATATGAAAGTGTGCAAATATTTTTAAAATCAACATATTGTATGAAAAGTAAAATATGGTATTTTTCATAAAATAATAAACAATTATTATATTGCAAATCTGCAGCTTAAGAACGTGCATTTTTTAAAAAAAACTGGAACTTAACACAATCGATTATACGGTTTTCGCTTTATAATAGAGGAATCACAGTTGAAGTGGCATGGACTTAACTTTTTTTTGCCATTAAAACGTATTTTGTTCAGTCAAGATTTGATGTCGTCATCAAAAATAGTATTATATATAAGCAAATTCCACAACTACAAAAAAATAAAATCAATTTTACATTCAAATCCAAAAGTGACACGTAAAAACTAATTTTTGCACATAAGCGTTATAAAAAATATAAATACAAAAGCTTTATTCCTTTTTTATTTTAAAGATATAACGACTAAAATACACACTATATATTATATATGGGTATTTTCATAGAAAGATCCACCATGACCGGGATTTGTTATCAGCAAATTTGCATTGACAGGAACAAGGGATTAAAAATTTGAATAAAAGAAAATTTTAACTTTGTTAAGTGCCGTATGTCACGTCACGTGTCATATTATGACACTAACTGTTTATAATATATTAAAGTTTTTCCTGATCATATTAAAAGAAGCTGCATAGAAAAGCTCGGAAAAAAGAAAAATTAGGTCACGTCACGTATTACATTTTGCTTGCCAATTTCTCAAGAACATATTCTCGACGAGTCATAGCTTTTACACTAAATATAATGCTACGAAAATGCTATCAAAAACAAGGTTCGGAAAATATAAGATGCTCTCTCTAAATGAGCTCTTCAGGGCATGAGCAGCCGTCAACGGCTCTTTGGGTGAGTCGCTCATCACGCTCATTTTGATCAGTTCATTGTTCATTGTGATGAGACCTTTTTTTTAATTTTGAGCAACTATATAGAAATCAATAAAATATCTCATTATATATATGAAAATCTTTAAAAATAGATAATAATTCGAACAATTTACAATTTTTTAGTGACTATGAGAGAAAAGTTTTGGTATATTGTATACCCATAGTTTCAAATAACTAAAGAAGAAACGGTGAACCTATTTTAGTAACAAAGAAGCTAGTGGATGATTTGTTTCTGATGTCTACAACTAATTTGTCATAGCATCGCCAACTTCATAGCCAATTATAGCTTCTCAAAGAGTATAGAAGCATTAACAAAATAATAAAACAAATGTTTAATAGACAGCAATAACAAGCTCACTTAGCAACAATAGCACCTAATCGACGTGGCATTTGCCAATTAGTGATAAAATGGGAAAATCTGATTCCAATAATTGTGTGAAACAAACTAGAAAATTTCAACAAGTTTCAAAGTTTTCCATAGAATGCAATAGCTTTTCAATTGAAAACCCGACACGCAAGCGTTAGCTTAAGAGACCAAGACCAAGAGTGTTCGAGGAAAGAGTACTTGCACCAAACTAGAATCGGGCTCTACATAAAGTCTACTACATTTTGCATAATCATTGCCGACACTGTCTGTTGCACTTGATTACAGCTACAACAATAGAGAGCCATACATTGTCGCATAATGAGAAGAGCAAAAATGTTCATCATCATCGTGAAATATGTACATAAAACTGGTTGATGACAAAAAAGGCTGGATGTCAGACACACAGCCTGTAGGTTTCCTATCAAGGTCATTGCCTTATATGGTAAGCGCACGTAATGGAATCTTGTCTGTGCATGTATCCCCTAAAAGGTTGTCCCATACCATCCAGACAATGTATATGCCATGTAAACAAACATGTCGAATCCACCACCCGCCAGAACTCTTAATTCACTATCAATTATTTTACCATAATGCAGCAATGTTGCATAAGAGTACTTAGAATTTTATAAGCATACACTAAGGAAAATCGTTCGTGTTTTCTCTTCAAAACCACTCAGCTCAGAAGTACTTTTTTTATTTATCTGAGAGTGACTTCGTATCTTCCGAGATGCTGTCCAGAGAGTGACAAAGGTGTTTTGAGTCTTGACATGAGACGAACATCAACAGAAGAAGTTTACCAGTTACTATCCGGTAATGTCACGCGCAAGAAAAGAGCATTTCTTCTTGTTTAATTTGAATCGTACAGGCACCAATAGGTATAGTACGTATTTGTTCCTCTGAGAGTAGTGCTGTATCACAGTTTGAAGTTATTGCATTTACGGACTTGATAGCCGCTTGACTTCATGTTAAGAAATTACCTTTCACATTCAGCGAATATGTCTTATCATCACAACTTTTACAATCGAACTAAACTTGCAAATGTGGGATTCCCAGATTTGGTTTTTTCTAAACGATCCAAATCAATTGATAACGCATATACCCGCGAAATACTCTCGAAATACTCATATTTCCACTCAGTACAATGCACTTTTCAGCCTACACATTTCACAATTTTCAATGTAAAAAGAATTTTCGCAAGCTTTGTAATATTCACACCAAGTTCAAAATCATCAAATATACACGAGTGCTTATAACTTAAGTAATGGAATGGAACTGAAACTGCAGCAATTGTGTAGTCTTATTTATATTTTTAAAGAAGGTCTGATAAGATGGTAAAATGGGTAAAACCCACATATGTACATATGCACATAAAATTATTTTACAGGCTGTACATGCATTCCGAAAAAATGAATGTTTAGTTAAAAGTTATCAAAAAAAACATAGTTTTTATACCCAAAAAGCAATGTGCGACTGCAAATCGCTTGACAAAGTTAAAAGTTCGCAGATCGAAAAAATTCGAAATGCAATTCGAAATAATAAGAAGAAAAGTATTTCGAGTTATTTGATCGCTCCACCTCAACAGACCGCGATGTTCTATGTTTTTCCACGGCCCATTGTATGGAAGCAACAACAATACAAAATATTCTGCTTGTGGGTTATGCTCTTGTATGTATGTGTGCGAGCTAGAAAGAGATAGTAGCATTTGTGAGTTATGCGGCACATATGGCGATCGCTGAGAGTCTATCGGGAAATTTATAGCCAATGTACAGTGGACAAAAGGGATGATTTAGGGCAATTATATTCAAACAAATTCGAAATAAAAAAATTAGTCTATAAAATGCAGTATTGAAGATTACAAGGTAAAGTCAGATTGCTTTCTTTGAAATTTCTCAAGAAACACATCACATTTTATGGCATCCACATGAACAAATTGCTTTGGAATTTAAAAACAAACACTTTTGCAAGGATCAAGCATAATTGATATTCATAATTATCAAATAGATCTCATAAAACTGAACGATTAAGTATTAACATTTTGAAAAAAAAACCTTTTTATTTTACTTAGGTAACCGAAATTGATATGCAATAGTTTTAGACAAATTTAAAAACAAACAAGTTTGTCAAGGATCTAATAGTCTATATTCGGTGGTGTGCCTGAAATCTCTTTCAACTGAATTTCATCCCAAAGCAATTTTTCGGTTTGCCAGAGATCTTTTTAAACCAATTTCTATCAAAAAGTAATTCATCAGTGTGTCAGAACTATCGGGGAAATCTAACAAGTAAGAACCGGATAGACAGATTTTTTAAGAAAACTCAAAATAATTTTTAGGCAAATCCATTCTGGCACACCTCTGATTATAGAGCTATTATACAAGCGAACAATCAACAATAAAATTTAGTTTACGTATACACAAGCAAACATTAGCAGTTCATGTTGTACAGTCGGAAACACGAATTCTTACAGAATAAGAGTGAACAGTATATGTTGAAAGTAAGACTTCACAGTATTCCACTCTAGACTACAAAGGTGGTGCTATAAAAATGGTAAATTAGCACTTTGGTTCATCATTCAATGTTACTTTAATACCAACCTCCGACTAAGAGCAACAAAACTTTATGTCGAACCGGCTACGTTCTATTTTAAAGATTATACTAAAGTAAGTAAATAAGCAGTTGGTAACCAACTCAGGCTTTTCCGTACTTTTATCAAATAACCAAAATGAGCATAAACAAGAAAAAAAAAAAGTTTAATCTTTTAAAATTCCTCTGGGGACCCAACTATAGCGACTAGAGTGCTCAAATGCAATAGGAAACAATTTTAAGACACGCCCAACACTATAGAAAAACATTTACCTTGGTATCGTATCGGAAATTACTAAAGTTATTGGAATAACACACTACATCGCCAACGACAACGGAGCACCTAAATCGTAGAAAAACATAAAATTCGAGATTTTAGTTAGCGGAAATGTAAAATAGAGCATTTAGAAATTGCAAAAGCTAGATTGGCCGTTTCGCCCACTGTGCAGTACATTCGCAATTGCAGGCAGTTGGTTTTGCTGAGTTTCGTTTTTAATACTGATACGATATTGCTTACTTATGTATGTACTAGTAAGCTACAGTAGCAGCAGCAGCTGCCGAAAGAGTAGCTCGTGAATGCGGGTACAAAGAGATACGGGGGGTTATCCATATAGTAACCCCGACGGTTTACTTAAAAGAGAATCCAAATTTTTGCCTTTGCCAATTAGCAGCGGCTTCCATTTCATGCCCACTTTCATGTCCATACATACATATGTGTTACTTATGCGCTTTGGAGCAGATTATACTCATTGACTTTCTACTAAGGCGAGCGCAAGAATCAGATATGCGGTAAAAAGTGGAAAGCAACTAAAAGCAGAACAGGTTTGCTTTTTGTCTCTTTGGCACTAATTGACACTCACTCTTCTCACAAATACATCGATCGTAAACAAACACAAATACACCCATAAGATCCGAGATACCAGATACGCTCAACACGTATGCCAGCTAACTGGATTTGTTGTAAACAACAGAAAAAGAATATTCGTAAAATGACACATTATTTCAGCTGTTATATACTTAAACTAACTTAGTTGCGTAAAATTTAACTATAATATTTCGAATAACAACTGCACTCAAGAAACTAACCTTTTGAGCAATATTTTGCGTTTATTACTATTTTGTCTCACGTTTTGTATCTTTTTTTTGAATGCTTACAGCATCAGAGATATTTTCTTTTGCTTCTATTTTTCACTCTTTCGCTGCAACGACAACAACACTAAATCATTTACACTCAAAGCTTGTTTTCAACATTTTGGCAGATAATTTTCTTTTTGCTTATTTAATTTTTTGTTTTTAACACGCTTATTTAACACCAAATGCAATAATTAAAGCAATTTGTTATTATACATAATTTGCTGCTGATTTCGCAAGTATTTATTTGCTTTAAAGCAAAACGCAATTACGAAATGCACTTTAACTTTTTATTGTCGCTTCAATTGAGCATATTCATTGTGCCACAAAGATTCTTGAATACGGCTTCATTTATTTAACTTTATTCACACACATGCACATATATAATTAACTTAATTTAATAAAGAAAATAATACATGCGAGTTCCGTTCTTTGCTCGCTTAGTTTTAGCTCAAAACTGAACTCATAACATGAGCGCAAGCAGTAGTACAATGTTATCGATGTCTGTTTATCGAAGGAATGAGCGATATCGGTAAATTAACAAAGCGGGTATTTAAATAAAATGAAATAGTGTTAACTTTGTATAATAATTGCTATTTAGGCAATTGATATAGCAAATATGCATTAAGAAAACTAAACAAATGTTGGAATTTGAATTCTTGTCGAGCATACGACAACATTAACACAATGCTGCTACAGCTGTTACACAACTGTTGAGAGCTGGAATCGAAACGAAGTGGAGTACACTTTTTACCAGTTTTATTTAAATAAAGAACACTATTTATGCGTAAAGCTTAGCCCAAAAAGCAAGCACGCATTTAGAAAAGTCAAGCAATTTATCGAAGTCTTAGAAAAGTCAAGAGAGTTATCGAACTCTGCATTGGGTGTAACATTAACAGCAAGCTGTTAGATGTGATACACAACTGTTGAGAGCGGTAAGCAAAAAAAAATTATCGAAACGATTCTTTTAAACTTGTTAAACGTGATACACAACTGTTAAGAGCTGCAATCTAAATTAAATGGAAACGTTTTTTTAGCAGTTTTATGTATACAACATTGTTAAAAACCAAATACGTACTTACAAAAAAAAGATACTCAACTTCGTTTACGTTAAAACGCGCGGATTATGATTGTTTTTAGCATAAATATTTTTTTAATCGTTCATACTTATGTACTTTGACCATAAATCACATATAATCATATGTACATAAATAAATTATAGTTTAAATTCATAGTTGCAAAGCAGTCGAAGTTGCACCTAAATTCTAATGTAACGTAAGAGAATTTGGATTATTTTTATGATTCGAAAATGCAGCATTCGTATTTTCATACATAACATTGCTGTGGTTTTAAGGTTTAATTTCATTAAAAAAACTTAAAAATCGCTCAAAAAGCGACTAACTTAAAAGTTAGCCAGCTGAAAATTTGAGTTTTTGTACTAATATATTGCGGTTTCGCTGAAAAGTGTTCAACTTAAAGAGGTGGCCAACTTATGAGGGTGCCCAACTTTGCTGGTTTCGTAACCGGACGAAACTCTCGCGAACTTATTTGTGCACGATAGTTGCGCCTAACGCAAACGTATCTATTGCGATACTTCTGCAATATTGCCAACAAGGCGGATCCGCATATGTTGCGGTATGTCCTATTCCCATCCACTGTAATAAAACATTGAAATATGGTCTTCGGCATATTTATTCATCTACATATATATATACTTAAAAATAAAAACAAAACAGTCAATTCAATAAAATTACAAGTCCAATAATAACAATACTTTTAAATAAAAAGAAACAGCCAATTCATTATAAATAAATATTGTTCTGTTGTTGTTGTTGCGGCTGTCATCAGTGGTTTTTTATTAGTTGCAAAAAAAATATCTGCGGTTAGCCGAAACAATTAAAATTAAATGTAATGTTTTTAATATTGTTGTTGTACTTACGATTTTTGATTTATTTTATAATTTTAATTTCTAATTCACTTCCTATACATTTACTATAGTGACGCTTACACTCTGTTGCCGTTAAATTCTCATTTAACAAAAAACTGTCGCGACAAAAAGAATACGAAGTCGTCGCGAAAGAATTGAAATGAAGTATGGACGACTTTAGCGCCGTAGTACTTAGGGGAAAACTTCCTCACGGAAGCTAGAATTAAGGAGTGTGTGCGGGGCTAAGAAGAGTTTGGATTCGCCAATGCTTTGGCGCAATCGATGGTTGCCACATTAAGATAAAACCTACTGTTAGCTTGCGTCTCTTTAGCGGCTTCAGTGTGACAGCAACATTAGTAACTCAGTATGCTTTTTACCAAACTACAAAAACTAAACCAAAGCAAGTTCTATGAAACAGCAAACTGTCAGTTCCGAATGAAAATTTCAACATAGAACATATAATTCCAGTAAAAATAAATATTAATTGTAGCTTTATTA
The DNA here is from genome assembly GCA_035041775.1 of Chymomyza caudatula. NCBI lineage: Eukaryota > Metazoa > Arthropoda > Insecta > Diptera > Drosophilidae > Chymomyza > Chymomyza caudatula. The sequence continues at coordinate 2,536,261 of JAWNKW010000073.1, forward strand.
AAAATAACAAAAATAATTTGGTAAATTCGCAAATTCGGCTTTTAAAGATAAAAAATGCAGAAACCACGATCGCCCTACACAAGCGGAGGAGGATTGGGCAACCTAAGTGCTGATGCTCTGAATGCCGCCAATTTCGGTAGCAATCATTTTAGCTCGTCAATATTCAATACGAATAGCCCCATTACCGGAAATACAAACCTTGGAGGAGATAATTTACGTGGTAAACCATCTGGGGTACAGCCAAAATTGGCAAACCAGACAATGCACTCGCTGGGAGCACATTCAATGGAGGGGTAAGTGCATTGATGGATTGATTAATTAAAAGCGCAACAAAATAACTTTTAAATCCATATAGTGGCGAGAAGCTGTTTTCGCCCAGCCGGGAAGGCATAAAGCTGAAAACACCTCGCCTGGCTGATCTTAAGAAGCATTTCGAAGCCGAAATACCAATTGGATTGAACAGTATTAATCTCTCGCAAATCGCTGATAGGCGCAATGGTGACATGCTTGTTGGACCGAAGGAGACAGATCCTTTAATGAGCAAAACAAAACCAGTTACTGCAGGGTATTTATATGGAGACACAGACTCCGAAAACGATGACTGTCTGGAGCCAACAAATTGGAGCCACGCCACTGACTTTACAAAGTCGAGTCAACCGTCACAGCGTCAGCAGAAATTGGAGACTTCGCTGCAACGTCGCAACGAGAGCGCAGTCTTTAAATATCTTTTGATGCTGCTTCAGTTGCTCAACCTTCTAGTGGCAGAGCCTGGACGCAAGGTTCTATTGTGGTGCAACGAGCTACCGACAGTGCGTCCCTACTTGTATCGCTTGAAGTTCTTCTTGAGATCGGCAATGCGTAAACTGCTATGGCGTTTAACCAATTCCAGGACGAATGATGCAATTCTTTTTCTCGCTGCAATAATTGTTACCCCCTGGATCTTTCTTATAAGCCTAATTGGTTTTTTTGTTACGTTAATTTTAGATGCCAAAGATTTATTTTCCGATATATGGCTATATTGCCGAGTGCGATGATCAACAAGAAAAAGAGTACTATTAAAAAAATTGTATTTTCTAAAAATTTAAAATTTTTGAGCTCAAGAAGCGCGTTTTAAAATAAATATACCACTTTGTTTAGACCAATTTTAATCAAATCTTCTCGTGATTGTTATTTATCCAAAGATAAATACAAATTACGGGGTGCTGTTTTTAAAGGAATCAAAGACATATTCGCAGACCCAGAAATTTGGCGCTAGGCACTTTCAAAAATCATCGATAGCTGCTTGAAAATATATCGAGTAATGAAGAAAGTGTGATATCGAGTTTCTATTCTATTCTAAAATGACTATTTCAGTTAAGGCTTGGAGCTCTGTCTGCACATAGCGTTAACATTAACAGCATTCTGTTAAAAGTGTTTAACAGCAAACTCATAGAACTGCTACACAACTGTTGAGTTGCTGAACGAACGCGACCGCAACGTTTCAATAACGATAACAATATAACGATAACAATATGAGCTTTAAAGCTTGGACAGCTTTAAAAAGAGCAAGCATGGCAAATTGTGTGAGTGCGACGCGTTAAAGCCATAAAAAGGGCTCGTCGCTGGCAGATAATCATATAAATTTTTATAATAAAGCAATAGAATGTTGTTCGCATTATTAAAGTTAATTTACAATGTGTAAAATTTTGTGAAACGCAACAAGAATTATTGTGTATGTTGCGGGTCAGTGCAAATATTCAGGCCTATTTCGGTGTTCCATGCGTTTTAAAAAGTCAAATCTATGCAATTTGTTATGATTTGTTGTACAAAATGTTGTCTAAATAATGTTGCATAATGCAAATTATAACATATTCATAAATAAGTATAAGTTTATATGGACTTGTGATAGATTTGTGTTGTGGTTGCTGCGTCTGTCGACATTGTGTTCGTGACGTCATAGTAACAACCGGCCAATCAGCGCGCCTCTGCTAAGGGGCTTGTCAAGGACGTAAAGCCGTATCTACTATGAATGAAGTAAGCAACAGACTAGACGTATTGATTTTTGCATTATCTGTGCGAAGCACGTGCTCAGATCCCCCCTCAACTTGTATATAATATCAGGCCCCCATCTATTTAGATATATCTAGTGTTCCGGCTGCCTCACGCAGCGCCGTTGCATATACGCCGCCAACACACACACACTCTGCTATGTGAACATGTGTGAACGTTTGGTTTCAGTTTGTCGCCAACAACCCAAGAGACAACAGCTCGCGGAAGTACGAATTTTTTTATTGTAACTAATTGCTCTGACGTTTTGCGGCAACCACAGTGAATTTCAAACAACATATTTATAGAGCGCCTAAAGTGACCCTTTAAAGATACATACATGCATATGTTATAAAATACAAATCAAGAATCATCGCAGTGCCAACTGCTGCGCATTTGCTCACTGAGTGAGTAGTACATAATGTACAACAATATAATTACTTTTTTCAAAAACGTGTTTAGCTTATTTGCATTAGCGAATAAAAACCTGAAAACCTCAACTGATGTAATTATTACTTGATAGACTGACATTTATATTGCGACAGTTTGCCAAGTCATACGATTATAATGCACAATATTTGCTGATACTAAACATTAATTCCTAATCAGCTTCTGAGCTTATCTGTCGTATTCATATATCGCCCACTGGGACGCTTAGAGATTTATGATATCTACATTAATATTAGTAGATATAGTAGATACTGGAAATGTCAGCTGGTATCTATAGTAAACTTTAGCGTAAGTGCTTTAGTTAATGAAAACTTAAATGAATCAGTTCTAAAAACCTACATTTATTTGTTTATTTAGTCTACGTTTTCCACGGCCTAGTGATAAGATCTATAAGTAAGTTAAGTGGTATTTAAAGCGTTCAAATTGTGAGCAAGGTGATTAGCTCACAATCGTACTAAGTGTCCGATTGACATTGATTCGAATTCTTTATTATTAAGTATTTATTGTATGTTCATGTATATAGCATTATAAGTACAAGGAAAATATTTAGTGCCAGTGACGAAAAAGTATATTGTAAATAGCGCGATTAGCCTTTCATGGTCGTAAACAAAATTCCTAAGGGTCCGTTAGGTCATGATTCCATTTCCTGTCGTGTGCTGTAGATTGCATTCAAAGTGCAGTTTTTCATCGATATGATTTGTGCGATCGATGAAACCGATTACCTTTTCAAACCAATAATTAGTCATCAATCTATAAATCTATCTCTTTTTGAACATCCATCTTCATATGTAAATCTACTCTAGATGCAGCTGGATTGCAAAACTTTCTTACCTCTACACTCACATACAAACTTGGTCTGTATGTATCACATGGCGCCCCAAAGTTTGTTGAACTTTGACGACTTAATTACAATGCTGTCATCATCATAAAAGTACATTCCGTTTACTTGTTGGGACTGAATCCAATTACTTCACCATGCCCAAGTAGATGCAAAGCTCATGCATTGTGACTCATATTGACATACAACAAAACGCTCTATGTGCATATATTATGGAGATAGCATTCTAAGCAGGATTGAGTAATGATTGAAAGTGGCTTTTCTCTGGAAACTAAACTCAAGTATTGCACATTGCAGAGCAAATTTATGGGTCAACACGCCATATAATGACCTGCTTTGTACACAAAGGCAAATCATATGCATGGCAAAATTAACATATTTTAATACACATTTAACACTGTAGACGCAAAACCAGTTGAGACCAATATTATCTTGTTATATAAAACACTCCCACTTTTTTTTATCACTTAGAAAACAATAAATAATGTATTTAATTAAGAGTCTCGTGAAAATTTTCACGGCTTTTTTGATGCTCTACGCGGCTGTTCTACATGATTTTTATGCATGATCGTACGCTGAGTTTACTCTTTAGGGGGGTTTTGGTTAAAAAATTTATGTTTTATCTTAAATAAAAGTATAGATGAGATCAAAGTAAACTGCCGTCTTGGTTTATTACTGTCACTCTACTACGAGCTGCCATCCCTTGCTGCATCACCTACTACACCTGGCTACCCGGGACCTCCCCAGATACCAGATCGTTCGGTAGTACACTTTAGAAGCATGATGATAGTGATTACCACTGATATGGATATATTTAAAGTAAATTAAAGCCACACAGCTCTCTGCATTGAGAATACTCAAAGTGTTGTGTCTTTGCAGTGCACATTTTCCAAAGTATAATATTCTGTATTCCTTAGGAATAGTTCTCACACCAATGAAATGCAGAATATCTTCTTACTCGCACAGGTTGGATAGTGTGTAGCATGTGTTGCCCCAATGTTGCCCTGAAGCTTCACTATAAAAGAGAGTCCTACCCGTCCATGATCTTCAGGTCTTTTGCTTGGCGCTTTTACCCTCAAAAGCGAACGATCTTGGGAAGCATAATCAGAACTTTTACCATGTAATCACAATCTGCTTGTACATGCCATTTGGCAGCCAACGCAAGTGTTTTTTTTGCAAATGAGAATGTTAGAATTTTCAGCATTTTGCAATAAATATGCATCGCAATTGACTCTTGCATTTCTTTAGAGGATTTGGCAAACGACACAATGTCATCCCCATATAAAAGGGCCTTTGTAGCACATCCATTTACCAACATTCCTTGGATAAATTTCGTTATGCAAATTTATCTTTTGCTCAAGAAGCACAGCAGAGAAAACTTTTGTAATAGCATTTCGGAATGAGATTCCGCTGTACTGCTAACAGTTGTGTGGATCGCTCTTTTTAAAAATGCAAAAAAATTATGACTGAATGCTATTTGGGACACTTTCAGAATACGATTAAACATAGCTGACATCCATTCTATCAATAGTAAAGTCGTGGGTCTTATAAACTACTATGTTTATCCTTGAAAAAATACCCAGCGGGCCCTTGATGCTGATTTAAGCCTGTACACAAAGTGTAAAAGAGTAATATAGATACTCAGGTACAGGATATCCTACTGTCGGGCAACGCCCGAGGTGAAGGGTATTTGTTGAAATCTCTCTGTTATACAAACAAGTTTTTCTCCGTAAATCATTTTTTTTGCCCGTCTATTAAAATATTTATAAATCTATATATATAGAGAGGGGTAAGTGGGTTCTGAGCGAAGCGAGAAGGGAGCGGAGTGAAACGTAAATCGGGTTGTTTCACCTTATAGCTTTTTGGAATGAGGATAAGAAAGAGGAAGAAAAAGATGAAGAGGATGAGAAAGAGGAAGAAGAAAAATAGGAAGGGTCTACCACGTGAGGGGCTCGGAGGCTTGTGAGCGGAGCCCCCTCGTTAATACAGAAATATCAAAAGCATTCGCATGAGAATCATATTTTTCATTCTTGCAATACGGCCGATTCGAAACCCCAAAAGCCCCCATGCACTTTACCGCGAATTCCATGTTATCAACAATAATTTTGTTTTTGCTTTGACATTTTTTGCTACAATATTATTATTTATAAACCAAGCAAAAGATTTAATCTTTGCGTCAGGGGCAACAAGAAGTTGAATGAACGCCCACTCATAGAATTCTCTATGTACGTATACATATATAGTTATATGTACGGAAACTATTTTCGATATTTTGGTTACATAAAAATACCAATTGACGTATGTACATATAAGAATTTGTATCAGTTAGGACGGTGCCCGACAAAGAGATGCTCTGTAACCATTGATTCCGAAAAAAAAAATACCAATAAAATATTTCGAAACATTAGGTTCAGGGCAAATGTTACGGCGGTCGATTCGAGCAAAGAACTATGAATTGTGACTGTGAATCTAGTTCTAGCGCTGGATTTTAATGCGCTTAGCTATGTCAATGTCGTCGTAGAGCTCATAGAGTTCGTCGTTCCATCGAGTGCGGCAGGCGTTGCCAACGCGTAGAGAGCCAAAGATCTTACGGAGTACTTTCCGCTCAAACACTCCTAGCGCATTTTCATCAGACTGCGACATCACCCATGTTTCAGCGTCATAAAGCAAAACGAGAAGAATGAGCGTCTTATAGAGTGTTAGTTTCGTTTGGCGAGAGTGGTCTCTACTACTCATTTGCCTACTGAGACCGAAGCAACATCTATTGGCAAAAGTAATTCTCCGTTTGATCTCCATGCTGACATCGTCACGGGAAATGCTTGACAACATCAAAAGTATAGTTTTCAACATCAATCTGAGTGTCCGTCCAACCGCTGGGTCTCTCTACTCGAAGTAAACATATAAGTTCTTCGTGTTGCTCTCATTTTCAACCAGAGCCATGCTGGCAGATTCAATAGCTGCAAAGGGTACTGCTCGCTTAGTGCGCCAGACGATATCGATATCATCTCCGTATGCAAGCAACTGGACACTTTTATAGAATACACTCCCGTTCCGATGTACTTCAGCCTTTCGCAACACGTTCTCTATTAAAAGATTGAAGAGGACGCAGTACACGGCATCGCCTTGTCTGAAGCCTCGCTTGGTAGCAAATGCAGCTCTTTCCTACCTTGAGGGAGCTGCGTGTGTTGCTCGTACCAACTTTGCAGGGATTCCAAACTCAGACAGTGCGGCATATACGCGATCCCTCAACTGGCTATCAAATGCTGCTTTATAAGCAACAAAGAGATGGGGTGTGCCGATTTGGTGTTAGTGGGTCTTTTCCAGGATTTGGCGTATTTGATGTTGAACTTATGTTCTACTAATCATTTGGGTCTTTAAAACACCAATGCAAATAGGAATCTGTACTAGCCAAAGCCTTGTCCACATAGTGTATCTTCGAAAATGTGTTTCAAATGTCATGGCTGTCAACATCCCTACTCTCGTGCCCCTTTTTCGGTTGTCTATCACAAACAGTCCTTAGTTTATTGCACTGGCATTGTCATTCATATGTACATGCGAACAAGTTAGAAACGGCCGGCTAGCCGCCTTATCAGCTGCGTCTCTAGAGTCGCCGCTTATGTGGGCTACCGGTTATATATATATATATATATATATATTATGTTTTATATGCTTATAGTAAAGTTTGTTGGCGTTTCGTTGTTTATTTTCAATATATCGCGGGTTTAAAAAAAAACGTAGAAAACAAACCTCCGCCGCGCCTTCGCCTTGATAACGACAACAACGGGCGTAGTATACATAGTGCTTGCCAGCTTGTCAAACTGACAGCGGGTTCCATTTGGGGTCTGTGTCGACTTTCAGATACTTTCTAGCGTTTGCTAGCGACGGACGTGTTTGAAGAGCGTGTAAAAAATAAACAGTTTCAGTGTTTGTCTTTCAAAAGTGACTAAGTTTAATATAAACGAGCGAAGAGCAGACTCTCTCACGCTCTCACTCTATTGTTTATATCGGTGTTATCAAAACAAAAACAACCAAAATAACAAAATTATAATTGATTTTAGGTGCGTACTTACCGTAAGCCTCAAGACTTTTCAATTTCATTTGATAAGGTTATCTGAAATATGCAGTTATAAACTGTTTGATAATTGTGAATTAATAGTTATTTCAGAGGTAAATGTGATTAATTGCAAGCACAAGTCGTTTATGTATGTATTTATAAATATTTGTATATATTAGATAGTGCCGGGCCCTCAGCTACCAAGTGTCAATGTGTCTTTGGTAAAGCGCACATGGCTCAAGGCACTACCTTATCTAGTTCGTTAGTTCTATGTGTAGTTTTACCTGTTTCCGAACATCTATCAATGCGTACTAGCACAAAGTACAAGCATGCATAGACATGCTTGTGCATGTGTGTGCTTGACACAGGTACAAGTTAAACGCTTGTCAATACCTGTTCCATGTGCTCTTTTGTGTGTTCCAGTCTAATTAAAGTGTTTGTTTGCCATATGGCTATGAATGAAAGTACTTTAGCAGGTTAGAAACAATTTCAATGTACCAAGAGTTGTAAAAATACATTGAAAGAATGAATACATTAAACGCTATCACAGCAAATGGGTCACAGGGGCTTGAGGTGTTTTAATTTTCCGCAAAAAAGTATTGGGATTGGCCAAAAAACGAAAATCTGTAATTTTATGTTTTTCGACGATTTAAGCACTCTGACAACTTTTTCGGCGATTTAGCGATGTTTTTGTGTTGGGCATGTCTTCAAATGGTTTCCTATTGAATTTGAGCACTCTAGTCGCTATAGTTGGGTCGCCAGAGGAATAAAAAGAGTAAATAATTTTCGAAATTATTTTTATTTTTTTCATATTTTGTTGTTTAAATTTCTCTTAGTTAATTTCGGTTGTTTTGATAAACGTGCGGAAAAGCCTGAGTTGGTTGGCAACTGTTTATTAATAATAGGTCGACATTGTTATGTTTACTAGGCTCACAAAAGCTTATACCCAAAACTCATAGAACTCTATGAAAATGAAATTATGTCTAAAATTGGTACTTTTAAGACTATTTTTTTGAGATGTTGATCATTTCTCACATCCATGTCTGTTATTTTTTGGGCTTACGCCGTACTGATCAATGATTAACTCGGTGCGGATCGTATGTTAAAATGTGGAGAGCCTTAGTCTGATGCTTTTCGAGGTCTAAAATACAAATACAACGCTCAAAGCGATAAAAAATTCGGTCTTTGCTGTCTGTATAGAGGGCTCGACCAGTTTTCTAAAGTCCATAAACCACTTAGCAAACATACATACATATATCTATACTATATGCACTGTACATAAGTAGATAATTACCATTTATATATATATAGTATTAAGAACATGCCCATTTACGTACGCAATGTATACTTATCGGCTCGCATCCGTTTTGCTCTATAATTTCAGCCAGAAACATGACTGAGGGTAAAAATGTACCAACTTCCAGTGCCGATGTGCCGTTCCGCAGCAAGGAGCAACGCAGGCAATCACTACAACTACAACACAACGGCCTTGTGGGCGTCATCGATGAGGGCACCAAAACTGTGGGCTTCTCTGTATATACAACACCCGATTTTAAAGAGGTGGCCGTACATCGGGTTGAGCTAACTGTGATGACGCCTCAGGCGGGTTGGGTTGAACAGGATCCCATTGAGATCATGAATTGCATTAACAAATGCGCCGAAGAAGCTATCAAGCAGCTGCCGGCACAGGGTTATAGTGCAGGTGACATAGCCACGGTAGGCATAACTAATCAGCGTGAGACGACCATTGTTTGGGATGCTGTAACAGGCAAGCCTTTGTACAATGCTATCGTGTGGAAGGACATACGCACGACAACGACAGTGGAGAAGTTATTGGCCAAGGTGCAGGATGAGAATCACTTTAAGCTTATCACAGGTTTGCCCATTTCTACATACTTTTCGGCACTGAAAATACGCTGGCTTAAGGACAATGTGCCAGAGGTGAGACAAGCTGTTAGAGAGAAACGCTGCAAGGCGGGTACTGTGGACAGTTGGATCATTTGGAATCTGACAAACGGTAAGCTTATAGTTCGTAAATAGCCGAGAAAGTTACTGATCTGCCATTCTTGACCAGGTGCGCTGCACATTACCGATGTGACCAATGCCTCACGGACGCTGCTGATGAACATAGAAACGTTAAACTGGGATCCGGCGCTGTTGAAAGCTTTTGCCATAAAAGAGTCCATGTTGCCCGAGATACGAAGCTGCTCGGAAATCTTTGGCAAGGTCACTGCCGATCTTTCACCACTGCGCGGCATAACCATTAGTGGCATTATGGGCAACCAGCAGGCATCGCTGCTGGGCCAGATGTGCGTCAAGCCCGGTCAGACTAAGAATACCTATCGTTCCGGCTGCTTTCTGCTATGCAATACGGGCGAAACGACTGTATTTTCACGCCATGGACTGCTAACTACAGTTGCCTATCGCTTGGGACCCAATGCTCCGACGATATATGCCATCGAAGGCGCCGTCTCTGTGGCCGGACATGCACTCTCTTGGTTGCAGAATAAGCTGCGCATATTGCCTCATTCTCATGATGCCGAGAAATGTGCCGAGCAGGTGCCCAGCTCAGGCGATGTGTACTTTGTGCCCGCTTTTACCGGTCTCTATGCGCCCTATTGGCGTCAGAATGCGCGTGGCATTCTAATTGGACTTACACAGTTTACGCGTAGGGATCATATTGTACGTGCTGCTCTAGAGGCGATTTGCTTCCAGACGCGCGATATACTCGAGTGCATGCACCAGGAATGCGGTTACGAGATTAACAAGCTGCACGCAGACGGCAAGCTGAGTATCAATACTCTGCTAATGCAGCTGCAGGCGGACACGGTGGGTCTGCCTGTGTTTCGTTCACAGCTCTTAGACTCCACGGCGTTTGGCGCAGCCATGTGTGCTGCCCAAGCCGAGGGCATCAATCTGTGCAAATTCGAGCCCAGCAAGCGTTACTATGAGAATGTGCACTATGACACGTTTTTGCCCACGACAACGGAGCTGGAACGCACGGAGCGTTACAGCAAGTGGAAGCGTGCTGTGGAACGTAGTCTTGACTGGGTCATCAAGCAAAAGAGCACGACTGAGCAAACGGAAGAAAGCTATAGGCTGTTATCCTCGCTGCCGGCGAGCGTATTCCTGATTAGCAGCTTTGCCATGCTGGTGCACTCGATGGCCACTATGGCCAAGTAATGAATGTACTTACTAGGCGCCCTCTGCACAGTGTTATTGAGCGTTGTCTCAATTTAATTTGGTTTTTGGTTGTGATACTTATTAATTTTTAATGGAATTTCAAAACACGCTTGTAAATAGTCCGCTTCCAAATGGTTATTGTGCTTTAAACTGTAAATACTTGATAATCTTAACTCTTTCCATGTCATTATGATACCTCTTTAGTTTCATAGTTGTATCGTGTCAATGGCTATACTGCCTACATATAAAAGACATTGGCCTAAGCTTGTGTTTATATACTTTAACAAACTATACATATGTACTTATATGTTGTACCCTATAAAGATTGTTTATCTTATCGATACTTTTGTTGCATATTTTTATTTAGCTCCCAAACCAAATTAATTGCCCACTGGACAACTTATACATATAACTTATAGCTAGAAGTTGACTTTTTACCAAGAACTAGTAGTTTTTCTACTACTAAATAAAACTAATTACTATAAAATGAAAATATTGATAACTAATTAAGGAGAAAAAGCAGCTTATCAGCAATGACGTAATCAAATGGAGCTGCTTGGGTGATAGACAACCCGTAAGGATGGCGTAATATCGATTTCGAACTTTTGGATACATTCTTCGCCATATATTAAGATAGATATAATCGAGAACTGCAATGTACTACAGAATAGATACTTGGAGTTTAGGGGCTTACGCCTTTTTTCTTATCCCTTCGTGCGCCTGGAGTATGCTGAACGAGAAAAAGACTCCTGGGTATGATGGGATTGACGGCAAGCAGTTAAGGCTCTATCTAGCAAGGGAGTTGTCTTTTTGGTTATGCAGCGGATTCACCATTTCCTCTCCTAGTGGAAGTGTGCGGGTATAAAGATGGTGCCCTAGCCAAAATAATCGAGATAATATTTCTTGGAAGAGAGTCAGCAGCTTTGCGCGATCAACAAACACTCCCGAGCAAGTTCATTGGGTCCTGCAATATCTTCTTTTGGGGTTTTGAAAAAAGCTTGACAGATAAGCCGTATTTTTGTATATTCAGCAAGCGTTTGACCGCATTTGGGATAAGTGTTTGCTTTTCAAGGTCAAATCCCTTCTTCAAAATGCGAAGCTTAGTCTGGTGGTATCTCCAAGGGTGTTGCTTTATGATGAAGGTGCAGGATGTGCGATGGAGCATCCGTTGCATTTAAGTGGGTTGCTGAAAGGCAGTGACCTAGGACCTCTCTTGCACACCTTTTACACTTTGGACTTGCCGGTGCCAGTTGTGCAAACTCGATGATTCCCTGTTTTTGTGGCCAGCTCGGCTTGTGCCATTGAAACAGCGGTCACCCAAAAAGTATGGCTTTGACAGTTGCGGTTAATGCCCAATAGTCACACTGCGTCTTTACGCTCATGCACGGTGTTTGTCTTGCCGTTAACTTGCAAAACACGGTTTGAAGCTCAGTAGCTTGTGTCCAATAACGGGGCACACACTTGGACAGGCGGCATAGGAAGCTTAGATACCTTGACTGGCTACAACGATTTAGAAGACAGTTGAGTCTTAACAAAAAGCTACTTTTTTACAATTCAATCTTTGTGCCTACTGAGACGTATGGTTTGCATATTTGGCCTGCTTTCAAACCCGCTACGTTTCACGTGATGCAAAACCGGACTCTTAGGCGCATTACTGGTATATGCGTAACTCGGCGTTTTATTGTGATTAACGTATGCCCAGTTGATGGATGAGCTAAATTGCCATTCAAGCCGGTATAATGACCGGCACCTCAATCCACCAACACTTGCAGGCGGCCTCACCCTAATGATATTTCCCTACGAAAAAGTCATTAGCATGTCCGTGTCCTTGTGTTTGTTGCATTAAGGGAGTGCTTAGAAATGTTTATTATTGTGTTCTGGACGTAACGTCAACTGCCAAGTTATTGTCGTTGGTCATATATGGTCATGGTTCTAAAACCATTTGATCGCAATGGAAGGTCTTTAGCTAAAACCATTTCCGGTAAATTTGGGGTCGCTGATTTCAAATATGTCTTGAAAGCTTTAAGGATCCAATCGCATATGTAACATATCCATCGAAATAGCAAACGAAAACGAATCTTCTTCATGGCGAATTCTTACAACACAAGGTGAGAGATTTGAAAGGAACCAAAGCACGGTATTGCGATTTGCATTTCTTTAGAATAAATATGAAAACCGCCCAAAATACAATCTATATTAATCTATTTTTTGCGTATCTACTATCAATACCCCCAACATACTAGTTACAAACAATTTCGCTATCAATAACGGAAATGCGAATATCTCATCAGAATAACTTCAATAAACGATTGGGAGCAAGTGTGCTGATACGTTTGGCAAATGAGAATTTCTTAATCAGACTATCAGGGTGATATATTTATAAACATAAACAAGTTACCCAATTGAAAAAAAAGAAGAACAAATAAAAAAATGAGTTTGATAGGTGTCATCGATTGCTCCACCAAGCATATAAGCTTTGCTGTGTACAAACTGCCGGGCGCAAGGCCAATTGCAACCACTGTGGTACCAATCGGTTCAATAACGCCAAACAGCGGCTGGTACGAGCAAGATGCGAATGATATGATCCATTTGGTGCGTTCTTGCACCGACAAGACCTTGAAGTCCTTGTATACCGAAGGTTACAATCTAAAAGACATTGCCAGCATAGGGGTAACTAATCAGCGAGACACAATTGTAGCCTGGGATGCGCGCACCAGCAAGCCGCTCTATAATGCCATCAGCTGGAAGGACATACGAACCTCGAAAATGTTGGACCGTTTAAAAGACAAAACGGAGCTCATCCGCAGTGTCACGGGCTTACCAATATCAGACATCTTTCCAGCACTCAAGATACGCTGGCTAATAGAAAACGTGCCTAGGGTTAAGGAGGCAGTCGAAGGCAGTTATTTCAAAGTGGGCACCATTGATTCCTGGGTGGTTTGGTCTCTAACAAACGGTATGTATTTAAGAGGTAGACCAATATTTTTGTAAACACGTGTCTGCGGTTCTAGGATCTGTGCATGTAACAGACGTCACCAATGCTTCGCGCACAATGCTTATGAACCTTGAGACGTTGAACTGGGATGAGGATATGTTGGAACTATTCAACATTAACTTAAATTGGTTGCCCAGCATACACAGCTGTTCCGAAATCTATGGCAAGATTTCGCATGACAGCATAGCTTTAAAGGGCATACCCATCAGCGCCATATTAGGTAACCAACAGGCTGCGCTAGTGGGTGAGCGTTGTATGCAAGCGGGCATGACCAAGAATAGCTATCGCTCCAACTTTTGTTTGATTTGCAACACCGGCAAACAGCTCAAACACTCTACTTCTGGCCTGATTACTACAATTGCCTACAAATTGGGTCCCACTGCGCCCGTATGCTATGCACTGGAAGGCTTTGTTATGGTTGCCGGTCATGCCATCACCTGGCTCACGCGACAGTTGAATTTACTGCCTTTTGCTGATGCCGCTCCCGAGGTGGCAGCAACTGTGGCCGATTCCGGCGGCGTATACTTTGTACCAGCCTTTACGGGCCTAGGTGCGCCACACTGGGATAGCAATGCACGTGGCATGATCATTGGTATGACGCAGTTTACCAAAAAGGAGCACATTGTGCACGCTGCTTACGATTCAATCTGTTATCGCACTCGTGACATAATTGAGGCCATTCGCAAGGATGGATTTTTCATCAATCATCTGCTAGCCGATGGACACTACGCTCAGCAAGATCTGCTGCTGCAAATTCAAGCCAATGTGCTGGGCTTCAATGTGGAACGTTCGCTGGTTGAGACGGCAGCTAGTCTAGGTGCCGCACAATGCGCCGCTCAAGCTGCGGGCATAGGCTTATACAGCTTTAGCAATGAAAATGCCAGGGAAGCCATTCCCGTCAAGACTTTCACACCACAAACTGATGACCCAACACGTGATGCTTCCTATTTGAATTGGAAACGTGCGGTGCTACGCACCTGTAACTGGATTTATGAGAGACCAGGACCCGGATTAGCTAAAAATTGTCAGCTTCTCTAGGCTCTCGGCCAATTGTGTTGCGTACTTAGTTTTCACCGACTCGAACGCTAGGGGTTCATTTATATGGTATCTACTGTTGGCTCTACACCGTCATGGTCACCTATACACACAAAGCATCGCTACAGGTTGTTCAGGTAGCCAACGAACAACAGCGATGAGTAGGTAGGTAAAGGTAACAGCGAAGAAAATAAAAACAAATGTGCGCAACAAAGAAATTGATTTTCTCTGTTCTACACTTTACACTAACGAAAATGAGGTATACTTGGTTTGTGCAAAATTGTGCACTAGGGAATCGAGGCGAAAGGTAGATTTCTTAATATTTAGTGCCTTACAATTTCTGTAGGGGCTGTTCATAGTCAACCTTCTCAATGTGACGTCACAAATTGTTAAGCAACACTTCTATAAATGTGACCCGATGGGTGTCAAAATATCAAGTAATTAGTATACTCATTATACATAGTTTTATTTAGCCAAAAAAACTAGAAAACTTCTTCAAGCGCCTTAACATTTCTATAAAAAGTTAAATTTTGTTACAGTTTGTAGGAGGAGGGGTCTAAATTTGGAACTTTATTACCTTTATCCCTTAAAGTTTCTATCCGATCTTGATAATTTTCACACAATATACGCACAATCACAGTATGCATCATAACACCAATTTCAATTGGATAGCTTTTATAGTGTTGGTGTAAGCCTCGAAAATCTGTCTCGAGGGTAACATATCGACCTGAATCGATAAACTTGCCCTTTTCCAGGAAAATGTGCATCTTTTGGTAAATTTGTTTTGCTCTAGCTCTTATAGTCTCTAAGAAACAGAGACCAACACGGACAGACAGACGGACATGGATATATCGATTCGACTATTCCTCCTGATCATTTTTGCCCATGGAACATATGGTCTGCCACGCCTCCTTTTGCCTGTTACATACATTGCACAAATCTATAATACCCTTTCACATTTTGTGTACAGGGTATATAAATGGTGGGCGGTCTGTCCGCATCTTGCAAATCGAAGTTCGAAAAGTAGAGATAATTATATTTCCTTTTCCGTCATGTTCATTCGTTTTTTGAACACCATCCTAAAAAGACTTTCGCTTTTTAAAATCGGATGAATACTACGACAGGTATTTGCAACAAACTAATTTTGGAGAATGCAGTGTATCCTATTGTCGGCATACTCCTTGCCTGTACCACATTACTTATCTTTCAGCTGTTGTTGTTGGTCTACACCTTCAGAATTCTTACTGAAATCAGTGCAACAGCAACAAGAACAAGAACAAGTACAACAACCATAGCCAAAGCATCAACGAGTGTATGAGAACCGGAATTTGTTTGAAGTTTAGGCGCTCGATCGACTGCTCCAGACTTTCCACAGCAGCTCGCTCGCTCGGTCGCTCAGTTCGTTCCCGGTTCTCTATTGCTTAGTGTGCAATAGTAGGTGTGTGTGTGTGGGTGCGAGTTGCAACTCGAAGTTGCGTTCAAACCGATTAACGCTGCTCCTAGCTGGGCTTTAGTACGGCAAACCTGAACAGAGCCGCGCTCAGTCGTGTTTGAGTTGTGATCGGTTACTGTTCTCATCGGTTGTTCGGTGTTGTTCCTCGAAGTTGTTGTCGGTTCTGTTGTTCGTTGTGTGTTGTTGCTGTGCGGCGGTGTCTTTTGTGTTAAATTTTTTGCTGTTTATGTTAATATGAATGTGTTATTTATACAATCGATTTGCTAATAAAAAATTGTGCAGCAATAGCAATAAATTAAGCCAATTTCTGTGGTGTGCATAAAATTGAAAGCGTGAGAGCGTAACGCTCGCTTATTCCTTTCTGTCTGTGCAGATAAACTTGTAAATATGTATCTGCAAGATACGCCAGATCCACATCCACTCATTATGGCCAGCTTGCGTGTGCCATGCATGTGTGTGTGTATGTGCTGTGTGTAGCATAAATAAGCATTTGAAGTTAAAGGGTCAAACCGGTTTATCGCTTAGCATATATCCAGAGTTAGCCAGTTGGCCAGTTAGTCAGCGGCATAATGGAGCCAGCACCAGCAGCAGTTGCATCAGACTCACAGGAATCCAGCAGCAGCAACACCTTGGTGCAGTCAGCTCCTTCGCAGCAGCACCAGCAGCAGCAACCTCAGCATCACTATCATTACATACAGTATCCGGTGCACTATCAGCCAGCAGCACAGCCTCAGACAGCGAATGCTTCCTCCAACAGCTCTAGCACGCAGCCATGTCAATGTCCTTGCTCTTGCGGACGCTCGAGCGCTCCACAACAGCAGCCGACGAATGCTCCAATGGCCGTAGCCGTCATAGTGCACCAACAGTCGACGGAGCAGCCACAGCAGCAGACGCCACTGAAAACACAGTCTGCTCAGTCACTGCTGAATCATTCCTACCAGGCTTTACAGCTGCAGGAGGAGCAAAAGCGTCTTAACCTGCAGCTGGACACTTCTGTGGGTGCCGCAAGCTGCGATTGCGATCTCGAGTGCAGTTGTGGCGCCAGTGGTGCCAACAACAGCAGCAGCGCCGTTGCGCAGCATAAGCGCAGTCTCCTGGCCGATGCCATGCTGGGCGCAGATGAAATCACGGTCAGCGAGTCCGATAACAACAGCACTATGCTCAAAAAAAAGAAGCCGCGCATAGGTGCATCTAGCCTTAATGCTGGGGAGCTGCCAGCCAAGACGCTGTCTTCCGGTAGCTGCAATGACATCTACCACGACACGGAATTAGATGCTGCGGCGGCTGCGGGCAAATCCCAAAGCCTGGACGACAATCGCCCGCCGCTGCCGCCAAGACCTCCGCCCAGGCCACGTAATACCGCCAGCAGTTCCTTAGGTAAGTCGAATCACTCAAAAGTGATTCATTAAAATAGTTCCTAAAATACGTTTATTGTTAATTTATTGCAAAAAGTTTGGTTAGTGCCATGAGTCATTCAGCTGGTTTTCTCAATCAAAAAAATGCAGAAATTACTTATGAGGTTCATTTGATGGTTTCGAAACTAATGTAATTGGGAGTGGCTCAATTCCGAAAAAATACACACACATATACATTTGTTTCTAGAACATAAATAGCTCGCCCGGAGTTTTCACAGTGTATCGCTGGCTACCCAGCAGACATTTTTGCCGGCTATTTGTCAGCATCGTGCTCAGCTTCCTTACTGACAGTTAGGCGCCTGCGCGTTACCCATGGCAATCAGTGCACGAATCTCTCAATCTCTCTCTTTAACTCTCTTGGTATCTGGTTCAGCGCCCACGACTGCAGCACTATTTGTTGGGGCCCAACGGGTGGTGGTTGGAACTGTGTTAATGTCAGTCAGGATTTTCAGTTGACACCGTTCCGTAATTGCATGGATACAACAAGGCACTCCACTCACCACTCGTATCTGTAACAATTCGCGCTCAGCTCTGTGTATCTGCGACTTGTGTGTAGATATTTTTCTTACGGCGGGGTAGTGAAAAAACACGGAAACGAAGAAAAAAAATTGACAAGCGTGCGAAAATATTCGAGAACTCGAGACGAATCTTTGCAAAATTGCTTTAATAGTATTCATTAAACTGGGGAACGTTTGAGTTAATACTTTCCAAATGTGTCTGTAATAAACTGAGAATGGCCGTTGCCAGTTGAAGATTTAAATCCTGCATCAGCACCTATCCATAACACAGCATCCCTCCAGAGTGCCTAGTTACAAATTAGTGTTAAAAACTAGAAGAAGCGCAAATTATACCCAACATGCATGGCTATCCGGTGATGCAGTTTGTGCAATACAGCATGCCACCGCCCTGTTCCTGGGTGCCTGGGCCGCCACCAAGCACAAACGCAGACGCACATCGTGGCAGTGGTATGCTAGTTAAGCTACGTCCCATTTGAAATTCTAATTTGCGGTGACTTTACCATTCGCAGCCCATCGCCATGGTGCAGGCATTAAGAAGTATGTCGTGTGGTGTCTCATCTGTGGCGGATTTTCCTGCCTGCTGGGCGTGCTTTTTCTGGGCGTATACTTTCTGCTGCATTCCTATACCATTACCGTGGGCAACTTTGAGACAGTGCCCACCTTTGTGCCCGCCACTTTGGTAAGTTTTATGCAATTGTAACACGAGATTCAACATTATAAACTCTATTTGCCTGCAGCTTATTCTCACGGGTGTTTGTATTATGAGCTTGGCGCGTCGTCGCAATCGCTATAGTTATTTGGTACGTAGAACCAGAGTTTCTTACACAGTAACATACTTAATTCCGTTTGGCCTTATCGACTAGATCAAACTATCCGGAGCTTGTGGGCTTGTCTCCGCTTTGACATGTGCCTTGGTTACGGTTACCACCACGGTGCTGCACATGAGTCGCCTACAGGCCTTGCGTGAGTGTGAGTATGCTCAGAAGACGCGCACCTGCACGTGTTACTCGGATCTCATAGAGTCACAGGTGGATCGCGTGGATAAGGGTGAGTTTTGCACAATGCGTTTAAAGTGTCCTTTAATAATTGTGCTCCTGCTGCTTTAGAAGGCGTGCGCTTGGTTTTCGACTCGTTGTCCGACTGTGGCGTGGTTCATGGCTCGCTCTACTCCTGCCTGCGCGCCATCTTTGGCTTGTCCGTAGCGGGCGTGCTAATAGCCGTGTTCAGCTGCATGCTTGTCTATCAGCTGCTAAGGTAAGCTACAGTTATTACCTTCAAATTATATTCACTTATTTGTAACAAATTTTTGATCTCCTTAGCCACGAGCGAAAAAAGATGTACTGGGAGCAGCTGGAGCTGCGCTGCCGCTCGCTATATGCTAGTCAGGCGCCTCCACCCAGTTTGGGCGCCATGGGTGCACCCGGTCGCATGTTAAATTGCCGCTGTTGTGAGCAGTGCCATGCCCATAGGCAGCTTACGTTGCCACTGCAAGCAGCCGCCTATCCTTGGGATGAAGCAAGCGCTGCAGCGGCAGCTGCTGTGGCAGCTGGTGGCAGTGCTACAGAGCAACGTTTTTGGGCTTCTCAACCACCTGGCAATTTTTACTCACCAAATCCGGGCGGCGATGATGGAGTTACAGGAACTGCTTGCCGTGGCAACGAACGCGCTGCACGTAGCAGCAGCACTGGCTGGAGCTGGCCACGCATGCCCTGGCAGCGGCAAACGCCAGATACGGCTCGCCGTTTTCGTCAGGCGGCGGCTAGTCCTGATTCTCAGTACGGATTTTCTTCAGCAGCTGCTGCAGCAGATGGGAATCAAATGTTGATTGAGGAACAGCTAGTGCCAGCAGTCCAAGCCGCTTATAATGCTATGCCGCCGCCCAATGCCTTGCCATATGGCGTCTGGGGTCCTCCACCTCCCTACAGCGATCCCAATAGTCCAGCGCGTCGCGGCTACTATCAGTATCTACAGCCAGGCGCATGTCTAGCTGGTGGCCAGGCGCTCAGTGCGGAGCGCAATGTCTTGGTAGCGGCAGCTTTGCCGCATGCACACAGCAGCGCACTGTTGGATCAGTCTCATCAACAGCAGCAGCAACAGCAGCGCCTGTGTGCGCAGCTTCAAGGTGCCGCTACGCTTGAGCGCATGGATGGCTTGGCGAGCAGTGGAGGCAATGTGGTGCCCGCTACTGTTGGCCGTGCAACCATAGCTGCCTATAAAGCAAAGGCCGTGGCCGAGTATGAGAATACGCACTCGGATAGTGATGGCTGTATGGCGAGGGATCGCTGCTCCAACACGCTGCCCACGCGGAAGCTAAAGAAACGCATAGAAGCTGGTGCCAAGAGCATTGGACCCAACAACAATGCCAGCCAGCAGCGTCCAAATGTGCAACAAGTGTTTGCTTGCGAGGCGCTGCTGCCACAGCTGAGCGAGGTAACACCTCAGCAGCAGCTGCAGCAACCAAACAGCGCTGTTAATGCAGGCGGCGTCGAAAACAGCGGCTATCAGGATTCCAATGGCGCCATTGCCAATGGAACTGCTAATTGCATGGTTGTCAACAACAATGCAACCGAGTGCCTAGAGGCTGCCGAGTCTGAGGTGTACTTTGCCGATGTAAGCAGTTGCTGCAACATGTCTGTAAAAAACGATAACTACTACGAGGATGCACAGCAACGCGCACATCGCTCAGCAGTGGGGCACCATCATGCTCATCATCATCAGCATAGTCATCAACATAGTAACTGCAGCCATAGCAGCAATCAAAGCGGTTCCACTTGTAACAGCAACAATGCCGGCAACAGCTCGAACAGCAATGCCAACTCGGCTGCCAATGAAGATTATCTGGCACAACGATTTGGTCGCCGTGAACACTCTATACGCAGTCGTTTGCCATTCCCACAAAGTCGCGCAGAGGACGACTACGAAAGCTCCAATCTGAATATGCCCACGCTTAAGAGCGCCGCTTTGGAACATCAACAGCAGCAGCTGCAAAAGGATATCTCGCGCCAGAGCATGTGCTCTGTGGAATCGGAAGCCAAGACTGAATTCACAGATCTGTCACCATCGACGCCCTGCGGTGGTCCCATGCCACCGCCGCCTGCTAATTTCGCCAGCGATCCAATACCAGCCATAAGCACGCCCAAGCAGCAACCGCAATCGTCGCCCAACTTTGTCGCCTCGTTTCCCTATTCCTCGGAATCGCAGTGCCTGGAGGCACATCGTCGCTCCACCAAGAATATACACGAGCTGCTGCTGGCCGGCGGTGAGTCTCACTACGAAGTCATCAACGATCGTGGCAACGGCACGTATCAGCTGCAACGTTCTAGCGGCAGCAAACACAAATCGAAATCGAAAACGCGTTCACGTGAGCAATTGGATATTTACAATGCAGCAGCGGAGCGCAACGAATGGTCCTCCGATGGCGGAGGTGCAACACGCAGTAGCAGTAAACGCTTGTGAGATGAAGTTTTCGTCTAATTGATGATTAAAGAAAAGCGGTTTCATTATCAGTATAAAGTTATACACCTATGCACGATCGCCGATTGATATACTTAAATAAAATGCACGCCGGGCTCACAGTCAGGTCCGTCCGCATACATGTACGAGAATGGAACAATAACTAGATGACTGCAGTTGACCCTAGAACTCTAGACGAAATGGGAACATTCGAATGTCACTGGTTAATTGATTCGTGCCTTCGTGCGTCTTATTGTCTTCCTTATTGTTTATTGATTACTTACTCCGAACGTCTCATATGTAATGTTTGCCATCCAAAACAGACTTTCTTAATATATGTATGTAGGAGGCTTTCTTTGTCGTCTTCTCTAACTATTTAGCAGAACTTTAAGTCTTGCGTTAACTATTATTTCCCAAAACCCTAACGTAGTTTATATATGTATTTATTCCACACTCATACACACAAACATACACGAACGAATACAATATTATATCGTAGTATTGAATTGAATGTTGAAATTGTAGCAACGATAATCTATGAATATTATACAAATTATGTTATATTTACCTGCGTATATACATAGTTACATACATATATATACACACACATATATAGTTAGTTGAATGTTAGCGCGTCAGTTAATTAATTTAAAAATATATTAGTAAAGTTACAAAGAAAACATACAAATGTTTTTTTTATTTTTATTGCAATGTTCCGTGGTAAAATTTGATCAGGATCCTAATTAGGACATCAGCTGTCACGTTTTATATGTTGTCTCATTTCGCCAGCACTTTCAAAATATAAATAATTTTAAGCTCAGGACTCGCGAGATCCATGCGATAATTATCGATAGTTTGATGTAAGACAATATCGATTTCTACTAACCACCAAAGCGATTTAACGCAATAAGATGTACTATTTACAATTAATTAAAGGACTTTATTACGGCAAACTTATGCTGACTACTGCTAGACGTAACTGAAACAAACATATTGAAAATCTGTACTTTACCTAAAACTGGGCATTAACATTAAAACAAGCGTGGCTATGCTCAAACTTATAGCCGCAACGCCAGAACTCTTACGATCTGCAATGCTCCCATGAGGTATCTCATTTTCCGAGTCGTCGGGCGTGACCGCCGCATCAGCTGCCAACTCTTCCAAAGCCAACGTAGTGGCCTCATTTATTGTGCGTAATAAGCCATAGTTTTGATTGAGACGTCTTGGCGCCGTCGTTACGAGCCTAAAGTCTGCATAGGTATCATCATCCAATACACAATTTCCCAGAAAATCATCGGTATCAACGGACCAGACCATAACACCAGCCAAACGTTTCATCATGGCAAATTTCACTTTGTTGGCAATGGAACGTGCACTGTCAAAGGTGACAACATTTACTTCGCCTGTAAAAACATTACGCTCCGAACGGGCAAGCACCTGAGATGTCTTGGAATCCCACTGCTTGAACCAGCCAGAGGTTTTGTTGCTTAATATTGTGCATATTTCATTGTAGCCCAGAAAGCCATCTTCCCGCGTAAAGGGTCCTTTAAAACCAGTTCCATCTGTAGCATCATCTATGTTGCCTTCGGCTAGAGTTTTGAAAGTGCGTCCATAGAATGGTAGTCCTAATACCAACTTAGAGGGCGGTGCTCCCAGACGTAGCAAATAATCGATACTATATTGCTGAAAGTGTAAGTTGTTCAATAATTTAATTTTTTTTTTTTTCAAATAGTGTATACATAGCACATCGCAAAAACTCACCACAGTCAGTGGATCCAGCTCAGCAGCCATCAAAGGTGCATTGTATCCCACCTTCTGATCCCAACTACCATGATAATCATAGCACATGATATGTAAATAATCCAAATATCTTGAAATCTGACGCACATCATAAGCCTTATCAATGACATTTTTGGCTGCACCTATGGCTGAGGTCAGCAACAGTCCATGATTGTCAAACTCCTCACGCAATTCTTTGGTTAGTGCAACAAAATTCGCACGATCTTCAGGCACACCACCACGTTGCGTTGGATATTCCCAATCCAGGTCCAAGCCATCGAAATTGTATTTGCGTATAAAACTAGACACCTGCTTGACGAAACGTCCGCGCTTTTGCACATCAGCCACTAGAGTCGAGTAGTTCTGGGAACCCTCATTCCAACCACCAATCGCAAGCGTTACTTTAAGATGTGGATGACTGCGTTTCAAGCCGGTGAGCCGCTCAAAGCCGCCCTTGCCATACTCCTCCTTCAAGTCTTGCCAAGGATCTGCAGGCAACAGTACGTTATAGCCATAAATTTGCATATGTTTATATTATTAACTACTGCTAACGTACCCAAAGACTTGATGGCTGCCTGTGTTATGTCCAAGCCCGCAAACGCGTACACAACATGTGTGCACAGGCTGGGATCAAAGTGATCAATGGCATAGGCACCTTGAGTTGGTCGATAAACTGCCCAGGTTGAGATATAACAAACAACCACTTTGTCATGTGCCGGTCCTGTAAGTGAAACCACATAGTTTAAGCAACCCCTTTGCGCTCAACAACCACAACACTTACCAGTCCTTGCGGCTATGGAAGCCCAAAATGTGTTTAATACGAGAAGCAGCGCCAACCATTTCAGCAAAGACCCTGCACTTCCGTGCAACTCAAGTGGCATGTGCATTTCTGCAATTTTTAAGGAAATGGATGAGCTGTTGAAGCCGACCAAGAACACAAGCAAGCTAGTTAAATTTTCAGCGTGCTGAACACAAATGGAATTGCCACTTAATTGAACTGTGAGGCCGCCAGAGAATTGAGTGTATCAGTGTATATGGAGCTACAAGATACTTTTTCATAATTTTAATTAAGTTCAATTATTATTTTATTGAGCACAGCTTGTGAGGCGCCTTAAAAGTGAAAGGCACAGTAGCTGACTCCAACTATAGGGTTATGCGATTCTTTAAACAAAAATAGTTCTTATTTAATCAGTGAACCTCTGCAATGAATCACAAAGAGATCAGACTTGAAATCAGGTTTTCAGAAAAAATGTAACACGTTAAGTTGGCTTGAAATGACCTTGCGGCTTTCAAGTTCGTATGCTCTTCGCAAAACAACTGATATCAACTTTTGCTATAGGACTCTATGGTAGCTGTCTTCTTTAATACATTAAGAGCTCATGGACTTAGTGCAGAACCAGTCGCAATTATACAAATTATTTTATTGCCGCCAAGTGGGTACGTATATATCGTTTGGTCTCATTTTGAGTCCAAGCATGTCCATGTGTGGGCTGCAAAAACCTGATTCTCAACTTTCGTTTATATGCATATATAGGTACTAATTTGTATGTAGTAGGGTACATAATCCGTACACCTTTAAGACTAACTGATTCTGCAACCGGCAAAATGCATATAAGCATGACTCATACAACCCATTTAGTTCCACTTGTTTTTGTGTGTACACGTTGAACAAAACAAAAACACTTTGATATTAGATAAGGTAAAGCATGAATATGCACTTTAAAAAAGCGCCAAATATTAGAAACTGTTTGTTGTGCTGGTTTTGCAGCGCATCAACTTATTTTTAATATCGTAAATTAGTTGTTTATGCCATTTCAAAAACCGGAATCAGCGAGCGTCTTGGCTCATGAGTAGCCCATCAAAGCGGAAGCCCCAAAACAACATGCAAAAACCGAATCCAAAATTACAATTATAAATACGGAGAGCAAAAGAAACCAGCTTGCGAATCGAAGAGCACAAACAAATGAAAAGTTTAAGTCCAACTCTGGAAAAATGTACTATACTATATAAGCTGGTACATAACACATACGTGTTTAAAGGTTAATAAAGAGCTCCACCCTAGCTACGATATAATCCGAAAGTTGATTGCGCAGGCGCAACGGAACACAAAGAAAACTCCAACTTTAAATCACATTCACTTGACGTACTTCGAGTATTATTTTTATAGTATCCAAAATTTCTAACGTGCACGGCATTACCAAGAAGAAATCTTGTACATTACGTACATTAACTTATTGCTTTGTTTTTTTTTTTTGTTCGTATTTTCTTCACGCACCGCAACAAAGAAACCGAACCGTTGCCAACGCGAGTTACTAAGCAAATAAAGTGGCCCAGAGAAAATTGATACGTAGAGTGAGCCACTGGAGCCGAACCAGCAGAAAAACAAAGAGGGAACAAGTTGACTGACGGCCAGACGTTGAAGAGCTAGTCTCTCAAAGAGACGTAGTTAAAGACAAGCTGAAGTCAGTTAAGCGCCCCTGATAAACATAGCCAATACAGTGCAAACACGAAACCGTAGACACTCCAACAAAGTTCAGTTTAGGTTTTATTTTGCCCTAGCAGCCATCGTCTCTTTAGCGAATTGGCAATCGGTTTAAGGAACATACAGCAAGATAAATTGGTTTGTATGGGAGTTCCCACGTCACCTTTTCATATACCTCCAATTTCTTTTCTTAGTATTGTTCCGTCCGTCAGTCCGTCTGTATGAGTCACTTGATCTGCGAGACCATAAGAGCTTGGGACACAAAATTCTACCACAAAATGCGCTTAATCCAAGGAAATATGAAGTTTGTCAAATTGGTTTGATATCTGTTCCCGCAGCCGTTGAATCTTTATACTCGAAACTCGACAGAGGTTTGCGGCGTGCTTATGTACATCTATTTTATAAAACTGATCAAAATTGGATAAAAATTTATTGTCAAAAATGTGCTGATTTCACCACCCTTCCAACTATGAATTGCTCCAAAATTCCACTACATGTTACTTTTCCGCAAAAAAGTAAAATCTCTAGTTTTATGATTTTCGACGACTTAAGCACTCTGACAACTTTTCCGGCGATTTGGAGATGTTTTTGTGTGCGTGCGTTGTCGTTGTCGATGTACTGTGTTATTCAAATAACTTTAGAATTTTCGGCTTTAGTAAGCTAAATAAATTTCTATCGTGTTGGGCAAGTCTTCAAAAAGTTTCCTATTGAAATTGAGCACTCTAGTCGCTATAGTTGGGTCGCCAGAAGAAAAATAAGAGTAAATATTTTAATGTTGATTTTTTATTTTTTTTTAAATTTGTCTCACCTAATTTTGGTTGCTTTGATAAACGTGCAGAAACCTGAGTTGGTTACCAACTGTTACTTTTGCGCAAAAAAGTATTGCGATTGGCAAAAAAACTAAAATCTCTTATTTTATATTTTTCGACGATTTAAGCACTCTGACAACTTTTCCGACAATTTAGCGATGTTTTTGTACTGGGCATGTCTTCAAAGGGTTTCCTATTGAATTTGAGCACTCTAGTCGCTATAGTTGGGTCGCCAGAAGAATAATAACAATAAATAATACAACAAATTTTTTTTTTTTTTTGCAATTTTTGTATTGCTTATTTTGGTTGTTTTGATAAACGTGCGGAAAAGCCTGAGTTGGTTACCAACTGTTTATTTGTGTGGAGACTCGCTCGAGCCTAATTATTAAAACTGTGTTCACCTTTTTTCAATAGAGCACCCGCTTCCCCTTCAATCGATTTACCTTAATTAATGCCGCACCGCGCAACACATTGATATTTATAAAAGTGTTTTCGATCTATGTTTTAAAATTTAACAACTTTGGCCCAATAATACT
Source organism: Chymomyza caudatula (assembly GCA_035041775.1). Lineage (NCBI taxonomy): Eukaryota > Metazoa > Arthropoda > Insecta > Diptera > Drosophilidae > Chymomyza > Chymomyza caudatula. Next base: position 2,563,286 of record JAWNKW010000073.1, read on the forward strand.
GAAGTTATGGGGATAAAAGTAATTTTTTCCCCCAAAATAACCAACTTCCCAATAGGAAAACATGTCAATTGAAACTTTCCAATAGGAAAATCCTTACAGTCATTCGAACTTGTGAAAAGAGACATAATATTTGATACTTTTGTTCCAAAATTCAACGACACTGGCCCAAGAATACTGGAGTTATAGGCATAAAAGTCATTTTTTCCCCAATAATAGCCATCTTCCCAATAGAAAAACTTATCAATTGGAACTTCCCAATAGGAAAATGTTTACAGGCATATCGATCTTATGAAAGGAGATATAAAAGTGGATACTTCCGTCCCCATTTTACCGTATTTAGTGTTTATAAAGAAAAAACCCTGTACCCTGGGTATTCCACTGTCGGGCACCGTCCCGACTGTCTGCATCAAATTTGTTTTGCTGAGAACGTAAGGAAGAGGGCAAGCTTCTTCAGTTTTGGTTTTCATTGGTTCACGTTATCGGGAGTGCACTGTATATTGTTTTCGGTTTCGTTCAGGTTTGCAGAGCTTAGAACTTTTGACTAAGTTATTGGTGCGTCCAAAAACATCATAGCATGCTTTACGTATTTTATTTAAATCAAAAAAACTTCATAATTTATTTAAAGCAAATAAAAAAGAAAATTCATATTTAGTATAATGTGCCGAAACACATTCTACAGTTAAAAATTGAAAATTATTCAAAGCTCCGCTAATTTGTAAATATCGATTTATCGTTAGGCTGCAAAAAATCGGCCATCGTTTATGTTATTTTTGTCATCGCTACACTCACGATCCGACATAAACAATTATCAGAAATAGTGCAAGTTGCTGCGTACACAGCAAAACTTTTCAGTTTTCAATAAAGCATTAGAAAAAATTGTTTAGCTATATTTTGAAGGACGCAGCTAAAAATGGACATAGAGGAGGAACGTTTTGAAGATGCAGGCAGAGCCTGTAAGCGGCAAAAACGTATCTCAACAGATTCCAATGAAGCAGCCACTTTAAAAATGGGTGAAAACGAGAAAATTGAATTGGAAAAATCGGAAGCACCGGTGGCCATAATAGAAAATGAACAAGACACAATGCAATTTAGGTAAGCCTCTGTTTTAAAATTTGCTATACTTGCTGCAATGCATCGATTTTCTGTTGTTGTTTGCACGTAACACCTGACAGTGAGGATGGAAATAGCAGCAGCTGCGCTAACAACAATAACAACAAAGTTGACGTTGTCAGCAACATGCCCAACTTGGTTGATACTCTTGAGCCAGAGGAGACTTTTCCAGCTGGTTCTGGTCTTGTTGGCATATGTGAAGCAAAACTTGTGAAAAGTCCTTCAACGGAGACACTTAAAAACGCTGCAGATGAAGCAGGCAACAGCGTTGATATGCAGCTATCGCCAAGTAAAACGACAAATGGTGACAACTCCAATTCAGAGCACTCCGAGAAGCCAAGTAATAACTTTTTAGAGGTGCATTTATCCACCACATCTGCAAGCGCCGTTCTGTCAAACAATGCTCAGGTTGTGAGAGTCGCCTTCGATAGCGATGATGACGAAGACGCTGAAGTAGACGTAGCTGCTGCTATATCGTTCCACCACCGAACCATACCGCCAACGCGGTCATATCGGCGCGTTAATGTAAACCGCTCACAGTCTCAATCGTCGGATTCTAGCGAAGGTGTCGCCAGCGTGCATACTACAGTCGGTAGCTCTGCTGCTGAGGACGATAACGAAGCAGATAATGCGTCATCTATTGGCCCACAAGATAGCGAAAGTTCTTCTAATAGCGGGGACCCTTTTGAGCCCAATAACATAAGCTACTCAACAGATAGCGATTCAAACGAGGCATGCTTATAAAAACTTAATTCGGATTATTCTTTGCTTAGTTAAAATTTTTTTATCCACAGGATATCGATTTTGACGATGAAATCATGAATGACTCCGAACAAGAGCAAATTAATGTCGCATTTAACGAGGTGAAGTCTAAGGTCCCACCGCCCTATTGCTGGAATATCTTGCAGCAGATTACGGATCGCGAACATAACATAAACAATCGCATTGATTGGCGCCAGGGCCACACCACAGCCCATAGCTTTGGCCAAAGTTTCTATGCATCACGCCAGGCCATTGAACGCTTGGCGCTCTCAAGCATGCTCAAACGCCACACCGGTTGCGTTAACTCTCTAAATTTCAATCGTTCCGGCGATCTAATCTGCTCTGGCTCCGATGATCTGCGCATCATTGTTTGGGATTGGGCTAGTGAGAAAATTGTACACTGTTTCAAGTCTGGTCACTTGGTGAACATATTTCAAACAAAATTCATCGACAGTACCGGCTGCTTAGATATCGTTTCCTCTAGCCGTGATGGACAGGTGCGACGTACGTTCATTCCCCCGTCGGGTGGCAACATAAAACCCACGCGCCTGTACTCGCATCGTGATGCAGTGCATAAGCTAGTTGTAGTGCCCAATAGTCGCCATGAGATATTAAGTGCTGGCGAAGACGGTGCTGTCAAGCATTTTGACTTGCGCACAGAAACCGGAGCCACAACGTTAGTAGGCAAGCGTAACGACGAAGAACGTATACGTCTTTTTAGCATATCCCATCACCCATATGCACCAGAGTTTTGCGTCAGCGGCTGTGATGATAGAGTGCGTGTCTACGACAAGCGCAAGCTCGAAAAGGCTATGCATGAGATGTATCCCAAGACGCTCAATAAGGTAAGGAAGTTGTAGATAACAAGGAATTATAGTTAGATTACAATTTTTTTAAATCTGTTCAGCTTAAGGCAACCCAAATTACTTGTGCCGTTTACAATCACTGTGGCAGCGAGATTTTGGCTTCCTACAGCGATGGAGGCATATATCTCTACAACGCCCGCGCTTACAAAGAGGGCGAACATGAGCACAGCTATGGAGGACACATGTATGTACCTTAACTATATAATATTATATTTTGTGTCAATCAAGCGCTCTTACCCATTTCATTTGTTAACACCTTTCAGCAATTCACGAACCATTAAGGGTGTAAATTTTTTTGGACCCCACTCAGAGTATGTGATCAGCGGCAGCGATTGTGGTCATGCATTCTTCTGGGATAAAAACACTGAAAGTATCGTAAACTATTTGAAAGCTGACGCTGGCGTTGTCAATTGCTTGGAGCCACACCCATGGATGCCTATATTAGCAACATCCGGATTGGAGCATAATTTGAAAATTTGGACGCCATCCTCTGGCACAGTAATGCACTATTCCCATACCGTCTTGTAAATATGAAAATTATAGCTAATCTCTTTACAGCTCTTGCCAGATGCCTCTAAATTGGAAGAAATCTTGCGACGTAATATACGGCACAACGTTTTGGAGCCTGCTGAAGTCAACATAAATCAGTTTCATAATTTCTTGCGTCAGTATCTAAATCCACTGAGTTATGAACGGTTCCAACGTCGGAGCCGACGTAGTGGTAGATCGGCTGAATCACAACCAGATGAAGAGGACACTTCGGAAAGCACTAGTCGCAGTAGCGACCAAAGTATTACAATAGACGTCCCATTGCGAAATTCGGGACGCGGTAATAGCTCAGATGATGATGATGAACATTCGTTGGGCTGTCGCAACCAGTAAATGCGGCCACTTGTTGTCGTGCCAATGTAATCAATCCAAAGTTAACTTTATGTTTTAGCATTGAACTTAAGTGAGTTGACCTTAAAAGTTGTTCACAGTAATTTGTTAACTTATCTTTAGGCATAATTTCAAAATTCATACATTCATTTGTCCACGCACATTACACAAAATTTTTGGTTTTAAGTTTTCGAATGAAATCTGTGAATTATGTTATATTACACATACTGATTAAATGGTCGAATTTAAGTTTACTATTATGAAACAAAAACATTTCTATCCGTTTTATTTTCCAAGTATATTAATAATACTATATGTAATCCATTAATGTTAATATGTATGTCTACAATATCCAAATCATTGCAGAAGAAAGAAAAAAATTTTTTTTTTGTATATCAAAATTTCATCCTTTTAAAAGGGATAAATGTATAATTGGAAAAAGATTGCGATAACATTCAAAGGATTTTAGTTTGATTTTTATGGTTCTGGGAATAATACTATATTTTGTACATATAAGTAAAACAGGCTTCATTTCTAAGTAAGTATTTATGTTTTTATAGCTTTTATGTGTGTTTTTGGTTCTTTAGTATATATATATATATAATATAGTAATTTATAGAGCTGTAAATTTAACTATGCCCATAAATTATAAATTATCAAATTACCCAATTAATGTTAAAGAAAAATGTTGTTTTTTTTTAAAAATATTTTACATAATTTGCAAAATAAGTCACAACGACGACATTGCTTTGTGCGGAAGTACTTCATGCTTCGTGATAGACCCTGACAAAGCACTGTATCCAAAAGTGAATACGCTTGTAAAACGATAAGATGTCATGGCCAGGACAAAGGGGAATATACCCATCAAAATGAATACACGATATTGTTATAGTACAGTTATATAGTTATAAACAGAAACTAAGAAACAAAATGTATATGCATATTTTCATTGGATTTTTAATCGTTGGTCTGGCATATGAGTGCCACGCTGCGTTTCACCCAATGTGACGCCTTTTGTTGAGTATTAAGCAACAGGGGAACTACATAATTTGTAGAATGACCGGTAGTAGAGAGCGTTCCCTTTCGCTCGCCAGTCTTATACAAAGGACAACGATATCGAGTGCCGTCTGTGACCTCCACTATCAGCATTGGCTTGAAATATATGACAGGCATGGAATATAGCAACACTTTGGGATATTGTTCTACAAGCATATTCAGTTCCCATTCCCAACGTGCCCCCTCTAAGTAGAGTCCATTGCAAAAGACACCATCTTCAGGCGGAGAAGTCTTTGTTTCCACTTTGAGCACTTCATAGTCAAAGGTCAAAGTATCTATGGGTATTTTATACTTTCGCGCGTAGTTTTGCATAGCTCCAGTGAGAAAGGCTTGGGTGAAAAAGAAACCAGATAACCAAAACGTGGGCGGTTTGCCGACTTGGTACCATTTGTGCAGCCAATTTAGTCGCTTGTACAAGTCCTGTACATATGAACCCAGTGGTTTGAGGCAGGGATACGATTTGCCCATCCATTTTGTGGGTATGCGATTAAATTTCATCGCAGTCATCACATTTTCTAGTTCCGGAGTCATCACAATGATGCCTTTAATAGCCATGGCTAGATCTCGGCACGAGGCACGTATTTCCTTTTGCAACTTAAGGAAACGTTCCATTTCCTGCACAACAACCGTGTTCATGGATTCGTTGTAATTAACTGGATACTTTTCGGCAGCTGCTTCAATGTCCATGTCAGCGGGCATCTCACGCTCTATCTGCTTGATCAAGTCGATTATTATCTGTTCAGGACTAACGCCAGCTGTGGCTGTATCTGCTGCCTCGCTGCCCAGCAATAAGATCATAGAATCGAGCAAAGTCTTGCTTGTTTGAAGATCCCGTGTAATACCTGAATTGGAATGCAATCCATAAACTTCAGGTGGCGCCAGCGTTGGTATATTCTCGTCCAAGTAGCGCAGAATCTCTCTGTGCTCCGTTTTACGCGGCAGTATATAACGATCGTCGGTGGCAAACTTGTAACGATTATCGCTTACAGCTTGCGGATTTACGTAATCTGCAAGTATAGTGACTATTGCTCGTCTGTCCCAGTTATCGGTAACTCGGCCTCCATAGTTGCATTCGCTGGTTAAGTAGGAAATTGCGTCATACGGCACATGTTCATATTGATTCAACAACATCTAAGCGAAAAGAGTCAGTATTAGTGCAAGAGTGGAATTGTATAACCGAACGGTCACTTACGTGCAACTGCAGCACGGATATTTGTAAATCGGATTCATTAAAACCATATTGTATGTTCCAGCCCAAGGGTCCGTATTTGCGGCGCTCTTGCACCACAGCATGGAAAAAGCAAATTCCAAAGAGTAATCGCGTAAAAGCACGATCCTGCTTAGCACAGCCTGTATAGAATTCGTATTCGTTGATCGGCTCCGAGTTGTAGGAGCGCATAAGATTCTCTCTAAGCCCCGTGGGCGGCTCATTGGTCATTTTCACACCATTTTGCAGTATGGTCACCGGAAATTGCGGCGTTGGATATGCAGTCAGCCACAACCGGAAGTTAGCTGCAATGGAAGCGCAACTTGAACAACAATAAATGCCAAAAATATTAAGAACACTCACGCGTTGTATTGAATGTATCCATATTTTCCCAGAGATATTCTAAGGTGGGCATCCAGGAGACCGCCAAGTGAACGTTCTGCAGGCACACCCAGTAGCCCATCTCCTGAGCGTTTTTGATCAATGCCGTCGCAATGGGGCCTTGACCCTGTCCCAATGAAATGCTCTGGAACGTTTCCTCTTGGCCCATTCGCTCAGCAAAAGCCAAGAGCGATCCCAAAGGATCTGCGCCAGGCGATAGTATAAACAGTAAAGGCGTTAAGGCAGTCGAATCAGCATACGATTTGGATATATCGAATTCCGGTGGCGACACAAACTGATCTCCAATAGTTTTGGCAATAAAGTTACGCACTGCCAGAAAAACACAGTCTGGTCGCAGCGCCTTCAGCACTATAATCTTCTCAAAGCCCGTGGTCTTATCTTGCCAGGGTGGAGGCAGCGGCTGCAGCTCTGGCGAGGAATGATCGTATATAGCTTGCCATGCACCCAAATTACTCTTAAAAGCATTCACGATGCCGCGTAGCTCCTTTAGCTCCTCCAGACGCAGTACATTCAGCCAAATCGTTTCAGTTATCCACCTTGGATCGGGATTGGGTGGTATGTTAGTCGATTCCTTGGCGTTGGTAACCAGGTGTGCAAAATGACGCATCTCCACCTGGTTCGTGCCTAACAGAATACGTGCAGTTAGTATGAAAGAAAAGAGTAGCTTATCCTTTTCAAATATAGAGCGGCATACATTATTATAGAGATTCTTGCTAAAGCCGTCCAACAGGAACTTTATACGCCGTGGCAAATCCTTGGACTTGTTTGCTGTCTCTATGGAGTAAACGTACAGATTAATATACCAGTTAAGAGAAAACTGATACATAGGGTCAATGTTAGGAAGATCGGTGATGGAGTAGTATAAAATCGAAGAATGCACCGCTACCGGTTTGTAGTTCAAGCGAAAAGCTTCAATTTTAGCCGATGTCTCTTTGGCAGCCTCCTGCTTCTCTACAATATCTTTTGACAAGGTCTTTGACTCCGCCAATATCTGTATGGCAGACTCGTTCTCCAGAATATCGCCTTCACTGGAAGTCAGCGTTTTTAGTATCATATTCTCGGCATCACGTAATGCGCCCTTATTAACCGCCGCCTCTGTGGTTAACATAATGCGCAGTTCCTGCAAATCCGGTCGCTCTTTGGCCACCACAATGCTTAGCAGCTGATCCTCTAGTGCGTTTTGAGTCAAAGCAAAGTTTATAACCGTTACCTTATTGAATGTTTCAGGCAGAAAATGAGGATTGCGCAGATTACAGGTCATATATAGCCGGAAATTCGAGTGGACTGGCACCACATTTTCTCCCAGACTGATGTGTTTAACGCCGCCTTGTATAAAAGTTTGGTGCATTAATATAGGATCTAATGGCACTTCTAGCTCTTCTTGCACATTCTCAATAATCACTGGAGAACCGTACTCCATGGCTTCTGCTATAACCCTCATGTAGTTGCCCTGATTAAACTTGACGCAGTTTAAGCGATTCTTGCGCTCCATATTCTTTAACCAGTTGTTAGCCTGAGCCTGCGGATCGATAAACAAACTGTAGCGACTAGAATTGGCTGATATGATAGCATTTTCGCTGGAAAATTCATCGTTGGGCAGACCATCCAGCTGCCAATTCTGTATGGTTACCTCCAAACCCAGCACGGCCGATATGGAATAGCTAGATGAACAAGGTATATTTAATTTTTTGCACTTTGCGAACCAATTTTGCACGCATTCGCTACGGAATTGCAGATTTACCGCCGACAAATAAGCAATAACGCCACAAGAAATCAGCACATCGCCGGGCAGATGATCATAGAGATCCTGCAGATCGTCGGCTGCTTTGTTCCAACGCGATTTCTCGCCGCCCAAGCCACCAATGAGAGCCTCGGCACGTAAAAGCTTATTGCGGCAATTCTCGGCGTGCTCCTCTGTCATTCTCATCTCCGCATTGGCTTTATCCAACTCTATGTTGAGCAGTGCTACCTTCTCTTCCAAGGCCGCGGCGAGTGCACGTTTCTCTTGCAGGAAAATCATGGTATCGGAGTACTCCTTCTCAGCAGCCGCTAGTTTTGCCTTCTTTGGTGCCACCACTTTGGCCACATTGTCATAGAGATCCATGGCAATAATCCATTGGCAGAGACCCTTGGCTGCACTTGAAGCCTTGGCCACTATGTTCGGATCAAAGTCTTTGTTGGGTATATACTCCTTGCGTATTTTTTTCATAGTCTCCAGCGGTATATTGTCCTTGTCAAATTCCTTAAGCGAGGGCAGGAAGTTCATATCGCCCAGCACACGCTTACTAGGACCCCAGTAGTCATTTACCATTTTACCCGTGGATGGATCAGGTATGCGTTCTGGTGGCAAACCCTTTATAGTACAAACAGCTGCCATAACCAACTTAATCACCGGTGGTGGATTCTTCATGGACTTGACCAGCGTAATATCTGCAGGTTTTAGTGTGTTTAGCGCAGCCAGAGCATCTTCCAGCACAGGTATGGCTTTGGCCAAATCCTTCTCGCAATCATATTTTAACACTTGTGCGGCCTCTGCCTGCACTGAGGCCACCTCCTCATCCCGCTTCACTTGCTCAGCCGCAGCACTGGCCGCCAGTGTTTCTTTGTTTATCTCTAGCATCATTTTACGCGAGTTCTCAGCCAAGGCCACCAGCTTGGGCTGCAGTGCACCCAAATCTTTTTGCATAATATATATGGCAGCAGCTGCATTAGCCAAAGTATCCAAGCCACCTATGTAGCGCATTTTAGCCAACATGGTCTCATCCTGCTTGCGTGCAATAAGCGTTTGGAAAGATCTAATAAGCTCTATAAATGAAGCGTTCGTTTGGTATATATGCCTGCCGGTTAGCTGGCAAAAGTCACTTGTCGCCTTGGCGGATGTGGTGTGAAAGTATTGACAAGTGTCCATTATAGCCAATTTGATCTCCTCCGAGGGCACATTTACATCCACCAGCGTCATTTTGGCTATCATCATCAGAGCCTCCTCGGGCCAGCTGTCGTACCAGTCTATGGTGCAACAGTTAACCAGTGAAGGATATAGACGCACTCGGGTTCTTAAAGCATCCCCAATGGGACTAAAACTGAGCACTACGTGCAGCTTCTGCTTGCATCGGTTCACAAAAAAGGCAAAAACTTGCAGTGGCGATATGTCGATATTGCGATTACCACCTTGAGCAGCCAGACGCACCATTTCCAGCACCTCCTGTTTCTCGTCCATAGGAAATAAGTTGGGCACTTCACCCTGATTAAGCAGACAATCAATGTCTTGCAGGAACAGCTCCATTTTTATTTGATTTTCGGTAATAAGAAATGTCGTGTGCTTGTTCATGCCTCCCGCCTCCTTACATATAATTTTTATGTCATCGTGCCATTCATTTGCCCCATAGCTTTTGGTAATCTCCGGTTGAAAGAATGACGTCTGGACCATATTGGTGGCCAGTTTGGTGAGCGACTGTCTGCCGGAGCCGCCTAGACCTATGAGCAATGCGCTTGCGCCCTGTATGGATATTATGCGACAAATACGATTCAAATGCTGCAGTGCAAAGGTGAATAGCGTAATATCCATCTTGTTGCGCCTGGTGGAATTATAATCGTCTAGGCTGGCTATTGCATGGCGATAAAACACATCCATGCTTGGCACCTCCTCATACCGACGCTCATCGGGCACGCTGTCCTCATCAAAGTAGACTCCGAAAAATATATCATTGGCGGCTTCCATAGTGAACACAGGCTCATCTACCCCTACCGTGCAATAACGTTCGAATACGGACTCCACTTTGTCCTTAAAGTTGGCCTTAAGACACTCGTTCAGCTTTTCGAACATCCACTTGCGATCGACTCTGTCTACCAGACGATCATAGAATACACGCATGGCCTCATGATACCACACACGTACCAGCATCTTTTTATCGTTGACGGATTCCTTACGCACTAGCGTGCAGCCTGTTACCACTCTCGATATGTCGCGTAGATTAAAGATGTAGTGCGACTTGGCGGGCGTGGCCCTAATCTCTGACTGCACACTTTTGTAAATGCTCTGCGTGGCGCTAACAATCTGATTAGTCACTAAAAAAACGTCTTGTCCATGACCTCCACGCTTGAAACCATTGAGTGTAACGTTCAAAAATATTCTAAACATCGTATCATCACTGAACGTGTTAATGGAGTAGACCGAAAAGTGGTTCAAAAAGCGTGCGTATACATCCTGCCGACTGCCACCGGGCAAACCACAAGCGCATATTATCAGCACATTATTTATAAACAATTTTGAGCTGTCCTTCACATCGTAAACATGACCATAATCGAAATACTGACGCAGCAACTCCAGTGGTGGTTGTGCACCATATTGCTCCTTTACCGGCATATTCATATCATCCACAAACAGTATGCTCTGCATGCCCTTGGGCGGCCCATATATGCCACGTTTCCACTTTTGCAGTTTGGATACGATCAAATCTTGCGTTTGATTGGCCGTTATCATGACCGTAAAAGTAATAAAACCCGTTTCATAGGCTTCCGGACTTAGCTTGTTCATTAGATAGTTTTGTATGTACACGCTCTTGCCGGTGCCCGTGGGTCCCACAAGCAGCATGCGTTTCTTATGCTGCACATGCATTTTTAACAGATGTATATACCGTGCTGTGTCCACAGTAGGAACAATGACACCCGTTTTCGTCTCTTCAATGTCCATGCGCTTGGCCATCTCAGGCCAGTACCGCCAAGAGCCGCGTTGCTTGAACATGTACATATAATCTACAATTAGACCTTCCACTGGTGGGGTAACCTCCATTTTACCCAGCAGTTCCGGAGGATTTGAAGTATCGCTGTCGTAGATCTATAAAAAGCATAAAATGTCTTAGATTCCTTAAAGAAGAATAATTGACTGTTACTTAAGAATGTGAAACGATATCTAAATAAAGTAATTCTCTCTACAATAAGGGAAATGTTAATTCCAGTAAACAAATGTCCGTCACCTTTACGCAAACACCAAAGTGTTCCTACCTTTCTTAGAAAAGCATCGAATTTCTCACGTGAGGCTGTATCCAGAACTCCGCCTATGCCCCAAGACAGCGCGAAAAGCATGGCAGCCTGAATGTAAGGTTGCATATACTTTTGATATTCATCTGGATTCTCGTCTATGGCTTCATCTAACAGCATATCGAGCAGAGTAAAAGTGGTCAGTAAACAGTTAAACTCGCCCGGCTTGACAAATTGACTGCAGTGACGACGAATAAAGTTTTGGCACTGTAAAATGACGGATTAAAGGTCAATTGGAGTAATTGATCGCTTCAAAGGATACTCACTGGGACTACTAGCCATTCTAGCATAGTCTTCATATACAAAACTGTTTCAGCGTCCGCCCAGCGTGGATCCGCCTTCTTTAGCCAGGTATTGGCAAAAGCTCTCCAACCTAATGTTGTGGGCTCCATGTAGATCATGCCACAACGTGATACAGTAGCTGGCGAGGCCTGTGACAGATCCATGACCTCAAATATCATAGACATTTCATTTGTCATTGTAATGACTTCGCCAGAGGTGAGACATAGCTTTTTATTATCATCGAGCACAGTGTTCATGTTCTCGATCCAGACCGCATCAACGGGCCCGTCGAAAATAACCTGAAATACATTACATAATCGTTACAGCGAAGCTTCGACTTGTATGCTACATTCGCAACTTACCCACTTACGATCCGGCGTGGGCGTCATGGCAAAGTCTCGAAAGATTTTGGCCACCAAACCATCTGTCCATTCATAAGAAATAGGATCAAAGGAGCCATACAATTGATTCATTGTTATAGACTTTGGATTCATAATGCCCATCAGTACATGTTGAAAGTAGTTGCTCTTCTCAGGTGCCTTAATCTTCAGCGCGGACATAATCTGAGCCAACACCTGCAGGGTTTTGCTTTTTCCAGACAACGGTTCACCTACCAACATAAAGCCATGTCGCACTATTATCATCTCGTAGGTCTGTATGACTTTGAGCAGAAAAGAGGGCGCAGGTTCCAGGACTTCTTCTTTGCAGACACGTTTAAACTCTTTTTCCATCAGGCTATAATCGATATGGGGCAGCTTAATGCCTGGAAAAATGTCCGATATAATGCCTTCAAAGAGCGGTACATCAAAGGACAAGAATTTTGGCAAGTTAACATCCATCAAGCTGCGTAGCAACAAAATATCTTCCAATTCGTTCGGGAATTGTTTCTTGATGTTACCACAAGCAGAGAGCACAGTCTTGACGGCGCGCATGCCATAATCGTAGTGATTCTGGCTGGACAGCTGCTCTGAGCAAAGTCGGTAGGTGGTCACTATTTTTACAGCCAACTTGCGCGCGTCTACAAATCCGTAGGAATACAGCGAGATTTCACCTATCATGGCATAGTCAGGTACCATCATAGCTACCGAGCGGAACAGCACTTTAAGGTTATCCGGCAGCTCCGAACGACCCGCATAGCCGGGATTCATGGTAATGCAAACATAAACCGCCGGATTGAGCAACAACTCTGTGCCCTCAAACATGAACTTGGTAACATGGCCGCGCACCGCTTGTATTATAAGCAGTATTTGCTGAGCCACCACAGACAACACCTCCAGCTCAATGCGATTAAACTCGTCGAAGCAGGCCCAAGCGCCACACGATGCCAAGCCTTTGAAAAACTTGCCCATGGCCTTGTAATCCAAACCGTCCGAGCAATTGAATACCTTACATTGGACGGCCAGTGCTTTGGCCAAGTCCTTGGTGGTCTCGGTCTTACCAGTACCGGCTGGACCCTCGGGCGCACCATTTAAATGCAACTGATAGGCACCAACCAAGGTGCGATAGCAACGATCTGTTAGCGGCGTAATGACCAAACGATCTGAGTTGCCTAGGTACTCATTAGCAAATGGCACCGTGGCATTGATAATGCGCACTAGGGTCTCCGAGTCCTCCCAGTAATAGCGCATCTGTGCCAGCCATTGAAAATCATACTCACTGCTGATCTTAAGCCTGATCAGCTCCTCGGTTACATCCTTAGCATGCACATCAATGACAATAAGCGATTTAATGCTAATTCTATTAAGATTGCTTATCTTGGTAGAGCGGACAAGGGTCACAATATCATTTAATTCCTTGGTAAGATCGTGGAAAAAATTCGTAATAACGGTTTGATTGCCACCAATTGTGCGACGCAGACAAACGTGGACACGTGTAGCCCAATATACTTGGGATATTGCCAGCACCACCATTTGCGGCCAGTGCAAGACCCACTCATGGCGCTTTAGTGTTGGATAATGATTAAAGGAAAGCTCATTTTGGTTACGTACGGCTTTTAACATTTCGTCCTCAACTCCAATCAGCCATTTCTCTACGCTGCCGCCTGCCGCAGCTGTCGATACTTGCTCTATAAAATCAATCTTTTCCTTGTCACTGCTAATCATGGCCAGGACATTCTTTTTTTCGTCAAACTGCAGACTGCTGATACCTTCAAAGCACTTGCTCAAATGTGGTAGCACGCGCAATGGATCTTTGGTTTCGGACAAAATTTCCAACATTTCGTCATTGGCCAAAAAGAAGAAGCGCGGAAAGAAGAGTCGCTTCTTCTCCAGATAATTGCTTACACCCGTTTGTATGTCTTCCAGCAGCTCGTTAGCTTTTTGCAAAGACTCTAGCAAGCCCGCGGCGGGTGCTGTGTCCATGACCAATGGTTGCCTCAGGGCCAAGCCCATATTGCGCGTAAATGTCTGTTCCACAATAGTGAACAAGCGACCCTCCTCCGGCATTTGAGCCACTATGTCCTTCGACGAAAATATGGGCAACAAGTACAAAAAATTAGCCTGCACCTTGCCCCATTGATCGAGTGTTTCGTTGACGCGCATGATCTTCTCATACCATGCGCGTACTTCTTCTTCACAGGGCTTCATAAACGCTGAACCACGCATGGCCAACGTCTTCAGTATGTGATCATCGAGCAAAGCTTGTATGTCATCCAAGCTGGACAATATAGTGACGCCCGTTTCCTTATAGGGACCTGTGGGTAATATCTTATTCTCCCACTCCTTAATCATTGCCTGCAAGTTGTTCCACAATTGTAATTCCTTATTTGCGCTTATGCTGATGATTTCAAACTGATCCAATATTGGATCGAGGCCGGCATTTAGTAACTTGCGTAGCGTTGTACCCGCATCGGGTGTTATATCGAAACCAGCTATTTCAGACATTTCTTTCCAATGGCGTTTGCGTAACGCTGGATTGCATAAGGTATTGACTATAAAGACGCCTGTCGTAAAGTTTTTAATAGACTGTATCATTGATGTGCAAAGGCGCAGTGGCACTGGGTGCTTCTCTGGATCGGGATCTTCCGTTTGACCCTGTGTTATACAGTAAATAATAGATCAATATGTAGTGATGAGAAATGCGTTAACTATATACCTTAAACTTGCACACAGGATTCTCAATGAGATCCTGTTTGATTTTAATGCGATAGTATTTCTGATTTTTCTGAAATTCTTTCAAATAATTATCGGTGGTACTTTCTACAAACTTTGGTTCCAAGTACTCAAAGGGTCCATCATGCCAGACATTCAAATAACGTTGCCAGTCTATGCAGTATCTGTCGCAATTAAGAGATAACCAAATGTAAATAACTAGTTGGTAGAATAAATTTGAATTAATTTAACTTACTTCATCAGTTCCGCGAATGGATAGACGAAGCTTTTGGTTACTTCCAATGTCGGATATTCGGTTACTGCTACTTTAAAAAGTTTCTCCTCCTTGTTTATCCAGGACACATAATCGTCAAACGTTTTTATTTGATCAATGAAATTCTGCAGTATTATATAGGACTCCCGAAACTTTTCCGGTCTACTCATATCGTCAATAACGCTCAGTTTTGGTACCAACTCCTCAATGTCTACGTTCAACTTTTTCACAACTTCTTGCAAATGTTCCTCAAACAAAAACTTATAGTGTTCTTGCTGTGAGGCATTATAGTCACATATCTCGTTAATATCTTTGATCCAATTAATGGTCTTTATGGTCAAATCAAAGTGATATTTCGACATTTGCATTAGCTCCACAATGTTTGTGCCCACTTTGAGGCAATACTGTATGCGATCCGTCAACTCGGCAATTTTTTCTTTTTTCACAAAGATCATATAATCAGCACTCTGCAATAATTCCTCTGTCGACTTTGGTATCTCTAGAGCTCGGAACTTAATCTTCTCAAAATCCTCACAAATATCTTCCTCGGCCTTGATATGCTCCTCAACTACCTTAGATAAGATGTCTGCTATCAGTTGCTCAGCTAGGCTGCGCAAGCTATTTATTGCTTTCTCATTACTGATCACAGCCATCTCAAAGTAGTCCATCTGGGGCTCACTACGTAGCATATCAATGAATTTATAGTACTGGTAAATCCGTTGGAAATATTCCTCAAACTTGTGCGGTACTTCTAGAAACATTTCTAGCTGGTTGCGTTCACTTTCAGAGAAAAGTGCATGATATTTCTGGCGATATCCTTCAATGTAGCCCAGTAGTGGAACATATGTCCTCATAATGATTCCCTAGGACATAGATACATGTACATATAAAAACAATCATCGTTACTAAACCCCTATATATTAAATCACAAAATATAGAAGAAATATCAAGGACTTGTAGAAAGCTATCGAATAGTATTTATCGACTTTAACCGATTTAAAGTGCTAAACGATAATGCCACCAAGCCGATTTTGAATGGGATCCCTAAAAACAGTTTCAAAATAACATATTATCATATCAGCACATACACATACCTCTGCCTTTTTAATGACTGCCGATAGATAGTTGTCATTCACCTCAATCTTTAAATAGTCACCGATAACTGCATACAGCGCGTTCGAATCTAATTGTGGTCGCAGCGCCTCCATACGACAACCAAGCATTGAAATGTCCGTTGCTATTTCTGCGAAAACCCGCATAATGTTATAGATATTTGGCCGTAGATCCACTTGGCCGTCAAGGTCTGTCCATTCCAAGGTCATGCGAAACATTGGCATCGTGCGCGCATTACTGCATATGCGAAACATATCCTCAAATGTGCGCGACTTTAGATTAGTCAATTCACGATTCATCAGACCCTCTAGAGCCCCATAAGCCCGTTTCCACATAGACGGGGGCATCACGCGTTTACGGATCAACTTGCGCAAGGCCGATATCATCTTTGGATACCAGTTCCAGCGCAAATGCGTGTTCACCTTGTCAAGCTGATTTTGTATATACTTTCGGTAGAATTTATGGGTGATAAGCTCGCGTCCTCCCAGCCCCACCTGAGTCTGTTGCCCACCCATCAAGTTGCCAATGTACTCGAAGTTACATGCCAGTTCTGGCAGATCGGTAAACGATATGCTTAGGACCATGCGCAGTGGCTGTTGTAAAATGAGCAGCTTTTGTGCAATTTTACGTCGATTCTCCAGATAAGTTTTATAATTTGCTGAGCGACCCGGTCTTTTGAAATGAAAATCAGCATACGGCAGTTCAAATGTAGCGGGATCTTCGTCGGAGAACTCCGGATGCAGTAGTATATTTTTCATACTATAAATCTTCATTAGTCGATCATACTCCGAGTGCACTTCCGTCATATAGCCCTGCACCAATTCGGGATACTTATTCTTCAAACGTTCTGGTGCAAAGCTCAAAATTTTGGCCTCGGTTTTGCGCAGCATGCGCGGCACAGCAATTTTCCGCACTTCACGTCGAAGATTGTCCACATAATGCGCCTGTGGCAATGGACGTATATCTGGATCTGGTGGCCAGTGCTTCTTGGCTATTTTTACCTTGATATCGGCGGCCTTTTGTTTTAGAAACGTAAAATGGCGTCTTTCGTGAACGTCCGATATATGAAATTTCAGCAAAGGATTCTTCGTGTACGGTTCATTGTCGTACTTGGTTAGATCCGATGGCGGACGGTGCATGCGCTCCAATTTACGGCTATACATGATGCACGCGCTTTTCCACCAGTCGTATCGAAATTATAAAGTATAAAATATAATTTCAATTGGAATAAGCAGCGCAGTATCCCTTGGAAACCACATGAAAATTTAGTGTTTCCTGTTACTGGGACAACTTGTTTATGTGTGTGTGTATAAATAATTTTTGAGTTGTATTTATTTTTCAAAGTATACATTTTTTTATTTTTGCATTTTGTTAGCCAATTAAACTTAGTTAACTGACGTGGAAACATGTGAATCAATAAGACTGTATCAAAAGCCAAATGACACATTGAGATATCTGTAGTTGTTTCTCACTACCTTCTGTCGCACCGAGGCAGGTAGGCGCAATCGAAAGGTTAGACTGGGTCTCTTCTTG
Organism: Chymomyza caudatula; assembly: GCA_035041775.1. NCBI lineage: Eukaryota > Metazoa > Arthropoda > Insecta > Diptera > Drosophilidae > Chymomyza > Chymomyza caudatula. Next base: position 2,580,896 of record JAWNKW010000073.1, read on the forward strand.
GTTACACAGCTCTTATAGAAATTATGATGGGGCCCTCGATTCTCAAGCCAGGAATATAATAGAAAATATCGTAAACCATTATTATTACATATTTATTTATTTATTCGATTGAAAATGACATTACATAATAACAACTTCAGAAACGCCGCATTTAGTTAACAATAATTACAATAATAATTATCTAACATTATTCAAAATTGCGTTCAGATATATAAATACATACATAATTCCCAAAAAAAAGGAACAAAAAAATATAAACTTGGATTGTTCTTTAAAAATAGCCTTAAGTTTATGCAAATAACTTTAACTTATAGAATGAAAAGTGAGGGTAGAGATGGATGAGTTAGAGAAACCTAGAGTCAATGCTCCCAAAACACGCATAATACAATTAATAAAAAAAAAGAATTTATAAACATTTGATGAGAGTTTTCAACAATAGTTTCCTATAAAAGAAATTGCACATGTTTTATTTTGACGATGCTTTTAGGTACGTTTAAGCGTTTTTTTCATATCCTTCTGTTAGATATACATAATTAACTACAAGTACCTATCATATATGTATATTGGTTGTATAATTTAGGTATTATGGATTGTATAATATAGTATAGTGTATATATATATAATAAGTTTAAACGGCAACGTACCAATTGCAATAATGATTGATTCTATAATTGTATTTCATTGGTCGTTAAAAAGTTAACATTGACGACGACGACGAGCCCTCGCCCAGCAGGAGAGCATTCTACTGTACTACTACTTGTTATCTTTCAAATTGCAGCACATAGTCCTTAAGCGGTCCCGGTAAATTCAAGCGACTAACATTCTGGGCCAGTTTGCGATTCAACGCCTTGTAAATGGCCAAACGAGCCAGCTGCTTAAGACTGCGCGGCTTGCGGTACAATGTCGAGATCAGGGCCATCAATTGTTCAGTTTTCTTGCTCGGCACTTGGGCAACATAGAAATTGTGCAGTGATTTGAGGCAATTGTAGAGTGGTTCATGTTGCATGGTTAGAAAGAACAAGTGTATAATACGCGTAAACGCCAAATGCGGATCGTTGAGTATGAACTCCTTTTTGGTTATAAGTATTATATAGTAGAAAAGCAGATACCGTGAATTTGTGCGAAACGAATTGCGAAACGTGTTATCGCCAAGAGCAGCCGCCGCACCGCCACCACCCAATGCCTCTCCATAACTGGCTATTTCGCTCGAGAATATGGCAATACCCGGCGTGGTTTTGCTGCTTAGCACAATGTTCGGATCAGCGCCGTATTGTAGCAATATGATAAGCAATTCATAGATGTATTCCATGTCGTGGCAAGTGCGCACATTCTGCACCATATCCATTACGGCCTGCAGTATGTGTTGATATGTTTTATTACAGTCCAGGCCATGCTGCAGCAGCAACAGCAAAATATTTTTGATAAAGTCAAAATTTGTGCGCTTCTGTGCATCACAATTAAGCGTAAAGTTCTCACTGACCGTGAACACAAGCACGTGCAATGGTTTAAGATTAGCGCGATACGAGCAATTGGGATTGGCGCCGTGCTCGAGCAGTATCCGAAAACAGTTCAGATAGCAGACCTTTTGATGGATAAAAAATTAACATAAGATCAATCGTACATAAATATAAATGACTTTCCTACCTTCATTGAGTGTGTAAAATGATGCAAATGGTCCTTATTTATCAGCGGCACCAGCAACACCATAATTGGCACAGAGCCATCACGACCAACAATATTCGGATCACCTAAAAGTTTATATATTAGTAAATACAATCATCCACTACTGATCTTTTTAATCGGCACTTACCATCCTCTTTAATGAGCATATTCAGCAGCTCATAGCAGACCTCCCAGTCGCGCAGATGGCGAAATACACAAGCCATGGCACTGTTACCTGACTGATTAATGGACTGTTTGGCGCCGTTTTGCAAAAGGAAACGTACCAAATGCAGCACGTCCCATTTGCTCCACTTGTCGTAGCCGTAACGTGCCTCCTCCAGAGCATAACGCACTATCAGCGCATGTAGTGGCGTATTGCCCAGTGAGTCGGGTGCATTAATAAGCTCCTTGCAGCCACGTTCCAGCAAGATACGCAGTGTGGCCAGCGTATCATCGGCAGACTTTCGCGCCGCAAAGATAACTAGTAGCAGTCATAAACTTGAATTTAATTCAGTGATTTTTAAAAAAAATTTGCGAACTTACCAACATGCAGCAGTGTCATTTGCTGGGTGCTTGTGCGCACAGTTGTCACAGCGCCGTGTTGTATAAGCAGTTCCAGAAAACGACCGTCATGCAAAACTGCATGATGTATGGGCGCATACTCGTCCATGATAAGATTAATCTCCTCAGAACGAGTGACTACCAGCTGCTGCACGCAATTCCAAGCGCCGCGTTCGCATGCCAAATGCAGCAGCGGTTTTTTGGCACGGAATGGTATCCAAGGCTCCTCCATTTTCTGCGTCAGCATGCTCAACACGCTGTATTGATCACCATCAATGGCATAGCATAATGCATTCTGTAATTTGGTGTTGAGCCGCTCGCTAACGTCGTCCACGTTATTGCCATGCCATTTGCCGCTCTCTTCGCAGTTGTGCGAATGCGCGCCAGGAAAGCACATGCGTGTGTCTGCATCAATTCGAGCCCCGTGGCGCAATAGCAACTCCACGCACTCCTCATAACCCTTAAGACAAGCGATATGTAATGGTAGCGAGCAGGGTGCGCGATTAACATCGGGTCGATGGCGATGCAGCAGCCATTTGGTGAGATCAATGTGGTTAAGGCCAACACTGCGCTGCAGTATATTGTAGCCACAATCGTCGTGGATTACCAAAATGTTTTCATGTTTGGGTATCTGAACCAGCAGACTTTCGAGTGTTTGCAGTGAAATTTTCGGATTAGCACGCAAGATTTCAAACAGCGTTTGAATCTTCTCCTCCGTAGCCTTGGAAACTTTATGGCCGTCACGATGTGAGAGCAGTGCTGAGCCTGAACGAAACACTTGGCTGACAGAGCCACCCATAGCAGCGCCAACGATCGATATCAGAAACGGTGACAGTTTGGGCGTGGCAGCGGCTTAGTTTGTTGGTTTTTTTTTATTAGGTAATACTGTTACTACTGCATGTTTGTAATTGATTTGCTTTTGTTGCGACGCAGTTTTTGTTTTTTGGCTACTTTGGCAAACAATGAAGACTGCGTTGTGTGTAGAGAACGTAAAAATCAATACGCACTTAAAACAGTTGATCAAATCAACACACTGCACATTTTTGGGCAATTTTATTGCACTACATAGTTGCAAATACAATTTGCAGCGTTAAAGTGCTAAATTGACTTTTTAGTGCATAATTTCAGCCAATTTTTACCAAACTCTTTGGATTTTTTACTGCTTGTGCTTCCTCTTGCCAATAAATCTGTGTATCACAGCTGAGGACTAATCGATAACTTATTTTTATCGCTGTTGCCGATTGCATTCCGAGTTTGGTACTACAATTGTTGGCGCGCAAAAGACTGCACGAGCTGTTTAATTTTTAATAATTTCGTTTATATACTTAAAAAAATGACTTTACGTTTGGAGTGCGTTTACGAGAACTTGAGCAGTCCTTACAAGCTGCCATCATTTGATTACCAGAAGCAATTTTGCCATTTATATGCTCATCGATTGGCAGAAATGACGCGCCTACTGACTCCTTTGGCCATTAAGAAATGGGGCTCAGAGTTGCCCGTTAAGAAACTTTGCGAACTGCGCGGCGAACAAAACATACACTGTGTCATCATTGGCACAATCTACAAACATCAGGCCCATAAGCCTAGCATACTACGTGATATCTCCGAAGAAAATCAATTGGCCCCACAGCCACAACGACAAAACTATGCGGAACCTGGCGATAAGGTTATACTCGAGGATGAACTACAGCGTGTGCGCCTTAAAGGCGATCAACTGCAAGGACAACTTATGGCGACTGGCGTAGTGTGCGCAGTTCTGGGCGGCACAGAAGATGACGGCTATTTCGATGTCAAAGAAGTGCTCTTCTATGAAAGTGGGCCACAAAGACCACTGCCAATCCGTACCACTAAGCGTTTATTGGTACTTATTTCCAGTTTGGATCAACTACAGTCGGACAATTTTGTGGATGCCCTCAATATGTTTCAATACTGGCTGAGCGGCAGCTTGGGTAACAATGATGAAGCGCAAAGAACAGTGCGACTCATTGTAGCCGGCAATTCGGTGCGCAGCAGTGCTGTTGCTCATGTTCCGACTTTGCAGGTAGCTCGAAGTCAAGCGAATGCGAATGATACTGTGCTTGCCATTGCGCAATTGGATATTTGGTTTGCTGCTTGGGCGGCTGCCCTGCACGTTGATATAATGCCGGGCGCTTACGATCCAGCCAACTTTATGCTGCCCCAACAACCGTTCCACAAATGCATGTTCCCACAAGCATCACAGCTGGCGTCCTTTCAAGCTGTGTCTAATCCCTACGCCTGCCGTTTAGATGATACACTAATTGTTGGTTCCTCAGGCCAAAATACAGCAGATCTTTTGCGCAGCACATCTCTGGAATCGTCACTTGAAGCGCTACGTTGCACGTTAACCTGGGGTCACATAGCGCCCACAGCTCCAGATACTTTGGCCTGCTATCCCTACATAGATAGTGATCCCTTCATAATGCGGGAATGTCCACATGTGTACTTTGCCGGCAATTGTGCTACTTTTGAGACAGAACTTCATGTCGGCGCTGATGGAAAGCGCACGCGTTTGGTTTGTGTGCCCAGTTTTAGCAAGTCACAGTGCATTGCTGTGGTTGACTTGGATACACTTGATTGCCATCAAATAAACTTTAGCGTAGACGGACCCTCTGCATAGATACACATCTTTTAAAATTACAAATAAAATAGCATTTTATGTTTTATTCAAAATTTGTATTATAAGTGCTTTTCTTGATCAATGTACAACCGGTCCAAGCGGCTCCCCTCGTATGTTGGGCAGGTCCAAGCGGGAGTCTATGCTGTCGTCAATCAGTCCAATTACTGCAATGTTGTCGCCGCGTATGATGTGCAGACCAAGTACAATTTGCTCAATGCCTGCAGTTGTGGAGAAGACGCGTTCATGGCATTCGTCTATGATAATATTAATTGTCTGGTCAAAGCCTTTCAGTGTGCCTATAAAGTTGCGTCCATCAGCGGTTATTATTGACACCGTATGGTTTATATAGGACTCCAAGCCAGACATATTAAGCTACGTTAAGTAAGTAAACGTTTTTTAAACCAAACAAATAATTTTTCCACAAACGTTTGTGTAAGTTGGCACGATAACAACAGCAATAGCGACGATAACGATAACGCACTTCAGTTTGTATAGAAATCAGCTGTTGGTTATGTGCTCATGTAATCGAGTGCTCGTGAGCTCAAATCATTGTGTTTTATAATAATTCCATAAAGTACAATTAAATTATAATGATGTTGCGCCGGTTAGCACAAATAAGCGTAAACCAATTGAAGCGCCAACAGTCGACAGCTGCCAACGCGGCCTCCAAGGAAAATTGGGATCTGTACGCTGGGGTTCTCGTTGAACGTCTGCCCGTAATATCTAAAACATTAAACCCACTGGAGCGCCAGTTTCAGGATTTACTTTGGCGTGTCGAGTACGAGAACAGCCTTAAATCCGATCACGAGCTCAAACATGAACGCGATCTTCTACAGGCGGAACTAATTAAACATGGCAAAGTGCAAGTCGATCTCGATGAAAGTACGGGCAAGCAAACGGCGCAGGATCTCAAAGATGCCTATATAGATGAGCTGAAGAAGTTCCAATTGGGTTCTCGCACTACACCCGATGATGTCGCAAACAAAATCACCTCAACGGATCGTTGCCTTGAGCAGACGCTTTACTTATTGGTGCAACAAAAACTGGGAACCCAGCAGCATTTACTTCTACCTCAAGGCAAGCGTCAGGATGGAGAAACCATGCGCCAGACAGCTGAACGAGTGTTAGTTGAGCACTGCGGCAAGGGCATAAAAGTGCAATTTTATGGCAATGCACCAGTTGGATTTTACAAATACAAATACCCCAGCAATCAACGAACAGAAACTATTGGTGCTAAGGTATTCTTCTATCGTGCATCCCTACGCAACGGAAATGTCGATGCAAAGGAATTGCCATCTATTAAGTACGAGTGGCTGCCAAAAGAGGCACTAAGCGGAAAACTCGGCAGTGCCGATTATTTTAAAAGCATAAATAAATTTTTGTTGTAATCGCAATGTTTTTGGTCTTATTAAAAATTTAAATTAAAAATTTCTTAACTCATTGTAAAATACAGGTTGGCCACGGTTTTTGTGGAATTTAAGATCTGTATCGAGGATTCTGAGGTCATTCTATATTCTCCATATGCTGATTCAATGCACATCTAAGATCGGTGCTACCATTTAAGAAACTTTTTGCCTCTGTAAGACCACTCAACTCCATTGTCAAAACGAAACTAAAAAACTCGTACTTATATTCGACCTGGATTCGGACTCATTGAACATCGATGTCAGCTTTTAGGAAACTTTTTGATTATGTAGACTTCCGACATTATCACTATTATGAGTACTACATGCCAGTGTGAGCTGTAATCCTGTTAAAAGTATTGACCGGAAACAACTTTTATCTTAACATTTTTGACATGCAGCAATATATTTATTGTAAATATTGAAATGTTTTTATGTTTGCAATATTTTCCACAAATGGTTTTTTATATATGTGTATGCTATATAGGCATATATAAACTGGAAACATTAAACCTTTGTTTATTAGTATCTTAAATTTCTTCATTAATCATTTTTAAGCAGTTCACTGCAATATTTTATAATCATTCACACACTACAAGCATTGAAGAACAATAACGAAGAGTAGAAAATCTGTGATTACATTTAGGTATGTAGTAATACGTTTATGAAAGCTAAGCTATTGATTTTATTGCTAAGCAAGCATGGCTTATATTCTTGTAGTATTTGTAGGAGTAATAGTGTTGCTTATACATTTTTCAAAACGAAATGTCAAAATTTAAGATACTTTTTTGGGGAATTACATAAATGCAAAACTACAAAGTTTTTAATTGTATAAGTAAGTGTATATAAATATTGCAAGGTGCTCTTATTGTTGTTGATTTTCGGTTTGTTGGGGTGGCATTACTTCTTAAATAAGCATAAAAATGTTGTACTTAAATACTACTAAAATTATCGAAAATAATTATGTATGCAAATATATAAACTTCTGTTTTCAGGCGGCGCGCGTCGGCGTAAAACAATTTAAACGCTAAACGCGACATTTAATTCTGAAATAGCGTTCGGGTAAAATCTATGTAGTCTAAAGCATCTTTAATGGGTTGGCCGGAACGCGGTTCAGAATACGGCTTCATGCGTTGCACACAATAGTCCGCCATGTCCTTGGTAAGGTTCTGCAGAGTGGGACAAATAAACGAATAGTTAAGCTTTGTACTTAAACCACAAACAAAATATACTTACGCAATAGAGCTCCTCTTTGGTGACATAGGGCCGATCGGCGGCAGTGATAGCGCGGAAAGCATTCTCAATTTCTTCGTAGGATTGCACATTTTCAGTTTCCTTGGATATCATGAATGCAATGTACTCTTGCAGCGAAACGTAGCCATCACGATTCGGATCGACCACATCGAGTATAGCCTCAAATTCTGGATCGGGCTGTCCCTCCTCAACCATGGGCAGATCGTAGCCGAGCGCGCGCAGACAAGATTTGAATTCCTGATGATTGAGTTTACCGCTCTTGTCTTTGTCGAAATGCTTGAACATCATGGAGAATTCCTTTAGTGAGTCCTCGGAAACACCAGAATGATTGCGCGCTTGTATCTGTTGTTCCAAATTGTGTTGCATGCGCATCGATAGCTGATCCAATTGATCCCATTGCTGTGCCAGACCCACTGTCGAATGTTCCGTATAGCGATTGTCCAGAATCAAGTGTTCCTCCAACAGAGCGCCCAGTTCTTCGATTTTCTTCAGATCTACACGTCTTGCACGCACTTCCGTGGCCTTGACGCGAAGTGCTTCCAGTTGCTGTTCCAATGAACCGGAGCCTTCCATCATTGATGTTCTGTGTGGTTTTTAGAGTGTGTGTGCGTGGGTGTAAGTTTTGGTTTAAAACAAGTTGCAATCATTAGTAAGGAACAGCAATTAATAGCTTAAATTAGGTATTTGAAATAGTAAACTTTACAATGATATAATGCATAAGAAAAGCAAATCTTGTTAAAGGTCTGTTATTGGCAGCGGTACAACAGGGCGTATACTAAATCTTTTCATCTTGTGTATATTTACAGTGTTTTTTCTTCTTGTTTAAATTTTAGTTTCATCGGTTAGGTGTAACTGGTAGGTATAGTATGCTGCACGGCGCTCAGGGGCTTTGATTAGTGTAGTTCTCGAATTATTGTTTTTGGTTTTTCAGCAAATCAAGCGAGTTAAAACAAAAAACGCAATTATATTGTAATTTGAAAAAAAGCTACTAGAATTTAGAAGACGCTTTGTAATAATAAAACATATGAATTGCTCTGCCACTACTTATATTTTTATGCTATACTTTTACATGCTTAGTTTTGAAAATTTTGTATCAAATTTTGAAAAAAGTATATTAAAGTGATAGAAAATGTAATAAGAGAGACGAATACACGCTGCACTCCAATAAAAAAAACTCTTTGCAAGACGTGCGACTAGTTGCTTTTTTTTCAACTAAAGTAACTTCCGAACCCCAAAAGGTCCGATGTGGGTGAAGTGATAGTCACTAAATACAACTATAAAGTATATATACTAGAAACTAAACTTTCGTTGGATTTTCTTTTGTTTTTTTTTGTATTTACAAAGCGTTTTTGGGCACATAACACAAAAGCAAAAGTTTTCCGCTTTTGGTTAGTGTAGGCTAGGAGCGGCTTTGGCGACGCAGCTGTTAGGTTTTTAGCTATTTGCAGCTAGAGAACGAAATATAACAGAGTTTACAACAAAATCAAAACGAGAAGCCGCCTAGTGCCTCAAATCTGGGCACTATTTTGGCTCACAAATTACCCTTGACGATTATAACCCAGCATATAATATCTAGAAAAATAGAATTGTACGTTTCAGTTACGTTTTTCATGGTTTGGATCAGGTTATTATATTCAATTGTGTGTGCGACACAAAGAGAAAGACCACAAGAGTTGTTTTCGTTTATATGGATTGTTTGATATGGATTCGGTGGATGTGGAAGGTAGTTGGAGCATGTTGTGCATGAAAAACCAACACCTAAGATTTACACGAAGCATATGGCAGATCACTCACCTAGTTTCTGTTAGCCACTGATGGAAGAGATTCGCATGCTTAGCAAACTCCTTACGCAGCTTGTCGTTCTCCTCCTGACGTTTGGCTTCCTTGGCAAGTTCGCCATCGCGTTCCTCTATGATCTTTTGCAGATTACGCCAGGTCTCCTCAAGAGCTTCCATGGTGAACCACGTGTATGGGTTCGGTCCAACATTAAAGCTCTTGATCTTCTGGTCGAGAGCTGCCAATGCCTTAAAGTCAGCTTCGGCCGATGAGAGTGACGCTTGGAATTGTGCGTGGGCGTCGCGCAGTGCGCGTATTTCTTCGATCGAATTGCAGCGAACAGGATCAGTGAGATCCTCTTCGGCATTTTCGAACCAAGAATTAAAGGCCGAAGCTTTCTTGGCAAATGTCAAGTAGAGTTCCTCGATTTGGCGGAATTGCTCCTGCATAGCTAGTAGACGTTGTTTACGGGTATCGGAGGCATCGCGAAGTTTCTGCCAGCGCGCAATAACATCACCATGACGTTTCAAAATAGCCGGGGACTGCGCATGATTGGCATTGATCAGTTGATCCTTCAAAGCGCTGATATTATGTATGCCCTCCTGTTCAAATGCATTGAGACCTGGTGAGAAAAAAGAAAATAAGGGTCAGCAGAAGATAAAATATATAATGCACTCTACGCTTTCAAAAAGAATTAAAGAAAATGTACCTGCATCGAATGTCTCCTGCTTGGTGAGTAGCGTTTGCACAGTGGACAAATCCCGTCCGTACTCATCCGAGCGTACATAATTCTCTTTGTCGTCAATCCAGCTCTCCACAACATCGGCCTTCCACATGAACTGCAAGTAAGCCGAGTTGTCCAACAACGCTCCCTTGCGACGGGCAGCCAGGGCATTCAAATTTTCCAGCTTGTTGCGTAGCTGCTGGCAGCGTTGTGCAATGGAATCACCATGGTGATTCTTGGCTTCAACCAAATCGCTGCCTTGCTCGCAAATCAACGAACAACGGTCCTTGTGGGCAGCAAAATCAGTTTCAAAAGCGTCGTGCTTCTTTAAGAGACCCTGCACTGCGGCCATAGAATCGCCATAGTCCTCAACAGAAAGTAGCTGCTGCTTCTCAGTTATCCATGCTTCCTCCTCTTCGACCTGAGCCAAGAATTGCTGATAGGTCAAAGATTCGTCCAGCTTTTGACCACGCGTAGCTGCCAAGTTCTTGAGTTCGGCCCAAGCTTGGTTCAAAGCCTTCAGGCGCTGCTCAATTTCAGGCACGCCCAGATTGGATACATCCAAAAGCTTTTCACCAGCTTCTTGGACGGCCTGAATAGCCGGTTCATGCGACGCCAATTCGGCTTCCAAACGCTTGTGCTTCTTCTTCAGGTTCTGCACGCCCGTCAAATCACGTCCGTAGTCATCGGAACCCACCAAAAGCTTCTTCTCCTTAATCCAACTCTCCTCATCGGCAATGTCACGGAAGAACTGATGCAGAGTCAATGCTTCGTTTAGGCGCGCCTGACGATGTGCGGCAAGATTGCAAATGCGCTCGTAACGTTCATTGATGCTTTGACGCTTCTCCTGGATGCCAGCAGTATCGAACTGACCGCTCTCGACCAAGGAATCGGCCTGGTTGTTCATGTCCTTAATGCGGTCTTCGTGCGCCACGATATCCGCTTCGACCAACTGATGCTTCTTCATGAGGTTTTGGACAGATGCCAAATCCTTACCAGAATCCTCAGTGGTCAATAGACTCTCGACCTCGCCCAACCAGAAGTCCAAATCCTTGACAGCAGCGATGTAAGTGCGCTGCTTATTGGCCTCTTTCAATTTCAATGACTTCTCTGTCGTCTTATGCGTCAGATATTCCCACTGATCGGCAATTTGCGTCAAACGTTTCTGCACAGCATCTTCCGAGCCGCTACACTGCTTCTTATCAATTAAGTTGCCGCCCATGGCCAGCACACTTTGAATGCGATCGGCATTGGCGGCCAACTCTGCCTCGAAAGCCTGATGCTTTTGATGCTTCGACTGTATATTGGCCGGATCCTTGTAGCTTTCCTCAGTGGCCAATTGCAGTTTCTCTGCAATCCAGTTCTCAATCTCATCGGCATCGCGAGAGAATTGTTGCAAGGTCTGTTCATCGCCCAAGCGTGAACGCTTCTCGATAAGACCTTCCTTAAGATGACGCCAGCGTTCCAGCACCTGCTTGCGCTTGTCATCAACCAAATTGGAGGCATAATGATTCTGTGCAATCAGCTGATCCGCCACAGTCTGCAACGCTGCAATCTTCTGCTCATGACCATTAATAGCCTTGTCAAAGTCCTCGTGCTTCTTAATCAATGCTTCCACATTGCCGCCCTTGTCATCGTCATCGGCATTGAGAAAAGCTTCACGTGCCGACATCCAGGACTCGGCTAACTCGCAGTCACGCATATACAGCTGCAAGTCTAAGTTCTGCTCCAACTGCAAACGACGTTCGGTCCAAGCCTTCTCCAAATCTTCGCGCGCCTTTGCCAGATCTTCGATTTTCTCTTTAATATCTGGTGAAGCATAGTGATTCGCCTGCAGCAGCTCATTACCAAACTGCTCAAAGGCGCCAAAGGTGCCAGCACGTGCGTCGATCTCAGTGCGATGTTCCTGTTTAAATTCAAATAAAACTCTAGATTAGTTTTTGAGTTTGCTATGGAATTTTGTGTGAGGGCTTATAGAAACGCTTAGTTAGAACAACGCAATAAAATGTTGCTGTATATATAAGTTGTATCTTCATGGGGTTAAGTGTTTCGATTATGGCTTCAAATTAGTCAAAAGAACAAACTTAAAGCGAATTGGTCAATGTACAAACAACAAATTTTAACTGAAACTAAGCGAATTGCTGAATGATGAGTAGATAGTACTTAGTGCTGTAGAATGAGACCCATTTATGATATGTTTGGCATGAAGCTGCAGCAAGTTTAGTTTACAATGAAAGTAGGATTACGTACAGAAAGTAATAGATAAGATTGATGGGTTTAATATACAATACATACAGTATGACTCCCCCGTGTGGTGAGACCAGTAGAGGTACCCCAGGCCTTAAAAGGGTTGTGCGTAAGGTTTGGGACCCACCACGTAAAACCACAATTCCAATGAAAGAATGCATTTACATCAGGCCGTAACCCGATAACGGGTTGTTATGGCCAGTTAAGAAGAACATACAGTATGACTAGAGCTTTTCTGAACCGACAAATATAACGTATGGGTAAGGTATAAATATCTTTAAGATAGTTGAATGAAGAATGGATTGCCTTTTATATATAGTATTATTATTAGTATATGAATATTGCCCGGAGCGAATATAAGGATGAATATAAGCCTCTGCATAATTCAGGGGCCTACTCATCACAATCTCTTTATGAATGATACACATTCCAGACTGGGAGTACCCATTCAATCATGAATACACTCAGGAAGTGTATTAAAGAACTGAGTGTCTCAGCAATGTAACTCGGACTTCAAGACGCTCATTAGAGTATAAGTACTGGCTGCACGTATACAAATCTGTTTGAAAATCGAAAAATGATACGCAGTTGATGACAATGAAGGCTCAGTGCCAAACAAAAATCTTGTAAAAATAGATAAGTTAAGACACAAAACGTAAAACACATAAACACTGAATAATGATGAAAGTACGAACAAAACTACCTCGTCGTTGGATGGTGATGTTGTTGCCGGGGCACCACTGCTACCAATCGTGAACTCAATTTCAGCACGATGTGCCTTTTATGTATTTATATTGAAATGCAGGTACAAAACATGATGAATGTCATGAACCATTGTGTTGTTGGATTGGTTTTTATATGTATATTTTGTTGTTGGTATATATGGCGTGATATGGGCGTGGTTATGTTGAAAGAATGCACCACGAACCAAAAAGAACAACAGAAATCATATATTGAAAATTTTAAAATGACGAAATAAAAAAAATCAATATTGGCTGTTTAGGAGAGGGGGTAAAAGATTAACAAGAAAGCGCTTTGTAGCGCTAACAACTTACCTGATGACGTTCAATAAGCGCCTCAGCTCCAGTCACATCATTGGCCAGCTCATCCGATGTTACCAAGCTCATCATGGAGTTAATCCAAGCCAACAAATCACGATAATCGCTAAGGAAGCGCTGTAAATCATACGAATCGAGCAATTTTTCCTTGCGTGCCGTCGACTTGGTTATAATCTGATCCCACATTTCATTGATCTCCTTCTGCTTGGCATACGTTTGCTCAGCAGTATCCGGATGCGATTGCATTAAACGATTAGCTGTCTCATCTAGCTGGCGTATCTTGTCACGTAAAGCGGCCAAATCGCGTTCGACACCCTCGTGTTTGCGCTGCAAGGTTTGCACGCTTCGCAGATCCTTGCCGAGATCGTCATTATTTAAAGCGTTCGCCTTCTCGGCAATCCAATCCTTGGTCTCGTCAATGTCACGATGGAAACGCTGCACTTCATGCGCAGAGCCCAGCTGGCTAGCCTTCTCTGATGTCAACGTTTGCAAATTGTTCCACTTCTCGTTGAGGTCTTGCATTTGGGTTTGAATCTTGAGAGCTGCCTCCGTTTGTCCCAGCGATGTCAGCTGCACGGCAATCTCATTCATGTTTGCCAAACGCACCTCGTTAGCCTTTAGATCGTCATTGAAATCATCGAACTTCTTCTGTAGTACCTCAACCTCTTCCAGATCCTCGCCTACGACATCGGCAATCTGAGCATGGTTCTCCTTGTCGCGTATCCATTGCGCCAAATCGGCAGCTTCACGTACCAGCACATAAGCCTTAACGGTTTCGTTTAGCTTATTCTGGCGCTCACGAGCCAGAGCCAATAGGTTGTCATACTGCGAGTTGATTTGATTCTGACGCTTGGCAATCGAGTGATTATCCACCAAATTTTGCTGGGAGGCGCTCAAACCTGCTTCGATTTTCTTGATATAGGCGGCTGGCACGAAACCCTGACGATCGTTGACCTCCACTTTCCACCAGTCCTTGTTGTTAGAATTAAGCAGCGTCAAGACATCGCCCTTTTTCATGGAAACTTCACGTGGCGACTTTTCAGTGTAATCGTAGAGAGCCACAACACACTCCTTGCCAGTAATATCAACGACAGGCGTCTCTTGTTGGCGGCAGTTTTTAGCTTGCTCCTGCAAACCTTGTATGGTGTTGCCAAAAGCTTCCAAGTCAGACACCAAAGCCTCGTGCTTCTTTAGCAAAGCTTCAGAAGAGTCCTCATCTTTACCGTAGTCGTTGCCCGTAGCAATGGGTTCCTTCTCACGCATCCATGACTCAGCTTCATTGGCATCCGCAAAGTACTGATGTGCCTGCAGCGAATCGTCCAGATCCTGCTTGCGCTGATTGGACTTGTCCTTCAAATTATTCCACTGCTCTTGCAGAGCATCCAGGCGCTGACGTATATCATCGCTAGCAAAAGGTTGATCCTTCAGCATGTTTTCACCAGAGCTAATGACATTCAAAAGACGAGCCTCGTGGTTATTAATCTCAGCAAGCACAGCTTGATGCTTCTTGGCCAAGTTCTGCACGCCAATCAAGTCACGACCACGATTGGTGGATGCAGCAATAGGTTCCTTTTCTCGTATCCAAGCAGCCTCATCCTCAAGATCACGGAACAGCTGCTGCACCTGCAACGAATCCAACAAATGTTGCTTTCGCTCCCCCATGGGTGCGGCTAAAGCGGCATAGCGTGTCGAGAGATTACCCTCCTTATTGCGAATGTTATCCGCATCGAAGTGACCGGATTCGATAAACTTATTAGCAGCCACTTTGATGCTTTCAATGCGATCCTGGTGAGCCATGACATCAGCTTCCAGCAACGCGTGTTTCTTTTGCAAATTTTGCACGGATGTTAAGTCTTTGCCATGATCCTCGGACAACAGCTGACCCTCGATCTCGCTAAGCCACAGCTCAATATCCTCAATGGTTCGATTAAACTGCTGCTGCTGGCAGGCCTCGTTCAGCTTGCAGCCCTTCTTATCGGAGGCCTGGACAAGAGTTTCCCAAAGAACAACGATTTCCTGCATACGCGTATTGATCTGGTCAGCGGCATAATGCTTTTTCTCAATCAACTCTGTGCCAACATTGGTTATGTCCTCAATACGTGACTTGTTGGCGTTCAACTCGTGCTCGAAGTTTTGATGCTTCTGCATTTTACCATTCAAATTGGTCGGATCCAAGTAGCTGTCATCGGTGGCAAACTTTAGCTTTTCACTTATCCAGCCCTTGGTCTCGTCACAGTCGCGTTCAAACTGCTGATAGCGATTGGAGTCTTCCAGCAGCTGACGGCGCTTAGCGGACTTTTCCTGCAGAGCAGCACGACGTGCCAACAACATTTGGCGACGCTGAGCAACATCGTCGGCAGCATAATGCTGGCCATCGATCAATTTGGTGGCAAATATGTCCAGAGCTTTAATCTTTTCTTCCTGAGCAGCCAGACTTTTCTCAAAGTCTTCGTGCTTCTTGATCAGAGCCTCTACTGAATCCAGCGAATCGCCCAAATCCTCGTTGGCCAAAAAAGCCTCCTGCTTGGCCATCCACGTATCGGCCTGTTCGGTGTCACGATAGAATAACTGCAAGTCCATGCACTGCTCGTATAGAATTCGGCGATCCTCCCAAAGTGAGAGAAGCGAGCTCTTGTCGTTCTCCAGAGCAGCTAGCTTCTCCTGAATTTCGGCAGCCGCATAATGCTCACGCTCTAAAAGCTTCTGACCCGACTCGGTAGTGAGCCTAAAGCTATCCTCGCGAGCATCGATCTCGCCCTTATGCTCCTGATGACGTTCCAGCAACGCTTCAGCGCCTGCCACATCCTTGGCCAGCTCATCGGCCGAAATGATGGCCTTCATGCCATTTATCCAGGACACCAAGTCACGGAAATCAGCCAAAAAGCGATGTAGATAGTACGATTCATCCAATTTTTGCTTGCGCTCGCGAGCCTTAGCTGTAAGACTTTGCCAGTAATTGGCAATCTCGGCCTGCTTGTCGCGTATCTGATCACTGTGATCGGCATGAATGGAGCATAAGCGTTGAGCCTCAGCGCCCAGCGTGGAAACCTTATCTTCCAATGCAGCCAAATCGCGTTCAACGCCCTCGTGTTTGCGCTGCAAGGCTTGCACGCTAGCCAAGTCACGTCCATAGTCGTCAGACGACAGAACAACATCCTTTTCAGCAATCCAGGCAACAGTCTCATCAGCGTCCCTATTGAAACGCTGAATTTCGTGGGCACCAAAGAGCTTCTCCTGACGCACAATGGCTAATTGTTTAAGGCGCTGCCAGGCCTCGTTTAGCTCCTCTTTGCGCTTGGTAATGGTATCGCGTTCAGGATGACCATCCTGGACCAGCTTGTCGGCTAACTGATTTACTTCAGTGACGCGATACTCCTGTGAAGCCATGTCTTTCTGAAACTCGTCAAACTTGCGCTGCAAAACCTCGACATGCTCCAAATCGTGTCCAAACTCATCGGCTGTGACAAAAGTCTCCTTGTCTTTGATCCAGAACATGACCTCTTCGCATTGACGCAAGAACTGAACCAAGACCAAGGCCTGCTGTAGCTTTAAACCTTTCTCGGCCAAACGGCTTAGCAATAGCTCCCACAACTGATGCAACTCATCGAGTCGACGCTGTATAGTCTCGGAAGCAAAATGATGCTGATTAATCATCTCCTGGCCGGTATTATCAAGCGAGACTATCGCGTTGCTATGCGCCGAAACCTCGGCCTCAAATGCTTGATGTTTTTGTATTTTAGCCTGCAAATTGGTCGGATCGCGATAGCTTTCCTCGCTGGCCGCCTGCAACTTCTCGTGGATCCATGATTCCAGCTCATCGGCATCGCGTTTGAAATACTGAAAGCGACGCGAGTCCTCAAGCTTCTCGCGCTTCTGACGTGTTTCGATTTTGAATTCGTTGTAACGCGAGAGCACCTGCTCACGACGCTCCTGTATGTCCTCGACCGTCTCGAGGATTTTCACCTCTTTCGGTGTGAAGTTCTCCATCGTGTTACTCTCTTCTAATAAAAGTCGTTCGTTTTTGGTTTTGTAAAGCTGCAAAATTATTTATCAAATATTATTTGTGATTTGTACTTATGATTCCTAGCTTTTGAAAACCTACCTGCCACGCTCCCAAAGTGCTTAATTTTAATTTAATACTGCTGCGTGCTCATCCAATTTGTGTACAAAGTTTTCACTGTAATCAACTAAAATGACATAAAAGAGAAAAATATAATTAGTTTCAATTAGATTTAACCCTCTCTGTTGGTTGCATAATAGATAATAAGCTTAATTTAGAAAAAAAAAAAAAATTCATCACAGCCCGACAGACACAAACACACACACACTCGGCTTGGACTGGGAGTGAGACTATCACATACGCACACTCCGTTGTTATAAACGTCGATTAGCCCGCTTTCATCCGCTCCAGCTAGACTAACCTTGCCCGATTGTTCGATGCGTTCATCTATTAGCAACTTCGCTCGTCGCTGGCCTCGTTCAATACTAACACATAGACAGACTATCAAGTCCGCCAATACCGATGACGAAGTGACTCAACTGATTAGCAATGTTTATCTTATCTGAGAGCGGTGAAACTTAACGACAGCATAGAATAAAGATAAGTTAAAATTCTTTTGGGCTACGTTTTCGGCAAAAATAGCACTTTCTTCGAAAATATTATATTTCAAGTTCAGACTAGCATAATGAAGACCTGTATAATAAAGCAGAAAGTTCTTTGTATTTGATAGTAGCACTTTATTCACAAATATCATAAAACTAATCGACCGAAGTACATAAATTCAGAAGTAAAGATTCAACAGATACATATCCAAGAAATAGATAAAATTCCCGTTTTACTTAAATAGAAACATATTTTTATTGACAAACATCACTAAATTCGAACATAAGAAGTTTATACTAGAATTGAGCAATACCGAAAAGCTAAAAGTCCAAATCTCTTGACAAATCCGCCAACACCTCCGTCAGCATATGCGACTTGGCTTCTTCCTCAGCACTAATATCTGAAGATGTCGCTGATACATTCGGATTTCCACAATTGGGACGCTGTGCCAAATGCTCCAACAGTTGTGAAAGTGCCGTCCAAGTGGGCGGCGTCCAGTTCTCTTTGAAAAGCGGCATGCATAATTCATTTAGCAAATCAATATGCAGTATGCCTAATTCTATCATGGAACGCAGCAACTGCTCCAGCATAGAAAAATTCTCTTGCTTGGCAACCATTTCGTTTACAAAACTAACGCTTAGCAGAGCATCAAAGATGCCTGACGAGCTTTTCATATCTGCAGTCGTATCTCCTCGTGTTTCACGCCCAACTAATTGCAACATCTGTGGCTCTTGCCATATATTACACAGTAGACATATCAACTCCTTGGTGAAGAGCTTTGAATGCCGACAAATCAACAATTGAGACAAGCGCACCAAGCCCGATCCTATTATATAGTAAAAAATAGTAGGTAGGAGTGGCTGACGCACAGCAGTTTTAGAGCGCTGCAGCATCTCCAGCAATTCCGCGTAACTACGCATGTAGTCGGGCCTAAGGCTGGCGCAGTGCAGCCATTGTTGCAATTCGTAAAGCAAATCTGAAAAACTTATGCCGGCATTAATGTTTAGACACAGCTCGGAAGAGTTGGAGCTAGCCTGGGGTGGAGCGCCAGCGTTGATTTTGTTAGCTTTGCAGACCTTGACGGACAACTCATGCAAATCGCTGCAATAGAAATTGGACTGCAGCACGTTGGATTGCAGCCACTGCTGCAGCTGTGGCTGTGCACGATTCTTGATGAGCTGCATATAAGTACGCTGCACAACATCATTTGTATTGGCCGGCAGCAACGATTGTAGCGACTGCTGTATGCGCTGTTCCAACATGCCAGGCACTAGGTCATGCCAACCTTGACAAGCCTTACTGCAAGCTTGACTATAAATGCGTTTTACATCCTTATATACATCCTTTTGCTGCACTGAAGTGATTGCATTGACTTCGGCATCGGCTTGCACCTTTGAGGGCAGTAGAATCTGTTGTTGTGCATCCTTGACTACACACTTGAAGCTACGCTCGGTCACGAATTCAAGCAAACGGCGCATAGATGCATTCTGCGAGTGTAGGAAAGCTTCAGTCAGTTTACGCTGCTGTTGTTCTGCTACGTTAAGGGGTGTTGCACCATTTGTGCCTATTTCGGTATCCCTACTATCGGTAGGCTGGTTCTTAACCGAGCTAAATTGTTCCAAGCGCGTGGTAATATACCGAAAACGTCCGCTGCGTGAAGTGCTCTGAGTCTGCCGCGATGGCGCAATGGCCAGACGAAATTCCGGTAGAAATGGACATGCAATTGGTAGTAAATGCTCCAGCAGCGGTTCAATGCGCAACTTTTTCTGAGTTGCAGCAGATCCACCTCGGTGTCTTGTGGGTGACTTGACAACAGTACGCAAACTGTCCAAGCCCTGCTCCACCAGCGGCGCGACGCTATCTAAATGTGCTCGATATTTGTAATAGTTACTGGCCAAAGGGGGTTGTGCCTCCAAAAGCCAACCAATAGCACTTCTCACTATGAAAACGGCGCTGGGTTGCAGACTTCTTGGCTGCATATGTGTCTGTACTGCCGCATATAATGCATAGAGAAGTTCCAAAGTAGCTTCATTTTCCTTTAGTTGTAGCGTTACCAAGTCCAGCATAATCAAGTATTGCACCAGCCAAGGCAGCGTTATGAGTAGCTTGCCTTGCTCCAGAGCATGCACGAGTATCTTATAGAGATTAAAGTCAGATTGAAAATGGCTGCGTAGTTGTAGCTGCTGTGTGATGCACGATGTGACCACTAAAGTTTCATTTTGTGCTGCTTCACGATTGTACGGTAGAGCGGTAACGTAACCCAGAAACTTTCCTAGTATCAACATAGATGCCAGCACAGGCGCACGAACAATATACGGGCCCAAAGAATGCTGCGCAGTTTCATCCTGCTCAATGGCAGCGCTTTCCGGACAATCTTTGCCGCCAAAATGCAGTTGCACTAACTCAAATGTTGAATCGTTGTAACGCAAAAGCTGAACATATAGCGCTAGCTTTAGCTGCACAAGAAACGACACCGACCCACACTCATCCAAAAAATCACGAAAGAAGGCCTGTGTGCGCGGAAACTGATCCTCAACACTGGAATTGCTTGTAATCAAGCGTTGGGCCAGACGATTTAATTTTAATTGATCAAGCTTCAAGCCTAATTCCTCTGGCGATTCGGTTGCTTCGCTGGCAGAGATTAGCAATTGACTAACAAAAAGCTTCGCGAAATGAGCCATGTTGACACTATGCTCGCTCTGCTTAAAGATATCGCGTATTTTGTGAGCCACTTCGCTTTTAAAGTTGAACATGCGGTTGAGATGGTTTAGTTCCCAGTGCTTAAAGGCTTTGTAAAAGAGATCTCGCTGTGTCTTGAAGGCGGAAAACTCATTTTGTGTTGGAAAATTGTCACGTGAGTCTTTGTCATGTTGGTAGTAAACATTCAATTTGGAATCCCCTACAATTGTACTAGCTGTTACATCGGAGCTACTTTGCATTGACAATTGCCGTTGTTTTAGTTGACATATCTGCTCTAGCTCTAAATAAATGCACTTGGTTAGCAAATTGATCCGTTCGTTTTGTAGCAAAACAGCCAAAGATTTACGATCCAACTGAAGTAGCAAAGGTTTTTGTAGTTCCAATACTTTTTTTGCAAAGTAAACACAGTTTTTTAGACTGCCCATGGCAAAAAATGGCGACTCTGACTCTGTCTCCTGAGGGCTTGATGTGAGGCTCTGTGATCTAGGTATGCTTAGCAATTGCACGATGTAGCTAAGCTCGCTAAGCACATTGGCCACCAGATTCATGTCCATTAGTTGTGCGTAAACTGCAGCAAGTACCAGCAATTGTTTGGAGTTTGGTACATCTGTTAGATCGACAGTTTCCAATGGTAGCAGCGCCGTTGTTTGCTGGTCGTCCTCTACCTCAGTCAAGCTGTGTTTTCGTTCTGTGGCTACCGCAGCCTCATTTCGAATTTCCTGCTTGTGCAGTAATAGTGATTTTCGCGCTTCAAGTTCTATCACCGAACTCTGACTGCGGTCCATTAGCTCTGTACTGTGCGAGAGCCGCCAGAGATTATTCTCATTGCTAAAGGAACTAGTGCCAGTGCCCAACGCCACTTCGGCAAAAGAGCTATTCGACACGTTTTTGCTAATGGTCATGGGCAGTACCCGGCGCTTGGGTTTGTTGCTCACAGTGGCTGCTGTATCTTGAGGAGTAGTTGCTACTTGTTGCTGAGGCGTGGTCTTCTTCTTTTGCGAACGTGAGTTGCCCTGTGAAGGCGAAGATTGTACTATGAAATCACCCAGACAGAAGCTGGCATTGCCAACAGCACTGCGATTTGTTCGTTCGCTGCTCTGGGGGGTGCTACAAAACTGAGTACCTTCGGAGCGACGCCCCTGTTGTTGGTTTGGTGTAAGACGCGTTGGCGTAGATACGTTGCTATATTGGAAAGATGATGTAGTAGACGTTAAATTGCCGCCACTATGATGTGATTCATTAAAAATTGGCCCTGGGGTCATGGGAAGTCGCTTGGCCACTGATGCTGAGCTACAGCTGGCTGTTGGATTCACTTGACGCACTGGTGTTTGACATTTCGGAGTATCAAGCTCGCTGGTTCGAAAATGATGCTCCGTATTTTGACGAAGCGCAGCCAAAAAGTAAATCGCAAAGTCTTCCAAGCTGCAACTAAGTGCAGTACTGTCTTTATTGAGCAATTTGGCCAGTTTTTGTTGTAGCTGAGTTTCAGGCACAGTTTCCAGCTGTCCTACCAGCTGCTGTAGCTGTTGCTCCTCAGGCGTGTTCATTTTGTTTGTTGTTTAATATTTATGTAAAAGGATATTTGTTTACATTGCTTTGGTTTACACACAAACTGTATGCTCTACTGTATCATATTTACGTAATGTCCGTTTCCTGTAACGGAAGATGGAAGAAGAAATTTTGCTTGTACGCTCGAGTTTTGCTTTGTTTTGGGGTAGAAGTAGAAGATTTTGCTATTGTAAAAATTGTATATTGTAGAGTATAACATCACTTTACTTCACATAGACACCACAAACGTATGCAATCGAAAGAACTAAATAAAAAGAATTTTGTAAATACGATAGTAGTAGTCTAAGCAATTAGATACTACTACTGAATGTAGTAATATCTTCATTGTAATTTTTAATTAAATAAATTACATTATTACATAGTTAGAAGAGATGTTAGTCTAAAATACGAACATTTAATTGGGTTTATGTTGAATTGCATAATACGAAAATAATTATGTTGCGCCATAGTTATAGACAAACAGTATTGATAAGCAAAGAATTTAAAACGAAAGAAAACTTGGGATTATCGAAATTTATATACTCTTTCATACACACATATGTATGAATAAACACCGTACAGTAAGAGGCGTTGTGCAAAATTTCGTATTTCTAGCTCAAAATTTAAGTGACATAATTCCATATAAGTTGACATTAATCACTTCCCCTCTCAGATCTACCAAGTTCCGATAATTGGGGCTTTTTCTCGATTTTGTAAAACATCAGTTTTCGGTTGTATTGCTAAATTCATAAAGTCCTGCTAATTCCAGACCAAAAGCTTTTTATTGTTTACAATTTGTACAGCTACTTTTCCAGTCACAACGGTCAATGAGAGCTCATTTTCTATCATGAACAGAATAAAATTGCTACATCAAAGTGTAATGCGCGCTAGCCATGATTGATAGCAGAAAAACGTATTAGCTTTTTGTCGAAAAGAGGAGAAATAGTGCTTATTTAGGAGACACTTTTTTGCGTTTATTTAACATAGGTCATAGTTTCATGTAAAATGTAGTTCATACTCATGAAGAGTATGAAGAAATCCAACAGTTCACAAATTGGTTTCTTAACAATTTCAAAACGTTGTAAAGAAGTGATTACGAATGTTAATGGAAGAGGTCAACTAGCAGAATTTCAAAAGAACAACATAGTGTAAAAACTTCAATTGAAATACGTCCAGTGACATCATCACACACAACATGATACAATACTGAGCAAGGGTTGCGTTGATATGACAATGTACACACACTCACACACACACAAACGGAAAGTATGAGTAAACATTAAAAATACAATTCAATCACGCGAGCAAAGGCGAAAAGCAGCCGCAGCTAGCCGAAAAACAGCCGGAAATTCAAAAACGTACCCTAGGCTTGGCCCCGGGTTTTGAAGGCAGCCGTACAACTGTTATATTCAATAACTGTTTATCGCGTATATAGAAAAGAAGAACACAACAACAAAATCAAACCGATGAGTGGCAGCTAGAGAGAGCGCTAAATTTTGTTTGGAATGTGTGCGCGCTCTCTCTCTCTCTCACACATGCACAATAGCTATGTACATTAATTGAAGTGTCTATCAAAAATAGCTGATGACGTAATGCTGGTTCAATGCTGAATTATGTGAAATAACTGCTGAATTTAGCAACATTTTACAAACAAGCTTACGCAGATAGTTTATATAATATTTAGTTCTGCAGCAAATCAAGAACATAAATAAAAACAAATCAGGATATTGAAATGCGCGAGTCTCTAACTTAGAATAGCCAAAGTCAAGGACATTTATGAGCCATTTCGAACAGGTTTGGACCAAAAAAAGCAAACAAAATTGTTGCCGCACTCTCTTGTAAACATACAGTATTAAAAACACATACATATGCACATACATACACGGCTTCTCTCTCACTTTCTCTCAGCCCAACATGAAGTTACCGCAAAAAAACACCACCCGATGACGTGCTTACACGCACTCTCTATACAATTTTATGCTCCTGCACACACACACAGTCAAACATAGACTCAACATCTACATAAATTGGAGCTACTAGATATTTTTTCACATGAAGTTCAGATACAGAAATGTTTTCATTTCACTTCAAATTTGATGCCACGAATTTGTTAATTTAGTAAAACTTGTAAGTCTTATGAATTTATAATTTGATCTCTCTTAATTTTTACTATTTTTTCACGTTTCTAACTTTTAATTGGATTTAAATACATAGGTGTGTGAGGGTGTGGCGATGACCCGAAAAAATTTTCACTAAGATACGCCGACTTTGTTAATTACATTTTAGGCTATTTATTTAATAGTTACGAGTAAAAAGCTATCTTCAACTTACACTTTGTTATATTTATTAATTTTTTGTACAGTAATTTTAAGTGAAATATTGATTTTTTAATGATTTTCTTTAATTATTCGCAGCGCTTGGTACGTTCATACGAAGTTCACGGTGTAAGAGCACTTTACAAAATGTCGGCCATGAATCCAAGCGTTGCCACAGCGTTTTCAGAGAAAAGATGTGTGAAGTTGCCAGCCTGTGTTAAAATTACTACCGTTTAATGTGAATGACAAATAGCGATTGTTTTGGTTTTGTAGTTTCTTGAAACATCGAACAATGGATAAACAAATTTCTCCTAATCAAATTGGTTATTTAGTTTTAAAAGACGATGGTGCTGTGGTTGAATCTGGCGGCGAGCTAAAAAACGATGAGCACTGCGCTAACGTTATAATGGGCCTGCTCAATTTGACAGAAAGGTGTGACCTATGTATAATATATATTCCAACTGCATGCTAATAATCATATGTACTTATATCCTGAACAGCATCGATGAGAACTTTATGCCAAATAGCAGCTGTGAACGTATTACCATTGATTACGAGCACCATAGCTACAGCATATGCATGTCGAACCGACGCATTTTCATCGTTAAATTAGGCAAGACCCAGAGTAATGGTTCAACCAATGGCTCGACGTCCTCGACTAGTGTTTACACCGAAAGCAATGATGTTCTGGAAAGCAGTAATACCGGCAGTTCCACCGTGCTAGCTTGAAAACGACAGGACAGCGCCTGTTGCCGTTTTTGTTGGCGCCATAGAAAATCCCAACCACCAAGGCACTACAATTGGAGAACTCCCTTCATTTATCTTATATTGCTTTTTATTTGTCAAAGAATACATCATCTGTAAGCTCTTGTTCAAATATACGCTTTGCTTCCTGAGTTACATCGAGCAATGTAGCTTTACTGTTTGATAAAATAACATAATACTGCCGCCAGTTGCAACGGCGTTTTACAATCCAAAAATCGTTGGTGGTCTTGATCTGCAGTTCCTCGGTGGGACCAGTAACAGCGCCTTCTTTAGCACCAATTGGATTGGCCAAGTCAGCTATGAGACTCATAATATTGCGTGGCAAACTTTGCTGTGTTCCCGAAAAATGTCGATGTATATTGGTGTGATGCTTTAAGCTCTGTTCATTGATGAAAAGATATTTGGGAGTGCTATCATTGACTGCATTGTCGTTTCCATGACCAAGTGTAGCAGCAGATGGTTTGGATACCTCAGTTGCTATTTCCTGCGCTAACCAAGTCAGCTGTGGTCCCATATAGGCATGTAACTCTTCATAAAACTCGGGTTTCGGATTAGCACTTTGAGCTTCATTGAAAAAGGGGGAGGGGAGATATGTAAAGGGCATTCGGAGATAAGCGAAAATGTGAGGTACTCACCATCAATAAATAGGCATAGAGTCACATTCAAGGAACGATAAATAAGCATATGATGAGCTTTGGCTCCATTTCCTAGTGATAAATAAGCTCTACGCGGTACGTCCGACTCCGACTGCTCCTCGTCAATGTCGTGCGGCAGAAAGGCACCGTTCTGAAATTTATCAGCATTGTAGCTGGTGTTGCGCGTGCGCACGGGAACTGTAGCACCTGAAAACGTATTTAAAACATGATCTGCCACATATGCGTGAAGACTATACAAATCACCGGCACTCAGTTTTCCACCGCAAACCACCTGATCATTATAAAACATAATACATTCCGTAATGGACGGAAAGGTGGCGCTTAACATGCTGCTAAAGTTCTGGGCACGCAGAAATAACGATTTATCTAGAGGCAGGTACTGTATAGAATGCAGCATGTCCAATATATCACAGAAGCCCAATTGCTTTAAAGAACCTAAGTACTTGTCATAGAATTCCTGCAGTTTTTTTACCAGACTTTCTCGTTGACGCTCTAGTTGTTCGTTTTTAGCTGACATATTATCTTCCAACGTGCCGTGTTGGAAACGAAACATATTGTAGCATTGTTGCAGCATGGCATTATAAATGCGATCGCATACTTCACTGCCTCGGTATTCCGCCACTTCAATGCCGTCCTTAGACTTGATCTCTTTGGGCACATTGAGAACCATTACGAGCCAGTAACCAGATTCTGGCTGGTAAAATAATTGTGTAGTTTTTTGCGTGTGCAAAGCCTTGCAGTCGTCGTCGGAGGTGAAGGTTCTAAAGCAAAAGTTGACAAATTATATTCTGAAGGCTTTTAAGGCAAACGGATATATGTAATTACCCTGTAAATGTTATGATTGCTTCGCTGAGTCCAACATCCTTAATTTTTGTGTTCAGCTCAATGTCATTTGGATTATAATAAAGAATTTTTTTATGCTCCTAAGAAGTACACACAAATGTGAAAATGTACGTATACATGTATAATTTAATTTGTAGGCGTTCACTAGGTTTACTTACATCTCCCTCTTTCTGACCATAGCAGGAGTTGAATATATAGAAACTACGCAGAGTAACTTCAACACGTTGAAGTAATTTCGTCATATTATTTTTTAGTTTGGGTTCAGGTTTAGTATTGTTTGTTACTCATGTAGGTTTTCACAACTAAATTAGCTCTGCTTCTTATATTTTTGCCATTCGTCGGGAAAGACGAAATTATATGAAAAGATATGAAACAAATAGTCGGCCAGGTAGAGTTTACAATACTCTGCATAAGTTCAAATGGAAAACTCCTATTTGCAAATTTATGTGTCGTGTTTTTTTTACAAAAGGTAAACATTGTTTTGCTTATTTGGCTCACATGAGTCTATATACAAAATTTGGTGTCAAACATGGCTTTATCGACTCGACTATTGCCCCCCCCCCCCATCATTTTTGCTATGGAACTTATGGTATGCCACGCCTTCTCCTTGCCTTTTAAATGCACTGCAGACATCTAAAATACTCAAGACCCCACTGGTATTTCGCAATCAGCATACGAATATTCCCATATATTTTTTTATTTTTATTTATAAACGGTAGTTTGTTAATTTTCCAGCTGTTAATCCGTAGATCGGATATAGAAGCGTTTCTCACTGAAATACAGACTTAGCAAAAAACAGACCAACTTTTTTTTAATTGCTTTATTTTAACTGCATATTTTGAATGTGGAACAATTCGAAAAAAGCGATTTTGAGCTCAAGCCAGAAACTGCATTTAATTAATTTCTAAATAAATTGTATTGTGTTTTATCCAAATATTAAATTTTAACTTGAAATTTAGTATCCCTTCATAAATTTGCGTTATAATTTGAAGTTGCTCTGTAAAAGTTGTGGAGAATGTTGCTTTCTGACTTGGCTAAAGAATGGGATAGTGTATATATTTTTGGTGGCAGGTCAGGATGTTCTAAGCACCGCCACGAAGACGGAGAACCAAATGCAAGGTTGACTCCTTCTGGATGTTATAATCAGAAAGGGTACGGCCATCCTCGAGCTGTTTGCCAGCAAAGATAAGACGTTGCTGATCTGGGGGAATGCCCTCCTTGTCTTGGATTTTGGCCTTCACGTTTTCAATGCTATCGCTAGGCTCGACCTCCAAGGTGATGGTTTTACCGGTTAGGGTCTTCACGAAGATTTGCATACCACCACGTAGACGAAGCACCAAGTGCAAGGTGGACTCCTTCTGGATGTTATAATCAGAAAGGGTACGGCCATCCTCGAGCTGTTTGCCAGCAAAGATAAGACGTTGCTGATCTGGGGGAATGCCCTCCTTGTCTTGTATCTTGGCCTTCACGTTCTCAATGGTATCGCTAGGCTCGACCTCCAAGGTGATGGTTTTGCCAGTTAGGGTCTTCACGAAGATTTGCATACCACCACGTAGACGGAGCACCAAGTGCAAAGTCGATTCCTTCTGGATGTTATAATCAGAAAGAGTGCGGCCATCCTCGAGCTGTTTGCCAGCAAAGATAAGACGCTGCTGATCTGGAGGAATTCCCTCCTTGTCTTGAATCTTGGCCTTCACGTTTTCAATGGTATCGCTGGGCTCGACCTCAAGAGTGATGGTTTTGCCAGTTAGGGTTTTCACGAAGATCTGCATACCACCACGCAGACGGAGCACCAAGTGCAAGGTGGACTCCTTCTGGATGTTATAATCAGAAAGGGTGCGGCCATCCTCGAGCTGCTTGCCAGCAAAGATAAGACGCTGCTGATCTGGGGGAATTCCCTCCTTGTCTTGTATCTTGGCCTTCACGTTCTCAATGCTATCGCTAGGCTCGACCTCCAAGGTGATGGTTTTGCCGGTTAGGGTCTTCACGAAGATTTGCATACCACCACGTAGACGGAGCACCAAGTGCAAGGTGGACTCCTTCTGGATGTTATAATCAGAAAGGGTGCGGCCGTCCTCCAACTGCTTGCCGGCAAAGATAAGACGCTGCTGATCTGGGGGAATTCCCTCCTTGTCCTGAATCTTGGCTTTAACGTTTTCAATGGTATCGCTGGGCTCGACCTCCAGGGTGATCGTTTTACCAGTTAGGGTCTTCACGAAGATTTGCATACCACCACGTAGACGGAGCACCAAGTGCAAAGTCGATTCCTTCTGGATGTTATAATCAGAAAGAGTGCGGCCATCCTCGAGCTGTTTGCCAGCAAAGATAAGACGCTGCTGATCTGGAGGAATGCCCTCCTTGTCTTGAATCTTGGCCTTCACGTTTTCAATGGTATCGCTGGGCTCGACCTCCAAGGTGATGGTTTTGCCAGTTAGGGTCTTTACGAAGATTTGCATACCACCACGTAGACGGAGCACCAAGTGCAAGGTAGACTCCTTCTGGATGTTATAATCAGAAAGGGTGCGGCCATCCTCGAGCTGTTTGCCAGCGAAGATAAGACGCTGCTGATCTGGAGGAATGCCCTCCTTGTCTTGAATCTTGGCCTTCACGTTTTCAATGGTATCGCTGGGCTCGACCTCAAGAGTGATGGTTTTGCCAGTTAGGGTTTTCACGAAGATTTGCATACCACCACGCAGACGGAGCACCAAGTGCAAGGTGGACTCCTTCTGGATGTTATAATCAGAAAGGGTGCGGCCATCCTCGAGCTGTTTGCCAGCAAAGATAAGACGCTGCTGATCTGGAGGAATGCCCTCCTTGTCTTGAATCTTGGCCTTCACGTTTTCAATGGTATCGCTGGGCTCGACCTCCAAGGTGATGGTTTTGCCAGTTAGGGTCTTTACGAAGATTTGCATACCACCACGTAGACGGAGCACCAAGTGCAAGGTAGACTCCTTCTGGATGTTATAATCAGAAAGGGTGCGGCCATCCTCGAGCTGTTTGCCAGCAAAGATAAGACGCTGCTGATCTGGAGGAATGCCCTCCTTGTCTTGGATCTTGGCCTTTACGTTTTCAATGCTATCGCTGGGCTCGACCTCCAAGGTGATGGTTTTGCCAGTTAGGGTCTTTACGAAGATTTGCATACCACCACGTAGACGGAGCACCAAGTGCAAGGTAGACTCCTTCTGGATGTTATAATCAGAAAGGGTGCGGCCATCCTCGAGCTGTTTGCCAGCGAAGATAAGACGCTGCTGATCTGGAGGAATGCCCTCCTTGTCTTGAATCTTGGCCTTCACGTTTTCGATGGTATCGCTGGGCTCGACCTCCAAGGTGATGGTTTTGCCAGTTAGGGTCTTTACGAAGATCTGCATACCACCACGCAGACGAAGCACCAAGTGCAGAGTCGATTCCTTCTGGATGTTATAGTCAGAAAGAGTGCGGCCATCCTCGAGCTGTTTGCCAGCAAAGATAAGACGCTGCTGATCTGGGGGAATGCCCTCCTTGTCTTGGATCTTGGCCTTCACGTTCTCAATGGTATCGGAAGGTTCCACCTCAAGAGTGATGGTTTTGCCAGTTAGGGTCTTCACGAAAATTTGCATACCACCACGCAGACGGAGCACCAAGTGCAGAGTCGATTCCTTCTGGATGTTATAGTCAGAAAGAGTGCGGCCATCCTCAAGCTGTTTGCCAGCAAAGATAAGACGCTGCTGATCTGGGGGAATGCCCTCTTTGTCTTGGATCTTGGCCTTTACGTTTTCAATTGTATCGCTAGGCTCGACTTCCAAGGTGATGGTTTTGCCAGTTAGGGTTTTCACGAAGATTTGCATACCACCACGCAGACGAAGCACCAAGTGCAGAGTCGATTCCTTCTGGATGTTGTAGTCAGAAAGCGTGCGGCCATCCTCGAGCTGCTTGCCAGCAAAGATAAGACGCTGCTGATCTGGGGGAATTCCCTCCTTGTCTTGGATCTTGGCCTTCACGTTTTCAATGGTATCGCTAGGCTCGACCTCCAAGGTGATGGTTTTGCCGGTTAGGGTTTTCACGAAGATTTGCATACCACCACGCAGACGGAGCACCAAGTGCAGAGTCGATTCCTTCTGGATGTTGTAGTCAGAAAGCGTGCGGCCATCCTCGAGCTGCTTGCCAGCAAAGATAAGACGCTGCTGATCTGGGGGAATTCCCTCCTTGTCTTGGATCTTGGCCTTCACGTTTTCAATGGTATCGCTAGGCTCGACCTCCAAGGTGATGGTTTTGCCGGTTAGGGTTTTCACGAAGATTTGCATACCACCACGCAGACGAAGCACCAAGTGCAGAGTTGATTCTTTCTGGATGTTGTAGTCAGAAAGCGTGCGGCCATCCTCGAGCTGCTTGCCTGCAAAGATAAGACGCTGCTGATCTGGGGGAATTCCCTCCTTGTCTTGGATCTTCGCTTTCACATTTTCAATGGTATCGGAAGGTTCCACCTCTAGAGTGATGGTCTTTCCAGTCAAGGTCTTAACAAAGATCTGCATGTTGGCTTGTACTGCGGAATAAATTTAAAAAAAAAAAAAAAAATTTAATTTTTTTTTGCCAAGCTAAGGTGAACGAAAAACAAGTTGAATAATTAAATACAATTGTAGTAAACTTCAAAAAGTTTTTTCAGGTTGCTTTGTTATGACACATCTATAAAATGTTTAGACAGAAAATAATGAGTCAATGCTAAGAATTTTTTCACTTGCAACTTAATGTCTGCCACGTCTTCTTTTTCTTGCACTGCACAAATCAAGAATACCTTTGACACAATGGAATATAAACTGAACTTCCAAGAAATGACGCGTAAACTTCTTACTTATGGACACATATCTTTGTATGTATTTACGTTAAACTTCTCGAACATTCAGCGTTTGTGTCGTCACAATTTAATTTCACAACTTAACAAATGTTACTAACAATAATTTGAGTCTTTGCACACATCAATCAAGATACACTATATAAATTATAAACTTGGAAGGCCAGACAAAGAAAGACAGAGCGTCATCACTTCCATTGTACATATGTATGTATATACATAAGAATTGTAAATGTGCATACATAGGGCGATGCATATATATACGTATACACACACATGAATACATATATATATATATATATGTGCACACTGAAGACAAAGAAAAAAAAATGGCTACGTTAATGCACTAAACAAATTCTACTTTTGCTTGCCGTCAGGAAACAAAAACGAATTATAATCAATATCTTCACACACTTCTGCAATACTCACTTTTAGATCTAATTGAATATGTAAAGTTAATGCGATTATAAGGTTTAGGTAATACTTTTCTTTATAAATTATTACAGAGCAACGTTCTCCACTTCTTTCACAATTATATGTATATTGAAACTTGTGCTCGACCTCGCTTATATAGCTTCGTTGGCATACTGGGAAATACTGGGGAAAATTTTGTTGAATTTAAGGCGGACTATAGCTGTACTTCTCGCACAAATTTATTATTTTATTTTAAATCTAGTAGTTGATCCTTTAAATTTCAGTTTGCACGAGCTGTCAAGTAAAATACATATCTCTAACCCAACTAACAACAATATATCTTGGTCTGTGCAAGCAGCAAATTCCTCTTAAAGCAACTACAGCTACTAAAAATATTGTATATCTCGCTCGTTTTTTTTTCACAGAAATGCGCGAGTTGCCACACTTGGTTAAAGTCCAATAAATAATGTGTTCACACTTGTGTCTCGCTGTAAACGTTGCGTCGCTTTTGTCTTATGAACTAACAAATTTATCACTTATTACTTACCAAATTAATATTTCAATTGCGCTTTATTTTTTTTCACAAATTCAGAGCTTATTCAATTTTTCCTTTCGATGTTTACACCTTGAGAATCTAACGCAGAATGATTTATTTTTTGTGTGCACGAATATTTATACGTTGAATTTAAGGCGTACGCCTACTAGGTTGAAAAAATCAAATCAAACACAAAATCAAAAAATATTAAAATAAAATTTTAAACGAATTCAAACAAGCCCTGCTCTATGTGCTGCGTTTCCTGGCTGAGTGAGAAGTTTAATTTTTTTTTTAAACTATGTATGCATTTGACAAGAAAATCACAGCATGTTAGACCATTTTGCTATTTTGCGGTTTGGGCCAGACAAATAAAGAACAATTAATAAAATGATTTGACCCCAAATCTCAGTTCAAAGGTCACATGCATCCCATTGCTTAGAACCCGCGAGAACCTCTAAAAACAATTTCTGAGGTTTGTGTGCTGTAAAGGTTTTAGCTTACCGTGTCTTTGATAATTGAGTTTTTAAAATATTGTTTTCACAAGTACACTCTTGTTTGTTTTTAATTTTAAAGTCCGCGAGGCGAACTTGTACCACGAATTTCTGAGGTTTGTGGGAAAAGTTTTAACCTAACAAGTCTTTGATATTTGAGTTCTTCAAATATTGTTTCCTCAAGTAAACTCTAATTTTAGAGTCCGCGAGGAGAGCCTCCACAACGAATTTCTGAGGTTTGTGGGAAAAGTGTGTTGTACAATTTTTAACTTACCGAGTCTTTGATTATTGAGCTTTTAAAATATTGTTTTCACAAATAAACTATTGTTTAATTTTAATATTCTGCACCGCAACAAAATCGAACTTTCTTGACTCTCTTGACTGGAAAATAAATTTGTTTAATGTTGGGTTGACAGTCTGGGCTATGGGTACTGTGTTGTTGAAAATTTGGTTATATATAAATTTAACTTTAGCCAACTACAATTTCAACTAGAGTTGGGTCAAATAGTTCCGAGCTAGTTTCATCGAACTAGTCTTTTTATTGAAGTGATGAACCATGGTATTGGTCGAAGATCTTCAAAATAATAGAGTGGAATCCTGGACCGTTAAAAAACTCAATATTTTTGCCGAAATGTGGACATTCCCAATCATGTTACATGCAATGAAGACCCAAAATCAGCATCAATCATCAGATCAGAATTAGGCGAGGCATTTGGAAACTACGCATCCATCCCTTTGCCTATAAGTCGAACGCCAAGCTTATGAAAAAGCGTTATCATCAATCACAACAAAATCCCGATTCATGGTAAACGAAATAAATTAACAATTAGTTCGTTAATCAAAAATTCAGTTAATGAACTAGATCTTGAAATTGAACTACACACGCGATATCGATAAGTTCGATAAGTCTTTAGCACCTCTACACACTTAATTCAGTGTACTTTGACTTTCTCTTCGTTTTGTTCATTGACCAAAGACTATCTGCAAACTAAAAGCACACAGCGCGAAATGGAGGTAAGTAGCTGCAATCGCTTAAATAAAAGTCTGTAAAAATCATTGCATAATTTTGGTAATTTAGCTTGAGATACTGAGTGCAAAAACATCGAAGCCATACGGCAAAGTGTCGGTATCATCATCGGCAACCGCTGTAAGTGAGCTAAGGTCTATTATACACAAAGCCCTTAAGGCCACTCCACATGCAGACCGCCAGTCGCTACGTCTGGATGCCCGAGGTAAATCCTTAAGAGATACAGATACATTGCTTGCATTGAATTTGCGCAATGGTGACAAAATCTACATCAAGGACTTGGGCCCACAAATTGGCTGGAAGACAGTGTTTCTGTCTGAGTACGCTGGACCCTTAATTGTTTACTTGATGTTCTATTTTCGTCCAGAACTCGTTTACGGCAAGGCGGCCAGCAATCCGATCTCACTCACCACGCAGTAAGTTTTTATACATAAATTTACACAAACGCGACTTTCCCCACTTTGCGCTCTTCTTTTGTTTGCCTCATCAACGACCCACTTTGACCCATAGCAGCAGTTGCTTATGCAAAGTTTCGCTAGCAACTGATTAACAAAAACGCATCGATTAGCAGTCGGTTTTTGACTGCATAATTATTAATTTACTTTTGCTACTTTGTTTTGTATCTTTTTTTTGTACAGCATTGCCGCTGGCTGTTATACAGTCCATTATGTGAAGCGGTTGTTGGAGACGGTATTTGTGCATCGCTTTTCGCATGCGACTATGCCCTTGCGAAATCTTTTCAAGAACTGCAGCTACTATTGGGGTTTTACGGCATATGTGTCCTATCATGTTAACCATCCTCTCTTCACATCCCCCTGCATGTGCACTGTTTGGGCTGCACTGGGCGCCTTTGCGGTGAGTTATTTTGTGCTAATAGTTGGCAATGTTATAATTAACTTTTTTTGCAGCTCTGTGAACTCGGCAACTTTTCGATCCATATTGCTTTACGTAATTTGAGACCTCCAGGCACCAAAGTACGCAAAATTCCAGTGGCTGATGACAATCCATTAACGAAACTTTTTAATTTTGTATCTTGCCCAAACTACACCTATGAGATTGGCGCTTGGTTATCCTTTTCCGTGATGACATCTTGTTTAGCTGCCTATTTGTTTGCTTTTGCTGGCGCATTCCAGATGACCGTGTGGGCTCTCGCAAAACATCGTAATTACAAAAAGGAGTTCAAGGATTATCCCCGGCAGCGCCGCTCCATATTTCCCTTTGTTTTGTAAACAATTTCATGAGCATTATGCCATTTACAGTTTGTAAACTATATCCAAAATTCCAAGATTCATTTTACGCTAAACTGCTCTTAAACTAAGCTAATATTTAATGGGTTATTGATTTATGAACTTTGTGCTTTCAAATGGTAGAACAAATACAACTGAAAAGTCGTGAAAATACTTATACTCTACCTCATAATTAAACGAGAGGGCTTGCAAGGGTTCAAAGTGCATGATAAATTGCAATTATGCAATTTTAAGAGAGAGTTGCTTTATCTGCCAGCGCGGCTTCAGTAATTAGTTGATGTGCATTTGTTGGGCTAGGTAAAACTGTTCACGTCTTGAAATGACACATAATTGTACAAAAGCGTGGCTAATGCTTAGAAGTATTTTTATTTATGTGTTTATCAATTTGATCAATTTAAAACTGGCGCTTAATTTAGGATAACCATTTGTATAAGCAGCATGGACATTCTCTGGTAACACGCTATCTTACAAATTTTGTTTGCTACGGTTTGTATGGCTGCGCTGTCCAAAACTATAAAACTCTGTCAAATAAATTCATAAATTTAAGTTTACATATAAACATTTTTAAAAAGCGCTGTTATTACAATTGAACTTGTGTTTCGTTTATAAAAGCTATGCACATCGATCGGTCTGGCAACGCCATATTTACGTGAAGTTGGCAGCTGTTAGTTAGGTTTTGTTTTTACCGGCAAAACAATCGGAGTGCACAAAACATAATCATGAATTTGTTCGAAGAGCTGGATACATTGGAGCCGAGCGCCAAAATAGTACCACCACGCATCGAAATACCAACAGCACATAAAATTGCCGTCCTAATATTGCTAAAGCAGTATGTGGCTGTAAGTTGCTGATGGTTTAGGTGTCAATTTGTGGTTTTGTATGTTTATTTTTTTAGGACAAAAAGACCTCAATGGACACGGGCGTGACCATGCAACCACATCGACGTCGTATGTTTTGTATGCTCATGTTTAAACTGGTGCAGGAGGCAGACATGAGCTATAATGAATTTCACGAGCTGCTTACCTCGCGGCGCTACAAACTGGATCCACTGATGCTGGAGGCCTTTGAAAAGGCCATGTCTGAGTTTTGCGGCTCAGGCATTGAGGCTTTGTTCGATTTCGCAGAACTGCAAAATATTGATAGGCTATTGAATGAGGAATGGGGCGTCAGTCAGTTTAGCATGGTGGGTGTGTATGTGCGCCGTGTTGGCGTTGTGTTGGAACGCTTATCATTTGCCGAAATGATGGGCATGTACAGAAATATATGTGCCTACTATGAAGAAGGTGTGCGCGTCATGGCCTTGGGCCCTCGCAAGCCCGTCGCTGGTGGTATTCTACACAGATCAGTTACTCCGCCTCAGGTGGTTATACATAATGAAAGGAAAGAAGGTGAAAGCCCAGTTACAGAAAAAACAGATGCTAATACAAATGATCCACTAAGCGCTCGTAGCTTGGATCCCACGATTTGCCTCGATCGCAATTCGCTGAGCAAATGGGCGCCGAAACAAGCCAAATTCTTCATTAACACACAGTTTGAGGCTCTGGAAAGAAACGAACGTAATGCGCTCTCACCCAGGCAGCTGCAGCGTAAAGTTCAGGAGATTATACAAGATATTCCACTGTCTACGACGCCCTATTTTCTTAGCTATATGAACCAGTTGCGCATTCGTGATTACAATAATGCGCTGACGGCGTTACATCTCGCTATGGATCGCAGTCCCGTTCGCATGATGAGCCAGGAGAAGGGCTATCAGTATTTCTGCGTAAATTTAGCTGTGATGCACGCCACATTCGGTCACCGTAAAGAAGCGTTGAGTGCACTGAAAGAGAGCATAATGCTGGCACAGGAGCATGGCGACAAGCGCAGCCTTAATTTGGCCAACACATGGTATTGCCTGTTGCGCGATGAATTGCCATTGACCTATGTACAACGAAATGCTGCTGATGCCATAGATACGGATTCCTTGCTGCAGAACTACACATTGGCTCTTCATTTTGCCGTTAAACTGGGCACTGTGGCCGGCTGTAAGCCGTTGCGTCTTTTCGAGCTGCTCCAACGTAATGAGAATCTCGCGCAGCGTAATATTTTTCCCGATCATGCATCTGAAGGGTTGGCTTTACGTTCGGCTGTATGGTGTGCGTATGGCAAGCACGAGCTTGCCACTCTATACGCCCAATTGTTATTTGCCAACCGGGATCGCTTAAGCAGCGGCTCCTCTGGTCTAGGCAGTACTCTACCCAGTTGTGCGCTTTGGCTGCATCTACAGGGTGAGCCGCAGCTTGCTTGTGTGCTTTTAGATCGTGCGCGTGTCCGCCTGCCCCGCATGCCCAACGCCGAGGGCTGGATGATAGCCCAGTGTCATATCATCGTACAGTCGGGTATTTATCGCTGTCGGTGGCACGACGCCTTAAAGGCCTGCGATCAACTGTATTTGCTAGATCGTTTCGACGCCATCCTACAGCGTGCCGCCATTTACTTGGCCAAGCGTGAGTTCTACAACTCGCGTCGTTTGCTGGACAAACTGGCCAATGAGCCAAAATTGTCGTATTTGTTGCACATGCGTGTGCAGGTGCTACTTGGTTATTGCAGCCTAGCAGATGGGAGATTCTCCAGTGAGACTGTAACACGCTTGCTGCTGGTGGCTGAGAAAATGAACGATTCGCAAATGGATTACGAACAGGCATTGGTGTCCATGTTGCTTGCCCAACTACTGCTGCTGCTGGGCATGTCACAAAAGGCATATCAGTCAATTAAACGCTGCATGGGCGATATACACATAAATGGTGGACTTTATGACCGTGCAAAGACTGATTTTGTGTTTGTACGCTGCTTGTTGGCCATGGCGGGTTCGGATGCAACATTGCGCAAGGAACAACTACTAAAGTCTCTGCATACTATGGAGCGTGCGGCTCGGGCATTTAAAAAGTTGTCAGCTCATGCAAAAGTATTGGATGTCTATGTGTATCTTGCACAACGCTTCAATGAGTTGAATGAACGTGCCTTAAGGAATAAATATGCCGGCAAATTCAGGCGCTATTACATGGATCATCCAATACCGCGCGAGTATCTGGGCATGGCCTTTTGATGGATTAAAGTGTCGTACATCTTGAAATATATAAAGAATCGTTAATATTACCTTCCTGGAGGAATATATCTTATTTTGCTTAAAGATTTGTCAGTTTTGGAGTAGTTTGTGCGACCTCGTCTAGTTCTTTTGTTAGTTATAAACAATTTGAAAGCAGTTTGCGATTGTTTGACTGTTTTCGTTTGGTATAATTCTTGTACATTTATCTTGGATTAAGAAAATAACTCAAGGTCAAGTGTGTGGTTTTAGACCCATAAAATGTCGTTCCCGTTCAAGATATTTATTTCAAATAGGATGTTCTAATTGAATTCGTTTTTGCTTGTTGAGTTATAAACGAGTCTTTTTGATCTTTGATGCTGGGAGTATTAGGTAGTGATATATTAGTTGTTCTGTCATTTCCTTCCCATCTTAGAATTACCCTTCCATTGCATTGAAATTAAAAAATCCGTATAATTAACTCTTAATAAATTTATTTTATTAATTTGTTAAACAATACTACGACCTACTCAAGTTTCGCACTGTTCGAAAGGATATAGAGATGCAAAAGTGTGTTTTGTTAGCTATTGCATGTTGTGATGAACAACACGTGTTTGAAAGTGAACATTGTTCATAGTCCTGCACTGCTGCTTAAATGCTACAAAGGATTAGGATTTTGCCTGCTCGGGGATTTATAATTTCTCTTGTTGCTATGTAAAATAGTGCTTCATCTTAAACTAACGTGTGGCATTTTTTAAATTTTGTTTTTGCGATGGCTACGCTTAATGCAGTTTACAGTTAGTATGGTTAATTAACGAATCAATGGTGGTGGCGCTGCTCCAGATGCGGACATGGCACTGCCAGGTCCTAGCAGCACTTGCTTCTGTTGCGACTTTTGCATTTCCTCCATCTGGGCGCGCTCAGTCTCAAAGATAACTGGAGCAAACAATATGAGTGAACTTGTAAAGAATATCCACGAGGCATTGCACGAAAATTTGTAAATATTTTGTATGCTTTGAATCGTAGCATCGGATAACTTGTTTGAAAATTCACGCACCGGCTCTGGGAACATTTCTGTCAAGCCCCAAATGCGCTCGCCCATGGTTTCATCGGGTTCCTAAGGAGTTCAAAACCCATATAAGTTAGTTGTTTATAAACATATATGTATATATATATTACTTACATCATCGAAGTTTTCTGATTCGGCCTGTGCAATGCTGTCCCCACTCTGCAAAGAATAAGAAAATAAAAAAAAATTATTCAAAATATTGAATAAAGCCAATTAAAGCATGCTTTATAAGTTTTTGTTGCACGTTCTGTAATTACGCAAACAAATGCCCGTGAACACGACCCGTCCGCACGCACACACGCACGTACTTATATTACGGAGCAGCTGGCTGCTGAACTTACAATGGCCACTGTGCGACGCTCAGGTGTTTCATCTTTGCTACCACCCAACGATCCCATGCCACTATCCTTTTCAATGAACTCAATATCAGGATCAGAGTCCATCAAATCCTCAACTTTTACGTTATCGGTATCCACTTTTGCGATTTTATTGTCACACTAGCACGTTGAAAATTCGAGCAGGCCTTTGTTGCCGTAGACACAATTGCATACGCACACGTAAGACAAAAACAATGGACAAGGAATGCAGATTGCACGGTCGTTCAATTAATGAAAAATTGCGTATTGTTCGATTTTTTTTTCTTTCGTTACACAAAAAATTGATTTTATGTGCCACTCGTGAGGTTATGTGCTAGTGATGGTAGTTTGCGCAAAAAGTTCATATCGAATTAATCGATTTGGCCAGGTCTTGTATACACTCAAAAGCTGAGTGACACGTAATAAGCACGCAGCTGCCAAACATGTGCGCGATGTATTTAAAATTTTATTCTTATTAACGTAGTTGCATATTTACAAATAACGAATATTGTAAAACCATGATTTATGCCCAAATATACTCAATATCTTGAGTGTATTGAAAAGTTTAAACCATTTGTTCAAACGGTAATATATTTTGTTACGTTTATGCATTATGCGTATCGAATGGGCTTAACTAAATAATCAACAATAAGGGCAGGTCTGCCTTATTAGCATTAAGAATAGAATAATTATGACACGAATACATTTAACTTCAAATTTTGAATTATTATGAAAATATTCATATTTATTTATTTGCAACTTCGTCCAATTTGCAATTTAAGCGTTGCCAACTGATTGGATTGAACACTCCAATTTGAATGCATAGTCTGGCAGCTCTACTATTCCTCGTATCCTTTTGCCATGCGTGCGCTTCTTAAACTGCTGCGCGGATATTTCTTTTTCGTGTGTTAAATTGAGTTGAATAAGTGCGAAAACGTGAAAATATTTCCATGCTATTATTATTGGTATGCCTTACAAAAAATTTCATGCATTTATTTGAATTTATTGTGTTAATGGAATAAATGCACGGTTAACGGTAAAAGACAATTGTTATATTACTTTGTTGTTGCTGTTTTTTTTGCATTTTGCTAATTGTGTGTGTTTTTTTTAAGTGCTGCATTTAAATGATGATTTCTTAAAGAACAGGAATACAAAAAATTATAAAAACGAATTGGTAAGTGTAACTTTCAAAAGTTTTTTTCGGCAAATAAGCGTTTTGTTTCTCAACACGACCTCTTCATTAGACCCAAATCTTCTAACGCTGAACAATGTCTTGAGGGTTGGGTACCGGAAGTAGTAGGGGTGAACTAAACCTGGGCTGGCTTTCTGGCTCATTGGTAACTGCTCGCTTAGTATCACCAATAATATCGAGAATATCTATAAATGCGAGTACTAGAAACTCTTATAGTTCAATATTGTCCCGGTCCGATTGCATGTGAGCCTCTACGCGCAATTACGAGCTATAAACCAGTTTGGTATCAGCCAAGTCGAAGGTGATTTAGATGTCAGCTATGCACTCTCCACAGAAGATAGGACTACCCTGACGGATGCTGGAGTGTAGAAACTACCCGTTGCTCGTTTTCTTCTTTTTTTTCTGTTTTTTTTTTCTTTTTTTTTCATTCTAGGGGCTAATAATGGGGAGTAGAAAACGTTAGGCTGGGATCAGAGGGACGGTCTCGCTCTCTGCCCTTGCGCTTAAATCCTTTTGGATTGTGGGGACATAGTTGGCCGCTTTTGCGGTTTGAATTTTTCCAATGATAATTACTGC
Organism: Chymomyza caudatula; assembly: GCA_035041775.1. NCBI lineage: Eukaryota > Metazoa > Arthropoda > Insecta > Diptera > Drosophilidae > Chymomyza > Chymomyza caudatula. Next base: position 2,622,442 of record JAWNKW010000073.1, read on the forward strand.
TTATGCGGAAGAGGTAGGGATAGGCCTCGCTCCTCTTAGTGAGAAAGCCATGCCCAGGAGCATAGTGTATATAATGGTCCATCTGTCGGCTAGAGTGCCCTTCTATGGTGCGACGCGAGACCAGAGGCTTTAATTCTGGTAACATGGGCGGTCAAGAGCCCACAGAATATTCGTCCTGGAGTTGCGTTTTACATTAAGCCACCTAGTTAATTATTTTTGATTTTCATGGGGGAGCTGGAGTAATATTTTAACCGTGAACTTTTTCCCTATGTTGAAGATAAAGATGAATACAAACACGATATTCCAGTGATTTGTAATATTAAGGTTTGACTGGAAATACTTTTCGAAGAAACCAAAGAATTAAAGTCGTATTGAAGTCAAATGCATATAATCAAACTTTACCATTTTAAAACATGTATCAGAAGTTTACTATTCCCGGTTTACTTTCGGTTTTTGAAGTCTAGCCTTGACGAATTCTGATCCTTGGGATTCTTCTGATCCCAAGGCTGTGCATTCCGCAGGGGAATGTTTTAGGTCCTATGTTGTTGAGTCTCTACATACGTTTCGAACCCTGAAAAAGTTCATAACGATATGAACGGTTGAAAAAGTACTGTTCTTTACACTGTAGCTTCACTTCCTTCATTTTAGAGGAGGGTATATACCAAATGAAAGCGAAAGGGAGGAGATAAGAGGGTCAAATATATCTTCATATCTCTTTCATCTTGCGAGTAAACCAAATATACTCTTGGCTCTAGTAAATAAACCTTTTTGACTTGCATTTAAAATTAAAAACTCTTCAATTGAGCGTTGGTGTAATGTTATTTATTTTTATATCTCTTTTATTGTTTTTTTTTATTAAATACAGTACATATATAACCAAATCTTTAATACTTAAATCAATTAACTATAGTTTTTATTTAATATGAATTTATGCCTTTATAAAGATAATGTCTTACTTGCTGCTTTGTTTTTGTATTATTTTATATAACATGTGTAGTTTTGACAGGGTTTTCATTTTTAACATAAACCGCATAGTTTTGAGTAGTTTTCAATAACATAGAGTATGCATATCGTTTATATTATATTGGGTACATATAAATATAAGTAGTAGATAGTTTTGCGTACACTTTTAAGCACATTAAGATATCATAAAAATCTACTCGTATTCAATAATAATAATAATAATAGATTTAATATAGAAGGTTTTTATAAACATTTATATCCAATATATAAGTTAGTAGTATAAAGGTCTCCAATTTCAGCTGTTCTGTTGTAAATACCCTACAAAAATGTTTGTAGCATGCTTTCCATTTTGCGACTATTTTGTACCTTTGACCTGATTTAATTATGTTTTTCTTTCTTATTTATTTTGTCTGTATTCTACAAGAACACTTTCGTTTCCATCTTAGATTTGCCTGACAATTTTTGGGCGCCAAACAATTTGCAATTAAGATACAAAAACCACAACTAATTTGAAACCACGAGGATGATATATTGTGTGTGTGTTTTTGTGTGTGTATGTATGTGGTTTTAGAAAAATATTTGTTTTTCATGAAACTATGTATGGATGGCCTAGCCGGGACGGCAATGCGATCTGCTACAGTAAAAGCTCACAAACTAGAACCACTTTGTTGTTCAAGTTCGGCTAATATCCAAAATATTACCATCTTTGGACGGCTTTTACTTTTCATACTTAAAGTGAAAACAAAGTTAAAGATATGCTACATAATAATCGGAAATTCTAATTCGAATTTGTGAGCTTTCACTGTATGTAATTAACTATTCGTATTTAGTGGATTTGAAGCTAGTAAAGTATTCAAATGAAATCCAATCAAGCAAGTGAGTTGAAATGGATTTTCTGTTGTTTGATTTTATGACTAGACTCGGCACTGCTGAACAAACGAACTTATTTATAGCTTAAAGCTCAGTATACACCTTTAAGAGAAATGCTTATAATTTAAAAATACCAAAATCGGCAATTGCCCCAAATCTCTAGAAGATATTGATCTCATTTACAGTTGATATTTTTTGCAAATCACTCAATCAAAAACTTCCATGATTGACATATCCACATATTGCCATTTCGCTGAAATTCAGATGAATCGGAAACAAACTAAAGGATAGCTGGTTTGGAATTCGGGCTTAGATTTCATGCACTTCACTAAACGCTCCTTATTTTTGTTAAGAGGCGATAAGAACTATTTCTTTGACGAAGATTATGCATGTGGAAACACATTTTCTTCAGGTATGTAAAAGTCATGTTCCCGAAGGAAAAAACATTTCAATGTTAGTCTTTGGCACAGTGCAAAGAAACTGGTTCGAAAAGACTATTTACCACAAAAGACCCATTGAAAAATGTTTACAATATATGAAATTAGCGAACTGATCTTTTGCTCATATAGATTGTATACTCCGACTCAAGGTCCAAGCAAGAAGTTAAAACTGCAAAGTTTTTTGTTTTTAATCATTATTTCTTTCCCCATATTTCTGACCGGCTGTGGAGTCCGTCACGTTTTTGACACAGGAATCAGCGGTGGAGCTTAAACTGTAAGTAAACAAAAGTTTACTTAATAACACTATGCATTGATCTTTGAGTAGTAATAGTAAACTAAGAGACATTGAACCGATGGTTAATTACCTTTTATTCGAATTACAGTTCATCTCGATCGGTAGAAAGGTTTTCGAGTAATATGCGATTTGTTGACTTTGCAACTCTCGATTATTCGAAAACGTTACTTTTCTAGCATCCAAAACGGTTTCCGAATTCGAAATAAGCAACACCGACTTTACCAGAAAAGGTATGCTTTAGAAATTGAGCGAATTATTTCGTTATGAGTTTTGTGCCATATTTTTTGTCTCTATCTGGGAAAATAATGTTACGTTCGGTTCGTTTTGCATTTTTAATGCTTACGTTTACGTGTACGAACGTTATGTACTTGAAATTTCCGTCACGAACGTACCGTTAGTTTGCCGTCACGAACGTACCGTTGGTTACTAATACATGCCTTAGCTGAGGCCGCCGTTCACTGCTTGTGCGAGCGTAAATTTCCGCTCATGTTGTGATTCCTGTGATTGATGCTGGTTTTGAGCAGTGCAGTGGTCACCAATACAATCACACATTTTGTGTGTTCTTTTTCTGAACACCTCTGGAATACATACACATGCTGATGTCGCAGCTATGTTCTGCTTTAATTTTTATAAAATATGCAGATTAGACTAAGCATAAATTTTGAAATTTAAAACCTAAACCCTAGACGATTTCGCCCAAAGTTTTTCAGATCTTATAAAAAAAGAATCGGACAACCGCTTTCAAAGATATATCTGGTATATTGTCGGAATACTTTTAGGTTGAAATACGGTTAAAGGCTATGTTGGCTTCCCCGGCTGGAAAGAGATTTTAGGCGCACCACTATATCTGTTTTATCTCAAACACAGCTTTTGGTATTTAAGTTGGTTTAGGTATTTCTGATAGATTTTTTACTTGAGCATTTCTCAAAGAGTATGAAATTTAATATAGTAGAATCTTTGGTCGTTGCATTGAGTTGACAGTCTGAAAAGCGACCACTTTCAGCACAGTGTACACACATGCTTTTTATTTTCGCTTTCTCTTTCTCAACTTTCGCTTTTTTTGTTCACAAGTGAGTCGGTCTGACAGAGACAGCGTCACACGTACGCGTGCTGAAAGTGGTCGCTTTTCACCAAAAGTGTTGAATATTTTAACGGTTCAGGATTCCACTCTATTACTTACAGGCAATTCTATTGAGTTGAATACTGAGCTTTAGCCTATTATAGGATTTGGAAATATATATATAAAAAATTAAATCTAATTGGGCTTTTTTGCGTTTTTAGCTGTTTTTATTATTATTCTAATTAAGTTCAACTTAATTTTCCATTTTTTTGCTTTTTTTTGCGTATATTTATTTGATAACTTTTTCAACAATTAATTGCAACTTAAACTATCAAATCTGAAACGTTTTTCGATTGAATTTTTATGTCAAGCGAATTGAAAATGAAATCATTGATTTGTTTGCTCTTAAAAAATATATATTTTCTTTATGTACGATTTGCAATTTTTCGCGTTTCCTTTTTTTAATTTTTTTTATGCAGCACCCTAAACACAATATCACTCACGCGCTCAGACTTATCCGAATATGCACATATAAATATACACACACATTTATATAGGCATATATATGTATGTGAATATGTATGTTATAAGACTCGTACTCAAAAGTACTCATGTCTTTACATAATACACTTTAAAAAATTTAGGCGCAATTTATTAATGCTTTTGCGTGAACTTAAGCCAAAAACACTACACTTCTTGTTTTGGTTCCAAAGAGGTTCAAATTATAGTAAATACATAGAGTATAAAAAGATCTAAACAAATTTTTTTTGATTTCCTTTCATTTGAAATGAAGTGATCGAAAATTATTGCATTAAACAAAAACTTAAAAACTAATTTACATCGTGAATGCAAATGATCAACACTTGTTGAGCTAAGAGTTTAACAGTATTGGTGTGTTTCTGCGTGTGTGTGTGTGTGTGTGTGTGTGTGTGTGTGTATGTGTTTGCACTACATACACATACAAATATGATTTATATAAAATATTAAATATGCATGTAATTTGCATTTGTTTTTGTTTTCTTTTCTTTTCTGTTTTTGTGACTGAGTATGCTTAATTTTAAAAATTTTAAATTTTAAAAATATTATTCCATTGCTGGCAATCTTAAAAAGATGTTTTTTCTGTAGTTGTAGACAATCCGCTTGCTTAGAGTAAAAGTCTCGTGAATTCTGCAATGAAAACAAAATTAGGGGAAATTATATAGTAGAAATTCAAATATTGTATTCAGACAAAAGAAAGTTTCGAATTTGAATTTCGGAAGTGACTCTAATTCTAGCTAAAAAGAGAGTTATCATTATATTAACACGGAAACAGATTTCTTGTGGTACTGTGAAATGAGATATGATAGATGAGATATGACACTTGAGAGATTAGAGATGAGATGAATTAAAAGATATGATAAATGACATATGAGTGATGAGAAGAGACACGGGGGTGAGCGTGCAAAAATATTGTCAAAATTTATAATGTGTGTTACACAGAATTCGTTAATTTTTAAGATCAAAAGTCATACAAGGTGCTGTGAATACAGGGTTTCAAAGTTCGATTTCATAAACAATGCACGGATAACATATTCAGTTTTGGCAGGAATTTAATTGACTGATGTTGAGTTTGCGATTTGTCGAGTTTGTCGCAAGATGTTTAAGAAAATGAAATTCCTATACATAAGCTTAACTTTTTCCGTTGATTTTCTCCGTGGTGTTAACCAAGTTTTTGACTTAACCTTAGGATAATTTCTGGGGCATTTTTTGGTCGAAATTCTATTATACAACATTGTTAGAAGTTTGGCCCACCAATTTCAAAACACTAACTTCAGATTCGGAATCCGCAGAGCCCTTGCACCTTAAATCAAGCATCTATATTAAAAAGCGGGTGACTATACTTTGTGGCAGTTTTACAGCACTGGCAGGTGCCTGCGACCTCAGCAGAGACTTTGCCAGAATTTAAGCTGCTGCGATAGAATTTGTGTGTCGGCAGCGAAAAGTTGTCAAGGTGTTGCTTGCATGTATACGAACATTTTCGCAATCGTAGTAGTGGTAATAATTAGAAGATAGTCACACAAAAAGAAAAAATCGCTTAATTAATTTAATTAAGTTCGTCCATGCCTACATGCTCCCATCAAAGTCGGAAAACTTCCAACCAAACCATTAGGCAATCTCTTGGCCTGCCTCATTAACCGGTTATTCAGTTGTGGGACAGCAATCTATTTCAACCGACTTTCAACCCAATGGCAATTGTCGGTATGCCAAATATCAGTATAAACCGATTTTCAGTCAAAAAGAAATTCGTCTGGCCAAAATCTGAGAGCGTGGCAAATCCATCAAGAAAGCTTATGATCGACATATTTGGCAAGCAAATTGAAATCCTAAGTTCCTAGGCAAAACCATCTAGAGATTTGTAGCACACCCCTGATTATGGCGCATTTGGTCAGGAACCTCCACAATATTCAAATTCATCGCAATGCTTTGTTTCTGCCCTTGAGCTCAGAACCTTATTTTGCAAAGCCGCAAACGCTTCCAATTAATCTTGCAGGCTCTACTCGAAATTGGCGTATTTCCCGCGAGGCGGCATAATCTGTAGTTAAACCCAACCTTGGAGTCGAATACTAACGTAAAACTTTTATCTAATAACAAGCCGGGACATTTAGACTTGGCAACCACAGCAATGACGTGAACGTGTTGTTGTTTTTTTATGCGGTGTGCCATCATGTGAAATTGTCTGACAAAATATTGTGTTCTAATCGTTTATGCCATACATATATTTTTATATGAATCTTTTAAAAAGAAAGAGATTTTTATCTGTTGATATATTTCTTTCTTTGCATTATCGGGTGTTCGTCTTTGGTGCAATTTTTTAGACTTTAAAGTAGAAGTTACAGCTACTAGGCGTTACTAGTTTTATTAAACTTTAAAAATCGATAGCAGATACGTAACCAGCAATCCCAGAAACTTCTGGATAAAGTGTTTCAATTGAATCAAAGTCTAATTTTGTATTCCATATGACTCATAGTCATATTATCTAGTGTTCGTATAAAAGGTGAAATACAAAGCAAATGACTATCAAAATCTGTAATTTCGATGCCAACAAAATTTATCCGTTCCTGCCAGTTTTGGAAATTGTGGCTACAACATACAAAAGGTAACTTTCAAAGTTTGCCAACAATGTCCCATAAAAGTATGCAATACATTTCTCTATAAAAATGTATCAATGGCATCTCACACACACACACACACACACACACACACACACACACACACACAAATTAATGGGCCAAGTAAAGTGCCACATAAGCCAAAAAAGGAAAAACACTATATGAGCATTCTATAGCTGACATTAACATAATGATGAAAGGTAGTTAGCCAAAGACCAAAGACCCCTTAAGACCCCAGACGCAGTCTGAACAGTCGCTCTCTCTAGAGGCCGAACTGCAGCGTCAGCGTATAAAACCCACATATGTGTTTGCCACATGCCGGTGCAAAGTAAATACATGGAGCAACAACAACGATAACAAAATAAATAAATTGCACTTGAGAGGTAAGCAAATAGAGGCGACGCTATGGGGCAAGGTCAAAGTATCAACTGCCAAGGCGTAAGGTTTACCACATTGTGCACACTCGAGTTTCAATGGCTGCTCTGTGAATGTGAGTGAGTGTGTGTGTGTGTGTGTGTGAATGTGTGTGAGTGTGTGTATGTGCTTAGGCTTAGTAAATCAATTTAATGCCTCGCTGGGGACAAAGCCGCAACTATTTAGTATCTCTATATGCCATGTTTTATATACTCTAACATACTCCATATGGCCGTAGTAAACAAGTGTGACCCATTTATGTTTGCATTCGCCAAAAAAAAAAAAATGAACTGGTTCTGCACACCTCTAGCCTGCTTCTATCCGGAGTCCTGCTGCAGCCAATGTCGTTGAAACTGGCCAGGAGTATATAGCGAACAAAGCAATTTTTTTATGGGTAAACAAACAAATAAACAAGCACACATATTAAGTATACGGCTTCGTTCTGGGTTATTCAACTTGTCGCAGTTGTCACACGGACAAGTAGACTCCGTCTCTGTCTCTGCGAGCGAGACCCGATGCCATCTTTAAACAAGCTTGCGTCTAGCTGATTTATGAGCGAGCACTGGACAGCTGACACTCGTGGTTCTTATTGGTTTTGTTGTTGTCATTGGGTTTTGCAAATATTGGCACAAGGTTCTATATATTATGCTACAGCTTGATAGCTTGATTAACGGGCAAGTACTAACTAATATAGGGTGTTGTCTTAGACTGATTAAGTATGCTTTCTGTTAGGATAAATGATTTTTCGGCTAGATCTTAGACAAAAGTAGGTTAATTCTTTGCAGGGGTAAGAGCAACACGTAAGCCGTCACGAACATTTGTTATTACGCTCAGATGGTGTTACGCTCGGTGAGTGTAATTAGCGTTACCAAGTGTGCGAGAAGGTTGCCCATGTTTTGGCTGTTTTAGCAGTGAGAGCGAAATGAAGGGCATGCACGCTTATGATAGGTTGTTGTTGCCTTCGTCTTGTTGCCATATTTGCACGCTAGATGGCGCCATATTAGATCAAGTTTGAGAAAACTGTGAGAACTACAATTTTTTGAGAGCCTATTTTTTTCAAAAAAAAACGTACTTCTCAATGTACTAAAGGAAACAGTCTTTCAAATTTGCAAACATTTTTTGTAGACACATCATATTCTTCATTCTTTTTACTTTTCTTGTACTTGAACATCATTTAAAGCCGTTTAATATGCATTTCGATCACTTAGAGTGGGCGTAGTTGGGCGAAGACCTCTAGTAAAGTCAAATTGAGTCAAAGAATTTTCAGCTGCCTCTTAACAGTTGCCTTTTAACTCAGTCCCAAGTAAAGAATGTTATTACGTTTTTTGAGAATATGAAACACCCTTTAAAACTAATAACTGTAAAAACTATAACAGTAACAACTTCGCCTTTGACAGTGACTGCGACAGCAACAGCATTTGCGGTTAGGTTTGATTTTTATGACTGCAGCACGGAGAGCTTGCGTCATCAGTGGCCTTAAAGAGTAGCTAGAATGGGCTGTTTGGCTCTTACCCTCATAGTTGATGCGGCCATCCTGATCCAAGTCGGCAATGGCCAGCAGCTGTTCAAGTTGCGTCTCATTCAATGGCTCACCAATCATTTCCATGGCGGTTTGCAGCTCATCGCGTGTAATAAATCCATTGCCATCTCGATCAAATACTCTGTAAAATATAAATGATTTGAAAAAATATGACAATTGGCCAGTTTTCAATGCAAACGGACTGCAGTTAGTAGTTACCTAAATGCGGCAATTAAGTCTTCAGTGACATCATCGGCCTCGTCTACGGGTTTACTGGCATTCTCTTCGTGCTGTTGCTGCTCGTCGCGCAGCGCCTGAATGCGTCCGACCCATTGCAGGAATTCAGCCTCGTTGATTAAACCATTTCCTGTAATTGAAAATTGAGTTGAGTGCAAACTTTTCAAACAGAAAGAGAGTGCAAGCGGCAGGGAAAATAACAAGAAAATTCTAAACAAAAAAGCAAAGTACACTAAAAGCTCTTGGCTTACTGCAAAAACTAACGTTTTCTTTTTAAGACTGCGCGTACTCTTCTACGCTCGTCGTTGTTTGCGAGTTGAAATTGTTTACACGCTTCAAGCGGCAGCTACAACAACAACAACAATGACGTTGCAGCAATGCCAATGACAACAAAGACCATCCATTGTTGTCTGCCTTGTAATGCGTGCACATGCTCAAACACACACACACACACACTCACACACTCACACAGCCACTCACTCACACACACACACACACACAGCCGCCATTACAATGGATAGTGCAACAAAATGTTGCCTACTTTCGGTGCGCTGCGCCTAATCCTCCGCCAGGTGAGCGCATCTAAAAAAAATTTCACAAAAACCATTTCTTGCCAAATCCATTACAGAAGCATTCCGTTTTTTTGTTGAAGATTTTCATACTAAGACCCACATAGTCTAGGTACACACAATTTGTATACCCTGTACCCAAATTGTGAAAGGGTATTATAGGTTTGTGCAATGTATGTAACAGGCAGAAGGAGGCGTGGCGATTATGGTCAGGAGCAATAGTCGAGTCGATATAAAAATGTCCGTCTGTCCGTCCTTCCGTATGAACGTCAAGATATCAGACACCATAAAAGATAGAGGCACAAAAATTTACCAAAAGATGCGCATTTACCCCGAAAAGATGAAGTTTGTCGAATCACCTCGATACCTTGCTCCCTTCCCCTGTGACATATTTTTGCGGTTTTCAGCCGCTCCGTTCAATCTATCATCTCAAAAGTAGACAGAGGTGTGCGTCGTGTCTATGTGCATCTATAATCAAACGTCAAAAGTTATAGCGAAAATGCTAATTTCACCCCCCCCCCCCCCCCCCTCGCCTATAAACTGTGGCAAAATTGCACTGCATGTAGATATGGATACATGTGAGTAACAAAATTTGGTGTGGAGATCCGTGTGACCCTAATCGTTAAAACTGTATCCAACTTTTTCCAATAGAACCCCCCTTTCCCCCGCAATCGATTTCCCTTAATTACTGCCACACCCCCCCTATATATTGATTTGAAAATTGTCACAGACATTTATATATGTATTTTTGATCTATGTTACAAAATTCAACGACACTGACCCAACAATACTGGAGTTATAAAAGTAATTTTTGCCACCACTTCCCAATAGGAAAACCTGTCAATTGGAACTTCCCAATAGGAAAATGCTTACAGTCATATTAAACTTGTAAAAAGAGACATCAAAGAAAATACTTTCGTTCCCATTTTACCGCATGCTGGATTTAGTGCTTATGGGGGGAAAAAGGGTACAGGGTATTCCAGTGTCGGGCACCTTCCCGACTGTCTGCATCCAATTTTTTACACTTATATTTATGCATCAAAGTCATACTCAAGAGCAATACCAAATCCCTCAAGTACCAAGTCTAATGTGTATGAGCAGCGTGGTACTATTGGCAAACAAAGCGAATTTAAAATATTTCCAATCTTACTATATCTCTCTCATAAACTTTAGTATCTTTAAGGTATGTGCTTTGCTCTGCTTTTCATTTAGTTTCATTTCTTTTACGTTGGCTTATGGGTTGCCTTTGCCTGTTACTGATACTTTTATAATTAAACTTAAAAATATTGCCAAGCGCATGAAACTAACAGGCGACCTTCCAGCGAACTTCCGCAGATGGCACCGCAGGGTTCCGCCAGCAACACAGCCACAATAATAACGATAATAACTTAACCTAGAACCAAGAACCTAACCTTGACCTTGGCCACCAATGAAAAACGAATTAAAATGAAGTTCAAGTCAGCGATAATTTCAGGCGCTGTTTCAAATTGCGAACTAAGGAAATAGAAAGGAAGAGTGCAAGTGAGATATCAAGTTGCCGAGTTGCGAAACTTTTCATTTAAGTTGTAAATTTAAGTCGTGATAAGTCAGTCATACATATTCATAAATTGTACTGTTGCCAAGTTTTTCTTTTTGGTTTTGTTGATGGCGACAATCGGTTTACTTGCCAAAGGCGCCCAATATTTACTTGCCAATGTCAAGGTCTCTTGTAGGATATTAAGAGATATGCGGATATGTGTATACTATGTGATGGCCATAAAACAGCGCCAAAAAAATAAGAAGACAGCCAGTTCACTTTGTACAGCAGAAGGTCGTATACTCTTAATACTCTTATGATTTAAGGGTATGTAAACTGAAATCTCCGGAAGGAGGCGCTAGCTCAATGGCGGATTCTCTAACACTGTTCAAAGGAGATATAACAGCCATCCAGGAGACGCGATGGAGAGATCAAAACTGCTGAGACTTTGCAGTTGGTGGCTGTGGCTTATACTCAAAGGAGTGACATTGCTCCAAAACAAGTGGGATGGGTCACCCGCATGCCAAACCAAGGTTGGTACCAAATGGAAACTATGGGTCCGTCCCATGTGTCTATGGGATCGTTGATTAACGAGTCAAATTGACTCATATGCTTAATACCGTAAGATTAAATTAAATTGATTCATATGCTTGATACCGTAAGATTAAGCCTTAAAAGGCAGGAACAATCTGGTACACATACTACAGCTGCCATGTGAAGATTCGCAAATTTGGGTGCGGATTAGCCGAAGGGAGTACTGTACGCAACTGTGTCTCCAGGCTCGAACCAGTGAAGGAGAAGCTAGCAACAATGTAGATTATGGTTAGGGCTCCTCAACGTAGAACTAGTACGAAGCGACTACTTCTTGACTACCAATGACTTTAAAATCGTTTTACGCCGCTTTATGATAATCCTCATGACTATGTCAAAGTCTTCGTTGACCTCGTAAAGCTCGTTGCTCCATTGAATTCTTTAATCGTCCCTAATGTTTAAAGGGGCAAAAACACAGTACTTTCCTCTCAAGGACACCAAGAATAGTTTTACATTAGTGTCATAAATTACACTATGCAACAAAAAATGCCTATGTGTAAAACATATCTTTTTCGGTAAATTTTGGGTCGCTATTTCGAACCCGGAAACCATTTTGGATTTTAAAAAATTCGAGATTTCAAAAGTTGCGAAGTTAGAAATTTTTATATATCTTAAGAACCTTACTACTGATCGGGATGAATTGAGACTAAATGTCTTCCAGACGGGAACTTGATTCGATTGCAAGTTACAGGGCAATAAACTCAATTTTTTTTTCGTTGCTGATTGCAAATCCGGAAACCGTTTTGAGGTATCTAGAACGCTTTTGGAAATATCACTATTTCAAAATTCAAACTCAAATTACGAATTTCGAAAGTGGCAATGTCAGTAAATCTCATATTACTCGAGAGCCTCACTGCCGATCGAGATGAACAGCAACTTGAGTTAAATTTAACGGAAAATGTATGTTTTAGTCATAGGCCTTTCATTGAGGTCATATTTGTTGCATAGTGTTATTACAGGGAGTTGAGCGTCTCGTAGTGTGTTAGCTATAGTGGTCTCTACTATTCAGTTGCTTACTGAGATCCAAGTAGCATCGATTGCGAAGAGTGATGCTCTCCTTGATTGACGTGTCTGAGAGTCTAAACGCCGAAAAAAACATGTACTTTCTTTCATTACATTCCAGTTCCACACTTAAAGATTCTTTGTTGAAAGCCGAGGCAGATGCGCCAGTAACATCTCGACCATTTGCATAAGTAGCTGATCGCATTTGTGATTATGTTATGAATAATAAAGTTAAAGAGCTCGTAAAAGAAGATGTATACGAAGTTTTGAATATTATATTGCCTAACTTCAGCGTGAAAAACTGCCTAAGTTTGAATCCGATTTCTTGCTTGGTTAATCGAGATGCATATATAAATAGGCAGCATTAGTCGATAACATGGGTAGATACTCGCCACGAGAAGAGTATAGAGAATCACTCAAATCTACAACAGTTTTTGGTAATTACAGGATGGTTGGGTTTGTAGATGTCCTTGAAAAAGTGCTACAAAAATGTACGTTGTTCTTGGTTTTAAGTTGCAGTCTGCAGTGAGTCATAAAACTTGATGGCCATTTAAATCAATTAGGCGAGCCATAAAGTTCTTATTGGTAGTGATTATATAAGGCAGCTGTGTGCCGTTAAATTGCATTCAAGCCAAGTATTTGTACATTTTGTTGACTTATCACACACCCACACACATGAGTGTGTGTGTGTGTGTGTGTGATTACATCATTAGAGTGGACATCCAATTGCTCATTTGGCAGAGAGATATTCGTCCAGTTCTTGGTGCCAAAAGCATTCAAGTGTTTTGCTGCTTTCTTCCTCTCTCTCGCCCACTGTGGCTATCTCTTTCTGTTTGTCTATTTTATGTGTTTGTTGTTGTTGTTATTGCTGTTATTTGACATTTGCGACATTTCTCATGCTGCTGTTTGGCTCGGAAAATATTCTTATTTGTGCTCAGTTTACGCTCATGTGCTTGACTTGCAGCTGGCAAGTCTGTGTCTGATTCCGGGCTTTTCCGGCATTTTCTTTTCGCACTTTTTAAATATGAAACTAAACTAAGCTTCGTATACATGCAGGATACTTATAAATATATGTATGTGTGTGTGTGTGCTGCCGTGTTTATGCTAGAGCGAGTTTTGCAAGCTATTTATCATGATATTGTTCTTCAGTCAGTGTTCTTCTCTTACTTTATCTAGGAAGAATATAACAGAACACAAAGACGGCTCTAGAGAGAGAAGAATACCACCTCAGCAGGTCAAAGTCGTATGAGGCGACTTACAATGACACTGGGTTCTTTCGAGACCAGTAGAGCCACTCCAGGCCTTAAAAGGGTTGTGCGTAGGGTTCGGGAAAACCCCAATCCCCCAATGAAAGAAATACATCAGACCGTAACCCGGTATCGGTTTGTTATGGTCAGTTAAGAAGAAGTCGTCCATATAAAAATTTTGACTGTTTGACAAATTGATGCAGCTGCGACTGCATGGTCACAATAGAGAATGGGTACATCTATGGCATTCGATGTTTTTCTCTCAATCTGGCCATATTGGCGTGACAGTAAACTTACACAAGACAGCTGTACAACGCTATTGCTGCAATGAACAGGAGAAAACTGAAAGTATCCTTCGCATAAACTAGGCATACATAGATATATATATTTCCAATGACAGCGCATTCATTACTATGTTTGTTTGTATTTGTTTGTGTGCACTGACAAAAAGGACAAGTCCAAGGATAATGAAAATGGCAGCGCAATGTCGTCGCTGCCGCCATTGTCGTTTGTTCTTGACTCTAAGGTCATTATCTGGATCTGTTCCTGCTCATCCCAGTCATCCCATTGTACCCACTAGTCAAACGTCTTTGTGCACATTTCGGCAATGTCACCAGCCTAGTCAGTCAGTCAGTCAGCTGTTGCCTTGTCCTTTCACATCATGTTATTGTTCATTTTCTATATCCATCCTTTTTAGGCATGTGTGTGTGTGGGCGTGTGTGCGGGTGTACTGAAGTCCCGAGATGAGTTATATGTCACATTGCCATTTGGATTCAGTCGTAGGCGTCGTGGATTGATTGGCCATATTTGTTGAGCTCGTATGCCGGACGCATATAGAAGTGCAGCTCAAAGTGTCGAATCAATCAAACCGACTAATTAGCTAGGAAAATAACTGCACTAGCAGCAAATATTTGCAATGATTCGCCATTTCGCGGCATTGAAAAAACATCCATCTTATCTCCACAACAAGAGCTCAACAGATAAAACCAAACTATCAATGAACAGCAATCAAACAAAAGGAACTTAGACGCACATACAGACAAAGATGACAATACGAAACTATTGAAGGCTTGGAAAACAATTTAAATCTTGACTACAGTCAAGAAAAATCCCGACTATCATATACACTAAGCCTTCAAAATTTTCTGGCACAATGGGCATAGCTGCCTGAGTGCTAGGTATGGGTGAAACTCCTTTGATGAGCCATCACACCCAGCCTAAATCTAAGCCCTCAAAAGCTCACGACACTTAATTGAATTTAATTCCCAGAATTTTCATTCAATTTTGACGCGCTTGGAAAAACATGTTGAACATAATCATTCAATCTTATGAATTGAGTTTCTAGGTGAAAATACAAGTGGAAATCTGTAGCGGGGGTAATCGATTTTAGTTTGACTACTTTTACACAAACAGGTGGAGGTTGCCGCCAAAAAGTGTTAAGTCAATAAGAAAAAGCTCTTCAAAGATTCAAGACTCTAGGGCAGAATTATATTGGGAAAAACTCAATGTACCGTCTTAAGAAATGTCATGCGCCAAGCCTTTTCTATCTCCGAGAAACAGCTGCTCCAAACAAAAGGACGAACAGACAGACATATAGACAAGCGTTTGTGGCTAAATCGGTTTGTCTTGTCGTGTCTTTCGAATATAAACTTTATGTTGTTTTACTCGCTTCCTTCAGGATGTAACACCAAACCATTTTTTGCAACTTAATCTGGGGTATGTCAGAAATTTATTTCAAATTTATTACAACCATAAAATCGATGTAAGTAAAGGATTTTTAAAATTAAAAACAGAAATTCCTTTTTTAAAAAACCGCTTAAGCTAAACATTCTTGATTCAGGATAGTAGTGGAACCCTGGGAATGAAAAACGCATCTACGGAAAGCCGCTGAACGAATAATACGTATCTGCCATGCAGCTATTGAAGACTGCATTGAACATTTACAGGACTTTCTTTTAGTTCTGTTCGAAGATGTGTCTTGTGCATTAGAGCTGCAATAATATCAATAATAAATAAGCCACTCGATATTTTCGATAGTTTCAATAAAAAGATTCGATTGTAACGATAGTGCCATGGGTTCGAAAAGATTCGATACTATCGATAGTACTATCGGTTTTTCCCCCCTTCTAGCTTTCTAATCTTAACCGCTTAGCGTATTTTTAGACCATCGATAGTGAGGCGCAAATGAAAAATATCGATAGTTGTGCAGTTCTATTGTAATTGCGACAAAAAAAAAAACGAGAATGGGAATTGTCTTCGCTGCTGGGGATACCTTTTCGTTGAGCAAGATTTATGAGTTGTCTGAATGGGATTCAGACATTCTTCAAACTAGAGACCTCACACTTCGATGGTAACAGCATTTTGGAGGCAAAATGGTTTGCTGTTTTTCTTATTCAGCATGTATCAAATTCGCATAATATTCCTTAAGTTCTTCATTTTGTGGTAGCAGATGAAGTGCTTATAATCCGAATTGAGCACATCAATTCAAGTGGAAGCCACAAGACCAGAATCCTTCGGTCAAGCAAGGAAACGCCAGTCTTTTTGTGCCCCATAACAAATGACGAGTGCGGCTGACACTGCAATGTGGAAAACAAAGCGCAATGACAAGCAGCAAACGTTATAGTATTGAGTGTTGGGAGGGGAAAATGGGAAGCGGGAAAACTGCGGATGCATGGGTTGTCTAGCAGTGACTGTTGAAGGTAGTAAACGGTAAGAACTTCATGCCAAAATGCAATCAATTATTGGTAAATGTAGCTGCTGCTGACCTCATGGCAGTTACAGCTACTGCAATATGGTACAACGGAAACGGAAGAGCGGCACAGTGTGTGTGTGTGTGTGTGTGTGGCTGATTGTTGCTTGTTTACCGTGTTTGCAGGTAAACGACAGTAGCAGAAACAACGATGGCGACCTTTAGCTGTGTGTGTGTGTGTGTGTGTGTGTGTGTGTGTGTGAGCAGACTCTTATATGTATTTGTGTAATTTGGCTACATTTTACTTGTAAAACATGCAATAAGTATTGTGCACTGTCTGCACGTTTCACACACAGACACAAAGTAATCCATGGGGCAATCTGCATGTGAATGGACCCATAATATAAATTACCTTAAACCACATTAAAGGCAAGCATGACAGCAGGTCATTAATTAAATGCTAGCAAGCATTCAAGTTGAAAGTGAAAACTTTGCTTTCAAATAGCAGTCTACGCTGCGTATGTGTAATATTGTTGAACCTGTGGTAATGGCTAAGGACAAAAGTAAAGTTAAATTTGTAAAAAATAGAACAGACTTTTTGCATTTCCTTAGATTTAGATAGAACGTTTGATGGCACGGTAATATCGCCCGTAAGTTGTCTCGCCTGCAAACCTAAGCGACTCACTTCATATTAGAGTGCATTGTAATATCGAGATAGATTTTGTGTAAAGTGTTGCAAAGTGCAATTCAGTGTTGTGCTGTTCCTTACAGTTCAGTGCTGCAAGTGAGACGGAACACAACCTCCCGACACCACATACTTCGTTCGGTCCATTTTTGCTTCCCCTCTCTTGTATTTGGCATATCTTTCTTAGGATATGCGTACAAAATTAGAATAATTAACTTAATTTTCTTACTTTTTTAATACATTTTATAGGACACTAGAGTTCGCCTTATCGTCGACCATTGACGACTTAATACACGCTCTCAGCTGTTAAATCACGAAGAGGAGAAAATATAACACGAAAGAACAACGTTTTTGGGTACAATATACGTAACAGGCAGATGGAGGCGTGGCAGACTATATATTCCATGGGTAAAAAGCCAGTGTTTTAAGTGGGAATGAGAAGTATGTTAAAACGCTATTATCAGTGATCTTTCAAAAATCATACTCGCTTCGTTTGGTGTCAATTGTAAGATTACACTATGCAACAAATTTGGCCGTAATTAAAAGTCTATGGTTGAAACATACCTTTTCCGGTTAATTTTGGAATACGGAAACTATTTTCGATTTTCTAGCAGCGTTTTCAAATTATCGCTATTTAAAAAAATTCGAGATCTCGAGAGTTGCGAAGTCAGCATATCTCATATTATTCAGGACCCTAACTACCGATCGAGATGAATTGTACTCAAATTGAAGGTAATTTTAAATCAAATCAATGTTTCCCAGACGGTTTTCATCTAACTTGATTCGATTGCATTTTATGGGGCAATGAACTCACATTTTTTTCTTTATTTTCCAAAAATATTAAATCTAAAACTAAAAAAATTCGTTAATGGGTCATTTTTGGATTCGACAAATTGATTCTTTGCCAACATTTCAACACCAATTCAAACAAACTCGGAATCGAAACGGCGAAGTTATTAGGGAATATCACTTTCACTTTCTTTGGAGTTTGGTGTTTATAAAATAGAACTTTACTACCGTGCTTTGAAGCTCCCTCTATTCACAGCATATTTATCGCAACTTTTTGCAGAAGCCAAAGGAATTCTTTGTTTCATGCATTTTAAATTTGGAAAATATCTTTATGATTTTTGACGAAAAAGAAGTCAGTTGGGTCCACTGTGCGTCGGTAGCGACCGCGAAAAACTAACATGTGCATCTATACGAAGATTTTCTCAGTTGCCATTGACTTTAAAAACTTTGCTTTAAAAAGCTATAGAAGAACAAAAAGCTCTGCACTCCGCCCTTATTATGTTACCACAAGAAAAATGGCAAGGGGCACAAATAAGTTATCTTGGGGCATGTTCCCCAATGTCAGGGAATACTTAGAGCAGTAAAAAAAGTTATACTACTTTTATAAAATTTTCGCTAACAAAGCAACAGAAGACTTAGTTAAAGATTCGGATTTCAATTACCAAGAGTATTGCTTGGCATTTAAAAGCGTATTTATTTGACCTTTGCTTTTGAAGTTTCCCCCACACATCGCCATTTGTTATGCAAATTTAGCTGCAAGTTTAAAGCTGTTGCCCCAATTTTCCCAATTTTCTGCTGCACAAAGGCAATTTCAATTTGGCACGGTAAATAGCTTAATAGAGCTACACTCAAGGGCATAGAACTAGAGGCAATTTCGATTTTAATCATAGATTGCAACCATTGCAATTGGCTGGTTGCCTCGAGTCTAATTGCAGCCCAGCCGGTTCCATAAACTGATCCAATAAGCGCAGTATGTACAGAGGTTCTCGGAAACATGCTGCTGACATTTGGTCAAAGTGTGGACACTGGTTGACCTGTGGTTAAAACGCTCTTTGCTAATATAGTTGTACTCACACACACACATGCATACATACATACATGAGAAAGCAGTGCAAACTAATTTCAACTGACAAACACACACTTCCTGGCATTTTCGAGTAAATAACACCGACTGCCTTTGACAGTTAACAAGCCGTAACCAACACGGACAGCAACAGCAACAACAGGGTTATCACCACCAATATCCGTAGCAACAACCGCAGGACTTGCATGCATATGGGACACGTGTATAGACGCACAGGCGGACAGACACGCAATGGCTATTCGTCGGCAAAAAATATGTACATTGACTGCTTATAAAACTCATGCACTCAAAGAAATCATATTTAAATCTTTAAGAGTTTATCCGATCTTGATTTGCTCCCTGAAATCGCCCATCTTATGGTATATTTTGGTTTGCTCTAACTTGTATAGTCCCTGAGAAACAGAGACTAACACGAACGGACATGTTTATATGGACTCGACTTTTGCTCCTGATGATTTTTGCATAGGAAACATATGGTCTGCCACGCCTCCTTTTGCCTGTTACATACATTGTACAAATCTTGAATACACTTTTACACTATTTGTACAGGGTATACAAATACGGTGTAAATCTGGAAGAGTATGAGCAATGTAAGCACTAATGGGATTTCTGTAAACGGGAACTTACTTCAAAATACATTCTTTTGCACTTTGCAATCTGGACGAAAGAACTGGAGTTTGGTCACGCACTAAGTCCAGAGGAAGACGGCCCGCTGTTTTCAATTCGAACGTAAATACAATGTGATAGAGCTGAAGCGATACAGCACTCATACAGACAGGGAACACCCCTCTGTATTCTATACAGACGTTTCCAAAACGACGAGTGGTCCTTTGGTATCTTGCTGAAATTTAAGCTATTTATACGCGACAGGCAGTTTGCCGAAGGTTTTGAAAACGAGCATCTTCACAATTCTGAATGCCGTCAGGCTGATCTATGAGAGAAAGCCGAGAAAGAAGACGAGATGCTGATGCTTCCCGCTTTTCTTTATAACGCTGAAGAATGGGTGATGAAGCACACCGTTTGAACGAGAGTACTCCGTAAGATCTTTGACCCTTTACGCGTTGACAACGACTATCGCATCCGATGAAACGACGAACTCTATGAGCTCTACGACGACGATTGACATAGTCATGGTGTGCATATGGATGAAGCAGCTTTGGCAACACCGATTGGAAAAGGCGCGCGCAAAGTAGAGACGCCTGGAGAATTGCTTTATTACCGTTATAACCCGTTAACTGGTTGTTATGGCCGGTTAAGAAGAAGAAACAGAAAACAATCAGACATTGAAGTTTAACTCTGCTATGTACGAAGCGGATTATCGATCAACTTGAGTTTTATTAATGATCTTTATAGTGCTAGGTTTTTTAGGAACTTTCTTTTCACTTATTCGTTTGCTAACTTCATAGATCTGGTAGGTTGCCAGCGTGCATTTGCTAATCCTGAATGTGTAGTTTTTTTACAAAAATATTAGCCACACTTCGTTTTTTCACAGTGTAGAATATTTCAAATTTATTTATGGAAAATTTTGGAGTGCGCTAAGAGCTCTAAGCTGTCGAGACAGGCCTATAAAATGGCAGCCATTTTGTTGTATGTCCGCCAAACTGTTGACATTAATTGATGTTGTGGGTGTGTCAGGGTGCATAGAAATTTATCGAACAAATTCCGCAAAAAAAAGCAACGAGCTGCCCCTAAAATCATGCAACAATTACTTTTAAAGGACATTTAACACAGAAAAGTGTCAGCACACATAAAGTCAACACGGCATTAATGAGAGCAGCACGTCGTGCCAGTCGTCGTCCTAGTCAGATCC
The DNA here is from genome assembly GCA_035041775.1 of Chymomyza caudatula. Lineage (NCBI taxonomy): Eukaryota > Metazoa > Arthropoda > Insecta > Diptera > Drosophilidae > Chymomyza > Chymomyza caudatula. The sequence goes on from JAWNKW010000073.1 coordinate 2,643,371, forward strand.
TGGCTTATGGGACAATTGACCTCAAGTGTGGTCACTCATAAAAGCAAAGAAAAACCAAGTATGTATATATAGCTACGATGTATATATAATGAAAACTGTTGCGTTCTGGCCGCTTGAGAGCCAAAGAAAAACACATAAAGACTTGGCCAAAAGCGCACCTCCTGTGTGTAAGGAGTCGTCCAGGGCGCGTTGGTGAATTGGTTATGCCAAGAAAAACAAGCTCACCTGAACTGAGCATGGGGCAACGTCGTTGACTTGGTCAAAGTGTGCGCGCGGTGGGAAAAACGTCGCTTGAATCACTGCCTAGCCACGTTAAGTATACGCAGCTGTGTACGTGTTTTAATGTGGGTGTCGTTGTGCCTTTGTGTCATTGGAACCCCAGGAATGTTAATGAAGCCATAAATGTGCCTTTTTTACTTGGCGGCGGTGGCATGCAACAGTTTGTGCCGCAGCTAAAACAAATAAAATAAATGAGCTGACAAATGGCGGCAAAGGTTTTCCCACAAACACAAAAAAACACTCATAACTTTATAATCTATCCATTCTATTCTATTTTTGATTGTAATCGTTTCTCATTGAACTGTGTACAAAGTTGCAAATGAATGTTGAATGAATCTTTTAAAGCCGATGTTTGTTTATGTCACGTGCCGCTCCCTGCTTTAGACTTGTGTTTCATCGCCTTTTTTTCCCTTCGGGCATGTATGTGTGTGTGTGTGTGTGTGTGTGTGCGTGCGTGTGTGTGTAGCAGCTGCATTGTGTGGCTCTATATCGTCGTCTGTCTCTGACAGACATCAACGGAAAAGTCGAGTGTTGCTGTCAGCAACAGTTTGTTCGCTTTTCTATGAACGTGTTGCATATGCAAGTTGTTGTTTGTGTTCCTGCAAAGCAGCTTACTGACTAGCTGTTGCCTACTTTTAGGCCTGTCTTTGAGTCCTTTTGATGACGTCAAATCAATTGTGATTATTTGGGTATTCGAATGAATATTTTGCTTACTTTTCGAATGTTACCAGCTTTAATTTTACCCAAATTTGAGAGTAGGTTGCACGTTCTTATAGCAACGCGGCGCAAGTGTGGCAGGCAGGATTCATTTTTAAATTGAACTATGTTGAATTATGTAGGTGAAAACCTTGAAATTGAAATGCCGATAGACTTGTTTGACAATATTAGCTTTAAGGTAGTAGGGACGACTGGGGTTAAACCGGCCACTTTTTGTCTTGAGCCAAAAATAGTACAGAAAACTTATTTTAGTCCGGGAATGTGATATACCATTCGAAAGCTCGCATATGGTTTGATGGTAAAAGTCACCTGTATGGCGCAATCTGGGTTAGACCTCAAAATCGATAATCTCAAAAATGGTGGGGCTAAACCGGACACTCGGACTTTTTGACGACTGACTCTTAATTCAATGGCAGTAATGTAAAAAAAACATATGGAGATTCTAGCTCATATTCGGGCGCGTTCAGACAGTGTTTGAACATTCCGATACGATGTTTGGTTTCCGAGATATCGCGACTGTCCGATTTGGCCCCCGTCTCCCCTAAACGGAATTCGGAATTGTCTTTACAAGCTACAAATTTAAATATACATTAACAAGAATTTGGTTACGTCACGTATTTTAATACAAATTAAATACGGATTATGATTGATGCGTTGATACACTGCTATTTATATTTGTGTCTTTATTATAAGTACACACATATATATTCTTTAAATAGATGCAAATGAAATTGCATTTTAATATTGAATTCAATTTTCTGCATCGTTGCATCAATTTAATTTTAATATAAATGCCCATTTCAGAAAAGACGAGACACGATAAGAGCACAACAACAACAAAAAAAGACATGCAGACACTGGGGCCGTTGCCCGACAGTGGGATACCCTGTACACAATTTTCCCATGAAAATCAAAATTATGTGCAAATTTTTGTATCGATGCGTTGAGGCGTACTATGGGGGTAGAGGGAATGATTCGGCAAAAAGTCTGCATATTTGGTTTATAAGCCTAACATTACCCTTCTGTATCGAACCTTTCTTTGGCCAGGGTGATACTCAGCAGTGATGCTGATACATTGCGAATCAAAGGAGTATTGTCACCATTAGGAAAAGGAGTGAATTAAAGGCATCAGGCGATGCTACTATGCATCTAATAACTAGGGAGGGACTAGAAAGTAGCATGCGTGTTTCAGTAACTGAGAGACGATATGGACTGGAGGTGTAGCGTGTTCACGAGAACAAATTAAGGATTAAAGGCATTAGGGGACGCCTGAGGGTGATGTTGATAGTTCAGGAGAGGCGTCAAAGTAGCGTGAAATATAATGCGATATTCAACAGCACAGCAGCGATGCTGGTACGTTGCGAATCAAAGGAGTATTATGACCTCTAGGAAAAGGAGTGGATTAAAGGCACCAGGCGCTGCTCCTATGCCTCTAATAACAGTAACGCAGAGACGATTGATGGTGTAGTATGTTCACGAGAACAAATTAAAGATTAAAGGTATTGGGCGATGCTACTATATCTTTAATAACTAAGAGTGAGATAGAAAGTAGCAAGTGAGATGCGATAACGGAGAGGCGATGCTGATGCGTTACGAACTCGACAATTACTATGACTACGAGAAAGAGTGTAAGTTAGGAACCCCAGGCGATGCTATATACCTCTTATGACAAGTAAGATAGAAAGTAGCATTTGAGATGCGATAACGGAGAGGTGATGCTGAGGCGTTACAAACTCGTCACGCCCTACGACTACGAAAAGGAATGAGAGCTAGGAACAACTGGCGATGCTGTATGTCTCCAGTGTTAAATAACAGAGTAGAGTGCTAGTTTAAGTAAACGAGAAAACGTAGCTATACTTGGGGCCATGCAAAGAGCATATTTTTCTTTATTAACCCAGACATGCCAATACGTGAAAAACCCATTTTTTTGCATATTCTTTCTTAATATAGATAAAATGAGACACTTGCATACTTTAACAGAAAATTTTTTGTCAAGAAGTAGGGTTTTGAAGCCTTACTACATAAGTCAGTGGGAACTTTTGCTATGGTTACAACTGAATTCGGTTTTAGTATGATATGAAATGAAACACTTGGTGTGTACTCCTACGTTGCATTTGAAGCAACTGGTGCTAGTTTTTTAATGGCAAAATGCACACTTGGTTTGCTTTTCCTGCATAATCATAAAATGGTTAATCATTCATAGCCCATATCAAGGCCTAATGAGGCGTTTGGGCGGCCCTGTTGATAAACCGCTGGTTTCCGATTGCTAATGAGCAATGTTGTAGCAGTTTTTGTTTCCCCTTAAGCTCAGCTGATCATGATCTCCGCCTTCTTCAGGGTGGAGATGCAATGCATTCTGATGTGCCTTGTCAATGCATCGATTTAGGATCTTATTGAATTTAGAGTATTTCAAGCATAACTCGTCGAATAAAATTGAAAAAATTAATACCAAGTAGATAGTCAATAATTTGCGTAAACGATCTATCATAAAACTAGTGTTCTACACTTTGCAGAAGGAATTCTACCACGCTACCGTGGCTTGCACTTAAGCTTTCTAGGCGAACCTCCCAGCAGACCGCTTTTGGTGAACTTCTTTGGACTTTTAGATCAGCTGTGCGTCTTCGCTAACACATTTGTAATCCTTGTAAGCCCGCTAGGTGTCGCTTCATGTTCGACTATTGCTGCCGATCATTTTTGTCCATGGAATATATGGTCTGTTAGATACATTGCACAAATCCGTAATACTCTTTTACAATTTGTGTACAGGGTATAAAAATGCTATAGAACTGTATAATATAAATTAAATCAGCTTTGTACAAGCAAATGCCGACAAAAACTAGGGATGGGGAAGCTGTCCGACAGTCCTGGCAGCCGCCTTAGTGCCTCGACAAAACTGGAAAGTCAGTGAGAAAATGCGCCAAGGGACAGCTGGGCAAACGGAGACTGTAGCTATGCAATGCCGGAATATGCAAGAGGAATTTTTAAATTGCATAATAATACCAAATTCATTGGCTAACGAGTAAATAAGAATGGAACACTGAAGGACGGAATCAAGAGCGGGAAATGTAAACGTAGGCAAAAGCCACAAATTGGCTTAATGCGGATTTACCTGGTGAATTCAAATGCAATAAACTGTTGCTACGTGCCACACTCAACACCGAGGCAGACATATAATTGAACGTACGTGCGGCAATGATACATATTTTATATTCTAGTATTCCCCAATATTGACCAAAGCCAAAGCTTTGTGGGTTCACACAGTGCCCAAGGCTTCAAAGTGTTACCATGTGACCTGATTGTGTTTGCCAATGCTGCGTATACGTAATATAGTATGTGGGACATGCACGCATGCCAGGCCCCCTCAAGCAAGTTCATTATTAGATGTAAGCGGTTTGTTTGTTAGCAAAATGATACAGTCGCTTGAGTTATATAATATGCCGTACACACAATGTCCCTCGTTGTTGTCCACACAGACGCTGGAAGGCAGCCCATTCTACAAGGTGGGAAGAGGTAGTGAGTAGTTCACGTTTAGTGAGCATCAAGCTGTCCACTGGGAAATTCAGGCAACGCCACAAAACGACTGTCAACTGACGAGCAAATCTTTACTGACTTCCTGTGCTTTAATGAATCGAAGAGAGTGTCAGAAATGGTCAGTAGCTAAGCAGGCAACCGCAGATCAAGAAGTGAGAAGGAGTAACTTTAACTCAAATGTTGAAGAACTTCGGAGGATGAAGCTGGAACTATAAAGGAGTACTGAAAACAGTATGGCAACCAGTTTCAGACAAATGCATGAAGCTGTCGATACGGCTTTCAAGGTAGTTCATGATAATGTCGTCCTAGACTCCTAGAGTTCGCTGTTCCATCGAATGAAGTAGTCGTTGCCCGAAAGGGTAATATATCTTACAAAGCACTTTTCGCTCAAACTCTCCAAGATCATCTGTATTAGACTGTGTTATCGACCCATGTTTCAGCGCCATAAGTGAAAACTAAAAGCATAGCGTCTTATAGAGTGATTCTCCGCTCTCCATGCTGACAACTTTCTTTGTTTTGACGTTGGTGCGAAGGTAGACGAAATCCTTTACAACGTCAAAAGTTAAGTTCCTCAACGTTAATTTGGTGGTGCAATCGCCACGTCTCTCTGCTCGAGTAAAACATGTACCTTGTCTTGTTCCCATTTACAACCAGACCCATCCTGGCAGATTCTCTTTCGATAGCCGCAACGGCTCTGGTAACTGTGCGCTTAGGACTATAAATGATATTTATATCTGCGTAGGCGAGCAGCTGGCCGCTCTTATAAAAGAAGTCCCGTTCCGATGATCCCCAAATGCTGCTTTATAAGCGGCAAAGAATTGATGGATGTCATGTGTGCACGCCTAAAGCCATGTTGATAATGTCCGATCAATTGTAAAGTTATTCGCGGCTTTAGTCTCTCATACAACACGCTCGGTAGTGTCGATATGACAGAAAGACAGAAAGTAAACTTATATCACAGTAGTTGGCGCATGATTTGAGGTCACCCTTCTTAAGAGCAAATGTCATCGGGCATGCTTTTATATAGGCATATTCTGCAAAAGAGCATGCACCCTAAAAACACATTCGGATTCAACGACACAAAATTAGACGGTAATAGTATATTTTAAGTGCATTGTTTTTGTTACCTATTGTTACGTGCCCCGATTCCGCAGCTACTTCCATTCGCGGAACTCGTTCCCCGAACGACTTTGTATAAGCTGGCAACAAATAGATTGGCACTCCAAACAAGGAATTAAATGCATTTGCGGAAACTTATCTGATAGTCTTATTCTTTTGTAGCCCAATAAGGTCGCTGTTGGGATATAGACCAAATTGCTTTCAGAGTTAAGGAAACAAATACATGCCAAAGGTGTTTAAGACAATGGAAATAACTCTATTGATATGGGGCTAAAAGAAGTACTCTGCAGTGGTAAAACTGGACATCGTTAACATCGCTAACTCAGAGAGTTGGCTTGGAAACCAAGGAAGCTTTATATCAGATGAAACCTCCCAACTATCTCAGTATAATATCAGGCGTGATGCTGAATACAAAATGGAAGAAGGCCGCAGCACGTGCATCAACTAGCAAAGCAAAACTGTTAGATGCAGTAGGGGGAACTTGACCCTCGACATGGCTGAAAATGCACCGAAGTGGCTTGTTTATGACTCTAGTGGCACTCACCTGAATGACTTGCCTCACGTATAAGATCATGTATGATTTCATCACGCACATTTATGCCCAGATTCTTGAGCATAAACTGCAGCTCATTTGCTGTGACGCGTCCGTCGCGATTTCTGTCTAGTAAATCGAATGCTGTGCGTAGGTCTGAAAGTAAATAGAGATGGAGAGTGTGAGAGGGCGCGTTAAATGAGTAATTGTCATAGCTACAATTGGTGTCAAGGCTCGAAACGACTCTAAAAATTGCATCAGTAACCCGCAACAATTTTTAGAGTCGCTAAAATTATTGTGTATACATCATGGCAGGATTTGTTTGCCCAAAAGGTGGAATTACGTCTTAAGCGTTGGCAACAAACCACAACCATAAAAATCAAAGTCAGTTTCCATGAAAATGTGTGCTTTTTAGATGTTACTTTGCTTTTACTTTCATTTCCAACGAAAGAGAACCGACAAAAAGTGACGTAAAAGGTGACATTTTTATGTTTCATGCGAACTGATGACGACGACTCTTGTGCTCATTGTGATTATTTTTGTTGTATAAGTAATATATATAAACCAAAATCGAAAAGCGAAGGAAAATGTGCCCAAATGATGGGAATTTGCAGCTCATTTCTTATGCCATATATCAACATATTATTTTACTTAATGTTTATACATATGCATGTACATTTCTGCAAGTGTGTTTTTGTTAGCCTCTTTCAGTCGGGTTAAGAAAGTTGGCATTTAAATTCCGCACAGCTTTTAAGTTTCGGGCTTTTAGTGCAAACTTCAGCAAGCACTCAGACCTTAGACAGTGTGTGGAATTAGTAGTATCAGCACCTCGTTTTGGCCTCAATGTCAAATCGATCAAACTTCTATGTTCTGGCCTCTAAAACTTCCTAACTTCCTATTGTTCGAAACTTTGGCGCAAAAAGTAGTCGTAATTATTGCGTGTATTCTCATCTTGAAACTAAGCTATACAAAGTGGCAAATTGTGTGGCATCTTTTTCACTGGATACAATTTATACTTTTGCAATCAAATAAAGTTTTTCCAGCTAAATGGAAATATTATACAAAACAACGAAAAGAAAGTCTGGTAATAATAAAGGGAAAATAAAATATTGAAATTTATAAGAGAAATGCGCACAGTTTGTGTGCGATAGAGTTGTGAGTGTTTATAAGATACGTTTCGCGATGTCGCAGAATCTTTTTATTAACTTTATCTAAAACTTTATGAATTTATTCGCTGTACTTCTCGATAACACAAGTGGGACACTTTTAAATTTTCACTCTTTGATGACTTTGACGTTTTCAAATAGAGGTTTTCGTAAATTTGTACACCATTAGCCAACTTATCGTGCTATCGATAACTTTTATAATCAAGAAAACTATCACTGTTTTACGTGTTATGCACTAAAACCTAATAATAAAGACAAAAAATGGTTTAATATGGGTGGATTTAGTATAAATTAGTGGTAACTCCGTCAGTCGGATCCCGACTGCCATATATGACTAAAATCCATAAATTTTTTTTATTCAAAAAACATTTCTGATTTCTCTCTCTCTCACAAATACATATAAAACAGTCATGCTCTTCCATAACCGGGCCGAACATTTGTCGGCTATTTACATACGCTAACTGCTTTTGCGAGAGTAATGCCAACACCAACTGAGAAAACGTTCGTGAACAGTTACCAAAACATTTAAAGACATCTCAACATAAATGTTTTTTTTTATTAATTTTTAATTTTATCTATAATTTGTCAAAATATATATGAATAAAACATATATTCTGCACTTCTTATGAAAATTCCCTACACTATGATATAAGTTTAACCCATATTTGTTTCCATGTAGTTGGTGAAAAAGGGGTCCACACATTTTTACTTAGCGTATTTATATAATAGATTTTGGCATTTTATGACATTTTTTAAAGGTCTCAATGAGTCTCTTGTACGCATATGAAAGACGCCAAAGATCACACGTTTTCTACAATAAGCCGTTCTCGGCATAGAGCGCGGCGTGTGGAGAGCCTATCATCCTTAAAGAATGGCTACGGCTCAGCACTTGCCACTCTACACGCTCTTTCTTGAAAGCTATAAATTGTACAGCGGCTTTCCCAAAAGTAGGTTGAATAGGAGGATTAGGGAAGCCAACGATACCCGCGTCGATGACCTACATACTGTTATCCAGTGCGCATCGCTGTTTTTTCTACCGCTTGGAGTTTCAAGATGTCATGTTTTTCGACTCCGTTTATATTCGAAAACCTATGTTTCGGCACCAGTAATCATATTATCCATAAAATTCGTAGCAGTTTAACACTGCTCCGCTCAGACGCTGCTTTTTCATGAAACAAGATATCATAAGTTACGATGTAAACGTGCTACGTGAAAACATGTGCAATGCTGTTTGCACGAAGAAAGTGTAAAAATTGCATATAAATTGCTTTAGTCGACATCGCACCTTAGAGGCGGGCGTCGGATGTATTCATCTTTCTGGGGTTTCAAATGTGTGTGTGTGTATGTGCATGTGTGTTTATGTTCAAGGCACTTCCGTTGCAGCTGTTATTACACACCGACCACAAACACACACACATACACACACATAGGACTCGTAATTGCGCAAATGTTTGTACTTCACATATTGACACATTGACACAAATAGTTCATACCGACACCTTGGCTTCCCTTTGCTTTTGGCGGCCCTGTCTTGCAATTCTTCAGACCCTACTACTTGGTTCTGGTGTAATTTGCACTAATGTCAAAAAATTGAGGTTAGACTGCGCGTGCCACATTTGACAGGCATTTTGTTTTCTTGGCGATTCCACTGGCTAAAAAAAGGGCGGTGCCTGTTTGTGTAAAGCTGCCCCAAAATTCCGCATTCCACATAAAAATTAGAAGGGGGCTTAGTTGCCAGTTTGGCAAGTAAAACAGCGGAAGTGAACGTGCTTGTCAATTTTTTTTACTTTACAAGATGGCCGACATCCATGGAAACCGACAAACTAAAATAGAAGCGAAAGCTTGCAAAACTTATCATTTATATGCATATACATCTTAAAAGGGATTTCTTTGCAATACAAAATACAGTGAACATCGCTTAGGGTGATTAAGCAATAGCTCAAAAGTTAGAAAGAGAGGCATAATATGTATGAAAAAGATTAGTTTTCGATTTCCTAACATTTTTCATTGAGGTGAGCCCAAAATCCTACGCAGAAACCATGTAGAGCCAGGAAAGGCTGCACACTATCCGTTGAGGAACCGCATATATGACGCGTTTACTGTGTTCGGTATCCCTGAAAATTTGGTGCGGCTGTGCACATTGATGTTGAGCAACACACGCAGCTCCGTCGAGCTAGGAACGAAATCTCTCCGATACTTTTAGTCCCGGACGAGGCTTTGGACAAGGCGATGCCATCTCATGCGATCTCTTCAAAAGTCGAAGTACATTAGAACTGGTTAATATTGAATTAGAAGTGTGCCCAATTCTCGCCTACGCAGATGATATTGACATCATTGGTAGTATTTAGCAAGCGGATACTGGAACCTATGCGGATGTTGAAATATAATCTGCCAAATTGCGTCTGTTTGTAAATAAGAGCAAGACAATGAATTTGTTTTCTTCTGTTTTCATCTAGCGACTCCTCTGGTTTGTTCTTGCCGTACGTATGGATGAAGAAGCTCTTGCGAGTAAAGTTTTCAAGGCGACGAAGGTGCAGGCTTTGTCTTCTTTGGAAGGACCAGGTGGAGAGCACACTAACTACCTTTGGTATGACGGATTGGAGTAGGCGTGCGCAAAGCAGAGACATCTGGAGATCAGGCCGTAGCCCGGTAACGGGTTGTTATGGCCACTTAAGACCACGCGCACTTTTTTCACAAGGTATTCAAGATTTGAGTACAACATTATAAATTATGTATTCGATGCACGTTGGTCAACATTGTGGTTCTACTTTATTTGCTTTGCTTCAACTACACTGTAGTTGGTTTCTACATAGTGACTACTGTACTTCGTTCTTTCTAAATGCATCGGTCTTGAAACCCTAGACTTAATCGCGCTTGAAACCTGGCGCATGGGCTGCTTGACTGTCCTTGAACTGCAAACGTTGTGGGAAAAATCAACTCGAGGATGAAATTTATGCATTTTATTTATATTTCTCTTCCTTTTTTACCGTTACCAACTGCAAGATACTTTACATACATTTGCCTTCTGTCGGCAAAGATAACGTCAACACAATGTTCATGAGTCGCACACACAAACACCTAGATTTATTAAGTATACGTATATCGTGTGTTTGTCTTGGCCAAATTAAAATGGTCAAATTATGGAGAAGCGCGTGTTGAACATAAAATATAATGCAGACCAAGAGGCAGAGAATGCGGAGCGAAATTAAAGCCGAGCTAATTGGTAGCCACACTTTTAGGAAAACACACATACACACACATATATATATATATATTCGCTAAAACTCACAGATACTGTTACTTGCTGTGGTTTTTGTTCGAGTTTTGGCTTCAGTTGTCAAATAGCTCAAGTGACTGAAGGGACCGAAAATGTCCGGCTTTTTGCCGTTAACAACCGACGCTGAGTGACAAAAACTTGGCTAAAAAGTATTGACTTTCAAGTATGAAAAGTTTTTAATTGCAATATTAAATCAACGTGCTTTCCTTAGCAACAGCAACAACAGAAAGATTGGTAATAACTGATGCCAACAACGGCGCCAAGCCAATAGTAAAGTTATTGTCGTTTTTCAATATGCAGCGACTATCTCCAGCAGCTGGCCCTAAAACCTTACCCAAAAACTATTTTGATACCCTATTTCATCTTAAAAACTAACTGCAAACATTTCTTGATTCTGGAGCTTAATATTAATAATGTTATTGGGCAATAAAGCAGTGTTAAGCAAACAAACATATTGGATATACTGACAAACTGAAATATTTATACCCTGTACACAAAGTGTAGATTTGTGAAATGTTCCATGGGCATGTCTGTCTGTCCGTGTTGTAACTCAGAGACTATAAGAGTTAGAGCAAAAAAATTTTACCCAAAGATGTGCATTTTCCAAAAAATTTTCAAAAGTGATATCTCACCCCCTTCACCCGTGACAGACTTTCGCGATTTACAGCCGCTCCGCTGAATCTATCAACTCGAAACTCGACAGAGGTTTGCGTCGTGCATCTATGTTATAAAAATGATTGAAATCAGATAAATGCATCAAAAGTTATAGTCAAAAATAGATTGATTTGGACCCCCTTCGCCATCAAACTACTCCAAAATTCCAATACCTGTAGACATGGATACATAAGAGCTAGAGCTACAAAATTTGATGTGGAAATTTGTGTGTGAGCCAAATCATTAAAACTGTATTCACCTTTTTCCAATAGAAGCTCCCCTTCCCCCGCAATCGATTTATCTTTAATACTACCGCACTCCGCAACATATCGATTTGAAAATTACCTCATATATTTCTATACGCGTTTTTGATATATGTTTTAAAATTCAACGTTATTGTTTTAAGTTATGAGCATAAAAATAATTTTTGCCCGATAAAAACCAACTTCCTAATAAGAAAACTTTTCAATTAGAACTTCCCAATAGGAAAACTATATATAGGAACATATAGTCTGACTGGCCTTCTTCTGCATATTACATACATTGCACAAATCTTTAATACCCTTTTACATTTTGTGTACTGGGTATAATAACGGATTATTATTGCGCATTTGTATAAAAATGCCAAACAAATTTAACATTTCCACCAAACTTTATATAAATATATAGTTACTTAATATAGAATTTCCAATCTTATCAGCAAAATGACAAGTTTTTGTTGTATTTTCTGTTTTCTTTGCAAAATGCTTGAAATATCTTATCGGCTTATGACTCGTTCAAATTGATTACTTCTACTTATTGTTATTATTGTTATCGTTATTCACAACGTTAGTTTGGATTTTGTTGTAGACAAATGCTTTGTGCAAATGCAATTTCCTATAATAACTTTAATACACCCTCAAACACACACGCACACTTGACATGTGTGAAGTGTCTGAAATCGCGTGAAATTGTTGATGCTTTTGCCCCTGGCATCTTATTTTTTCATCTATCTGAGCCCCAAATACATGCCACTTCAGAAATAATTGATTCATTTCTTTGCAATTATCACTGCACGTTAGCGACTTAACCTAGTTCCCAGTTCCCCGACTACAGCTTGAAAAATTGGATGCAGATAGTCAGGACGGGGCCCGACAGTGGGATACCCTGTAGCCATTCTTTTTTTCATTTAATAATCAAATTTCTTTCTTTTTGTATAGATATGATGAAGAGTAAGGGCGTAATCAAAGTAACTGTACTGCGTGGGTTGAGTGGTTGATTCGGCAAATCCAATTTTGGAAGTTCTAGATCATATGTTAACATTTCTATAAAAATTGAAATTTTGTTGCAATTTGTAGGAAAAGGGGTCTGAAATTGGAACTTTATTAGCTATATCTTTTGAAGTTTCTACCCGACCTTGATAATTGAGATATCGTGCGATATCGACTTGAATCGATAAACTTGCTCATTCCCGGGAAACTAACTAACTCGTATAACCTCTGCGAAACAGAGAGCATCGCGGACAGACAGCAGATGGAGGGTCTTGGCTACATCAACCATGGAGCATATGGTCTGCCACGCCTTCTTCTGCCTGTTACATACATTGCACAAATCTATAATACCCTTTTACACTTTGTGTACAGGGTAAAAAAACTTGGCCAATTATGCGCCGAAATCTAAGTGTTTTGTGTGTATTCGAAGCAAAAACTTTTTCAAATCTCAACTTTTAAGCTTTATTTTGCCACTACCATGACGTTGGCCTTGTAGAGCAGTGAGGGGGGAACTCGAGAGCAGCAATTTGCGAGTATTTCAGAGTCACTTGAGTGAGTTGTTTAGCCAGTACATGAAACTATTTGCAAGTTTTCAACTTAATTTCGTTTTTAGACTGCTCAAAAGCAACTTGAACTTATGTTGGGAAAGCAAGAGAAAAACAAAGGAAAATCGTATATTATATTATCAAGTTTAATATACTTAAAAACATAAAAGCTGCAAAAGAACAAAAGCCAAAGAAAACACGTGAAAGTTGCACGACAAACAACACAAAAGCCGTTAAATTGACTGCAAATGCAAAACAAACAACAAATGTTTAAAGTTCGACAGCAAAAAAAAGTTGCATCAAAACGGTCGGAAAATTATTTTAAGTTTCATTGCAGTTAAACAAAGCATAAAAGGGGAAAACTTAAGTTTCAGCAAACTTAAGTTTCTGCAGCTCCGAAGCATGCATACACTAGGCGATGGTTTTGTTATTTAGTTTTTCTTCTTCTTTTAGGGCACAAAAAACAAATTATAAGAGTTATTCGAACAAAGAGCTTGCCGCGTCGAGTTTTCTCAGTAGCCATTGACCAGTTCTGTGCCGAACCCTGATTTAGAGACTTATTTTTAGCCATGTTGCAAAGGCAATGGGTACAAACTCAGTTTGTCACGTTTGTCATTATATCCTGTACACAAGGTGTAAACGGGTATTAGGAGCTGTTCATAAATGACGTCACCACAGTGGGGGGGGGGGGGGGGAAGCTTCTTGTGACAATGGCGTTCCGAACCCTTGACGTGGTCCATGCTCGAAGTAATTTGCTGCGTAGAATCCGAATTCGGGCACCTGAGGCTGCTTTTCCACCATGTTGACCTATGTTATTATCTCAAAGGCTTAATGCTAATGACGTCGAGGGGATATATTTCGAATAGCCACAACTTTGCGAAAAAAAGTAATTGATCTCTTTAATTAAAGGGTAAGATTGGTACTAAATAATATAACTGAAGATACAGACCACAAAAATTTGTAGCACCCTGGAAAAAACACAATTTTTCGGGTACATGACCTCAAATATCTCAAAATCCTGACGTGATGCCAATTCTGACTCTGGATTCGGATTCTATGCAGCAAATTACTCTGGAAATGACCCTTAGCTTTTCAACAACTGACATGAACCCGGTATTTGTAGACCTGTGTAATGACATGCACATTTTATGTTCGCTCACATATGACTCTTTTCTAAGTTCTTGTTCACGAGCTTCTGGCCAAATACTCGCACAGTGACACTGTCATAATGTAAAAAGGTGTTTACACGAGCTATCTATACCGCTTTTTCATGAGTAGATTTACAAAAAGTTGGTTTTAGTGGAACTTTTAGTTGAAAGGGCTTCGAATTTGATCATTATTCCCACAGTTCCTAACTTATTCCGAAAACGTGACATCACAATCAATAAATTAATAAAATCGGAAAAAATCTTTAGATTTTCATGCAATGTTTACTTTTCATTCGAATTCAAACATATCCATCAAAGATCTTGCATCACATTTTAAATCATTGACTTTTCAAATATCTTCCTGTCTGCAATGATTCAGTTGATATTCTATTCCAGTAATGCTCACAGTTGTTTTTTGGTTGTATGGCTTGTGATGTCATATTAGGGGGAATGAAATATGAACAGCCCCTTATTGTTTCTTGAAGGATACGTCTTTATAAAAACTCAAAACCAAAACATTGAATATGCATTTTTAAGAAAAACTTTAAGAAAATATGGGAAGAAAAAATCGTTTCATATTTATTTCTTTTTATTTTAAAATAAAACAAAAATGTTCTCTTCTATACAATTTCTTGTTAAGAACTATAGTTTTTTTTTCTTATACTCCCGACTTTCGGCAGTCTGGACTCAAATTTTAGAAAAAAAAAGTTTATCAATAAAATCGTACTTTACCTTAGTTGACGCATTGCTAAAATATTTGAACTAACTTATCTTTTTATACCTATAATCCATATTGGGAACAAATAGTGCGAAGTTTTGACCAAATTATGTGGGAAATGACAAATTTATTATGGTTTAAACGTACATACACAAAAGTACTATTCAAAGTTTTGTACTTAAAGATGTGTTGTATCGCTCAAAACAGTTCGCTACGTGACTAACGCCTTTGTCATAAATTGGCTAGGCAGCAAATGTCTCTTTAAATGTAAGCTTAAAAATGAAAAACTGCAAGAAACCTTAATCCTTGATCGATTTTTATGTTTAAATCGTTGGGAGCACGTTTTACTTCCTATACCCATTATTTGTTTTTTCACAGAGACCCATGTATTTTCCTAACTTTTCGATTAGACTATTGAATCAACTATATCTATAAAGCTGTTAACTAATATTGGTAATGATAAAGCTTTCAACCTTTAAATTGAATTCTAACATTAAAAACAAGCTTTTTTGGTCAAGTGTATTCACAAAGTCAAAGTTTATATTATTTAACCGTTTCAAAAATTAGCATGAGCATAAAAATGTGTTAGCTCTGCGCCAATGTTCAATTTAACGCTAAACTGTTAGTTTTTATAAACTTAAAACTTATGAATATCACATTTATTTATCATGTATTTAGTGGCTTATTGTAGTGTATATGCAAAGAGTTTAGGGAAAATAACAATTTTCATACTTAGCTCACCTCGCACTTGACTTGCGATTGCTTTGTGATCCATTTTCGTAGATACTTTCGAGCGAAAAGGCCAAAAACACTGTTTCAAAAACAACAGCAAACAATCTCTTGAATTGTTTTTTTTTTTTTTTTTTTTGATTTTGATTTTTCCGTTAACTCAGTGCACGAGTGTTTATTTATATTATAGTATGTATTATATTGTTGCTTATTATTTCAAACAGAAATTATTAGACGATACTTTATGTCTTTGCTTGCGTTTAACTGGGCGTATGAGTAACGCGCTTTCGGCTCAGCTGCGAACGCTGCCTTTAAAAATAGCAACAAAAACAAACGAAAAAAACAATCACCAAAATTCAATATGATGTTTATTGTTGTTGGCACACACACACACACACACACACACACACACACACACACACACACACACACACACACACACACACACACACACACACACACACACACACACACACACACACAAATACGATTATGCACAGATTTGTGTTGAAATGAAAAACACATTTCCACATTTTCCGACACACGCACTTTTGCTATTGGCTTTTCTTTTTGATTTTCTTCTACGTCTGCTTTCACTTTTCATATTTTCCCTCTTTCCCTCTTACAAGACCTTGTAATCATTTCTATGGTGTTGAATGCTTTAGGCTTTTCTAATTGCAATTAACTTCACACAAATTGAGAGCGTTTTATGAGTTCCAAAGAAGCGTCTATCGGTAGCACTAGACGCTACGAAGTCTTGAACTCTGTTGCAAATAGCCATAGCCAGTTTTTCGGAACTTTTTTGGCCTTTAGCTGAAGGCCTTGCTGTCCATTTCTTTGACAGCCACGCGATGTGCATGGGACTTCTCGACTTTTATAAATTTATGGCTGTCATTTGTTAAGTCCGCCAGACATTTGCCGCGAGAAAATATATTTTTACATAGAATTTTCAATAATTATGTTACTTATAATTGGCGCTTCTTTGCTATTAATTGAAAGTGATTGTGATTGTGATTTATCGGAGACTCGGAAGAAACAGCTTTTCTTACAATTTCAAATAGCTTAAAACATTCAAGTTTTTCTCATAGATTTTCAATGATATTGCTTATTAGCACGGATTTTCTGGTTCAAAGAGATGAATTTATTGTTTTTCCTCTGCTATAGTTTACTTTTTGTTGACTTCGCTTCTTATAATAACTAATTATGCCTGCTTTTAGTCAATTTCTGCGCGTTTTTTCACCTTATATTAAGTCTTAAAAAATTTGCAGTATTTGTCTTTTGATATAAAAGTTGCTTCCTTTGCTATAATTTACTTTTTCTAAACAAAATATTGATAATATTTGTCCTTATCTAACATACAAAAAACTTATTCATCTTATTTTTGGACTTCGGAGTAGTAAACGAAAAATGTTGCGTAAAAAGAGATGTCACAATTTGAAATTTAGTTTTTGGTAAATTCTTAGCAATCGAAAGCCTTTGAAGGCTTTATATAGTAGAGGAAAAAACAAAAATGTTAACGTTGAAAATTTAGTTTGTAGGAGGCGGAAAAAGGCAAGTTTTATGCAAATTTGTGTAAAGGTTTGCGTAAGCGCATCATGCGGGGGGCGAAACCCTGTAGTCTATATTGTTATAGGCATGATATCTCACACAGACCAGTCGTAGACTTTCGCATTAACTAACTTTCACACTATTGTGTCTGTGCTCATAATTTAACGCTTCAAAGGATTTCATGTTAACGAAAGGCAGAATAAATCCAATTTGAAAGGACTGACTGCATGCATATGACATAACAATGCGTCAGTGTGTGTGTGTGTGTTGCAACTTGCTGTCAATATGCGTGACTCGAAGTTGGTCCACAAACTCATGTGGCACAACAAGGGCGTGCTACAATTATTATTAGTAAAGTTCAAAGTACACGATGATGATGATGTTGATGATAATTACGGTGAGGATAGGTAAGTCAGCAGACTAAAAGCAACCCACGACTGACTGTTACATTCAAAAGTAATGTGATTACCACCAGAGCTGCAGAGGAACAGCGTGTGGCAAGCTAATTTGCACTACCAACAACAAAATACAAAACTTCAGCTTCAAAACACACTTTTCGCATATATTACTTAGTACACGTTCTTGGTAGATTTCTGCAATCTCGAACCAAAGCTAGCGACTCACGTCTGTCTGGCGGGGCAATAACAGCGATAGCTTTGAGCCTAAGCAATAACAACGGAGCGAGAACCAGAACTAGAGAGTCGGAGCGGAGCGAAAGCGAATTACAGTCAGTAGAAGTTAGTAGTTGTTGTTAAGTTAGTTAGTTGGTTGCGTTAGAAGAGACTCGCGTTTCGTTCGCAGCGCGTTCTTTACCAGCCCGTTGACTTCTAAACACTGAATGGCGTCGCGGTTGGCAGCAGCCTCGTGCTTTACAGTTATACTGTTCGTTCGGCTATAAGCACTTCGGGCGGCACTTCGGCCATTTTCATTCATTGCTAAGCGCCTAACGGCAAAAAGCCCCTCGGCTTGGTAATCTCCGTCTGTGTGTGTGTGTGTGTGAGTCCATATGTGTGTGTGTTTTTGTTGGTGCTTTTGTTTTTATTACGTTCTTCTTAAACTTTTGGAGGGGAAAAGCGTTGCCATTCTCACACTTTTCCGCTCTGCGCTCTCACTTGCTTTGTTTATCTTGTCACGTTAACAGTTACTGCCTCCTCGTTCTACTTTTAACGCTTCCCAAGAGTGGAAAACTGCTTTTGGCGTCTCGCTCACGTGATAAGCAAATTCAATTTATTTATGTTTTTCAATGTGGTTCTTTTTTGCTGTTGGCAAGTTTTTAAAGTTTCCTTTGGTTGAAATATGCTTTTTTGAGTCGCACAAGATTTATTTCCTTATATTTGTGTTGGCAGAAAATCGCCAGGAGCACCCTGTATAGCACATACAAAAAAGCAAGTTGGAAAAAAATAGATGTAGAAGCAAAAAGGCCTTTACAACAAACATGCCTGTTTCCCATATCGATTGGTCGAGTTTTACAGTCTTTTCCACCAGTTTAAATTGGATTCAAAGAAGTAGTAGCTTGCTCTGATGTCGTTCAATGTCCGGTAAGCAGACCTGTTAGAATTCTAATAGAGTTTTTTCCTTACTGTGATAGTTTCTTGAACCCGTTTAGGTTTTAAGAATCGAGGAACTGTTTGGCCTGTCTAAGACCTGGTGTGTTTATCCAGTTCGTGGCTCGACCAAGTCTTTCCTCATGCCTTATAAGTTGCTTGATGGTGTGTCTTACAATGCCACAAAAGGGCACCGGCACTATTAGTGGGTTCGCAGCACCATACCTCGCTAGCTTGTACGCAAGTTCGTTCCCTGGGGTCGTCACAGTGCCCTCCACCGACATCTGTAGTATGGTTGCTCTCATTTGGTGTTCAATAACTATATGGAGTGGTGTTAAATACATTATTACTCCCAATGCCGCTGTGGGGCAGGTTCTCATTTCTCCTGTCATACATACACAGGCACTGTATTTTCATAAGTTCGTTCTTGACTCAGGTCACCGTTATTCTTTCTCCCCAGGCGGTCGATCCGCATGTTAGCATTGGTCTTTTTACCATCAGGTAAAGCCATCTTATGATTTTGGTCGATGTTCCCCATGACTTCCCTGCTATTCTTCCTTTTTTAGGTTAGGAATTTAGAAAAATCGTGCCAAAATAAAAATCAAGCAAAAGTAGTAGTAGTAGTAAAGTAGTACATCTGCAGTAGATATAGATTTTCTTGAACCTACAAAATCCTCTATTAAAAAACTTTGATTTGAAGGAAATTCCAAAAAGAAAGGCAACACGATTGTACAAATAAAAATGAGTCTAGTACACAAGCTATTGTTCCTCGCGACCTTCTAAAATTCGCCAAAATAAGAAGAAAATAATAATAAACTTTTCAGATTTTTAGCTTTTAACCTACTGAAGTTGTTCTCCTTAGGCTTGCTAAGAATATCTGGTTATTACAGATAGGTAGAGGAAGACCGCAGCCTTCAGATGCTTTGTCCAAATTTCGGCTAGGGGAATCGATTCAATTTACTAATTTAATGAGGGTGCTTGAAAAAGTTTTCATTAGAAACGAAGACGACTCCCATAATAGAGCTAACTGCTTTATAAAAAGAGGTGGTTTCCTGCAAAATGTAAATGCTCATGTTTCGAAACAAAATGGGTTTGAAGTGCAAAAAATGGCTTTCGGAATTGAAACCCTTCGCCTCAAAACCGACTTACATGTTCCATTAGAAATCAGTTTAACAGAAAGCGGCGAAATGCCGTACTTCTAACGCCTTGTCATATAAACCTTCAGAATAGGCACCCTATATTCTAAAGAGCGCCTTACGAAACATTTTGCAAGGGGACGAAGCCTTCCAATGGCCTTGTCTGCAGCAGCTACGAAGCAGTAAACACATAACGCACTTTATGCTGCATGCAACACAGCACAGCAGCTACCACAGCAACCATAACACACACACACACACACATACACACACACACACACACATACACACACACACACACACACACACACAGCTACACATCACGTAGGGGAAATAAAAATGTACTCTCTCGCTGGAGCTGCTCGGGCCATGTGTTGGCTCAGCGAATTTGAGGAACAAAACAAAATGATGAAAACGTTTTTACGTTCGTTTGTTGTGCTTGAAGAAGAAGTAAGAAACGAAGAGAGAGAGAGAGAGAGAGAGAGAGAGAGGTCTACATAAAGGCGGCAAAGTTAGCACCCGAGTTTATGCAACAATTTGGATGAATTTTATATAATTGGAAAATTGTATTTTTTTCTTCGTTTTTAAATTATAATTTTACAGAAATTGCATGGAAATATCCTGCAAGGAGCCTAACAAAAAATGTCTAACTTTGTTTTCTATGATAATAACTTTGGCTCAGACTCAGACGTTACTCACGCGTGACGTATACTTAATGTGGTACATTAAAATTCCTTCAACTGTTTGCTCATGTTTACGATGCTTGACTTTAGTTCAATGTACGCTGCAGATTCTGTCCAGAGTTTCGGGTGAAATATTGAGTAAATCAATCTTAACCCTTTCAGAGGGCATTCTTCGACAGATGCTTTTGGCATTCCTTTGCTTCGCCATGCACCAATTTGTCGGCTGATTGAATGCAGTTCAATGAACGTGCGCTCGCTCTTTGAGTTCAAAGAAACTTTGTAATTAAAATTAATTGTAATAGAAAAACGTTCTCAGGGAGCCTACTACTAGCAGCAGCGCAAGTTCAAAACGTATTAGAATTACAGTTACACCTACAAAGAACATGTGAATGTCCGAATAAGCGGATATAAGTACGAAAAGGAGCAGAAGAAGAAGAGTATAACAACAAACTTAACTGTACACAGACACATTTAAATATTGCGTCGCAGAAGTTAGGGCCTAGACGAAAATGCCAAAAGATAAGAGTGGCGTCATTTAGGGTCGCCGAAGTTTACATACTCTTACGAATACACAGGTCAACATGGTTTAGTTGTTGGAAAGCTGAGGGTCATATCCGAAGTAATTTAAAGTAAAGGCATCTAGGACAGATTCTCCTATTAGCACTAAATTCCGTTGATAGACCGGCTAGGTAAACAATACACAGATAAAAGACATATATAGCATGTAACACAAAGACACAGAGGGAAAAAGTGTACTCCAACACGACTACTACTTTCTGCGTTACAAATAACCAGCCGAAAGAGATGCTCCCCCTAAAAGTGCGCAAAAAGAACAATAAGAAACAAAAATCTTCTTCTTAACTGGCCATAACAACCCGTTACCGGGTTACGGCCTGATATATTTCTTTCATTGGAATTGTGATTTTACATGGTGGGTCCCATACTCTACTCACAACCCTTTTAAGGCCTGGGGTGGCTCTACTGGTCTCGAAAGAATCCAGTGTCATTATAAGCTTTGACCTGATGAGGTCTCTAACCCGCTCACCATACGGGCTTCAAAAACAAAAATCTAATACACTATAATCCAACACAAGAAGTCAAATCATTTGACAAAAGCCAGAAGAAAAACAAGAGCCTAGAGAGTATATCTCGCTTCTGGCACGCAGCATGAAACTAAATGAAGTCACGTGCGCAGCTGTCATCGCCAGAGGGCGCTTTTGACACCGCCGCTGCCGCTTGTGTTGCTGCCCCTCCAGCAGCATCACATTTATTGCAAATTGTTAATGCGCGCCTGATTTTTATGCTTAACCAGACGATGCCATGAGCGAGGGAAGAGAGGGAGCGGGAGAGAGGGGGAGCGCGAGTGCAGAGCATAATGAGCAAATATTTATTGACACGTTGCGGTTGAGCTGTGTGCCATGGCCCCGCTCCAGAGCATATACTTTGGCCAAGGAGGTGTCATAAAAGCGTTGGCCAAATGGCTTTTGTCACTCGGGAGTACCATTCAATGGCCGTGCCCGTCGAGCACTCTCAGCACTTTTAGTACAGCCACAGAGTTTCCATTAGCCATTGGCCGCTACAATCCATTTGCCATGGGACACTTTGAGGCTTTTAAAACAAATTTCTCTAGCCCCTTTAAATTATGCAAAATGCATAAAGTCCACTTTACGATGCTCCATTGTGGCTTTTGAGGCTTTGTGACTCTTCACTTTGTATGCGTCGTTCAGAGTTCGATTTCCCGCACAACATGCAAGTTTCGAACAGCATGAATTCATATGAAACCGAAAATCAATTGAGTACACCATATAGCTGGGCCATCGAAAAAAAAATAATCGAAATATCGTATACGTAACGTGCAGATTATTGCAACGACCATAGCACAAGAGTCAAGGTCAGCGTGGAGCGCACAAAAGCATGCTACAGCATTTTTTCAATCTACATATTTACGAGCTTAATTTAAAGCGAAATTTAAACGGAAGACTGAAAGTTATGGGATTAAAATATGCTATTGTTAAGCGTTCTACCATTTACTGCTTATTTATTATATTTTTTCAATTCCCAATTAGTTTCTTGAGAATTTTAGGAATAATGAGGAGAAAACCCCGCAGAGCGTACTGGCTGAGTGTGATGCTCTTGCAAGATGACGGGTGTTCCTCCTGGTGGAATACAGGATCTTGATGACTGAAGTAGCCCGACTCGAACCATCCCAAATAATTTAATTTATTGCAGAGATAGGACTGTCAGAGGAGCTTCAAGCTCAGTAGGGGGCGCAAAAGATCTCTTAGATCGCGGTGCACTACTCCTCATTAACAATATTATTATTATGGCATCGGTGAAGTTTATATTCACGGAATACTGCTGGAACTAAGGCACTGGTTCTATGTCCGTTGAGCGAAATTCTGTCTATACCAGGTGCCATGCTCATCTAACATACTGAAAAGTCACAATAGAATAAGGAAAACTTTAAATTAATATGGGTTTCTTTCCCAAGCTGCAACCATTCTCCACGACTATCTATCAAAGCCCAGCTGCTTCATTAATGTAGAGAATCCTTTTCGCACCACAAAGGAAGCTACTTTTATGACCACAAAATGAATATTTTCTCACATAAAGTATACTTAGTGGTGTTCCAAAAATCTATAGAGTGCTTTTTTTTTTTTTTAAATTTCACGAAAATTTCCTTGCCAAAAGCTTTTATCAGCGATATTCAACCCAAAATGTGAACACTTTGGTCATATATGAAATAACAACAAGAGATCATCCCATTGACCAACTGGGTCAGATAGTTTGACCAAATTAAAGAGATGATTGTGGCCAATTTCACTCTTTTTAAGATGGAGCTATTCAATTACTTGAAAGCACTCTCAGGCCAGGGTTCTGGTAGGACATGGTGATACAGTATGATTCCTCTCTACCTTGACCACGTTGACGCACAATCTCAACACTTCTTTAATAACCACCCGACTGCGTTTGTGAGCTAATGTGCACAGAGATGTCACTCCTGGGCTTGAAAAGGGTTGTGCGTAGAGCATGGGATCCACCGCGTAACCAGTCAAGAAGAAAGAAGAAAGTGCTTCAAGCATATTTATCGGGCATTCTTGCGAAGAACACTCCCCCAAAGCAGATATACAGAAATCGCATCAATACTTGAAGAATATGAATAATTTGTAAGTGATTTAAAGAGAATTTCAAAGTGTGAAGGAAAGCTACGTGATGTACACTTCATAACTCATTCTCCGGCTAATTCGTTGTACTGATGGAGGATAGTAAGGAAAACCTTGTATAAACCTTGTATGAACATAAATCAAAATGCGGGCGTATCAAAAAATGCTGTCGCTGTCAGCTTTCATCGGCGACTGCGACAAAGTGGCAACAAATTAACTGCCACCCACACACACACACACACACACACACACACACACACACACACATGCACATAGTCATAAAACCAGACCAAGATAAATCGCTCATGATAAGATGATTTGAGAACAGGTTATCAGCGTTTAATTAGTTTTACGAGCGTTGTGACAAATTGACAATTGCAACTGTGTGCGGATTATTGGGTGACTACTTAGTTAAGCATACGTCCCGTGGTGCTGATTACGGCTAAAACGCTTTGGCCAACAGCATGACACAGCGGAAAGAGTTGAGTTGATTGTCATGTGGACTGAGATATACATATACATATATATGAGTATACTCATTTTAAGTGTGGGTGTCACAGGCAGCTCAATCATTTTCAAACTTATTTGCGACATTATAAATTGGCTTGTTTATCGATGGTCGCAGCACTTGACAATTGGCATGTGTTGTTATGATTGTTGGTATTGCAATTCAAACGAGTCGAGTGCAAAAAATACATATGTACTATCAAGGTCCAGAGTCCCTCTAGGCCATAGATAATCGTTAAGCTATTCGGTATTTGGCATACTCACACTTATCATCTTGGCTCATATTTCCGATCTTGTTGTTGAAACACTAAAATATTCCGGTATCAGCGTTGCGTTGGCGTTTTGTTTTGCTCGCTTTCTTGGCTATATAGTATTTTGTAGTTATTCAGTTAGTTAAATTCGCCAACTCGTATGAGTCTTTAATAATTTCTAGTGCGACACTTGTGGCTCACGTATGAGTTGCTAGTATTCTGATTCTGATACTGTTCTGAAATGGCACTCGAGAAAAGCTGCGTGAAACCGGCTCGCTGTCGTGCGATTTATCTACGAAAACTCCAAGATAATGACTGACTTTTGTTTTTGGGCATGCTCGCATTGTTGGGGTCTCGAGTTTTGTATTCTATCATTCATACTGTGTGTGTGAGTGCCATATATTGTATTATATTTCATTTTAGTGATAACCTGACAATGTTTATACCTGAAAGAGGTGGACAGAGGGGCAGAGTCAGCTGGCAGTTGGCAAAAGCCACAAGTTGCCAGTTAGCAGCTAAGATAACTGCAATAGTAATGAACGATTTTTATACCCTTGGCGGGGTAATATAAGCTTTAATGTGCAAAATGAGCATAAGGGGAGTTCCCCAGATTGTGCGATGGAGCGTGACGAAGGTTTGCCATCATCGAGTTAAAGGTAAACCCCCAAAAATGTCGTAAAAAATAACGAAAATGAGCTCTACGTTCCGATACAAATTATTCAAATTCAATAAGTATGCGCTTAATGAAAGAGAAATATGTTCTAGCTCTTAGAATTTTTAAAAGGGCTACGCGAGGGGCCGTCAATATATTGAGTAACCTTTGTTTACTTTTGACCCACTCAACATCATCAGATATTATTAGCCCATCTATATTTCTATACGAAATCACTCAAATCTCGTGTTCGCTTTTATCTTCATCTTTCTTTTGACACTTCGTTATAAAATGATGACCTCAATCATCTAGTTGACAAATTTTCGAACAGCCGAAATCTGTTTTGAAATTGCCAAGAACCTCATGAAAATGTAATGTTTCTTAGCAAGAGCTTAAAATGAATTGATATCAAAGTTTATTTAAATTTCAAACGTGAACTTTTGAAAAGTATAAGTTACGGAATGGGCATGAATTATGTCGTATTGAAGTCAAAATTCATAAGTGGGTATATCTCCCAATCTTCGTAGAGGTGTGCTAATTTCAGTAACGAAGCTCATTCGAATTTCAATCGTTTTTAAACGTGAACGTTAGAAAACGCAATATAAGTTACGGAATGTGTATGAATTATGTCGCATTGTCGCAAAGTGGGCATATCTCCCAAGAGGAGCTAAACCTATCTTCCAGATGTATGCCAATTTCAGCTAGATGATCCAGAGCAATGGGTTGGTGTGTTGGGTATTGCTCTCAAGCGAATTTCAACCCAAAAGCAGAAGTGTCAGAAACTTCTTTGAGAACGTTGCAATTCTTTCATACAGCCTTCGAAAATTGGATTTTTAAAGAGATTTTAAATGAAATTCTGCGCGATTTTTATTTGTTGTTTAATCATACTTCATCTAGCGTTCTTCTGCAGAATGATAGTGTTCGCTTAATCCACTCATTCTTAATCCCCCAAAATACAAATTTATACATCCATACAGTTTCTGACTTAGGTGTCCTTTGTGACTCTAATTCTAAAATTTTAATCTCTATATCTCTTCAATTGTAAATAAAGCTAAATGCACTTTTGGCTTTTCGTATTCTAATGAGGGCCTCTGATGAATGTTCGGCTGTGGAACGGGGCACAGCTTGCCATCCGGCGAATGGTCAGAGGTAAGGGTACTCTTAGGACAGGATGTCTGCTTCTAAACTCTCTCCAATTATAGGAGGTCTGTGAGCAGGGGCTCTAAAATAAGATTCACAAAACACGCAAAGTGTATAGAATTGTTGGTTCGCTTTGAAAGTAAAAACCGCTCATTTCTAATATTTTTATCAGGTTGTCAGTTAGCGAGTGGGTGATGCCATTTGTTTGGGGCTTGTTTCACTTCATTAAATGTAATAATATTACGTTGTTTTTGTCAGTGTTGATAACTGTGTCTTCTTCCGTTGACAGATTACGAGTTTCGCTGGCATTTACGACCATATGATAGACCGGGCTATAAGCGGCCTTACCCTACAAAACTGCAGGGTACTCACAAAGTATTCCGACTTTAGTATGCGGTTTGCTGATGCTCACAGCCATTTCGAAAGTTTAATTGTGCAGTAAATTGTATCAATTTATTATCTAAAACTTTTATCAAGCAACACTTAAGTGTATGGCTTTTATGAGTCACACTTCTCATGTGGTATCATTCAAGTCAGTTTCGAGGTGAAAGTGTAGACTCTATCTATACGCAAGGTAAACACACTGTCGGCTTATTATCTGGTTTTCAGAGTTTTTTCTGCTCTGATTACTTGTAGTGGGTATAGCCTACTGTTGGCTGCTACAATGACAATGTTTGGTCTACTCAAACACAACCCACATTGGCCAACTTATCAAATGGATTTGGCAACTTCACCAGAAAACACCGAATGAGTAAATGTGTAATTCCGCTAGCCACGTGCCTTTAAAAACTCAATATTCGATTTTCATTTATTTCGATGCTAATTAAAGATTCATTTAAACGTGAACAAGCTTGTTCTTGCATGCTGGGGATTCACACTTTGTTTTTTTATTTACATGTGCGTGCTAATTTGGCACGTGATATGCGGGTGTTCCTTGGGGGAGCTACTATCTTAAATAGTTATGGTTTGGTTTGGGAACGTTAATTAAATTTCCCATTGATTGTGGTTTCAAATCGCCTGATTAGATTAGCATGAAATGTTTGGAGGCTTATCTATATATAGCATACGAGCATACTACATACATATATGTCTTCTTTTGTTTATTTAAAGAGCGCATATAGAGGAGGATGGAGAGTTAAAGAGTTGAAGGGAGTCTCTATTGCATTGCTGTACATTTACCGTTTAACATGCAAAAGGCGTACGCATATAGTACGTACGTGTGTGTGTGTGTGTGTGAGAGTGTGTGTGTGAGAGTGTGTGTGTGAGAGTGTGTGTGTGTGTGTGTGCTATATTTAGCATCAATGTGCAAGTGCAATACTGTGAACTCTCAAAATGAACACTATTTGATTGCAGGGTTTGATTCCTTCTAGAATTTCGGAGCCACATGTTGCAAGTATAAAAACCAATCTTTCGCGGAATCGCATACCGGTTAGTTCCTTCAAATTCGTTCAAAATATTAAAAGTTCGAAGTGAGATATAACATATATGCATTCTTGCACTTGTTGGGCGTTGCTTGATATTTTGACATACTGTACAAGCTCGGTGAACTGGTAAATTAAGTACATAAACCATATCTAGTTTTTTCCAATTGGGATTTGATTGGACATTCCACATTGACAAGTTACACAGACTACGCCAAGTCCTGGGAAAGACCCAAGAATACAAAATCGGCACACACCATATCATTGTCGATTTAAAAGCACCATGTGATAGTCCGTTGCGGATCGCGCAAATAACACTATCCCTGCAAAGTTGGTGTGACTTTGCAGAATGAGGTTGGGCACTCCGTTAAGAAAGGAAAGCACCAAACATTTTGATACAGTGAGAAGCTAGAGTTAGAGCCCTACAGCAGGTCGTATACCGGTTGGGTAATCAGAAGAATAAGAGTCTAACAAGATCTTACTTATTATTAAAAGCTTATTACAATTCGGAAAATTAGTTGAATTAATCCGATAACTTTCGAAATATCAAACCTATCTTTTTGTCAAAAACGCTTTAAGTGTTACGTTTTGCGTGTATAAACATATGTATAAGTGAGTGTATGTATGATCTGATATATAATGATGCATAAACAAAAAGGAAAGCTAGCTATCACCATTCCACGTTGTATGTTAACTACTTCAATTTTTAAAAACTAACTATTTCGCTTATCAATCGACTCATATGCGAACTGCCTCTAAACAAAACCTCATTGTTTAGAGAGGTTTTTTCATAATGATGTCTGCACATTCAAAGGATTTCAACAACAAAAAAGCTCTTGACCCCTTTCGGTCAATTGGGGTCGCGGGTTTCGAGTCCGCGCATCTGGTCACTATAAGAGGTTTCTTTTGCTGTTACATTCTGCAAAAGTAACATGATTTACCATTATTCTCCCTCCTACAGACAACAGCGGAGCACTCCGGTATTTATTGTCTGGTACTATTAGAAGAAGAACTATGAATCGGTCTTGGGCTTCGCCAATAGATGGTATCATTTCAAAAATGCACTTTAGTTTACCTGTGGAGCGTTTACTGTAATTGCACCACGCACTTCATCGATTGCTTAGTGAAATTGCGTTTCATATGTGAATTATGAGCCATTAACACTAATGGTGAAGCAAGTTGGGCGCCTAGCACCAACTAAGTTGCTGGAAATATACAACAGAGGAGTCCTTTCTCATTTGACTTTAAAACGCAAATACTCTCTCAAGTAGTATCGGGCGAATTAAATTGCCACATTATACATTCTAGGAGGGCGGCCTATATTATTTCGAGAATGAGCACTTCTAGGCTTATTTAAAGATCAAATCTGAATTTTCACTGGGAAGTTTTTGTGCGATGATGACCACATTATATAGGTGGTCATCAGAATTTAATTTTGGTCGCTGTTCGCCGGACAGCGTAAAGGTCGCCCAAAGACCGTTATTTTGCCAGAAACCATCGATGTTGTGAAAGTTCTATATGTAACATACCGTGAGATTAAAGCATCCTTAGGCATTAGAAGAAGATTTGTGCTCGATGAGTAACTCATAATTTCACAGTCGCTTATACGATTATACGGCTCGAAATGTTTAGAATCTTTGCTCTTCGCAACATTCGAAATCTTGAATTTTTTAAAATATCGATAATTCGAAAACGGTGCTAGAAAATCAAAAATGGTTTCCGGATTCCAAATTAGCGACTAAAAATATAAGGGAAAGGGTATGTTTTAGTTATAGGCTTTTCATTGAGATTTGTTGCATGGAGTAAAAAACTACTAAAGATCGAATTTGGCTGGAAAACGATTGAACGCACTTGCTATGTTAGCTATAGAGTCAGATTTAGTCATGTCTCTAGATTGTGATGATGCAGAAATCAAGACGTAAAAATTTTCAGTTGGCAGCAAGTTCTCGACAACAAATTTTTGAAACTGCCTAGGCGCGCAAAATTTCTAAATCCGGACCTGGATACGTCTTTATTTGGTTTACAATTCATTTGTTTGAAAATATTTTATTTTGCATTGGAACTTGCTTACCTTTGATTTCGACCTCTGTGAATGGTTTCTTTTTGACGGCCTGTTGTTGGTTTTTTTTTTTCGGTGTTGTGTGTAAAAAAGTCATAAACAAAAAAGATAAGAAAAATAAATTAAAAAATTAAAAAACAATACAGAAAAATCAATGCAAATTATGTTTTTTTTTGTCTCTTACTAAAACGCGTTTAAGTAAATGTTCATAAATGTTTTGTTGAATATTTATATTTATTGGTGTTTACCTTTGGCGTGCGTTTTCCCAGCAGCGCTGTGCCCAGCATCTGTAATAAACAACAACAACTATCAATATAACTATGCAGAGCATAATTTTTGATAAAAAGATCTTCTGATATCATGATACGGTAGATATCGCTTATTTGCAAGAGAGAAAATGCAGCAAATTTGCTGCACGTAAGCGATAATAAGCTATAATCGGATATATGCAAAATATTTCATTTCAAGATAGCACTATTCAACAAAAAATGTCTATGTCGCTGATTTCAAATCGGAAACCGTTTTGAGTTTCTAGTACAGTTTTTTAAGTTTTTAATAAGCTATAATCGGATATATGCAAAATATTTTTTATAAGCGATAACACTATGCAACAAAAAAAAGGCAATGTCGCTGATTTCGAATCCGGAAACCGTTTTAAGATTCTAGTACAGTACTGGATTGCTCTAGGACTCTTGGCGAAAACACCACTTCGTATCGGCGACCAAACTTCACTTCATATACATATGTATGAAAATTGCAAACAAAATGCGAACTAAAACGAACTTTTTTTTTGCATATAAGCAACAATTGCATATAAAAGATACGTCATATAAGCGATATACTAAAAACTGTACATGCAAAATCAAATGGAACAAACTACACCGAAAAAAACTGTAGCATACTTTTAAGCGCATTAAAAAAATAAAAAAACCGCCGCAACTTTTTGTAGTTATTTTTGCTTTTTGACAGTATTTTTATTACGTCGTTATTTTAGCAACCATTTGTTTTTCGTGCTGTAAATGCTATTTTCGATTTAATTTTATAGTAAATTTTATTTTCGTGCAAGAATTTAAAACATTTTTAGTGCGCCAGAAAATGATATCGAAAAAACGAGGAGCAGCGGATGATGGCAGCCAGCATGAAGGAGAAGCAAGTGTTGGTTAGTGCCGTTAGAGCGTAACGGGCGGACGTCTGTGGGCCAGATGTGATGGGAGACATAACAAAGTATCAAGATCTGCAAGAAATATCTATGCAAATGGTATGGAGTATAGACAAAATATTCGCAATTAGGCTGCAAAAATGCTTAAATGACATTAAAGTAATATTTTCATTATTATTGTACAACTTGTCAGAATAACAGATTGATTGTTTCAAAATCTGACGTAATTTAACAAGCAAATATTTCAACAATTTTGATTAATTGCAAATTGTGCTTCTCAATTTTTTTTGGGAATATTAATTGCAGTATCTATAATTAACTTGAGGTGTCGATATGCAAAAATCCAAATTTCATATGCGAAGTGTGGGTGGGCCTGGGTTCCAGGTGGTGCCTCCTGGTTAGCTGCTCTAATTACCACTAGGTGCCCAGGACGTGTAAAACTTCCCTCCCAGAGGAAGATGGTATAAGCTGTCTTTAGAATTGCTCTACATTAGGCCGTAACCCGGTAACGAATTTTTATGGCCAGAAGAAACATACATAGAGAAAACAATCGTAAAACACGATTTAGAAGTTGGAAGGGACGCTTTGGCCTGTCTGAGCAGATCTAGTCAGTGGTTCGTCTCAATCTATCTTTTTTCGTAATAGTTGCTTAGATGTGTCTTCGAATGCCACAAAACGAATGGGAATATTGGTGTCAACTAGAGATGTAAATCTGGATCAAAACATCGATGATTACCATCGCAGGGTCCATCGACAATGGTCATCGATGTAGGTCGATGCATCGGACTAAAAACATCGACGGTTTTCCGATGTTTTGTAATTTTACTTTTTATTATAAAATGAAACTTCGTTATAATACTGTGGGCAAAAAATTTGAATTAGAGTTTTTTTTTTAGATTTCGATAGCGACAAATGTTTTTATTTTTAAGTTGGCAATACTGTCACTGACATTTGAACCAAATTACACGTCAAAATTTTCATTAGTGTTCGAGATACGCGTCCTTTTGTAAACAGCTAAAAGTAAATTTTTCGTTTTTTAAAATGTCTGAAATTATTTAACAACGCAGTTCTATTAAATTTTGTGTGCGGATTGAAATTTCCACTGCTGAAACGTTGAAAATGTTGCAAAAGGCATTTGGTAGCAAGCTCTATCGAAAACAAGAGTTTATGAGTGGTTCAAAATGTTCAAAGAGGGTCGAGAAAGCGTTGATGACGAGGCACGTCCAGGACGACCATTAACATCAACTGATGAGCTATACGTTGACAGTCCGAGACCTTACTAGTCTTGTTGGAGTTTCGGAAGGATCAGTGAAAACCATTTTGAGTGACCATTTGGGCCTCAGAAAAGTAAAATCTCGATTGGTGCCAAAAATGCAGAATTTTATGCAAAATCAGCGCCGCTTTGAAGTGTGTGAAACAATGCTTTCCGTCTATCTAAACAAGATGAAATGCATGATTACGGGAGATGAGACATGGATCTACGCCTACGACCCGGAAACAGCCTATCGTTCGGGTGAATATCGTGACAGAGATGGGGCAAGACCGAAAAACAACGTCAAAGTCGCTCAAAAATCAAGGTCATGTTGACAGTTTTCTTGGATTATCGTGGTGTGGTACATTATGAATTCCTTCCAGCCGGCGAAACTGTCAGCAAAGAATACTATTTGGGTGTTTGTTGTTTGCGTAATGCTGTGGAGAGACAATTCTTGGTTTTTACATCACGGTAATGCACCATCTCACACTGCGCTCGTAATTCGACATCATTTCGCCAAAAACTCGACCCATATTGTTCCACAACCACCGTATTCGCCTGACTTAGCACCATGTGGCTTCTGGCTATTCGCTAAACCCAAGACACCGCTCCGTGGACACCGTTTTGAACCGATAGATTAGATAGAAACCAAAACGAAGAAGGAATTGAAGGCTATACCGGAAGAGGACTATGCACAATGTTACGAAAATTGGAAAAAGCGTTGGCACCAGTGTATTGCATCCGGGGCACTATCTTGAGGGGTATGAAATGAATTTTGTAGATTGAATAAAGATTTTTTGATTTATAAAAGAATTACCTGGTATTTTTTGCCCACAGTCAGTGCAACTTTTGCACTATTCTTGCATCAATGAATTGGAAAAAAAATCGATAAACACGCTATTTGCCAAATAAATGCATCATATTCTTATGCAGGCGTAACAATTTAATTTAAAAATACACTATTTTTATGTATTTTTGGAAGCAAGAAATTAAATTTAAACCGGGAAATGTTTACATGGCCAAACACGATGACGTTGCGCTTATTTTGATAGATAACAAATTTACCTGTTCAATTGAAATTTCAATTTGTATGATTTTGTTTATCCGATTTGTTGATCAGATGTTATTTATGAAACTATTAGCCAGAAATCACACTCGGTTGAATTGCCATTAACAGTTGGTTCACACACCTTCCAATTTTTGGAGTAATTAGCATGCCGTGCCCATACTTGAGCTCTAATGTGAATCATATGCTCAAAAGTCACATATGTATATAATTTGGAACCCTTTTGTGTGTATATTTAATGTGCACATAAAGTGTAAACAAATTAATAAGTTGTTAAAATGGCATTTTAATATAGCTCTTAATTTTAATTTTCATAGCTCATTCTGAAATGATTTACATATTCAACTTTTTAATAGCGTTGTTGAATTTTCGGAAACTTTTTATGCTATTCGCTAAGCGTTGACAAAGACATAAATCTGGCGTTTTATTTGTGAAAATATATCTAAATATACTTAGGTATTTATTGTATATTTATAAGTATTGTTTTGTAGAAACAAGAAAACAGTCTGTAGTAGTTCGAAAGATCTAATACACAGTATTAAGCACTCACTCTTTTAAACGGATTTCAATCCCAAAACAGTTCGCTGTTTGGCAAGAAATGTTTTTAAGAGTTTTCGAAATATATCATCATTAGCATTGGACCACGAAGTTTTTCAACGGATAATATGTCCCTTAAAATTTAAATCGTTATCAAGCGTCAGCTCAAAATACTCCGCGTCCGGAGTTAACAATGAACAGTACCAATGAAGAAACGCAAAGACATAATAGGAAGGCCCATATTTGTCACCCATCATCAACATACTCAAAGGCGAACTATAAAACACACAAATGCGATTAGCAAAAGACGCTAACGGCATAGATAGATAACTCATACTCCAACGGTGGGCTCGCAGTATACAATATAAATCAGTGTAACACCATCCGAGCGTAACACCATACTTGTCAGGTTTACCCTCAGACACCCTCGGAACGGTGCCCTGCAGTGGAATACTTTAACCACGAAATTGTATCCTGTAACGAAGGGGGTAATCTATCTCTATGAATTGAACTGAATGCAACTCTTTTGGTAACTTTTTTTTGACTCTGTCCTTTTTAGTCTCTGAGATCATATTGTCTGTCTGAAGGCGGCATCTTCAGTCTGTCTACACAATATACTGGTTATAAAAATCTATATTAATTTTTTGTATGGCTATGAGAATGGCTGAAACTATTTCATAATTTGTCTTTGAATGTTTTCAGTTTGGATGGCTCATCAAAGGAGGTTGACCAATCCCTAGCAACCAGGCAGCGTGGCCCATTGTGCGGATAGAAAAAGTTTAGAGAGTAAGGGGACAGTTAAAATGAGAACAAGCGGACGAAAACAGAGTAGCCTGATATAGAAGTCCTCCATTAACACAATCTTTCCGAATGCCGTAGAAGGGGAGACTATACACCTCACTTATGTGGTGTATCACTTCCCAAAATGCGCATTCGTTGCAAAGGCCGGACAGTGACATAGCGATATGATTGGCTATCTCGGTGCCCACGAACCCAGTATAAACTGACAGTGTTATGACTGTTATTCGGTTTACCGGTTATACCCGTTCGTATACAAAAACCAAAGAGCATGAAAGTAATAGAGTGGAATCCTGGACCGTAAAAACATTCAAATTTTTTGCTGAAAAGCGACCATTTTGAAGACAGTGTACGTTTGATGCTCCTTGTGTCAGTTAGACCGACTCACTCGTAGCCAAAATTTGGAAAGAGAAAAAGCCGAAGCTCGCCACATGTATGCACTGTCTTGGGAATGGTCGCTATTAAGCAAGTCGACTCAATGAAATGGCCAATGATTCCATTCTATTCCTTTCATGCTCTTTGACAAAAACAGTGCCAAAAGAGTACTACAAAAAAAAGTGGGAGTGAGAAAAAGATTGAGTTGTCTAGTGTTTCACTTTTTATGGCACCAGCAAAAGCACCAGCTTAAATTTTATGTGGTCCATTCACACAGCAATCGCAGAGTATCGCAGTAGCCTAAGGATTTCTATTTTACATGCATTTTAAATTTTGAATATATCTTTACTCTTTCGAAAGTTATGAATGTTGCCGATAATAAGTCAGATGGCCGCACTGTGCGACGTAGATGATAATGCTTCACGGAATGTAAAGCACAACATGCAAAAATATGTAAGCTTGCAAAGCAAAATATCGAAACCGTACCGGTACAAATATATCGCTTTCGATTGGGTTATTTTGGATAAATTATAAGGGTTAACGGTTTTTCTAAAAAAATGTATTTCGGTTACGATTACGGTTTGAATTCCTGATGTTAAGTCTTACATTCTCTAGGCCCCTAAGCGCAGCCTGACCGTCACTACAGATCCCAGTATCCAGCTCGCGGCATTCAGAATTACGTAGATTCCCCTTTGGAAAAATGACGGAAAACTATACGCTCGAGATACCAAGCTCAAGATAGTCCCGTTTTTCGCATTGTCTGTGAATGAGTTCTCTATCACTCGTGAGATCTCACATTGCAGGTGCGGACAAACTTGACATTTGGAACAACATTCACATAGTCCGCTTGTCCAGACTACGTTGTGATTCAAAACATATGCCGAGAGAATAGGAGAGATGCAAACAAACATCTTTGATCTTGTTTTTAAACAAGAAATTAAAAGTTTGAATCAACCGATTAACCCTTATTGTGTCTATATTTATACCGGAAACCGAAGTTCCTAAAGAAATGTGACAGTAATAAAGATTGTTCAGCGAAATGCCCTTCAGTTCGGTTCCCTTAGAAGGCTCTTATGTTGGTAGAACCAAAGAGAAAATCAATATCTTTATACATTTTGCTTCAAAACT
Source organism: Chymomyza caudatula (assembly GCA_035041775.1). NCBI lineage: Eukaryota > Metazoa > Arthropoda > Insecta > Diptera > Drosophilidae > Chymomyza > Chymomyza caudatula. The sequence continues at coordinate 2,679,456 of JAWNKW010000073.1, forward strand.
TTTGTTCTAAAGGCAGTGACTAGTGAGGACGAAACCATTCAAAGGTAATAAACTGTATTGCAGTCATTGAAAAATATCGCGCTTTTTCTGAGTAACTTCTATCATTAATTCATATCCGAAATGCTTTATTACTATAATGACCTTTTAAATATTGTAGTTTAGCACATTTTCGAAAGCAATAAAAATTCATATTTTTATCTAGTTTTTGCTAATAATATTGTTCGCTCACAACCAGACTCCGAAAATATATATATACCCACAGACGGACGTATGTCTATAAACAAAAGCTAATAAAGGCCTTTGTTTACATTTTCAAGTATATTTTGGATAAACAAATAATTTTTTTATATGAAGCATGGAGAACATTGAACAACCGCCTCGAAGAATACTACCAAAACGCGTACATATCGGATTAACGACCGTATTACTTATTATGAGTCCTCGATCAGAGATCTTTATGCGCCAAAAAATGTTAAATAGACGATGTCTATCTATAATTTTAGTTTGTGGACTGTAACGTTTACATTTTACAAAGTTGTCATTCGGAAAGCTCATTTATTTTATTCAAGTACAAATTTTCCAAATTTTAAGCAATATTAAACAATTTGGAGTGGAACATGGCCAAGGCATTTCGGCAGATCTTCAAACTACGCAGTAAAATCGATTGGTATTGTGGCAATAAGGGAACACTGCGTCAGCTGCAGCAGAAGATGCAAGATGTGGACTGCATTGTGGAGATGCACGACGCTCGCATACCCATCTCGGGACGTAACCTACAGTTCTGTGACGCGCTGAGTAGTGGGGAAACGCCACATATATTGATGTTGAACAAATGTGATTTGGTTGATTCCTGTGATCAGGCTCAAATAGCCAATCTGGTGACGGATAAAGAGCGGCTGCAGCATGCGCTTTTCGTGTCCTGTAGTGCAAAGAAGTGCAGAGCAGACGCTTGTCTGTTATCCTATTTGCGTCCCTTGGCCTTGAAAGCGGGCAAGGCCCAATACAATGCCATGCTCTTTGGCATACCAAAGGTGGGCAAACGAACTCTTATCGGGCTGTACGCCGAAAAGGAGGCGGAACAGTACGAAAACAACAACAATCAGTATATACAGATCAGCCAGAGTCCAGTTATAAATATATTGAGAGAACCTGGCATCCTACTGCCACGTATTTTGAACGATGAGATGGGTCTGCGCCTGGCCTTGCTAGGCTGCCTACCCGAGGAGCAGGTGGAACTTAATGTGCTGGCGGACTATTTGCTCTACTGGTTCAACAAAAACAAACATTTCCACTATGTGGCACAGTTTGGTTGCAAGGCACGCTCGGACCATATTGGAGTGGTGCTGCAACGTCTGGCCGAGAAGGAGTACCTGTATCAAAAGGTGCGCCTTAACAATGGTAAAACCGTAAGACTCGTGGATACAGAAGCTGCCAGCAGACGATTTTTAGAGCTCTTTCGTATGGGGGAGCTGGGTAGCATTAATCTGGACATAGGTGATTGTTTATAAAATAATACTTTATTAGCGTATTTCTGAAAAGAATTATGAGCCAAATCAAACGAAATTAATTTTAGACATCGCATGTGATTAATGGCCTTATTATGTATGATCTATTAGGAATGTTTCTCAAAATAAAATTTATATACAGCTTAAAGACACTGTCGCACCTACTATAATCACAATCTAAACAAAAGTATGCACATATCAGAACACTGTGCGTCGTTTCGCGAAATGATAAAATGATATATGGAATGGTTGCGCAGAAAACATACACTAGCTATAAAATTTAAAACTAAATGCAAATTACACTGGCCAACAATTGTTTTGGTGCTCTGAAAACAAACTTTTGTGTATGTGCTGTTGTTGCCAATGGGCTTCAGATTCCCCCATAACACGCTGCACCTTTTAATTGGCGTTTTAACACCGTCAACGCTCTGGACTGACCCAGTTGCGTCCTATATCAGGACCTTAGTGCTCTGCTTTTCTCTTATTTCCCATAATGCCATCTCCTGCTCCAGGCTCCAATAACAACATACAAACTTCGACTGGGCGATACGCTCCCGAACCCATTTCCCTAGACATAGTACAGCCGCGCATAAAGACACCCTACAAATACTAGTCCACCAATCTATATATATAAAAATAAGTGTACATTTTGATGTCACCACTAACTGCGAATACGTGTCGACCGATTTCAACAAAAATTTTAGGGTAGGTTGGGGATGGTCTGTAGATAGTTTAAGTGAAGTTTGGATGATTTCGGCGTGAACATATTATCTCTATGTATATAAAAGAAACGTGTTAGTTTGTAGCACATAAACTCAAAAAATACTTCACCAATTTTGACCAAAATTTAAGAGAAGGGTTTACTTATATAGAAGGCAAGCATTTTACAAAATTTGTTTTTTATAGGTAGTGGTCGAGGTAGAGGTCGAGGTGATGACAGGAAGATGTTGATACCATTTTCCGCAGCCGGACTTAGTATGAGGAAGAGAAAGAAAAGGAAGAGGAAAGGGATCGGGAAAGGGAACGGAAAGGGGAATGAAAGAAGAATTTGATCTATATCGAGAGGGGTGCGCAGGTTGGCGAGCGGAGCGAGTATAAGGCAGAGCACCCTAAAAAATAAAAATAAATTCTGTACTATACTCTAAATATGGAGTCATAAAAATGATTGGAAGTCGATATTTGTACATTTGTGATTACATTTTACCTGATACAATGAATTTATTGACGACTATAACAATACACAGCGGATTCAGCTAGTTACTGTATACGAATGTGACTGTTCATGTTTGTATTTGCCATATGATATTTGAAACGAAAAAGTTTCAAATATCTTTCGAGTAAAATCTGTCAAATTTCACATGATTAGTAAATCCACTAAAACAATGAGTAATGAGAGTTTTGCCTATGCTGAGAGAAGAGAGTTTTTCCTAAGAGCGAACAGGACAGAGGCTCTGTTGGAATAATGAGCGATCGTGCTGCTGACACGTGGCTTATGCCCTGCGGATGAACCTAAAAACTTCTTAGATTCTTTTTTATTTCTACATTATCCATATATTGTCATAGGAACGACTAGTTCAACAACATGGCGGCAGGGTAACATAATGCGATAAAAACAGGCGAGAGGGATGCAACAGATGTGCCTGGCTCATCTTGATAGACCAAAGATCTACGCGAGTTTCCTATTCTAAGCTTCTTCCGGAGCACTCATTTGTGTCTTAAAAATCAAAATCTCACATTACTCGGGAATTTTTGATTTTTGGTTTTCTTTCGAAAGCCGTATTAAATGATTTAAACCTGTGTGCGGATTCGAAAGCAGCGACCCCAAATTTACCGAAAAAGGTATGTTTTATGTTATGTTTATTTTTTTTTGTACGGAAATTTAAAATTGTCGCATTTTTTCGATAATTCCATCATATTACAATTTATTTTGATCGGTAGTAAGGCTCCCGAGTAATATGAGATTTGCAGACTTCGCAACTCTCGATATCTCGAATTATTTGAAATAGCGATAATTTGAAAGCTTTGCTAGAAACTCCGAATTGGTTTCCGTATTCGAAATCAACGAACCAGTTACAGAAAAGATATGATTTGGCCATAGGCCTTAAATTGAGGCCAAATTTGTTGCATAGTGTTGGAAGGACCAATGTCAAGTAAACAAGGTTAGCGCCTTTATCGCCGTTTTTTGGTTGTCACCGATGACCACACTGGACACATCTATGCTAAGCTTGACGGCTAGTCTTTAACCCGTTAGCAGTATCTTGATGCTAATTTCGGATTCAGACCTAGAGCTACGATTAGAAGCAAACAAGCTGTTTAAAGTTTCCATTCGATATTGACTTAACGCTCATTTGTCAGCTTTTTGTCTGAATTCGTGAAATAAAAAACTCGAACATTGGAATCGACTCGAGGTCGTTGTTCGAAAACTAAAAGCTAGTACTGGGGCTTCTTTGATGCCTTTATTAATATGGTTTTACCGCGACTTCAGAGTTATTAAGCCGATAAATCGATAACGATTTACCAACTCGATAGCTGCCTGTTATTGATTGGTGCTTCAGGCAGCCACCCGAACTTTTCGCGAACATCTAACTTAAATTTATGGACCTTTAGCAAAAAGAAGAAACGTATAACTCTTTCTTAAAACCACTGAAACTTCCAACCAAGCTAAAAGAGGTGTTACTTTGTTTAGCTGTGACTATTTATAGTCAAGGTAATGCGCATATTTGCCACAATTTAATACCAATTATACAAATATTTGCTAAAGTTGGCAAGGCAGCCTTATGGGATTTTGAGGGGCACTTATCAAAGGGTTGTTGCTTGATACTCACCTTCAACTGATGACGTAGACCGCTCATTGGGCTCATTCAATATTGATAATATTGAGAGCAAATGAAAATATCAACAGAAACGAAGCAAAAAAAAAAACCAAAACAAATCAAAACAATTTTCTTTGTCCACACTGCGTATGAGTAATATTTGATGTGCCTATTTGTTTGCCCCAATTTTTGTTTTTAATGCCTTTTGTTGACTTTTTATGAATAATTTTTGCAATGACAAACAGTTTCGAAACACTTTCTTATCGACACTTTTATGCAAATAAATATGAATATTTTGCTATTTTTCGACGCTTGCTGCGCGTTAAATTAATTAAGTTAATTTGAAATAAACAAAGCCAACGCCACAGCTTCACGGCATTTAATTTTAGATACAAATAGAACACTTTTTTAGTATCATAAATAAATCAAGTTATTTTTTAAGCTTTTTGTGCTGTAGTTTTTTTTCTTTAAAAAAATGCTCTGTCGCTATGAATTTTGTATATTTTTTTATGAAATTTATTTATTTATGTATATCTCAAAATGTGTAGTACGTAACGCGCGCGAACCGTCCGATCGAGCTGTTGATCGTTTCGCAACGAGCAGCCAAACAATATTGAGCAGTTTGTTCCGTGTGTTTTGGCTTGAAAGCGCTCAAAATGTTGCCGAAAATATAAAAACAACAAATGCGCATATATTATATAAGCATAGAAGCGCAGCGTGGCGGCAGCGACGTGACGGGACGTGGAACCGGCAGATAGACTTGCCTGGCCTATAAGTAGTATTACCCAGTAGTCGTCGTCGTCGTCAGTCGTCGCGTCGTTGCCGTCTGTTGAAATTTCTAATGCCATTTGGTTCATTTTGATTTGTTTGTGATTTTTTTTACTTTTGTCAACAACAAAAGTGGCAGCTTCTACATTTAGCCGGCTCGTTCTTATGACGGAGCACTTTTTATAGACACCTACACATAGGAACAAATTTGTGTATTTTTAGTAACTACATTATGTTGAAATAAGCATATATTGTATATATGTAGGTTTGGTTTAAATTTGATGAGCGTGAAAATCTCTTAATTACGCATAATAAGTCAGCAGGAATCATGTATACTCTACCGAATGGACGCTTTGTCTACAAAAACACTTGTGCTTAGGAAAAATTCCCGTAAAACTTGAGCCGTCACTGTATATGCGAAACATTTAGCTGTGAGTTCTCTCAAACTTGAAATAATGTGGCGCCACCTAGCGTTCCCACATGCTAGCACAAAACCCACACCGCCAACCGAAGCAAAGTACTCGATTTCACTCTTACCATAGAACAGAGAAGAAAGAAAGTACAACCTTCTCGCTCACCTACGGACGCAGCTAACTCAACACACAAAAACGTAACATTAACCAAGCGTAACACCATCCGAGCGTAATAACAATTTTGCCGAGAAACCAATGGTACGATCATGAGTGTCGCGAAGCCACTGCAGTCTGCTACTACGCGATCTGTGCGAGGCGCCTTTTCAGGACGAAAAAAATTCGAGCAGGAAAGGAGGAGCGAGAGCGGATCGAGATGGGCAGGAGCAGGAACGACGTAAGAAAGTTCTTCCAAAAAGTCAAGCGTCTGGCCGAAGGATTTAGTACCGAAGAGTCTTCCTGTACAAATGCAGAGGGAAATCTGGTAGTGGATGCACAGAGTTCACTGTGGTTGTGGAGGGAACACTTCTTTGGCTTGCTATCGGGCGATGAAGAGGCAACATACATTTCCGCCCGGGCCCGGATTTTCTCTCTACGGCCTTGAAAGTGAGCAGAGCCAACGCAAGCATTCACGCAGTATTAAGGAGAGTGAGAGTAAAAGGCAGACTTCTTCACTTGAAAGTTGTAAGAGAAGGTACAGCCTTTCCTGCTACCGTAAGTCTTAATGACCGCGCAAAGTGAAAGTATTCATTTTAAGTGTATCGCTTTCGAAAATGCTCATTGTCGTCCATGCAAAGTCAGGGCAGTGACTTTGATACAAAAAGTATCCCGTCGACGCGGCCTCTTCCATGTAAGCTGCTTAAGATGCCTCATCAATAAGATGTATTTCGGCAAGATGGTGTCCACATGTAACTCGGCATGAAACCAAGAGTTCGATCTTGCCTGCTCTGACTATTGGGCTCTTTCACAAAGTGTTTGTTTGCACGATGAGAGATTTCCAAGCGAGTCCGTGCGATTTGTTTCTCGCATCGTTTGTAGACTCGCCAATATTCAGCGTAAGTTGACTTGCCTGCAACCCTGACAAATCGCTACATTAGCTCGTAATACTTAAGTGTGGAAGGCCTGAGAAACATATCCAATGAGATTTATAGCAAAATCAAAGCCAAGCGGCGGAAGTTTAGTTATTATATTCAGACAATCACTGAAATTAAATCGATCCCATAAAAATACACACACACACACACTCACCTCTCAAATGCATGTGTATATTCTGTTATACTTTTTAGAAAGCTAAAGTCTTATTTTAGACAGACATTCAGAGTTACTCATAAGTGACATAAAAGCGTTAAAGTCGTTGAACTCGTCTAAAACAATCTATGCAAATGTAATAAAATGCAGCATAAAATGTGCATACAGACTGCAGCTGTTGTACGGTGCGTATGAGTTATTTTTAATGCTCTAGCAGCGACGCACAGTGGATCCAACTGATTTCTTTTGCGGCGAAAATCATAACTTTTGAAGAAGTAAAGATACTCTCAAAATTTAAAATGCATAGAACAGAGAAGTTCTGCGATACACTGCGATAAATAGTCAGTGTATAGAGGGAGCTTCAAAAAACGGTAGTAAAGTTTGATATTATATACTGAAAATTTTGTATCCTTGCATGTCATGGAAAAATTCAATGTTCTAAATTGTGCTTATTTTACAATAAATCGTCCTCGTCGAAAGTTTGTCTATCTGGCGAACGTGTGTACACTAAGATCAATTTAGACGGCAAACATCTGGCCAACACATATTCAAAATTTTAACGATTTATTAAGCAATAAGCACGTTTTACAGGTGCAAGGATAAGACTTTTGGTGTACATAATATCGAACTCTACTACCATTTTTTGAAGCTCTCTCTCTTCACAGCATATTTACTATGGCAGTGTATCGCAGTTTTACAAATATCGTTGCTCCCTCAAATGTTATGATTTTCGCCGAAAAAGAAGTCAGTTGGACCCACTGTGCGACGACACCATTATGCAGTGTGTCCGTCTTTCGTTGTTGTTGTTGTTGTTGTTTTTCGAACACTTGTATTTGGTGTGAAACGCAAAGAAACTTGGCAGAGCGCCGAAACAAAAGTCACAAGCGGCAAAAATCTCATGTAAATATGCTAAGAAGAAGCAGCATAGGGCAAAAGTTCTTTGATAATTTTAATTGGTTAAGAGCAGCTGTTGTCAGTTGTTGTTGTTGTTGTTGCAACGAAAGTGCTATAACTTTGACACACTATAAAAACCCGACTGCTGCATTAAGTATACGCACAGTGTGCCTGAATGCATTTGAAATATGTCATAAAATTATTCATACGTCACAGATTATGGCCGGATTCTGTTGATTTATTCTGTTTTCACTTAGTTTAGTTATAGAGTACATATGTATATATTTAAGGCATTATTATTTAAGTGCATATATACAGCTTGTAGCCATGTTTGCCTGGCTATTTATACAAGAACGTCTATTGTCTTGTCCAACTGTTTTGGGTAGTACAACTGTTGCGGTGTGACGTGGAAACGCAGCTTTGAACTCTTTATCACCCAGCAGTCATCTTGTGTACGATCTTATCAACGAGTGCAAGTGAGAGCTGGTCCAACAGATCGTCAACAAAATGCGTCACTTTCGCTAGACAATGGACTGTTTGGGCGGCATTGTTCTTTTAACATAACATTGTCTCAATTGAAATGAAAGACCCAAGTTGTCGTCTTGGTTTCCCAAGCTCCAAGCGGAACTCAGTCCAGAAAGTGGCAGCTTTTACCAGCAATCTACCTGTTCGAACCAATTTATGCTTTATAGTCTTTTGTTTATGATTGTATTATCAGCCCATTAATATAAACAATATAAAAAGTATCAAAATATTTGCTATATAAAGCGTTTGTAGTGGAAACAAACATTGATATTTATTGTACACTGTAGATAATCGTTTGGTTTAATTAGATGCTTTAGTTTCGTGCTAGAACCGGAACTGAGCACCCCACAATTTCTATTAGAAACTTATGTGCGCTATTTGCCGCTGGCTTAGCTCCTCTGGATCTTCTTGGAAGGAGCAACAAACTAACACATCGGTTAATACCTAGCCCCACCAACATTCCTGCAGACTGAAGGAGCACTTAAGAAACCTGGGCATGACCAGCTCTAACACCAGTAGGTTGTGTAATCAAGAGGAGGAGTCGTTGCAGCATGTTCTCGCCGAGTGCGATGTACTGTCAAGAAGAAGAATGAGACTCCTAGGCGGGTACAAACTCTCGATTTGGAATGAAATACATATCAAAGATAGGACTACTGGGGGAGCTATAAGCTGAGGTAGGTAGGGAGCACAATAGGCACTTAGGGTCGCTGTGCTCTACTTCCCAGTAATAGACCGTAGCTTGTTCTTCTTCTAGCCATAAAAACCCGTTACCGTGTTACGGCCTATGATGTAAAGCTCTCCTCCAGGCGTCACTACTTTGCGCGTGCCTTTTCCAATCGGTGATTTCAAAGGTAGCTAGTGTACTCTCTACCTGGTCCTTTCAATGGAGACAGCATTCGTAGCAAATTTGGTGGCTTTAACAAAATGTTAACCTTAACATTGCTATAAGAGTGAAAATTTAATGCAGTCTGTAGGAGAAGGGACCTTAAATTTACATATTATTATCTATAATTTCTAAAGTTTCAATCCGATATTGACCGCGAAAATCTCTTACGGGGAAGGGGTGATAAATCGACAGGATTCGACAAGCTTCATCTGCTTGATGAAAGTGCGCATCTTTTGGTAAAATTTTTGTGTCTACAGACAGGCAGGAACATATGGTCTGCTTTATCTCTGCCTGCTACATACATTGCACAAATCTATAATAACCTTTTACACTTTGTGTACAGGGTATACAAATGTTTGACTGTATCTTATCTTCATCGTAGCGTTGCGAATTTTGGAACACAGAAAGTGCATTGATTGGTGCTGCGCTCGAGGATGATGCCCCTTACCATTCCCCTTCCCGTTCCTCTTCCTCATACTAAGTCAAGCTGAGAATTTTGGTTGGTTGGGCGGTTTTCATCATTTCAAGAGCTATAAGGTGGAACAACCCGATTCACGTTTCACTAAACCGTTTTTCGTAACAAGGGCCACATACACAATTTTGGATTCAAGATACCGTAGCTCTTTACGATTTGCACAAACCTCTACACAAATCACATATAACTCTGGTACAAGCCCGCTTATAAATACAATTGTCAGTTTTGTGTGCCAAAACTAATTACTCTATAAGCACTGAAGAGACTTGTCTCTGTCATATATCGTACATTGAATACACATTGTAAGGCCCATAATTACACTTTTCAAGTGATCCGTTGTAGTTGAAAATATGATGGGAAAGCACAACTAATGTAGCGTTGATTTTCTATTAAGATTTCGGTCTTTGGCTGCTTGTTTATTTCCTGAGAACTTTTTTGCATTCGAATTTTCAGCTTGTTGTTGCTTGTTGTATGTGTTTTCCTAAATGTAAATATTTACAATCTTTATATTTGTATATTACAAGTTGAAATATGTACATACATATAAGTTGGGCATACATTATGAAAATGGTTGTTTACAGTGAGCTATAGAGACACACTTATATACAAATATACACTACAAACTAGCTATGTGTGTGTGTGTGTGTGTAAAATTGCTTTAATGTCAAATGGCAATTTTAATTGTTTTGAAATTGACTGTGAGAGTACTTTAAATGTTGTGGATGATCAACAAATCAACATGTCAAGCGTTTTGAAATTTTAGAACAATTGCTGTGGATGCAACAAACGAAGCGGAAATTTGCAAAAAAAAAAACCAAAATTAAGCGCTAGCTACAAAAAAAAGGTTATTATTGAAAACGAAAGAAAAACACGTTCGAAATTAGTTTTGCTGTTGCACTTACAGCTAGCGGGTTAAAACAGTTATCCTCTGACTCCGCCATTTTGACGATCTATTTAGAAACTCGTTAGATTTCGCAGAAAACACACACGACGCACATACACTGACACACGCGTAATACCTTCCAAAGTTGTTGTTTTTATTGCTGCCGCCTAGCTGACAATTTTTGTACTGTTTCGGTAATCTATGAAATCATCGCTCGCTCACATACGCAAATGACACACGCACTCATACAAATGAAGCGTATTACGAAGATCGTAGAAAAACTGATCGGAAAAGCGTCAGCTAGAACGGAGCACGGCCAAGCGCAAAAGATCACTGCGCTTCGTTCCGTTAGCGTCTGCGGCAGCTGGCGACGTGTTTGTCAACCAAAAGTGGGTGGGTGTGTGTGTGTGTGTGTGTGTGTGTGTGTGTGTGGGCGTGGACACAGCTCTCTGTGTGCACTATACTAGCTGGTACCCCAATTTAATGTGACGATCATTTGCAAATCCGTTGCGCTCGTTTCACAAAAAACCGCGTAGGAAAAGGTTGTAAATCTTGATTTTTCAACGGAAAACGGTTGTTAAAGTTTTTAATGAGACAACAATTACACGGAATCGATTATGTCTAAATAAAAAGTTGTGCAAAACAGCTTGGTACTATTTTAAAAGTCTGTTGTGTATGCAAACCTGGCTTACAGGGTTACATCGGCCAAACGCCCATTGTCACGAATACGTAAAGCGTAAAACGTTTGTTTTCATTGTTGACTCGTTTTCCAAATGGCTTGAGGTTGCTGTTGTCAGCTCTACATCAGCAGTAGCCATAATCAAGTTTCTCAGACAACTCTTTGCTACTTATAGACTGCCGGATCCGACAATGGTACAGCCTTCACATCAGAAGAGTTTATGGCTTTCCTGCAAGATAATCTTATACGGCATATTTGCTCAGCCCCATTTCATCCTGCAACTAATGCTCAAGCTATGCGCATGGTACAGTCTACAAAGGGCTATCTCAAGAAACTGGGAGGCAACACAAATATTGATCTCAGTCTGGTCAGGAATATGTTTAGCCAGCATATGTCACCGCACTCAACAACAAATCGCTCACCAGCAGAGCTTTTGCTAAGCAAAACCGCAGACTTAGCTGTTGGGCCAATTCGGATATAATACCAGAGCCTTTGAACCCAAAGAACGAAGTCGGTTCATCGTCACCGGCACCAGAATCAGAGTGTCAAAGCTTATATATGATCCCTCTGGGTGTTAAGGGGTATTGTGCATGCAACCCTGGCTTACACCTACATTCGGCCTGTTCATTCATACAAGGTATTTGAGCCCTCAGTGGTTCCACAAAGTCATCTAGTACCTTAGATCTACTATTGTTCTGTACAGATATGTCTTATAAAGTAATAGCAAGGCATCGCTGTGCAATTTGATGCAACTTCCGGTTCCTACCTTGATTCCTTCACGTCATTTCTTCTTAAGTTTCCATAACAACTCGTTACCGGGTAACGGCCTGATGTTTACATCCTCCAGGCGTCAAGCGGTGTGCTCATTACCTGTTCGTTCCAGCGGAGGCATGGTCTGTCCCTTCGTCGTCTCCCTTCAACAGCCGCATTGAAGATCTTTCCAGTAGCACGCACAACATGGCCTGAATTTGAATTCGCTTGACTGTATCAGTATCGTCGTTCCAACAGATGCGGTAGTCGATCTTACTGAGTACTTTCAAGTTGCCACACAGCGATAGCAAGAAAGAAATCAATAGAGATTTGTTTTGCGACCGTGACTAGAACCGTGCACAGTAGCTGATGAAATGTTAGCTTTTATTCTATATAGTAGTAACTACATAATTTTTGATTAAAATTGCTTAATTATTTCTAATTATTATTGCTTTTGGCCAGTTTACGACTTTCTAATAAAATTCAAATCTTAAAATAGAAAACGTTTACTGTATTGTGCGCTATGTATTAAACTAGTTAGTATGATTACTATCACAAATTCGGATATTAAGTGGTTTGTATTACAACTAGAAAAAAATAAACTATGCTAATAAATCACTAATGTACATATGTAGTTATTGACATTTTCATAATACGCTAATTAACTTGTGTCCTGTAATATGTGAAAATAAATTGCACTTGGAATAAATTGACTTTAAAGCTATTCGAATGCGCTTGAAGCATTGTCTAGAAGCATTGTTTTCATTGGATGTGTTTACGTAAAAGTTCCATTCGTTACCAAAAGTCTATCACAAATTGCGGCTAACTGCAGCTTAAACCTGCAGGTAGCGATAGCCGCCACTGCCACCACGATAATTGCACTCGCTGAGCTTGACATATTGGCCCAAAAAGCTTAACACCAAGGGACTGCGGCATATGCCATGCAAGTAGGCCAACAGATGTGGTGTCATTATGGTGGTCAGTATGTAGGCCAATTGCGGCATGCGATCTGTGTGTCCAAATGGGCAAAACCAATAGCCGCGGCGTACTGCATCGCGCGTATGATGCGTGATGAAGGCACAGAGCAATACGCCCAGCATGAGGCTGGTGCGAAAATAGTTCAGGCACGCGGTGCACAGGTAGAACAGCAACATGACCAATATAATGCTGGAGCAGTGCATAAATGGACGACGCGACAAATTGGTGGCATCCTGTAAAGGTAGAGCGTTAGTGGCACTGCAAATTTGATTGTTTTGAGCTTACCTCCAAGTACAGCGAGCGCGCCTCCACAAAATGATCCAAATCAATAAACGAGGACACCACGAAACAGGTGAAAATCAATAGCCAGCCAAAAACCTGTGTAGTGCGTTCATAAAACTGCATGGCAAAGGCAATGCCGGTAAGTGCGCCAATGGCGGCATGTGTGGCATTATCGGCCAGAGCCTTGAGCAGCGGATGCTGCGTCAGCTCCACAAAGTTGTCGCCCAGCAGACACGTTATAGTCACCAGCGTGGTTAATACAATGCGCATATAGACCATGATGTGGCAGTGTGGCATCGATTGTATTCCCCGTGAGCAGTGTATGTATACAGTATTTTGGACGGAAGCGCTACACGGCGATTTAGTACGTGTTTTCGTTGTATTGTTGTTGCTGCTGCTTGTAGCAAGCTATGCGCATATTGTATAATAGCGAAGTTCCTTTAAACACACACACAAGTTTTATTTGCTGTTAAGTTTAGTCAAGCTGCCCAACGAGTGTTTACTGTACTGGACAATGAGACTTGTTAAATATTAGTACGTAAATATTTGTCTCTGGCAAATGTAGTTTTACTCACGTGTCTTTAGCGCACTTATGCCGCATGTAACGGCAACAACTGCAATGCAGTGTTATGGCGGGGGTTGCATGTTTGGGGGTTGTAGTTACACGTACTTTGTAGCACAAACAACAACAAGCAACATTTTCTTTTGGGGCCAAGTCCAATAATCCGTGCCCCTCTTTAAATGTTTTGATTTGACGCCGCCACGACGTTAAGTTGGCTGCGCTTCGAACAGCTGTTTGTGTGTTTCGGTATGACAGCGCCGTAGGCGTATGGTCACCCTGGTTTTCATGCACTTAATTTGGCCGCGCAATTTTAACCGTGTTTACGCAAATAAAAATAAGATAAATTTTGGAAAATTAAAAGAGATACTTGTAAATACAGCTTGGCACATAAAGTAAACGGCATCATACATATATGCTGCATCTGCAGTCCTGACATTATATAAGTATTAACATATCTAAGATTTGGAAATGCACGAGATAACAAAACTATTAGTATTATAAGTTATCTTATTAAATGCCAATTAAAGCCTTATCTATGTAGTACATATGTAAGTAAACACATTTATCGGATTATTAACATAATTTGTGAACAATGCATTTGTTGATACTGCATGCTTATCACGATTATATTAAACAAATACTATGCCCTTTTCCAGATATGACAAGAATAAATTGCCATGAGAGGAAGGTGTGGCACACCCCACATGCGCTTACTGCACAACAATCTTCTTAATGGCTAACCATAACAACCTGTTACCAGTTTATGGTTTGAAGTGAGGTGTGCCTCTAGGCGTTACACATGCCTTCTCCATGACACTGTCTACCTCTTTACCACCTTGCTGCATCAGACGCTTTAGGCGCCTTTCTTGTGGAAACATACGTACAATGAGCGAGGTGGATGTTAATCCGCGTGACAACATCAATGTCGTCGTAAAGGTTTTACAAAGTATTTTCCGTGAAAACACTCCAACTGCGCTCGAAAAACGTAATAACCGTAACGCTAGTTTATAAATTGGCAACAAAATTTGAAACGCATTAAAGTTTTATTGATATAACAAAATATATATGTATATGTAGCTTTAATAAATTTACACCTTCGTGTCCACTTTGTTGCATCCAACTCTAGTATTCAATATGGAAAGGATAATGCTTGCTTTTAACGGCGTGCTCCATTTTAATCAAACGATCTCCGTTGTTATATGTCTCCAAAAAAGCATGATCAGCTGCATCCAAAGCAAAATCAAATATATTAAAGTTCTCTTCAATGCGTTTGGGGTTGGATGATTTAGGTAAGGGCACTGCGCCGATTTCAATCTGTAGTTAAAACTTTTATATAATTTATATTCACAGGTAGAACAGCTAAAATAGCTACCAAATAACGTAGCACCACTTGAGCCGTGGACTTCTTGTGCTTATCTGCAACGGCCTGCACTTTGGCATCGTATATGAAGCTGGGCTGCTTTTTGGCAGGATCTGGTCGACCCAACGGACAATAAGCAGTAACTACAATATCATGTTGCTTGCACAAAGCAATCAGTTTCTTCTGATTCAGCGCCGGATGACATTCAATCTGTTGCGAGGCGAGTGTAAGTAGTGTTACGTATGAAAGCTAACCGCTTGATATTCACCTGATTGTGTATGGGTTTGATTGTACAATTGGCTAACAGACGCTGCAATTGCTCAGAATTGAAATTGGATACACCAATATTCTTGGTCAAGCCCAGCTCGACCAGCTTTTCCATGGCACGCCAAGTATCCAGATAATCAACATTGCTGGAATGTTAATGTGTATTAGCAGCTGTAGTATGGCATGTTCGTACTAGGAAGAAAAATCGATTTCATTGTGTAACTTAACCTACCTCAATTCGACTTCTCCCTTTGCATCTG
Organism: Chymomyza caudatula; assembly: GCA_035041775.1. Lineage (NCBI taxonomy): Eukaryota > Metazoa > Arthropoda > Insecta > Diptera > Drosophilidae > Chymomyza > Chymomyza caudatula. The sequence continues at coordinate 2,695,001 of JAWNKW010000073.1, forward strand.
TCGGCATCATCACATCGTCTCCACGATGTGTGTAGGAATAGGGCCAGTGCATTAGGTACACATCCACATAGTCGAGTCCAAAGTTCTTCAATGTCTTGCGACAGGCGTACTCAACGCGTTCCGGCTCATGAAAGTGACACCACAGCTAAACAAAAAATTGTTTGTGTAAAGATTATCAAGTATACAATTCGTCTAGAAGTCTGTCGCTTCTGTCTACCTTGCTGGTTATGAAAATATCCTCACGTTTAATGACACCTTCGGTGATTTTCTGGCGTACTGCTCTGCCCACTTCCTCTTCATTCTCATAGAAGTAGGCGGTATCTATATGACGATAGCCCACATCAATTGCATGCAACGTTGCGCGTTCGCAGTCTCCGCCGAGGGACTGTAAATTGAGTTTCAATGGAAATTTTATTTAGAATATATAGAATGAACAGTGACGCTTAACTGTACTTGACAGCTGTTAGCACACGCTGATAAGCATGTGCAAATCTCATCTGTATTATCTTCGATTCGAAGAGAGTTCCTCCAAAAAGATTGGTCCAACTTACCGTGTAGGTGCCCAAGCCAATTGCTTGCATTTGGCTGCCATTGTTGTGCTTTACATATGGAACCCCAGAAGCCGACATTGTACACAAATTTTATTGCTATAACTTCAACTGTTGCTCGCCAACTGCGACTGCCAGAGCTTTCTCTCTGCCTTTTATACTTGAACTTGCGCGGCAAAAAGCTCGCTCAGTTTGTGCCAAACTCGCTCATTGTATGCCATGGAATAATATTATTATTCTATTGCGTATGCCAAACTTGCTCTCTAGCTATGGGACTGTGGGCCAGGCATTGAGTTTTCCTTGTCAAAAAGTGAGAATGTAAAAATATTGTCTATATTGGAAATTTGTTCTTATTCATTCGTTTTAAGTTTGGTTTGTAGAGTCCTATTTTCCCCATCACGTCCCAGTTGGTCATCAACAGATTCGGATTATTGCTGTTTGTCTGCGAAATTAATTTTCATATTGTAATATGTAAAAAAAAAATCACAATTTGTTCAATGTGGATGAGGTAGTTCCTATTCCACTTCGTCGTATTCCTTATCTTCGAACATAGTTCTCATCGCCATTCGCAACCTCTTCGGTTATATTCCTCTTTCTCATTATCATCCTCTTCGCTTTCCTTATCACCATCTCGGTCGTATGACTCTTCCGCAACCTATCCTTCCTTGTCATCCTCATTCTTATTCTCAGTATCGTCATACCCAGCGCAGCAAGCACATTTCAAAATTTATTTCTCAAAAATTTTAGACTTTAAGGCAAAAAAAGCGCTACTTGTACCATAGTGCATTGTGTGGAAGCATAAAAAAAAGCTCTGAGAGCAGTACTTCAAACAAAGTATGGGCTATATGCGACGTGGCTAGACCCTTTAGCACCGCAGCAACAGTTGTAATGAGAAGATTATATGATTAAGTTCCCAAATTGGTAAACTGGCAGAACTTATAGTGTTAGTTACACTATTCTGGGATTTATTTACAGAATCAACAATTGTAATAACTTTTCAATTTATTTAAACTTCGGATTGTTATAATGAGTATACTATTTAGTTGTCGCGGGGTCTTGCGCATGAGCAGGACTGCAGTATTGAGGAACAAGAGGAACAGAAACAGGAACATCTGTTATTCAAAGTGGCACAAAGTAGTCCTTGCAATTGTCGCATACCATCACATTAAAACTGAAAAGAATTTTTTGTGGCTGCTGGTGAGTGTGTCTGGTATATAAAGTTTTGGTTTGAAAAAAATTGAAACTAAGTCTTAATTGTGGAAATACGGATAATGCGGTTTTTGCTGGCGTGTCACAACTGAAAATTGCTACAGATATTATGGTTATAAGTGCATTTATAGGGATTACAAGATTTTTCAAAAATCTAAAATATAGTTTTATTTCTAATCTTTAGAACTGCTCCTTGCTGCTTAACTATTCTTAGGTGATGGTTCCCCATGGAATATGTGCTGAAAATCATTATTAACAATTGGACCTAACATTAATGCAAGACACCTGAAAAATATTCAATTGTAATTTCAGTATACGCAGCACGCCTTACACTGCGCATGTCCCAGGAAATTCGTCGGAAAAACTCAGCAGCAGGTGACGACGCCTTGGAGGCGTAAAAACTCAAGGCTATTTTGGAACACACACTTCGATTTCTCGAATAGTTCTATAGTAACACTATCATGGCCGCTTTGGTGCACGGCTGCAGCAGTCCGCGTCAGCGTTCTAGCTTCAAGAGTGACTGTCTGGTGGGCAGCAACAATGGCTCGGTAGGAGGCACGCATCATGGCTCCACGCCTGCCATGTACACCACCATACCCAAGTATTCGCGTGCCGCCAGCCAGACATTGTATGCCACGAGTCAGCAAATCTTTGGCGACAACCAATACAGCACGCCCATCTATATGTCTTCGGCAGGCGCGCTATCAGCCGTGCCGCAGCAGCGACCGCTGTCGGCCTCAGCGCTACCAGAGACAGCAGCTGCATGTCGCAACTATTGGAGCCATCAGCAGCATCCCAGTTCGGCCATGCTGTATCATAGCAGTGCTGCACGCCACTATAGTAAACGCAAGTCGGCCGTAGAGCTGTTGGCCGAGTCAAAGCCTTTCTTCATTAAGTCAGATGCAGTGTTGGAGCGGCTGCAACAGGCTAGCGGCTATCGTAATGCCGCAGGCGCAGCGAGTGGCAACAGCAACAAACGCGGCAGGCGGCCCGAGGAGTCGCACTACAATGCTGCCGTGTACGATGACATTGAGGATAGACGCTATTACAGCTCGGCCAGAAGTGGCGCACCGCAGCCACAGCAGTATCTGCATCATCATCATGGCCATCATCACGGTCATCGGCATCATGGCCAGCCACAGCATGGTCATGCGGCACGGCATGGCACCACCGCTGCGGTCAATAACAATCTGCTGCAGCACAAACTGCGCATGCTCTTGGGCACGGAGGCTAGCAAAAGCGGCAATGGTACTTTGAGACGTACTGACATTAACGAGAGCGGCGCTGAGCTGCTGCCCACTGAATACGAGAACGATGATGGCTCACCCATAAGAATTCCGCCGCCTTTGTACATGCCATCAGCTCATGCGTTTGCCAATAACTCCTACAGCTATCCCAGCGAACCCAATAGCGGCGGCGAGGAGCCGCTAGTGTTGACGGAAAACTATAGACCAATTAGTCCGCCGGCAGAATACGCAGCCAAGTCGGGACAAAAGCACAACGAGCGCTATAGGTAATAACCCTGAAGTTGTTTCATGTTTAAAACGCAACTAAACGTTGTCTCCTATACTCTTTGCAGATACAACTACCAGCGCTCCTACTCGCACTCGCACGAGGTGGCCGATGCAGCTGAGCGTGCGCCCTACGCTGCCGGCGATTTCAATATCAATAGCCACAAGTCGCTGCCGGATTTGCACACACAGATAAGTCGCCACTCGCCGCACAGCGAGATCTTGAGCTGCTGCAGTCGTGGCAATCGCTCCATCAAGTCTGCCGGCGAGTCCTCCATCAATCGCGACTCAGGCGGTAGTTCCGGTCACTACACGCACCGCAGTGAGCCCTGCTATAAGCGCCAGCGTGAGGCGGCCGAGCGTGATATGAATACAGGCAACATTAAGAACTGTTGCCAGCTGCTGCCAGCTGCGCGGCGTGACAGCGGCTCTTCGACGCAGCACAGCGCCAACTCTTACTGTGGTTATGTGACGCCGGCTGACTATCCGCCACTGCATAGTCGCAGCAATGCAGACTGCATTGACTGCCGCTGTAAGCCGGATGGTGGTCCCATGGTTGGCTATGATAATACCGCTGCATCAGACTATTTGCTCAATTTCACGCCCACGCCTGAGGTGCCGGAGGCTTTTCAGGATGACTACACGCCTACGCCGCCTTCACCGCGGCTCAAGTCGCAAACGCCGCGCTACTCCAGCGGCTCCAGTCAGCAGATGCACACCAGCTCGCAGGGCTATACGAGCATAAATCATTCGCAAAGCTCGCTGGTGCAGAGCCCCGGCTCGGCACCGTCCATGGATGACATAAGTCCGCCGCCTATACAGTTCAAGCGGCAGCGTTGCATACGCTTTAAAAATCGCAATCGGCTGCCGGCGCAGCCGCGCACCTCGCCCATAAATAACAGCGATTGCTTGGCTGGCGGCTCTGCTGGTGCGTCGTCGGGCGGTTATAATAAACGCGGCTCCTCCATGGAACACGAGAACGTGTTCTTTCCCAAAGGTTTCTCAACGGATGGCTACACCACGCTAAGCACGCACAACGAGCATGCCAGCTTGGATATGGAACGAGAGGCATTTAATGCTAGTCTCTCAGAGTTGGAAAAGTTCTTCGATCGCTTGGGTCTCAACGACGAGGCATTCCATGAGATATACAGTCAGCCCAGGTCCAGGCGTCATCGCGGTAGCGAAAATGATTCGGATGATTCCAGCACGGTCTTCTTCTCGGATGTGAGCACGGTGGATTCTATGCGTTTGCCGGACAGCACTGAAACACAGCCGCAGACAGCACAGCCGTATAGGCCATCGGAGCCGCCGTCGATTGTGGAGCGCAATGCTAGGATTATTAAGTGGCTGTGCAACTGCAAGAAGATGCAGTGCAACTGAAAAACAAGCAGCAACTATAGCAACTGTAACTGCATTAGGCAGCCCGAAATATTACTGCAACTTTAAGATTGTTCTTTGAATTACATTTTTGTCTCTTTGCAAGTACCGTAACTTTAACTTATACTAGTCAAAACAAACAAAACCAAAAAACCAGTTCAAATCAAAGCTGCAAACCGGTTTTGCACTGAACCGAATATGTTTGGCTATAGAAGTGAATCTATGCAGAATTGGTTTGCAGCTCGGATTCGAAAGTAATAGCATCACTAGATTATACTACTTACTATACTTTACAGATTTGATTGATTGATTGATCGAACTGGTATGCAAACAGTAGAGACCGAGATACATATTACTTACATATATACTTACACATACATATTAGATGAATGACAATTAGTTCTTTATATAGTTGCCAAGAATTCAAATGAAATGAACCTACCTAAAATTGAGTGCAAATCTTTTTGCATATGGAATCCATATTGTATTTATGATTATCAAATAAATTACATCTATTATACAGTAAATGTTGCTATATTGTAAAATCTGTCGCCGAGCAGCTCCTCTGCCGTAACAAGTACGTTTATTTAATTAACTCTACAATTGTTTTGTAACCTATATAAGAACTATATGTACTAGATACTACCAACAATAGGATTGCGTGGCCTACATAATGCCTACTAGGCGCACAGCTGTGTGCTCAAAAGCCGCATTGAGGTCGCAATCGGCTATATAAGGCGGTACTTCCCGACTGCCACATAAATCAGTGCACTTTTTTCCGGCGAGTACAACTTCAGCTATGCGGACAACAGTAATTTTGAGTTTTTTCATTTGTGGCCTTGTTTTTGTAAGTTTTAGTTTATTTTTTTTAACTTAATATTTTTTACAATTTCTTATTTTGTACTTTTAAGGTATTCGCTCATGTAAGTATACAACAACAACAAAAATAGCACGAGAGCTTAACTAAGTTTGTCTGGTAACCGACAGAACCCTACTGATGCATCAGCGTCTACTAAGCCTCCTCCGGTTCCGACTCCTGCACCGACACCAAGCACTCCGGTTGCCCAACCGGCCACATGTCCCAAGCCGAGTGCCGAATCATTGAGAGTAAGTTAAGATATGCACCTTCTTTCAGTTCAGGTTTACAAGTTGTTGCGAGCTGAGCTCGGAATCTTGAAATTAGCTCGAACAAGAGTACTTTTTCATTGCAGCATAGGGTTCCCTTAAATCAACCCATAAAACTATTGCTGTACTTTGTACACATAAGGTAAAGGATGTTTTGTGAAATGTATGTTCACAAGAAGGCGTGGCAGATCATAATATTTTAGTAGAGAGGCTTTTAAGCTGGAATTAAATGCTTTTTTTTATTTCTGGGAAAGGTTGTACAGAACATGAATGACATGAATTCAGTCCGCTTTCCGTTTTCAAATTTGAATTTTGGAATAGGAACTAGAACGCATATAACAAAAAGTCTATTTTGAATTCGCTAATTGATAAATTTATCAATACTTCGCATCCTTAGCTAGTAATGGCAGTATCAGCGTGGGTCAATTTGTTAGCTATTTTGCAGCTTACTCAATTTAGCTGAGTTATTTCAAGATAATTCAATTTACTGCTTTATCCGAGCTGCATTTCGACTTGTAGATAGGCTCGAAAGCTATTGTACCAACTGGGTTCGTTTATAAGTTAAACTTCATGTCTATTCTCAATTTCGATTGGTCAATTTCACAATACATTCATTTCGACCAGTCGAAAACGGAATCGAAATCCGGAACAGGTCTGTATATATCATATTCACAATTCATTAAGCGGATTTATAGGTGATGAGTGAAAGAAATATAACGATTTGCATCTTGTTTTTTAGTGTCTCCGAGAATGGGCCTGTCAGTATGTCATACGCTTGGATCTTCGGTAAGTTTCCTTCACAATGTTACTATTATATTTGCTTTGAATTTTATTTAAAGACTGAATTTCTTGAGTGAAGAAAATCGAAATATAGTATTTTAGATACCAAATCATATACAACGTTTATATGTTGGTAGTTAGTTGGTTAGTTAATGATAATGGTTTTCAAATAACTACTTATCGTAGGTCACCTTTGGGACTATTTCAAAGACTGCTAGAGTTTCATGACTAATTTGTATCTTTATTCATCGAATAGTTTTGACTTTCAACTAGCAAAGGACTTCTTAAATGCAATACAGCGCAATGCTTTAGATCAGGGATCGGCACAGCAGCAGAGACACTAGCAGTGTTTAATTCGCTGCAATAGTATTTGTGTGTCAGCAGTGAAATTATGTGTACTCGGGTAAAGTACCTGCCGTTTCCAATGGCAACTTGTCTGCTGCCGATGCCTGATTAAGATAAAAGTGTTAAAACTACTACTTCGCTTAAATGCTCCAATCAAGTTCTTAAGCTAAAAAGCAAAACTCAGTAACCAGCTTTAAGAATACCAATTAAATCTATTTGTTATGCATTGAACAGTTGCTTGTTGAACCTGAATGGTAATCCCCTGCTGGGCAATCTCATTTCCATACCGGGCGTGACATCTGGTGGCAGTGGCGGCGGCAGCGGAGGCGGCGGCGGCGGCATCCTTGGCAATCTTTTGGGCGGCAAATAGTAAAACTTACTCAAAGTGTGCACATTATACAAAATAAAGTTTCTCTCACATACTTGTTTAAGCATTTGGATTGCGATTGGTTTTAACTTGTGCCAAAGGTAATCCTAGTACATGGATGTAATATCATTGACACTGCTGTTAATTGGCTTTAATTGCCGGGATGCTGCAATGTGCAGCGTTTTATTGCAAATAATCCTTAATATGCGATTGAGATTCGAACGAAAAGCGATAATCGTCGTTTGGCTGCAGCGTCGCATAATCGTTAACTCAATTATTGTTTAAGGATTTGGTTTGCTCAATGGTTCGAATAGCGCAATTAAGTGAGCAATTTTCAAATTAGCTTACAATTTGAACATTTTTTTTGCGGAAGCTGCAATTGTATTTGCTTTAACCTGGCCAATATAAAGAAGAAGCCAGTAGCTAACCCAGAGTTCCGCCTCCTTCCTTTGGTTACTTGGCCTCCTTTAAAGCGAGCAAGCGTTATACCCTACAAGGTCCGAAGCAGGAACTTGTAGCGCATTCGAGTAAAGTCGCAAATCATTGAAGCATATGCAATTATTCATTTTGAGGTTGAATGCGCTCGAACGCACACAATGATACAAGAAATACACTGAGACCATTCATGGAAGCTCTTTCAGCATCAGTGTCAGTATGTTTGTGTGTGTGTGTGTGTGTGTGTGTGTGTGTGTGTGTGTAAGCCACATCAAGTGTGCAATAAACGTGAAGAAATTTAAATTCCAGAACAGTTCTTAAACGCAGCCCCATAAAAATTCCCTTTTACTATTGTATTCTTTGTTGATTTTTTTATGCCCTTGCAGAGGGTATCCTTAGTTTGAGCAGATGCAATTATAGGTTACGTATTAAGGACATTTTACCAAATGTGGCTTGTGCTTACATTTTTAGGATGTTATGGAAACAATCATGCCCATCCAGTTAGTCTTATCTCACAGAAACTCTGACTCCAATCTTCTTTTAAGAGCGATTAATTCGCTCTAAATATATGTATATCATTGCCATATGAGGCGACATATAATGACACTGGATACATCCGAGACCAGTAGAGGCCTTAAAAGGGTTGTGCGTAGGGTTACACCACTCTGCACACGGTTCTTGATCTGCCTACGGCTGATGAAACAGTGTAACCCTTGCTAAAGGCTACAACGAGGCCAACTCGTAGGTATTAGCTAACTTCCGCTTCCGCTTAGTATCACCTGAGTACTATCTGTTACCCCAAATGTACCAAATTCTAAAGATTTAATAAGATTTAACAAATATATTTATTACTGGCCATAAAAGCCCCTTACCGAGTTCCACCGCCAATGATCTTACGGAGTACTCTCCGCTTAACAATCCAAGGGTATCTGCATCAGAGTGCGACACCAGCCCTGCTTCACCGCCATAAAAAAGGATGATCGTCTTGGCTACTATATAGTCCGCTATTCGGTTGGGTCTGATTTTGGACAGCTCCGGTCTGATTTTGGCAGCTCTCGCTGCCCAGAAAGAGCCTACTCAAACTTATGATGTCGTTTGCAGAGGGCGGGACATGAGCAGAAGAAATAACTACTGTTTCCTCCTCCTCTTCGTCTCCGCAATTTCTTCAGAGATCATTGTGCCGGGCAAGAAGCCTAGCTGCATGAACACCAGCTAACCAGTGTCCAGTAGCGGCTCTAACAACGATTGAGCATCTCTTCTTACTGAGGGAGCAGAGCACAGCTGTTCTTTTGTTTTTTATTTCTGGCCACGTTTTAGCTCATTCTGCCACTTTTGATTGACGAGCTCGTCCGCTATGTTGTTGCATCCTATATCTCCGGTGTTCTGTGACCCATATCAGGCTGAGCACAAACTGCTGAGCCATCTCGTGTAGAGATCAGCGACAGCTTGTTACCAATGTCGAGTTTAATGATAGTGAGGTTAATGATTTGAAAGCTGCTTGGCTATAACTATCGATTTTTACGTTGCCTGAAACGCTGTGTACGCTTCTGAGGCAGGTTCCGCTCTTGTAAGATTCTACTAGAGCTTCGTACAAAAGTATGGGTCTGATTATGGGTTTGTGAGCCACAGTACAATGTTGAGGCCTATTGCTTTTTTACAAGCGTAGAGCGCCATTGTCCTTTTCTGGATGCGTTCCTGCGTATTTTGGGTCCAATCCAATTTTCTGTCCAGTACTATACCTAAGTATTTAGCACTGTCACTAAAGGAAATGGCGGAACCATTAAGCTTAGGTGGTAAGAGTTTGGGAATCTTGTATCTTCTTGAAAAGAGCACAAGAATTGTTTTTCCGGGATTTGCGTGGATCCGCTGTTTGCTGTACAGTCGGACAGTTGTTTTAGTTTGCCTGTCATGAGGTCACAGAGTGTTTGGGGGAACTCCTTCTATGTCGGCATAGTATATCAGAGGCAACTTAAGAATCTACCGAAATGAGCGCTGTAGAGAGTACCTGCGCTTCGGCGCTTCAAAGTTAATATTCTGTACATTTCATTGTTTTGTTTTTCCTCCTTTTTTTGGTGTGTGTTTGTGCGCTTTTTTTTTTTGTTAATGCCAACTTGATTGCATTGCGTTAGCTGGGGCTACCATTCTTTTCGGTTATTTGGTGTTTGGGCCAGCTTAATCCGTCACTTGCATCGCATCTATCTACTGTTTGATAGCTCGATATATAGTCAAGACCGTCATTTCATCCTTTTGCCCTTTTATAATTAACTTTATGTATATATATTTAGTTTTATTGCTCGTTAGACAGCATCGTTGTACTCAACAGAGTAAAAAGAGAGAAAGACAATGAAACAACAATTTGTGTGGCCCAAAAACGAAAATGCCAAATGCCGTCGAGACCGCAATGTGTGTAGGCCATTTTGGAATTTTCCGAACTGCCACAACCTCCCAAAAAGGAACCGCAGCCATTATATTAATTACAAACGTTTGCGGCACTCAGCTCTCGGCATCTCGGCAACTGGGCAGCTGGGCAGCAGGACAGCTGGACGGGCGGTTCGCTAATGGGCACAACAAGTAAATCACACACAAAGCTCTAAGGCGATTTGAGGGCCGCCGTCACAGAATGTGTGAAATTTACTGCACGGCAATGACTGAGTTAACGAGCTTTCACAACTTTCATTTCGGCATAAATTTAAAGAGTATAAATATGTATTTAAATTCGATATTGACTTAAACTGAAGTGTCTTTGATGACATCAAAGCTGGCTATATCCGATTCCGTGGCCACTTTGGGTAGCTCCGTAAGCGCAGCAGCTGCAGCTGCTTCGGTAACCAGGTTCTGTGCAAACTTAAAACTTTAGACTAGTTGCATATAACAACATAAAATCAGGCGGACTTACCTCGGACTGCAGTTGAGTGTGCTCCTTGAAAGCCTCTGCTAGACCGTCGTGTATTTGCTCCAAAGGCTCATCCCCGTGACGTATATACACAGGCACATGACCCTTGCGCGGTGGCAGCTCCTGGTAGGGTGCAGCTACTTTAAGATAAATGGTTAATTTAATTACAGCGTTTCATTTTGGGCTTGCGCTAATCTTTGGCCCAGCTATGACATATACCCGGAAGCCTTGAATCATGACAGCGCGCCGCGGCTGCTTAATTATGACTAACGAGCTGAAAATGCGCCAAAACCCGCCCCCCTTCGCGCACAATAACAAACTACGCCCATGGCAACTGATGCTGATTAAAACCGGTTTTGTGGCCAAACAACAGCAAATTACGAAGATACAATAAATCAACTTGGTTGGTTTGTTAGAACAATTGAAGGTACATAATGCTACTACTAGGAACTGTTTTAGTACTCACCCGCAGTTAAAATGCAAAATTGGCAAATTATTAGGGCCAAAATAGTAGCTGGAAGTAAAACCTTTGCTTTGGTAGCCATGATTTGGACGCTTTTAAGCCGAGATTTGTTTTTAATGCTTCAAGCTGGGCTGCTCGTTTAAGACTATAGATCAAGCTGAAGCTACGCTTAAATCTTATACCCAAAGCTATACCCCACATCTGAGCTACGCTCCAGCAATAATAAACTTTTGCTTGGCAAATTACTCATGGGGAGAGATGGCAACCATGATGAGACGACGATGACGTCGATTACCGCGATGATGGCTCATTACAGCCATCGGCGAACTTTTTGTTTTGTGGGTGTGTGTGTGTGTGTGTTTGTGTGTGTGTGTGTGTGTGTGTGGAGCATGTGGTGGGGCATAAAAAGCTTTGGGGCAACTTTACGCTGGCAACAATTGCCAGCAGTTGGTGCGCATTTGATAGCTACTCCCCAAGCTATACACCATTCCATGTGTCTGTATGTCTGTATGGCCATAAACAGTTGCCGGTGATTCAAATTCAAACATTTTTTTGTTTCATATTAATTGGGTCGTTAGAGCAGCCATTTGAGGCAGCGCTGCCGCTGCTTGGAATTGGATGGAATTGGCGTTGGAATTGTTTACCCACTTTCAGTTTCGAGTATTCAAGTATTCACTCGTAATACGCGTATTCAAATAAAAGTAGAGTAAAGAAATTGCTGACATCTGTAGGATGAATGCCAACACGACCTTATGCACAATGTGCACTGAATGCTGCATGATGTGTTCGGGTTTGGATTGGGTTTTGGGTGAGGTTGAGGCTGAGGCTGAGGCTGGGGGGCACGCTCTTGTTTACCCACTTCGATTGTTCCGTTATGTGCGTCCTTGATACAATTTCATTTTGGCATATAAGGGCGCAAGATTTCGAATCAAATTGTTGAGCAAATATTCAACAGTAAATATGTGTGTGTGTTTGTGTATGTTTATGTCGAATCAAGCGATTTTATTTAAGCACACTCCACGCGCCTTCAATGCATACTACACGAATACTACACGTATTTCGATTATGTCTGTAAAATCTTGACTACGGACTGGGGAGGAATGGGAGCTGGAGCAGCATCAGCTTGAGGATTGAGGCTTTTGTTGACTAAGCTCAATTGTTTGCCTGAGCTTGAACTGAATGAATTAAAGCGCAATCAAAGGAGCACTCACTTTGAATAAAATTGTTTGGATTTTTATTCAAGAGAAAAATAAAGCTAAATAAGATTTGATGCAACTTCTCTTGCAGTTCCGACTCTAAGTTGGAAATTACTTGAAAACACAATTTTGAAGTAGCTATTGGCTAGGTAGTACGTTCCTCCCGTGAACTCTGTGTCCAATGTGTGATATCAAAGGTAGCTACATAGTTGTATATGCCAGGCACAGTGGAGATACTTTTTGACTTATATCTTCTTCTTAACTGGCCATAACAACCCGTTACTGGGTTACGGCGTCGGTCAGGCATCTCTGTTTTCCACGCGCCTTCTCCAATCGGTGATACCAAAAGGTAGCCTTCCAGCGGAGGGATGGTCTGCGCTTTCGTCGCCTCCCTTCGACACTCACATTGAAGACCTTTCTTGCAGGAGCTTCTTCATCCATACGCACAACATGAGCTAACCAGCGGAGCCGCTAGATCTTCATTCGTTTGACTATGTCAATGTCGTCGTAGAGATCATAGAGTTCGTCGTTACATCGTATGCGGTAGTCGTTGCCAAAACGTATAGGGCCAAAAATCTTACGGAGTACTTTCCAAAAACACTTCAAGGTCATTTTCATCAGACCGCGTCATCACCCATGTTTCAGTGTCATAAAGCAAAACGGGAAGGATGAGCGTCTTATAGAGTGTTAGTTTCGTCTGGCGGGAGTGGTCTTTACTACTCATTTGCCTACTTTGATCAAAGAAACAACTATTCGCAAGAGTGATGCTCCGCTTGATCTCCATGCTGACATTGTTTTTCTTTGTGACGGTGGTGCCAAGGTAGACGAACTCTTGACAACATCAAAAGTATAGTTTTAAAAATCAATCTGACAATCCAAATGCTATGTCTCTACTCGAAGAAAACATATAGTTTGTCTTGCTCTCATTAACAAACAAACCCATCCTGGCGGATTCTCTTTCAATAACCGTAACTGCGACAATGAGATGGTGGCCTAATACTATACTGATAAGGTCCGATCAGACATGAGAATTGGCCCATCACGTCAGGATTTTGAGGTATTTGAGGTTATGTAACCGAAAAACTGAATTATTTTAATATTTTTTTGGTTATGTGAAGGGTGCAACAAATGATTGTGGTCTGTCTCTCCAGTTACATCATTTCGTACCACTTTAAGATTTTTTCAACTGTCCTTTTACTCTCTAAACTTTCTCTATCGGTCAACAACCTTCGATGAGCCATCACACCTTCCACGGCAACGGTTGAGATGGAGCTGTTTAACCCTTAACATGGGTTTTAGTGTGTTGAACTTTGTGAATCTGCGACTTATAATTCGGTCGTGTCTTTTTTTGGGCATCCGACGGAAGTAAGTTCCTTGTGGGCACCTTGGATGCACTTACCTGTCATATTCGAAACATTGCCAGACTTGTTGAGCGTATTCAATCAAAAGGAAGAAACAACATCTGCTGCCGACCCCTGCCTTACCAGTTCCAATAAAAACACCATAATTATCTGTTCGGTTGTTTATTTAATATGTTATTTATTTTATATTTATTTCCGAGGCTCTAAAAATAGTTACATGGCTGCACTAATGTGTAGGTGTAGCTGTTTTTTTTTTTTTGATTTTTTTTGTTATTTTTTTTTTTTTAACTATGTATGTATCTAATTTATATATTTGTTGTTTTAGTTTATAGCATTAATTCATTTCTTTGTTATAGAGTATATTATGTTTTCATAATAGATTCTGTGATTTGTTTTCGTTTTCAAATGTAAGAATGGATAAGCTTTGGGTTATACGTATGTATGTATGTATGTACGTAGTGTGTATGTAATATAGATTATATACGCTACATATATGTTTATACGATTGCTGCAACGTTGTGTCTGTGTGTGTGCTTGTGTGTGTAGATCGAAGAATGTAAGTAGGTGTGATTAGTAGTTGGTAACTGCCCTTCAGTTCTAGAAGGCAGGGCTGCATTTTCAGGCCTGAATCATGCCTTCAAATAACCAAATTGAATTCGCTTCTTTTTAGAGCAATTTTCAGGGCTAAATCACGGCTTCCAATGAAGGCAGCTAATAAAATGCAAAGGAAATAACAAAATGTGAGCGACACTCGCCCAATCTTTGTCTCTCTTTACAAAACCAAATACCGTGCAATGTCAATGCATATTTGCAATATTTTCACTACCTGCTACGAGAGTAATTTGCGCCTCTCAACAGCATTGATTTTGTAGATAAAAAATCAGGCCTGAATCACCTATGATTTTGGCCAACAATTCAGATCTGAGTCACCTTTAATTTTAGGCAATTAAACAGCCCTAAATCACTTATGATTATGGCTCTGTACCACCTATGATTTTTGCAAAGAAAGCAGCACTGAATCACGTATGTATGATTTTGTGCAATATATCAGCCCTGAATCACCTATGATTTTCAGCCCTTCTATTTCAACTATGAATCCCTAGGCTATGCTCATGCAAAACTTGTGGCCTGAATGCACGTAGTTGGAAGGGAGAAGGATGGCCTGAATCATGAAGTTTCAGGCCTGTTTCAGACCTGATACAGGCCTTCGCAGAACTGAAGGGTAGTTAGTAACTGCAAATATTGCACTAGGCTATATAGTAAGTATGTGTGTGTGTGTGTGTGTGTGTGTTAGCGACCTCGGGTGTACTGTATGTATGTGTGTGTGTGTGTATTTAAGCTTGATTTTGATTGCTTTATCTTATACCGCTAGTTGCTCTGCTTTTGTAACTTTTGTGTGTGTGTGTGTGAGTTTCTGCTAGATATTTACCGTTAAAAGTGAATATATGTGTGTATGCGTAAGTATATACGATATATTTTTTGGTAACTTTGTTTAAGCCCTACAAACGCTGAACTGACTATTTAACTGTTTGGAAAATAGTATTTTATCTAACTAAAAGTAAGTTTAGAACAAGAACAAATGCTAAGTAATGCCCAGGCGCAAGGGGCTAGACCCAAAGGTCCTATCATATACTCGTAAGTAAGTAAGTATGTGTGCGGCTGTACTAGTAGGAGCTCGTCCTTCGAGTATATCCAACTGCTATTGCTGTGCTATTGCTTTTTTTGTGTGTATTTTACGAGATTTTCATGACTTCTATAGATTGGTTTATGGACATAGTAGTGAGTACTATGTGTAAGCTTGTTACTTGTTATGCTTAAATATGTATATAAGTATGTTTGTATAATTTATGAAGTATACAATATATTGCAATTTTTTTATTTGTTAATGTATATATAACTGTTCAAGTCTTTTTGCATCTCTAATATATGAATATATAAATTAATATCTTTACGTTATTTTCATTATTATTAATTATTTATAAAATATATCATTTTGTATATAATATAATCAAAATGTAATTGGTGTCTTTTGATACTTGAAATCAAGCTTTATATATAAGTTGAAAGAGAGAGCTTAAGAGAGCGGCATTGAGAGGAGCTGAAGACTAGGCTGTTTGTTGAAGTTGGTACTTTATAGGGTTTTCGGGGGCTCAAAGGTTGCTCGGCGACTTTATTGTATAAAATAAAGTATTTTTTATGTAAAAATATGTTGGTTATACTTTTTGTTGGTTTTGTTTTTATGCATTTTTTTGTGGTTTTCTTTTCTTTTCTTTTTTTTTTCGGTGTATATAATAATGTATAAATAAAGCTTAAATTAATAATTAAACGCTTGCGCTCCATATATGTTACAATATAATATATGTATATATACTATATACGCGTAATCATATATCATATACAATATATATTTTGAATGTAAAATTGCAAATCACATAATTGTTACCACTACTGTTTAATGGAATTTTCTCTTACGGTATCTTTCGGTTTTGAGAATGGTTTTCTTTTGTTTGTTATCATATGTTTAGGCATTTAATGCTATATATATTTAAAACGCTATCAATAATCATCAATAAAGCCATGCATAAACACGATTTCGAACTATGGCCCTATAAACAATTGCACATAGCACGCACAGTGGTCTAAAAACTATTGCTACCAGATTAATATAAAACTCATTACGATTACGATGCTAAGTATTACAAAGATACGGTATCTGGCATGCGGCATACGATATACTGCTATATACGATATACGTTATAGTTTATATATATGTATGTAGTTGTTATAAAAGTGTGTGTGTGTGCCTGTCCATGTAGCTCCGGAATTTTATATATATTTATAATTAATTTTTTTCTCGTTGTATAATTAAGTTCGAATGGTTTTCCATATTTGTTGTGTGTTTTTTTTTTTAATAATTTCAATTTCGATATAAAATTTTTGCCTCATTTTATGTCTCATATATGTATATATATGCTTTAAAAAATAACCTCTATTAGCGCCAGCTTTTTGTTTTTTGTTTTTGGTTTTTTATACTTAAAAATTAAGAAATAAGTTTAATTGACAATTTAATTAAATTGTTTACTCTTGATTTGCTTGCTTCTTTTGTTTGTTTCGAATAAAAACTACGCTTTACGCCTTAAAAATAAATACTTGTTTTGTGTGTATATATCAATACTTTTCGATTTTTTAGAATTACAAATTTTTTGGTTTTTTGGTTTTGTTTTAAAACTATGTCACTTAACTTTGGAATTGCTTTTAGTTTTCATTTGTTTTACAAGTGTGTGTGTGTCTTTCATCATCATCTCGTGTCATCTCCAATAATCATCGCCAAAACTCCCGCACTAAACGGTAATACACTGCGCAAAACTTCGACTGCACCGAAGTTGGGAGTATTTTGCATTTCGTATAAAATGTTCTTTTAATAAACCTGTTTATATTTACACAAGTTATCAGCTAATAATAATAATAATAATAAAATAACTATGTCGCAATTATTATTTGTGTATGAGTATGTGTGTTGTTGTATATCTTAAATGTTTTTTTTTTTTCATTTTTCATTTAATTTCAATGTATTTATGTTAAGTATTGTCCTTGTGATATGTTTCTAAATTGTTTTCTCTTTAGTTTTTTTTTTTTAATCATTTTTTAATCATTTCTAAGTAATTGAAGTAGTTTTTTGTTTAGAGCATATTATGGAAGTAATTCATCTTAAATAGGGTTAGAATTGTAAAGTTTGTTGCAATGCAGTTTAAAATTTGAAGCACCCTGTGAGTGTTTCATCATCTCATCATCATCATCATCTTTGCTAATATGTGTTAGGCCTACCGAAACTTTTTGCCTTAACGTAGTGTTAAATATTCAAAAGACTAAGAGCGAGAGAGAGGCATACATATATATATGTATATATATAGGAAGTGCTATAAAGTCCACTAGTTGATTAGTTGCTAAGATTTAAAATGAGCTGTTCGCTTTTTCGACTCTTCTCTCGACTGATTTGTTTACTGTGTTTGGTTTATCATCGGCTGCTGTTTCTTCTCTTGCGATAATACATTCTAGGTTTAAGGTGTCCGTGTGTGTGTTTGTGTACTTCATCTGCCATCATCTGCATTTAAACTCTAGAGCCCTAAAACGACGCCTTAAAATATTTACCAAAAACATGCAAATTGGTTCTGCTCGCTATGTTTATTCTCAATTAGTATATTTATATGTATATATATATAATTTGTTTTTGTATATATGCTTATTTGATCTGTGTATATATAGAATTTCTACTTATGTTCCATAATATTCGTTGTGTCAGATTTTTACTATAAGTTACGTTTTGGATTTTTTAAACCTTCTTTTTTTTGTCTCAATAAAATTCAAATTTAACATCCAAAGGGTTTTTTGAACCAAGCTTAACACCCCCCCACCCCCAACCCACTCAGTGGCGGGGGCTTCGAGATTAAAATAAAACAAAAGCTTCTAATCTCTATATATTCTGATCTATTTAAGCTGCTTTTGCAGCTGCAGTGTGTGTGTGTGTGCTGTTATATTGCTTTTACCATCACTAGAGCAGCTCTAGGCCACCACAATATCCTGACTGTTCTCATCGCTACTTTCCAGCCCATCATGCTTCATGTGCCGCTCATCGTCCTCCTCCTCCTCCTCGCCGATGTGTGCATCATCGATTTCGCCGTTCTTGCCCACCACTATAGCACCCACATCGCGCAGGCAGGCCGACTCCAAATGCTTGTTCAGATACGACTTGAGCGCAAAGGTCTTGTTGCAGCGATGACACTTGAAGTTCTTGTCGCCTGAGTGTGTTTGCATATGGGCTCTAAGATTGGAGCGATCGGCAAACGCCTTGCCGCAGTGTACACAGGCGTACGGCTTCTCGCCGGTGTGCGATCTCAAGTGACCTTGTAGCAGCCAGGGACGCGAGAAGAGCTTGCCGCATATGTCGCAGCTGTGCGAGAGTTTGTGCGTTAGTAGATGCATGGCCAGGGCCGGCATGGACACGTAAGCCTTGCCGCAGGTATTGCACTTTTTTGCCGACTGCGAGTCGAGCGAGCGATGCGTTTGCTTGTGGCGCGACAAATTGCTGGAGGTGGCATACTGCTTGCCACACTCGGAGCACTTGTAGCAGCCACGCTTGCGCTTGGCATAGTTCTCGCCGCTGGAGCCGTCGCCTGCTGCCGCGCCGCTAACACTGCTGCTGCCAGCAGCTGCTGTGCTTGTAGCGGTGCTGTTGCTCTTTTGCCGCTGCTGCTGCTGCTGCTGTTGCTCTTTGCCGGCGGCCGCCTTGCTGGCCTTTGTGCGTCCATCGAGCATGTTGAGGCAAAGCTTGAGCGCCGAGGCGCGCTGGTTCGGCTGCGTTTTGTTCCAATGCAAATGGCCGGATTCGGATGACGATGACAAATCGATGTCCACATCGGAGGAGTGATCTGAGTTGGGCGGTGTCAGCGGCGAGCAGTTGTTCGAGGTCTCCGGCGCACTGTGCATAATATCATAGGAACTGCTGCCGATGAAGCGTATGTTCGAGCTGCCCTGATGATAGTGCGTGTTCTGTTGTGCCGCCGTCTGGCCACCGTTGCTACACACGTTCGATATCTCCTGCATGATGGGCATATGCTCAGCCGACTTGTGCGCCACCTCTTGCTTCATTATGGTCACCACACAAGGCGGTATAAGCGGCGGCAGACTTTGCGACAGCGACAGCAGATCATGAGCAGCTTCGGTCTCCTCCACGCTACGACCTCTGTATATGGAAGAAGACGGCGCAACTGCTTGCTCCCTCTTAATGGCAACGGGCTCCGGTTGCTTGGCACTGCCATTGGCTGGCGGTGCATAAAATATAACCTTACCGTCTTCGGATGGGCCTCGGCCTACGGCAACTGGACGGCGCATTGATACTGCAAAAGTGGTTTCATGTTAAAACTTACAAAGTAGCTTACAAGTCGGCAAAATAATACAACTAACAATCTAGGGGCATATCACTTAAATCCGTCTCCATGGTTCAGCTCTATCAATAGTTCTAATTTCGCTCAAAATGCTAGCGTCGTTTTTTGTTATTGTCATGCAAAAGCACAGGGTTGTGCGTAGTGCAACAAGCCTGTGTTTCAAATGCTACAAGTGTTGCGAATGGGACATTTGGCGTGCTGTCAAAGCAAGTTGGCAGGCCCGTTCTGCCAGGGTTGGACTCTACTAAAAGCACGCTTTTGTTGCATATACGTATTTTGTTGTTCTAAGAAGGTTTTTAATGTTTAGTTCTAAGTTAAAAGGACCTTTTTTTGTGTTAATTAAATAAGGATAAAGCAAATACAAGATTGCGGATCTTGGTACACATTTAAGTGTTTTAAAACGAACAAGAACGCATTGGAATCTGCAATTGAATTTCCTCATCATATATCATTTTTTTTGTTATATCGTAACGGATGCTTAAGAGATTGGTCATATGATCAAGAGATAGTGAAACAAATCTCTCTGCAACAATTGGCCAAGCTATTTACGCTTCTCATCACTAGAGTATAAGAAATAATGTCACCATACATAACATGTTATACATGCAAGTTGAATTTTGGAGTAATTGATATCCGAAGGATGAAGAAACGAATACATGAGTTTTGGTGTGTTTAACCGATTTTGATAATTTTGCTGTGAAACATCGTTAGCTGCTCTTTTTGGGTAAAAACGGCATAATGCGAGTGGCCTGATACTCGTGGCCTGATTTGGGTTCTATGACTCGGTTGCTCTTTAATCAGTGTCTACAGAAGAGAGCAGAACGGCGAGAAAGTTTTGTGCTATGCAAGCTAAATACAAAATCATTGAATCAGAACACAAGCTTTCTTCCAAATTTGGGTGGAAAATTTTATAAAACAATGCCATTCGAGGAAATTTGATACTTAATAGTAGTGTCAATACTGAAATACCCGATATGTGTGGATAACGTTGGTACAAGGTGAGAAAACTCAAATGCGATGAATCTACAAGTGCGGAAGTGGCACTCGTTGGTCGGCAAAACTTTAGAATAAATAGTTTTAACAGAAACACAAACAAGATCTTGTGAACTTTTTCAGTCATAACAGCCATGCAATATTTGAATGAAAAAGAAATTCGTGACAAATCTACTTAATCAGCAATCGAAGAATCGTACTCAAATGAGATGATTTTATGCAAGAGTTATTGCTTTAAAAAGATCGTAGCATGAAATTCGCATAGAATTTCTGAAATATTTTGGTAAATCTGGCCCTAGACTTGGCTATAGGAGTTTGACAAAAAGTCAAGCCAGCAATTTGCGAAATGGAAGAGCAAAACCGAACAGAAACCGTGCAAAATCGTGACGTATAACTGAAGAACAGTGATTTACTTAGCTGCTGTAAAGCAACATATGACAAATTGCTTTCAACTTTGACCTAGTAATGGAAGACAGTGAGATGAACTAAGATTATCGAGTACAGTTCTGTCACAATGCAAAATTATAGATGTTCCGCATTAAAGAAAACACTAAACGCGCTCTAAAAATTTTGAAACATTCTATAAAGGATGTGTCTCATTTGCATATTTTAGCTGTTAAACAGTGTACAATGCATACTAAGAGAATACTCAATGTTTGTAGTTTTTAGGGAATTCGTGGAATTTACTATTCCGCTCATAATTTATGTATTAAATTAGTATGCGTCTTTGGTTTCCTAGCGTCAATCCAATTTCCATTTCTGTTACTTTGTGCTATTTGTAAACTGACCAAAATGGAATATGTACCATAAATCTGACCTGTTACATTTCGATAATCGATAGACCAGTCTCATAGTTTACAGCTACCATTTCTCCGTCCGAATGACAGTCAATGACGCGTGTTTGCATTTGCCTTTCTCAAGAGCAACAAGCAGCAAAAGCAAGAAGAACGACGACGTCGACGACGACCACGGGAATGGGAATGGGAATGTGGACATGGAACGTGGAACGTGGAACAGCGGGAATGTGTGGGCTGGCAAAGGGGAACGATAACGACAAGAAGGCAAACATGAAAATGCCAACATGCGCTAAAGAGATTAGCTAACGGCGAGAATGTCAAAAACGCGCGTAGTTGTTGTTGTGTGTGCGTGCCAAGCGAAGGACAATGGCAGTCATAGCGGGTTGCGGTCTCCTACTGTTGCTCAAAGCTAATAACCCGAGTGATGGTTCGTGCGGAGGAGGAGGAGCACCTCGTGGAAGGTGGTACAACGTGGGCTATGGCTAAGACTCTAACTATGGCTATGGCTACTAAAAATAAATACACAAACAAAATACTCGTGCAAGGTACACAAATTCACACAGCCACCTGTTCACATTGCCGCGCAACTGGCCAGCTTTTTGTTGTTGTCATTGTGCGATGGCGTGAGCTGACGCAACTTTGGCCCTGAAGTAGCCCCAAGAGGGATTTGGGCTAAGCCAACAGATAAACTAAGGAATTTAAGCCAAGTCGAGAGAGCCTTACTTTGTGCCTAAGAACTACTCAACACACGTATTTAGTACTTGAAAACTACTCAATTATGTCACAATTCATTTATTCAATTTACAGTTAACAAGTATTTTCAAATGCAGGAATGCTTTTTACATACAAATGCATTGCATTTGTGACACTTTGTATTATATTTAGTACTATTTTATACAATTGGAGACAAACGGAAGCGACCTCTTCTGCTATTTGCATCTTTATACGCTTAGAAAGTCGTGTTGATTTTGTTCAGACGGAAGTTGGGAGCTTAATTCTAGGAAAGTCTGCGGCAGAAATGTTTTTTTTTTATTCCATTACGTTTTTGCTGCACATTACCGAATCGAGCTATTTCAGGTGTATATACCAGTCAGTTGGTTAACTGTATTTAGAAGATAGACGCAGCGATATTTTTCCGTCATATATATGACAAGCGTTGCTTTATTGTCCTGCTTGAAAACAAACTCTGAGTGATATACCAGGGTGTGGCAGTATTTGGTCTGCCACGCCTCCTTCTGCCTGTTACATAATAATAACATTGAAAACTATGTGTAAAGGGTATAAAAATGAATCGAAAATTTCTTATGTGGCCGATGTTTGGATAAACGGTGTAGAGAAACGAAAATCTGGCAGATCCACTTAATAGCTATTGGAATGAGGCATGTTGCGCAAATGAAAATTTTGAAAAAAGTTCAATTTTGGTGCACAAAAAAGCGTAAAACCAAAAAAAATGGCATATAATCTTAAAGCCTACTTTTTTCTCCTTTTGAACCTTTTGAACTTAAATTTAGCTACTTAGGTAAACCCACTAAATTAATAATTTTTTAAGGCGGACTTCAATGTTTTAAGTGATATCAATCAGAAAATTCTGGTTGAAAGTGAGTATCGAAAATGAAAACGGCAACAAGCCTTTCTATTACTTTTTGAACTACTAATTCTTAAAAACTTGAATACTTTGTGCACAAATGTCAAGCAACAATGAAAACAAGGGAAGCTTTTCTGAACTTTAAGATACACTCATTCAACGAAACGAAACAGGAACAGGAACAGCACAAGAAACACAAAAGTCACGTAGAATATCGATACATTAAAATTAAGCCATTGATTTTCTTGGAAAATTAAGTACTATGCGTAGATTTTTTTTGTACTTGCCATTTTTTTGAATGACTTTTAAGGAAAAAGATTGCTCTTCAAACAACAAAGGGCAATTCAAGCAATAAATTTGAGGCTGAACTCACTAGAAACGACGCCGTGGCACACTCCCCGAGGTCCGTCAGGCCAATATGCCTGGACCACGGATGTTCAGAATGAGAGTACACATAAAAGTGAAGGTGCTCGATTAGTGAGGCTGTGTCGGAATAAGGTAGCTATTATTAACTTATGGTTATCTTCAAAGAAGCGTCCCAGCTCCCAGCTATCTCCGCGCCATCACAAACTAGTAAAAGGAATGTTGACAAAATGTATTATATACATGTATGTCGGGACAACATATCAACCTTGATCTCAGTGCTTCGTTAGCCCTTAGTGACTTATCTTTTGAACTTTCAACTCACTCACTTTATTGATTTGGTAAATAAAATCTTCTCGAATACTTTTTCATCATTCGACGTGTATGTTTTCTTGAAGTAAACTTTTGGCATTCATTAGTTTTACAATGGGTCAATCGTTTTGTTAACATATTCTTTGGAATGATACTTTAAGGACTAATTGTGCGACAACTTGGTTTAAAAAAAAAGTACTAGAATTTCTGATATAAAACATCCATTTGTGCGTCATAGCGGTAAGACCAAGTCGTATGCCGTCAGGCACATATGGTGTGACGCTCGCGCGGCTTTACATTGATAAGAGAAAACAGCTGACGCTAGCATAAATAAAACTAGATGGAGCTAGCCTATGAACTTGAGTTAGTCCAAACAACTCTAACCTATTGCGATCAGACTAAACGAAAGAGAATCGAACATATACCCACTTCTTTTGTTTATAGTTCTCTTTTGGCACTGTTTTTGTCAAAGAGCATGCAAGTAATAGAGTGCAATCCTTGGCATGGAGTCGACTTGCTGAGTTTAGCTCTTTCTCAATTTTGGCTACGAGTCAGTCGGTCTAACCGACACAACAACACAAGCAGCATCACACCTACACTTTCTTGGAAATGGTCGCTTTTCAGCTAAAATTTTGAATGTTTTTACAGTCCAGGATTCCACTCTATTACTTTTATGCTCTTTGGTTTTTGTATAGGAACCGGTATAACCGGTAAATCGAAACAATTAACGTAATTCGCATCGAAACCGATATTATTGAAAAACGAAACTACCGTTCACAACTATCGTTAAGAGCATGAAAGATCTAACAAATAAGCTATGATCAACGTATTTTTGAAGAAAATTGAAAGAAAGTGTATGAATACACTTATAGTAATATAGCTGCCGCTATCTTTCCGGCGTACACACTGTTATCACCTACCTGCTGTTGTGGAGTTTGCTTGATCACTGCTAATATCTATGGAACGAACAGCCAGTCGTCGCTGTTTCTCCTGTTTGGAATTCATTTGCACCAGCGATTGAGCTGCAGACCATTCGAGGTGTTCACAAAGCTGCTCAGCATCCTGCTCTTCGTAATCCTCATCGTCGTCGTCATCATCATCGTCCTCGTAATCATCATTATCAGCCAGCTCGATAATCTCGCGCTTTACAACGGACCGGCCGCTGCGCTTGGTCTCCTTCGAGCTATTGTTGGCATTTTTGTTGGATTTGTAGCCATTGCCATTGGCATTCTTCAAGACGGACTTGCTTTGTCCGCCCTGGTGACCACCAGGTGGCTTAAGCTTCCTTAGCGTTTGATTGGTTCTTGTTTTGGGACGTCGCCAGCTTTGTAGCTCACTGGCGCCAGCATATTTCTTGCTTGCATAGGCAATAGTTTGTATCTTGTTGCGTATGGGCAGAATAAAGTCCACGGACATTGTTTCTACCAAATGGCCAATTGGCAGTTGCCAGTTGTTAGCCAGTTGTTAAAAGTCAGATGCAGATTCAGTTTCAAAAGCAGATTTCTATAAATTGTGTAACTCTGCTGCTTTCTTTGAAGTGTTCTAATTTGTTTTGTTTCTATGTATTTATTTACTATGTAGCACAACCTTCTTTGACATCAACGTCAGCGTCAGCGTCACCGTCACCGTCAGCGTCAGCGTCGCTGCAGTAAAATGGCTCAAAATGTCAGTTTGACATGAGTTGCCTTGAGAGTTGAGAGCGCTGAGAGTTGGAGCTGCTGCTGCCGGTTAGCGGACATTGTCGAGCTCTTACGGCCGCACTTTGCACTCCGTGTTATTCTATAACATGTGCGACTCTTTATATGTATGTGTGTGTGTGTGTGTGTGTGTGTGTGTGTGTGTGTGTGTGTGTATACACTAACTAACTAGGGGTATATATGCATAAGAGTATCTATGTATGAGTGTGTAATTATCTTATATTTTGTTGGCTTGCCAATGTAAGTAAGTTATTTTCCACAGTGTAAGGTATTGCTTTCGTTGTTGCGTTGACGTGCATTTAACAGGGCTCTGGCTAAGAAAAGATATAATAAATTCAATTACTTAGGATCGATTTGCAAATAAGAGTTAAGCTATCGCTCGATCCTAGAGAATCGTCGTTTGTAACTAATTGCATAAGTTGCACGCTTGATTTTGGCCATGTTTTGCACTCGAACTGTAAACAAGTTCGTTAACTGGTTCACGAGCGGCCGCCACTCATACCTCGTCCCTAAATAGTCTATATTTACAGCTAACAAACATGTTGAAAACTTGAAAATATATCACACACACAATTTCACAAAAGCTAACGAATTTTCAGGAATTTCTTTTGAAAATTTCTTGTTTTTTATGGTTTTTAAAGTGAGTTTATTTTGTACTTTTCTTTTTTTGTGTTCTATACGGAAAGTGGAAATCGTGCTTCCAATGGAAAACGCGCACACGCACACACGCACACATAGAGCGGCAGGCAAACTATCTATCCCATTCCCTCATTTAAAAATGGCGCATACACTCGTTGCCGTTGTTTAGGAAATGCAGACTACGAATGCAAAACTCGGGGGCACGGAACGGAACGAAACGGAAGGGTATTCAGCAGTCAATTAGAGTGTTATTAAATTGTTGGAAAAAAGCACTTTACGCACATTTATACTTGCAGCTATCACATTTAGAGTGTTGCACGTTTTGAGATTGTTCAATTTTAGACTAGTATTGCTTTTATTTTAACTGTTTGTCAGTTGATTGGAAAATTTTTCGTTGTTCGCTGTGTTTCAGCAACAACAACTTGTTTCACTCTGCACTTGTCGAATGTTTTGTGAATTGAATTCGCAGAGCGCGCAAACTGAGAGCGTGCAGAAGAGCGAGAGCGAGAGCGAAAGCGAGCGTCAAGCAGCGAGTAACTAAACAAAACAGCGAGTGTTTTGTGACGAGTGCGGCGTACATGCAACAAATAGTCAACTGTTGGTTGTTGCCGTTGCCGTTGCCTACCTCACTGTTGCTGTTGCACGCACACACACACACACACACACACACACAAGATGCCACGACTTATTGCATACTTTACAGCGCAACAACAGCAGCAAGCTGCAGCTGCAACAGCGAGTATGGTGCACTTGAAGCAGGTATACTCACACACAGACACACCGTTATTAGGCCTAATACGTCACGAATACGTCACAAAACCATCATAATAGTCAAAAGCAGCCAAAATCGCACTCACACTCATTGTACCTTGAGCGCCTGTTGGCAGGCAACAAAAAAATGTTCATTGATTTGATGCTCGCAAGCGTAACGAACGAACATAACGGAAGTAAGCGCACAAAGCAACAATAGAAGGAAAAACTTGCTTGCTTACTCGCTCTAGATAATGCCGTTAGATTGCACTTGTTTCTGGTTTGGTTACTTTTATCGCGTTTTTGTTTATCGCGCTTTAAGCTTATTACGATAACATTTATTTGGTATTACAAAATAATTACAATATTGTTATTATTATTATTATTATTATTAAAAAACTATGGACATTTTTTGCCAAAACTGTGCGGCTGTGCGCTGTGCGTCAGTTTTTGACGTACCACTCCCTTCTACTGGGCTGCTGTTGCTCGTTGCTAGCGCTTAGTTTTTTCACAGCTTTGCGCTTGCCGCTCCCCGTGCACACGTCACAAATGCTGCCGTGATTGCGAGAGAGCAAACACACACACACACACGCACGTAGTCAGTGTAATTTACAAGCATGTAACATAGCACGGAACGAGTGTGCGTGATTTCGGGTCAGAAGAGCTACAAGCCACTTGGCTCGGGAACAGAAGGCTTGTGGGCAACTACTTCCTGCCGGGCTTTGACTACGGGCGAGTTCTACAACCAAAACACTTTCGAGTTTTCAACTCGTCGAATCGATAACTGTGATTTCTTCCTGTTTTTTGGCTTTGTTACCTTTTCTAGACAACAAGATAGGCTTTACCGTACCGAGCGAGCACCAACACCACCACCAACACAAAGACACAACAAGTAGCTGAGACCGTTGTCCATTCACAGCGAGCGGCAGCGCCGTTGCCCAACAACCCCGTGCTGTAAAGAGTGCGCCTGCGTTCCATGACCAAATGTAACGAGTATGCAACACACACACACACACACACACACACACACATATATCTTTATGTGTATATGTATTAGTAACTGTGTGTGCCAGTGGACACACACACTTGTGGATTGTAGCAGTGCGGAAAATTATGCAACAGCCAAGCAGCAGGCGCTCAATAGGGCGGTTGGGCGCTGTCTAAGGGTTGTGTGCCAGTTGAACACATTACAGGGGTTGTGTTTTGATGTCTGCTACTTGGCTGCTGTTGTTGTATTTTTGGCATGCCGCATCGTCAGGACATAAAAAACAAAGCTATGCCAAACAAAGTAGCTCGAATGCATGGACGCTCGCCTGGACTTAAAGCAGTAAAATCAAACGTTGCTCATTTCGGCAGCTAAACCGATTACCGATTACAAAAGCGTGCAACATTCTTTGGCAAATGGCATTAAAACTTTCAGCCCAACTATTTCCAATATGTTACTTAGTAGTAGTAGTAGTAGTGGCTGTAGTTCCGTCACAAAACTTGGTCAGCCAAAAACAACAACAACAACAACTACAGCAATGTCCTTTTTAACGGCACTTCTGTCAAGTCTGGCTTTTATTTCGTTACATTTCGTTTCGTTTCGTTTCGTTTGGTTTGTTGTTTGCATAGCAAACCAAAACCCGAAACAGACCCCGATGGCCGCAGCACCGAGCGACCGTCTGCTAGACACTGTGCCGCTTATGGCCCATGGCCCATGGCCCCATGGCCCATTGCCATTATTGCCACTGTCGTGTCCCTTGTGGTTTGGTTGTGGGCCTCTGCTTTGTCCTGGCGTTGACATCAGCGCTTCCGTCAGTGGCCAACGCGGGCTTCCTTATTATTCCTGTCACTAAGCCGCCCCTTTAAATACGCAATGAATGCCAAACAGTTGAATGAATGTTTTTTGTTTTTGTTTTTGTTTCTTTTTTCGCCGTTGCGTTTCGGGTTCGGTTATGGGATCGAGCGGAAATGCAGCATGCCAGCCGCAAGGTTGACGCAGACACACAACTAACAAGTTGAAATGTCACAAACGAAATAGCTCGACTAGCGAATGCACTGCTCGGAAGCAGAAAAACAAAGAAAAGAGCGAGATAGTTAATCAAGTTCCAGATGGTTAATTTGAGTAACACCCACAAGCACATCAAGAGAGAAGCGCAAATAGTTCTTCCCGGTCAGCACGCATAAGATTTGTTAGACTTTCCTGAAACTCAACACTTAACTCTTATAGCATGGTAACAGCATATCTAGTACAGATTACAAATTATCTCGGTTTGCTGAGATATGTGTTGCAAAGAAAAGAAGTATATGGGTATTTCCATAGCGTCGAACGTGACCTTCGTACAGATTTAAAGTGGCATTTTTATCTGCTACTTTAACTAATAGCTATTTGGGGTTCCAAGAAAAAGACAAAAAAATATGATTCTAACGTGACCAAAAATGGGACTGGTTCAATGCAATTATTTTTTAAATGTTTTAGAAAAATAACACTTAATATTAGATTATATTTCTATTAAAAATCTTGTTTTTCTTTTTTCCAACAAGTTATAATATGATTCGAACGTGGCATTGCAAACGTGACATATTTCGCTATTATAGTTCCCTAGAGATTTATATAGTAATAAAAAAAAAATTAGAAATATAAAATTCTAGTTATGAACAATGTTTTTAAAGTATTGCCGAAACCATTCTGTAACAACAAAAATGTTGAAATACAATTTGTGCCGATTGCCGACCTTTTTATACAGTTTGAAAAGAATTTGAAACGATTCTCTCTAACATAAGAGCTAGGAGAATAAATTTTACACACTTGCTGTTGTTGTCATGGATGAAATAGGAATAAATGATTATTCGATTATTCAATCGCGAACGTGACATTGGAACATAATCTAATAAATAGCGACTTCGGTGAGTAAGTAGCACTGGTTACGATGATACCACATAGAAGTTTATAGCTGATACGCAGTGAGGAATGCAGTTCGGTTTCTTTTGGCGCACGTGACACTTTTTTCACATTAACGATTTCCCCTGACGCTTGACACACTTTTTTGACGAATCTAAGATGGACATTAACTTTTAATGCGGGGATTTTTTCTCTGTGAAAGAGGAATCTGCTGCATAACATGACGCTATATTACAACATATTTGAAACTTTTGTCGATTCTCATGCACAATAACTCTCTCTGCTGCTTGCTGTTGCATGTGCTTGCACATTTTCCTAAAGCCCTTCGACCTTTTTATTTTTTATAGTGTATAACAATATGTACTATGTGTAGCATGGTTAAAGGGTGGACGGAAAACGTTTTGGCTACACTGCGAACACTTTCGCGGTTTCATTGACCTAACCCTTTTTTTTCGCGCTGCGGTTCGCCTTTGTTATCTTTCGTCAACACTAATGGAGCTTAAAAAGTTGTCAAAGCGGCGCGGGATTTATATTTTAATTTTGAAAGTATAAAATAGAAAAGTGTTGAGGCAATCAGAACCTTTTTCCCAAAAACCCCTACCCCAAATCTATTCTTTTCTATTCCAAGCTATTCTTGTCCCTTTTCATTTTGATATGCATGTTGTATTTGCCATTTGCTCATTTCTGCTGTCAGGCTTTGACTTGGCAGGGAATCAACTGAGGAACAGCAGTAGCAGCATTGGCCATTAAAAGGCAACACAGAACAACACTGCATGAATGAATGAGTGAGTGAATGAATGAATGAGTGACTGACTGACTGACGACTGTCTGCCTGACTGACTGAAGTAAAGCATATCAGCAAGTGCCACATTCTATTTATTTCTGCTGCTGTAAACTTTAGCACCCACGCCTTGCCGCCTTGCCACGCCACAAAATACAAATCAGACCAGACCTCGAACCAGACCAGAACCAGAACCGTAGTCGAACCCGTGACCGTAGCTTTCATTTATTACCATATGCTTACAGTGTTGTTACAGAGTTGCCGCTCTCCGTTTTCCAGTTCCATTAGCGCCGAGGGGGGGGCGCGGTGCTGGGCCAATTTGAGCTGTCATAAAAATGTACAACAACAAAAACAGAGCAACAATGCAAACAATGCGACGTCGAGTGGCAACAGCAACAGCTACAAATACAACTAGAACATCAGCAACATCAGCAACAACAACAGCAACTATGGCTACATTCAGCAATTGTGCAAACAAATTGCTGTTGCACTTTACTTTTATTTTACGAGTGTTTTTCTTTTTACCAGCTTGCCCAGCAGTCAGCGGAGCCCCCCCCCGCGTCCACCCGTAGCCCCCACTACCCCCCGCGCATCGAAGACCCTGTCGGAACCCCATCAGAGCTGCTCCTGCTCCTGCTGCTGCCCAATTTGCATTTTACTATCGTTGCAGGTTTTATAGTAACCAGAACTATACTCTCTCTTCGCTCTTTGGTTTCTTTCAGTGTTTTTGTTGTAGTTGTAGTTATTGCAACCGTTTTTGTAGCTGCTTTTTTGATGCCTTACTTTCGCGCTGCTTTTATTTGCCAGCCGCAATTTTCTTTCGCTTCGTACAGCTCTTTGCAATAAAGTTTACTTAACATTTTGCTTATTCTCTTTTTTTCAATACCCTTGCAGAGAGTCCGTTGATCAGCTGAGACGATATGGTCTTGTTTTGTCATTCAACGCGTTTCGTGACTGTTTTGCGGTAAGTAAAATCTTGCATTGTGCAACAAACACTCTAGTTTTAGAGAGTATCTATATGCTTGCTTATTTTAAACATCTATCGTAGGCTACAGCACTACGATCTATAAGAAATCGACTCTAAACAGACTTGTTCCTCTGTCCGAAGGAATCAAGTTGTGTCATTGAATAGCCATAGCCCATAAAGATGTTAGCGAAGCAGCTTTGTCACCACCTTTTCACAAGCATTGCCTACTCTCCGGGTAAATTTGGTAAAGCTTAGCTTATATCTTTCCGGCATTGGTAATGCCTAGCTATCGATAGTTTATTAAATGTCCTTCCTGCCAAGCTCGTGGCAAGTGGTCAACAAAAAGTAATCTCCGTTCTATATAGACATTTCTAGGCACCGTCTATTTTTAAATAGTTTATCTAATATCTTTCAATAAAGCAATTGTTTTTCTTATTTTAAAGAAACCTATTCAATAGGTGCTTCTCTGGTCGTCCAGGCAAGGGCACTATAGGGTATAGACAATAAGGTGCTGGCAAATGTGCATCTTTTCAAGCAAAGAATGTCTTCCTTGTTGGTATTGAATTAAAGGATCGTCAAAGATTGTTTCAATGAACATATATGCTGTAGGTTCTAAGTTCGGTATCCCTGAAGAGTTAGTGTGATTTTGAAGAACGACAATCGGCAACGCACGAAGCTGCATCAAGCGAGACTTTAGACAAAGTGACGCCCTTCCCGGAACTATTTCCTACAAAAGTGTCCAGTTGCTTGCATACGCAGATGATATTGACATCGTTGGTCAAATACTTCTGATTTTGTCAAGGATTTCTTCTACCCTGGCAGCACCGTCACAACAAAGAACGATGTGAGCATGGAAATCTAGCGGAGGATCCCTCTTGCCAATCGACGCTAATTTTGTCGCAGTGGGCAAATGGGACGTCGAGAACACTCTCGCTCGATGAAACTAATACTCTTCAAGAAGGTCATAGTTTCCATTTCGCTTTGGGGCAGATGCCCTTGGAGTGTTTTAGCAGAAAGTATTCGCATTCGATAGAATGAGGAACTCTAACATCCAAAAACTCTGCTAGCTTGGCCTTGTTCTTTGTATGGATAAGAGAGGTCTTCATTGTAAGGTGATAAGGCGATAGGCCGTGACTGCGTTGGAGGGACAGAAGGCGCATTAACTACCTTTGGTATCACGGTGAGCAGAAGGCGTGCGCGATGCAGAGCCGCAACACATCAGACCCGGTAACAAGTTGTAATGACAAGAAGAAGAAGCAGAATGGGAAAAAAGGGGCAAACCCAGTTGGGTTCCTGGACACAACGGTAATGCAAAAGAGGTATGTACATATGAGATAGCTAGATACGGCTTCTCCGCATAACTAAGAGGTCCAGAACCCTTATGCAGTATTTGCAGCGAACAACTGGCCAATTCCGTCTAGATAAACTGACAAATGTGAGGGTTTTGCCGACTTCGAATTTGAAACCTTTAGCAATATATCTTTAGAATGAGCAGCATCCAAAGCAGCAAATCCTTACTCTAAAATTCATTCATTTGTGTCGTAGGGCACAAAAAAAGCTACAAGCGCATATAAAATTCGGCCATTCGACTTTCGCAAACCACATCCTTTTTTTTACGCCTGTGCGTTTTTGTGTGAAGCTGTTGGATTTGGAATTGCTTAAGTCAGAGAGATGTAGCAGTGGGCTTCACCTTCAATGTGCTGTGAAATCTTAAAGGTCGCTTGGTTGGCACTTCTGTCATCTACGGGTCTTGAATGCAGCTGGCGCCATAAATTATCTCCATGCTAGAGCTTGTTTTGCCACTTTTACATTTCATAACATTTGTATTTATTTGCAGGCCTGAGTTTCTGAGTTTAAGATCTTCTTGATATACGAGTTCATACCGTATATGAATATGTTGGGAGAACTCATGTACCGTTAGTTACATACATAAGTAAATTAGGATTTATGTTTGCTGCTCCTGCCGCTTAAGCGTAGCAAAGCCATAAACGATTTTTTATGCACAACAAGAACAAGAACGGCAACAGTAAGAACTTGGCAACTGTTGGCAATTCGCACCTTGCCAGGATTACAACAAACACGGCAACGTACAAGGACGTGCCGAAGACGATTTACGACATACGACTTGCGACTTGCGACTGACTGCATGGAAAACGTAAAATTCAGATAAATTTGCATGCGCCATGCATGAGAGCGTTGAATAAGTATTGAAGTACTCGTACTCATACTCATACTCGTACTCGTACTCATACTCATACTCCTACGAGTATCCCTACTACTTTATATGAGTGCATTTATGTCCTGAAATGCATAAAATAAAGTGGATACTGCTTACCTAGTCAGAGGCACAGATACCGAGAGAGAGAGAGATCAATCGCGGAGTGGCGTAATGCTCAGTTAATGGCTCATAAAACACAGTGCTCAAAATTCTGCTGACAGTATAGCCTCAAGCTACTATACAAATGGGGCGCCGCACAGTGGTTCCTGCCACAGGCGATATATCAAGCTTAAGATGAACTTAATAACTTCGCAACGGCACATATTTCTCGATTTCGATACTAATGGTAGTTATAAAAACGCATTCAGCTGGTTAGTGCAGTTTGTTGTTGTTGTTGTCGTTGTTGCAGATGATGGCCGCCAGCTATAAAAAGTACTTCACAAATACGATTTCGATACGAAATCAATTCGTATGCTTTATAATAGGAAGGGAACGACTACACAATTGAGGAGATATGGAGATTAAACCATAACTTTGAATCTTAAGTCGGAGACCGTATGGATGCGTTCGAGCGAAACATCAGGACAATCAAAATAGGCAGTCTACTGAGGGCTACCCCGATAAAAAGACCTAAACTTGAATTTTTGAGGATTAAGAACAAGTGAATTAAGCGATATGTGACTTTTGGAGTGATATTGGTTAAGTATGATTAACATAACCGTTAAAAAGCAAATTTTACAGGGGAAGGTTTATGGGGAATCGTGAAATTTGCATATCTTTCTAACTACGATAGCATTCTTCTTCTTCTTAACTGGCCATAAAAACCCGTTATCGGGTTACGGTCTGATGTAAATACATTCTTTCATTGGAATTGGAACTTTATTTCGACAATCGAAAACTCCGTTTTTTATTTTAAAAAAAAAAGTGTTAATGAATTATTATTTATTATTATATTATATATATTTCGATATATTGATTCCTTGCGAATATTTCAACACCAAATTCGGTAGCGAAATGGCGAAACTATTAGAGAATATCGAAAAAATGACAATATCGACAATTTTTGTAATTTCCAAAAACAAAAACAATAAAAAACCCTGTAGTAAAACATACCTTTTCCGATAAATTTGGGATCGCTGATTTAAAATCCGGAAACCGTTTTGAGTTATCTAGAATGGTTTTCGAATTATCGCTATTTAAAAAATGTGACATTCGAAAGTTGCAAAGTCAGCTAATCTCACATATCTCGGGAACCTTACTACCAATTGGGATGAACTAAGTTTCAGTGCTTTTTAATCCACAATCGAGTTAAGATAGACCAAAAGTGTTAGAGAATCATTGAAGCGACACTTAAGTACCTTCAATTCAAATATGTGTTCATCTTCCATCGGTTTCCGGATTTGAAATTAGCGACCCCAAATTTACCGGAGAAGGTTTGTTTTAGCCATGAGATTTGCTGAGTTCGCAACTCTACAACTTTTGAGGCTCTATATATCTAAGTCCTGCTTAGTTTAGCACTTTTTAGATTTAAGTCAACAATTGCCTAAAATATGAAATAAATTGGTTTGTATTAGTGTAAAAAATGTCTCCGAAATCTTTGTAACCGATTTTCAAACCAACAAGGAATTTATCTATTCGCTAGAAATGTGATGGGAAATTAGTCAAAAAAGTAATAGACTGTCGTAGCTTTAAAAAACTTTTCAATTCAAAAATAAGCCAAACCCGAAATATTAGAAATATTTGACACACTACCGAGTAAATTAGTACAGAAATCACTTTCAAAAAAATTTTTAGCCAAAAAAAAGCCACCAGTAATACGATAAGTCTCAGGCTCTTAAAAATGTATACCGAAAACTTTTGAGCGAAGGATTTCTAAAGAAATATCGAACTAAACTTCAGTAGATTAGATTTGCTGAATCTTGCCATGATTAACTTTGGGGGAATGTTCTAACCATTCTGACGTTACGAACAATCAATGTTAGCTCTTCCGGCAGTCATTTTAAGCACTGCCGGCCTATAGTCATGCCCACTGTGCACTGTGCGCTGTCTTGTAACATTAGAGCATGTGCTGGAAAGGGGGCGTCAAGAGGGGGCTAAGGCGCCCAGAAGTAGACTATAATTAATGCGCACGTATTTATCAAGCTGCATTAGCGTAGTCTTCGAGTGGAATGGTTAGAATGAATGTAACGTGTAACTTGATTTGTCACGATACCAAATGTAAACAATGCAAAGTAAACTGTTGCTAAGGTCGCGTGCATATGTGTGTGTGTGTGTGTGTGTGTGTGTGTGTGTGTGCCACAATGACAGCAACTTTTGTTGTTGTTGTTGTTGTTGTTGCACAATGCCGACAGTTTAATTTTCCTGTGACCCACATGGCGCTGCCGATGACGCAAATCTTAAAGTGAAAGGAAAAGAAAAGTTTGGCCAGGCTCAGCGGGCGCACACACACACACCCACACACACACACACACACTTATAAGTAGCAGGAAAATTACACCCACACAGATGTACAGAAAAACAAACACATATGTAGATAGATACTATGTATATGTAGTGGAAAAGCAGCGCGATTTTCCTAGCAGATAGAATCGACTGGATTAATGCTGCCATAATTCCTGTTCCCGTTGTTGTTGCTTGTTGTCCTTGTTGACGCTGAAGTTGACGTTGCCCTCAGCTTCAGCTTCAGCTTTGGCTTTGGCTTTGGCTTTGGCTTTGCCTTGGTGTGGAGTTCATTTAATATATCCGATAAAAGTATTTGCAATAAATCCTGTAAAAGCTAATGATTAATTGCTCTGTAGCTTTTAACGTCAACGCGCATACTAGGCACGGATTGTGTCAGACGTGGCGTATGAGTAATTCGACTTTGACGCCACCGCACGTGGCTTACACCCACACACACACACACACACACACACACATAGACACATTTGTCTTGCTGTTGAATTTGTTCATGTTTTGCGTTATTGTCGCTCCAAGTAAAAACACAAAAATATTTATTTCAAATGAGTCTGAGTACATTTCGGTAGGGGGCGGGGGGATTGGGGGGTTTGGGGGCGTGTTGGGAAGCACACTAAGGACTCGACTCCTGGTAAACAGCAGAGCTGGTCTTTTTCTCACTCACTCGCCAGAGTTGTTGTTTTGTTTCGCTTTTGTGGGTGGCAAAAATTACAGTCGTCTCGTCTTTATGTAAACTCAAATGGGCCTGCCTGGGGGGTGGCTCCGTTCGGTACGCTTTGGTTCGGTTCAGGGTGAAAGACAGCATTTGCCATAAATTGTGAAAGTGTCAACGAAACGCAAAGCACACACACACACAGACACATTCACAGTCACATTCATACAAATACAAGCACATTCAAAAAAACATTCGAAAAAAACAATGAAACGAACAAATCTATATGTATTTGTTTGTGTGTGTGTGTGTGTGTGTGGGTGTGTGTGGGTGTGTGTGTGTGTGTGAGGAAGCAACACGCACGCATATTTATTTTGAGCACATATTTTCGGTGGCAACAAATATACGCATAAATACATATGTATAGATATTATAGTATATATCGTACATATATATAGCCTATACGCATACTTACGCATATTGTTCTAATCAGTGGCGGACCTCAAAGCTCGCTCCAAACTGTTGTTGTTGCTGTCGTTGTAGTGGTTTGGCTTTAATGACATTGCCTTGGGTTTGGGTTGGAATGTCAATATTCTTGCCTAATTTATTTGGCTGGCATCCGTCCGCCCTCAAACTACCCCAACCTACCAGAGAGAGCGCCAAGAACGCCGCCCACTTTTGACACCAAGCAGGAAAACTCTGATTATGCTGCTGACAAATTTCCAGCAAATCTCTGCTGTTCAAAAATGCATCTATAACGTACTCTTAGCCAGCTTTCTAGCTGTTAGCAGTGCTGACCTTGCGCTGACCGACAGACTTTGCGGTAAATGCTCTAAAGTGTTAATCTTTACAAGCGATGGTTTGGGGGGTTGTGCCATACATTTCCAATCAATTGGACACATCTGCACAGTTCGGCCTGATCCGACATCTTTTGTTTTTCTAACCGCTCGGAAAACCCAAAGTGTGGTGGTTTGGGTAGTTTGCTTGGCCGACGCGTCGCCTAGAGCATTTGGTAGCGTGTCAATCTTGCAAGTCAAATGGCGGCACGCATGGCCCTAAGCAAAGTTTTCATCTTTCGCCCCGTCAAATCCCTGCACGTACTCAAACATTTGCATGAAGGCTCGCTCGGGAGCACAATGACAGCGGCAGGGCGAGACCGAGAGAAAAGGAGCGAAATTTGTATGCTTAAGTAAGCCTCCGTGCATGTTTCTAATGGGCGGCACAAATGGTTACCTGATGTTGAGAAAATCAAAAAAAAAAAAAAAAAAAAAACTCGTTTCGCCCTCGGGCGTGACTTTTATAGCACTTTGTACTACGCAAATGGATTTTGTCAGCTCCCGTACTCGTTGTTGTTGTCGTTTCCCTAACCGCTTCAAACTTTGATATTGTACTCACTCGTACTTGCAATTGCAAAATGTTGTAGCTACATAATGCCCTCTCCATATGTGTGTCTGTGTGTATCTGCTACTTTTTTTGTAAGCTTATCAACACTGTGATCAATTGTGACAGTTTCCGTTTCACACACCCGCCTAATTGCCCCGCACTCGAGTCCTGTACTCCGGCTCAGGAGTACTCATTCCAGCTTGTCTGCCTTTCCCCCCTGCTTTATTCTACGTGCTGCTCCTGCACCAGTCAAGGTGAGCAATGTGAAAACTTCCTGTGCACTCATTTGCCTTATGTAAGCGACTCTCACGATTACACAAAGGCACAAAAAAACACCCAACAAAACGGATATAGAAATTCAATACTTTGATTCGTGCCACAGGCAACAACGACAACAATTGTTGCAACAAGAGTAGGACGTAGGAAGTGCAACCTTACAACGTTAACTAAATAAATTGCAGGACAACACGTACCAAGTGTTTTTTGTTTTTGGTTTTTGGTTTTGGTGTTGTTGTTGTTTTTGTCAAGGCTGCAAAACACTGCGAAACGGAGTCTTCAAGTTCTTGGAGCATGCAACGTGAGGCACAAGTCTTAGCGTTTACGTCAACAAAGACCCAAAAGTTTCTGAAATGGCATTATACTAAATATTTCTACAACAAACCGAGCAGAAATCAGTTGAATGAAAGATATTCAGAGTGGTACTAGAATACGCCGTGATTCCTTAAGACATTTTTACCTATTTTCTGCCACTTCTGAAAAGACTTTTTGGTCTGAAAAGTGAGTTCTGAGTTCTTGTTCCGATACTTACTCTAACTCTAAGATGTTTTGTTCTTAAAGCTGCAAATATCTACGAATTGAGTTAACCTCTTGTGGGAAACATTCAATTACATATTTTGCTGAGAAAAGGATTTCTTGTATTTAAAAAGTTTAATATTAAGAGGCATGTTTTGAAAAAACTTTTTCTAAAAATTAGAAAGCTGATCAAAATATGAAGTTTTTCCCAAGTTTAGGGCGGATCGTCGAAGAAAATTATAGCCTATACTTATATTTTCAAGGATATAATATATTTGTGCTGTGCATATTACAGAGAAGAAGAAGTTGTAGCAGGGAGAAGGAGCCTATAAAATGGATATAGCAAAATGAACAGCATCGATTTGTATATCGGTACAGCCATGTCCTATATATGTACATATGAGCACTTTATCTACTACTAATTTTGACGAAAATGTAGGAATTATAAGAAAGTTTGGTCGGTTTTCTATTTGCTATGAATAATGCATGGTGACATCCGATTTGGGAGTTTTACTGGCAAAAAAGTAGAGGCTACTGGTGATGAGAAGAGGATCATCTACGACAAACTAAGAAGAAAAAATGATCCACTAATTTCGGTCAATCGTCAACACAAAAGCCGTATACCATGGTTCGAAGATGCTGGTATCGGCTCCTATTGATTCGTGTATATAAACGGCCGGAATACAAGCAAAGAAAGAGAATTTGGAAACGCTCAAATAGGTTGAGTGA
Organism: Chymomyza caudatula; assembly: GCA_035041775.1. Taxonomy (NCBI): domain Eukaryota; kingdom Metazoa; phylum Arthropoda; class Insecta; order Diptera; family Drosophilidae; genus Chymomyza; species Chymomyza caudatula. Next base: position 2,734,552 of record JAWNKW010000073.1, read on the forward strand.
CTTCTTGCAGTTTAACTTCTTGTTTTGGACTTTGAGCCGACAAAAAAGCATCTTTATAACAAGAAGATCAGGTCGCTAATTCCATATATTGGAAATCTTTGATTTTAAAACAATTTCTAGAGCGGGTTTGATTGAACTGAGGTTCAAGCTCGAAACTGTACCATTTTTTAAGTTTTAACATAAAATATTAAGTGTGTGCTCTTAGAGGATATTTGTCCTTTATGGTAGACACTTATTCTATACTGTTCATAATGTCTATAATACTAGGAGACCAAATAAATCTTTCCATTCTCCTTCTACTTAACAGGCAATAACAACTCATTGCCGGGTTCTTGCCTGATGCAGAGCAGTCCTTCAGGCGCATCTGTTAATGTGCTCTCTAACTAGTCCTTCCAACGAGGACATGGCGATCTCCTTCGTCGTCTCTTTTCAACAGCCACATCGAACAGCCAGATTCTGCATCCTTACACACAACATGACCAAGCCAGCGGAGCCGCCGCAGAATTCAATCTCGTCGTAGAGCGATCTTACGGATTACTTTCCGCTTAGACTCATTTTCGTTAGGCTGCGCCATAGCTCTTTGAACGTCGTAAAACAAAACGGTAAAGATTATTAGAGTGTTAGTGCCGTCTTGCGAGAGTTTTCTCTATTATTTATTGTCCTACTGAGACCAAAAATAACATCTCTTCGCAAGAGCGATTCTCCGCTTGATCTCCTCTTCTCTCAATTCCTTGAGATCTTTTAGCATTTTTGTATTGGCCAGGATTCCAGCAAGACAAAACTTGTTCTCTGTGTCGCACGTACGGAAGGGCTTCACATGATATGTTCAGTCTAAGAACTAAACTAAATGTTATGTTTTCTTTATTTCTGGAGATTACAAGTGCCTCCAGTTTTCCCTCCAACCCCAATTACAATACTTCGCCGGATGAAGCCCTGCTTTTGAACCGATTCATGACTTGCTGCACCGTTTGCCAATACCCAACCAAACCAAACTCAAGATTTAAGTGCTTTGGTTTTTGTTAAGTTATTGTTGTTTTTACGTAGTCAACAAAGGAGGTCAGACCGAGTGGGGGGAATATGCGGATATGCGGGCAGCTCCTTTCGAAAGGGCAACAGATTTCCCAGCCCAGACTCAAACCCAAAGCATTGCAACAGCCAGTGTAACTGCTGCTGCAAGAAAATTTGAAACATTTGTGCATTATACTTAGTGGTTTCCAGTTGATTGATGCCATATGTCCAGTACCCACACCGCCTATGCACGACTGGGAACTTGTACAGGATCAACAAACAAACTAACAACTAACGACAACAACAACATGTGTAATTGCATCGAGCAGCTAATAAGCCGTTGTCCTAAGTTTCCCAAAAACCAAGCACGCAATGCCAATAACAACAATTGCAGTGTGGGAACCACTGTGTGCACTATGGGAAAATGACCAAAGAGCACTTGCAGCTGGGAAAAAAAAGGTAGCATAGAGTGTAGAGAGTATAAGGCATAATTACCAGGAGATAGACCATCTGTAACTGCCAGAGCTTGTCATTTAACTATTAGCGAATCGATAGCCAAAAGGTACTCTAGAGGCGTGTCTCTCGCTCAATCTTCGTCCCCTTTTTTGGAGTGCTGCTGCAAAGGTGCACAAAGTTCACAACTCTTGCGAACATGCATGAACATGCACCAATTATAAGCAACTAAACCGCAGCTCTAGCTGCGGCGTAGTTGCCATGGTTGCAGCTAGTCAGTGAGTAGTGATGTTGCTTTGGATGGTGATGATGATGATGATGCCTCCAGTGCCTTGGATGCCTCGTTGTCTGATGTCAAAGCGACGTGACTAAGTGGTGAAAAATGATTTTGTGGAAACGTGTGTCGAGCTGTGGGAACGCCGGAATGTGTTGCGTTAAGCGTTCACGGCTTTCCCCCGCATCGAGAGGTCACATGACAGACACACACTCGCACACACACACAAAGGCAGGGGGGGTAGCGCGCACGCTACCTTGGACTGATGAAGCAAAGGATGTGCAATCGTCAAAGGATCAACATCAACATTTTTCGGTTTGCTCTGTATCCAGCATACCATACATCGTACTCGTACACGCCGCTGCCAAGTAGCACTCCAAGTGAGTTTGCAACGCATTGTCGCTACTTCATCAGTGGCAGGACGCGCGACAGCATCAAGTGCAAGTATCATGCCCAAGGAGTGCACACTTGGGCTTAGCAGCATGTTGCAACTGTACGTCCGCAGGAAATGAATACGTGTTGAATATTTGTCGTGAAAATGTGCGAATATATGTGCATGTCAGACTGAAGGACATGCCAAGTTAGCAGCCAAGTCTGAGGCCCCCAGCAAGAACAGAGACGAAGACATCGACGGCGACATACTCATGGACAGAGAGCAAGCGGAGAGCTGAGCTAGAATCCTTGCTGCCTGGTTAGCCTTTGTTTTAATGCTTATCCCAAACATGATATATGTACACATATTGTGTATATCTGCCAGCCTAGAGTCCTTTGGCGCAGGATTTGCAAGCGTTTCATATTTGCCACACAAAGGATTTGGGTGTATCTCTGTGTGCGTGTTTGTGCGCCAGCTGCTGCAAATGGCACGCAACGCATAGAGTAACACAAATGAAAACGATTGAAATGAAAATGAAAGGCCTATCGAATGGCCCGAGCGAGTTCATTCAGAATTTACTTCAATAAGAGCCTGGAGGTATTGGAGAGCAGCCCCGAGTGTACATACTTGGCGCAAACTTGCAACAGCCGCCACTCAGTCAGTCAGTCAGTCAGGCTGCCTGCCTGCCTGCTGTCCAACTTTCTCAAGTGCTTGGCTGGCATACACTAAGAAAAAAATAAGAGATGATCCTACACAATAACAATCGAAGTACAATTCATTTCTTTTACTATTCTTTAAATTCTGAGAGAGTTTCGTATAAAAATTCAATCAATATATAAATCTAAGTCTGCATACTCCCAAACAAAGGTTGACCAAAACGTAGATGTACTTACTATTTCATAAAAAAAACTCATATCGGACGTTCCGTTCGCGAGTTATGAGTGGTTCCGATTTGCATTTTTTTTGTGTTAGTTTCCGCTCAAAGAGTCTTACTTACGGCGAGCAAATTTGAAAGTTTTTAGGATTGAAAGATAGGAAGATAGATAGATATAGAGATATAAAGATATATAGAGATAGAGAGAGATATAGAGATATAGATATATAGAGATATAGAGGAAGAGAGATGAAGAGATAGAGGATAGAGAGATATGGAGCTATAGAGCTATAGAGAAAGATATAGAATAATAGATACATAGAGACATGCAGGCATTGGGATATGGAGATATGGAGTTACGGATAAAGGAAAAAAGTTGAAGGAGAGGAAGAGAAGGGGCTGCCTACATCTTGGGCACACGAAGGCTTGCGAGCGTAGCGAATACAGGACGGAGCCCACTAGTAAACTATAAAACAGCTTTTACCAATCTGTTTTGCTCTACTTTAAAGCGCCTCAAATTGACCAAAAATCTCCAATTATATGCTAAGGTGACTTTAATTTGAGATTTTCCGTATGAGTATTCGTTTTGCACACTTTTTCATAGGAAACCTCAGCGAGAGCTAGCATAAGAGAAAGCCAGAGTTAATTATCCAAAGAGACGAGAAGCTGCTGAGGGATGGCCAAAAAGAGGTCATGCCCCGTACTTTATGAAATCAAAGTTGATTGCGAAATTTTCTATTCTCTTGCTTTATTTATATCAATATCATAAATCAAGAATTTTCGTCTTTAAAAGTCAATCTTGATTGAAAAGGCATTTGGTCCTTACTTTAATTAATTCCGATAATACGGACAGCGGGCTCAGAATACCTGAATTTTGTTTCTCCGTGTGTAATTAGTGATTGGTTTAGCATTTAAACTTTTGGCACATTCCACTCAATGCCATTCATTAGTTTATGAATTGAGAATACAAAAACACACACAGCCACGCATGTATATAAAGGCAGACACGTATACAATAAACATGCCAGAGGGCACTAACCTAAGGATTGGCCTGGGTGCAGCTGATTCTCTTCGAGGTTGCAATCAGCTGCTGCTGCTGCTGCGTCTGCAGCTCATAAGAAAATATATGGACAGCTGTCGTGGAAAATTGAAAAGCGAATGAAAAGCAGCGCGCGCATTTTGCTGACTCGCCCTTCGGCACTTTTTTACCATCATCATCGACAACATCATCGTCCTTAACATGAAGCTGTTGCTGTGGTTGTTCTTCTTGTTGTTGTTGTGCTTATGTAGATCGTCAAATGATGTCCCTCGCAGCGCTTGGGAGCAGCGCCGATATCGAGGGCAACATTGGGCGACCCAGCTAGCCAGCTAAGCCATCAAAATAATTTTGTCCTTTTTGTATGGGCCTACCTGAGTGAGCCAGGGTTCTTGCCCTTGCCACACATCCGACATATCGATAAGGTCTTTGAACTCATAGCCATCTAACGATTTGTGGGTTTCGCTGAGCCTTTGTGTGTGTGTGTGTGTGTGGAAGAGCAGCAGGAGCGGCAACAGCTGCCCGACGCTTGTTTGGGCTGGCCAGACTCACGGCTCGGTCTGTGTGGATTCACAGTGAGATTTGTTGGTTAGACAAGGGGAAATGTAATTAAAATACAAAGTTTCAAATTACACTAAAACACACATTGGCATTGGGAGAGCGTGAGTGTGTGTGTGCGAGTGTGTCCAGTTGAAGAATCCACACAAGTGAGTAACAATTCCATATCCTGTTGCAGGATATGCTAAAAAGTTGGTAATTCAAAGAGTAAATTACAATTCCGTGATGACGTAAACAATTCATTTGCTTACATTTTTATTTCTACACTCTACTAAGGGTAATGAATCGTTGGGTACACAATATGTACTACATATGCATATCCTCTTAGACAGTTTGACAAGAGTTGTCGCCATATTCGTCATATATGTTGAACCCATTTCAAGATAAGTTGTGCTATAATTTCTTTTTTAGATGCTGAGTTTCATTTATACTAGAACTAGAAATAATTTCAAAGCTTTGCTAGTTTGTAGAACTTCTTTATTATGAGATATGTCGTTTTTAATGACTTCTCACTCAACAGTGGCCCACACAACTAATAAAAAGTCCTGTTGCCGTTGAACTTCAAGGTAAAATCAATGTTCTAAAAAGTGGAGTATTTAGAATTATTGCTACGATTCGTTAGAAATTAAGCCATCACGGCATCCTCGCAAGTGTAAAACAATCAGCAGTGAGATCTCTCCGGCGTGTCATAATGTGGCGCTATCTAGCGTGCGCATATGTTGGCGGCTAACACGAAAACAACAACAACCTTCAATAAACGCATGTAAAGTATGTGTCACACCATGTAATACAGATTTCCGTGACGGCATACGAGACGGTACTGCACCCAAGGCGCGCCAATTCACAAATGTTGTCCTTTTTATTTAAGAATGAATACAAAACATTAAAGAACTTTGGGGTTGAATCACAAAGTCCCCCCCCCCCCCTGCGTTCTCGCCTGGATTTAAACACTTCGATTGGAACTCATGGTTTTTTATGTTCGAGTGTGGAAAGTAAGTCTAGCTTCTGTACTATAATCGTTTTAACTAACCATAAGAACAGTTTATCCGGATTCGAATCGGTGATGATGAAAAACGGTTAATAGAACTGAAAAAACAAACCAAATTGAAATATAAATTAACTTTGCTTGCCTTCTATTGTTTTGCGAGTCATTTCTTTGGAACTGTTTTGATATTTTGTTTTTAAGGGTTAGAACGTTGATTTTTGCTTAAATTGGATGATTGGCTTGGTTTTGGATGATGTTATTATTGAAAGAGTATAAAAGCTTCAACGCCCGAAATTAATCCTTTCAATAGCAATTATTTTTCTTTTTTTGTAACTCTATGTTATACATATTGGCGCAATGACGTCCTAGGACGCCGCCTGGTGCCAAGTGCCCGTGTGGCAGGAGTTACTGGTGCCGGGTGCCGGCTAACGATTGTTGACTGCTGTTGTTGCACGCAATTTGTTGTTTTACCTGTTTGCTGTTTCTATGAATACGCCAAATGGGGTGGTGGTAATACATTTAGTGCTCTAGCCAACCGAGTGGTGCAGCGGTGGTGGTGGTGGTGCTGATGGTGGTTGGGAAAGCCATTTAAAGGAGTAACAATGAAATTATGGCAAAAACAGGAACAGGAACAAACATTTTGGAAAAACTCGACAACAGCAACAACAAAAACAGCGCGTGCTACATACATAGACACACACACACACACACACACACACACACACATAGAGAAAAAACACAGAATGAGCATGCGAGACACCTGGTTCTCAGTTCGGTTGAGCTGAGTTTGGTACGGTTAAATGAGGCAGCCAGCGTCTGGTCTGTATGCGGGGTAGAATCAACAGTTTCTGTTGCTGTTTCTATTTGTGTTACAGCTGCCACTTCCTGGCCGTGCCACGCGAACGTCACACTTTGCTCGATACACTTCATGAGTTCTATGTCTAGTTGGTAGAGTGTTACGACGGCACGACAATTTGGCAGCTAGGCAACGCTTTGGTGGCAACTCGTCAAGCTAAGCCGCCGCGTGTCCTTTTCCGTTCACCTGCCGTGCACCCACTCAGTCACAGCCCACTCCACCCACTGCCACCAGCTGGGCCAGGTGCACTTGTAGAGCATTTCCTGCTTTTATTTCATTATATTTGGCTTGTTTTTTGTTGTGTTTTTTTTTTTTGCACAAAGAAATAAACTTTCAAACGAAACACGCTCACAAACTCGCTCAACTGGATCCCAAATGAAAGCAGGACGTTTTGTGGTGCACCTTTGTTTTCGCCCTAAACGTATAGAGCATAGTACTGCTCATATGTATGTAATAATAATGACATGAAACACCGCGGAACACAGGAAGGGCTGCCAGTTAGTGCTGCATTGACCATATTGTCCTTGTTCCAGGTGAGCGACTGTCGGCTGGCCAATGTGCATAAGTTGGTTTCCTGTTGTGAGCGACGCGTGTCCTGAAGCCATATGGATCATTCCCCGCCTGAGTGCCTACGTTTCAGCGTCTGCGCGTGGCTTTTCGCTGATCACGCCTCAAAGACAGCTAACGAAGCGCAACAATTTCTGCTTTTTAGTGGGCTTCCTTCGAATTGAAATTCAAAAAATATCCATATAGCTACATATAATAGCTGACAGGCGCTTAACAAAAAAGGGTCGCCTTCAAATTTATTTAGCTAGAAAAGCAGATTAACATTTAGAGCAGTCCAAGAAGTAGCCCCCGTCAGCCAGACAGGCCATGTGTGGTTTCCACAAAATTAAGGGCGTTACAGCAGTAGGGCTTCATAGGCACCCTCGTCGTAATTAGAGCAGTACAATCCTACAGATGGTTTATACGTTACATTCGCATTAACATTTTCTTGTGGAAAGCGAGGACCTTATGGAACTTTGAGCTGTCATAACAGCGATCAGCTAAGCATGACAATGCACGCTACGTTAGTACTGTATTTACAGCTACAAACAAAGTTTATAGCCTGCCCCAAGCTCATCAGCATCAGCGTGCAACATCATCATCATCATCATCATCATCATTGTGTTCTCTGTCATCATCGTCTTACAGTAAAATCAAAGTTCAGCAACAAATGCAACAGCAATCAACACGAGAGTCTAGTAACTTCAACACTGTTGCAAAAATCCACCCCGTCCTGTGCTCTGTGTTCAATAACAATGAGCAGCGCGTGGCTCATGCCAATCCATTCAGGTATTGCCTCAATCGAGTGTCCTTTTTGGCAAGGCAACAGAGAGAGAGCGAGAGCGCGAGCGCGAGAGAGCGAAACGCAACAATTTAAATGCAACAAACTGGCAATGAAACACTTCCTGATTGTCGGCTACCCCACAGCGGAAAGACCAGTGGCGTTGCTCAGCTGCTGCTGCTGCTGCTACTATTACGTTTGTTGTGCCCAAGGTAAGCCCAAGGAGTAGCCAAAGAGACAACGTGTGTAACAGCCCCACATGGTACTACAATGCCAACCATAAAGAGCAACAGCGCATTGGGGGTTGGCATTTAGGGGCTGTTGCTGTTTGCTGTTGCTGCTGTTGCTGTTGCTGCTGCTGCTGCTGTTGCTTTTCGTGTGCCATGTTCATTTTGTTCCCCGTTCTGTTTACCATTTTGTACGTGTCGTGTCGTCTGCGCCACCCTTATAAGTAACGTTTCGTTCAGTTGTACGCTCATAAGCATTCAAGAGTTGCTTACGTTCGGTTCGTTCGCATTTCTTCTCTATCTTATATAATATTATATTTTCTCCTAAATCAATTTTTTCACTACCAACAACAACAATAATAATTAAAACTCAACTCTTCTCAACTCAACTCGCGTCAACTTTAACTTTACAACTACGCCTATATGTTTTCTATTTTCTAAACAAAAACAACTAATTTCAACATCAACATTTTGTTTGAAATTGTTTCACAAAACACAAAAACCAAAGCAAAAAAAAAAAAGAAACCAATGCTCAAAACGCAAAACGCAAAAAGAGCACAGTGTCTAAGTATAAAGAGCAGAGTAAAGCAGAGCAGTTTAACTGGGCAAAGGATATATGTACATATATAACGGAGAGTATGATATATGTACATCAATAGCATACCGTTATATTTAATCGCATTGTGTAAAAACAAACGTAAACGTAAACGCGAATGTAAGAGTCAAAAAATCGATAAACCACACGCAGCAAACGCAAAAAAAGCAAAAGAAAGAAAGCAAGTAAAAGCAAACGCAGTAAAACGTGTCGAAAACTGACCAAAACACCCAAAGTGAGAGAATCCACTTAAAGCGACTCAAAAAACCCCCTTAAAACTTAAGCAAAGACTCGAAAACGGTCGGAATTTTAACGAAAAACCAAAAAAGAAAATGTGTGAAGTGGCTGTGAAATTTGAAAAATCCTAAAACCAAACCAAAACTCCTACAACAAAAAATCATCATGCAATAAGAAAAAGCAATAACAGCCGCACGAAAGCAACAATGCCAACCACTTAACAGTATATCTAAACAAATATTTCGACGAGCCAATTCTATTTTCACTAGAGCAGACAGCAACAACACAACAAAGCAACAACACCAAGAGCAAAATCCGTAAACAACGAAATAAGAACTGCAACATTTCCTTTCCGCTTTGCAACATACACTTATAAATACCCTACGACGGTATTATTATGATCTATGCTCGTTCGAAACCAAAACATTCGCTTCAACACTAACACTGAAAATACTCTCAACTTGTCAGACGCCTTTGCCAACACTACAAACACACAGCAACAACAACTAGCTCCCAACCAACTACCTGGGAGTCAGTTGCTCTGTGCCACTCTACTACTTTCGTAAGTCTAATACTACTGCTACTACTACTACTACTACAACTGGGGTATAAAGGGGCATATAGCAGCTAACATGCCACGCTGTTTAATTGCCAAGAAATGGAAGGCGTATCCCTGGCTCGATCGTGCCGAGGATAATACTAGCACAACGACTGTAACTTCCTTAGCCGACGCAGCAACAACAATAACAGCCACGCCCACGGCTACAGCGCCGACCAATCTCAAGTCGCGTCGCTCCACGCTGGACGACGATGAAGAGATCGATGTGGTGGGCGACAATGCCAAGGTCATAAAGTTGGAGAAGCAGCAACGCACAACTGCCGCGGCAGAAGCAATATCCGAGAGCACAACAACAACAACCACAACGGCCACACCAACAGCCAAGTGCTGGGGTCCCTCCTCGCCGACAGCGGGCACAACAGCGCCCAGTCCGCCGCCCCATTCACCCGAGGCAGCAACGCGTGTGGCCACGTCAGTCTACAACGGTAAGCGAACTTCTCTACCCAAGTATTCTAAATGTCAGGGCTGCAAGCCAGTTTTTTACCCGATATCCGGATATCCATTCATAGATTTAAAATGAGCTTATTAAAATCAGATGATTTTAAGATGCTTAACTTTTATTTTATAGAATCTTCCGAGGAAGTCGAAAGGGTTTTAGTTAACACTGGAAACCTCGATTTACAGGTCCGCTGTACGGAGGCTTGCAGTCCTGGTCCCCTTACCCCCCTAATTGCCTATTCCCCTAATTTGATGTACCCCTTAGCGCGTCCCAAGCATGCTCTAATTCAAGGCCCTCGTTTCAATTGTTTATTTCTAGGCTACACACGGGAGCTGTCGCCGCTGCATTACACCGCGTACCTGCCCCGAATGGAAAGCGAAATAACGGTAATACGGGCGGCAGCCACAGCTCTAGTAGCAGCTGCCGCCAACAGCAATCACAGCAGCTCTGCAACCAAAAGCCATGAGCAGCCGGCGGCCTTACAACATCTGGCCAGCTATCAAACGCCGCCTTCGTCGACCACCTCGTCACCGTCGTGCTCACCCACAAGCCATGGCAGCGATCGCTTCAGCCCGCACAGCATACACATCAAAAGCGAATCCTATGCCACAGAGCCAGCGCCCGCGGGCCACACGGCCAGCGAACGTAAATGCTTTAGCAGCACGGGTGCGACGCTCTCATTGCCGCCAAAAAAGAAGGACATCTACAGACCCTACTCGCTGGAGGACAAGCCCTCACACTACACACACTCGCCCGCTACGGTTAGTGTGGAGATTGAGAGGGAGAGCAGCGCCAGCGCTGCCTATCGCAAACGCATACCAGCGGAAGAAGACCTGCACGCAGCGCATGCCATACTCGACCTAAGCGCCTCGACCGCATTCCATCCGCCGACGCAGCCTCATCAGTTGCAAACGCAGCAACGGCCACATCACTTGCCACTGCAGCAGCAGCAACATGCACAACACGCGCTGCAACACGCCACCCACAGCCATGCAGCCCACAGCAGCCTCACCCACACGGCTCATTCCACGCCACAGCTACAGGAGGCGCATGCGCATATGCGCAGTACGTCATCGATTGCCGAATTGGCTGCTGCAGCCAGCGCCGTTAATGAACAACGCCCCTTGAGCAATGCCTCGAGCGCGCTCAGCGACAGCAGCGAGCGCCAAGTCAGCAGTCCGGCCAGTTGCGTGCAGAACGAGAATAGCAATACCACAAACCAGCTGCGACAGGTACGAGATGGGCGGGATGGTCATGTGGCACATGGAGCGCTCAGTCCGCTGCAAGGTCAACTGAGCGGCGGTGAGAGCGATGGCGGGCCAGCGGCCAAGACTGTGGCCTACACCTATGAGGCCTTCTTTGTAAGCGATGGCCGCTCCAAGCGCAAGCATGTGGCTGATCCGGCCGCCGTAGTGGTGCAGGACCAGCAAAAGACCAAGTACACGTGCAGTGAATGTGGCAAGCAGTATGCCACATCTAGCAACCTGTCGCGCCACAAGCAAACACATCGCTCCCTAGACTCCCAGTCGGCCAAGAAATGTCACACGTGCGGCAAGGCCTATGTCTCCATGCCGGCGCTAGCCATGCACGTGCTGACACACAAGCTATCGCACAGCTGCGGCGTCTGTGGCAAGCTCTTTTCGCGCCCCTGGCTGTTGCAGGGTCATTTGCGCTCTCACACCGGCGAGAAGCCTTACGGTTGTGCGCACTGCGGCAAGGCCTTTGCGGATCGCTCCAATTTGCGTGCTCACATGCAGACACACTCGGTGGACAAGAACTTCGAGTGCAAGCGCTGCCACAAGACATTCGCGCTCAAGTCGTACCTCAACAAGCATCTGGAGTCGGCCTGCCTCAAGGATGAGGAGGAGCTGATGATGGCCATGCATGGCCAAGGTGGCGATAGCATGGATAATAGTGACAGTGGTGCAAGTCTAGCCTCGCCCACACATGACTTTCAGCAGCGCTTCGATGGTACGCTGGAGCGTGTCAAGATGGAAGCGACGCCATCGGTAGTATCGGTATCGATACCGGTGGCACTAAGCGCCTTTGCCGTCTAAATGAGTAAGTGCAGCGGGGAAGGAGGAGTGTATATTTAGTTAACCAACTGTTAAAGTTAAAACCTCAGTACTCGATACCAGATACCAGTTTTTATATACTATATATATATATACTTGACATCACAATACGTCCAAGCAAGTGTAGTAGAGTAACACAGAGACTGTAGAAATTTGCATTAGACACGTTATAGACCGCAGAAAACACACTTAGCCTAAACCTAATCTCGTTCTTCTCTTAAACTTAAGTGCGTTACATACAGACGGACACAAACACACACACACACACACACACACATACACTAGAAGCCTTTTGCGAGACAGCAGAAGGTCGATCAAAATTGAACCTATTTATAAAGCAATCCAAACCTGAAACTAAAGCAATTCTAAGCAATTCTAGCTAACTACTTATTAGAAAGATGGAACGACGGCATCTATCGATCTATATACATACATATATATACATATATATATATATGAAACAATGAATATATATTGTACAATACTATAATCTGTAGCTATCAATCTTTTAAAAACTCTTTCTCTTAACTCTCTAAACCTAAACCTAACTCTCGCTATCTAATCGACTTATCGAATGTTGACGATGATGACGATGACGAAGTGATTAAAATTAATGCAACGAATACAAAAAGCAAATGCAATGTTTCTCAAACAACGAATTAGGTCTTAAGGGCAGCCTCTAACTATAAGCAGTAAGCAGTAAAAATCCAGTATTTAGTAATACGTTGCAACCCAGTGAGTAAAGGCACGCGAAACTCTAGAAATTTCGTAATCAAAAGCAATACTTATTCTACTTATAACCCCCATGGACACTATGTAGTTAAAGTTTAGAATGCGTTTTTTTTATATATACACACCAGACACATACACACATCTACTAGAAGAGGGAGTTGCAGCATTTCATTTGTATTCACAGCATTTGTGCTCCATGATTGAATCATTCCAAGACTTTAGTTTGAATTGTTTACCAAATGGTATGCATTATATTGTCAATTAGCACTCAAGTAAAAAAAATACCAAAAAAGGTTTTAATAAGCTACAATTATTTATAAAGTTATGCTATATTTAACTAAATCTTAACTAAGATAGGGAGTTATCTCTAGTCGCTGTACAACAGCAACATTTACACATATATACATATATATTTAGTAATTAGCCAAATGCTTTTTTAGTTTTCACAAGCGAAACGAACAAATTAGTTGAATTCCATAAGACATTCCCCCTTAAGGCCCCCAAAAGCAGTACTTACATAGTATATACAGTTAGCCAAGACCAAAAATTCAATTTTAAGCACGCAAGTACAGTTGCCCCTCATGCATAAAACGAATATATATCGAGTGTGATCTAGTCTCAAGCATTTAACAGTACACTTCGTCCATGCGTATAAAGATACTTTTGCACTTCTCTAACTTAACAAACAGTCTATAATATGATATTACTTATGTACTTACCTACTTATATTATGTATCCGATACGTTCATTTACTCACGCACGCACTCACACACACACACACACACACACACGCTGCACAACAATTAGGCATGTAAATACTCGAAGTATCGAAGTATCGAACTATCGCATTATCATTAACATTATGTCGAAATCAGCTTCAGCAACCGATCTCAAAAGAAGCAAGTGCAACGAATATGGTGGCCATAGTCATAGAGCAACTAAATTTAAAAATGAATAAAATTTTAAAAATTTAAAACTAAAAAAAAAACAATTAGTAAACTTTAGAAGAGAAGCTGACAGCGCTTAAACCCCAAAACTTGTTAGTACTTATGTTTAAGCTATTACACTTAAAACCTATATATATATATATACATATAGCATACGTATGTAGTTGAGTAATATTTACAACAAATTATATACATATATATATATATATATTAGACATATACTATATACACCCGCATAGTATGTACATACCTTTAAGTTAACCTAGTAAGTATAATCACAAAATTATTTTTATACTGTTGAACGAAAAACGCGTGCAAATATTTTGCGTTGTTGTTGCCGTCGTTACGTCACGGCAACCCCTTAAGTACTTATATATATTAAAGAAAAGGCGAGAAAAACGCTAGTTTTACGAAATAATCGGCTAAAGTACCAAAGCAATACTCATATGAAGCAGAACAAGTATATTATTGAAATAATGTATAGAATTTGATGATTTTTTAAAGCAATATACTCATAAATATATTTATTTCTAGTTCCATTAGCGTAGTTGAGAGACAGGGCGAGAGCGAGAGAGAGAGAGAGTTGACTGCTCGAGGAGCAGTGAGCGAAGTTAAGCAAAAAAGAAACACAACTGTTAAAAATACTTGAAAAAAAAGCCCGGCAATAATATTACATTTTAAATTTTTTAAAACAATGTAAAATTTTGAAAAAAATGCATAATTTATTATGCGCCAACAAGCAATAAATGCAAAGTTAAAACATTTACATATTAGAGTTTTAGCAGATTACTTATAAGATTGAAACTACTTACAATTAAAAATGCAGCACACTTGTATTGAAAAAAACAAAAACAAACAGAACAATATAAATTTAAAAAAATATACAATATATAAATACTTACACTATGGTTTTTTTTTAAGTTTTCATTACAACAACGAAGTAACGTATTTGTAAAAACATTTTTTACAAAACAAAAACTGGAGTAAACATTTTTGGTATTTTTTTTTTTTTAGTATTATGCTGAGTAGAATTTATATGGAACTAAACTGGTCAATATGCAAAGTAACCCAAAAGCAATTCGTTAAACGTGATATTTCACAACAAACAATTCATTAGTTTTGCTCAACTGATAACAAAAAAATTGATGATAAGTAAAAGAGCGAGCTCCAGCTAGTTTTAAAGGTAGCAATACGTGTTTCCAAAAGCAATAAAACGTAGTTTTCTAGACGCAGCGAGCAGTACTTAAAGCATTTTTAAGCATTACAACTAAACAACTAGTTAACAACTAGTGCAACTTAGTCACATACTACTTATAGATTTGGGCAAGCTTTACTCCAAAAGTCGCTGGTGGTTAACGCGAAACTAAAAAGAAAAACTTTTATTGAACACAAAATTGGTTTTCCAATATTATTTTCACCAAAAAATTATTGTTATTAAATTGTTAACGTTGATCAATTTTTAGCATAGGTTTAAAGCGTTCTACTTACACAAACAACAAAATGAAAAGTGTTGGACAAGACCACAAACTATTTGAGAGCTTCGATACAAGGAAGAGTTAGTTTTTAAAGCCGCTTTAAACTTTGGCTGTTTAATTTCGAAGTTCATCTTAAAAGATGTGCCTTTGAACAGTTCAAAAAAGCACCCAGTACTATATACCAAAAGTTACAATTAGATCATGGTATAATAATAACAAGGTTAGATTGATCTCAGTCTGTTGCAAATATCGATGAGTAACGTTGATTTGATCAATCTTGCCTTGTTAATGTTATACTATGAGTTAGCTCAAAGCATCATAAGTGTATGACGGCATCGTCTAAGTAACATCAAAGAATGTACTAACTAATATTCTCTACTCCGCGGTATGCTGCTTCCCTTTACTCTCTCGTTCATTGTGATTTACAATGTTTTGAACAAGCTCATAGTACAACAATAACAAGGTTAGATTGACACAGTTTTTGCGTGCGAAATGTCAATGAGAAATGTTGATTTGATCAATCTTACCTTGTTATTATTCTACTATGAGTTAGTTTAGAGCATCATCATAGAAGAGAGAGTGTGACGGCATCGTCTCAGAACAACAAACTTTACTCTCTCGGTCCATAATGGTTTACAAGGCTAGATTGATCTGTCACTCGCACTCTTTTTGCGTGCCAATAGTTCAGTCCGCTGCAAAAGTCAATGAGAAAAGTTGATTTGATCTTGAATCTTACCTTGTTATTATTATACTATGAGTTAGCTCAGAGCATCATAAGCGAGAGAGTGTGACGGCATCGTCTAAATAACACCAAAGAGAGTAATATTCGCTTCTCTGCTGCATGGTGCTGCACTTTTCGGTAATGAAAAGTATCGAAACTTTAAAGACAAACTAGTATATCGAGAAACCAAATAAGCTTTCAAATAGTTGGCTGGTTTTCGAACACTTACCTCTACGACCCGCTCTATTACCTACCTACTAACTACTTATAAAGCAATTGTTAAATCCAGTATTTATATAGTGTTAGGTTATGTCGTGTTTCATTGTTTCATTATCTGTTGCTCCCACTCCAAATCCTTGTATAATCCTCCCACAAAAACAACATTGTTGTCGCTGCACTTTAACGAGCAGGCGAAACAAAGGGTGAGAGAGCGCTCTCTCGCGCTCTCTCGCTCTCTCTCTCTCTGTCGCTCATCGTCGTATCAGCAACCGTTAGAATCACAGTGACAACAATAAGTCCTTGCCTTAGTTTGAGTTTCGCTTATTATTTATCACACACAACAACAAGGAGAACAACCGCGCAAAAGGAGGTCATAAAAATATATGAAATGATAAAAGAAAAAAAATATAAAAAAACTGAAAAAAAGGAACACAATTTATAAATAATTAAGCGATTCGAACAACAACGAATAAACAAAAAAAGACTTAGCACGTTAACATTAATAATTCAAAAGGTAACTAACTAATAATATGAATATGAGTTATAAATACATAAAAAATAGTAGGCAGACATACTAACAACAACAACAACAAGAACAACAACGAATAAACAAGAACAAAAAATAAAAGACTTAACACTTTGAAAATATTTACTAAGCGTTTATATTGAAAAGCAAAAACTTATTTACATTTATTGTATTGTATTCTATTATATTGGTACAACAAAAACAAAAACAACAACAGCAGCAGCAGCAACAAAACAACAAAATTAATTACTTAGAAGAACAACAACAATAGAGCATTAATTAATTAAGGTAACTAAAAAGTATTAAAAAGCGCATGTATCTATGAGTAAAAAAAATACAAATATTTGGAATTCGTTAAATTATTGCAATAAGTAAGCAAGAGCAAGATCGAGATCGCGATCGATTAGCATTAAAAAAAAATATATATTTAAAAAATAAAAAAAAAATACAAAACTATATAAATAGTATATACAAACGACGATTAAAACAAATAAAATAAACAAGTAGCTTTTAGTTTACAAAAAGCCGTAGCATTTTTCGATTTAGCTGGCATAAAAAAGTAAAAAAAAAAGAATTGATTTCGATTACAAAAAAAAACCAAAACATTAAAACGTATAAAATGCCTAAAAATGAATACATACATACAACTTAATATATACATATATACAAAGTGCAAGAGGCAGTTGAGAAGTTCACAATATTAGTTATCGATATTATTACTATTATTATTATTATTATAACGGTAGAGTTGTTTTCATATTGTTATCGCAACTTTTGTGCTGCTTGACGACCAATTGATGTGTACTTTATACAACGAACTAAACCCAAAATCGGAATCGAATATTTGAGAAGATAAAAGAAAAAAAACATCTTATGTTTTTCATAGATGCATTACAAATACTTATGCAACTAACAATAGTGCTATATAATATATAATGTATAAAAGTTATTAACTAAAAGCTATACTAAAAGTACTGTAGAAGCATCGTTTTCCTACACACACACACACACACACATGGACACTCATACACACTCAAATACTTGTGAGTTAATGCGTAGGCATGAATCATTTTATCTAGTGTATTAGTATACACTCTGTAGCAAAGTAGAGAAAAAGTAGTATTAAAAATTTAAAAGCATACACACAAACACACACACACACACACACAGTACTCAGTTGAGTAAGAATGCATGCGAAACAGCAAATGAGTACAAGTGCAAGTACAGTACTCAACTCTCAAACGAGCACACCAAATAATAAGTACTCAAATAGCTTGATTCCAGTTTTTGAATTCATTCATTCAAGACTCTAACTCATATGCGCCTTAGTAAGCCAGCAAGAGTTCTGTACTTAGTACCCAGTAAACACATACAGTTACACATGCATACATACATACATATATACTTACTTATGTATTTAATTGCATTGTATTGATTACAACAACAAGAACAAGAACAACTCAAATACATAGTGCATATTATATAACAGAAATTAAGAAATCAAACTATATAAATTATACACAAGAAAGTGTTTATTATGCTATTTATATACAACGTACACACACATAGCAACTATACTGTAAGTATATGACATTCATCTACATGAATTTGCATACACACACACACACACACACTCAAGCATTGGCTGTCAATCACTTGTATAAGCACAGCTTAAGATACTTGCTTTAGTTACTTGTCGATACTTTTGCACTTGTAACTGTATCTATTATACCGTTCGACAACGGTACTTGCAAGTGAATGATTCGCCTCTTTGCGTATAAAGTCAATTTACAAAATGGTCAATTTTTAATGAACAATTATTTTGCAGTTCTGCGAAGTTGTTGTTGTTGTTTTATGCTGCCAAAAGAAGGTTCTATGAACTCGCAGCAAACAACAACAGCGCCAAGACACACACACACACACACACACACTCACACACACACACACACATACTTGCATATAAACAAAACGGTAAATAGCAAACGGCAAATGGCGGATGGCGAAATATTTAATAGTTACTAACTACAACAAATGAATTAAAAAGCAAAAACAAAAGCCAAGCATTCTGTAAAACATAAAAGACATAAAAGACATAAACGACATAAAAGACATAAAAGACATAAACTTGCATAAGTATATTATATTTTCATAAACACATGACAAATTTATACATAAATAAAAGAAATGCAAAATTGCAAAGAAAAAAGCAAAGAGCAAATGCAAAAATTGCGTCAATGCAAACAACTTGCGTAGTGAATGAGAAAGAAAAAAACAAAAACAAAAACAAAAACAAAAACAAAAACAAAAACAAAAACAAAAACAAAAACAAAAACAAAACAAAACTGAAAATATAAAAATAAAATGAACATAGTAAATAAAAAATAAAAATCTGAAAAAATTTAAAAGAGCGTTTTTATTCCATTAGCAAATTTCTCATTTATTCATTGCCATGGTAAGTATAATCGTTAATCGATTATGGCTAGGAAAGTACAGTAGTCTCTTGAAAGACATAGCAAAAGATTTTTCCGAGCTAGGAACGAGTGGAAGTGCACATACTTAATTAGTTAATAGTTGCTTCAAATCAAGATGTGGTAAAAATAGTCGTTTGCAGATAGGAACGAGTGAAAATGAACTAGGAGCATGTAATAGTCTCTTGAAAATCATAATTTTAAACTTAAAAGTGTGGAACTGTGTGAAATGAATCTGCTGCAATGCTTTTACGAACCTTCGGCTAGCACTTCGGCATTGTCTGTGTGCGCAAATGAGTAAAGTTCGGCCCACGCGTAATATGGCAGCACACGACTGTTCTAAAGCTTGTAGTAAAAGTAGCCGTTTCGGAGACAGAAACGAGTGGAAGTGGACTGAGAGCATAGGATGGAAAAACTCGCACGTCGACTGCTACTATGCATAGTGATCACATCGGCTCAGTCTACAAACGAGACAATTTTAAAAGAGCTTAAAGATGGTGTTCTCATCGCCAAGCCCGCGAAAACATGGTATAACAATAAATATACGATACGCTCACTAAAGGTAGTTGCCTCTTTCGAGGTGACAATTGTGACGCATATGTCTGTACGATGCGAGTGTGAACACAAAAGCAAGAATCACATTTCTCTCCAAAATCTTGACATCTGGAAGAAAAAGGTCACTATCTTACCTTGTATTATTATACCACGCGCGAGCTTATCTTAACCTTCTACAGATAACTTAACTTACGATTCAAAAAACCTTCTCATCCTTATCACGTTGAAGGAACGTATACGTTACACTAAAGTGTATGCTTCCACAATCTGGCTGTTTTGACTGGTACAACTTTATGCTCGTGGACAGACACTATCGAATCGGTGTCGCGGTTAGATTAACACGATCTGCTCTTTGCTCGTGGCGCGTAGCCCTTGAACCACAAATGACAACAACCGCTTTTTGAGCAATATCACAGTACCTGCGACATACGACTCTATCCCCAATGACCGCCAACCATATGCTCTGGAATGAAGCATGGTTGGGATCGAAGCTGAGAGGAGTTAGAGGCCGCGATTTCAAAATCACTTCTCTCTTCACCAACAGCACTCCAACCACGCTTTCCAACAGCTATTTGGCCGATTTGAAGGCCGCCTAGCTCAGCCCACTGAAGTAAGGTGCCCGATTGGGATGAACCTCCGTTCAATCCCTGCTTCCGCTGCAAACACTTGTCGAAATGACTGTTGAGTCTCGAAGGCCTTCTGGAACTCCAATGAGAAATTCGTTGCGTTGTCGGAGTTCATCATCTAAAGGAACATCACGTTGGATGACGTTCCATTTCCATTTTGTTTGAAATTTAAGAGCAAAATGTTAGCAAATACCTTTTCAAGCACCGCCTTTTTTTCAATTCACAATGGTAAATTTGACAATAACTCATACCTTAAAGCTGTCAAGGGCAAGAGAAGAAAACTAGTCTCTTCAACAATCTGTTTGTGTCCCTAAAACCCTAATTTCGGGTGACTTCACAAAAAGTTCGTAGAACTTTTAGCTCATAAGGCAAGCCGCAGCTTCAGGTAAATATTTGAGTAATTTGCAGCGTAAGCTTACAAACGATCGCTGTCTCACTTTGGATGAAATACAAGTGAATGACTAAAAGAGGGACTAAGTTTTCTAAAGAGGACGGCTATCAAACATGTTAAATTTTGGCCAGGAGCAAAGCTCTATGTAGATGCGACGAGACTTTCTTATGGCTAAGACCCTACAGCGTGCCAAGTTTAACAAAACTCATTTTAGAGTGCTGTTTTTTCGAGGAGTATACAAGGGCGGTACTTTTCGACTTCGAATTGAATCGAAATCGAATTTCGTAATTCTCTGATGAACAAAAAGCACTCAGGATTACGTCAGAAATCTCTCTAAGCACTGCGTTCGTGTTCAAGTTTTGCTTCAAAGAGACATCGCGTGTTGAAATAGTTTTTTGGCATACCACCGATATAGCCTGCGGTCATGCTTTTCCAAGTTCCACTGTACTCAATACATATGTATATTAATATAAAGCAAATTTGAAAGTTTTAAAGAATAAAACTGCCGCATGGATGATGTGCTCATTGATATTGTTATAGCTATTTTTGCTGTTTTTGTTGCTGCTGCTCTGCATATTTTCACATATCATAAGTTTTTATGTTTATTAAAAGAAAAATAGAGCATAATTTATATGATTTGCCTATATAGGAACAACAACAACAACAATGACGACGACGAACCCAACAATAACCATGCCAAAATTTCAGTTGATGTGTAAAATTATGTCCATTGGCGATCACACAGTCGGATAATAGGATATAAGAAAAGTCGGTTAGTCGGGCCCATAAAATGTTTTAAGTAGATTGTCGTCAGACGGCGTCAGAGACGTTGAGCATGAGAGGATGACAACTTATTTATACAGCTTGAACTTGAGCAAGAAATTGCCTAGTAGATTGCCTAGTAGCACACATACCATACAAGTCGACCATATACTCCCACACTCCCAGCTTCTTTCCACTGTTTGGCGCACAAATAGTTTGCTGTGGGTGGCGCCAATAAGCTGTGGGGGAGGACGAACAACCCTTAGGGCATCGGCGACAGCACAATCAAAACACAAAGACAACTGACAACTGGCAACTGGAAACTGGCAACAGGGCGAATGGTCGGTCTACTTGGGCCACCAACGGGGGCATGTCTGTTGAGGGGGGTGTCCTCTGTGGCGTTATCCAGCAAAACAATCAACAGCGCGCTTTTTAAGCCATGCCAGATATATTTTCTAATGCTTTTTTTTCTGTGTTACGTCTTCTACTCCAACTTTCCACTTTCACCCTTGTTTTTCACGCTTCGAGCACTTTATGGCCGCCACGCCAAGACCAAGGCCCAAAAGGGCACAAATTCTAGGCTCGAATGTGGTGCGTGGTTTTTGTTTGTGTGTCTTTTTTCTTATCTAAATACTCTTTACGAAGTCAACAGTATTGCAAGATTTTTAAGAAGTTTGTTACGCTTTAAAGAACTAAAAATGCAATATTGAAGTAAAATTTCAAGTTTATTGTTTATTTGGACACTTTGTTCGTTGAATATTCGAATGGTGTATAAGTTTAAGCAATATTAAAAAATTGGTAATCATTTTGGTCATAGCGTCCAAAAACTCAATAACTCATCTTCTTCTTGACTGTTTATATCCCTCAAGGCGGCTTAAACCATCTTCCATTGGGACACACACACCCCTGTTAAAGTCCTGAGCAGACTCCTTAACACCTAATGGTGATTAGAGCAGCAAACTAGGGGGCACCACGTGAAGGTTATGCGTTAAGGGTGCTTCACTCTGTTCTACCAGAACCCATACTCCATACCTTATGTGTGACAACATTTATTGCCTTGCAAGGATCAGACAAACAGCATAACATCTTCCGACTTCGAGGAAATCTCCAAATAGCTAGAATTTTTAAATATTAATTCCGAATTACTAGTTTTTAACTTGTATTTACGGCCCATATTCATATCTTCATAATGTATTGGCTCTCCGATCTGAACTTATAAATATTTTGTTTGGCGTTTTATTTCAAATATGTTATTTCTAAAATCCAATTTTGATATAAGATAAGCATAAGATATAGATAAATAAGCATTGCTATGTATCTTTATAGAGTTGTTTTAGAAGGTCGGAGTTATAGCTTCTTACATTGATTTGTTTAATCATTCATTTTTTTAAGATAAAAGATTAAATTAACTTAGCATTCAAACGGCGAATGTATAACGGTTACGACGTTTTATTTAACAGAATCAATCGATAAAAATGAACTAAACTCAGCTGCCAAGGTGCCAGGCGCCCAGATATAACAGCTAACAAACAAAGACAGCACGAATGGCAGGCACTAAAAGTGTGCTACAAATCACCGTTACTCACCACTACACACGTGCGTATAACAGTCAGCATCAAATTGTCAATGTGTTAGTGATTTTTTTATTTTTTTTTTATTATTAATGGCAATGTGTTAAATTTAAATTTTATTACTTAATTATTATTATAACTCTAATAGGATACAATATTTACATTCAATATTTAATATTAAGGAACATTTTCAATAATAACGAAAAAGAGGTAGGAAATTAAAAAGTGCCGACAATCTTCCCGAGTCACCAATTCGGATTCCGCAAAAGACTCGGCATGTTCGAACAAGCGCACAGAGTTGTTCAGCGGTTTCCCGACTCTTTTAAACACCGGCAGTGTTGGATTGAATCGTTAACACGTCACGCGGGTGATTGGTCGTGCCTGACACGAGAAAACCGCCTCTTCAAGGTCTCAACAAAGGAGGAGCCCTCCAAAAAGCTATCAATCAAAGCTGGACTCCCTCAAAGAGGCGCTCTTTCACCGTTCCTATCATCACTACACACGTGCGTATAACAGTCAGCATCAAACTGTGAATGTGTTAGTGATCAAGCGTCGAGCTTTCGCTTTGCATGTGTGTATAACACATACGCAAAACTGTAGCACACTTTTAGCTGCTGACTTTAATGAAAAAAGCTTTATTTGAAGCTTTGGCTTTACTGGGCGCCTGTTATCTGGCTGCTGGAATAATACCGTTTTTGATGTTTTTTGGCTAATTATGACTGACACAAGCGAACCAAAGAAGCCGTTATAGCGGAACTTTTCTAAAAATATTTTCCAAGCTGTTCAAGTACTGTAATTACAAGTCAAGTTTGATTTGCAATAAATTTAACGAACAATTTTGGTTTGTGTTGAGGACACCGAATTGGTGGATTGCTGTGCAGCTTGTTAACCTTCTAACATTCTAATCATTTTCGTCTTCTAGAAGCCCCAAGGCAGCGATGATTCCGTGTACCACCGCGTGTACCGCTCATTGAAGGAAGTTGATCCATTCTTAGCACTCATCCAGTCTTGCCCATTGTTCTCTCGTAGGCCCTTATTATACATAAGTAAAATAGGGGTTATCAAGTCTTATAGATTTTGGGTCGCTGTCCCGTGTGGTGAGCGGGTTGGAGAAAACCACCTCAGCAGGTCAAAATTTGTCGTATGAGGCGACTTATAATAACACTGGATTCTTTCGGGACCAGTAGAGCCACCCCAGGCCTTATAAGGTTTGTGCGCAGGGTTTGGGACCCACCATGTAAAATGAATTCACCGAATTCCAATGAAAGAAATAAATCACGCCGTAACTCGGTAACGGCTTATTAGGGCCATTTAAGAAGAAGAAGAATTCGAATACGCAATCACCTTTTGTTTTCTAGACCTTGGGGTTAGAATAAATTTATATATATTTCTATTCATTTTCAAAGTATGCTCGTATAGACATGTTTTTAAAGGTAACCTGAGGCAAAAAGCGGCAGTCCTAACATAAGTTCGCGTACATCAAAATTGATTTTACATGATATTTAATAGAACTCGGACTACAATTGTACATCGCTTACATTAAATTTATATAACATTAAAATTCGTATATTGCGTACGATCGAGTCTAAAGACTTTCGGTGTCTGCTTTGATAATGCTGCCAGGGACTCAGAATATTGTTAAGACCGTCAGTAGCTCTCCGGATTTCTTGATTGGGTTGCTGTTCCTCAGCCCTTTGGGTTACTACTCACTTTCCTGAGCCATGAAGAGTTCATGATTCATGCAGAGTGATGACAAAGGAGGCCGCTTGTGTTTCTACAAATATGTAAAAAATTATTCAGCGTATAACAAATTAATTGAGAAACTATTTTCTTCATTATGGAGTGCAATGTATTTTAAAATATAGTAAAGAAAAGAATGGAATATAGAATAAAAGTGAGCGATCTTTATATAATGGTAAAAGTTTTGCTGTGAATCATCTATTGGCTTACCTTGGGCATAAGACCGCCACGTATGCCGTCACGAAAAACGTGTTAATATTAGGCAATCCAAAATGGTGTCATCAGGTTCGCCTTACCCTCCACAGTCCAGGCCTTGATGCATTTATTGTAGCAGCTCTCAACAACAGTGTTCCAAAATGCACACTTTTGATCCAAAAAAGTCCATCAAGCTTTGTGTGGTAGCAAAAGTTGGACGCCTGAAACGCCCTGAGCCGCCTGTATTGAAACTATTCTCTTATGGGAGTTAATCAACTGTGTCCCCTGTCGTGCTGATGCGAAGTCGATTTTCGGTCAATCAGATGGTCAGGTCCATCTCTTTCATGCAAGTACGAAGTCGATTTTGTATCAATTTGAATTATGAATCAAATGGTCAAGTCTGTCTTCTTTCATGCAATGACAAAGTCATTATGCGATCAATTTGAGTTTTGTATCAGACGATCAAGTCTGTCTTTTTCCATGCAATTACGAAGTTGTTTTGCGATCAATTTGAGTTTTGCATCAGATGATCAAGTCTGTGTTCCTTCATGCAATTACGAAGGTGTGTTTTGTGTTACGAATGTGAGTTTTGCATCAGATAATCAAGTCTGTCTTCATTCATACAAGTACAAAGTCGTTGTGCGATCAATTTAAATTTTGCATCAGATGATCAAGTCTGTCTTCTTGCATGCAATTACGAACTCGCTATGCGATCAATTTGAGTTTTGCATCAGATGATCAAGTCTGTCTGTCAATTACGAAGTTACTTTGCGATCAATGTGCGTTTTGTATCAGATAATGAAGTCTGTCATCCTTTATGCAAATACGAAGTTGTTTTCAATCACTATGAGCTTTGCTTCAGATGATCAAATCTGTGTTCCTTCATGCAATTACTAAGTCGTTTTGCGATTAATTTGAGTTTTGCATTAGATGATCTGTGTTCCTTCATGCAATTACGAATGTCAGTTTTGCATCAGATGATCAAGTCATCTTGTTTTCTTTTGATATTGATTTTGTCTGCAATAAACCGTAATATACAAAGTTTTTATGCAAAGTATTTTCATCGTTACGCGTGACATTTTGTCTTTAATTTCCCAAGCGAACTTTAATTCAGCGATGAATTAAATTGTCTCTTCCTTTTTTGAAATCTTCAAACAGTTGCGTTTATCGAAATCAAATAGGTCAATACAGGGTTTTCAGGTTAGCAAGTACAGGTTGAGGTAACCCTAAGCCGATTTGTATAAAATTCACGCCAAACAGTTATATATTTGCTACATGAAGAGTATACAGACTTCGAGTTCTAGAAGTTGTGCTTCGACTTTATTTTTTTTTACGCTGTTGTTGTGGTTGTTGTTGTTGCTGCTGTTGATTTTGTCGGCATGTGTCGCGCGAGTACGAGTACGAATACGAGTATCTTCTCTGGCTTGTTTACTATGCCCCTCAAATTATGCACTATCGGACTGGTTGGTGGGTTAGTTGGCCGGTGGGTCGGTCGGTCGGTTGGTTTGTTGGCGACTGACGGGCAGTTAAGGCAAGTTAAGTCGTTGGCAAAGCGGGGATTTGGGCAACTGTTGGTCTGGGAGGATTGGGGGTTTTGAATGTTGTTGATGTGTTACGTTACGTTGCGTTGCGTTGCGTCGCGTTGGTGGAGCCAGCAGGCGAACAAAGATTGCATTAAGATAAATTTAACTGAATCAATTTGCTTAATAGCCAATTGAAGAGCACGCCAGCGAAAGAAAGAAAAAACAAAGACAGTGTCTCCATTTTTAGTGTCATTTATTTTAACGTTGATTTCTTCCTATCCATTTATTTACATTGCATACTGTTGTGTACCACTAGTCGGCTACTTGATAATGAAAGGAACGATAGCCACTAGGGCAAAAAAAAAAATAAAATAAAAAAAAAATAATTTATAAATCTACAACTGACAGAAACATTACATAAGAAAAAGTAACAGTCTCTTAGCATGCATTATATAAGAGCGAGTGTGTGCCAACTGCATATTATTGTTTTTCAATTTTATAGAGCTTACCTAGGCTGGGGGCTAATAATTTGTGCCCCTGCCTGAGGGTTTGCCGTAGTCCATTACGTAAGCTCCAAATGGCTGGCATTTAGAAGCGGATGTTCCGATTCGCATTTTGCAACGAACGCAGTGATAAACTTTGCTGGTTCCGGCTTTCTTCGCAACAATACTCGATGCAGTTGCTCCTGCCCAACACCAAGGTTTGGTTTGCGTAATTTAGTGGGCGTTACTTGCCTTTTACGCCCACGCACGCATATGTGTGTGTATGGTAGGGTGTGGCCACAAAACTGATTTGCATGTGGCAGATAGGTTATACCGTTATAACGGCAGCAGGTGCGTAGGTCGCTTAGAACTGTCCGAAAGAACCAAACCACCCAAACAGCTTATCGTAACGCTGGCATCTCGCTTTCTAGCTGTTGGATTGAAAGTAATTGCCGCGAATCGCCCATTTTTCGCACGGATCTGTTACGCACACGTCCACAGAAATTGATGAAGAGCATTCGCATTTACATGTGTACGATATATATAGATACGGAGAGCGGGGGTTAGCCCTTTAACTGTAGAGTCGTCCATCCAATGCAACTAATTACAGGGCGCGTAGCTGGGCAGCTATCCATATATGGATTTTAATTATCAGCGACTTTAGAAGGAACACCGCCGGCGCTGCTCAGCTGTTGCCGTTTTTTATGTTTGTTGGGTTGTTGGGCTGATGGGTGCGCGGCCTATTTCCTAGGCACGCCCTGGGCGACAGTAACAAACAACCTAACATAAAGCACGCGGCGCCATCGATTGATTGTGGCCAAACACGCATAGTTATAGGCAACTTTGGACAGGATAAATGAACCCATGCCACCAACAGATACCACATGCCACTCTGACATTTTCCTTGTGCGCCATTGGCGTGCGTAAATTTCGTTAATGCAGACGGAACCAGGCAACAGGCCTGGCTCATATGTACTAAGTAGTCCTAGAGCCGTAGAGTAAAAGCCAATATCCAATTCCAGACAAAACTATCCTATAGCAAATGGACTGAAATCCAATACAGAAATATGCATGAATTTTGACACACACACACACACAAACACACAGATGTCAGCCAAATATGCGGCATTTAGTCACAACTGTCAGCTCTCTCAATTGATTTGTCGAAGCATCCAAAACTCCGTCAGTCAATGCCCCAACCGCTGGAAAAGCTGCCAGCTGCGCAGCTGTTGTTGTTGTTGTTGTAGCCAACAAGGCAACATTGCGGCAGCATTAAAGTCACCAGTAAAAGTTATGCTGCCCCAATATGAGTTATGTGTGTGTGGGAGTTACGCTTGGCCAGGCAAATTTTATTTGCCAGTCATCATCGGACACGGCCACGGACATGGACATGGACATGCACATACAACAGCGACCCAAGTCCAGTTTGTGTTTCGTCATTGTTAACATCATCAATTTGTGCGGTTAATTTGGAAACTGACTTATAACAATGCGCCAGGAAACACAATCAAAGAAAGCAACTTGCCGTGGAATCAATATATATGTATATATATGTAGCTCAGCTGCTAAAGACAAACCCTAGATAAATAAACTCTAGCAAGGACAACATAAATTGACACCAATTGTTTATTAAATTTTGCACACTTGATGGAAAAAAACGACAAAGAGTCGAGAAAACGATAAATGCTAGAGAGCATCCAAGTGCCAAGCGCCAAGCGCCAAGCACCGAGCACCAAGTATCCAAGGCCAGAAAATCAAAACAATTGCAGCAGCTCAATTCAATTGAGGACAGAACGTTTGGTGACGCGGCAACCTAGTTCATGAGGTTATGATTTGGGCAATTCCAATTCCAATTCGCTGCTGTTTGTCCGCTTGTTGGCTAACGTACGCTTTTTGACCCCCGCCTACTCCTCCAGCACGCTGCGTGTAACCCCAGAGTAAACAGTTACGATTGTGTTACAATTTGTTACAACTGTAAATGTGTGAGAAGCTGAAAGCTCTCGAGGGACTTTTTAGCCAATATAAATTTTGATCCTTCTTGAAAAATGAAAGCAAACATAAATAGCATCAAGTGGAAAACTGAGCAAAACCGAACCGAACCGAACCAAACTGTATGAAACGTTAACGAACGAGCGACTTACTGAGTGTATGACTGAGTAATGGGAAAGGGAATCGCAGTCATCGACGACATAAATGAGTGACGGAATGGCGAAGTGGTGAAAGGGCGAGCGCAGCACATTTAGTAGCGGCAAATAAACACACACACACACACACACACACACACACACACACGCACACAGTAGCCGAAGGACACACAATGTTAGAGTCGTCTCGCATGTACCGTAAGTTTGCTTGTATTTGTAATAAAAGCGATGAAAATGGCAACAGCAGCAACAGCAACAACAACAACAATGACAGAAAAAAGGAAAGCGAAATGGCAAAATAAATTGAAAGAGAAACAAATAAAAATCAACGAGAAAGGCTGCAAAAGTGTCGGGAAAAAAAGGAAGCACAGCAAAATGTAGCAAATATTGGACGCACGAGGCTCCAAACAAAAACCATGGCCAAAATAAAAAAAAAATAATCGTCGATAAAAAGCTGGCGCCAAGATACCCGTAATATGAGCTTACCACTGTTGCCCCCGCTACCACTATTCTTGAAAGGACTCCCTCCTATCCATATCCAGCCGTTGCCCATTCCAGCGACTACACTGACAAGTGGCTTCGCACATCACAGCGCATTACTACTACTACTCCTACTAACTGGCTGACGAGAAAGAGAGCTCCTTGAGCTTCCTTGAGTATCCTACTTCATTTTTATGTTTTACAAGAATTACAATTCTCTAATTCTCGAACAAGAGTCGAACTCTGTCGCACTTATCGAAAATGGAAATGAAAATGCAATGAGAATGGCCGATGACATACAATCTCTTGGTTATTCATGAAGTTTTTAATTGCATTCGCCCTTACAACCGTTACATTTATAGAGCACAAGGCAATCGGAGGTGTACCAGAAGTCTCTATGCGAGCCTCTAACCACGTTTAGGAGTTCTTTGATGTTGTTAACTTCATGTAGAGACTCCTAACCAACTATACGCGCAGTTATTGGACGGACGCTTTCAAAGGCGGACCATTTCAAAGGCGGTGTACGTGTGATGTTGCTTGTGTTGCTGTGTCTGTTAGACCGACTCGCTAATAGCCAAAATTGAGAAAGAGCAAGAGCATAAGATAGGCACATGTAGACACTGTCTTGGGAATGGTCCATTCCAGCAAGTCGACTCTATTAAACGGATTTCTTTCTATTACTTTCAAGCTCTTTGGCAAAAACAGTGCCAAATGCGAAAAAGAAGTCAGATGCCGAAAAGAAGTCAGATGGCCCCACTGTGCTACGTAGATGACTATGCTTCACAGAATGACGGAATGTAAAGCACAAAAAGAAAAAATTTGTAAGATTGCAAAGAAAAAAACCGAAACCGTACCGTTATAAATATATCGGTTTCAATTCGATTATTTCGTTACGGTTATCGTTTTTCTAAAAAAAATACGGTTAGGGTTTCGAAATTCAATCGGTTGTTTTGGATAACAGTCCCGTTACGGTTATGTTTACGGTTTGAAACCCTGATAATGACACCGGCGATATGGTGAGCCGTGGAGATGAGAACTTTGTGAATTAATTAATTTTATGATTATATCTGGTGTCTCTTAAAAAGACGAGATTTTACAGTTTAAGCACATCAAGTTCAATCCCGAATATGATTTTGATTTGTCGATGCAGGAAACAAATCAATTCATCGTATTAGTTACCGTTATAAAAATGAAGAAAACCCGTTTATAGTCCACAAATTCATATCAAATATGAAAACAATTAGGGTTTCAAAGTCCAAAACTGGATAAATGATATATTACTTATGCTCAATTGCTCAACAGAAATAATTTATGCAGTTTTTTATATATGTACTATATAAAATATGTTATATTTTCCGTATTTACAAAAATTGAAAATCTTGCACGTGAAAATTGCCGCCACTCAAACATTATTTACGCTTAATAAAAATGCGTAGCATACTTTTGGGCAGTCCCCGTTATTGCAGCACACACACCAGCTTTTGTCAGCAAGCATTTATGTATTTTCGTTTTGTTGCTTTTCTAACACTTGCAGCAACAACTCCCAATGGCTTAAAATTTATTACATAAATAAAAACATAAAGCGATTTTGCCGTATACGAAACACGCTTCCTGCCACTCCGCCAACTCCTGCCGTACAACTGGCACACACGCAATATCAACGATGCGTAAAGCGCTTTAAGGGATGTGAATGAGTGTAGTATATGTCAACCCCTGCCAACCACCAAGAAACAGACCATGGGAGAAGAGGTTAATAGCCAATCACCTGCAAATTCCTTTGCCAGCCAAAGCTCAAGAAATGGAAATACAAATTAATATATTTTGGCTTACCGAAATTCAATTTCTACATGTCTTTCTTTATGTCCAGCGACCCCGAGAACCTTGTCGTTTAACTCAAGTCATGGCAAATGGCAATGTCAACACCGACGATGCTTCAACGTCGCTGCTTACTGTTGGCTGCCGATAAAACCGTTTTCCATTTTCCATTTCCCATTTTCATATTCATGTTCAGGTAATACATATGCAATTTGTGTGTTGTGGGTGGGATGTGTAACTTGTTTCTGTCATAAAGCGTAAAGTTAATACAATTTATGGCATGTTCGCGGCGTTCAAATGCCAACGGTCAGTAAGCGCAACGCGTCGTCGTCTGTTTATCGTTGCATGACAACCCTGCCGTCTGCGGCAGAACAGCTGATGTCATCAGTGCGAACAGCTGGGACGCTTGTGTTTGTTGATTGTAAACGCGCAACACTTGAAGTTGGCACTGAATTTAATTCTCAAATCTAAAAGAAAACAATGAAATGGCCAAAGGAACAGAAGCAAAAGAATATCTGATACGCGCCGTGGAATGCGATCAGGTGGGTCGCATACTGGAGGCACAAACACTCTACGAGAGCGGCATTGCGGGGCTTATGGCGTTCGTTTCTGGCGAAACGGATGAGGCTACACGCAAGGCGTTCTATCGTCGCATTAAAGAGTATGTGGACCGAGCCGAATCTATCAAGGCGCGTGTTAATGGTAAATTAATGCTGGGCCAGGTTGTTAGTCATGTTGTCATTGCCGAGGATGATACTGGCTATGATTATGATCAGATATTTGGCAAGTATATGAATAACACAACGCTAGAGATCTTGCTAGAGGAACCTTACATAGCTCAAAACTATCACGTAAGAAATGGCTACAAAACTCACTATGCAACTAAATACATATATCACATTTGCAGTATCAAAACTTAATACGCTTCTTGGAGCTGGCAGTGACCAACTGCAAAAACTTAAAATACGTTAGACTGGTGACCAGAGAGGACCCCAAGAACAATGATCAACAGAAGAGCAATCTGGAACAAATTAAAGGCGATCTAAAGCGCCGCCATATAAGTTTTTGTATAAAATACGAGGAAACTTTGCACGATCGCAAAATTTTGTAAGTACCTTTACTATCTTATCTGTTTAGATAGAATCCATACGACTCTTGATGAAAAACCAAGTTAGTCACAGCCCTGTGGTCTGTGTGAAGAAAAAAGCTTATTAAGATTGTTAATGTCGATGCAAGAAACTTTATAATCTTTATCTCTGGTTATAGCTTAAGCAACGGATATATTATTAAGATTGGACGTGGCTTGCACTTTTACAAGCCCTCAAATCCGATGTACTCCATAGGGCTGGTCAACTATAAATACCGCAAGTGCCTGCAAACGGATATAGATATATGGAAGAATTCTTAATTAATAATTAATTAATTAAATTCTAAGTTCAAAAAGACACTCACAAACATACTATATTATAAATTCGCCACAAGTTTGCTTATACGTACTTTTAAAATAAAACTCTTTTTCTACTATTTGTGTAAACTTAAACCTTTTGTCGAACGAGCAAAGTTGCAGATTTTTGGCGCTATAAATTTGAAGACATGGCCGGAACACATGAATCTGCTGGCAGTCGCCTGGCCATGGCTAGGGGCGTGGCATGGCGTGGCAACCCGTTTTCTTTTCTCTTTGCTAGCGGCGGCAACAAAGCGCAGAATACCAAAAAGTACGTATGGTATTTAAAATTCATAACTTTCACGCCAGAGATTTCTCGCTGAGAAGAGGCAAAGCACAGCTGGTGAGCTACTGGTAAGCTGGTGACTGTTCAGTTGGCTGCTGTTTTGAATGCCTTGCCCAGCATGTGGCCAATGCAGTTGCATAAAAGAGACACACAGGCAGCAGCGGAAGCGTGCCTGAGGTACGCACCATTGTAGTTCCACGCTTATAAGGGGAGCGGGAGCTGTAGATGATGATGATGATGCTGCCAATGGCAAGCACTGCAATGTGCTTAAATTCCAAGAACAATCTGAAGCTCATGAGCTTAATGTCTCAATGTGCCCAATGAGTCAATGAAATGTGTTGCAGGCGCAAGACATCTATGCCATGGATAATTAGAGCGAGCTTAAGGCACGGTCCAGTGCCCCGGGCCTCCACCTATGTAGCGCTGCCACAGTGCTTAAATACTTAGGCGTTTACGTATATTTTCAATTTACTTGATGTTATGCCAAGGATTTATTTTGAGATGAAGGCAATTGCTACGCAAAAAGAGGATACAATAGCAAAATGCGCCATGATGAGCCCGGCTAATAAATTGCACCAGAGCTAAAATGCTTTGCTCGCTTTTAAATTTTATGGCGCGTAAGAAGGGCAACACTAATGCGCTGCCTTCCGCCGCCGCCGACGCCGACGCCCCCGCCGCCTGGCAGCCCACACCCCTCAGCTTAGCAAAGTTACCACCCTTAGTTTAGGGTTCAACACAACTGACTTAAGCTGCTCTATTCATTGCCCGTTGATGCTTACACTACGTAAGCAACAAGCAAAGGAATCTTTCGCTGAATCCGGATCAGCTTAAACTAGTGCCAAACTAAAGTCAGTCCACTAATAAGAAGTTCAGTATCCGTCAGGAGACATGGGCAACAGTTTGAACCTAACCCGGCATATAAGGTTATAGAAAGTACACTTATAGTTGTTGGACATCGAACCCCTGCTCACCTTCCAGCAAGCAACAGTTTGGTCCGCAAATTCTTCAACCTGTCCATGTCAATTTGTAGTCCGTGTTAGATGCAGTTAAACACACGGAAACTATTTGCTATCGTTGTATACTTTGATCTTATCCCAAACCTGAAAAAACAACCCCAAGCATAGGCACAACTAATTTTCTTGCCTCCCTTCGGCTGTTGCTTACCCAATGTCATCGGCATACACGGAATACAAGGCACAAGGATGCCCCCTTTCCACTCTCGCTGAATGTTAAGCG
This sequence comes from Chymomyza caudatula, assembly GCA_035041775.1. NCBI lineage: Eukaryota > Metazoa > Arthropoda > Insecta > Diptera > Drosophilidae > Chymomyza > Chymomyza caudatula. Next base: position 2,768,826 of record JAWNKW010000073.1, read on the forward strand.
GAATGTTACAGGCTCAGCACACTTACGCTTACTCATACATACTCTTAGCATATATGTATGTATGTATGGATGTATGCCATATAACATTACATTTTATGAGGGGCATACATACACATACAATGTATAGTGTATGTGTTTCCTGTATTAATTTCCAATGGCTGAAAACCACCCCACACCCGCCAAAAACTCCACTTTTGCCTCCGTCTCCGGAAGCCTAAGCTAAACATGCTTACAAAATTGCCGAAGCAAAGATTTGCAAAAGCGCCACGTAATTGACTTTTCTGATGCGAGTCGTTCGAGGAGTCGTTCTAGTCTTCTTCTTAGTTGCTATTTCTCATGTTGTTGTTCCTGTTGTGTTGCTTAAAATTATCATAGAGCTATGGGACAGACGTCAGTTGATGGGCATACAGCAAAGTTTATATCAAGTATAGAAGTAATTCTATGGGACGAACTTGTTTATAATGATATATCCGTCATAAAACAAATGGGACGGCTACAGTAGGGGAAAGCCCGGCTATACATACCCTGTACACATAAGTCTAACATGAGTTCCTTCTAGTTTTCGATCTTGATCATTTGAACACCACACATGCATGGAAATAGTGTGCATAACTTTTTCTTAACGGGCCATAACAACCCGTTATCGGGTTACGGCCTGGTGTAAATGCATTCCTTTCAAGTTAAAAAGATTCGAAGATGGAGAAATACAATGACTATGATGAATGCAGGGAAGTTGGTAGCAAAAGCCGTAGTACTGTCATTTGTCAGGAATTTGTACAAACTTCTCCGAATGAATCAACTCCATTTCAAGAGCTGTCCTTTTGACAAGAGTTAAGCCCCTAGAAGTCAGATTTGACAATAAACTTAAGTTTGACTCCTATCTCGGAAAAGTAACAAACAAATGCATTAGAGCATTGATCACATGGAAAATCATGGGTAACAAATACTAAAACTATCCGATGGCTATACCAAATGGTAAGAAGATGCTTTCCCACAGGACCTTGCCTGGGGAACAATAGAGGAACTGACCTTATGAAAATACAGATATTCACATAACAGGAACAGCGACAATCTGTCCTACAGCGGCATCGGAACTTCTTATGGTTTTAAAACCGCTTCAAATAGTCATAGAAAGCAATGCTACAAATTTTCGTCGAAGAGATTGGCCATTTAATCAGCGCTCGAGACGATGACAACCATGAGGAACAACATAGGTTGGTACACAGACGGCTCTTGGGTCGCGGATTGAATCTTCTGAATGCAAAACGAACGGCGTTAACTCATACTTAGAAACTCGGCTTATCGAGTACAGTTTCAGTGTATAGTAGAGAGCAGGAGTTGTGGACTGGAACATTACTCTCCGCCATCGCAATTGCCCCATAAATGCACCATGTTTCTGCACTAAGGAAAGCTTTCTATGAGAAGATTTTGGAACTTTCTTTGAGTTCGTCATAGGGAAGCTTGACTGTATGATACTTATAGCACACTCGCATATACCAAATATGGTTTGGGGTTGGGGCTATGGGGAACCTTGGAAAGGGTGGCTAAGCTTGAACTATAGACGTTTTTTTTGTGTTTTGTTGGCCTGCTTGTTGTTTTTATTGCTGCCAGCAACATCGACAACATCGACAACATCAACAACAACAACAACGTGAAGGGAAAACTACTGGCAAGCAATTCGGTAGCAAATGTCCCACTTGTTACAAGATGCCTGCTACAGGCAGTTTTTTTTTCTTTGATGGGGCATTTTAAGGGGAGGCGCTGTGCAAAATTGGGCCATAATTTTTGTTTTGCTGCGTAAAATGGCGCCAAGCAACCTATACAACAACAACAACAACAAGAAGAGCCCGAGAAAGCCAAGTCAGCTAAGCAGAAAGATGAGTAAACAACAAACATGTTGGATCATATCAAAGATAAAACGAAAGAGAACAGCGGCAGGAGCGCGCACATGTTTGATGCAGCCAACCTTGGAGCAACTCCAGCTGCAGGCTTGACCGACCACCCATTGACCATGGCCAACAGAGCATCATTAGCTAGAGATGATAACTGGTTCGGGTTCGGGATTGATGGTGGGGGTTTGACAAGTAACAGCGGGCAGTATCTTTGCTCGATTATGAACTAAAGTGATTTTCAAATATGGGGCACTTTAGCAGTTGTTGCTGCTGTCTCTCTGGCTTCGTGTGGGATTAAAAGCTGTCACAAAGCAAACAAAGGCGGCAAACGCGCACAGGACGAAGGCTCTACACTCATTCACAAAGGATATAGGCAACAAAAACAACAACTACAACAGCAAAAAGAATGGCAATTTTGTTATTGTGCTTTTGGATTTGCAATGTATGCCGATTTATAATCAATCAATGTCAGCACAAATTCGAAACGAACAAATGGTTTGGAGTCCAATGGTTCCATCAGCGCAGGCCACGTGGAACGCATGAATACGTGTCAGTGTGTGTGTGTGTGTATATGTGAGTGGCACAACAAAATGCTCAAAAACCGTTCATTAGGCCTTAGACGTCACGGCAAGGATCTAAAAGGCGCATTATTTATAGTGCGTGCCGCATTAATGCATAATCGACGTCAATCTAATGCCTGCCCAAGACCCCCCGCTCCCAACATGCGTATCAAACCCCAGCTACCTAGAAACCACTCTTAACAAGCCACTTAAATATATCAGCTTGTACATTACTACGAGAGTGAACTGAAGAGTAATACAGTCATTGGATATGCAAAACAGCATAAAGAATGTTTCTATACGTATATTTTAATCCAAACCGACTTTTCATAGATAAAGAAGTATAGGAGTTTTGCAACTAGTTACAACTTATGTACTTATTATATAGTACTGTGACAGGTACCATACTATTTGCCCCTTGTGGTGAGCGGGTTAGTGAATACCACCTCAGCAGGTCAAAGCTTGTCGCATGAGGCGACTAACAATGACACTGGGTTCTTTCGAGACCAGAAGAGCCACCCCAGGCCTTAAACGGGTTGTGCGTAGGATTTGGGACCACGTAAAACCACAATTCGAATGAAAGAATGTATTTACATCTGACCCAAAAACGAGTTGTTATGGCCAGTTAAGAAGAAGAAGAAATGGCAGGTATCTCCTCAGAATTTCAGCCCAATAGCAATCGATGGGTGCGCTAGATATATCCTTTGAGCGGATCATCGCTCATAAGAACTTCGGATGAAACGACTTCTAAAGAGATGTAAGTCAAAACAACATTTGTTGGATTTTCCTCATTTATTTCTATCATTTATTGCATTGAATGCGTAAATACGGACACAAAACTTACTATCAATCTATTCTATGTATAGTATATATTTTTACCAGACTGCTGAGCCGCGTCCGCCTAAGGATCACGGGTGTTAATAAGGGTTCGGCATCGGCATCAGAGGCTTTATTTGTGTATCAGCAGTACTATCGATAGTACTATCGAATATGGAATTTGTGTCTCACTATCGGTAGTTTAAACACTCGCTAAAGGGTTGTTGTGACAAAGAACAGGAACTGAAACAGAAACGTTAGAATCGATACCCTTTGGAAAATGTAAAGTTTTTTTTCGGATTTTATTAAAATTGACGAAATAAAAATAGTATCTAAATTCTTTTCTGTCTTTTAACTGGCCCATCATTCTCTTAACGTCGTCTCGGGTATGGCAGCAAGGCTGCATAAGTGCTAGGAATGGGTCAACTTTCTTGATAAGCCGTCTCACTCACGACACACCTAATCTGTATGTATTTTGACGATTCATTTTCATTCTTTTTCTGGAAATGTGAAAATCCGCCAAGTTGAAAGAGCAAAATGGACACACGCAGAAACAGTGTTGATCAGGAGTCTTAAAGCAGACTGGATTTTGCTAACTGGGGTAAGTATTTTCGAAAAACATGTTTCTAGGCCCAACGAGAGTGTGGAGGTGTATCTGTATCTATATCTGTATCAATGTTACGTTGATAGGTACCAATGAAAAAAGGCTTATACCTTTTAGAAGGCCCCTCTAATTTCGACGGCCCAACATTTTTCCAATCGTTATTCTTTACATTATTTTTTCAATCTCGCTCTTACTTTGCTGACTTATTGATTTATTAGTTATCGTTATCAACAACGTTGTTAGATCTTCCCAATATCTTGTGTGAATGGGAAACACAATTTACCCATTTTTGCATAAATTTGAATGTTTTTACATTGTTCAAACATCGTTTGATAGAAGAGACTGCGGCAAGTATTCAAGCATTATCAAGTCTTTCTCCATATTCAGGCAGAATACAAAAATAATGCATACTTCCAATTAAGTAGATCGTTCAATTACTAGACCGCCCTCGCAGTATTTTATTAAAGGGCTAACTGTGCGCGATGTTATTTGATTTTTTTTTTATATCTTAAAATTTCGCACCGTTTAACACTGGCAAGGCCAATTGTTTGTCTTACTTAAAGCGCTTTTAATATTAGGTTGCCATTGGATGTCACAGTGTCGCTGTGTCGCCATCGCCTCCATTGTCTAATGAGCTCAGAACTGACACTAAGCCCCCGCCACAGGCATTAATGACAGGCCAAATAATGTGCGGCTGTGGCATCACTATATCATGGCCAGAATTGCAGCGCGTTACCCTGCCACGCCCAACAGCCGCCGCCGCCCCCTGCACGTAACAAAACAGACAGCAACAGTAAGGAAGTAAGCAGGAAGTCAAGTTGTTATTTGAGTACGTAATTAAAATTTGACACGATAATCGAATTGGCGAGAGACGACGACGACGACGACGATGTTTCTAGCCCTTTCACCAAATTATACCATTAACAGGAGGCATACTAATGCACAGGTGCTGATAGTGGAAATAAACAGCGAGATCTGCCAGGTACAAGTAAGTACCAGTAGTACTATATTGGCAGTCAATGTCAAGCCGCAGACTATTAAATACACACGCCAGAGCCAGAGCGTGAGATCTGGGAAACAATGGGAGTAATGGTGGCGCAGCAGCAGCTTCCATAATTCGCTTGACGACTGCGAATTCGTGGGGAGCAAAAGACCATTAAAGTAACAAACAGGCGCAAGGCACAGCACGTTTTTACGGCTAAGACTAAAAGTGTAAGAGACCAAGGGTTGTCTCAAAGGCTCTGGGGGGGACTCGAGGATTGGGATGCGGCGGCGGAGGCGGCTGGCGAAACTCAATCGTAAGCGCGCAGCGTCATAAACGCTGGCGTCGACGTTGACGTTGGCATTTAGAAAGCGCAGATATTCTTGTCAAAGCGATAAGCGCACAACAACAACAACAACTAGAGCAGGAGAAGCTGGAGCAACAGCCAGGACAAACATTTTTATGCCAAGTGCTCAGCGCCTTTTAAACGTTTTGTGGCTGCTGGCAGTCAAGAAGGGTGACTGGATAGGAGCTAGAGGCAGAGCGGGGGAGACAAGTACTATAACTGTATAACTGGAGCTGCTGGGCACATTGTCATTTATGTATCTATTCGTATGGCGGCTTTGCTCCTTACAAAGCGCATTGGTTAAATGCCTTACGGTAATTTCATTCACTTACGCGCACATAACTTGCAGAACTCACGTATTCGCACTTTCGGGGCTCAAAGTTATATGGCCTAAGCCGTATACGTATCCCCGAAACAAAAAAAAACCAAGGCATATAAAAAGTGTGTAAGGTGCATAATGACGACAGACAGCGCACGTGTGGGGAGCTGCTGATGGCAGCTGATAAGTGGGCAGAACTTGCGGCCCCGCCTTGGGCGCCACAATTTGACTAGAGTGAACTAGTCGCTCACTAATGAGCGAACCAACAGACAAACGAACAAACAAACAAACAAACAGACAAACAAACCAACAAACAATAAATGTACATAAATCTTTGGCAATGGCCACAGTTGTGGTCGCAAATTATGGATATGTAATGTTTCTATTGCTGCGGCTGCTGCCTAATCACCTACAGTGTAACCAGCATTCTGGGCTTAGTGGTGGGTGTGGGTGTGGGTATGGGCGCGGACCATGCCTCAAGCGTCCATAAGCCGCACAAATCCGAAAATATTTCACAAGTTTATCCCCTTAGGTAGGATTTTTTATAAGCAGAGACGCCGCAGCAGCAGAAGCCGCAGTAAGTATAAAAAATATAAAAATAAAATAGAAAAAGCCAAAGAATTTGCACGTTAATCAAAATGTAAGGGCCCGGCAAGTTTCAGTCCCACTCGCACATGCTCCTATCTCTCACTCTCGCGCTCAAGTCACTCCGGCAAAGACTCAGCCGGCAGATATGGCAGCGCATAAGTGGCAGGCCGAGCGACCGCATCACAGCAAATTTTAATGGCTCAATAAAAATGCCATTTACGCTTCTTTTTGCCTGCAGTTAGGCAATTGGGTGGCCAGGACGACTGCGTGGAGGAGCAGCCCACAAAGGTTGGCTTTAAAGACACACACACACACACACAGAGAAAAACAAAAAGAAAAGCCCAAACAAAGCTTAACACATTTTCCCCAAATGCTTATCTAATCACCGTAAAGTATCTTGACACCTGAAATGAAACGCGCCTGCTGTCAAGTCAAAACCAATCCGCCAATGGCAATGGAAAGCTACTGGAAAGTAGTAGTATCTGTGGCAAGCATTAATCTGCAATTGGTGGCAGGCAATTATTGGCAGGGCCGCAGAAACACAGATCCGCACACACACACCACACCTCAATCAAATCCAAATCAGCATTTAAATTGAAGGAATGTGGAAAAAAGTAAAACGGAAGGAATCAGTAGATACAACAAGTAAGACCTAACCATTGGGCAAATCCCGAACTAAGAGATGCACTAAACTAGGTTTGCAACGGTAACTTTTTCCCCACTTTACGATTTAAGCAAGTTAGTTAAATTCGAGAAAACCCAAATAGCGTAAGACTTGGAACACGTGGACAGTGGAGTGGATCATACCAGAAATGACCGAAAAATTGGTTTTGACCGTTAAGCCGGTAAAGACACTCCCGCCATATGGTTTATCTTAGACACCGTTGCCACTTGTTCTGGGAAACAAAATTGGAGCAACTTGTTTAGAATAGCGTAATTGGAGCTGGAGGAAATAGGCATTACAATCTGTATCTGACAATACGGCATAGAATAGCAGATCCATCGCAAATACCATCCAATGGCAGTTGTCAGACGAGCTCCAGTGTGACCAAGGCGGACTTTCTAACGCAAATCGAGCGTAGAGATCAAGGGTTCGGTAGGCGATGGGTTTTCCCCCTTAGATGAAAAGAGGTCACTTCTATAGCTTAAAAACAAAATGAAAAGAGTCGCGCTGGGTTACCAGGAAAAATCAAGAAACAAAGACAGAGGCAAAGAAACGAACTATTGAGGCAGTTTCTAAATTCGTTTATGGGTAACGAAAGGGAAATATTTCATTATTTAGAAGAAGAGAAGAAACCATTTCCAAATCCAGTGCTCTGTAGATAGAAATCACCTCAGAAATGCTCCAATTCCTGGCAAAGGAGTCATTAATTTCTGGTGTTTGAAATAAAATATTGATTCAAGTAAGAAAAATACCTATATATGTATGTATATATATACTTTGCAAGTTTTTCAGGCTCTCTGAGCACACTGTCAAAATGTCTAACTACAAATTTTAGTCGCAAACTCTTAAACTTTTGTCATATACAGTCGTTTTTTTATGTACGATAGGTGCACAACCGATGCGCAAATTTGGATCACTTCATAGATTTCGGATTTAAATAGGGTTTTCTGCTCAAGACTTGTTTCTTTCATTTGTCACAAAAAAAAACTTATGGCAACGCGTTGCAACACTATAATTTTAAGCTAACTCATAATTTTTGTAATACCTATATACTAGGGGGATCTGCGCCCTGCTGGCTTCTTCTTTCTCGTCGCTTATCATGTGCTTCATGCATTTGTTCTTTTTAAAGTATTTTTTCTTCCTCTGTGAGATTAAGTTTTTTACGATTTAGAATCGAAAAGAATAGTAGAAGAGGAAAATAAATGATTGCGGGGAAAAACTTTTGTACACAGAAGAAATCTCTAGACGGTTTTGGGTAAAGTTTCATTTTTTTTTTTTTTACTTGAAATTTGATTATAAATTATAGAAAAAAAATGGAAATTAAAGTGTTTTCCTTGTCAAATTAATTGCGTCGACGTCTGTATATTTTCTATATCTTTTCCAATTGTAATAAAGATTATCATAAAGAATGGAAGTAGTAAGGGAACTACTTAGAAAAACTACAAAGAAATGGTCTTATAACCAAGGATACTTCACATCGACAGGTATTCGTACCGATTAAAAAGTTCTAGCCAGAATTATATTTTACAACCGAAAGATGAAGATAGATTGTAACCGTCTTTTGGTTCTATATATTTGAAAATGGCAATAAAATCGAACTAGTTTATGGACATGCATTTTCATCATTCTTGGATGCTATAGGTCAGTAAAGTGGGTTGAACCATACTTAGCGCTAACGCTAAGCTCTCTCCCGTTGTGCCATGCCCGAGGAAGGAGAAAGATAAAAGATAGAAAGGACAGTTAAAATGAGAACAGAATAGGAAGTAGTACCCCATAAACCCAATCTTTCCGACTGCCGAAGGAATTCGCAAAGACTGCGTACAGTAAGAGTATACACCTCACTCATGTGGAGTCTATAACTTTCCAAAGTATATAGAATATAAGACTTCTCTTCTGACAAGAGGTCCTAGATCATTTGAAACAAAACCATTAACTTTCAGACAAAATAACTGATAGTTGGTAATCCTTATTATGTTCGTGCCAATATGCCCCTTAAAGTGTATAAACTCGTATACGTAAAAACAATTGCAGGATGTTGGCCAATAAGCGCAAACTAGTTGCTTACTCTCGCGCTTGTTTGTGAATGAGAATGAGTTGTTGTGGTTTTTTTTTTGCCACCCAGTTTCTGTTGTTGATGCTGTTGTTTTGGGGATGCGCTTTATCAAACGGAAAATTTAAAAAATAAATACAAAATAGTAACAGCAAAACAACAAACTGAAACTGTTTCTGCTTTGGCTTTGGCTTCGGCCATTAATTTTTTTATTGATTCTCCGAAAACCGATTCATGCCTTTTACACAGATTTTCCAAACATTTAAAAGTGCGAAAAGATCAAAGTAAATTCCAACTTATTGTCTCGCCCTGCCGCAGCCAGTGAGTAGTGAGTCGTCGTCGTCGTCGTCGTCGTCGTCGTCGTCTGTCTGTCTTTTGTGGCATCATTGTCAGTGCAGCCAAAAATCCATAATACCAATAGTACTGTTACCATTCCCATACTGCTGCTGCTGCTGCCGCTGTTGCACTCCTAACGAGATGTTGAAACAAGATGCCACAAAACTATAAATTCCATAGTTACTACACACGCTGACTCGTGCCACTTGGCATTACAACGTCATTGTTGTTGTTCTTGTTGTTGTTGTTGATGATGTGGCGTATTTGGTTGTAAACATAGGCAGAGGAGCCGCCCGCAACTGTAACCCCAACAGAAACCCACCACTGCCAAGTTCATTTGAATGACTTCCCTAGAAGTAGCACTGCTAATTGTGGTTACCATTTCCAACAAAATGCCATTAGAAGTCGTTAAAGTTTTACTATTGGACCACCCCCGAGAGTGCTTCATTTAGGCAGTCAGGTGAAAGTCGGCCAACGGAACAAAGGGTTCCGTTTTCTCTCTATTTTATGCTATTACTTTTCTAGGTCTTCAATTAAATCAGCAACTGTAACAGTAAACTGATATTTTGGTTGCGATGCCAAACCGCATATCAAAACCCTTGGCATGTGCAACCAACTCACTCTGCCCCCCTCTCTCTCTCTCGCGCGCTCGCTCTTGTTCACCCGGTGAACTATTTGCCATGTAGTTGCAGCTCGTGCCAAGTGGTTTTGGCCGAGGCCAACTCTGCTGATTCCAACATTTGACGCCACACTGTCTGCCACTGCCACTGCCACAGCCGCAGCCACAGCCCCTGAGCGGCACAGTGCATTCATAAAAAATTCGTACATGCCCTATTCATTTCGTCACTTGTGGAGAGCAGCGTGAATTGCAGCCGCTGCCACTGCCGCTCTTCTCTTCTCTAACGGTAACGGGGTCGGGGTCGATTCGTGGTCGGAGTTGCGCTCGGATTGTTTACACGTGAACTATGCCAGCCGCCTTTGTTGCGCCGCTGCAGCAATGCGTGTGTTCCTTCAGCTGCTGACTAACTGGCTCTTCAACCGACGGACCGACGTACCGACGTACCGACGAACTGACTGACTGACTAGCTAGTGGCATGGTGGAATAGCGGCATCGACGCTGGCACTGCATGAAGTTTTGCGTATTTACATACAAACATGCAAACACATAAACAGAATGCGATTGCCAAGTGCAGCAGAGTCAGCCAGAGCCACCTAGAGCAACCCAACAACCCAGCCATCGAACCACCTAAGGAACGCCCTGGTGCTGGCTGGTTTTCACATGAAAATAAACATTTCGTTGTCTCAGCCATAATGGTGCCGGTGTCGGTGTCGGTCGTTGATGGAGCCACAGCCGCAACCACACACCACACACGGACACACACACACACACACACACACACTCGAACCCGCAGCTCCATTGTGGAGGGGTAAACTAGAGAGTCGCCACTATGTCTGACTGTGTCTTTTTTTGTTTGTTTTCGTCCTGCTCTTCACTCGTTGCTCTTATGCGCACCTGGTCTGATTTTTAATAAGGCATCACAATAACAAGAAGTAGCTGTCAACTCGAGAGAGATTTGTAGGTTACGCCAGGCTGTTGTGGCTTCCTAACCGTGCGGGAGTGGCAGCCACAGGTGCCACATTTGCCAGGCTACTGGATGATGGAAAGCACTCTAGTTTTGGTAAATTTGTTCAGAAGTTGATGGTCGTTGGACAGGCACATGGTGGCGCAGCGGTAGCTATGGTATCCTTAACAAATAGAATGGTATATACCAAGAAACTGACGACAGAACGATGAAAAGTAGTGCATTGGTGGCTAATGACTTCCATGTATTTGAAGTGGTAGTTACCAAATAGTGCAGCAATCGATTCCTCTGTATTATATAAGCGTGTGAACTACGTCAGTCGAAAGATGGGAAATGATTATATTCACGAATCGTCTGCTCGGAACCGCAACAAAAGGTAGTGCCTTAGTGGCTAACGAATCCCGTGCTCATTTGATGCTATGTAATTACCAAATAGTGCAGCAGTAGCGATTGATTCCTCTGTAGGACAAAGAATATCAAATGGATTCGCTGAGAACTAACAATAGCCACGCATCGTCTCTATGGGTTGTTTCAAGGAGCACATCAGAATTTAGCACAGACATTCTATGACAGGCCGACTCTTGAATATTTGGTCCGAAAAATTCTTAAAGAACGCTTAAAACCTTTAGTTTACCTCTAAGGCGAAAGCTCCGCAACGCCTTGGGGCCCTCAAGTTACCAGTACACTCAGATTAAGTTACTCAACTGGGTCGACCAGCGCAGTACCTTTACGATCTCTTATGTATTTCTTATCTACTTCTTCGGGGATGTGACAGAAATCCCTAAACTTTTTTATCATAGTTGTCATTTGAAATCTCTTGAAAAGTCCACCGACCAAAAGCCTTTAAGCTAGATTTCAGAAGCTCAGGTACATCGTTTTTGGGTTGAAACTCGCACAAACACATTTTGAGATATTCTATGATATGTAATTTGTGATACATTAGTATCTAAAAACCAAATATCTCGCAAATGCTTAGAGCTTTAAGAATTATAGACGTTTTATTCTCCACTGTTGATGAGTCGTGCAAATCAGATGAAACCTTATGAAGCTATCGCATCGCAAAAACATTTAATTTGTCTGTCAATAAGAATGAAAACATTCAATATTTATTTTTTCTTGTATATCGTTAAAAATCTCCTGCGGTTCAGAAAATTTCGCCAATTTATAAATAAACAAATAAGCGCAACTAATCATAACATGTGCTACAAAAAAAAGTGTGGTTTTCTTTGCCTTTTTTGGGATCTTGGTTTCAGCAGACTACATTTTCTAAGCTTAAACTGTTTGTGAATTGTAAGCGCAGGAAAATATAGAAACTAATTACCGAAATAATAGAACATGCAAAAGATAGTTGTTCATTCATGTTAGTCAAATTTTAGACAGGAAATTCGTATTTGTGTGCATTCCGAAATTACATGTAGCGGGATAATCGGAAATGATTAACGCACCGATTAGTGATAATTTGTGAAAATTAGACAATCAGCTATTTGGTTACATTGCAACCATTAACACCTTCTCAGAGATGGCATGACAGCAGGCTACCCCGAGTTACTCATAAATCCACATAGATACCACCAGCTGGCCCCCCTTGATGGTATGTAAACACACATTGCATACGCACTCTTTGAAGTGCAAATTACCCGCGGGTTCAACCCGGCATAAAGTGGCACATGCCACTTGGTTTTGGGGATTAGGGGGTGCGGGACATTGACAGGCAGTTAGCAATGCTTGGCCATAATAGATCTTGAAAAAAATCTCTTTAATGGTTCTTCCTACTTCGGCCGGCCACTTGAGAGCTTTGAAGCTGTTGCTATTTTAATGTGGTCGATATTCTAAATTTAAACAAATAAACAAACAGCCAAATAACAGACAACAGACAACAAATACGCTCCGGAATTGTTTAGAGTTTATTGTTTTTAAACCTGTGTAGCGAAACTGTTTAATATATTTTTCATATATTTTTCTTACGCTTTGAGTAGCCGATAATTTGCCAAAAATCTGCCCATTCATAAGAATTCAGCTTTAAAAATTACCCATTTGTGAATCATGAGAAAGCTTGCCTACAGGCACTTCAGGTCTTCAAAATGACACCGTACTAAAAAGCGGCTACCTTATGGGTACAGAACGATTCAGTAGAAATTTTGTCACGACCGAAGTTCTAGCCGATGGCTTCACAAACAACAGCATTGAAGCAGGTTCACGGTCACTAGCACTTTTACACAATCTTCTTGTGAACATGCCTGTTCTACTTCTTAACTGGCCATAACAACCCGTTACCGGGTTACGGCCTGATGTAAATCTCTGCTCCAGGCATTTCTGTTTTGCGCCCGCCTTCTCCCATCGATGCTAGTCCTCCCAACGGAGGCATGGTCTCTTTCTCGCAGGAGCTTCTTCATCCATACGCACAACATGACCTAGCCAACGGAGCCGCTTAATCTTAATTCGATTGACTACGTCAATGTCGTAGTAGGGATCATAGAGTTCGTCGTTTCATCGTATGCGGTAGTCGTTGCCAACCTGTATAGGGCAAAAAATCTTACGGAGTACATTCTGCTCAAACACTCCAAGGGCATCACCCATGCTTCAGCGTCATAAAGCAAAACGGGAAAGATGAGCGTCTGGTAGAGTGTTAGTTTCGTCTGGCGGGAGTGGTCTTTACTACTCATTTGCCTACTGAGACCAAAGTAGTGATTCTCCGCTTGATCAACATGCTGACATCGTTTTTCATCGTGACGTTGGTGCCAAGGTAGACGAATCCTTGACAACATCAAAAGTATAGTTTCCAACATCAATCTGAGAATCCAACAGCTGTGTCTCTATACTCGAAGAAAACATATACTTTCTCTTGCTCTCATTAACAACCAAACCCATCCTGGCGGATTCTCTTTCAATAACCGTAACTGCTCGCTTTGTATGACCAATGATATCGATATCATCTGCGTATGCAAGCAACTGGACACTCTTATGAAACATATTCCCGTTCCTATTTACTGCGGCCTTTCGCAACATACTCTCCATCACAAAGTTGAAGAGGTTGCATTATAGGCCATCGCCTTGTCTGAAGCCTCGCTTGGTATCTAATGGCTTGGAGAAGCTCCTTCATTTCCTGCTTTATAATCGAAAATAAGATGGTGGGTGTCGATTTGGTGTTCGTGAGTCTTTTCCAGTATTTGGCATAGTGTGAATATCTGGTCTATGGTGGACTTACCAGGCCTAAGGCACAGTGAAAAGGTCCGATCAGTTCTTCCGCAAACGGCTTTAGCTTTTCACACAGTACGCTAGATAAGGCCTTATTTATGGAACCACACGATTCTCTTCTCAGCGTCGTTTTAGGTGTCACTTGGGAAGCTGAGCTAGCTCATATAGCTATAAAGCTTAGCCTAGCTGAGGGGCTTAATCCACTTCTCCACCATCAACCTTTCGAAAGGTTAACAATCGTAACTTAACCATGAAAGAGATTGAGGTAAGCAGATTATGTAATTTTCGGATTTTGAGAAATGTGTTGGGAAATTTTACGAAGACAGCTCTGGAAATATGTTGACAAGCCGACATGCAAACGGAGATACACACCTACGGCTAGCCGAATTTTAGTATGATTCCATCATCAATCTTGAGTCATAAATTATCTAAATAGCTGAGCTGAATTCCATATTTAGATTTGAGATTTGAAAGAGTGGGTTGAGATTTGAAATTCAAGGTAAATTAACCTTGAAAAGAACTCCTAGAATTTCTTCATAACAGACGATACAAAAACTGTTTTCAATAAAAAGTTGCAACTTGTCAGGAGTTCAGCGGCATTTTAAAATTTTTTGAGGATAAGCTTCTTCTCAGCATGTTGATGAACAGGGTCCAGCACTTGGTCAAGACAAAAACTATGTGTCTTGTTGGGGTTACCTTTTGTCCTAAACGACAGCAAAACAGCGAGTAATCACCATAATCAGATATTAACAAATTTGCTCCTCTTGATTCGTCTAGTGTTGACTGCTATGCTGCAACTGGTGTCAACAGACGCATAAATTTCCGGACTACACACGGTGTATGCCATTTAATGGCCACCAAAGGTCACGTTCACACCGCCGGAATAGCTAATGGGCGCCCAATGCGACTGACACTTCAGGTAATGTGGATAATTTGCTGCCAATGATGTGTAACGCCTTCGCTTCAGGAGAAGCCATCAAACATCAACAACAGCAACAACAACAACCACCAAACAACGAGGTCTTGTATTTGTTGTCAAACAACGCAGCACGCAGTTAATTGTTGTTGTCTCTGAGTTACGGAGCAAAAGAGCGCCACGTTTTATGACGCCTATAAATAGGCACTAAATGTTAATGTCCAATTCCGGTGCAGTTTTGACAAATCGCTTGTTGAAACCCGCCACAAATCCGTGGATCTGTGAATTACACTCAGAAGCTGATCGATGATTTGTTGTTTCGACTGCACTTTATAGTACCGTAAGTAAGCAGAACTAAGCGTGTCGATGGAGAAAATCACACTTTGACGAGTTGTTGATGGAGCTACCTAAAAAGTGCCCCAACCATAAATCAATAGATACTACGCTACTGCTCAGCCAGTCCGTCAGTCAGTCAATCCGGCAGACAGTCATGCAGTAAACTATAATCTGTATGCAGCTCTCTTCTTATTATTATATGTAATTTCTGGAGACTGTCTGCTGATTAACCCCGTGTGGGGGTGCAGGGTGTGCCAACACCATTCATTCACCGCAGAATTAAACAAACAAGTCGAAGGGCGTTTTATGGCTTAACGTGACGATTAGTCAAAACTAAATAAACCCATGTTGTTGTTTCAGACTTGTAAATGTTTGCTTTTTGCGTGCTACAGAGCGGCAATAAAAAACAATACTCCTCCATGTAGTAAATACTAGACTAACAGTTTGTTTCCAATACTATTCCATGTATAGGTCTAAAAATAAGCAACCGAAAACCCACACCAAAAGCCCAAATACCATAGCGACTTCTGCTGCTTCTTCTAGCTATACGACATATGTTTGCCGCAATCCGGCTAACAGAGCCGCACGCACATTTTATAACGGTGCTGATTAGGTAGTATGTAGAGTACCGTTTGCTCTGTCTATTCACAGTTTAGCCTAGGATAACCCATTGTTTTACGACCCATTTTACGTTCTCAATAAGCGATCGTAAAACCGAGAGAGAGCGTGAAGAATCCTTTGTGCAGATCCCACACATGTCATATATATATATACATATATTCAAATCAGTGTCTAACTCTCTGCTCCTGTCCCTATCGCACATATGCACAGCGTTGTATCTGTTAGATACTATTTTCAATTGCTTCAGTTTTATTGTATTTATTTCTCTTAAATGCGCGCTCTGCTTTCTACATACTTGAGATATGAAGCTTGAAAATCCGAAAACATTTCGAACTCACATGGGTCGTAAAACTTCAATACTCATCGTCGTCATCGTCGTCGTCGTCGGCGGAGTCCTGTTTGTATTGTATACAACAGTATTTTACGACCTTTTAAGATACTATTCTACACATAATAACGACTTTCGTTTCTTGAAAAATCGTCGTGCAAATGGCGCACTTGACTTTACGTGAAAAGTCGTAAAAAGAAAATTATACTCGCATACTGCATAAGATAGCGTTGTCATAAGATGCCGAAGAAGACTACGGCTTATAGCAGAGATAGCAAGAGATACAAAATCTGACATTGGAATTTAAATCTTGTGTATGAAGCGAGAACTTAAATGAAAAGTAAACGTTATTGATTATCTCTTGAATAAGCCTGTAACTTGTAATTAAACACTATATAAACTCCTGTAATTTGTTTCTTTTACAAAACTCATCAGTTAAAGTCTATCTAACTCTCTGCTATCTAATTTCGCAAGCCTATATTTCAGTCTACTTGCATTACACATAAAAAAGTCCATATATGTTAATAATAATGTTATTGGGGATAGTTTTTTCCTAACTGTGATAGTTTCTTGAAACTGTTTAGGTTTTAAGAGCCGTTCATGCCAGTTTGTGGTTCGTGATAGTCTTTCCTCAACTCTTAGAAGTTGCTTGATGGTGTGACTTCCAATGCCACAGAAGGGCTTTAATTATCAAAATAACTATGTTCAAGAAACTGCAGTTTTGGGCATTTACTTGTTCGTAATGCTGCTTAAGAATCCAGTGTATAGGCTGCTAGATTCGAAAAAACTGAGCTGAACTCTGGTATAATGAAATAAGCGCTCCAGTTTTAATTCAACTTTTTGATAGTAGTACTTCTTTTTGTTTTGGGTTTCAGCCACATTGTCGAAGTCAAGAGGTTTCGGAGTTAAGTGGGAAGACGTGAAATCAAGGGATATAATTGGCATCCACTGGTAAGATTTTAGTACCTACAAGGTTGTCGACATCAACTGGCCCTTCCAAAGCTAGCATTTAATTTTGTGAATTTGTTAGCAAGGGAAGGAAGGGAAGGTTGCCAAATTTTTGCACATAATTCCCATAGTCTTGTGGCGGTGGTATCCCCAAAGAGTAAATCGTTTTTGTTTTTAAGTTCTCAGGAGTCGACTGATTTAACAAAAACAACTTTACATATAGATAATTCTTAAACGAAAGGGGTTAAAGATTATAACTTGTAACTGTGGGCGAAAGGTAAGTCACTTAGAATCAGAGGAATTCTCGGAATTAACACACCCTCAGCATGTTGCCACTACGCAACAAAAAAAAATTGAGGCAGACAGTCGGGGCGGTCCCCGACAGTGGAATACCCTGTACCCTTTTTTCTTTTTATGACTTTACTACTTTTATGTCTCTTTTCATAAGATCGATATGCCTGTAAACATTTTCTTATTGGGAAGTTCCAATTGACAAAGTTTTCCTATTGAGAAGTTGGTTATTATGGGGCAAAAATTACTTTTATGTACTGTAGTTCGAATTGAAAGAAATTAAATACCGGTTCATTAATACGATATTTCAAAAACCGTCAAAACCGTTTCCGGATTTACAATCAGCTAGCTCCGGATTTACAATCAGGTTATGCGACGTCTTACTTATTCCACTATGTTTTATATGTACATATATATATAGATATACATAAAGTCTCAACACTCTAGAATTTTTGAAAAACCTTCAAAATATGTTTCTTACCTAACGATTTAAGTGCCCACAACTTCCAGCAAAGCCTATATTGCGCAGGAAATGTAACCATGTCCATAAAGGTAAACCGATATTGACCGAAAGAAATCTTTTTTGAAAACCTAAACCAATATTTGTATACGATACAATGAACTAAATACGAAGATCGACTGTAAATGTTACAGAAAGCGATATACCTTTCTCATCGATACCCTCCAATGCCAATGTACGATAGCGCAGTCAACTTACCAAAGGAAGAGCTGTCAGTCAGAAGAAGATATTCCAGGCGAGGACAGCCGGAATACGTCCAATTGAAGTATACAAATCGTCCAAGAAAATTCCACGCCGAACATTTGCATCGGCTTACTGAAAAGAATCGGATATATGAATAAAAAAAAAACTAACTATTTATACTAAATTATTGATTAAATCTTAGACATTTTTACAGTTTCTTAAAAGCAGATATTAGTTAATCCAAAGTTCTTACACAGTTGTTATACATTCTTTTAAGTATAAAGATTATTGTGGAGTTTATAAAAAATTTTAAAGTCGTGACAACTTAAATATTAAAAAGTCTGATGCCCCTAATACCCCTGAACCGAAACTACTCCTCAAAAGCTCTTTAAACTAGATGCTAGGAATAACCATAATAGAGCTACTTATCAATATACAGTAAATGTATTTAAAACAAATGGAATATTAAATAGTCTGATGGACAAAGACTTACGCTTAGCATTAGTCTAGGCTTTATGAAATCGATTCTAAATCCCTTTAAATTAAGTCTCATGGATTAAATTCAATGTTTTTGGCTTTGTTTAATATTGGCTCTTCGAACACACCCATTTTGCAAGTTTCTATGAAAAATACAACATATACTATATATATACATAGATCCAAATATTGGCTCCGCCCATCAAAGAAAATTCGGACAAATGAGAGATGTGGTGAGAAACGATCTCAAGGCAACATGTGTAGCATATATTATACATGCATATGCTTAAAAATAAACAATATATGTGAAGAGCATGAGAGCATATGAGACGCCCCTGTAGGAATGGATTGTGCTCAATGCACCAATGATGATGCTGCATCTTATCTTAAAAAGAATGAAAATAAATAAATAAATCATAAATGATGATCTCATGTGATAACTTATATAGAAGTGAGTGATCATGTAATCCTTTCGGGCTTATGCAAAGTGGGACACAAAAGATCTCCTATAGAACTATTTTGCGCAGAACCTCCAAAGTTTCCACATAGTATCAACCATTAAGTATCATTGCACTACAGCCGAGAAATACACTCGCTCTCCCTAGCCGTAGATCTCCATATGTTTGTGTCTGCGTGTGTATTTATAGGCCAATGCGCTCTCCCCACACAAGCGAATTACAAGAGCTCTACTGACAACTGCCAGCCCACAAATCCATTTATTTGTCGATCGGACTTCTTAGCTGACGGAACTGAAAAAAAAAAAACACGCGCGCGGGTTGAATGAGACGAATCTTCGCAAGATTAGTGCTCAATGTGATAAGTACGGTTATTCGTTATTCCGTTGAATCAATCCAACTTTTAACTTAAAGTGTTTAATAGTAACGAAAACAAGTGGTGTTTTCCGACAAATAGGTTTTATGCGATTTTAAAAAAATCCCTATAAAAATAATGCTGCCCACATCGTGCTACACAAATACTTCATCACTGCAAGATAATGAGGATCTGGTCAGCACTTTGATGGCCAACCCGGACTATGTGCGCTCGAATCCATTGGTGCCAAGTGCCGTCGGCAGCATGGCATGCAACGGTTTCGCTTCTGCATTCTACTATCAGGGCATGGATAATTTTCTAGCCTTGCACAACAACTTTTGGACTTTACCCATATCATTTCTACATAACACACATCGTCCCGAGAAGCCGCCTTTCTCGTACATAGCGCTAATTGCCATGGCCATAAGTAGTGCTCCCAACCAAAGGTTAACGCTTAGTGGCATCTACAAGTTCATCATGGATAAGTAAGTGCACGTCCCAATCCTTAGAAATGTTGGCAAACAATTTGCAGCCATTTAATTAGACACTAAATGTTGGCTTTCCACGTTCCAAACAAAGCCAAGAGATCCGAAGACCAAGCTGAAAAATCAATTCCATGTGGTTTCAGAAACACTCGAAGTTCCAGTAACTTTTTCTTGCAAAAGAAATCCGTTGCTAATTCACTCTGAATTATGTTTAAGAACATTGAAAATCTATTTTTAAATATTTTAACCGACGGAGTTTTAAAAAAATTTCAAATTTAAGGCATAATCAACTAGGGATTACTGGCTTACCCCAGCCTACGTTAGTAGCGGATCTCTTTCAGCTGCATTTATAACAAGTCTTTTTTTTCCGCAAAATCTTTCTATACTGATTTAAAATATTCGACATTTTTTGAAGAGAATGCCAAATGTTTCTCTATCGTTTCCAATTGGAGAACTTCTTTTACATTTAGAGTTTGGCTTAAGGAGGAGAGTAGCTGATTTAAGTATTCAGAACCTTTTTTGTGAAGAATTATTATAATAAAATTAATAGTTGAGCAGACCCGACTATAAGCATTTCAAGCGAACGCCCATGATTTTTCCTTTGGCGAATATGATTTAAAAACTTTCTTGGATTTTCTATTGTGCACGTTTTTCCTTTATCGCTAAAAATATGTCATGAAACAGGTTCAGAGAAATCAAATTCTGATAGCAGACTACAATTTGGTAGTCGGATACGTTGATCTGAATGTTTACAGAGTAAAACTAACATTCATAACCTTCGGAACGGGACGCGACAGCGGGATACCCTGTACCCATTTTCCGTTAATAATCTTAAGCGATATGGGCGTAATTAACGTAACTGTGCCCCTGGGGATGGAAGGTTTATTCGACAAAAGTTCAACATTGTTTAATTTCTAATTTAAACATGAGTCCACACACAAAAACTGTGCCAAGATCTAGCTTAAATATTAACGTGCCTTTCAAAAGTGGAACTTTGTTACAATTTGTAGGAGTCTATATCTTTTAAAGTTTCTATCCGATGATCATTGATACATTTTACACCACAGATGCGAAGTAACAGTGTGCATAACAATGCCAAGTTTCATTCTATAAGCCGCGAAATTTTGTCACGCGGGAAAGGAGTGAGATGTCAACATAATTAGACTAGCTTGATCTGCGCATCTTATGGTAAAAGATTTGTGTCTCTATCGCAACCCCTATGCCTCATTCGCATTAGGGTTGCAAGACAATTACTAGCGAAATTGCGTTGCAACGCAGTTGGCTATGAACGAGCAAAAAACCAAAAGAAATTTTAGAAGTTTGCAGTGATGTTCATATCATAACATTGGTACAAGAAAAAGGAGCTGAATTGATCGACACTTTATAGTTAGATAACGTGTTCTATTAAATATATGAAGGAAGACTTAAATGCCAATTTCTTAGTTTAGTATAATGAATGTAATCACATATGTAGTTACGAGGTATATTTTATAGTGCTGCAAGCCGAAAGGATAGAAAATCCGGAGGTCGGTTTAATTTTGGGAATCAAAGAAATAACTTGGTTGAGTCTGCAAGAACCGACAGGGGTCAACCCAATTGAGCATTGGGTACTTTTCCCACCGTCCTGGAGTTCTTAAGGGGAGCCCATAGTAGGCTAAGAGTGACTAAAAAAACCAAAGGGAGAATAGGAGGACCCGTCTACTCTTACACCCGGGCGGTATTTCTTCTCTACGACAGTGGAGAATAGTCCCTACAGTTGATTTAGCTGATACTCCACTTCTACTTAATCACTGCGTTTAATAATTCTATCCATACCACTATTACAAAAGAAACCAAGTAATGCTAATTTCCAATATTTGCCTACACTTACCATTTGCAGGTTCCCCTATTACCGTGAAAACAAACAAGGCTGGCAGAACTCCATCAGACACAATCTGTCGCTCAACGACTGCTTTGTTAAAGTTGCTCGGGACAAGAACACCATCGACGACAATGATAGCGCCGGCAAGGGCAGCTACTGGATGTTGGATGCCTCCGCAAATGATATGTTCGAGCAGGGCAACTACCGGCGGCGACGCACCAGACGGCAAAGACATTGCGCCAATGCCGGTCGCTACGAAGTGGAGCGGAACGCAGCTCAGGTAAGCGTTCGTCTATTTGCAACACAGAGCTACTGATCTAATATCCAATGAAATATGGTACCTTTAACAGGATGCAATGGCCAGCAATGATGGGAGCAGTGTAGAAGCCAGATCAACAACAGACTCTTTTGGTGATTTCGAGCTATTTTGCAATGATAGCAATGGAGCGTTGCGTCCAAATTATTCGGATCGCATAACCGAGCTACATCGTCAGTATTTATCAGTATCATTTGGATTTAACAATCTTTTTAACAACAAGGAGCGGGAAAATGATGACACACGATTACCCAGTGGCAGCGACAAGTCTAAGGATACAGCAGACAGCGGCCAACGAGAGGACCTACATTCCCCGAGTGCCTTTTCAAGCCCGCAATCACGTAGTGATGCAAATGATCAAACGCAGGGATTGCAGGATCAATTAAGTGATATACAACCTACTCTCGCGGCAAACAATCGCAGTTCAAAGTCTACAACTTTGTTTACGATTGAGAATATAATTGGCAAACAATAGACTAAGATTTTCTTTGTATGCAAATTTTGAATGGTATTAAAAAAATTCAACTTACTTTAACTAAAATTAGCTAAACAATTTAAAATTGTTTTTGTTTCTAAATCATTAAACAACAAGCGGCAGATAGTTGAGGGTTTTTAGTTTAATTTTATTTTCTTGTATGAAATCAGCTTCAGTTATTACTTCCACAACATTTACTCGGGCTTCTTGGCCTTAACTTCGACAGGCTTTTGGGAGCGCAGAAGTGCAGATGCACGACGGAGCGCGGCCTGAAAGAGAAATGTGTCATTAATATTGGCTCTAGTTTTTAGAATAACAAGTTTTATATAATGACATCAGTAAAGTTTTATCAACATAATCGTTCTGCGATCTTGGTTTGTAGCATAAAATAAGGATCATCATAAAAACGGTTCTAACAGTGACTTAATCAATTGAAATCATGTACAATACCTGTGTCAGATCCTTGCGGTACTTGGAGCCAACCAACAAGTTCTTGATCTTCTTCAGGGAACGTCTGGGACCAGCCTTAAAGTCAACCTTCACCGTATTCTTAGCGGGGCGCTGGCCATATTTGCCCTTCTTCAACACAACAGTAATGCCCTTCTTATCGGCGGGCACAACACTAACAGTCTTCTTGTGCACAATGCCGCTGTAGCGGTATGAGCTGACGTTAGTCAAGTTGTTGGGCTCCTAGGGTAGATAACAATAATAAGTTAGTTAGCAGCAAATTTCGTAGGAGCAAAACTCTCAATGAAGTGACTACATTTTATCAGTTACATTTTACTATCATGTGGTGTTCAAATATCATTGTGAATATTTGTAAGTTGGTTACATCATGGAGCAGTTTTTATTAGTAGAAAAAAAAGATGCACTTACTGTGCTGAAGGGTTTTTTCACATCACGCTTCTTTAACAAGAAAGCGTTGTTGTTGCGAATGATCAACCAATTGAGGTGCGAAGAGGTTGCCATCTTACGTCTACAAGAAAAATGGTAATACTTTTATTAGTTTTGTGACAGTGCAATGTAATGGCAATATTAAAGCTTGGTATTTCAGTCTTGGGTGATGAATATAGTCTTCAAGAACTCTTCTGCTAATTCATTTCATCATATTTGTTCACCAGCTGAATTCATATCTCAAGCCGTGTGCTTACCTTATTGCAGGAAATAGTTAAGTAGCATCACAAATCACCACAGCAATGTACATGAAAAGAAAAATTTAAAATGTTTAGTTTCGTCTTGTTACGAAAGCCTACATAACGTAAAAATTATTCTTTATTCAGTAAAGGGTGATGAATTATAGTCTTCATGATGAGATCTGTAGTTTTATACATCATTATAAATAGCTCCAACATTTACTGTGTATGGCTGATAAATTCTCCGTAGCACTATTAGGGGCAATAAACGAGAACGGACAACTATAGAGATGCATCATATATAAAGCTACAGGACCGTTTAGTAGTCAGACGCGCAAATGTATATTAGCGGCTTTCAAATTAAAAATTGCGATATAGATTGATGTGTGGGTATAGACATAGACGGGAATTACCAGAAGAGGGAAATAGCAATACTATAATTAGAATAATTTCCAAACTGGTTCGAGAAACTATCCAAATCAACGTAAGAAACTCTGCGTCAAATGGGTCCCTGCCCACACCCGAAAAATAGCTAGTGTTAAGACTGAACGGACACTTGAGAAAGCTAGGCATTATAGGCATAAAAGCACGTGTCCCTCTTAGGCGAGCTATGAATGGGGGCTCGGCGTAACCCGGTAAGAATCAAACACTATTAATTTTGGAAAATTATCGGCAGGGGAGCAATTAGCTCTCTAGGAGGCACAATAGACCCTATGATTCACTGTGCACTGGTCTCGAAAATTATTATAATTAACTCCACATGGACAAAACGCCAAAGTGCACGTGTTGGACACAAAAGAAGTTACAGTACACTATTTACCTCCAGAATGCTTCCAACCGGCAGTCATATTTAACACAAATAAGTAACAAATATTTGCCATATAAACTATACACTTTTATTTTGAGCTCAGCACTATTTTAAACAACCTATAACTGAAGCAATTCAAGACAAAATGTTAAATGCATACCTTTTCTCGTTGAAAGACCCAAAGGAAAGAAATATGGCAGCCCAAGCAAAACATGAACTTGGCTGCGCTTAAGCATGTAGAGTTGCTTGACATCTGGTATTTTTGCAACAGTGTGCACACAAAAGCACTTGCAATATTATTATATTTTGTTTATAACATTGTCAGCCATGGGTATTATTTAGAATTTTTTGTAGTTAATTTATGCACAAAACGGGAATAAGTATTTGCATTAGCCAAATTCATCTTTCTATTTAATATTATTAAAAAACTTGGTATGTTTTAGCACCATTCGTGGAGATTGGCATTGCAGATAGAATTTTTGCAACAGTGTGCACACCCAAAGTGTTAAAACAGTTAATTACGACTGTTTATAACATTGTATGCTAATGATATATTCAAAAATAGGCTTTGCTAATTTATAAGCACAATTCGCATTAAAAACATACCTTATTTAAATTATTAGCAATTACTTCACATCTGGTATTTTTGTAAAAGTGTGTACACATTATAGACTAAATGCATTTTAATTTATTTTCAATGTTTTAAATTGGTTGAATTTTTCCTGGTTAATTTATTAACATTATTTACAATACAATTAAATCATTGACAATTCCAAATATTTGTGTTAACAGTTGTTTCGCAGAGAGTACAAGTGTTCACACACAAAATATTTAACATATTATGGTCTATTGTTTATAACATTTTAATCTAGTTATATTGTTCAACTATTTTTATGTTTATTTAAAAACATAACTTGCTCTAAAAATGTTGGACACATTAAATTAATTACCACTTTTATTTAATTGTTTCTGGTATTTTTTAGTACTTTTATTTGCAGGTGAGTGATTTTTAAGGAGTTTGCTTGTAGTCACACTGTTACGACTTTTCTGTCAAATAACCTTTCAGAAAACTCTGAGTAAAACAATTAACAAATAAATCAGTGTTATTTCGTATAAATTCAAAAAGTTTTTGTTTTAGGCTGTGGTTTATTTTTATTGTCGTATGTCCATCCAGAATTTAAACACTCGTGGTAAGTACATTGAATTCGCAATCGTGCTCGTGTGTAGCATCAATTTACTTACACATGTACATAAAAATGGCTGCTCAGTGCTAGTCATCGCAGTCATATTATGCGACGACGGGGGCCTGCTCCCCATATGTACAATAAATGCATATTATATATTTATATATATACAATTTGTTTATATTATTTCAGACCCCTTTGCTGATGCAATCAAGGGCAATGATGATGATATTCAAGACGGGCTTGTGCATATAAGAATTCAACAGAGGAACGGTCGCAAGACGTTGACCACCGTTCAAGGATTGTCCGCAGAGTATGACTTGAAGAAGATAGTCCGCTCCTGTAAAAAGGTACAATTAAAAAAAATCATACAATTTCCAAGTGTTGACTTAAATGTTGCTTACATTTATGGAAATTCTATTTCAGGAATTTGCTTGCAATGGGACTGTAATTGAACATCCGGAATATGGTGAAGTTCTGCAGCTGCAAGGCGATCAACGTGAAAACATTTGCCAATGGTTGACTAAGGTGGGACTAGCGAAGCCGGATCAATTAAAAGTTCACGGCTTTTAAATTAATTCCAAACTACAAACTGTGGATTTTCATAATAATAAGTCTTTCATTCTCAAGCTAAACCAAACGTGGATAAGTTCTTTGTTCAGATTTAACAACTACTACTAGAACATTTATATAAAGACAAAAGCAATAGACCATTAACTACGAACAATGTTAAACTTAAAAGTTAAATAAAATAAAATGTTCAATAAAACTAAAAATTGGCTGTGCATTTATATTGGTTTTGGTGTGTGTGTGGGTTTTTAGTCAAAGCATGTAATTTCACATACGCACTGACATTGTCGCCATGTTGATGACGTCTCTGTAGACAGGCAACTATTTTGTGGTATTTTTTTACAACGTGTCAGTTTTTCTCGTGCACACAATATGTACACACTGTTTGCCAAAGTGTGATTGTTGGTGCACGTACGCGTAGCGAGCGCTTTAATTTGTAATCGGTAATTGCCTATAACTAACATAAATTAATACAAAATACAATACATAAAGCCGACCATTGTTTAATATTAAACGCGCGTTTTGGTTAAAAGTGTATAAATTGTATTTAATTTGCACCCGCGGAACGCTTGGTGTTTCTTTTCTTAACAATCTCTAGGCGACTAGCTTAACATCGTCGTTCCACGTTCTAAAAGGCGACAAACATAACAAGTGGTTTTCAATTCATTTTTATTTCCGCGGCATAAAAATAATTAAGTACAGCTTGAAGTCATATAATAGAAGCTGAAAGTAAGTATAGTTTTTTTAAATAATGCTTTGTTTATATTTTATTTGCCAATTTACGCTTTTGTACAGATGCCTCTATTCGGCGTTGTTATGTACTTGTTATGTATGTACGCATATACACATATATGTTAAAAGGCATATGTATTTGTGAATGCATTGTGATTAATTAGCAACAATATATACATCTGTACATAGTGTACTTTAGTTTCATATTAAACGTTTCGAGCCTTATGCTGGGTTTACACTGCATCAGCCAACGCACTGGCACAGATGCTAAACTACAGTACTAGAAGTTGTTCAAACTTTTTTGACTTCGTTCGTCTAGGCCGCAAATTCTAGTTCATAGAAGTCGTCTGTTGTGAATTTATGAAACCCCCCTGCTTAGCTTAAGGTTGAACGTCGTTGACGACAAACATTATTTGTTTTATCTTTACTATTTTCTGCAAAGAAAACAGAGTTTGGTGTTATCTTTGTAGAAAATATTCCCTAGCTCAAAACTGCAAAAAATAAAAAAAAACAGAGGACAATAAAAATTTCGATTTACGAAACAAACGGGCTAAATTTTCTTTCTTTTGACTACCAAAACTGCTCCTTTCGGTAAAAACTTTTAAATTGTAATTTTTTAGTGTATCATGAACTGTTGCAACGAGAACATTGGCTTTAGTGTTTCTATATGTTATACCAATATCAGCTTATTTTACTTGTTAATTAATTTAGTTTATGTTACGATTTTGGGTTATTAAAAACAGCGTACAACAAAGGGTAATAATTTTATTATAGCAACAATAATATAGCTTTGTTCTATGCCGTTATCTAAGTAGATTCTTTCTTACCCATTCAAATTAAAATTGTTGCAGCATTTTCTGAAGAGACGCGACCAAGTAGTGGCTTTTAATTTAGAATTTTAATAATGAAGCTAAATTTTTACCATCTAAATAATTAGAAAATGAAAGAAAAAACGCTTGAATTTTGTCGCCAAAGCTAGTAAAATTATTTAAATAACTAAAATGTATTTATTGAAATATGAAGCAATGACACTTTGATTCAATATAATATTGGAAACATTACAAAAGCAAATTTTCAAAGTAGTCAATAATTTTTGTGAAGCCAATGTAAACATTTGTTAATTGTGACAGCCATATTGACCGATCGGCAAATGTGACACAGTGCAAACGCAGCATAAGACATGCCACACAATGTTATTGTTTTATTTTATAAATTGTTGCAATTCAGCTATTGTTTATTTTTTTTTGCATATATAATTTTGTTTGTGCAGCATTTTTCAGTGCTTTTATGTTTTTGTTTGCAAGCATAAACTATTTACTTTGACAGCAGTTGGCAGCTCTGTTTCAGCGAAACAGTTGGAATAAGGAACGGCGAAAGTTTTCCTATAACGATGATACGTCAAATTTTTTGACTTAATATAAAATTTTTCGTGTAACGAAGTTCGTTGTTAAAAAAACATTAAAAATTGTTTAAAACATTTGCAAATAAACATAATTAAGTATTTTTCAATTGTTGCGGGTGCGGCTGTTGCAACATAGGGTTGAAAAAGCAAAAATCAATTGCGACTTCTCTGTGCTTGGCCGAATACAAAATTTTATTCTCAGCATGTATTATTTGTGAAGTGGGCGCATATAAGTGAAAAAAAAGAGAAGAAAAACCGAAAAGAAGAATAAAACGAATAGAAAGCGAAAATAGCCACAAATGAGAACAAAAAAAAAATTAAGTCATACAAAAGCCACGGAAAATTAGCAACAACAACAACAATTGCGACGGCGACGGCAGCAGCAGCAGCAGCAACAACAACGTCTACGTCTGAGACAGTTCAGATCGTAGAAGTTGGAAGAAGCAGAAAATGAGCAGCAGCAGCAGCAGAGATGAGCAGAAACTAGTACACACAGAATTATAAATAAATAATTGAAAAAGAAGGAAAAATAAGTTAAAAGAAAACAGTTATACGTATGCGTACAATTACGTCCTTAAATAATCAAGTTTCATGCAATTAGAATTTCAAGTGAAAATCATCAAATTTTCCAAATAAAAGCCTTAACTGGGCTGCCAGCAGCAACTGCTGGCTACGCGCGTGTGTGTGTGAGTGCGTGAGTGAGTGTGTGTGTGTCTCTGTGTGTGTGTGTGTGTGTGTGTCAGTCAGTCAGTACGTATGTGTGTGTGAACGCGTTTCATCAACGTCGTTTGTGCAAGTTTGGGGCTGTCGGTCGGTCGGTCGGGCGTTCCGTTCCGTTCGTTCAAAAAAAGAGGAAAAATAGCCGATTGTGTCTTTGTGTGGAATTCTTGATAATTCCAACATACGTTACCATGGAATATTACCTAGGTTAGTAATATTTTCATTTATGTATTAACAAGCATATTGCAATAGCAACTCACACACACATTTACACACACACACACACACACACACACACACACGGCTTTACATACATACATACATACACCGAATTGCATTCACATGCCACATTAAGGTGAGGCAAAGTTTTGCTGCAGCCAACAAAATATGTGGCAGCTCCGCTCCGTTTGTGGTTATGTTAGAATCGAATTAGTTGTAGTAGTAGTATCTATATATCTGTGTGTGTGTGTGCTTCAGTTTGTGCAATATTAAAACCGATTAGACCTATTTTCAATGGCATAATGCCATTTAAAAGGGGCAACAAATGCGTCTAGCCATTCGTTTTTGGTTTTTTTTTTTTTTTTATATTCATCTGCTTGGCATTTGCAATGAAATGCGTTGAGAGTGTGTTCCTTCTTCTTCGAATGCATACATAACACATGTGTGTACGTGAGTGAGTGACTGAGTGCGCCCCTGAGAAACCGAAACGGGGCGTATTACCCACAGTTACGAGAAGAGATTCAATACTTTTTCTTTAGTTTCCGTAACCGGAACATTATGTTCTATCTGAAATTCGATTTTTTGAATAATTCGAATTGAATATCAAGTAGAGCCCGTACTTGTCTAGATGACAGAAATATCCTTTTGCTTTTACTTGCTATGAATGTTCCCTTAGAAAGGCTTTGTAGGATTAAACGGTCGAAAACTCATCTGACCACTCAGATAGTAAAATGTTGAGCTATTCGTTAAGAAGACCGAAAAGTTACGAAACCATTTAATAACCATCTAACCACAATTACAAGAAATCGTTTTCAATTTTTGATAATTTTAAAACTTTGAACTTTACCGCATCGCATCGAAGTATATATTTCACATAAAAAGAGTTTCCTTTGTATTTTGTGCTAATTTTTAAAACACTTAATACTTACATTTTATTTTGATTACAGGAGGATACGTCTACATGAACGGAGATGCAGTCAAAATCCAACAGCCTGTCTACACAAGTGTTCCTGTTGACGGGGCAATGTTAGCTACCAATCTCTTTGGCACTCCAACTCAAATTGCGGCCCCAACAGCAGCACACATACCGTTGATCACAACACCACCAACAGCAACAGTGGCACAAGTACAGGTACCCCAGGCACAGGTACAGCAGCCCACACAGCACCAGCATCAGCAACTCCTCTCGCACACACACGCCGCCGCCCACGCTCACGCTCAAGCCGTGGCAGTTGCGGCCGCAGCACAGCAGCAACAACAACAACAACAGCAGCAACAACAACAACAACAACAGTCACCACAAACCATACAAACCGTGCAAACGGTTGCAACAGCGCCAACAGCGTCAATACAAACCACCGGTGCTCAGGTGCACCTGCAGCAAGCACATCCACAGCATTTGCAGTACGGCCATCCTGTCCAGCAGTCACAAGGCGTTGCCAGTGCAGGCCAAACGGTTGCAGCTGGAGTTGGTGAATCTATTCAGGCAGCATCGATTGATAATACAGAATACGCCATCATGAATGGAGCCATAACTCAAGATGGAACAGTCGTCTGTTATACAACTGATGCATTGGTACCTGGCGTTAATAATACGAATTTAGTTGCTCTGGAGCCTGCTGCCCACAGTGCCCAACAGCACATTGTGGTGCCTGCCAATGGGTCAGTCGTGCCAGTACAGCAGCAGCAGGATCAGCATGTTATTATGCAGACACAGGGTGCAAATGCTGGCGAGGATACTGGCATACCATTGGATAAACTCAAGCAAATGCTGGCCACTCAGCTAGAGTATTATTTTTCCAGGTTTGATAACTTAAATTCAAATTTATGAAAAG
The DNA here is from genome assembly GCA_035041775.1 of Chymomyza caudatula. Classification (NCBI taxonomy): domain Eukaryota; kingdom Metazoa; phylum Arthropoda; class Insecta; order Diptera; family Drosophilidae; genus Chymomyza; species Chymomyza caudatula. The sequence goes on from JAWNKW010000073.1 coordinate 2,799,931, forward strand.
ACTAACATTACACCATAACATTTACAGGGAAAATCTTGCAAACGACTCTTACTTGGTGTCGCAAATGGACAGCGATCAATATGTGCCCATATGGACAGTGGCCAATTTTAATCTCGTTAGAAAACTTACCAAGGATATAAAACTCATTACAGAGGTTTTACGTGAATCCCCCAATGTGCAGGTGGATGAAGAGGGCACGCGCGTGCGTCCCAATCACAAGCGTTGCATCATCATATTGCGCGAGATACCTGACAACACACCAATCGATGACGTCAAGGTGCGTATGCTAAGTTACAGGCGCCTAAAGCTGTGTTTGCATTCAAGTAGATTTGCGAAAGTATTCCCATCGATATAGAAATCGAACTTTATAATTTTGCTTACGTTCAGATATAATAAGAAAGTTTTCCATTGACTAATCAGATGAAATTTGAATCGTCTTTTCGATAAACATAAAAATAAGTCTCAAATTCTTGTGATAGCTGAGACTGACGCCAATCTACACCACTGTAAACAAAGCTTTAGTAAATACAAACTCAATTGCAATCTAAAACAAAAATTGTCTATCAACAGGCCCTGTTTAACAGTGAGAACTGTCCGCGCGTTATCTCTTGTGAGATTGCTGGCAACAGTTCGTGGTACGTCACTTTTGAGACGGATGATGATGCGCAAAAGGCCTACAAGTACCTACGCGAAGAAGTCAAAGAGTTTCAGGGCAAACCGATTATGGCTAGAATCAAGCCGAAATCATTTATAAATAGAATATCAGCTGTACCAAATTTAAAGAATGGCTTTCGTTTAACCTCGCCACCGACAACCGCAGTCTTTGATCCGGCCAGTGCGGCTGCTGTTACCTACAATGCCACTTCGCAGCGTTATGTTTATGCTACGAACGGCGCTGCAACCGTTCCTTATGGCGGGCAAGTGATTATCGTAAGTGCGAGACAATTTCCTGTTAACTTCACGACTTGTAACATATAATATAATTTAGCCGTTTCAGCAGCAGCCGTTTTATCCCGGCCTCGTGGCTCCCTGGCAGACAACCGCTGTGGCAGCCGCTAATCCTACGCAAAACTTTTACGACCTTGGCGGTATTTTCGCAGCAAGTGGCTTAGGGCATCAGGCCGTGGCAGCCAATTATACAACTGCACCTCCCACCGCACAAACTATTGTCCCGACAAAGCCTCCGGGTGGCGCTGGTGGTCGCTATAACAATAGTCATCGCGGCAATCCGAATAATTTGGGCGGCGGGGCAAACTCTGGACCACGCGGTGAACCACGTAGCAAACCGCCGCGCAATGCTCAGGCTCAAAGTCACTTGCAAGGCAGCAATATAATACAGTTGTCTGGTGCCATACCAGGTGGCATGGTCAGTGTTGTGCCAGCAACCATTGTAGATCCATTACAGCAAACGACACTTCAGCCGCAACCACAACAGCAGCCACAACAAGCCCAGGCTCATCAACTACAGCAGCAGCCATCAAGTTCCAGTCACAGCCAAGTACAGCAACAGCAGCATCAGCAAATTGCCAGCTCGACGGGCACAACTAACACCTCTACTCGTCACTATGCGTTGAAGACCAATTGGAAGGGTAAGCATCATGCATTCACAGTCTATTTTAAGAAAAACAATATATATTGACAAATGTAACCTTATTTAACAGGAGGCATGTCCAAATTGGAGAAAACCTATGGCGGTGCTGTGGGTGGTGTAACCACCCACCATCACTACGGTTCCCAAGTGCAGGCCATTGGCCATCACATGCAGCAGCAACAAGGCCAGGCTCAGCAACATCAACAACAACAATATCAATTACCTTCGTCAAGCGCTGCTGGTTCTACGCCACATGTGTCCTATGTAACCCCTACTGCGGCTATAACATTGGCGCCACAACAATCACAGCATGCTCACCTGGTAGTTGCACATCATCAACAGCAGCAACAGCAAGCTGCACATCAGCAACAACAGCAGCAGCAGCAACAGCAACAACAACAAGTTGATATACAGGAGTCGGAAAACGTAGAGCTCCAACAGCATACGCCGCATATGCAGCATTCTGCGCAATCCAACCGAAATAGTAATATGTCTGCCAGTTCCTCATCTTCGTTGTCAACGTCAATTGGCGGTGTGACTGGCAAGGAACCTTTGCATTGGTCGACAACGCGCCCACACCGAAGACGCAGACGTGACGACGAGGGCGGTGGCCTAAACTACTCGCCAGTTGGGCGTGTCAATGTAGGAGGAGGTGTGGTAAGTATGAATACTATGGACAATCAGCAAATGCTAATTGTTGTATGGAATCCGCAGCTATACTCCTCACCTTCCACGCAGCAACACAATCAACAGCAATTGTTATCCTCGGCTTCAGCAGCCACATCCAACAACAATGTGCAGCAGCAATCTGGCGGCGGATCGCAGCATCGCGGTGGCGAAAGCCATCATACATCATCATTTAACACCCACAGAGAGGAGCATCGTGGCGGCTACAAGGGCAACAATTACAATCCCCATTATCACAGCCAGCAACACTCTTCGCAAATGTCCAACAGCTCACATCATCATCATCACAGCTCGCTATCCTCATCACAGCAGCATCATTTATCTGCCAATCAGGGCTCAAGCGGGGGCAGTAATCATCACTATCACCATCATCATCACCATCACAATTCGATTGGTAGCAGCGTAGGCAACAGCGGCGGTCTGGGTGCCAGTGGCAATAGTGGTGGCAGCAACAACAACGGCAGCAATGCCGGCAGCAATGCTTCCAGCAACGAACGCGGTGGCAATATTCATCATGCTGGCGGCAATGTGTACCAAAGTCATGGTAGCCATCAGCAACAGCAGCAGCAGCAGCAACAACAGCAGCCAGTTGTACCAGTGCAACCTCCACAGTTTGATTTAGAGGCAGCCGCCTTTCCACCATTGCCTGCCACTTCGGCAGCTTCTGTGGCTCCGCATACGCCACATACCAGCAATGCTGCCATGCATAGCTCAAGCTCCTCTGCCTCAACTTTAGCTCAGAAACAAGCTAATCAGTCGCAGGCACAGGCGCATCATCCAGTACAAGGGTCCCACGGTGCTGGCATCGAAGGCAGTAGCAATGCAGTGGGAAACGCTGCAGAAGATATTCGTAGCAGCAATGCGGCACAGCAGACTGAGAGCACTTTGCAGCTAACCAATAGTTCCTCTGCTACCGGCACGGCTAATAACTGGTCGGGTAACCGATTGGCCGATTTGGTACGCACTGGCGGAGGTGCCACAACTGGAGGAAAGGGCAAAGCACGCAAAGATTCCGCCCAAAACAGACACCAACAGCAGCAGCAGCACTATCAGGCCCAACGCAATGTAGCGATAAGTCCTACGCCCGCGGTTGAGTATGCTGCTGAAGGCAACAACAACAATACTAAAAATTTTACTAAGCAGAGCTCTAGTAATAATTCGATCCATGTGATAAAGTGTATAACACCAAATATCAACAACACCAGCAGCAGCACCATCACTACCACAAATAACAACAATGAAGGCGATGAAACAGTCGGCGCTACCGTTCTGGATAAATCAAACAAGACTGAGGATGAAGCACATCCAATGCACGGCAAGAACCACCGCCAAGTTGAGGGCTATCAATCAGCGGCGGCTCCGCCTTCTCACAACGATTATCATGCCGAGCAACACCAAGTGACCAAGGCACGTTTTACCTCTGCTGCTGCAGTACCTGTCGCTCATATATCTGGTTCTGGCGCTGGCGCTGGTGCCTGTAGCGTGACGACAATGACTGTAAATCTGGCCGAGTGCAGCCTAAGCCAACACAAGAAGCCACATGCGGTGGCGGCACTGCATGCTAAAAAGGAGGCAACTTCCGCCGTTAAGGACGCTAGTAAACATAAAAACGTGGCTACCTCTACGAATTCGGTTTCGACGGAGAATATTGCCGCTGCTGTTGCCGCTGCCGCCGCCTCGTCAGCGAGCAAGCTCAGTTATGCCCAGGTGGCGCAACACCACAAGGCATCGACTGAAAGCAAGGATGGCTCCATAACTGGAACCTCGTCCCCAACTGCCACAAATAAACTTGAGCTTGCTTATGATAATACAAATGTTGCCGTTGCAGCGGCTGCGACGGCAGGTGCTGCTGATAAGGCAAATGACAAATCATCTGCGATTGTGGGATCAATTGATAAGCAGCGTGTCTCAACGCAAGCTTCAAGCGCTGCGCTGGGCAAAACTGCAGCTACTCCGCAATCATGTACTGTGAATACTACAGGTACCGCCACTGGAACTGGTTCAGCCAAGGATAAAGGTGGGAACCAAATTTCTATATAGTCTTTAGCACCTTCACTAATTTACTCTCTGTTATCTGTTTTGCCATAGACTCTTCACAGCGTGAAGGACGTCAGAATGCCTCATCGATGGCCACACCAGCTGGCGGAGCTGGAAATGTGCGCCATCAAAGCAAGGAGAAGCATCAGCACTACAGCGCAGACAATCCCACAAATGTCGGTGCTGGTGGTGGAGGAGGTGGCGGTCGCAAGACCAGAGGCAACAACTCTTAAGCCGAAGACGCAACGTTTGCGGCTTGTGTGAAACACTTGCCCAGATGCTCCAGCTATGTGCATCTATAATGTACATAACTTTCAGGTGTAAATACATAATTGTTTTTGTTATATCTATTAGCTTATATAGATATTGGATGCACTTACTAAAAAGTCCAAAGTAAGGTGAGTCTGCAACTAATTTAACTAACTTTCAATACGATTAGGTAAATATTTTATTAATTAATTTTATTTAATTAACTTATTTGCAGTTGTCGTGTTTCAACAATTTGGACCACGTATCAATCACAATGTAAGGAAACGTAGGCAAAGGATTAATGGTGCATAATGAGTTTATAACCAGCTATAAATATATATGTATGAGTGTAAAGTTAATCTATGTATCTACCCAAGAATGGGAAGTACACTTAGATTAGCACAACAATAAGCAAGTATACAAAAATTGTATGCCTAAGTTAGGTCTAAAATATGGAATGTAGTTAGCCAAGTAGCATCGCAAACCCGATGCTTATGAAATGATAATGCGAATGATTAACGCAGAATACAGAAGAAACCTATGACCCATTCAGCATATTTATATTTTTTCACTTCCTTCGACAACGTAAAACTAAATATTTTATATCTTAATATAAACGAACTTCTATAATCGCTAGTCCTATAAATGCAACAGCTTTGGCTTTTTTAATTGATATTATCAGCTTTTTTGTTTAACTGATATTTGTTAAAAACACAACACTTTGGATCCACGTACTTAGTTCACGTCATAATGGATCATCACCCAAACAACACAGATACACACACACAGCCACTCACGGAAGTCCCTTAGACTAACAAAGCGTATCGCAATATATCCTAATTTTCTAAGTATACATTTTAAAATTGCATTTTTTCTACATAAAGGCAATTTTCTCAGTTTGATGGTTTCATGTATTTCAAGAAAAGAAAAAATGGAAAATGAAAAACAAAAAAAAATTACCAAGTTAAGCATTGCTAATAACTAAAACTCTTTATAAAGTATAGACCGAGCATAAGACAACTATCTAATGTTATTTATTTACATACATAATACTTTGTAACTAATTCTGTATATACGACGATATGTATTTCACACACACCGACAAACACACACACACAAACACACACACACTACAAAGGTGCCATAAAACTAAACTAATACAAACACACATACAAAATTAGAAGTTTTAACAAGAAACACAAATAGGCATTTAAAATATCTAAGAAATTCTTATAATTTACTTTCAAGATGTAATGAAAAGAATATAATGCAATGAATGCTGCTTCCTTCTTTGGTTGTCTTTCTAAACTAAATCGACTCATTTTACGCTGATTTGTGAATTTGATTGAAAAGTATTTTTTATATGAAAAAATGTTTTGATTTTTTGTTTTAAGAAGTTTAGTTGGTTTTATTTTGAACGCACAAAGGGAGAATAATTAACGATATCATAACGTATTCGAGTTTAAGTGTGTAATTTAATTGTTAAGACAGAAATCGGCATATATTAAACTAGAGTAAGAGTATACTTATAATATATATATGTACGAGTTTGAGAAAAAACATTATAAGTGATAAGCTTAGATATGCATAGATATTCATACACTTAATAACATACAAGAAAGAACTCTCTCTTAAGTTGTATGAGAATGAACAAACAGCTCCGCCCTTTTCTTGTTGAAGTCCCAAAAGAAGCCCGAAACCAAATAAACGTAAATCAACTTCCAATTTCAAATTTAACTTTGCTATTGGCACTTAATCAAAAGCAACAAAAAATGAAGAAATATGCGAATATGAAAAAACAATCGTTGTTACTCATGGAAATTGCAACATTTAGTTTAGTTCAAAAGAAAACCCTTTAATCAAGACTTCCAAAAACAACCAATGAGAAAAACTATATATATATATTTATTTAAATGTAAATATATTTTGTTTCTATGAAAACAAACGAATATGCTAAGTGCCTATACTAAATATATAAATATATATACGCTAACACAAGTCGCGTACACTCGGTCCACTGAGGCCAGTTCCCTTTCTTTTTCCCTGAAACAAAACTGACGGGATTTCTTACGCAAATAATAATAATAATAACCTCAGTGTTTCGATGTGTACTCTGTACTTTGTAACTCTAATATATATGCATAGTTATATAACACACCCATTTGATGAGTGCAGTGTTAAAACCACAGACAAAATCCACACACACACACACATACCCTCACAGACATGTTTCGTTTTTTAAGAGCTCTCAAAAACTTTGATTTGTATTTTCGTAAAGAAGAAAAGCTCATTCACACATTATCCAGCGATTCTTTGATAGAGAAGAAGCGTTAGTGCTGTTGGGGGGGGCGGTGACTTTGACTGCTTTAAGGAAGAAAATAAGCTAATTAGAAGTTATACATATATAAGTAGGGAAGCAGACAAGTTTTGAGCGTTGTGTCGTCTTCTTGTTGGCAGCAATTTCCAGCGTAAAGTTAGCCAATTATTGGAGCCCACTAAATGCGAACTACTACAAAATACACAGAGCGAAATACAGCAGGTACATCAATTTTAGTGACTTCAATTTGAGCCAATTACACAAATTACGCAGTGTGATGTGATATTAATTAAAAAAATACAAAAAAATAAAAAACAAATAAGAATGGAAATGAAAAATTGATTGCCAACAGAATTTTGCTTGCAGTTGTAATAGATGAAACGATCGATCGGCGGGGTGGGTGTGTGGGTTGGGGGTATCGATGGATCGTGGATAGAGAGTTCGTAGCGAAAAGGAACATTGTTGATGTTAAATAATTTTAAGGCGAATGCATAATAAATTAATTAATTAAATTGTTATTGTAAAACCTGAGTTTATAAGTTATTTATTGTATGTTTAAGCAGCGCATATGATATAGACACCTTGTTGAATGCATACAAAAATTCTGTTTATACACACACACACAAACACACACACACACACATGCATTAAAGAGGGTACCGAAAGCCTAAAGTATCTTTGAATTGACTGTATACTAACTTGTTTTTGTTTTTGCGTCAAATTCCGCAGTGTTAAAAGCCACACACACACACACTTAATTTACGCAGAGTCATATATAGTCATATATATATATATATATACATATATACATAAATAGCTTTCAAACACTTGCATATTATTTATTATTATAAACAACTATTGTAAACCCTTGACAAGGCCAAAAGTTCAGACTGCGTAGCGCTTTCTTGTGTGTTTTTCTAGCAACTGCCACTTAATTTTTCCAATTTAGCTTGTAAACTTTTCATTTCCTTACAAGCGGTCAGAACTTTTTCAAGCTCACTGTCTGGATTTCCTTTTTATTTTTATTTTTTTTTTGAAGCCTTGTCCAGGGTCAACTTTGGATACTTAAGGTGTGATTTCATTTTTCTCATACTTTTGTTTGCCAAACAGTTTATTTTATTATATATATTATTTTTTTTTTAATTTAACTAGAAACAATAGAAATAAAATGCTTACGCACATTGTTATAACTAATGTCTGTTAAACAAAACATAAAATGTAAAACGAAGAAGGAAAAAAGTAATATATATATATAAAAGAAATCAAATATATATATATATATATTCATTGTACCAAAATTGATAATTGTAAAGTATAGAAGGTTATAAAATTACATATGATTAACACATAAAAAAAACTATGTAACTATGACATACAAAATATCCCCTATGCAACAAGCAAAACAAAAATAACAAAAATCTTTATATATATATAAATATATATATATTCTGAGAATTACTGAATGTGTAAAAGGCATACATATAAAAATACAAAAAAAAGAAAAAAAACAAAAAACGAAAATAATAATAAATAAACACACATACACTGAGAAACAACCAGAACAACAGCGTAATTAATTTCCTGCAATTCTGTATAGTTAAGAGTGAAATTTGTACGTTAAAAAGTGACTACAAAACAAAAATTATTATAATAAACTTAGCTGAAAGTTGAATAAAATTTATACCTATGAGCTATATTACTTAGCACACAAAATAAATGACAAAAAAACGGACCCGAACTCAAAACCGACTCAAAACAACATACACTGAGCCAAAAACTAAACACCACAACTTATATTTTCTTTAAAAAACAACTTATATGTACGATTACTGTAACACAAACAAACATAAACAAGAATCGAATAAACAACTGACAAAAGGCGTAGATTAAATGTAGATAGCTGAAAACAAGATCGTACAATAAAAGTTCATCAGCAAAACAAAATCAAAATAGCTGTACTCCACAATTGCAACTTCAGTTCAACTTTTTTTTAGATGTAAATGCAACTAGAGCAGTGATGTGCAAAAAGAAAACACGCGAAACCAGCATCAATAAAACCACAGCCGACAGGCGAGTCACTGATCTAGACCAGTTCTGGATCGATAGGAGGAAAGAAAACCATAGCCGGCAGGCGACTCTTACCTTGCAATTCTTATCCAATGGTTCGGCTCGTGCTGGCTGTTCAAGCACATTACTGATCTAGACCAGAAATGCTAGCTTACGTTCGGATTACAAGAATCCAGTTAGAGTTCTGGATCGATAGGGGGAAAGAAAACCACAGCCGGCTGGCGACTCTTACCTTGCAATTCTTATCCAATGGTTCGGCTCGTGTTGGCTGTTCAAGCACATTACTGATCTAGACCAGAAATGCTAGCTTACGTTCGGATTACAAGAATCCAGTTAGAGTTCTGGATCGATAGGGGGAAAGAAAACCACAGCCGGCTGGCGACTCTTACCTTGCAATTCTTATCCAATGGTTCGGCTCGTGTTGGCTGTTCAAGCACATTACTGATCTAGACCAGAAATGCTAGCGTAGGTTTGGATAACAAGAATCCGGTTAGAGTTCTGGATCGATAGGCGGAATGTTCAGAAAGAAAACACGAAAAACTTCTGGGTGCGTAAATGTAGTGACTTACGTAGCACTTCGTAGCACACTTGTCTGTGTGGCTGCACATGCCTGATCTAAAGCGAGTTACCTTTAAAGCTGGATGTTCATAAATGACGTCACCAGCGAAGGGGTGGGGTGGCGGGAGGGGTTCATCCATTTGTGACGATCAGACGTCAAAATCTTAATAAAATTAAAAAAAAAACTATATTTTCATGCAATGCTTTCTATTAATTTCGAATTCAAATATCAATCAAAGATCTTGCCTGAAATTCTAAATTGTTTACTCTTCAAATAACCTTTCGCTTTTATAAAAGCAGCGTATACTTTGTACATTCTATCTTCAATGATTCAATTGATATTCTATTCCAAGTCTCTAGTACTGCCAAAAGCGGATTTTTTATTTTTTTTTGCCTGCATTATTTGTGACGTCACATTAGACGAATGTGAATCCTAAAAATTTTGGTGACGTCAATTATGAACACCCCCTTAATATCGTTGAAAAATAGTTTGCTCCGATCGACTGAGGATAGGTCTTGGACATCTTGGATCGTCCCCTGCTCCCTTTCGTCGCTGCATCTTCTGGAGAGCGTTGGGCCTGGCAACGCAGAAACCGAGCAGCCAGTTAGCGCAGCTCTTCACTGAGTGAACAGTGAGCTCTAAGCAGAGTTGCCAAGTGGAGGCACAACGGTTGCAACATTTACGAAACCTGTTTTTCTTCTTAACTGGCCATGACAACCCGTTACCGGGTTACGTCCTCATGTAAATCTCTTCCAGGCGTCTTTGCTTTGCAACATTTTCACAACATGACCAAAAATCTTACTTAGCACTTTCCGCTCAAACACTCCATGGGCATTTTCATCAGACCGCGATCACCCATGCTTCAGTGCGATAAAGCGTCTTGGATAGTGTTAGTTTCGTCTGGCGGGAGTGGTATTTGATACTCATTTGCCTACTGAGACCAAAGTATCTATTGGCAAGAGTGATTCTCCGCTTGAACTCCATGCTGACATCGTTTTTCATCGTGACGGTGGTGCCAAGGTTGACAAAATCCTGGGCAACATCAAAAGTATAGTTTTGAACATCAATCTGAGAATCCAACCGCTGTGTCTCTATACTCGGAGAAAACATATACATTGTCTTGCTCTTAATAACAACCAAACCCATCCTGGAAGATTCTTTTTCAATAGCCGCAAAGGCTCCAGTAACTGCTCGCTTTGTACAACCAATGATATCGATATCACCTGCGTATGCAAGGAACACTCTTTGAGAACATAGTCTCGTTCCTATTTACTGCGGCCTTTCGCAACACACTCTCCATCACAAAGTTGAAGAGGTTGCAGGAGAGGTCATCGCCTTGTCTGAAACCTCGCTTGGTATAAAAAGGCTCGGAGAAGGTCTTTTCTACTATAACTTTGGGATATTTCATTTCATTTTAAATTTTCTATTGCGGGCCCGATTAGGAACTCAGAGTCCGGGTTGAAAAGTACCCGAAGTGCCCTTTCTCGCTGGGCCACAATCCCAGTCTGTTGTGTGACATATTAAATATCAAACCAAAAGGTTTATTGGCTATGAGCTTAGGTTACATCTAATCTTGGTTAAATAACCCAATTTGCTCTACAAAACTTGTATAGATGATATCACATATAAATTTGATTCTTAAGTTTTACGATTGACAAACATTTTTTCCTAGAAGTTCTTTAAGATTGCAAGACGCAGTGAGCATAAAGCGGGAGCATTTTTAGACAAGCCGTGGCGGGCTTTTTACCACGAAAATACACTATCGTATTCACAGAGCTATTTTTGGGAACAACTTCACCAACCTCCGTACAGTCCCTGTAACTTTTACGAGCACACAAGATTGAAAATTCCGCTGAAAGTGCAAAAGTTGGACGAAAAAAAACGAAAACAGACTTCCTGAACTGCTGTAGGGTGTGGAAACACCGTGTGGTTTAGTCGACTTCGTAGAATGTCATACGCCAGATGACAAAAGTAAAGCCATCGTGGAACTACAAATACTTTTGGGTCCTAGGTATGTCAAATTTACCAACAGATTCCTCAGTTTATATAGTAACTCAAAAAGTTCAAAAACTTTCATCTTATATCTTAAGTTAAGATTTTCAGTTAAAATATCATACAAAAGTATGGAAAGTTAAAATTAGCCAAGTCACTAAAGGTTTTGAAACTAAGGTTTCTTTGGTGGTCTTTCTTTCTTAATAACAGAGGCCTTTATTTGGTAGGAGTGTAAGTTCTTAAAAACAAATATTCGCTCATTTGCTTGTTAAAGGATTTCTATACTCTGTGCTTTTATATCTTAATATTAAGATTAGCTCTTATCTTAAAGCTTCGCAGAGCTGCACAATTTTTGGTTAAACAGCGACTTAATCACTGTTTATTTGGAATCCAAAAAGTCAGCGTCATGTTATTGAAATAAAATGCAAAAGTTTTGGGCACTACAAAACAATTTATTTGTATTTAAATATAACATTACGTTCCGACTTTGCTTCATTAATAATTTTATGACCAACCCGAGAAATGAATCATCAAAAAGGAATTTTAAAAAAATACTAGCGATTACTACTAATACATACAAATTTTGCATCACAAGAACAGCAATCTTTAACGCATCTACGTGGAAATGGGTTAAATCATTGGTTGCTCCGAACGAAAGAATATATAGGGGTAAACAAATCGAAGGGACTGTGTAAGAAGTAGATATATAAAACTTAACCAAAACACTTGTCGTTAAGTATAAAGTTGACTTAAAGTTACAAATTTTAAGGCGTTCTCTAGTAAATATAGTTTAATTGCATCTCAGCCGTAAGCATAGGATCCTGTGACGAAGTTTTTTCATCGGAGCTGCTGGCGTCCGTGCTTTCTGTAACTGGAACGACCGGCGGCACTGACGACGTCAGGTTAGTGGAACACACAGGGCTAACTTCCGTTTGATTCGCTTCAGTGCACTTGTCGCTGTTATCATTTGTGGCCACTTCGGACTTTACTGCTCTACTATTTGCAACTGCGCAGCGTGCTATCAAGTCTTCGTAGGGCTTATCGTGCAGCAGGCACACTAAAACCACTGTCATATTATCGCCACCGAGTCCACCCATTTGGCAGTCTGGCGCTAGGCAGTGATTCATCAGCTCCTCGCATATTTCCTCCGGGTACATGCCCATGCCAATCCGCGTGCGACAGAATTGCAACACTTCCGTATTGCTCATGACATCCCAGATGCCATCACAGGCCAACACAATAAATTCCCAGTCTGCGTTCATTTCGCGCGATTCGACGTCCGGGTAGGCTGAAAACAAGGTGAAAGATCGAGCATCACAACAAAGCACTTTGTGCATAACTTATACTAGACGTGTGTTACCTGTGACGATTTGCTCTTCCGGCTTTTTCTTGGCATTACGCTTGAACACGAAATCACCTAAAGCACGGGAAAGCGCCAGATTGCCATTAACACGATTAAATTCTACCCAGCCTCCGCCTTCATTGATGCGTTTGGATTCTGTTTCATTATTTGGCTTGTGATCTATAGATAGTATTTCCAGCTGGCCATTAATGCAGGCAATAGCGCGTGAGTCTCCGGCATTGGCGCAGTACAATTTATTGTCTTTGACAAGCACAACAACGGCTGTGGAGCCAGCCATTTGTTCGCCCCATGACTCATTGTGTAACATTTCGTAGTCAATGTCAAGAAAGCCCTGCATAGTAAATAAGTAATGAGTAATAGAATCAATTGCGGAGGCTAGAAATATTGCACACTTACCTGTTTCAGTGCCTTCTCTATGTCGTCATCATTATACTCGGGCCGCTTTAAGACAAACTTGTGCAAATGCTTGCCCGCATATTGAGCAACTGTGGCGCCGCCATGTCCATCATAAACAGCAAAAAACGCTGCTTTCGGATCATCCGGCAGGGAAAGAATGTGTGTATGTGAGTCCTCCATATTAATGCGCCAGCCCTGCATGCAGCTCGAACCCACGCGATACGTTTGGTTCTGGCAATACGAAGATTCCTTGGCCGTCACCGGCTCTGACAGTGTTTGGCCCATGGTAAACGGTAAAAGCGGCGTTGGCGTAGTATCGATTTAAGCAACGTGTTGTTTCTGGAAAAAGATTGAGATTTATTTAAAATCGAGTAATACGATAAAACAAGTTGAAGGCATCATTTAGATTAGCATATCAGCAAGTTTGTTGTTGATCTTATGATATGGCCCGAAACAACATAGATTAGTTTTGAGACTTTGTTGACTGCTGAAGCGCAAAACCGATTAGGAATTTGCGTGCAACGACGGCCAGTGGCCAGAATGGCATGAAAAGAACGAAATTAATGAAGCAGGGCAAAGGGCAGCAAAGTCAGATAAATGGTGATAAGGCATGTGACTGCTGACGGAGTGACACCAGCTAACAACAAATTTTCGAGTTTGAAGCGTTTTATTTGCTGATGTGCGTCAATATGGCTCTACTGCGTAGCTGCAACAATGGATGTACGCTTAACTTACCTGGCGCTTTGGGGGGCTGCCTTTGGTACACTAACAGAGAACTCGTGCAAGCCTACTTATTACTTATTACCTGGCGCTCCTGGACCCGGTTGTTGTTTTCGTTAGCTGCTCGAGAAATGCTTGAAGCAAGTATGTCACACGCTGCGTTAAGTGTTTGTCTTTGTGTATGGTTATGTGCAATTGTTCGATGGCGCAGTTTTTATCTCTTAACTCTTTAAATTAATTTAATGTATAAATAATACTTTTTTTTTCTGATGAGCATGCCAACTTGTGTGTTATAAAAACGCGCCTTTCACAGCGACAACACATTTTTTGCTGTTGCTCGAGTTGGCAGCGCCGCAAGCTGCTCCAACAGCTGTTTCGCTTGCTTTTATATTTTTGAAATTGCTATTAACAAATTAGCGCGCAACACTTGTTGTTGTGGCAGCAAGTGTTTTTCATAATTATTATTTATAATAACTGCTTTATTATAAGTGTGCCTCATTAATGCGCATACAGATATTAACTGTTTTAAGCAGGCTTAAAGTGCGACTCAAGTTTGCTTTCACTCTCATTCGCTAACGCGCTCTCTCTTATCCTCTCTTCCAATTATTATCAAATACACAGTTGTTGTTGGCGTTGTGCTTTTTCTTGTTGCTGTTCCTTCTACTTTTCGGCTTGCTTGCGCCTTCCGTTGGAGAGTGCATTGATTTGGCGAATTTCGTTTTGCGGCAAATACACGATTTCAAGGACAAATGACGTCAGCTAAACATTTTGCGTTATTGTTGTTGCTGTTGTCGTTATTATCGTTGACTTAAACCAGCGGCGCACGTCGCCATGGGGCCACTTTTAGCTGCACACAGATCCCTTATGTTATACGATGTCGGACGCCACTGTTTTATTTGTTGCTTGTTGCTTCTATTTATGTTTTGTCGGATTGACTTTCTTTGGTTTTTTTTTTGGGTTTCTAAAAAAATATTCAATATTTGGACAGCAGCAGTTATAGAATAGCACAAGCTAAAAGTCTGCCTAAAATGAAAACATATACAAACATATGTACATGTGCATCAGCTGAAGATAATATTTAAGATTACCACCAAATTTCATCTGTTTAAAAGGTACATACATATATGTACGTTCAGAGAACACATGCAGATTACTGACAAGCGTGCGAAAAGAAATGTTATGTTAATCCCTTCCAGAACAACGCAAAGATAACCTGAGCAGTTAAAACTTTGGGAAGAATCGTAGCGCCAAACAGAAGTTTACATAAATCGATGAGTGTAACGAGGAAGCCCTAGGAGTGTTTGAGCGGAAAGTACTCCGTAAGCAACGTTGGCAACGACTACCGCACCCAATGGAACGACGACCTCTATGAGCTCTATGACGACATTGGCATAGTCAAGCGAATTAAGATACAGCGGCTCCGCTGGCTAGGCCATGTTGTACGTATGCATGAGAAAGTTCCTGCGAGAAGAGTCTTCAATGCGGTTGTCGAAGGGAAGTGGGGAAAGGGCAGACCATGTTGCCGTTGGAAGTACACTAGCTATCTTTGGTATCACCAATTGGACCAATCTCTCGCAAAGCAGAGACGCCTGGATTAGAGATTTACGTCAGGCCGTAACCCGGTAACGGGTTGCTATGGCCTGTTAGGTAAGTATGTAAAGGTATAGCTAATATATGAATGAACTAATGTTCATGATGCAATTCTATTATTAGGCCATGTGAGAGATATCACATGCAAAAATTAAGCTTGGTAGAGATTGACATATATACATATGTATATGACTAGGACAATGGATGTAATTACTGCTTGAATGCATCGGTAGCTGCTTAAAGCCAGGATTGCTGTTACCGTCGCCACCGCTGCTCTTCTATAGCAAACAAAGAATCCATTTGCAAGCCACGGAACCGATGGTCGCAACAATTGCTGTTATTTATATATGTGGTTATGATTCCTTATGCAAAATACGTGTGGACGTGCATATCTGCCCAGCTGCTACTCTGCCCAATGAGCAGGGGCACTCTCATTGGTTTCTTATCGTCTTCTTGGCGCTTTGCGGGTTCATTGAAAGTGCAAGCGATGCAGCACGCATTTCATTTCTCAACCTCGAAACGACAACGACATCGCTGACGACGGCGACGACGACGACTACAATGTCTCAGCGCGCATTTATTATGCATTTAACGTCTCGGACTGTACCCTTAATATACCTCCCTGCCCTAATAGTAGTGCTGCCATCGATAAAACCAATGCACTATTCGTTGTTTCCCGCGCTAAATTTCCATATTGTTTGTCAGGCATTTAACTGGCGGTTGACGACGGCACAGGGACATTATCGCGCTGCTGCCGCCGCCGCCACCACTGCCCCATTACAGGCCCAAGTCCAAGTCCAGCAGAGAGTCGACAAAACACTTTCAAACCGTATGCAGTCTGCATGCAAACACACACACACACACACGCACACACTCAGATGCATGCATAAAGCGTCCGCTGTGCGAAAGAAAAGAGCAGATGGATGGATGGACGTGGACGTAGGGCCGGACCCATACAGATATCGCAGTTCAATCACATTGCACAAAAGTTCGAGGTCAGTTATAAAAATATTCTGCGCTCTTGCTGTCCCATACCCCTCGCCACGCCTGCTAGTTCTCGCTGAGATCTCTGAGATTCAGTCTACACGAGAGCAGATTTGTTTTGTATAATTTGTACGCTTTGAACCGCAAAACAACGGCGACAAAATACATTTCTTTGTCTTTTGCTGTTGTTATATGAAAAGGATCTGAACCCCAGGGTTGTTGAAAGCTTTTGTTTCACTCGGACTGCTGCACTTTCTGGCTCGGAGCATTCTGGTTCGTTCCATTCAAGTGGAAGTAGGCCACTGGAGTTCTGTGTAACTTGAGCACTTACAAAGAGGCTTGCAGTGGCTGCAATTGTTGTGTAATGCGACTCCAGAGGGCAATGACTTAATCCTCAAGGATAATGGAAAGTGTTAATGCTGTTATCCACAAATTGAGGCGTGTCCCAATAACAACAACAGCAACGACAACTACAACGGGCACAACATCTAAACAAAGCGTAGCTCAAAAACTCTTTCACAAGCCGCTCGATAGAACCCCAGTGGAGCTAACGTCCAGACATCAGTGGGGCAAAGGCAGCAGCGGCCAGCTACTTTGGACCAGACCGGAATGTTGTTGAACTTAATTTTTTTGTTTAGTTTCGATACTCCATCGCAACTCGCTCGCTCGCTGGCCAGCTAGTTGCGCTTCTTGTTGTTCTGTCTGTCGCAATGAAATGAAATTTCGATAATTTCCAGAGAATTCATGCCACAGATTCGGCGAGCATCAGCAGCAGCAGCCCGCATGCGTTCTGGATGAGCTGATGGCCAAACTAGTTCGACCACTCGGGGTCGTACATGTTTGTTGGACTGCTTCAAGGATTGTGATGCGACGCGACGCGGCTGTAGTCAACCATGCGCATGCGCTTGCTCGGGGCAGGTTCATTAACTTGTTTGCTCTTTTTAATACTCTAAGCCCGAAAAGTTAAGGTGTATGCCAAGCAGAGCTGTTATCCATCCAAAAGCTCGGTTCAAGTATTCCCAAACCATTGCGCGGGAATCTGAACTAAACCAAGTCTGTTGCGCATCGGCGCATTAAAGGTTAACACAAAAAAGGTGTGCTGATTTTGGAAGAGAGTGTATCTTAAGGTCGGCATTTGCTAACAGCAACAACTTACTTGTTTTTTGGGGGCCGCCATCGTCAGAGTCGCCAAGTGGAAACAGCATTCGCGACGAGAAAATAATGATCTTCACTGGAAATGTGCAGGTCTGCACCCTCAATACTGTGTTGCTCGGTTCTGTTGCTGTTGCTTTTGGTGTTGGTGACTTAATTGCCACACCCAGGGATTAGCAGTCAGCGTAGAAATATTTCGCTTTGGTGCATTTCGAGGAAACATTTTGCCATTGAGCTTGAAACGCTTGCAAACTAGTTTGCTGTTCAATTTATGAACTGAACCCAAGCCGTCATTGATTGCTCCCCACTTGGTGTGGTTTATTTTTCACTGTCTACTGATAAGGTTGCGGCAACTCCTTTGGCCTAGGCTAGCAAGGGCTTGATTAATTGTCAATAGTTAACTATGTCAGCTATGTCAGATCAGCGCAGCTTCTATGACTCACCAATTGAGACCAAGACAAGAAAATGACTAAACACAATACTCAACCGCGCAAAGACCTTAATTAAGTCGAAACTTATGCTTATGACAAATTTAATCAGTAGCTATAGCGGAAGCGTAGTATCCAACGCTTTCTTTAGCGCTTTTCCCGGCATCTAAGCCAAATGAAATGATTCACACAGCGTCCGTTGGTAACAAAGAAATATATAAAGTCGGTATTTTCAAGGCGAGCCTCAATTTACGCTTAGTCTAGTGAAATTTGAGGCTCCAATCCGACGGGCCTTTGTTTCTACGACTGCGACTATGACTCTGGATCTAGGCAATTAGCAACATTGGCAAAGTAAATACATATGTTTGCGTCCAGTCCAAATGTAACGCGTTGAATTGCAGCGCCAATATCTCAAGATGACGCACCGACAACGGCATTGGAGTCAACTACAACGAAGGCAACGATGTCGATGTCGACGTCGACGACGGCGTCAACACTGACGGAAGTTGCGCATTGAGGACGACGTCGCATCCAGTGTAAAATATTGCACTGGCCTTGGAGCAGCACGTATACACTGAATTTGTGTGTGTGTGTGTGTGTGTGTGTGTGCGTGTGTTGCGGCCTGACTGTCAAGACGATTAACAACAACGACAACAATAACAACGGCAATTGTGGTGCATGTGGTGCGGGTGGTTCGGGCGGCAACAATGGTGGCCCTGGCGTTGGTGTCGGCTGGCAGGAGTAAAAATTAACGCACCATATTGTGCGCATCTGGAGTTTGTCCATTATCGGCGACAAAGTACAAGTACAACACATATAGTACAGTTGAGCTTCGAATAAATGAACTTTTTGAAACTAGTTAATACTGCAGTGATTTAAATTCATATGTCGAACACTGGGTAGTAAAATCGAACGAAATGCAGCCAAGCAGAATAATCAGAACAAGTCGATGTCCACATGGTGCATATGGTTGTTGGAAAGCTAAGAGTTCATATGAAATATGGACCTTTAACGTTATTTAAATCATGAACTGTTTGGAACAGTAATATTTCCACTGGGTAATTTCTTTTGAAAATTGGGCATTAACTTAGAGAAAAAAATCGTAATCGATCTCTCAAAACTCTTAAATGAAATAGTAATAGCCGTACTAAATTATGTTACCAGAGATAAAGCCAATATAAATTTTGTGCTTCCTGTACGATTCCAACAACTCACATGATATATGAGAATAAATTCAAATAAAGTCTGCAATCTTCTGGGCACAGCACTACAGACGGAGCTGGTGGGCCTGAGAGGCATCTTAGCACCTACAAATGAGCTTTGCTCAGGCTTTTGAGCCACTGCCTCCGCTGTTTGTTTTGGATTGTTCCCAGGCTGACTCTCGGCACGGGTTGCATGACACCTAAGTCCAGCCCTTACCTCAGCCCAAGTCAGAGATCTTTCCCGGAAATATGTATGCCAGACTATTAAGCAGCCAACGCATACGGTTCCAATCAACTGACTTGGCTTATACCCGTTCCAAAACAGAACTACTGAAGCGTCATTACCAGTCGGCACCCTAGGGGAGGGCTCGAGGATTTTGCCGACCAGATGTAAGAGTAATAAATACGAGATTCGAAATGTGCCAAATGAGCTCGCTTACTGTCATCAGCTGATTTGCGTAAAGTCACTATTCCCACAGTGAGAAAAACTATCGATAACCGCAGTGTGACGGTCATTTCATTGTATGCGCTACGGTTGTTTTATTGCCTAGCCTCGAACTATTTTGATTGTGACACGACATTACATTTGCATAACGGATAGATAGTATTTTAGAAGCTCTTTCATGCTGACACCTTCATCTTCATTGGGAAATTGAGAAAAGGCCATTTAAGTCAGCTAAAGTCAAGTTCCCCTGTAGAACTCACTGTGCAGAGGATATGCAGGGTAATTGCGTGTATGTTGCATTGCGGTTTGCTGTGGCGTCTGCTGGGTGTCAACATGCAACCGCATGTCGCCAGCGCATCCTCAGTGGACAGACACCCCACGCTCCCTATCGAATTGCAAGCTGCAGAAGTGATCTGAAGTCTTGGATGACTCAGGCTGTGTTACATGGCTGCTTTACACCCGCATCTAGGCACATGTTTGTCAGCCCATTTTAATGAACATAACTTTATAGTAGGTCTTGGGTCTGCCTTGAACCGAAAAATGCACAAATTCCGCTTGGCTGTGTCATTGAGAGTGTTTCGAAGAGAGAGAGAATCAACTTTGTGATAATAGCGCTGAACAAACAAGTTAAAAGAATCGAATGCAAAGATATATGACTGCATTTTGCAATAGGTCATCAGCTCAGAAAAGTAGCGCAATTAAGTGATTACTTTGAAATATTGCGTATACGCCGCGTGAACCTGTAACTGACAAAAGTTAAGTTCAGTTTGTTGAAACAAAATTTAAGAGCGCTCCAAAAAAACATGAAACAACAATTTAGTGACTTTTGTTGTTGTTGTTGTTCTCAGTGTTGTTTTTGTTGCTTTTGTGAATGCAAAATAAATTGCGCATAAAGTTTAATCACTTTGACTCTACACAATCAAACAACAACACCGAAAATGTATATGAAACGCATAACAAAAGATTCTATAGTATATATAAAAAAATAAAAAATATATATTTTTTAAATATATGTATGTATATATAAATATGTATACATATGTATCTATGTGTACAGCGGGCAGTGCATACACTCACGCATACATACAGTCATGCATATTCTCAGTGTGGCAAAAAAAATGAGCCAACGACGAACTGCGAAGCAATCGAGCAAGTCAACAACCTCCAGTGCATTACTCACTTTTAAAGACCGTGTGTGTCCTTCAACAAAAACTTATCTGCCTCTCTCTACCGCAGCCGCTGCTGTTGCTTGTTTTAGACTCTTTTTTCCTACTTTTTATAATTAAACAATTTTGCAGTCTGAGTTGTGGCTGTTGTTGTTGTTATTGCTACCGTCGTTGTCGTCGTTTCTATCCGTTGCGACGAGTCGCCCACAGTTCCCCCGAAACTCACCTCCACCCTGACTTTGACAACACTAGGCAACAAAAACTAAAAATGTGCCCTTAGAAAGAGTTGAACAAGTAACCACAATCGGACATACTCAAAGTTGTGCTAGAAATCCCTTTCAACCAAATTTCTATCCAACATCTCTTCCTACAGAACTTTAACCCAAAAGCAATTCGTCGATTAAGATATTCATCTTGGAGAGACAAAAAAATCCGTTGCCAAATTCATATTCATCTTCTTCTTAGCTGGCCATAATAACCCGTTATCTGGTTACGGCCTGATGTAATACATCAGGACATACATTTGGGACATGGTGGGTCCCAAATCCTAAGCACAACCCTTTTAAGGCCTGGGGTAGCTCTACTGGTCTCGAAAGAACCCAGTGTCATTGTTAGTCGCCTCATACGACAAGCTTTGACATGCTGAGGTGGTATTCTCTAACCCGCTCACCACACGGGGTGTGCCAAGCAAAAATGGAGCTCAATTTTGTTGCTCAGTGTTCATGGCTGTTGTCTTGCTGCTGCTCTGAGCTTTGCACAAGTGTGCGCAGTTAGCTTGTTCCCTGTTTGGCACTCTTTCGCCGTTGTTTTCGTTCTGTTTCGATCTGTGCGTTCGTTCCACCAAACTTCCATCGATACAATACAATATAGCGATATATATGAAACGATATGTTAGAGACTTAGTTTGCTGCGCATTTCTTGAGAGGAATAAACTTTAGTACGCTTGCGTGACCTGTTGCCGGCTTTCAGCCCCCCACGCTGCGCCACGCCTCTGCTTAACCCACGCACACACACACACACACACAGACGCTCCACATCCGTTGCAGCTGTGTCAGTGTGTGCGTGTGGAATGTCATTGACTGCAATTTGTTAGCAAAATATTTCAACTGATAAAATAAAATCTACATACACTATACAAAAACATGTAGCAACACTTGAAGGCAATGAACTCTACAAACTCTACAAGCAGAGTAACTCGATTAGAGTCGATTTACGTCTGCCGTGTTGAGGGCGGTTTGAGGGTGTTACGGTGTTGCGGTGTTACGTTCGCCAGCATCTGCCGTGGGTGCAACAGAGACGAAGCGAGACACACACACAGGTTGATCGCGCCATAAACAAAGAATTCCTTTTGTTTGCTTTGACTTTCTGGTTTTTTTTTTTTATTGTACATTTTATTTTTAAACAAATAAGTCGTAGTTTTTTTTGTTGTTGTCGGGTTCATTGCATTCACCGAAAAACACATTTAAAAAGCGCAAAAAAAGTGCACAACTGATTTGGTAGGGTGTATAAACAATATGCCGCGCGTGTGTGTAGAGTTCAAGTTGATTTATCAACATTCCAAATGTAGGAGAGTTAATATTCCTACCAGTCATACATTATTGATGAGCTGATAATCTTTATTTGGATATTTCGGGATTGTCATTCAAATTGCAGCAAACTTTTGTGTAGACTTCGAATTCTAAAAGGGTTTCGTTAACTAACTGAAACATCCGGTAACTTTTGTTTTGTACTTTTCAAACCTTTCCTAAAAACGTTTAAGCGTTTGAATTTTAACTAAATCCGATATTTACGCAATCGACTCTAGAGTTTTCGGGAATCTAATTCAAGAAAAGAATATTGTGCAGACAGAAGACCTATGCGAATCTAATAGTTCAAAGTACAGAAGATTACTTTCATATGAGATCTACATAGACCTTCGTTCCTAATGTAAGGTCCCAAATCGTGAAGCAAAAAAAAAACTTCTATACAATTTCAGTTTTTCAGTTTGTTGGTGTCACAAATCGTTACGAATTGACGACCCTTCCCCTCCCCCAAGTTTTGACATTATTTATGAAGAGCCACTAAGAAGGATTTAAACAATTATTCCATTATGTTTTGCATCGCATTAAATATTATTTCCATGATGGAAAATATAACTACCAATGACACCATTTAAAGAGCTTATTATTGTCATATCCTCCCCCACCATCCGTCATATTATGGTATATTGTTTCTTAAGTAGAGGAGTTAAGAATCTTATTTATATGGAAAAAGAGACCATAAATCTAGTTCAGATTTCAAAGGAATTTCGGAATCGCGTAGCCATTTGCAATTTAAAAAAAAAAAGTATTTCGCATGATCAATTACTTCTAGTATGCGTTTTCTCACAATAACATTAAAAGTAAAATACATCGAATATGAGTTATTTCCTAGACGATACCCAACCTCAAACGGGATGAACAAGTCGCAAGCGTCAACTTTTAGTGTTTTAATCTAACGTAATGGATAGCTCTATCACTCAAAATTTGTACCCAACCCAACCTTATGGCTCTATGCGTACCTCTTAACATTTGTTTAGCCCAAACTCCAGTGCTTTTCACTAACTTTTCTCATAACAATATTAAGCTTATTGGAAAAATAGTTTAATACATATGCATTAAAGATATGCAGAAAGATAGCGTGTAAGAAAACTTTTTTTTCGGCAAAAAAAAAAAGTGAGTATTTCCAGATTAATTTAGTGTATAGAGATAGCCACTTTCTAACAAAATGCGAAAAATTAAAATTTTTGAAGTTTAACTTTTGTACATTTAATTAGCTTTAGAGTAAACTTTTCTAATTTTTATTTAACTATCCACACACACAAGCACAGTTATTTTCGTTTTGAACTGTTGTTTTCACGGTATACAATTTCCTGGCATTAAGTGTCGTGTACTCAGGTTACAACAAAGTCGGTCAATAACTTCAGACCTCAATCTTTATCTACATATGGTTGTATGAGTGTGCATTTTGCAAAACGTTTAAGCGACCACAACAACGTCGGTTGTTTACTCCTTGATGAACTGTTTTGCCGTAAATTTTCATATAGATTCTTTTCTTTTTTTTAACTGACCGGTTTAATGACTCGAACTTAATTTGTGCCTTCAAAAATAAGTGAAAATAAAAAATAAGGAACAACAGAAAGCCAGACAACACCCATGCAGAGAGACAACACACACATGCATCCCATGCAGAAGAACTCGACTTGAGAAAGAAGAGAAGTCGATCCAGCAGAGGGGGCCGTGAAGAGTGTTGGGGTTTGTTTCATATGCGCGACGTAGCGCAGACTGCAGAAACAAGCTGCTGTGCAGCCAAAAAATTTGAAAGAGTCAGACGAAATCCCGAAAAAAGGAGAAACAAAAACCAAATACAAAACAAAATGATGCTCAAGTAACTCATATTTGTATATGTATGGATGTACATGCATACAGTGTAGCAACGATGTCTTCGTACAGCAGCAGGATAAGGAGCCGATAGGGAATAAGGCAACTAGTTATAAGACTCCCTCCGATACAGAGTCCTGACTTTAGTTTCTTTTGGAAAAAGCATAACATCGTGTTGTTCATTAGGCTCACATACGTACCTTTTGAATAGAAATGATTCAAAAAAAGGAACTTTTGGTTCGCCACGCCTGCTTGTCGCTACAGAGTACAGGGTACAAATACAAGGCCTTCTAAGCAAAAACCTCTTAATATACGAAGATTTTAATTAGATTTAGTTTATTTTGCCAATTACTTGAAACTGTTACATGCTTTTTCCTTGTAACTTTAGGAAAAATGATTCAAATGAATTACTTTTTTCGTTGAATTCAAAACTAATTACGAACTTTTGTTTCTGTATACTTTTTATTTTCGTAACTCTGTTTTTTAATCGATAAAGTTTAAGTTCGCTGCTGTACCAATACAATGTTGCGCCACTGTATGTGTATCTGTAGAGTGTGTGTGTATGTGTGTGTGTGCGTGCAATGCCAATACCTCTGCCTACTATATAAATGACGATCGAAAGATGCAAAATGTTCATTTTCGTATGTATTACGCGGTGAAGAATTCCAAAATAAAAAGTCAACAAAATAATAAAATGAAGCATGCGAAAACAACGAATCACACAGATACAAATTCACACACACACAAACACAAGTAAATACGGCTGCAGAATTCAACTTTTTTCGCTGTCGCCGCCATTGCGAGCGCGCCATTGCCATCAACGAGGAGAGTATAAAAGCCTAAAATCACTACGTACTCGAGTTTATTAAAACCAAAACTGTGCGAGTGTCAAGATCGTGGGACGCCGACGACTGCGGCTGCTCCTGCTCACAAAGTGAACGAACTACGATATCAATAAAGTATAAAGAAAAGAAAGAACAGTTGAGTCAAAATGAAATTCTTGTGAATAAAAATGATTAACTGGATTCTTAGGCGACGCCCATTTTTTGCCAAAAAGAAAGCGAATCGCTCAAAAGTGCCAAAAACGAACATGAAAATCAAGAGCTAAAATAGACGTAAAACTGTATAAAAGAAAAACTTTGCGCGTTTATTATATAGCACGTCACGTCACGAATACGCGCGCAGCCGTCACCAAACAAAAACGAAAGTGTTCTACTGACATGGATTACTTTTCCCCCAAACAACTGCAAACAGCAATGCGAGAGAAACTAGCGTTAGTTTTTCGTCTATGACGGAGGCGGCACAAACAATGCTGCTCCAAAGGCCGGCCGAACGCCGATCGGCGAACGCCTGACGCAGAGAGCGCGCAGAGCAGCTTCGTGCGAGCGCATAAATAGAAAGCGCCAAACAGATAGAACAGCTAGCAACTAGACAGCCGGAGCGCCAGCGCGGCCAACGCAATTTGCGTGTACGTGCACTTGGTCATGGCATTGATGGTATTGGTGCTGCTGCTGCTGCTGCGGTGGCGGCGGCGCGTGTGCGGCCATCATCAAGTTCGCTTCAAATTGGAGAGTGGAGAGTTCTAATGCGACGACGACGCTGCGCAGTAGCAGCAGCAGCAGCAGCAGCAGCAGCTTTGAACTTGAACTTTTCAATGCACTCACACATTTGCATAGATAGCAAATAGCAATAGCAATAGCAATAGCAATGTGGCGGAGCGCGCAACTTATCAGCGAGCGACGACGTTAGTTGTCGAAGAGACGCTGCATGGTGAGCGCGTGTTTGGTTTGGGGCGCGGTGTTTGCTGTGTGTGTCGTAGTGTTTGTGTGCGCATAAAATTCCTATCAATTTGACTTGTTGCAATTCATGCGAATAAAATAAAAGCAAAAAAAGTGAAAGTTGTTGGCGCCAACATTTATATAAAAATAAAACATGAACTGTACACGAAGCGGCGGCGGCGGCGGCGGCGGCGGCTGCCAGCAACAAGTTAATAAATTAAAACGCAAACGCAAATGAAACGCGCAGCGTTAGCGAGTAACGGCATTGCAAAGAAAGCGGCGAACGGAACATACTTTTTGCGCATTTTGGAGCAGCGCAGCGCAGCGCAGCCGGCTGGCTGTGTCTTCCTTTCTTTCTTTCGTTTTTTGCTTTGCTCTTTTTCTGCCCATTTCTATTTTCATTATTTTATCAAAGCGCCCGTCGCACAGTGGGCGTCATTGCATGTTAAGCAAGTCAAAAAAGTGTGCAGAAAAAAGAAAGCAAATTTACGTGATGCCGTAATGTGGGCGTGTGAGTGTGTATGTGTGTGTTCTGGCAGCAGCCTTCAACAACTTTCCTTATAAATCTAGCCTCTACTAGGCTTTGTCTGTGCATTGGATCAGACATAGCCTATGAGAGGTTAGGTGTACCAAGGAGGAAAATCAACAACGGCATGCAAAACACACCACCACACAAGAGCGGAACGGCAAAGCCAAGACACACAAATACAGCAAACGCGGTGACGATTGCCGTTACTGACGCCGACTTTATACGCCATATATTATAAAATAAAAAAAGGGGCAGTCATATATGGATAAGAAAATAAATGATAAGAAAAATGAATATTTATTTATGTACGTATGTATGTTTATTTATTTTTAGCAGCTATGAGCGAGAGGAAGCTAACGACCATTTGGTATGTGAAGTAAGTTTATAAAACAGAAATAATAAAAATCGTTAAATTCTTATTGTGTTGTTTTCATTGCTTTATTTTGATAACTAAGCAATACTCCAAGACGGCTTAGAAACACTCGAGGCGTTGCCCGACATTGGGCAGTACGACATTTTCGCACAAAAATAACATAGAAAAGGGTGCCAGCTGAGAAAATGTGGTTTTGTTTGTTGTTTTTTGGATATTTACGTTGGCATTTTTATTCATTTCGCCAATTCGCAAGTAGTCTTAGTTCACTATCAAGAGTAAAACATCATAAAGTATTCTATTATAGTTTTTCAAGTTATACGATTTGAATTGCTTTTACACAAAACAATGAATAATTCTGTTAAATTGCAGCTCAATAAAAGCCACGTGAAATGATCGATGACTAACTTTATCTGCTGTATTCTGTGCATCTTTAAAAGACTGTCATTACAAAATTTTAGTTAAAAAAAAATTTGCTACTTCTCCACACGCGGAGGCAGGGGTGTCACAGAAATCTCTAGACGGCTTTGCCCAAAGTTTCATTTCAATTTTCTTAAAAAATTGAATGCTTACTTGTTAGATTTTCCATGCTCTTAGAGATATGTAGGTCGTCCACATTGACAAATTGCTTTTTGATTGAAATTCGGTATAAGAGAATATGTGGCATACCGAAAAGGTACTTTAATACAAAATTCAATTGAAAGTAATTTTTTTAACGAATATTTGTGCATCGCAAACTTAAAAATCACGTTCCTTGAGTTATGACTGTCTGCTAGTAAATGAGCATTACGATTCTAAGTCCGAGATTTAGCTGTTCATTCGGACGGACGTGGCTGCATCGCTATACTAATCTATGTTGCTCATATTAGCACTGACAACTTATGGTTTACAAATCTATAAATAAATAAATAATTCTGTTAAATAAATATTATTTTGTTTTACTTTTTTTTGTCTTCTGGGTTGCTATAAAGCTAGCTATGCATATTAAAAAGAAACGGTTTTTAAAAGCAGTCGCAGTATTTGACCTTCAGTTGCTGCATATGTTAGTAAGTATTTATAATACATTTAGTTGAAAGACAGTTGTTAAGCTCCAAGCGCCTTCAATTAATTTAGCCGCATAATTTTTATTTTGTATAATCACAAAATTCCACATCGGCAGTTTTTGCTGTAATTTTTGTGTTGCTACCACTGTGCGAATTCCCAGCAAGTTGGCAGGCTTATGCCCCTGCTTCACACTGCATGTTACGCGTACCAATTGCTCGCTGCTGCAAAACCGATCAACGCACTGCACGCAAGCAGTACTTCCAAGCAGTGCAAATTTCGTTTTGAATTTGCGCTCTCATACAAAAATAACGAAATCTTTAACAACTGTCGAACTGACAATCCTACAAATTGTATTAAAACAAGTATTTCGCCAACACCAACTTCCACAGTTACAGCTTCCATTATTTCTCTTAAGCTTTATGGCTCTACTCAGCGCATAAAAAACTCAGCGGGGGACGCCAAAGGCGTTACAACGTTTCTTTTGCGGCTTTTGCAAAAAATTTTCACACATAAAGTCTAATCGAAAACATTAACTAATAAAGAGCGATTGTATTGCCGCTTTTCATGTCTTCCATAATGGCTTATAGCATCGCACTTGGCTTATTTATGGTTTGCCAAGAGCGATTTTCCCCATCGCCTGAAACGGCTGCTGCAGTTGTCTGTCTGTTGACTTTCTTGGCTTATGCAATTGTTGGCTTGCCGTGTTCAGCATTTAACCCATATTAATGTCTAAGGCTTTTCAAGCCTGTGGCTTATTTGTGTGTTTGGGGCGACCTTCAATGACCAATGACTATTGGATAACAGCCATTAAAAGCAAACTAATCATTAAAACGAAAATAAAAACGCAAAACATGGACTCAAAAGTGATTAAATTTTAATTGACAGTCATGTTGGGCCCAACGTGAAGCACGACAAGTATCGCCCACAGACAGATCCAAAAAATCACGCCAAATCTGAGGTTAATTAAATTCCAGCAACCCCTACAAATGGCCTACAAAAATTAACACCAACCACAACAACAACAACAACAACTACAATGACGACGGACAAACAACAATCGACAAGCGACCGACAACGCCAACAGTAAAAATTCATTGCAGTAATAAATTGACCCACTTTCGAATCTGCAACCTGACCCAACTACTTACATACTTACAAACATATCAACGAAAAATCCGAATCCAAAAACAACCAAAACAAACCAGCCTGAAAAATCGACAAGCAACAGCAACAACAACAACAACAACGACAACAACAACAAATCACCGACAAACCAAAGCAAAACCAAATCAAACCCAAACAAAGCAAAACAACACAAAGCACAAAGTAGTGCAGAGCAACAACAAACACAACAATTCAGTGGAACAGCTTAGCGGCAAGCAGTTACGAATGACTTAAGCAACGAACTCTATCTGCCGATAATGCAGTGCAGAGCCTGTCTGCACGTGAGCGCACCTCTCTCTCTCTCTCTCTCTCTATCACTCACTCTCCCGCTATCACACTTCCTTTGTTTGCTGTAACCCAGCAAACACTTTGGAGCACAGTATTTAGGCTTTTCTTTTATTTATGGCTTATTAGATCTTATATATTTACATACCTTTTCTTATGTAAGTAAGCGATTTTCTATACGGTTGCGAGCTTTATCATGAAATTCCTTGATGCAAGATTTAGTACTTAAAAAGAGTCATTTTGTATTTTCCTGGACAATAAAGAAAGTTCTGGAAGAATGTAGTTGCTGCTGTACAAAAGGTTTTAAAATTTTTTTTTTTGACTTATGTTTACAAAAATATTTTTTGAAAATGAGTTAAGCCGCTAGGGCAACTTATATGATAAATGAGTACAATCCAAATTGGAAGCTTTGATTTTATAACTTACGAACAAACAAATTTCGTACGTAAATGTAAAATAAATGTGTAAACAAACGGCCCTATTTTTCTGTAAAATAAAGTGTTGCAAACATCATCATAAATTAAAATCAATCGTAAAACTGTTGAGTAATAGAGTCAATTTAAGAGGTGTATTCAGAAAGTAGGCCGAATTTTGTTATGTCACAGAATTTTGTTTTGAGCCTTCAGGGAAATTCTTATGTAACCAAAAAAAATTGCTCAAATAATGCTAGACTTAATAAAAGCAATAATAAACGTGTCAAAAGCAAAGCTGCACTTTAGAACACGCTTATGTAAAAAAAGAATCAGGGAAACCAGCCAACGCGAATCATACCAAAACATATATGGCTAAATATTACATTAACATTTTTGTAACACTACAAATAAAAATAAATTTGATTAATCTACTTAACTTAACGCTAAGATATCTACAAAGTCTGTGAGTATGAGTGGCTTCCCAGTACCTAGGCTTAGCCCTTCCCAGGACAGAATCTAAGACAGACAAAAAATACACGTTCTGCGTCTTTTGTGGTCTCTGCAAATAAATCGGACTTAAATCACCCATATGCCTTTAGTAGTTGTCCCAGATAGAGGTCGTTTTGGCCTTGCAGCCTACTCCGAATCTCCGGTATCATTCTTTTTGTCCAGGTGCTTGTGGAAGAACCTTGCCCCCTCTTGTGCTATCTCACCATAGTTGCCTTTCACCGACACGGCTGGATGAGCTGGTCTCAGGATGAAATACTTGCAAGGAATAGACCTGCATCCACGGATACCGTGCGTAACGTCGCAGCCGTGGCAGGTGCCCAAACGGTCGATGCATAAAAAAGTATGAACCGTGTCACGTGCAACTTCTTCCTCGTTGCCTAGCGCCACGGATATTCAGCCAGGTTCTCGCCTTCATCGCCCACATGCTAGAGGCGTTGCCTGAAAGTCAGCATTTCTTACGTCCAGCCTTGCGATCAAGTAGTACTCATTGTTGCATCCATGGCATGCATCACGAAGATTATGAGTGGGTATCGCTATGTGTCAACTTTCAAAAATTTGTAACAATTCTGTTGAGCTGAAATGTAAGGGGAAATTTCATTAATTTCTTCTATTATTCTGTTTAATACAATTGCATTAATCAGAATATTTTCAGTCTTTGTCATACTCTTCTTCTTCTGATTGCTAATTATTCAGAGCATTGAGTTAGCGTATACTCAATTCCCCAAGGTGCTAGCTACCTTCAAATCTTCTTTCAAAAGTGACTAATTGTCAATGGCCTTTGAGCACAAAGAGACGCTTGCAAATGCCAGCTGGGTTGCTGGTTAATTAAAGAGCAGCAAGCAGTAGCTAAGAGGGCGTCGTCAACTGTAAATGCAACTGCTTTGATTGCATTCATTTGTTTTTTTTTTTGCTTCTTGCAGTGAATTGAGTAACTCGAGTCACTCGATCGATACTAACACACACTCACACACACACACACACACACTCACTTACATGCATACAAAGCACTTGTTTTAACTATGTTGTTGTTTTTTTTTTTTGTGTAGTTTTGATAACTGCGCCTCTGATCGAAGTTATTTTGGCCGGCGGCCAGTTAGCCGTTATTTTGGCGGCGGTTAGTCGAATTTCATGCTCTAGATAATACAATAACAAGTTAACAAGTTATTTCTTGATCCAATCGAGTATCCAAGTATCCACAATAATGGCTTTAATATAATAAAAATGAATGCAAACACTTTTATGCATGTATATACTATAGATCATATATTGCAGATCTGAAATACTTTATTACTTTATCGAATAACGAAAATTGTATTATTTCAACGAAAATAATAATTTAAACTTATTGACTTTCAGCTCAGACAGGTTATAAATGCACACACACACATTCATTATGGAGGCTTTATGTTCAATACTCATTTCAAATTGGTTCAAGTTTTGAGCCATAAAGCGTTCAAAATATTTTCCATTGTCTTTGTGTTTGTTGTCGTTGTTGTCGTTGTTGTTGTTGTTGCCGTGCCTGAACGTGTTAAAAATTGTTGTATAACTGCGCGGAGCTAGCAACAACTTAAAAATCGATTAACAACAACGTAATTATGGCCATAATTTTTGTGCTCAAGTGTTGCAACAACAACAACAACAGCAACAGAAACAACAACCAAACAACATTCATACCAGCAACAGTGACAGCAATAACTACAACAACAACAACAACACCACGAAAAATAAAGTAAATGCAAGGAAATTAGCGCAAAAATATTTTTGAATAAATATGAAATGTGTGAAGATCTACACAAAAAAAAAAAAAATACCAACGACTCAGCCTTGAACTTGAAAAGTCCCCCCTGACGAAGGGGGGAAAACGGGAATGAATGCTCATCAAACAAGTGTAACTGCTTGAAGATTTTACTTGTTACGCTGCTTGAATGGCAGCTCAGGTCCGCTTCTTTCTGGAATCGCACAATGTGGGGATTTTCAAGCGACAGACAACATTTATGATTATACATTGCTAATAAATTGACTCGAGAATTAAGAAAGCCAATTAATTCGTTCTACTTTCAAGAACCGCTTTTCTTTCCGTAAAATTCTATCGAAAGTGAAACATTCTTAAGGGGATTCGTTCTTATGGGAATATGTGTAAGACACGGTGAGTTTGAAGCTAGGTGCGTTCACAAAATTTATTACAAAAGTTCTTCTCATTTTGCAGGTCTACCGAACCGTGTTTAAAGCAGGGTTGAGCAGCGACAGCAGAGAAATTGCCAATGGCAACTAAGAAAATATTCGCATGTTAGTCCCAAACGAGCAGAACATGAAGCTTGACTAAGGTGAGATCAAGACTTTCGGCACTCTGCTTGCGTCAGTATCCTAATTTGGTCGTAGTCTAAAAAGATGAAAGAGAAAGCAATTACACATGTGTGGGAGCAACCTTCTTCAGCCTGACATATAGGGTTCTCAGAGAATGCGAGCGGCTGAGCTGGCATATCTTATTAAGTAAGTATACTCGGACGTGTTAGCTTAGAAATAGGCAGGACTTCGCGCACGAGCTGTCCGATATTACTTACTCAATGCCATCTGCAGGTTCTAATACTATCCGAAGCAATGAAAGTTGGCAATTGTCATCTTAGTTCACAAACCAGGGAAGCCCGAGTCGGACAGGTGGGCATATGGGCATATGCTTTCTCCTATTTCGGACTGCTTATTGCGGAACGTACTATTGAGATGTTGTTGAAAAACAACGCCAAAGGGTAGTAATTCACATACTCCATGCATGTGGATTACAGAATTGGAATACCATTTTTGTGGACATAAAGCATGGATTTGAATAAGTACTTGGAAAAGAAGAGAAGAAAGACCTGCCTACCTCAAAAAAGAGTCTTGAATTTGACCTGTACTATTCCATGTTGCAAACGCAACAATAGTTTCGGTTCGATTACCGGTTCAATCAACGAAATTATGGACATGGATAAGTACTTGGAAAAGAGGAGAAGAAAGACCTGTCTACCTCAAAAAAGAATCTTGAATTCGAACGAAAACCGTGGTAAGAGGTCCATTTGGGGCTTGAGTCTGACCTGTACCATTCCATGTTGCAAAGGAAACAGCAGTTTCGGTTCGATTACCGGTTCAATCAATGAAAATATGGACATGTATAGGTACTTGGAAAAGAGGAGAAGAAAGACCTGTCTACCTCAAAAAAGAATCTTGAATTCGAATGAAAACCGTGGTAAGAGGTCCATTTGAGGCTTGAGTCTGACCTGTACCATTCCATGTTGCAAAGGAAACAGCAGTTTCGGTTCGATAGACGAAAATAAATGAACATCCGGGTTTGAGCCGGTTTGATTACCGGTTCCTCTGAGTTAGAGTCAAAATAGCTCCGTTTAGGCTTTGCAACATCAGCCAGACATCGAGACGACGAATTAAGAGTAACTGCCAGTTAACATGTTTTTTTTTTATGGAACCGGACTGTTTTAAAGATTCCATTTGTTCTGTTCTAACCTTAGTAGGGCTATTCAGTCGGCTGAGTAATTTGGCTATTTTGGCTTGCAAATATGGAGGGAAATTTGGAAGGCAAACAACTGCCGGTGAACGCCCAGCCGTTATGTGCGTATGTGAGTATGATTGTGCGTGACAAGGCTAACACCTTTCCTTTTAAGCAGCACCAAAACCCAAACAGACAAGTTAAGCCACAAGTTGCAATTGTGGTGATATGTGTCTTGAGGGAAGTGAGAATGGCAACGGATTGCGCATACGCCCCGTTAGTTGACACCTGTTAATTAAAATAATCACTTATTAAAGGCGGTTAAAGGTGACGCCATAGAACTAGTAAGTGCTGGCAAATTAGGGCAATAAATAACATGGTAATTACGTATACGCCACCGTGCAACAGCAGATAACAATAAAAGACAGGCGCCAGTGTGACCAATTAACTAGATCAGAGTGACCAAATACAGCAAAGCTGTCAATGAATGACTTTGACGGAACGACTGATTTACTGTTGAAATGGCAAATCGTCAGACGAATCGATCGGAACTTCTTCAGTGAGCACTTGCGTGTGTGTGTGTGTGTGTTTATACAAAGGCAGGCCCATAACTGACACGGCGATTGCTTTAATTAATCCAGTTTTATTTTGATTATGTATCGGCAGTTTGGCTTTTAGCCGTTAGCGACTTTGCTGTTAGCTGTTTAAATTAGTTTGACATTTAAGTTTCGCACTGACTCCCTTGTGCTGCCCATAAATTTGTTGTGACTATGGCTCGGGCTCTGGCTATTTGGTTGATTGTGACGCTCGTCATAAATTTGCTGGCCAAAAAACCAACGCAAAATCACACGGCAACGACTTGGATGCCTTTGGCATTCAAATTGGCCAGATCAAAGCCCGAACGGTAACAAATGGTAACCAGTTGATGATGAACTTGTTGCTCATTGGCTCACTCACTAAGTGGAGATAAAAGCGAAAACAAATAAAAATTTGCCCATTAAAATGAAGTAAAACTAAAAGTTCTTCGCTGTATCGATATCTTAACTGCTATCTGTGCGCCTCGCTCGAATTGAATTTTAATTATGTTAATTAAATGTATAAAGTTAGCAGTTTTTTTTTGTTTTTTGCTCTTTTATGGGTTTGGAACTCAAAACTGGTACGCAGCACACATAACCCAATCAGATTGTTAGATATGAAATTAATTCATTAGCAACTAGGCAGAAATTAGCCAAATTTATGTTAGCTAATCCAGTCTTATGCAGCTATTTGTGTCTATAAATAAAGCAAAAGGCATTTTAAGCTAAAAAAAGGTAATACTACAGCAAGTTGGCAGCGCTGTGACGCACTCTTGCTCTCTGTGTGCGCTCAGTCACTTGTTAACTGCACTCAAGATACTAAACTAAAGGAGACGCGGCCTTTTCTATTTATTGCTTTAAGTTATATAGGTCACCAGGTAGGACATTCAGTCACGTTAGTTGGTGGTTTTTTGTGAGAGCTTAAAAGGGGGTTAGCGAGAAAAGCACAAGCACTCACAATCATGTGCAAGGTATACTAAACCAGGTACTCTCATTTTACACGCTCGCCTCTGTTAAGTAGACTATTATCAGTTTTATTGCGAACTTAAGTCTACTTGAGAGTGTAGTATGAGGATACATTGCTCTTAGACTATGCCTTGATAAAGTGTACTGCAAAAGTTAGTGACACGAAAAAAAACTGGCTCGGAGGCAACATTCCTCGTCGACGAACGCACTTAGCTAAAAACAAATACCGAACTGAAGAGAGCGGAAGCGTCTGCACCTGGTTAAGTGTATCATGGTCATGCTCGACAAGAGAGGGGGGAAGGGTGGCATTCCCCCTTGGCCGGGAGTTATCTCGAGTGAAAAAGTTCGTCGTGCTTACAGAACAAAATGATTCAAGCTAAAGGTGTAATAGAGAGGCCGGTACATTTTCCCCTCCGGGGCCGGATTTTCTCTCTACGGCCCTGCACCGACTCATGCTCTACCGCGCTGCCTCAGCTTGAAAGCAAATCCTGTCCAACGGTAGAATTACTCACTCGCTCCCCCCTTTTCGCTAGCTTAAATGAGGAAGGCTGCTGCTACTTCAATGCGTAATTTACATCTCTCTCCATCTTACTTTCACAAACCTTGTGCAAAGTGTAGCGTTAAGTAGTTCTACCCATGATGAAATAAAACCAAAGTGTGCTCACTCTACATTTATCAGGTACCAAAATCTGTGTGAGCTAACGCTCAAAAGCTCAGCTTTATGCATGTGTCACAACAACAAGAATTGAGTGCACAATACGCGCTAGAGTAAATTGGTAACTATTTTAAGAGGCACCGACTCCGAGTGAGCACACTTTGGTTTCATTCCATCATGGTCCTGCCAGTGCGTACGCATTCTGCTGCTCTCAAGGTTGCCTTGTCTTATTTGCGTGAGCCTTTGTATGTGTTGCTCGCTCGCTCTCTTAGGCTCTCCAAAATTTCCTTGTATTATAAAACCATGCTCCTAACTTATTAAGTGTCATCTTCAAATAATGCGAATACTGTAGCAAGTTGGCAGCTCTATCTCTCTCTCTCTCTCTTTTTACGCTCGCCTGCGCTCAGTCACTTGGTGGCTGCACTGACTTTGACGCTCTGCCGACGCGAAGCTTGGCTTAAGTATAAAACCAATTTGAGCGGCGAATTGCGAACCAGTTGAGCGCTGTCTTTGCAAACGTTTCACGCTCGCTGGCCAAAAATAAAAGTTTCTAAGCCGCAGCATAACAACAGTAAAACAAATCACTTTTCATTTCAAACGCAGCGCAGTCGCAGCGCGCTTACTTTAATTGACTTTGCTTTGGCTTTGTTTTTGACTTTGTTTTGTTTGCGTCTTCGCCTGTGTCTTTGCATTTTGTGTTTGCTGCGTTGCGCTTCAGTCAAGTGTTTGGCTTGGCCTGGCTTTGGCTTTGGCTCTTGCTTTTGAATCTTTTATTCGTGCGACGTGCTCGGCAGCGAACGGTTGTCTTGTCTTGTTTTTGACGCAGACGCGACGCGTGTACTCGTCATTGTTGTTGGTGTTTGTGCAGCAAAAAAAGCTAATATATATATATATAAAATATATATACAGATAAATCCTATATATATAAAATTGTAAGCGCAAGTTATTTGATGTGCCTTTGTGGCAAAAAATAGTGCAAAAATCTATAAAATTCGAAAATGCAACTAACTCAAAACTAAGCACAAGAAAAAACAGTGTTAACAAATACAACAGCTACTACGCCTGCCCCAAATGCTGCTAAGCTCTTGGGTTTTGTGTTTTTGTTTTGTTTTTTTTTTGGCAACTCATCAGCTTGCAATTTATGCCGTTCGAGGGCTCTTATCTCTGCTCCAGATGTGGCAATACCATACGGCTTAAACCATTCAGTTTTCGTATGACGGAAGTAAGGCAAGGGCTTGGGATATGTGTCACAGCTCGAGTTCGAGATACGCGGCGGAATTTAAGTTGTTAGTTTATGCTAAACAAACTACAGAGACCAACTTTATTGGGAAAGCATTGACCAACTGCCGCTGCTCAGTGACCTTAATTTGCCTAATTGGCAGCGCCACGAAAGGCTTGTCTAGGCGGCGGCGTCGTCAGCGGCTGCGTCGACACTCTGTTGGCCAAGCTAAATGGCAAGCAACACGTGCACGTCATTGGTCAAGTGCTGGCCAAGAATGCAATGGTTTAAACTTTGCCATTCAACGGCAGCAGGTTATGAACAAAAAAAAAGAACAACGGCTTGTTGAAGAAGCCGCCACAACAACAATAGCCAAGAGTCACAGCGGAATCCAAGAGCAAGACAAAAGCAATCCAATCCAATCAATGACTTCCATTACTTCGATGAGTGCCGCCAAAGCCATAGCCAGAGCTTAAGCCAAAACTTGTTATTGGAAAAATGCAATTGCAATGTGTCGGTATTAGAGTTGTAAGCGTGTTGAGACATGCCTGCGATCACGATCAAGCCAGAGTGTCTAGCGTGAACACGCCATTTATTGTCACAACAAAAAGCTCGCTTTTACATCTTTTCAATAACTTTTCAACGTTTTTAAAAAAGCTTGATTCTAGAAATTGAAAATCAATTTGATTTGAAACAAATGCTACTCATATTACGAAAATGGAAATGCTAAATGCTTTTCTTTTGTAGAAAAATGGGAAATGCTAAATGCTTTTCTTTTGTAGAAAAATGCGAAATGTTTTATGAAAAGGTACATAATTG
This sequence comes from Chymomyza caudatula, assembly GCA_035041775.1. Taxonomy (NCBI): domain Eukaryota; kingdom Metazoa; phylum Arthropoda; class Insecta; order Diptera; family Drosophilidae; genus Chymomyza; species Chymomyza caudatula. The sequence continues at coordinate 2,838,076 of JAWNKW010000073.1, forward strand.
GAATCTGGAACTTGTCCCAAAAGCTCCTAGAGAAGCTATGTTTAAGAAAGTATGTAATGATTTGATATGATGATATGTTTTTTGAAAACAGATTAAGATTTAAAGTTTTTCATATAAATGGCTATAGATAGTGTGATTTGAACTAAATCGAAATCGGAGAAGAATCGCTTTAGTTTAGCAAATCATCATAAGGAACATCTTGTGAACCGGAACACTAGCAGCCACTTTGGCTCTGATATTGCAGGATTCCAATTCACTGCACTTTTAATATAAAAAAAAACAACCTGTCACCTATTTCATGTGATCTGCACAAGGACAGTCGATGAAAGAAAATTTAATCTATTTTTTGCCGCTTATTTTACATGACCAATGTCCACTGTGTACAATGGCTATGGTTGGTGAATAGCTTTAGCTGCATTTCCAATCGAATTCCAGTGAGAAACGTTTCAAAAAATGTGAATTCGCAAGTTAAGGGAAAGGGTTCTTAAGACAATTTATAGGACAGTGATGGAAAGGCAATATATTCAAAATGCAAGGATTCAAGTTCTCTGGAAAAAGTGAGTGAAGAAACCAACAAAAATCGATAGTCTCGCCGTATTTAATATGATTTTAATGAATACTTCCAACTCAACTTCTTCGGCTTAGAACATGACAACTATGAACAAAGAAAACAATTTCTAAAGCTTGTGAGATTCCAGGCTAACAAGGCATTTTTTGGTTCTGATTAGGTTTTCATTTTGATTAAGCATTTTTAGAGTCATTTTGTCAATTATTGACTTTTTTGCCAAGTTTTGAGTAATACATGTGGAATAAATGTTTTGATGATCGACTTCCAATAACTCGTGATTTTCAGGTACACACATCGTATTTCACATGCTCTTTTCATACGTTTATGCTCAGGCTCATTTCTAGCTTATGTAATGCATAACTCATGCGATATATTGAAGAGCGACCATTTACGTTTAATCAGATCTTGCGATCACGCTCACGACTTCCAGGCTCAACTCTAGCTATTGCGTGCGACTGAGCCAGCTACTAGCTGTAGGCTGCAGCGAGTGCTCACTTGGTTCGTGGGTATTGCGTCTGAGCCGGAGGCTGAGCTTGGGTTTCTCGCAATCTCAGTGATCTCTTGTAGCTCTTGGCCACCCGCTCAAAGTGCATTCTTGGAAAATCTTTAAGCTAAGAGCTTACAATGTGTGATTGTGTGTGTGTGTGTTTGCGTATTTACAATGTAGTAATTTATTTGCATTGTTTAAGCCATGTCTCGGGCTCTGTAGCCGTTTTCTTCTTCTTTGGCGTAATCAAAAGCTACAAGCAAAAGCGATTTAAATAAAATTTATTGCTGCCACATTACATTGCAAATTGTTGTTTGGATTGCTGTTGCTGTTGCAGTTGTTGTTATTGGACATTGCTTGTTAAATTGTGTGAAAAGCTGTTGCCAATGCTCGAGTAAGCCGTGTTTCAAAGCTTCACCTGCTTTGGCCAACGATCCGTTTATGCATCGTATCGTCTATGCATCATGCACAGATCACGTATACGCCACGTGGCAGGCAAATTGTTTGCGCACCCTTGACCTCGCATGTAGATATACTTATATTTGTGCTATATTTCATAGAAATTACGAAATTATCTAGCGGCACTTCCGTTGCGGCAGTAACAGCGCTACAAACAAATTTATCACAATACTGATGATCAACATCAACATCATCATCATCATGATCATCGTCATCATCCTCCACGGCTATGTTTGTCTTTGAGCTCTAATCGCTACTTCAGAGGCATACAAAAGCTGCTCAGTAGCCACAGGCTAAATTCGCACCATAGATCAAAACTAAGAGGTTGAAGCGCACACAAATGAGATACAGATACAGCACGAAACAAGTAAATATACAGCTACATTTTGGATGAAATGCAGCGACACAGTTTTTGTTTAGGAAGAGGCAGCAAATTTTTGGCTCCAAATGCCGTCATCAAAGTCCGGCCAGGCGATCAATCAAGCGTCTTTAATGAGTTGTTACCATAACAAATCGTGTGGCAAAGTCATCAAACATGTATCTCTTTCAGTGAGTGTCCATGTGAGTGAGTGTGCATGTGTATTTGTTTGTGATCAGATAGATAACTGCACAATTTGGAATTAGTTGTGCTGCTTAAAGTTTTGGTTTCGGTTTCGGTTCGGTTTCGATTTCGGCTAAGCCGTGTTTTGCCCTTGTAACGATTTTTTCGAAATACAAGTTGATATGTTAATGACGGATGGCCCGGCTGGAAGCTGGTGTTCCAGCCAGTCGATACATAGCATCTGTATCTGTATCTGTATCTGTATCTAATAGTTGCTTAGCTGCCTGTCAGCGGCATTGTTGTTGCTCTTCTTGTTGTTGCTCGATGGCATTTAAATCAAATGAGACTTCAGCTGATTTTGTGCTCGCTGCTGCTGCATTTAATGGAATTTTAATTAATTATTAGTTTTGAGTGGTCAACAACTACAAACAACATAAACCGCATAATGCCAACAATGAGCGGACATCAAAAGCCGTTTGATTGTGATTATTGTTGTTGCTGCTGCCGTTTTTCTGTGTCGCTAAGCCCATAATTACTGCCTAGGAAACAGCCTTTCAGATCATTGATGGATTTGCTGCACAATAACTCGAAGAATCTCGCGCAGGGTCAGCAGCTCATCTGCTTTGTCGACAACATCTTATCATTTTGACAATTTAACGAGCAATTAGCTCGAGGTGCTCCTTCCTCGTCTGTTTCGTAGGGTATGAATCAAGTTTATGCGTGCGAAACTTGTAAATAGTTTATAATCATGATTAATCGAAATTGCGCTTTCCTCCAGATGGGAAGTTACAGAAGTCGTTGTTTGCATAAAATGAAGCCAAGCTTTTGTTAGTAAATTGCCATAAGTAAAGTGAAAGGATCTTGTGAGAAAGATCATGACATTATGTACCATATAACATGTTATTCTTTTCGCTCTCACTGTTAATAAAGCATATAAAAACAAACGCGCAACCTTCTTACTCTTCTGTAAACGCTGCTAACACAGCACGCACAAGCGAAACACCTTCCGACCGTGATAATAGATATTTGTGATTTGGTGAAGGTCGGTCTTACCCACTAGGCAAGCCGATGCTTCACATCAAAAAGGTAAAAGTTGTAAGAACACTATCTTGCCATCTGCAAAACTCTTCGAATATGATGTTTTTCGACAGTTTATTTCGAAGAAATATATGGTAAAGAGCCACACTAACGGATTGTGTTTAACTAAAACTTGAATGTCAATCGCGTTGGTTCAAAAAAAAAAGTCATATTGTATGTAGTGTAAAGTATATTTTATTGAACCTAAACCTAATAGACATTGTAAAAGGTCTTTGTTTACGTACTTCAATTATATTCATATTCAAATTTCGTATGTATCTCGAAAGACTAAATCGCTGATTATTCGGATATTTGTTGGAATTTGCCATGAAAGCCTCTGTATAAAAAAATGGTCCAATTGATTATGAATTCATACTACAACTAGGGGTCTTCACCCCCTGCTCGCTTTTCGCAGCAACCCCCGTGCTACTAACAGGTGTTTCCAACAAAGCTGTACGTTTTTCGTTTTGTCTTCCGACGGTGATGTCCACCGTCTATCAAAAAATAATCCATGGAGAATTTCGGCCGTTTGAACTCGAATGCCAAGTTGGCAATCAAAATATCCAATCCTTGGTATTTTTTCTTATAATCGTCGCCTCAATAAGGCCCATTCTTATGCACATGATGATGAATAAAGCCTACTTTCCACTGAAAATTATGATGTAACAACCAGGAAGTTCCAGCGAACTCAAAAATTCTTAGAGGGCCTCGTTTTGGTTGTTAACTGTGTTAATCGATGTGAAGAAAAACAACTTTTCCGAATCGTAAGTGGGAACGGTCACCGACATCTTTGTTGTTCGCCATCAATATACTCGTTCGCTCAGCCAATTATGGTTTTTGAACTTCTATGCTACGTTAAAAAAAACACGCTGAACGAGCTCTCCCGTTGATTTGGAAAAGTGAGTGGAAGCAGCGCTAAATGTAATGAACCAAGTCGAGATATCAACCATCTCTGGTCTCGAAAAAATACGACAAGCTTTGACCTGCTCAGGTGGTAGTCTAGCCCACTCACCACACGGTTTAGTTCATCAGCTTTAGTTAATTGTGAAAAAAACTGGAATAGTGTGACGTAAATCACAACAGAATCATGTCTAATTTTTTCAGGGTCTCCAGTGAACTTTACTGGGCCGTGCATTCGTTCGTTTCTCTGTAGAATCTTCGACATTGAGCTGTCGCGTTGATAGCTGTTTTTGCGAACTCGCTAAATTAGTTTCTTAGGGAAATCCTATACAATTAACAATTAAAAAAAATTTGAAACGTCGCTTTTTTTGTCGTTATCGCAATTTGAAAATTGCAATGATTCTGCCCGCATAAACGTTGTCATTTGTTTAATCGCTATAAAGCTCATTAGGAGCTTTTCTGGGTTTGTTTATTTTTTCTTAAGATTCATTTGCACCTGATTTTTATGTATGTATATTTATTTATGTTTAATTTGAGCGCTTTGGTGTTTCCTTTTTTTCTCTCTTTTTTTGTGGTTTTAGTACAAGTCCGAGCCGGTTTTCAACATACGATCAACTTTTTTCTTTGCCAAGTGTGCGTGTGTGTGTGTGTGTGTGAGTGTTTTTTTACGATATTGATTTTTCGTATTAAGCGCATTTCTGCGTAGCAATTTTCAAGGCCAATAATCGGCCAGCTCCGGCTGTAGCTGGAGAGGCTGCAATCGCATGTTTCCACGCTTCAAGCTCCGGGCTATTCGCAGCTAACAAGTTTAATAGTTGTTGTTGTTGTTCAATTAACTATTATTTTAGTTGTTACGATCACAAAAAACACCTCCTAACCGGCTCGTGTAACCCCCACCTAAGCCCCACCTCGGGCTGCACTTGTCACCAACGGCCAGGCCAATTGGCAGTTGTTAGCTGCGTTTTAATGGCGCTGAAAAATGTGTGCAAAAGTCCAAGTGTCAACGTGACGACGTACCGTCGGACGTTGGACGGACGCCGGGACGGAGTCTGGTTGCCGTTATTATTGGCCTAATCAATTGTGCGGCTGCAATGATTAAGCCATGTTTTGAGCTTATGTAAGTGCGGTTTAAGGCCCGTATCCGATGACACTGTCTCATCTGTTGATGTTTTCCAACATTTTTCCATGCCACACACACACACACACCTTTTTCTCACTGTGCGTTGTTGTTGTTGTTGATGCTGCAGTTCCGCCAATTAGCGCTGCTTCCGCTGCAGCTATATAAATTTTCTCGGTCTTGACTTTTCCTCTGCCGGCTGTAGTTGTTGTTGCTGTTGCATTTTCTTCATCGTATGCAAAATGAAGAAATTAGTTAAAGTTCGCTCCGCATAGCAAACAACGTTGCTGCTGGCAGCTCTTATTTATGACTCAAGTTGTTTGCTGTTAAGCAAATTAAATAATTTGCAATTTGCATTATTTCAAGCACCCCTCTCTCATACGCCTCTGGCCACCATGCAGGGCTCATAAAACATTGAGCCCTCGGCTACGCGTCAAAAATTAACAAATTAGTGCGATGTTTCGCAAATAGACGCGTCCAAACTTCCCAAAAAATGAACTGACAAAACTTTCAAAAGCAGCGCCTCTGAAATTTTTGTCGCGCAAGCCAATGATAATGATCGAAAGAAATAGTCAGTCATTGAATGTACCGACTATAAAACACACTATATGCTCTAAGAGTAAAGCAAGTTTGTTGAATTTTGGTTGAAGTTTGGGGTAGCAGCGGGAGGGTTATTTCGTGGAAACGGGTCACTGAGATGCCGCTCTTCAGGTACTTGGTACATGCCGTCGCCACTCTCGGCTCTTTCATGATTGACGCCATGTTGGCAATAGTACCATGCCCAATATTTTGTATTGCTAGGCTGCTTCCGACTTTAGATTTCTTTCTTAAAGACACTTAAAGTGGGCACTGCACTACATCTACAATGTGCACAGAAGGCCTGTTTGTTTACGGTCAAGCCAATGACCAAGATCAAGAGATCACATATATGCAAGAAATCTCCAAAGAATTTGCACTAAGTGATCTGGCGCTGATGAAAGATCTGGTTATACCCAGTTTTCACACATATTGGAAAGCGACCTTAAGTATAAGGAATTATAGATTCTCGAATACCCCGTGTGGTGAGCGGGTTAGAGAAAACACCTTATCAGGTCAAAGCTTGTCGTATGAGGCGACTAACAATGACACTGGGTTCTTTCGAGACCAGTAAAGCCATCCCAGGCCTTAAAAGGGTTGTGCGTAGGGTTTGGGACCCACCACGTAAAGCCACAATTCCAATGAAAGAATGTATTTACATCAGGCCGGGTTGTTATGGCCAGTTAAGAAGAAGAATGAGATTCTCGAATTGGGAAACGATTTTGTTACAACTACATAACTAGAAAAAAGTAATATCTGTGTAAAATTGTATCTCGTTACGTTTGGGGGTCTGCGAGCAATAAGAGCAACCCAAGAGGGGGTCTGTAAACCATATTTGGTGGATCTGTCTATATACAAGTGGAACACTCTTTGTCAAGTGAAAGTATGGTGAAGTGTAAGTATATTTTCCTATAAGTATTCAAGGCGACCGATCTTGTGACCGCGGCATTCTATATTTCTAGAAGCAATAGGCCCATCTCTAAACTGAATGTTATCGATATACTAGAGTAAAAACTGTCATGTTTCCAGATCTTTTGACCCATACGATGTGATGATCAGTTGCGCTAATCTTTATGCTTATAGTATATAGGACCCCACTTTACTTTGCTTCTATATGTTACACACAAAATATTTTGGCACAAACTGCAAATACCCCTTAGCTATAGGGTAAAGTGTATGGAAAAAGTCAAAAAATAGTTTATAGCTGTTGTTATATAAGCGCAGCGCGGAGAGATTGATGCCCAGAACTGCGCTGTCCCTGGGTTTCTTTAAGTTTTTGTTTTTTTTTTTTCGATGGACCCGAGACACAAGAGAGCTTGCAAATTTATGAGTCAAGCCGAAGAGCGCGCTGTTGGATGCCGCTTCTCACGCTTGTCAGAAAATGTCAAAAGTGACTTGTGACTTGAATGCTTCTTCTTCTTCTTCTTCGTGATCTTCTGAGATCTTTGGCGTTTGTTGCGGAAGTTTTGACGTATATGCGAAAAATGTGTTGTGGTTTCTCTGTTTGTTGTTGCTGCTTGTAAAATCAAGTCGGGCTTTTGTCTAATTGTTGCGGGCGCCAGGGTCTACTACCATGGCCTACCATGGTCAAGCAACTATACAAGAGTGTTCGCCAACAAAATGCAAAAGGTGAAAGATTGGCAGGCTTTTAACGAGTTGTGTATGCTGTGTCATGCTTTGAGGCGCCTGTCTGGCGTGAAGATGTCTTTTGTTGTCGACACTGATGACCTTTTGTGTCGCCTTAAATCTTTGCGAGAGAGGCGGCAACAATTTGCATGTCATTGCAGCTGCTCCTGTGGGGCAAGAGGGAGCAGCGTAAACGAAACGCTGTTATTGCTGGAACCAAGATTAGTTGCCCAATGCGGGGGCTGTGCCATAAAAACAATTTATGATTATTTGTTTGCGTTGCGATGTTAATCGGCCGGAGGCACAAAACGCATCAGCATAAATTCCATGAAATGTCAAGGATTTGGCCAAGAGAGAGATGCCAGCGACGCTGCACATAAAATGCAATCAGCGGCAACTAATCGCTCACCCGCATACACACTAGCGCTGTTCCCCTCAGTTGATCGCTCCCTTTCGCTCTCTACCCTGTTGACAGTTTAATTGAGCTGCTTGGCCAGCAACAATCTACAAAGCGCCTTAAGCGAAGGTCGCGCTACAATTTAAGGTTAAATTGTATCTTTCACTCGCTAGTCAAACTAGCAGATTGCGCATGCGCCACGTTGTCTTTGTCAAGCGTCTTTGTGACGTAGCACACAAAATCTGAAATTCAATGGTCATACGTGAGCGTACATTATTAGCATAACCGAGACGATAAATTCTATCGATTGTTTTGCGCACTGTCATTGACTCTTTGTCACTTAACGACAAGCTGACGCGTTTGGACTTTTGCTATTGAGTGTGTTAATCTGCTTGTATCTTGTATCTTTTAATAGAATTGGCAGTTAAGCTGCCAGCTCGAATTGATTGATTGAAAATGCATATTGGAAACCAAACGAAACTCATACATAATCACGGCTCTTAGTCAATCAGCAGTGACATCAAAGTCATGTTCAATGCTGTCAAGAGTGAAGTAAGAAGCATCTAAAAGTGGGTCAAACCCTGAGCATATCCTGCATTCACTGAAGGCGCGCCTCTAGCATGATATGTGGGCACAAAAGCCGTAGAACCCACAGACGCAATAATCATTAATAACGATTAAAGATGCTGCCACTTGTTGCACACGCATCCGCCGGATGACTCAAATGCTGGCATGCGTTGCCCAAACCAACAACCACGCAAAAACAGCCAAAAGATACAGATACAATAGCTGACGCTGGGTTTGGCTTGTAGATACATGCTCTAGAGCCCAATTTTGGCTGAGTCTGTTTTGTAATAGACTCGTTTAGAGTTAATGAATTTAGCGGCTTATACACAAAACTGGCTACAATTAATTGACATATGAGATTTCAATTTCGATTTGGTTTTTATTTTTGTCTATTTACAGCCATGTTTATACCATAAATAAGCCGAGTGACCACTTAAATGCTTCCTAATTCGAGCTAAATGGACGCGTAGCACTCGCTCTCTCTTTCTCTCTTTAGCACACGCACATCTACACGACCACACATGTATGCATAGCTCCGTTCTCGTGTAAAGCTTTTGTGCAGTTTTTTGTTGGATCTAGACGTCGTGACGTCACAAACACCTACCGAAACTCACGCTCGCACACTTCAAGAAGCGCCAAAATGTTGTGGACTACAAAAATGGTTTACAGTTATAGAATTTTATGGCTTTCCGGCGTTTTACTAGGTAAGTACCCCACATACATATGTTTATACACGACATGTTATTGAGCTTTTACGCACTGGCCTCAATTTCGAGACAACGTCGCGACACAAATTAAATGCTAAGTGCGTTGATTTCGATTAGCCACCTTTGAGTTTGACTGTCGAACTGACGGGCTGACAACTTGACTGGTTTGATGGCTATTTGGCTGGATTGGTTGGTTGGTGTTACGCACGCGTGAGACACATAAATTAAGCTGGGGCTATAAAACACTATTATAATTGTAGTGCATGCCATCACAACTAATGTAACGCTTTTTCAGGTCCTTTCTTGCTAGCCGCCTTCGTATTGGCGGAGGAACCAGCCAGTCCAGTATTTCAAAATCACAAAACCAAGGAGTGGACGAATTTAGATAATATTACATTCTCGTTCGATTGCAAGCGACGATCGGTTGGCTTCTATGCGGACATGGAATACAATTGCCAGGTAAGACAAACAGTCGTGATATAATGTATTTGGCAAAGAGAAAGAGCGAGTAGTTAGCGGTTGGTTTATGAAAACATTCACTTAAAGTGTGAATGCACTTGTGTGTGCTCTTTTGTTTAGCGTTTGAATAAAAATTGCAAATGAAAACAACTTCAGAATATGTACATTGATTTAACATTCCATTCTTTACCAAAATATTAGCATAAAATCCTTTAACGAATTTTAAAAAGTCAAAGTGTATTATACACTTGGTTCGCTCTTTTAATGTCTGGTAGAGAAACATAATTGTATGTTAAGATTCCTCCATGTAGGGCTTTTCCGCTTTTAATCTCTTATATACTCATCATCTGATATGCAAAATGCAGTCGTAGTAGTCCTTCCTGCCTTTAACTTGAATAGGTTAAGAAAAATCTTTAGCCGTCACGGCATGTCCGGCAGTTGCGAAACATTCAGCTGTGAGTTGTCTCAAACTAGGCACAATGTGTCGCCATCGGACCTGAGCATATGCTAGCGTGAAAACCACAACAACAAGCTAATCTAAGCATGTATGCTCTTCTTTTCGCACTGTTAACATAGAACCAAAAAACAAACATACCACCTCTTTGTTATTCTGTGAACTATGCTAACGCAGCACACATAAGCATAACATCATCCAAAAACTGGTCTGCTAGGTTAGGGTATATGTATGCTGACGTACTTAGGCTGAGATTCGAATCATTGTGATTCCGTGGGATTCTAAGTTTGTTTCTTTTATGTTGAGTTGAGCGATCAAATGCTATATGTTCTCTCTATTTGCGACTCAAGATATACTCTGCCCCAGGACATTTCTTCTAGCAATTCTTGAAAAGTGCCCAAATAAAATGTATATATAATACTTTTTGATACCGAGCGAGGCTTCAGACATGGTGATGCCCTCTTCTGCAACTTCTTTAACTTTGTGACAGAGAATATGTTGCTAAAGGCCGAAGTACATCGGAACGGGTCAATATTGAACTATTTGAAATGGACATCTCAGCAAGCAAATGCACTAAGGCAGACTTTGAGGGTTAAACCATTCGTTTGGAGTGACCGCTTATTGATCAGGACCTGTGGCTTTTCTTTCAAAAGTTGCAATGCTGAGATACGATTCATTAAGGCAGCTTAAACTTAAAAATTTGCATGCCAGCTCCACAGAAATTTATAAATTCAATAGCACGACGATTGCAAACGAAAGTCACCTTACAAGTAATTTTAAAGTTACATTTCCATTTAATATGAAAGATTTTAAAGAATGTTTGCATTTGCATCATTAAAGCATTTTCACAGTGCTGCCTAAAAGTATACTCACTATAATTAATGCTGCCTAATTTTGTGTGCTTACAATAATTTTACACAACGGTTTTAAGTTTTTTACAACAACAAACTTCTTCTTCTTAACTGGCCATAACAACCCGTTGTAAAGCTCTCCTCCAGGCGTCTCTGTTTAGCGCGCGCCTTCTCCAGTCGGTGATACCAAAGGTAGGAAGTGTACTCTCTACCTGGTCCTTCCAACGAACACATGGTCTGCCCTTTCGTCGCCCCCCTTCGACACTCGCATTGAAGATCTTTCTCGCAGGAGCTTCTTCATCCATACGCACAACATGACATAGCCATCGCAGCCGCTGGATCTTAATTCGCTTGACTATGTCAATGTCGTCGTAGAGCTTATAGAGTTCGTCGTTCCATTGAAAGCGATAGTCGTTGCCCACGCGTAAAGGGACAAAGATCTTACATAGTACTTTCCGATCAAACACTTGATTTTCATCAGACTGCGTCATCACCCATGTATCAGCGCCTTAATGCAAAGTAGGAAGGATGAGCGTCTTATAGAGTGTTATTTTTGTCCGGCGGGAGTGGTATCTACTACTGATATCTTGCCTACTGAGACCAAAGTAACATCTATTGGCAGCAGTGATTCTCCGCTTGATCATCATGCTGACATTGTTCTTCATCGTGACGGTGGAGCTAAGTGTGTAGGCACATGTAGACGAAATCCTTGAAATCCTCATTTGCCACTGAGACCAAAGTAACATCTATTGGCAAGAGTGATTCTCAGCAAGATCACCATGCTGACATCGTTCTTCATCGTGACGGTGGTGCCATGGTAGACGAAACCCTTGACAACATCAAAATTATAGTTTTCAAAATCAATCTGAGAAACCAACCGCTGTGTCTCTCTACTCGAAGAAAACATATACTTAGTCTTGCTCACATTTACAACCAGAACCAACTTGGAAGATTCTCTTTCAATAGCCGCAAAAGCTCCGGTAGCCGCTCGCTTAGTATGACCGACGATATCGATATCATCCGTGTATGCGAGCAACATTAAGAACAAACAGTAAAGGAATTTCTTACATTAATAGTTAGCGTGTGCGAAACATTAAGGAAGTTTGTACTTACAGACCTTTTGACAAGGATTTGAAATTTGTGTAGGAAAAGGATGTGAAACAGTTTCACCCAATCAGCAACGCTGGATATCCTCCACTCGAAGCCATGGAGAAAGAACCCAATCCAAAGGTTTTCAAATGACTGCCTTATCAGAAGAGGAAAGCGAGCTCTAGTTGGGTCATAATACATTTGGCCAGCATCCGGTGGTTAAGGCCCTCATAGATGGCCCTACTCGTGTGCGGCTTTTCACGAAGATAACGACTCGCCAGAACACTTTCTGTATCACTGTCCGTCCTTTGCAAGAACAAAAATGTGCATTTTGGGAAGTTCACGAACTTTTACGGAAGTCGGAAAGGTGGTTGTTGACGTGGGATCGCCATTTCTGTCTACTCTCTTTTATTGTTCTTTTTGTGCTTTCAACTCTGCTTCTTCTACTCTCCTAACTTTCTCTATCTGGTACGGCGCAGTGGACAAGTCTGTCTGAGTGCTGGAGATACGTCACCCGCCACAAATCTAATCTATTCAATCATGTTAAAGAATGGTTTGTTTGGAATGATTTTCTGACTTTGAAGAATATATGATAATATCCAACTCCTTGAGTATTCTTATGCATATTCTTATTAACAGGTATTCCTTTCTCTCCCTTTCACAGATATTTCACATGTGCGACGAGGAAGGCAATCGCATTCCGCATCTCTGCGCCAATGAGACGTCGTTCAACCAAGAGTACAGAATATGTGATTGGGACTACAATTTCAATTGTACAGAGTCGCCGGTGAGTCAGACACACATTAAACAAATGATAACCAAATTAACCACTGATTATTATCATCATCATTATCGTACAGAAATGGTTCTATCTGAACGAATTGACGTATGCCACAGATCCGCCAGATGAAGATGAGGAGGACTATTGACGCGCTTTGCAGCTAATTACGTGTATTTATTGACTTTCAAAGCAAACTACTTAAATTAGAAGAGGAAGACGGAGGAGAAGAAGAAGCACGTGTGTGTGTGTGTGCGAGTGGGACACACACCTGCGTCCTGCCAATTGTTGAGATTGATCTACTGTTGCTTACTGTAAATTTCCATGATAAATATGTATGTAATTGTAGTGCTTGTTTGTTGAGTTTCGTTTTGTAATTTTGTATAAATTGTAACGAGTTTTAGTCTAATTGTTCGAGGTCGTCTGAGCCGTAAGTGAGTGTTTCGTGTAAATAATGTAAATTTTTTGTCAATTCCGATATATGTATGTATGTACCACCATAAGAGACAGACAGACATATTAAACTATAAACTACTTTGTAGCGACTGTCGTATTATTGTCGTATGTTTAATTTACAAATAATCAATTTATTTGTAAACGCATTAAACAAAATAAACTGAATAATGAAATGAAATTAAGTCAAAGTGACAGTGATTATTTTATTGGCTTTTAATACGTTTTAAGCTTCTTTTTTTACGCATTTTAATTAACGAGATGAGTGAACATTCTCTATCTAATTAAGAAAAGTGACATTTTGTTGACAACTTTCAACTGCTGTTGAAATGTTTGCAAATTGGATGTTCGTTTTTTTTTTTCGCACATTACGGGAATCACCGTACCACCGTATCCGAACCAAGCAAAAGGTAAACAAAAAAGTTAGGAACTAGTTAAGGAGCGTCGAAGCTTTCATGCACTTTAACGTTTTTCTCTTGTGTGCCTAACACATTTCGCTCATTTACTAGAAGACTTTCGTAGCTCAAAAAATTCAATTTTGTAAAAACGCGTTTAAAGTTTTGAATTTGCTCCAAACTAGCATCGATGTATTTTTTACACCACTAATTGAAACCTGATCACAATTGGAACTAGTTCCAAAACCTGAGACAGCCGAAGAAGATAAAGGCTATAGTTAAATCCGGGCAGACTTTGAATGAAGCATTTAACTTTTTATCGATAATTTTCTTCAAGCACACGAGTTCTTTTCAGACACACAAAACAGTGTGCTCATTACTGCGGAAGCAAATAATCGGTAAATTTGTGAAACTCAAAATAGGAAAACTGGTTCTAAAATCGGCGAAGCCCAACCAGCCAGAAGAAAATTTTAATAGAAAGTTAATACTCAGCTAAACAAAGGCATAGTTTTAGCTAATATTAGAATCGGACCAAATTGCAATCTATTTTAGAGCTATTTTCTAATAAGGCGCATTATTTTGGAGTTTTTGAGCTGCCAATCAGAAATTAATGATTATCCTTTAAACTTACTTGAATTATGTAACTGCATGAGTCAGCAATGGACTTAAGAAGCCCCATTGAATAGAATGAATTCACTGACAAGGATGGAAGCCTCTTGAGTGTTCTTCTTGTGACGTCATGGAATATGGGAATTAGACATACGGGTGCCAGGAGGAAAGATCCTATTCTAAGCTTGCTAGCGATATACTGTTTCTATGGTGACGTTCTGCCGAGAATTAACAAACATTTGTTCCTCTCCGTGAACTTTATTTAACCATTTAAAATTGATTTCATTATCTGAGTAAACAAGCAGTTTTGCTCATGTAATCTAGTAACTTCATTGTGGAACTTTTGAATAAAGGATAACATGCTATTAAAGGATACTTGGATAACGATATGTTGTTCGTAATGCTACCTTAAAAGCCAACGACCGGACTTCTCAGATCACGGCTTTGTAACTAATAGGTTTTCTAGTTCAACCCCTTATTGTACCGTAGCAAAAAGAGAACCATAATTTAAAAACCTTCTATACCACGAGTCAATTTGCGGACTTGTATATAATTGGGACACCGAGTCCTGTAATCGCACTCTACCAATACTGATAAATAAAAATTGTCTAAAGACTAGGATCCATGTGATGTGTGGACTAGCACGAGTCCTAATATTGGCATATCAATGCCAATCGAACCGACCAACAAACAACAACTTATGGGTTCATCTCGATCCAGATTCAGAAAGATTTTCAAACCATAAGCATGAGTGTAAGCTCGTAATACTCTATCTACTCCAATTAAAGAGTATAGTAAACAATCCAGACGCCGCATGGCACCGACCGCTGCTCGAATGAGTCAAGTTCAATGACGACACATAAAAAAACACAAAAACTGTACGGAAAATTTGCCTATGGAAATGCTCAACATGAGTTCGAGTTGCCAGAGCGTGAAATTGCCGCGAACCCTGATAAACTCTATAAAATGGTAACGCCCGAGTCTGTTATGTTTAGTTAAGCGCAGCAGTTCACAACGTGAGAATAAACTTGGATACATTTGGAAATAGTATAATATAAAGTCAACCGGAAATATGTCAGGAAAGAGAAGCTGTCTGCAATTGCTGCTAGTTGTATGCCTCACTGTGGTAAATAACTTACGGTTTCCTAACTCCCTTTCGACTTCAACTGACAATAAATACTCCTTTATTTCAGCTCTGCACAGCTCAGTACTATGATCCCTACAACAACAATCTCTACTATAATACGAATCCAACATTCTCGAACTTGAACAACTACTATTATACCACGCCGTATCCTTATTACTACAGCACGTATACGACACCGAGTCCCTATACCAACAACAACAATAACCAGATACGCATTTGGCCCTATGTCATTGGCCAGTATTTATATCCCACATATAACAACAACAACTACAATAATCCCTACGCCTCACTTAGTTCGCCCAATTGGCAGAGTTACTATTCGAACGTTTATCAGAACAGTTATGGCAAGAAATAGGTTAATTTGCTTACAACTTAAGTTAGAGTTAGCTTTATAAGATAATCATAGTTGTCATATAATTGAGATATATAGTATATATGCATGTGTGTGTCTGTACTTTTTGAGCTTTGTTTGTCCTTTTCCGAGTTACTGTTAATTTTGCTAACAACTAACATTTGTCGTTCTAATTAAGCGTACTTAATAAACAAAAACTTTTAAAAGACGAAAATAATCAAAATTATTTCTTGCAAGCATCTTAACTTCTTCGAAACGTTTTTAGGAATAGTTTTGATGTGAGACATCTTTTGGCGCTTGAGGAGGAAGATCGAACTGAAATTAAAAGTTTTGCTCGATTTGATGTGAAACATCTAATGGCTCGTCTAAAAGGTTAAAACCAACTCGTGTGTCACGTACGTGCCGTGATTGTAGTGGCATAGACGCATGCTAGATGGCGCCATATGTTGACAAGTCGTGATTGCGTGCGATTTGCAGGACCTTTGAATTAATTGATTGTATGTACTATTTAGCTAGTGGATCCTTTTAAGATCAGTGTCAGCCCAAAATTGACTTTTTCACTAGCCTGATTCAAATACATTCTTTCATTGGAATTGTTCCAATGATGGGTCCCAGACACTACGCACAACCCTTTTAAGGCCTGGGGTGGCTCTACTGGTCTCGAAAGAACCCAGTTTCATTGTTAGTCGCCTCATACGACAAGCTTTGACTTGCTGAGGTGGTATTCTCTAACCCGCTCACGACACGGGGTGAGCTTCTTACCTAAGATCGGTAATTAACGAGTGATTGCTTGACACCATGGTATTGCACCATACCTTAAGATTAAGTTTAAATTTGCCCGAAACAAATATCGGAGAATCGAATCGAAACCGAGCTAACACCGTTTACCGGATCACATGTATTACCGATCGTAGCCGCTGGCGAAATACGTTTCGGTTTGAATCCCTGGTTGGAACTATACTTTCTACAGGTTTATATAATAGTTCAAGAAATCTTCAAAGAGATGCTCCGATTTTGATGTTTGAGTACTTTCTCAATATGTACCAATATTTAGCTTTCTTATAACCAATGAAAATATGTTCAACTGTATCTTCATTTAAGTAACAACTTCAATGCTCAGATGGCAACTGCATGCATGTCTAATAAATTTAGTTTTCTTGAGCTTCCGCTCACAAAGATTCGGAAAAGTAAGTCAAATAAAATGAGCAATCATTCTAATTTCGAACTCTTTTGAAACGGAAGTTTACATAGAAACCGCTTACAAGTAGCCATAAAATAAGTTCTGAATGTGTATATATTTATATAGTTATCTAATGAATTGCTCATCACATTTCCCAACAACATTCAATAACTGCTGCACACAGTTACATCATAAAAATGCAAATGCTTGCTTTAGTATGTATATGTGCTCATAATGATAACTGGGCAATAATACCATCTAATATCTGGTAGGCATGAGTTAATCATGACATAGGCGCAACAACCGTTAAGAACATTTCCATATAGCAGGGAAAACTAGAAGTCTCAAGCAAGCATTAGGTCTTAAGAACAAACATTTACGACACTTTTGACACATTTAAGTTATGCATTGGATGTAAGCGACAATAACAACAATACCAACAACAGCCACAACAAAGACAACACCTAAGAGGCGGCACATTCATGGTCATGACATTAGAGCAGCTTGGCTAAGCAACTGTTTTGGCGGCTTGCTTTTAGAGTACTTAACGGATTTCACATACAAATAGCAAGTCCATTTAACAACAAAAACGACAACATTATGCAATGGAACCCGACTTTACATGTCTGGAAATTATGAAAACAAATACTTTATGTGTGTTTTTCCATGCACATTTGCCGGAGCGATGAACTTGTTTAGTTACACGGTCAAGTTTGAAGAGTGCATTTTGATGTAACAAAGTGTTAAGATGACTGCTCCACTTACAATGCCATTGATACCGAGTCAATATACAAATTATACCCCGAATTCTGACTACTTTACAGTTAGCTCAGTAGCCATCAAAAGCTGTCAAAAAGCTGCCATTATCATATATTTACGGATTGCAATCAAAAGAACTTGGTCAATCACCGCTATGAGACGACATTGTGTTGCAGCAGCCAGCTTTATCATGCAAATCTGGCCTAGAAGCATCCATCGCCGAACAACAACTCATATGAGATTCACGATATAATGAATGGGTTACCCATTCAAAATGATTGGGCCAGCGCTGCACGCAAATGGGTCAAAGCAATCGTAAAACGGCAAAAGCGGCAAGAGATGCCGGCAAAAATTACAACGAAAAATGTTACAAAACAAATAGTCGCGAGAGAAAGATAAAGAGAGAGCGAAAGAAAAGTGCGAGCGAGTGAGAGCAGCAGGGCTAAAGCTGGCACTGCACAGTGGTTCGAGTAAAGTGTAATCTCAATAATACTAGACCTTACCAGGGCGATGGAAATAAAATCAACAACGGCGTGAAACTATAGGGGCTCTAATACAAGGTATGCAGCCGGTTTATTTCATTGAAACTGTGACTGTCAAAAGGCGCCATTAACATCTCGCCTCCCTTCCTTAACCCTGGGTCTTACAACTTTATAATTAGTGGTAAACTAATCGTACTTACACACTAGGTATATTGAGCTTATCACTTGTTTTACAAATTTAATCAGCTTCAAAGCTCAAGTTGATATTGTTATGTCATAGGTGTTCCCTTCTGTCTGTCTGTCGGTTAGGACTGTCCGCAGGCTTAACGCGCTCAGTATCAAAGCTATCTGAGCTTTAAAACAAAATTTTTTTGTCTAAATATGTTCTGATCACTTTCTTTTAATAACTAGGAAATTATTTCTCGAAGAAGCGTCAAAATTTCGCTGCACTGTTTATTGTAAAATATTGCACACAAAAAAGTTCAAAGAGTTTTGTGAAAGAGTCGATGTCGCTGATGGCGGGTCGAACCTAAAAGCAGCAATTTCCATAAAGGACTGTTTGTAAAAGACGTTACCACTGAGAGGGGCTCATCAAATTGCGACTTTTATTGGCGATGGAGTGGTGAGAGGGGTCCGAAAGCGTGACGTCACAAGCAACATGTTAATAAAAACTGAAATATAATAAATAAAACACATTTTTAGATAACGTTATAATTTGTAGCTCAAAATTGTAAGCAAAGGTAGTCTTCCTGTCTCGTTAGTAATTCACTTTGTCATACCATTTGAATGAGTATTCGAATCACTCATATTTTCCATGTAATGCTTCTGCCTTAGCACAAAACGCTTGACCCATATATTCGAAACCACTGTGCATTTAGTGGCTCTATTAAGTTGGGTCAAAGACGCTGCTGTGACGTCAGCAGCCGCACGTTCGCAAAACATTGTCGCGCTCTGTGCCATTGCACGAACATTCGTAACAAAAACAGAGACGAGAAGCTTCTGCCGTTTAGGGGAAATTGTAAAGAAAGTGTTGAAAACGAAATTGTAACTTGAAGTGCGAGAAGAGCAACATGTGACTTGTTGTTGTTGTTGTTGTGAGAGTGCTTAAGCAAACACTTGACGAAGAGGAAGAGGAAGAGGCGGCAGAAGAGCTGGCCAAATAGAGACAGCGACTGGATCGTGCGAGAGCGCAGCACAGCAGCAGCAGCAGCAGGCGAAGAAACCAACGCAGACCTTACTTTTTGGCCATGGCCAAAACCAAATGGCAGTCAACGGTTACATCTCAAGCGTTGCAGTCGCGTCAGCAATTCGTAACGATTTTTGAAACCAAGTCAGCCTCAGCAGCTGCAGTTGCTCCTTAACCAGCTAGAGATACAGCTGCTTCACAGTGGCTGCAATTTGGCCAGACGTCGAGTTTAACAGTTAAGACTTTTGAGTTTTGCGTGTGCGATTTACAGTTTGGTTGCGTGAAAGTCGAGCTCGTTTTTGTTGTTATTATTTAAAGACGTAAACGGCACGGGTTCAATGAGTTGTTGTAATTAAGGATATTCGATTGTGCTGCGATTTGGTCAAACAAATTGGCATCTTTAAAAAGTGAAAACATATTAGCCAGCAGATCTTAAACATGTTGGTAAGTATCCGAGAGCTGCAATTGACTCAGCTGTTCATTGGCATGACTCTCACGCACTTGTTGGCCGCGTTGCCTCGTTTGCGACATTTGTGGCGCATCTGCTGCTGCGCACGTGACAAAAGCGTTTACACAATGACTAAGTGCCATATTGTCCTATTGACTGATTGTCGGATTGTCCAATTGTCCAATTGTCTGCAATTGTCTCTTTGAGCTTCAACCAAAGGCATTTATTCTATTGGCTTTGGCTTACGCGTAGCATGTTTTGTTTACAATTTGTGGCTTTTGTCGTCATGCCAACTTTCTATTGAGGCGTGTGGCCAAAAAAAAAAAAACGGCACTAACATTCAATTTAAGCCGTGTGCTTAGTGCTCTGTTATTAGCCGCCTGCTGAAACAGTTCAAATTTCTACTTACTAGTCATTTATTTTGTTGTATGTCTCTAAGTCATTTTGGACTCATGCAGAGTCATGAACTGTGACTTAGATCTGCCCAAATGCGGGCATCTCTCTCGAAATTTATTGGCATTAGATAATTGCCTTAAATATAAAAAAAGTTTACAAAAAGCACAAAATGAAATATGACATATAAAAAGTGTCGTTTGTTGTTTTATACTCCACCACGTGCTTTAATTGCTCCGCTCTCAAACATGTTCGCACTTTATGACATTTTATTAAATTTGTTTAGCGGTTTTTTTTTTATGATCATTATACAATGGGAAAGCTGTGCATCATCTAATAGGCGGGTAATCCAATAAAATGTTGTGGCCTATAGATTATGCTAAGGCAATTCAACACCTACATGAGTTTTCTCTGATGGAAACCCACAAGAAAAGCAAAGAATCATATTTCCTGAGAAATAACTCAATTTGAGTTGTTTTTCAAGTGTATGACGGGATGAGTTGATGACGACATAGATTGCTGTTTCTATATAATAGTTCCTTATTGGTATGATTATTCACTTATGAACTATTATAGAGTAAACATCGGCATTCAATAGGCGTAAAACTACAGATAAACTGATCCTTGATGACTTGGGCCGGTTTTATACCGCGGTGCCAAGCACATTCACAAATTTTACTCGTTAATCAACGATCCTTTGAAAAAATTGGTTCGAAACCATATTTTACATATGCTACCAATTGGGATGTGTTGTGTTAGGCCAACCTTTAGGCCCCAGCAGCAGATTGTCTCGGAGTAAGGTCATTCTGTGCCGCAACATTGCTCGCATTTCAGTATTAAGCCCAAGACACTAGGAGACGAGATTGGCTCTTTGAAGGTACTTCCATGTAAACTCCTAACTCTAATGTGTCTAATGGGTTATCCCTGTAATGATTATTGTTTTTTTTATCAAATACTTGATAAGATCAATCATTTTTGAATTGGGCAGCTTTACATCCTCGCTGTATGTCAATCAAATTCAATCCGCATAAGAATATGTCCAAAGTGAGCATTAGAACAGTTGAGGGAAAGATCATTTCTGAACAATTTTCCAGAAAGTGAGATCGAGTGGGAACAGACGGTTTTCACATACGTTGCCAGACAATTTTCAACTTGATTTGCTAGAACCATAATTTTGTTCTTCGCATATGAACGAGGATAAAAAAGTGATTAGTTTGGTAACAGATCAATGTGAATAGAAAAGTTAGTCTTAAATTCTCCACTTTTTTTTCGCACATATTTTAAGAACGATCACCGAATAAGAACTGGGATCTTTCAAAGAAAAGTAGTGCAGTTTCAATAAAAATACCATGTAATTAACTCAATTGGCAAGAGAGATATAGAGTTCGAGTAGAAAATTCCCTAAAATACCGATATTCACGAAATTCTCAAGACCTGCGGATGATCGCAAAAAACTAAGTTAGTTTAAGCATGTGCAGAGACCAGATTCCTTGAATATGAACTAGTGTTGACCATTGTAATCTAATCATATCATTAAAGTCTGCTTGAGTTATTTCCAAATAAATCTTAGGAACTACCTTTAAAACAGATAAAATAAACGCTTCAGCATGAAAACCTTAACATACCCTTAAAGGTTGAAACTAGATTTTAATACAAACGGTAAAATCTGTCAGCTGAGAAGAAGCCAATGTCGTCTGACTCCACAGATATTAAAAAGTACATAAAAATTTTCTACGGTAGATGCTGTTTCCCTAGATGATCTTATCACTTAAGTGGAAGTGTTTTATAGATATGACGCGGAAGCTGTTTCATATGACGCATTTAGCGGTCATAAAGTCATAAATACATATTTATGTGCTATTTAGTAGTTTTTTGAGTAGTACTTTCGTTTCGTCTTGGTAAATAATATATGCCAAAAAAAACTTTTACCAAACACAAAGCCCAACCCCAAAGGTAGCACCCAACAAGCGACATAATTTAGTTAATTTGGCATAAAGTGTTTAACACAGTTTCAACAAAACGGTTCCAGCGAAATTCCAGCAAATATTTAAACATATAATTTAAACAACATACGAAATGAATACAAATTTCACTGCTAAGAGCGGAGATGAGAGTCTCTTGTGATTCCTTCAAAAAGCTGTCACGAAAGTGAAATAGCCGGTTTGTCGTTTTAATTTGCGGCCCAGCAGATTAGTGAGCTTGAATTTGGTTGCAGAGTATTACGAAATACACAGAAATTGATCGTGGAGAGCAAGTCAATAGGCATTGTTTGGATTGGTCTGAAGTCTAAAACAAACAGTGTTTTTTTTTTTGTTGCCGCAAGTCAGTTGTGCATTTTACATGCAAGTCCACTCACTGATTCATGCATTCATTCAGAGACACTCACTTGATGGGAAGGCGAATTAACAAGGCCTAAAGCTAGAGTAGCTTTGCCGCCTATTAATTGATATACATCGTTTTAATAGCTCCATTTCTATTATTCACTGATCGTTTTCACCAAAAAGAAAAGATATATAAATAAATATAAATATATATTTCTAAGTTCAAGTTGCATCATCGTAAAAGACTTTCATTTTACTAACTGGCATCGAATCGGAAACCCTAATTTAATTAGTATAATGTTGTGAATTTTAATCAAGGCCATCAATTTACAGTTGAACATAGCTAAGAAGTGCACTCTACAACAAAACAAGTCATTTGTAAGATAAGTATCTCTAGTGAAGATTGCGTCACTTTGTCCGCTTAATATTTAAAGACCAAATCTCGGTAACTTCTTGTGAGGTTCATTTTGCTTGTTTAACCCATGTGCATTTTGCTTTGGGGTCTCAAGCGATGCTTAATCATTATTTTGACAAACGATTCCTGAACGTGATACTCTTCAGCTTCCCAACAGGTTTAATGTAAAAAGAGTATTACTTTAGGATCCGTTGTGAGTAATATGTTCAAGACTAATAGTTAGAAAGCTGCAGCTAGTATTTCAAAGCCTTTTTTCAACCTTCCCATGGTAGCCACATCCATAAAGCATAATAATTGCAGTGCCGGTCAACAACAAAAGTTCATGACGATGCATACACCCAAATCAAGACATCCAGCAACAAGAATAACATACACTCGCATACTTAAGATCGGGGATGTTGGAATCCATGGGGGTCAACTCCGCGACGTAGAACCGATTGCATTCCAGAATGCTCCTCTTTTATCCCTCGCCATTATCTTGATACGCTTGATTGCTAACTACATAGCTTCTAGACAATCCTATGTTGATTATCGTGGGACTTTATCAACATATAGGAAGTACAAGCAAGCTGAGTGTCCTCAGGAAGGTGCCTTCCCTTCCGGTTGGGATCAAAACAGTTTATAACACCGATGAAAGCTTTATTGCAGCCTCTCATCGCGACGTAAATCTGATAGAAGCACTTTTTACGCTAACCCGAACCTCAGCCTACCTACCTCGAAATCAACCGCAACCTCTTCACTACCTGGAGGAACTCAACCTAGACCAGATTGTTATCTCTGTACAATCTTTTCAACAATCTCTTTCCATATGCTAAGCACTCGTCAGGGATTGTCAAAAAGTTCCGGTGCACAAAAAAGCTACTCAAAGCCTTAGCACGATGCACCTGTTTCAAGGCGATGGAAACTATTGTCTCGATCTATAAAGCCTGGCGCAGCTCCATTTGACCTTTTTCAAGTTGCATAAGAGATTACTAGCCAGAATAAACCCTGAGTCATTGTTACCATATTTATGATACATAGGGTTCTTGATAAAGTATTGATCGATAGGTTCGCTATTTTCGATAATTTCAGAAAAAAGAATCAATAGTACCATCTTTACGAAAAGATTCGATGCTCTAGCTAGTACTATCGGTTCTTTCTTTCCTACCTTCCCAACCTTAGCCGCTTAGCGTGTGTTTAAGCTATCGATAGTGTAAAAAAACATTGATAGTTAGACACAAAGGAAATAGTTCGATATATCGATAGTACCATCGATAGTATTGCATTTTTAGTGCTGCTCGATTTTGTTTCTCAGAGTGTGTCTTCCTCTTCAGCGTAGGGCACTCCTCTAGGCGCCTTATATCATCTTTCATGCGGTGGGCCCCAAGCAAATTTTTTTTCATTCTTTGCATCTAATAATTCAAAGCTGTAATAAGATCGAAATAGGTATCAACGGGATATCAGCCCGAAATTGATTGAGCTTTCTTTGTTGTAAGCAACAAATTGACAGTTAATTTGACATAGGCCACAAATATGGACCCAAAGAGCAAAAACAAAAGAAATGCCTTTAAAAAGTTTAACAAAATGATTGTACAAATAATAAAAACATAAATCTGTCATTTAAATTGGATAATTCAAAGCGCTGCGAAATAATGTCAAGCTGCCGTTCCGCATGCAAATTCTACAGCTCGACCTTTCTTTTCAAAGGCGTCAAGAGACTTTATTGGGTCAAGAGACTGTTTGTTAATTAAAATTTGTAAGGTTATTGGTATCGCTGGCAATGGAGAGTTTTTAAAATGAAGTCGACCGTTAGCAAAGAGATAATTTGTGACTTGTGCTTGTGCTGTTGTTGCCGTTTGTCACTTGGCCAAGTTGGTCAAAGTTGGCAGCAATAGCTGTGGGCGCTAGGCCAAGCAGCAATTGCCGAACCCTAGTGAAATTTTTGGTTGTCTCTTAACTCGAATTCGGGTCAGCAGTTGGCAATTAAAATCTATTTTGCTAAGAATTTGATTTGTTTATGAGTTGAGGAAAAATGGAAAGCGTGCTAAACATGACTTTCAGTTTTGTGCGCGTTCTTGGGAAAAATTAAAATGAAGTGTGGTATTATGCAGATTTCATGCGTTGTGGGTTAAGGTGCGTCGTGTCTCAGCGACTTATACAATATCCGTTCGCAGAGCGAAATGTATCTGTATCGGTGTTAACATTGTGCAATTATTTGCATAATGCTAGAGCAAGTCCATTTGCATATGGAAGCGACATAGAGATAGAGAGTCTAGCGGAAGTTGTCGCCAAAAGCTAACCGTAGCTTACAGACAGAGTGTGCACCTTTGACAAGCTGCAAACCCGGAGGGCAATCGTACTTTACATATAAAACGCGAATGATGAAATTTCATAAGCCGTAAAACAAAAGGCGACGAAAAACAAAAGTTAAATGAAATATGCTTTAAAACGCCAACTTCGCTTATATGGCCAATAAAAAGACTTGTAAAATGTTGCCGTGAGCTTGGGTGAAATTGCTGGGACCGCCTGTGGGTTGCTGGGTTGCATTCTAAAAGGTTTCACACAGCGAGCTACAGGTCAGTGCACTTGAACAAGTTTGTTGCCTAAGTCTTTTGTTTTGCCTGCGTTTACGCAACGTCTGATGAAATGTGTGTTAAGCGTTTTATCGTGTCATTTCTTTGCAAAGATACATAGACATATAGACACATGGACACACTCTCTCACACGCACTAATGTTATATCTCTAGACATATAGACACATGGACACACTCTCTCACACGCACTAATGTTATTTCTCTATGATGTGTTTGACTGTACTTTCAGTTTCTCATCAAAAGTTCAAGTGCGACGCGCAGTCTGCTCTTTGCTGCTTTGGCGCTATGCTGCCTGAGCAGCGCTTTTGGCGCCAAGTTAAGCAAAAAGATTGAAAAACCCACACAGAATAACGGTGCAGACAAAGCCGAAGCAGCAGCCGAGGCAGCCGAGCCAATCGAACAGGCAGCCGACGATGAAGATGATGATGATGATTACAATGATGAAGACGATGAATCTGCCGAAAAGGCAGACAAAGAGGTGGATAAAGAGGCAGACAAAGACACAGCGGCAGCGGCAGCTGCAACCAACGACGACAAGAACGCCGCGGTACGTCCCGCGCCTGACACTGATCTCAGCGTTTGGGGCATGGTGCGCTCGCTCTGGAGCTGGCTGCGCAGCGATCTCAGCGAAAGCCTGTTTGGAGACGACGAGGAGGACAGCAAGCCGACAACAGCCGTGGGTGAGTAGAGTGGCTTCTGGTGTGCCAAAATGGGGCATTGATGGTGGCGTTGGAGCTCGATTGTCCATCAGCAAGCTGTTTGGCGCTAATCAATACTGAATTTCCATGTCTTGACTCACTTTCGTTTTCAATGAAACATGATGCTGCTGCTATGCATAAAACAAAAAGAAAACAACTTGGACGACTAGAGACGGAATGTCCCGACTATGAGTTACACTGTACACTTGAAAACGCAAGACTCTACATTGACTTTTGAAGAAGTTTTGTTAGGAAAGTTTTAGATACATAATTGCTTTCAATCTCTTTCAATTTTGAAGCGCGTTGTCATCGAACTTTACACTATAAGGTAGGCTACGACGGTCTTCCAAAAAAGTGACGGCACTATCAATAACTGCATGTTATTTAGTTTGGCTATAACAATTTGTGGCGTCCCGTAAAGCAGATGGATGTTGACTTAATGTGACTATTGTGGGTTGGGGAGATTCTTAAAATCTTACAAATCTTGGTGACGTCATTTATAAACAGCCGCTTGAAACGTAGCATGGAAGATATGTAAAAAAAATATGCAAACATTTGGTGAAACCAA
Source organism: Chymomyza caudatula (assembly GCA_035041775.1). Classification (NCBI taxonomy): domain Eukaryota; kingdom Metazoa; phylum Arthropoda; class Insecta; order Diptera; family Drosophilidae; genus Chymomyza; species Chymomyza caudatula. The sequence goes on from JAWNKW010000073.1 coordinate 2,864,708, forward strand.
CATCAGGTACTTTTCCTCCCGGGTACTGGGATCCGCAATAGAAACTTTGAAAATGACAATAGGAATAAAACATACAGTGAAATAATAGGAGATCACGTATATTTTCACCCTTGGACCGTATTTTCTCTCTACGGTCGCTTTCTATGATGTGCTTGTATTGACTAGACTGTTAAAACGTCATCTGTCATCTTTAGCCCCACAACCCTGCAAGTATTTCGGTGAGTGCCGTCCCTCACCGCAACTCTAATTCCAGCTCTAAGGGCACGAATGACAAATATGTCTGATTGTGTTTGGTTCAGGTAGAACATGGTGAATCCTTTGGCTGCCTTTCATTTGGAAATGGCGGCAAACTTAACTAAGCTTGAGAACTACCTCTACGTGATGGCCTCTAGTTAACTAGAGGAAGATAAGTAAGCTAGTGTACGCAGCGAAGTATTTCCTGGGTCTAGTGCTTTGGTTAGCATGCAGATAAAGCAAACTCGGTGGGCATTCAATTAGGTCGCTCTCGACAGACGTAGTTTACACAGTACATCCTATGCATCATTGGGTGATGTTGCTTCTTGGAGTGCCTGAGAGAAACTACTCCGTTTAGAACTTTCCTCTACGCATTTGCGATGATTAGCGCGTTCGATGGAAGGTTGAACTTTACGAGCTGTATGACATCCAGCGGTTTTACTTGGAAGTCGCTGGGAGAAAGGTTTTGGATGCGTCTGTTAGGGCACGAATATGAAGGGTTTGAAAAGACAGATTGAGGCTACCTTTGGTAACTAGGAGTGAAGGTGCCATGAAGCAGAGTCGCCTTGGGTATACCAGATAACAGGTTATTATGTCCAGTCAGGGGTGACTCATGAGACTAAGAACTGAATTTGTTGATTTTGGCGTTGAAGAGTCATCTGGAAGACTACTCCAAGATCGTTTGCTCTCTGAGCAATCTGCAAACAGGCAGACGGACAAACCCATATACTCATATACGGTACAGGGTATAAAAACCGATGAAACAGCAGAAGAAGCAATAACAAGGTGTAGAAAACAAAACGCCAAAAGGTGTTAATAAAAAACAAAGCAAATACCGCGACATGACCAGCATCCACCGCTTGACTCTAAGTTGTAGACAAGGTAGTTGTAGCTGTTGTTGACTTTGTTACTTTGTGCTGCCTCAACACCTTGTTGTAATTTCACTTTCCGCATAGTTTTCTAGGCCGTCTGCTCCCATCGTCTGTCCAAGTGCGCAAATTAATCAACAAAAATCAAGTAATCAAAAAATAAATAATTTGATGAGAAAATATTTTTACCAACACTTTTTGGAAGTTTTAAGTTTTTTGAGTTTTTTATTGCACTTGCGGGCAGTTAAGCAGCGTTCAGCTCTGTTTATTGATGGAATTATGGCAATAATCAGATAACTAAAATAATAATAATAGAAAACAAAAAGTCAGCGTCAGCTGAGAGCTTAGAGTTAATTTAATGGCGGCGGCGGCGGCGCCAATTGAGTTTTGTGGTTAATATGCCGCCAATTAAGACAACTGCAATATCATTGAGCCAATCAAAGACTTAAGACTTGAGTTCCGTTAAGATTTCTAATTGTACATAATCTGCTCACTACTTGCAGAGGGACGCACTTTCGGCAAGATACGACGTCTACAAATGGCTCTAATACCCATCATCTTTAAGTTTGGTGTGCTTTCGGCTATGGTGGCATTCCTGGTGGCCATTGGCATGAAGTCGCTGTTCCTGCTCAAGGTGTTGGTGCTCATGAATGCCATAGCCATATTGGGCAAGTTTTTGACGCTCAAATCCAGTCTGTTTGGGCAGTTTGAGCATGCCGCACCCAGTTTCAACTATCCCGGCTGGAATCCACATGCCAAGGAGTCTTGGGTGTCTGCGCCAGCGGTTTCGGGTCCCGGACAGCCACATCCACCCAGCAAAGAGATACACTTGCACATACACGGCAATGCCAATGCGCAGCTGGGCGGCGCCAATCAGGGTGGCTACAACTATGAGACGCAGGGCTGGGCAAGTCGCTCGGATCCCTATTCCGATTATGCGCCCAGCGGCACACAGTTTGCCGATGCCAATCAAAGCGATATGCCCAATATAACCGATCCCATGTCGCTGCTGCCGACCAAATATCCAGCGCGGCGAATAATACGCTGAGTTGGGCAGCGCAGTAAATAGCATTTAGCCAATTTTAGTCAGCGGATTTAGCAGTTCGCAGCTTTACGTACATTTAGTAACTAATTAAAGTAAACTATTTATGATTAAATTAATGTAATATTTATGTGACAAAATGCAAACAAAATAAAAGCCTAAATTATGTTTAAATATGAATTTGGTACCCATTTGGCTGTCATCGAAACAATCAGTGACTCCCACTATTGCGCTGATTGATGTCTTCGAAGAAAGTGCCTAACCCGGGTCTGTGATTAATTGGTCACTTGACATGTGCCACCGCCGGCTATACAGTCTGCGGCTTGGCGCTGGGCGTGCTGCTACACGTTTTGCTGTCTAATCATCGACATTATCGCCAACAATGGGCTCAACATACCGACGGGAACTCCAAGTCATGACTTTAGATGTACTTTTTGTTGTTTTGTCTCTGCTACCGTCGAGATATCGAGAAACAACTCAAACATCTGCAGACCATATCAAATTCGGACACTAAGCTACTTCATCAGCTTCAACAATTGCGGCAAGCAGATTCCGCTTTTGTGCGGAACAATGAATCCATTATCGTCTCTGCGTTTCGAACGTTCCAATTTGTGTTTTCGATTTCATGCAAATATTTGTACAAAGTGAAAGATTTGGAGTAGAGCAAGCTAACTTTGTGGCACCAGAGTTCGTATACTCTTTAAATGCTGTTATAAATGAATCAGAGCGGTAAACCGGCTTTTAATTGAATTTTACGGATGATCGAAACGAGTCTATTCCAATTCGAACTTGCACTGAAATAAAATACAAATAAATGTACAAAAAAAGTCTTAGTTTGATTTTATTGATTTTATAATTGTTCGAGAACGTGTCTGTTTTGAGTCAAACATTTGTTTTGGTGGTCCGGCTTATGAACCTACTTCGTAGCATCCACTTCCTCACACGAACTTCTTATTCAAGAAATAACTGTTATAACTCCCTATTACTAAACAAGTACAATTTGGATCTTTCAATAATTCTACAAGTCTGTAAGAACTCTCTTTGTAAAAGAAGTCAGTTAGTATACAAATTTTCAATGCGGCTTTTACTTCTCTTCCTTTTGAATGCAAAATAATTTCAGATTTCCAGTTTAAAAAGAAAATTGCATTTAAAGAGCATCGCAGTTTCCTTACGATTGTGATTATACTTTCGCGAGATGTGTTACAAACTTCTTTACGAACTTATAACACTCTAAACAGCTCGAAGTGTATAAAGAGGGAGAGTGCAAAGCTGCCGTTTAGTAGAT